>OY992524.1:12063716-14463716 GCA_963921215.1 Scoparia ambigualis
TTCCAGGTTTTATTCTTAAAATAAGTGATTTGATATTATGAGTCATTTACCAAAATGAAGTTCATAGATAACTTGAGGAATTATAACCGATCGTTTTTTATTTAATACATCTATCAATTTTTTAAAATATATGTGTAATCGAAAATTAACATGTTTGTATATATTTCATTGTGTATCATCTTAATGTTTAACGCCTTCGCGTTATCGATCTTACTTTTTTTTTTTAAATATTTGTTCCATGAAGGAACAGGCTAAGGTCTGAGCCATACTGCCTAGTCATTAGTTTTTTTTCCCTTGATGATAATGAGTGGTGATTAAGATGAATGATAAATGATGTTCCCCAAACCCCTTGAGTCCTCAGTAAAGATGTGGGACTTTACTGAGGTCTCACGCGGACTACTTGAGAGAATTTGAAAAGTGATGTTGCACTGTTTTGTTTCATTTGCCAACACTCATGCACGTTCACAAACACTTAACGGTTAATAATCCACTATTATTTCACATTAATATTCGAAAAAACACAAATGTTAGAAAATAAAACAAAACTGCAGACATGACGCTTCACTTTCCCGCCAAGAAGTCCTATCGATCTAACGTTCAAAAAAAAAAAAGAATCACTTGTCATTCAATCAAAAACCTGTCTAGTTCATAGTAGTAGATAGATGCGATTAAAGATGGCAGTCGGCCATGCATTGGTTTTCTCATAAAAGGCGTGTGTACGCCATGTAATATTAATTATATTAGTTAAATCAGTTGTTCATTGGTTATGTCATCAAGGCGTGTGGATGCCATTTCAATCTTAATTATAGTCAATCATTGGTTGTCAAATTTAAAGGCGCGTGGACGCCATTTCATGTTAATTATAGTAGTTAAATCGTGTTACCTATTAAAATCAGTGTGACAAAGTAAAGTGTTTATTTTTCATCATCTGAATCATCATCATCAACTATCAACGTCTCAAGGGGTCTAAAGCGACGCTTCGAACCCGCCGTACCGCGGCTCCTTGAGGAAGTCATCAACGGGTACGATCCTTGGCCGTCGCGATCACGGCTGGCCGAGAGAATCTACGCACAATATAAAACGCGATTATTCGCGCCGCTTCGCTGTTATACCCGTCCCTTACCTCGTACCGTCGAGAGAGCGAGAGAGAAGCGCTCGAAATACCTCCCCTTAACTAACCTATCCATCAACCGATATGTTACGACGCTATAAAAGACTTAATATTATGATAAATAGCTGTCCATCATTTGTTCCGCTAGAGTAAAATGATTTAATTTTAATTATTATTATGCGGAACCCACTAAATAAATATTACCAAAAGTACCAGGTCAACATGATTTCTAAAAAAAGGAGGTGGGAAAATTCAACTTCAAAGATTAAACCTACAGAAAGGTTTCGTGCATAGGTTAGGCAAGTACCTACTTAATCGCAGCTAACGGCTATGATTCTTGTTCACGTACCTATTTTAAAATTAAACTAGTGTACTAAAAGACACAGATTATCAAATTAAACAGTCTAGGTAAATTAGTGATGACCTTATTTCATGCTATTTTAATACTGATGATTACGTTTAGGTCTTTTCAAAATGGTTTGTGGAGTATTAGAGAACCACCATATTTAAATTAAAATGATTTCGTACATGAAGAATGAAATCAAATTCTAAAGTAAATCTGAATTAGTATTAATTGAACTATCAAGTATTTTATTTGGAAAATCTTTTAAAAGGGACTTTGCGTGTTAATGTGTTTGGTACTTAACTAGCTTAGAGGTCACTATACTGTTACATAGGCACATATTATACCGATAAATGACCAGTCTGAAAAAAATAATATTCTTTGATTTAAAGGCTAATGACCTCTACAGCTGATCAGTAGTGTTGGGAATCTTCTAAAAACCTTATCGATATTTTTCCTCAATTCGATATTGTTTTTTTCCGAAAGTGCTGTGCTCACAACATAAAGAACAGCACCCACCACTTCAGTTTTAAGCATAGTTACTGACATTTCAGGCATAACGGGTTGTTTTGTAACAAGTTGTATATTGACAATGTTGACTAAAAAAAAAGCATCAAGCACTGACAGCCAAGTGGTTAAGGCAGCCGCCCGGAATGCGGAAGGTGCGTGGTTCGATTCCCGCCTGAGGTTGTAGTCTTTTTTCAGTGTTTAAAATTTTACAAGTTTACAAGTTAGACCTCAGTATGAAGGAATCTTTAGTTTTTGCTTGGTTCCCAATCGAACTCAATTTTGTTACTGTCCTCAATTTCGATAAGCCCATCGCCGCTCTATGCTGTTGGATTCATGTGCAGTCTATAGTCCGTTAGTCGCCTTTTACGATACCGAAGGGAAGAGAGGGGTTGGTAGAATTATTTTGATGAGCCCACCGCCGCTATATGCTATTGGATGTATGTGCAGTCTTTAGTCCGTTAGTCGCCTTTTACGACACCGAAGAGAAAAGAGGGGTTAGTAGTATTATTTCGATAAGCCCATCGCCGCTCTATGCTGTTGGATGCATGTGAGTCTTTAGTACGTTAGTCGCCTTTTATGACACCGAAGGGAAGAAAGGGGTAGTATTATTTTGATGAGCCCATTCCCGCTATATGCTGTTGGGTTCGAGTGCAGTCTTTAGTCCGTTAGTCGCCTTTTACGACACCGAAGGAAAGAGAGGGGTTGGTAGTAGGGGTCACAAATTCGAAGGTATATTTGAAAACCGGGTTTACGGTTTTTAATCTGTGTCAAAACCGGTTTTCCGCTTTTTCGGTGATTTCGATTCTATTACTTAAAAATAGAATGTCAAGGAATATTCCTTATTTAACAGCCTTAATAATCGTTTGTTACAATAATATTACCAATTAGTGCCTCTTGGAATATCCCTTAAAGTCAAATTAAAATTATATTAATTATTACAAACACACAATATGGACCAAAGTTAAAAACCGAAAAATCGAAATGATCGGTTTTCTCAATTCTTAAACCCGGTTTTAAAAATTAACGGCAAAACCGGTTTACTCGGTTTTTGCGATTTCGGTGAAACCGGTTTTGTGACTTCTATTTGGTAGTAAGTATTACTTTGATGAGCCCATCGCCGCTATATGCTGTTGGATGTTTGTGCAGTCTTTAGTCCGTTAGTCGCCTTTTACGACACTGAAGCGAAGAGAGGGGTTGGTAGTATTATTTTGATGAGCCCATCGCCGCTATTGGATGTATGTGCAGCCTTTAGTCCGTTAGTCGCCTTTTACGACACCCAAGGGAAGAAAGGGGTTGGTAGTATTATTTGATGAGCCCATCGCCGCTCTATGCTGTAGGATGTATGTGCAATCTTTAGTCCGTTAGTCGCATTTTACGACACCCGAGGGAAGAGATGGAAAGACGGCACATACATCCAACAGCATTGAGCGGCGATGGGCTCATCAAAATAATTCTACCAACCCGTCTTTTCCCTTAGGTGTCGTGTAAGCAACTAACGGGTTAATTTTACAAAATAAACTATTTAATATTGCATTGGATTATTTTACTTTCTTGCAATCGTAGTAAAAAGTTGAGTGTAACACCCGGCGCTAAAAACCCATTAAAACTCGCTTTCTATTTACTCCCTCGCAAATGGGTCATTTTAGCTCCTTGTATAACAAATTACCTATTATTTTTAGGTGTTTTAACTGTTGAATTGAAGTACCAAGGAACAATACAGTATTTCTTTTTCATTTTTATCACTGTCGCTTTATAATTTTTATTTTTATTGCGCAGCGGCGTGCGAACGAGAGCGTCACTGTCGAATGACTGGGGGTGTGACGTCATCGGCTAGTGAGCGCCCGCCCGTGTTTTTAAAAACCTTCGGCCGGAAATACGCACTTTGATCGTAAATATCTCAGCCATTTTTAAAGATATGAAAAAAGTAAAAACACATTTTTTTACGTATTTTTTTCTAGATTTATTTGGCATGTAAAGTAAAAAACGTTTGTCAGACCCATTCAAGCATAGGCGCGAAAAAAAGTCTGTAGTATGTGAACATGCTCTCAAGGGCCCAACCATTACATCAGATTTCACAAACCTCAAATACTCACCAAAGAATAACGATTCATTCCTAGGATGATACTTACGCGAGGCTATTTAAATTTAAAAAAACATGGTTGGAATTTACCACCTGCCTTGGATCCCATCGTACAGGTCATCAAATCCCATCCCTAACAGCAACATATTGCCATACCTAAAAATATAGTTAGCTCGTATTGTGTAAACCTGAACGCACTCGGTTAAATATAAAAATCATTGACGGTAGGCAAATAACTTCTAACTATGAGACGACCAACACCTCAGTTTGTGTGTCATATGTATATAGGTTACTATACAAACACATTCAATAATAAAATTAAAAACAAATAAAATAAAAAAGGTAATTTAAAGAACTAAAAAACCCGACTGCGTTTCTGTTTCTGTGTAAATTGAAAATGAATAAAAACCTAAAACAAGAAAGTCGTCATACCCGATTGCACTTAACATAAGAATCGCCAAAGTAGCAAAGAAAAATTGTAACAGTCGTCGTGCCCCATTCTAGAAAGTCAGCCGTCTAGTCAGTAGATTGGAGTTTCCGTATATAAAAAAGTACTTTGTGGATTGGAGTAATCTGCAATGTAATATATCCATTTCTAGAATGGGTCCCGAATTTATATTTCAAAATGCTCCCATGGCATAGCGACATTCATAAGTGCTCAATTATTGTAGCCTAAATTGAATACTTTAATGACATTGAATTTTGATTTTTTTTGGAAATTTATTGTATTAAATTAATTTGATTGCTCCAGATTGATCCGTGTTGCGAAGCAGTATTTGATCAAAAAATTGCCCGTGTAAGCGCACCTTTAGATCCACAGAAAACATTTTTAGATCGCTTGGAATGGCATGGCAACAGTTGAAAAGATCTTTTCAACACACAAGCTCGTAAAGTGGCTCTAATTACACCGATTTCAGCATCGTAATGTAGCTTATTACACACTAGTGCGGTAATGTAGTTTATAAATAGATTCTCGACCAGAGCGAAGAAATAATAGCATTTTCTTCTACTAGGGATTTTTTAATTTTTCTTTCAAATGACAATAAGCCTACAAAACCAATAAGTCTTTAGTCATAAGTAGAATGATCATGAATAAAGACTCGTCTTATTACCGTTTACATAAATCAACAACTTTTTTGAGATATTTATATAAAGTTAATGGTAAAATTAGCAATCATTTGAATCTATGGACAACACAGACCACGCCCACACAGTCCACGCTTCAGCAAGAAACAACTGCACAGTCTGCACATGTGCTTAGGTGGTGAGCCTTTAGCCCGTTAGTCGCTTTTACGACACCCAAGGGAAGGGAGGGGTTGGTAGTAGGTATTATTTTGATGAGCCCATCGCCGCTCGTTGCTGTTAGATGTATGTGCAGTCTTTTGTCCGTTAGTCACCTTTTACGACACCCAAGGGAAGAGGTGGAAAGATCTTTCACGTACCTATATTTTGTCGATTCATACAGCGGCTTCTTGTTCAATAAGTAGTACTTTGAAAGCTTAAACATAAATATGTCTAGTTCTAGTAATGAAGAACTAATGTCTACCGCCGGAACTTAATATAGTGAAGCACAAAATGTTATTGACAGCCTATTACTATCTAATTCCAAAGAAAGATATATGTTGGCTTACCAAAGATATACACTACAAAAACAACAAAAACCCTCAGTCATTTTCAGAAACTGTGTTTTCCTGACAAGTGTGTTGAAAAACGTCGTATGAAAAGCGTGTGTGCATTGGTAATTACAATCCTTGGCTCCATTAAGCCCTCGCCTTCTGCTTGGGCTCATAACCCGCCTCGATTGTAATGACCAACTTAGCACACTAGTATTATAATGTACTATTACACAATAACTTGGCTTTTACAACATTTTTAGTGCTTTAAAAAAAAGCACTTTGCTATAGAAAATGCTTATACAGGGCGTCCCACGGATATGCCACATGGAGGGAAAGTACCTTGAATATTGTAGTTGGAACATTTTACTGAAAGAAGACATTATTTAATAAAAAATTAAACTGCATTCATAGATATTTAAATAATTACATGGTTGAACCGGGAATCGAACCCGTTATATGAGAAAAATAATCACCTGTAGCTTTATCACACCGATCGAAAGGCTTATTTTTTGCTAAGTAACATAGTGTCACAAATAAAAGGAATACTATGTAATTCAACATTTTTAAAACAAAATTAATCAATTTATGTATGTATTTATTTCGATGTCAGTTGTATGTCCTTACGGCAATGTCAGCTTTTCATTTTTCTGAACAAAATTTCACATCAAATGTTAAAATTCATGGTCTTCCTTTTACTTGTGACACTATGTTATTTAGCATCAAATAAAACTTATGATGAAGCCTTTCGATCGGTATGATAAAGCTCCTGTAGATTATTTTTCTCATGTATCGGGTTCGATTCCCAGTTCAACCATGTAATTATTTAAATATCTATGAAAGCAGTTTAAATTGTTTGTTAATTAAATAATGTCTTCTTTCAGTAAAATGTTCCATCTACAATATTCAAGGTCTTTCCCTCCATGTGGCATGTCCGTGGGACGCCCTGTATAGCTTTAAGGGTCGATTTTTTAATTGTGAGTGTAAGTTATTCGGTTGTTAACAATCTGGAGCATTATACAACCATTTTGAAATGTAAGTATTACGTGATTGGACAAATCACGTCTTTTCTTTTTTGACAAGTACCTAAATTATATTATTTTGATCGCGTGAATCGCGTCATAGGTACTTTATCAGTTGAATAAGTTTTATCTAGGGATTGAAAAAATAGCCCTAAGTGCAATTAAATCGTTTACAGTCCCCAAATAGGTACTCAATATTTACTACATTTTTATTCACAATCAAACTAGCGAAGTAGGTAATAACTAATGTACTCCTACGACTAAATTACTCCCCTTTGCTTTGCCCCGAGTCCCCGACCTGTAGGCTTAAGCCACGGATACACTAGGGGACAAATGAAGCAACATGTTGCGGAACATGTTCCTCAACAACTACGTGGAATGTGCCGAGATACATGTCGCGGAACATTTTGTCGACCACACTTCTCAGTGTTTATAGAAATGTCGCCCGAGGAGGTTGTGGCTATTAGTGCTGCGTACATAGTAATTATATCGAGTGTGTTGAAACGTAAGAGAAAGAGAAGGTGGTGGATGCGGAATTTCTTATTACAACGAGAAAGAAGAGTTAATATTCTAAGTGATCTCCGAATGTCTGACGGATCGTTTGTGAATTTTACTCGCATGTCATCATCTGATTTTGAAACTTTATTGCAAATGATCGCACCTTCCATAGCCAAACAGGATACAATATTACGGAACGCTATTAGTCCTCATATCAGACTTGCCATTACATTGAGGTACTTGTCGACTGGAGATTCTTATGCTTCTTTGTCGTACACTTTTCGAGTGTCAAAACAACTGATACGTAAAATAGTACCAGAAGTTTGTAAAGAACTGATAAAAAATTAGAAGATATTTGTAAAGGTAAGTTAAAGAAAACGCATACATTTTATTTATAATTGTATTTTAATCTTCAGTAAAATAAATTTTAAAGAGTACAAGATGGATATAGCGACCAACGTAAATTAATTAGTATTAGTGCCATCAATGCTATTAGTGCTCGAGGAATCCATAGTTGCAAGTATATTTTACGTATGCTCTTCAGAAGGCTCGGGGCTAATATCACTGGATGCAGTGCTATAGCTTTGTTGAACTACTGGCTGGCTTTGATTATTATAACTTGTACGGTATTTTCCTAAGCGTGCATCTAATAAAATATTATTAATATAATATTTAGCCATAATTACACTGTGTTCGTCATTTAATGCACTTAACTCAGTTCCTACGTACTGTCCATAAACATCGAATTCATCTCGGGACATCATTCTGTTTTTAGCAACATGCAGAACTTCATAAGCCTTCTCCAATCTATCTTCATTGCGGTGGCTCTTCTTGCGAGTTGGTCGCGATGATGAAGGTGTTGGTGCAGGGCTTGTGGGTTGCTCTGCTTGATCAATGGTAGATTGCGATTCTAGTTGATTTGGAGATTGAAATTCCGGAACGGTAGATTGAGACTGTAGAACGACATCTTCATTCGGAAATTCCGGAACGGTAGATTGAGACTATAGAACGACATCTTCATCCGGAGACGAAATCGTGTTTTGGCTTTGTGGACTCTGAAAAATTAATGATATAAATATTAAATCAATTATTATAATAAGGATAGACTATAAAACACGTATTGTATTATTTCAAACATCTGTTAGACATGAATCCTTAATTATTAGTACGCAAAAATAGTATTTAATGTATAATTATTTCTTTACAGGTCCCAGCTACTGCAAATGAATGGAAAGCCAAGGCTAGAAGCTTTGAAAATATATGGAATTTTCCGCATTGCGTTGGATCTATAGACGGTAAACACGTTTTGATCCAAGCTCCTTCGAATTCGGGAAGTGACTATTTTAACTATAAAGAACAATTTAGTATTGTCCTATTGGGTATTGTCAATGCAAATTACAATTTTATCTATGCAAATTGTGGTGCTAAAGGAAAATCATCTGACAGTGGAGTATTCCAAGAGACTGCTTTTTATAAAGCTTTGGCTGATAACCAACTCAACTGGCCAACTCCAGACCCAATACGACAAGATGGGCCGAATATGCCTTACGTACTTGTAGGAGACAGCGCCTTTGCACTGACAGAAAACATGATGAAGCCATATTCCGGTAATCATGACGTGGGTACAACAAGACGCATTTTCAACTATCGACTGTCAAGAGCTAGAAGAATTGTCGAAAATGTGTTCGGTATCTTAGGTGTTGTATTTCGTATATTCCGAACTCCCATAACCATCCTACCCTTTAACGCTGAAGTTGTGGTAATGGCGTGCGTATACCTCCATAATTTTTTAAGGCGAAATAGTCAATCGAGATCACTGTACAACCCACATGGAACTTTTGATTCTGAAAATGTGGATCACGATATTTTAGAAGAATCTTGGCGCAGAGAAACTGGGTCTATTAATATGTCGAATTTAAATGCTACGGGAGGACGCTACCCTGAATCTGCTATGGAAATAAGAAACAAATTTGCTGAATATTTCATGAGTGAAGAAGGACGTGTTCCCTGGCAGAATAATTTTTAAATGAATAAACTAGTATTGTACTTTATTTTTTCTTTTAATGTTACTGAACAACGTCAATCCTTTTAGAAGTGAAGTTGTGTGGGTGAGGTGTGTACAAATCTTAGTTTATGTAAATAATATATGTACGTATTAATTTGTTACTAGCGGTCCGCCACAGCTTCGCATGGGTGCAATGTTGATACTACATTGATACTCGTACAGTCTATGCTTTGATTATATACAGCATAGATGGAGCGTCGCCCTACAATCACGGTGAAAAAAAGCAGGCTAACTTTTTTTTTCTTGTGTGCGTTGAAATCTCCACATATTTTTTAAAAGTGTAATGTTATAAATCTGATACTGTGCCAAGAATAGGGTTAAATTTGATAGTTACATATGTTTTCAAACATTAAATTGTATAGTTTTAAACTATTGAAAATAAATTATAAATAATAAATATTAAATTATAAATAAATAAATATAAATAAATTATAAATAAAAATATACCCGTTTGCGCTAAATTTGTCGCAGGTGATGTGACCGTGATTACTGATTACAAATGACAAAATAACTAAAGTATGACTTACGTTTGTGTCCAAAGTGTCCAAGCTTCCAGAAGTTGTGGCTCCCTTTCAAAAATGGCAAATTTTTCTAAATTCCTTGGCAAAAATTTCATTGCATCGTACGCAAACCATGCACTGGACTTCACGTCCTCTCGTCCACTGCCAGTAGTTTTTGACGATTTGACTTTCTTCCTTTCTCGGACAAATTGCGAACGCAGGGTATGAACTTTGGTTTCTATTTCTTTTCTAGGCAATTTAAGCGACTTGGCAATATCCTCCCATGCATCATTTTTCTTTATTTTATTTCAATAATCACGGTGTGAAGTATCCCACAACAAGTCACGACTTTCGTAAAGCTCTATCAGCAAAAGCACGGTATCATTTCCCCACACTGCAGACATTTTAGAGGCACGTTGCGTACGCGACTACACTCGGTGACAAATGGCGCAACACTGACGCGGGACACGTGCGCTCGCTCTCGAGGCGGGAGCAAGCAACATGCCCCGCGTCACGTACAATGTTGTGGGTCATGTTGCGGGACACTATGCAACGTTGCAGCGTCACGTATATTTTGTGTTGCGCGTCATGTTGCGGGACAAAATGTTCCCTAGTGTATCCGGGGCTTTACTCTTGAACACAAACTCAATCTCAATACAATTCCAATGCGATTAATATGTATCAGATAATTCCGACACGCTATCTCGATAATAATTTTGTTCAATCAATTTCCACGCAATTTAATTTCAATGTAGTGCTATTGTCGCTTACAAAAGTGCCATTTGACATTTTTTAGATTTGTGATTGGAAATTGATTAATGCAATTGTGTTTCAAGAGTAAGGCCCCTGCAAGTTGCTTCTTTACACCTTTTTTAATAGACCCCATAAAAATAAAGATAAAATCTATGTTGATGTAGATGATGTGGCAGCGGTAATCGTCCGCCTTGTGTTGTATTCCTCATAAATTTACCGTGGGTCGTGTTCCTCATTACAAGCAGACCTTCTTACACAAGTGTGACTGTAAGGTGCATAAGCCATGCAGCTGCTTCGGTCTTTAGCCACGTGAATAAAGAAACTTTTTTTTTTCCGTTTCTTTACTTTAAAAACTATTAAATGGATTTGGATGAAATTCGGCAAGCAGATAGTCTATAACCTGGATTAACACATAGGATACTTTTTATCCCGATATTCCCACGGGAACGGGAACCACGGTGAAACCGTGAGCGGCCGCTAGTAATGTATAAAGCGGATCGGACGTGGAGATAGTTATAGACGTTCACGGCGTGGCCGTCTATAATTACGGTTACTTATGACATAGAATACATAATAGTACAAGTGTTATGTGTACCTATATCGTAATTTTCTAATAGTTTATAGTTTCCATTTGTCATGTAGGTAGGTAGCTCTGTTGATGGTCCTTATATAGGGTTAAAGGTTAAGTCGACTTATATCCTTTAAGAGGATGTAGTTTTCATCATTTCCGACTGATTTGACTATAAAACACCGTAACCCAATCTTAACCGTTCTCAAGCTATAGTAGGTACTTACTATTGTCTTCTTTTTTAGTGTTTTATGCCTCTAACTTATTTAGTTTTGATATTTTTGTGTAGAAGATTAGTTCCTTAATTTTTCTGAACACTAAAATTGCAAGTAGTTGTAGCAACTGAATCGTAGTAGACGAGGAACAGTATAAAAAGAAATGGAGTCGGAAAAAAATGTTATTACTTTCTTCGATATTAAAAAAAGTCTATGACAAATGTGCCGCAGATAATCGTAAAAAATCTACGGTTCCTTTGCTTTCTATCAAGGTATAACAAGCTAGGGTATTATCTGGATTCTCGGAAAAAACTTTGATGAAAGACTCCCAGGTAGTAATCAAAATAACAGTATTACGATATGTTACTCCCTGCGCCTATTTGTCCTTTATGGAATTTGTACGGTGGTTTGGGGTACGGTGTTTCATAGTCAAATCAGTCAGAAATGATGATGAAACTACATCCCCTTAAAGGATATAGGTCGACTTATCCTTTAACCCTGTATCATCATCAGCCTATTAACGTCCCACTACTGGGCACTGGCCTCCCACGTGGACTATAGCACGTGGGGATATTGGGCCATAACCTATCACGCTGGCCCAATGCGGGTTGGTGGCTTTTAACGACTGTCATCTTACGACAACAACCGGGACCAACGGCTTAACGTGCCTTCCGAAGCACGGAGGAGCTCGAGATGTTTTTAATTTGGTCACCCATCCAGCGACCCGGCATTGCGAAAGTGGCTTAGCGAGCAAGATCGCAAGCCGAACGCGCTAGCCGCTGCGCCATCGAGCTCCTCAAACCCTGTATAAATAAACATAAATAAATCTTCTTGCTGGTTTGCCGTCAACCTTGCTGTCACCATCAGCTGTTCGAGTTTGTGACCATCGTCCGGCGGCGGTAATTTGTCAACACGTTTCTTTGTACGCGACGGAACACCATGGTAAATCGGTTACACCAATAATCGGCATGTATGATCCTATGAAAGGAGGGGAAAAAGGAAAAGCGTAAAATACATAAGTACTCGGATACTTATTTTGAATAGAAACGAAACGATGCTGCTGCTTATTGAAAACTAAGGGTAGAACATGGATAAAATAGAATGACCGTTATGAAATCCAGCTACCTACGAACTAGGGTTTCCCTGTTTTTATTCGTGTTGTTTTTATAGTAGTCGGTGGCAGGTACCTATTTCTAACTTATCTAACAAGTAGTTATAGCACAGTAAAAAAAGTATACGTTAAGGATAAGGTATAAAATTGATGATGATTTTAAATAGGTTTTTACCAATGAAGTTTACGTAGGTATATTTTATTTTTTATTTTTATATACTTACTTACCTAAATAAATATAGGTACTTACCTAACCAAATGTGCCTTAGGTGGTGTAAACACAAAATAATATTTTTACTATATAACGTATGATATTTCAGTACGATGGCGACAACAGTATCGTTGTCATGAAAGGGTTGATTTCTTTTGATTTTTTTAACAAGGTTGTTTCGTTTGTTTTCTTGTTCCAGGGCTCTATTACATGCCCTTTGTAAACGTTATCTTTGGATATTTCTGGCAATGACATTCAAAATGTAGGTTAGGTGTAATAGTTTTGGCTGGTTTTGGTTTCACCCAGTAACAACACCACATGTGCTCAGGCTCAGCGTGACAGGTAGTGAGCCCATCGCCGCTCTATGCTGTTATATGTATGTGCAGTCTTTAGTCCGTTAGTCGCCTTTTACGACAACCAAGGGAAGAGGTTGGTAGGTAGTATTATTTTTATGAGCTGCCACCGCACAGCCATGATCTTTTTAAAATTGATAAACAAAGGTTAGACCAGGTACAGTCAAGTGCAACAATATGTAAATAATTGTAACTCTTAATACAATGGAATAAGAGTCAAAGTGTTTACATATTGGTACTCGTGACTGTACATATCGAAATAATATACTTAAATATTTTTTTTTTACAAACAACGTTCATATGCTAAACTTGGGCGGTTTCATTACAAAATGGCTACATACTACAGCTCACAAGTTGTTTTGCCAAGAACTCCTGCCATTACGCTCCAACCTACAACGCTATGGTAGAACCTTAGTTATTATATTAATTACTAAAGCTGTACAATGTCACAAATTACCCCCGACGGAATGATTAGAAGCTATCCCTATCAAGGATAGCTAATTATAGACAAACGCTTGCTCACTAGAAGCGACAAGCGTGGTACCTCGTATCGTAGTTACTACGTAGAAATTATCCTATAACATAAGCATGCATATGTACCTATAGTACCAATAGGTATGCAAATAAATAATTTTCATTCATTTATTCCATATATTTTACAAGCTTTTATTTAACTTGTATTGTTTGTAAGTATGTCTATGTATGTACGGCAGCGATATATACGTTACACTAGATAGGCCCTTCCGAACACGCACTATGTTCCACTCATCTGCGGAGTCGACTCGGCACCTTGCTTTAGTGCGGGCTTTGACATTCGCGCGTGTGGAGCGGCGAAAATAATTCTTTATTTCTTTTCAAAGTGTACACCTAGACGTTCACTACAATTCAGTTGTCAAGTAAGGGAAATTAATTGTTATTCAAGTCATTATTATGTAGTTATATCGTATTATTGGAAAATAAAAGATATTTTTTCAATTATTGTTATTGACAATCTATTTGGGACGCCATCTTGATACACACTACGTTGTCTTCGACCGATCTGGCGCTGCGGCGCTGCGATGTCTTTCTGTTGATTAGACGACATGCAGCGGCTGCAGCGAACTTTAGGTCTCTCATTCCAGAATTTGAACAAATGGTTTGTATGAACGTTCTTGTCTATACTTCTAGGTCAATGATGTAATGTTGCAAGAAATATTTGAACCACTTCCCAGTGAATGATCGAACTGAAATTCGTCCCTACGTCACTTCTATGACAATATAATAATTCACTTAGCACCATGGAGCTCATCTGATGAAGTCTGAGCAGTCGAAAGGTGTTCATAGGAACTCTGCAATCGAACAAGATAAACCCGCCGTGTTTAGGCTTGTCTTGACAAAAAACTATATCTTGTGTGGTGCCCAGGGTCTGATGATGAAGGTGGTCATAGGAACTCCTAAACTACATATGATGGGTATTAGTGATAGTGTGAGAAATAGTAGCATTTGTTAGATAGATGATAGATTTATATAGAAAATTTTATATTACTATGTTCAAATTGTTTTCTTTATGTTTAGATTTTTATTTTTGCTATTTTTTATATTAGTAATTACCTGTTTTAATTATATTTTCTGTTTCATGTATAGCGTAGCGTATTGGTGTCTTACTGTAATGTTGTGTTATTGTTTGAATAAATAAATCGTGTTTGTGCTCATTTGATTTGTCTTGACTAAATCTATAACCATGCCATGGATAGACTGGGAAGTATTTCTGACTAAATATATGAAAGGAATTTAAATGTAACTTTGTTTTAAAACCAAGCTCAAGCTCACCTGTTACGCTGAGCGCATGTGCAGTCGCTATTTGGTGAAAGTAGACTATGGCAGAGGACTACTTTTACGCGTTTCATTGCCTAGTCTCTCACTAATCCGTTGGGGATAGTAGTCGTGCGTGATGATATGTAAGCTTTTATTAAATACAAATTAGTATGTTCACGTTCTTAGGCGATTTAAGCTAGCCGCATAATATTATTAATATCCTATCCTATACAATAAAAACTCTAATCAGACATAAACCTCGGCCGCGACAAGCTTTGTTTTAGCACTTATTAAAGCACAGTCAAGTGTACCTGAGGTCCAGGATTTAATTCCCCACCCAGGTCAGGCAAGCTGCCCAGCCCAGAGGGCCTACTCTCTTTCTCTGAAACTAAATATCGGCCGATTTTCCCTTATTAAGATTTTAAAAGTAATTTTAAGCTTAAAAATTTATTATCATACCTATGTCATGTCGACTATGTAATATTGTTTATGTAATAATGTTTTGTCTAATGTTTATATAAAAAATTATAATTAAGTGTAAAAGCTGCCCTCGAAATTGCGATACCCAAACGATAACTAAGTTTTAAGCATTTCTTTTTTATTGTCACCATCATGTACACTTAGTTTGCAATAAACTTTAAATTGATTGATTTGAATTTTATTTGGACGGATGTCCTTTCCAGTTTCCAGTAAATCTATTATTACATACCAAGTGGCAGCGGATAGGCGTAATTATTAGAGTTCAAGTAATTATAATATCTGTTTTAGTTTAAATTAGAAGGGCTTAGTCTCTAGTCGCAGAATGATTTATTTAATCACTTGGATTATTGTTAATTGTATAAGTAATAATTAGTGTACACAAACTCGATGATTGTTGTACATAACAAATAGGAATTCTAAAAAGGTTTCAACTCAAAGATGTCTTTGCAAAGTCGTAGTGTGGGCGCCCTCTAAGGCTAAGTATAGCGACGGTCTCTGAAGGCAGGATAAATAATGGATAAAACAATTAGTAGTTAGATTTGAATTACTTAGCTTAGTTTGTGAAAAAGTGCCTTTAACGAGAGCTGTGTCGCGTAGCCGCTCTTTAAAAGAAAGCCCTCTCTCTACCCTTGGGTGTCGTAAAAGGCGACTAACGGACTAAAGATTGCACATACAACCAACAGCATAGAGCGGCGAAGGGCTCACCACCTGTCATTCTGAGCACATGTGCAGTCGCTATTTGGTGAAAAGTGGACTATGGCAGAAGACTGCTTTTGCGGTTCTTATTGCCTAGTCTCTGACTAACCCTTCGGGGATAATAGTTGTTATTATAATGTACGTATGCCTTTACAAATTTTGAAATTAGAACCCCTCTGGATATCATACAGTGCTACTACAGGCCATTCTTAAAGTTGCATTTCAATAGTGTAAATAATTTAGAAAGTATAGGTAAACGATACCTACAAATAGAACACCACGCAGAAATTAGTTCTCACGTGTAGCAGGGCATTGTAGACGTGGGGCTTTACATGTACAGTCAGACTTAATTTAAGCGTTGACAATGAAGGTTAGTTATTTTTCTTCAAACTTATTTATTTATTTAATTAGGCCTACCAACATTTTTACACTACAACACAGAAATATAACATTGTTCTAAATACAGTTAGAACAGTGAAAAAACAACTACAGGCAAACACAACTTAAATCTAAGATCAATAAGACAAGTAGAACACAATACAAAAGTGAAACAAATACAAAAATACTAAGTATAATAAAACATAGTTAACCATAAAATATCAAAGCAAACATCATCAACACTACTACAGCATACGATATACATTTTTAAAACAAACCAGACTTAAGTTGCTTCACATAAGTTTAAAGAATAATGAAGGGTGAGAGCTCTTAAGAAGTTTATTAATACTTTATTGCACAAATGAATTACATAAAGATACAAAGGTGAGCTTATCTCAAGAAGAGATCTCTTCCAGCCAACCCTAGCTGTGGTGATAAAAATTTAATATGCGGGACTTATTGCGCTAACTTATATATGTACGTAAATTAAATATGTTTATATAAATAACACACATTTAAGATATTGTAAAAAACAAATTACTTATGCATAAATTATGTTACTGATTATCAATTAAGTTTAAGTGCTCGGCCAGACTGCACGCGCGGGCAGTCTGGCCGAGCACTGATAGGTAGTGCTCTTTGAAATTCAATTCAATTTAATTTATTTTCTCATCACAAGGTATACGTTGTATAAAGAGAATAACACATTATCAAGTATATGGCACCCATAAGTACCCCTTGTGAGAGCCTGGTGCTTGTGATAGGTTTGAAAAACCCGTAACGTAAACCACAGGTCACTAGTGCCCCATTCCACGGACTCTGAGTAAACTATAACTATTACATTATTACTTATTATTTTAATTATATAAAACAAATAAAAGATATGGTGAATAAATGGTGTTTGAACGACTGTACCGATGACCTCTCACGAATGCTAGCCGGTAGTTTGTTCTACAATCTAGCTGCATAAACAGTAAAGGAATTGAGGAAAAATTTGAAAATTTGGAGAGAATTGTGGATAGGATAGGGTTCTTGTATCACAAAAACGTTTGGAGCGGGAAGAAGCGGGCAAGGGGGTGAAGCGGGAAGTTAGGTAATGAGGGATCTGGGGGTAGTAAAGGATTTTGTAAGGGAGGCATAGGATGTGCATATCTCGGCGAAGGCATACAGGGAGCCACTTTAACCTTGACCGGAACTCCGAAATAATTTTGTCAAATAAACCGAATGGCCAAATTTTGCAGGCGCTCCAGTTTGTTAAGCAGCTCTTCAGTTGCATCTAAATGACAAACATCGTCACACTCGAGAAGCGGAGAAGAAGGGACTGAGCGAGCTTAATTTTGGTGTTGTATGGTAGGAAAAACTGGAGTCGCTTGATAAGAATAATGCATGCGCCTACTCACTTCATTTACCTGTGATCTCCAGGACGAGTGCAATCAATAATGAGGCCAAGATTTTTTGTTTTCTGTGCATAAGCAAGATTCACTCCATTATACGTAACCTTGAGGAGTCCATCTAAATCCAACCTGTCGTACAGCCTATTACTACCAATAATAATATAAAAATATAAATATCGGTGGTACGGACAAGATAGAACTTAAGCGAGCTTTTTAACAAAAATTGAAAAGAAGAGGGGTAAAAGTGCCCCACCTTGGGGCACTCCTGCTGTAAGGAGAGCCCAATCCGATTGCGAGTCCCCACTCAGGAGTGGACTGGCCAAGAGGATCAGGATCCTTTGGCAGCGATTGGGTAGATAGTCCGAGAACTAACCGATCACTGCAGGGGTGAGGTATCTTAACCTTACACCTGCATTCTCTTGAATGACAAAAAGAATTTCGTGGTCAACAGAATTGAAAGCGCTGCTGAAATCCAGTAGAATAAGAATCCTAAACAACTGGTTGTCCATGGCGTGGCGGATATGGTCTGTGACATTTAAAAGGGCTGTTACTGGGCTATGGCCAGGACGAAAACAGATTGTACGGACCAATTAGTTTGTGCTATGAGATACATAAGAAAATAGTTGTATTTGAACAGCGCATTGCAGGACTTTGGACAGGAATGGTAGGGTAGAAATAGGACAGAATTCAGAGAAAGCAGTAAGAGAAGCAGACTTAGGAATGGGAATTACGTGGTCTTATTTCCAATCGGAAGAGAAGATGTTGGTTGCCTGTGAATGGTTTAAAATATGTATGATTATGGGCACGAAATCTTCCAAGATAGGCATCAGTTATCATCATCATCACTACAGATGCCATCCTCACCCACGGCCTTGGAAGGAATGGATAGGATATTCTTCTTAACCTCCAACTCAGTGACTTCACGGAATGAGAAGGGCTCACAGTCAAGACGAGTCACTGATTCTATATAAATAAGCGTGTTCGCCTTGATGAAGTCATCAAGAGTAGGTAATTTGTGATTTTAAAAATCTCCAGGTTCGACCCGGAGTCATGTTCTTGTCTGTGTAGCTTCCTCTATTCATATGTATCCCAAGCAAATTCCTTGATTTCATGACAAGATCCGACGTTCACCTTTTTTTTTTTAATCTGTTTCATAAATACTGTTCTTGGCCTTCCTCTTTCTATCTGTCTTCCTATCTTCTTACGGTCAATGGTATGGGAACAAATGTAGCAAAGGATGTGTCAGGATGGTAATAAATGAAATGGGCATGATGTACCTATTTGTATGTACTACAAATACTGTACTAGAGATAAACGAAACCTTTTTAACCATTGGATCGTTTGCCAACGATATGTGGGGGGAGCGTCCATTAATCACGTGATGTTATTTTTTTGCATTTTTTAACACCCCCCTCCCCCTTGGTGATACGTGGTGAGGGTTAAAAATCACGTGTATTTTTAAGTACCTGCAAAAAATCTAAAATTTTTAGAATATTACATTTGAATAAGTACTTACAGGTATAAAGTATAATCAAATTTTATTCTAGAAAATTAAGGACCATGATAAAAATGTCTAGACAGAAAGGTTGCAAGTTGTTTTTTTTTAAAACGGCGAGTCAAGGTCACACTACAAACCGCTTACGGTTTAGGAATCGCGCTTTTGACGAAAAAATAAATACACGTGATATCTTACTACACCCCCCTCCCCCCTTGTGATATTTCGTGATTTTTGCCGACCCCCCTCCCCCCCTTTCGAGCCTCACGTGATTAATGGACGGCCCCTTAGGTATGGCCCAATATTAATAATAAATACAAACCTACATATAATCACGACTATTATCCCCGAAGGGTTTATCAGAGACTAGGTAATGAGGATAGCAAAAGCAACCCTCTACCATAGTCAACTTTTTACTAAATAGCGAGCACGTGTGCTCAGCGTGACAGGTGGTGAGCTCATCGCCGCTCTACGCTGTTGGGTAGTATCCTTTCACCGCTACGCGATACGGTTAAATTAATATTAATATTAATGATAAAAAATAAAAATGGTGACATTCAAAACAGTAAAAACGCTATCGTACCATATTCACAAAAATTACGATTCATAAAATTTAATTCACTTTTTATGGAATAAAAGCATCCGCGAAGAGTTAAAAACTGCCCTGTAGCCTTTTTAGAGCAGATCTGCAGGCAACCGTTTATAACCAACTTAGATCTGTGGTGAAGAAGCAACTTTTTTAATAAATGCTTTATCTTAGCTTTATGTAGGTACCTTTCACTAGCTTTACTTAGCTATTATTGCTTGCAACTTTACAAGAACGATATAACGCTCTACTTAGCTAACTAATTGCTATGAAGTGGTTCACAGCAATTTTCTGATTCATTCCTTGAAACAGGTATTAAACTGTTTATTACAACTTAAAATTCGCAAACAATTTACACACATATTTTTTTCCGACTGTACCTTTATGCAACATGCACGCTGCCGTTGAAAATGTAATTTGTTTGATTGTAAGTATTTAAATTGGCACAGAAACCATAGTTTTTAGCATTAAACTAGGTAACAAGATCTGGATCTTAGACAGACAGAAGGCATGACTTGGTATTTGCTATTTTGTAGAGAAAAATGAAATACGGTTATGATCTACTAGAGTTGAATAGTTTACGTATTATTTCATTCTATACTACATATTACTACCATCACCTTATCTAAGACTGTCGCCACAATTAGATATAGGAACTTAAGATAGCCAGTTCCTCAAAGTAGAAAGTTGTTTCTTTTTTGACGAACTGGCTATCTTATCTCTCACCCGTTGTAACATTAAAATGCTTCCAACATCGTTGTTGTGGCGACAGATATAGATAAGATGGTGGTAGGTAAGCAGTAATGCGATTCTCTAAGCGCAAACATCGTAGCAGCGGCTGCAACAGCGGTGAGCGTACTATTGGTATTCTGCTAAATAATTTTTAACGCTGTTCGACACTAGCTCCGCACGGCTGTAAGCGGCGTGATGGGGAATCACTTCCTTGACATTTATTGTAGGTAGAAAATCGATATTCTGTAAGTAAAACAGTCTAAATTTTGATCACAGCGTCCACAGCCGTGACTGCAGCGAACGATATGACTGCTGTAACATCTTTGATCACAGCCATGCGCGCAGCGTCTATGTGTCGGTTAGAGAATCATCATCAATCAAGCCTTACCATCAAATCAAGAGCAGTAATACTGTAATGCTACTATACTAATTACCATGCGACTTTTGCATTGTAAGATTAAAGTAGACCTTGGTAGACTATCCGGCCACAGGCCTTCTCACATGAAAGACAGCAATGGGCTATTACTATTCTGTGTAAGTATGTGGTATACCAATTTTTTTTATGATTTCATAGTCGGTCCTATATTAAAACTTGAGCAAAATTATCAACAAAAACTACCCATAAAGCGATTGTTCTAATTAAAGTGTATAGTTTAAAAATGTAATTGCAAAAGCACAGCGCGACTTCGATTCCCGTTTACATCGAAAGTTTGCTTGAATAATGCAAAATTAATAGAAAACAAAAAATCGTTAAGAAAACACCTTTAACTAAATGCGAACAGAGATTCTTCCCTTGTGCAAACTGCGGTTCGACAGGGGAAATATGGCTGTTCTCCAATGGTCTCATATTTAATTCAGTTTTGCATAAAAAAATATCTAGTACAAAACAGTTCAGTTCATACAGATAAAAAAGAACATAATAATGGAATATCCCAAAACGGATTCCGATTCAGCAAAATGCTGGCCTTACGGTCATTTTCTTGTTTGTATTAGCTGGTTCTGACAGGAGGGAGAGAGTCTTCCCTCCAACGGTACTTCTTATTAATATAAAAACATAATACATAGCTCGATAGGTTAGAAAGAAAATATTTTTTGACATCCTAGGACACACGATCCTAAGGTCCACTGCTGGAAGGTTTGCCCTCTCCATGTGGGCACATTATGCAGATTTGTGTTACTGTAACTACTGCCATTTTTGCCATTGACCGAGACCAACGGCTATACGTGCTATCAAAAGCACGGCTGGAACTATTTTAATAGGTCGCCCGTCCAGTGACCCGACATGATATAGTAGCTTAACTTGCAAGATTGCAACCTGAATATGTAATCCGCTGCACTATCGAGCACTTCTCTAGATGAGCCCAATTTAAGCGATAACTTATTTCATAAGCATACTGGTGGGTGTCAAAGTGTGAATAACATTAAAGAATCATAACTAGAGACGACAGCGCCAAAAACAAATTTTTGCGCTCTGAGTTGCAGCTCATGGACTGCGACGGTCGACAACAAATCCCAGCCCACGTGTTGCCCGCTGTCATCTAGCTGAGCACATTTGTTCAAACGTCTTGAAGATTATTTTAAAACCATGGCATAAAAACGTATCCGTGTCGCATAGCGGTGAAAGAATATTACCATCCCCTCTCTTCCCTTGGGTGTCGTAAAAGGCGACTAAGAGACTAAAGACTGCGAGTATAGAGCGGCGATGGGCTCACCACATGTCACGCTAAGCAGATGTGCAGTCGCTATGTGGACTCTGGTAGAGGACTGCTTTTGCTGTCCTCATTGTCTCTGACTAACTCTTCGGGGATAAAAGGCGTGTATTTATGTGTATGTATGTATGGCATAAAACTCCTTGCCCAAGCTGGCTGATTTGGAGCGCATAATTTTTCTGCTGACGTGTCAGTTGGCGTCTGTCTTTTTTTCTTCTGTCAAAAACTGTCTTAAAAAATATCGCGTGTTTGGCTACGTTGCTGCCACAACATTATTATTGTATGGAATCTTATATTAAAACATTTGTTTTAATCTAAGTATGGAATAGTTTCTCGAGTTATTACAATACCTCCATGGTAAATAAATGGAAACGTTTTCGAGCACGACACAGTTATACAAATATCAGTTGTGCATAATCGCATAATGTTTAGGAATGTGTAAAAATAGTAGAATAAAAACCAATCTAGAGAATGTTTGATGATCGTTATTTGTTCTGCAACTGGGCCATCCATCCTATTCAATGCAAATAATAACTATTTGTATGAAGGAAAATCTGTATTTGCGAAGAAACAGCGGTTTCCTACATTTGCATACAGTTAGAATTTTATTTGCAGTTGTGTATGAAACAGCTCTTTTTATCTTAAATTATATTACTATTTAATTTTATTCTGACATTTAGAACTCTTTTCACTATATTTACTTTCTAAACTCGATTTAATCCGTAAAAAGTAATGAATATTGTAGTTCTTTGCTGCAGCTCCTCCGTGGTCGAGTGGTTAGCACGCCGGGTCTGGCGTCGCGCTATCTCTGAGGTCCCGGGTTCAAATCCCGGTCGGGTCAATTTAGAGATAAACTGTTTTTCTAAATTTATTTCGGGTCTGGGTGTTTTTTCTATGTTTATGTATATTTATCCGTTATCTTACCATATTAACGAGATTCAAAAGAGACTAAAGATACTCATCTTGGTTTACATAATTGGTGTGAGTGTAAACAAATCTGAAATAATATACCATTCAAAGTGTGGTTTGAATTTTATATTAATTTTACTTACATACACATAATCACGACTATTATCCCCGAAGGGCTAGTCAGAGACTAGGCAATGAAGACAACAAAAGCAGTCCTCTATAATAATCCACTTTTCACCAAATAGCGAATGCGCATGTGCTCAGCGTGACAGGTGGTGATGTCCATCGCCGCTCTATGCTGCAGGATGTATGTGCAGTCTTAAGTCCGTTAGTCACTTTTTTCGACACCAAGGGAAGAGAAGGGGTGGTAGTATTCTTTCACCGTTAACGACACGGTTAATTTATTTATTTTACTTATCGTTGTCGTCTTTTTTCAGTGTTTAAAATTTTACTTAAGTATATTTAAGCGTTAATAAAACGCTAAAATATAAAATATTAATCTATAAACGCAGCTTTATCTAAACCGAATCTTCAAATATTTGTAAAAATATTTCTTTCGGATCTCAGAGGTGAAAACTTCTAAGATTTGATGAAGCAATGTTGACTAAAAACATAAGCATCAAGCACTGACAAATTTCGACGGTTGAAAGCCAGACAAGGTAGCCAAGTAGTTAAGGAAGCCGCCCGGAATTCGGAAGGTGCGTGGTTCGATTCCCGCCTGAGGTTGTCGTCTTTTTTCAGTGTTTAAAATTTTACTTACTTATTATAAATTAATATCAGCGCATGTCTTCTGTAGACTGAGTACACGGAAGTGTACTGAACTGTCTTCTGTGGACTAAAACATTTCATGTTTCATAATATTATAAAGGTAATGTTGATATTATATTTATTTTACTTAACGAGCGTTTATTTATTTGTTTGACTACACATTTACATGTAGATGTGTGTCTTCTGTGGACTAAAACATTTCATATTTCAGTAAAATTACCTTAATAATATTATAAATAGCTTAACTTATTATAAGAAGTACCTGATTTATATTTATATCTGAAACTAAATTATAAGATACCATACCTATGTAAGTAGTAAAATCATAACACAGTTAACAATTATAAAACTGCCGAATAGCTTACTAAAATAGGACCACTGTATAACGCCCCGCGCCCTATAAAAGGAATGAACTTCAACTTGATAAGCGTAGTCGCCCTTTCTTCCTCAACAGGGAAGCAAAGCTACGGTTAGAAATTCTAAATTTTTTTATTTTTAAAATAATTGTCTCGTAATAATTATTTATTTTCTAACCAGTAGTGACTGGATTGTGTTTTGAAGCTTTCAGTTGAAAAAGGTAAGATTTTAATTTCGTTTTTCGATGTGTTGTAAACTTTTTTAATATTTGTTTGTAGATATTCATTTACTTGAAAATCGGTTGGTGGTTAATAAATCCATGAACTTAATTAAGTCCATGAATAAATCCACAGACCACATAATAAATCTGACTGAATGTTTTTTAACGCAGTAAGTATCTAGTTTATAGATGTCATAGTACTTATCAAAATCTACACTTCGAAGTTGTAAGAGTCAATTAATACTTATTACAAAAAGGAAATTCTACGGTTGAAATAATTTTAAAATTATATTAAATTACATTTTCATTCGTATTGTGAATGGAGAGTTCTTGTATTCTTGTAACACACTAAACTTTAAAATCGACGCCACGATTTATAGACATCTGGATATTATGTGTTATAGTTTAGAATTTCCCTATTTCCAATCTAAGCAGGCTTCCCTATATGGAATATTGAATTCCCTAGGGAATGGAAATACATTGTCCATATTGTAGCTTTAGATTTGAACCAATTTCATTTCTGCCATCGTGCAGCAGCTCTTTTACCCTAATAAGATTTTTATTGAAAGTTTGGAGTAATAGTAAAATTGCTAGGTATCAAGTTTGTTAACTCATGGTTTTATAAGCGCCAATATTTCATTAAAATAGATTAAAACAACAAACAGATTAATGAATAATATTTTTTTTGTTTGTGGCGGCTTATTAAAATAATAGGTAGCCACCTACGCTTAGCACATGTGCAGTTGTAATGTGGTGAAAGGTAGATTCAAAAATCAGGAATCTAGAATCAAAATCATTCATTCAGGTAAGGCCATGTTTAGGTTACAGCATTTATGAAAGTCATGCCATCGGTTCGTAAGTCTATCTATGGGGAGGGAGCCTTGTACTGAGAAGAACCGGCATGAAACTCAGCAAGGGTAGCCTATGGCATACGGCTTTTTCTGCTGTCCTCATTGCCTAGTCTCTGACTAATCTTTGTGGATAATAGTTGTGATTCTGTGTGAGTATGTAATATCACCACGCATCACCAAAATGTAACTAGCCCACTTCTTCTGTTTTTTGGAATGTATGAGAAGTCTTTAGTCCGTTAGTCGCCTTATATGACACCCAGGGAAAGAGATTAGTTGGTAGTTATATTTTAATGATGAGTTGACACCTTACAGCGACTAATATCGTTTTATTTACTACTAGCGGACAGCTCGCGACGTCGTCCGCATAGATCCTGTACCCCGTGACAAATTTTCGAAAATATTATATAGCCTATGTCACCCGGAGATAGTGTAGCTTCCCAACGGTGAAAGAATTTTTCTACTACTATTCAATCCAAACAAACAAACAATCATATCTTTCCTCTTTTTAATATTAGTATAGACAAAAACTTATGAAGGTTTGAGCATTTCGGTTTCCCATACAAACTTTCAAGTTCAAAATTTTACAAACCAATCAGCCAATTTTAATGAAACTTTGCATGCTAATTTTTCTTATATTTTTATTTTACAACGGGTAAGTGCTTGGCCTTTATCTCGTCGGATGGTAAGTGACGATAAGGCCGAAAGTGGAAGCGCGCTTCACCCGGAATCCTCAACCACTGAGAAGATCACAATACAGAGATCTAAATATTTTGTAGAACACATTTTCTAAAAACGTTTATTTAGCTAAGTTATTGCGATTTTAAACTTTTTATAGTGAACTTTAAATCGGCAATGTCTACTTTAAACACGATAACATATAAAAAGGCTACCTCTACCCCAACCAATAAGGTTTATCTATCAAAATTTACAAATTTATGTAACATAATAGGTACAAAAGGTCATCTCTTATTAGAATAGGTACATTTTCAATCTTATTATCGATACGTTAAGGACCTAAAGAAGTGATTTACTATTCGGTCAATAAACAACGGAGAACTTGTACCTATATTTACGTGTTGTTGACACGCGGGATTGTAAACGAAAAAAATAAAGACAAACATTAATCTTCTACGTGAAAGTACACAGAATTATGATTGGGATGTATTTTGCTCAACATTTAAGTAATTCAGAGATTTCAGAGTGATAAGTTGAAATGTCAATGGGAAAAGGGGGTTAAAGTTACTTGCGTCCGCAGGTTTACACTTGAGACTCTACACGTGACCCCTGGGTGGTGCTAAATGAGTGACACTCACTGAGTGGTAGAGCCACGCTGCGTTGCAGCACGCATTGGGCCGGCTCGCCCGGCGTAATAACACCCTCTACGAATATCCGGCGTGAAATAATGGCACTTGATGCTGTTGTGTTTCGTCCGGCCAGTGAGGGTTCCGGAGGCCCATCCCCCCTCTCACAATTCCTATTCCTTCCTTAAAGAACGGCAACGCGCCTGCGATTCCTCTGGTTTTGCGGGTGTCCATGGGCGGCGGTGATTACTCTCCATCAGGTGACCCGCCTGCTCGTTTGCCTCCTTCTTTTATAAAAAAAATAAATTTTAATTACAAGCAGTCGCCAGCGACTTCGTCCACGTAAATAACCCATACACCATGACGTGTTCCCAAAAATGTTCTGTCATACAAACCTGGACCATCACAAATATAACAAAAAAATAATTACCAAAAAGGTGCAGCTGTTCATAAGTGATGCGCGAACAAAAATTGTGGCATTTGATTTTTAATTATATAGATTTCGCCATAGTTGTGAAACGAATGTACGAATTTACTTTCTCTATTGAAATGCAACACTTTGAGTCAATTGTTCCGTGTAATATTGGACTTTAAGCCCTGAGCCCTCAGAACAATAATTACTGAGCCTCGATTCTTTGTTTTAAAACGTCTTCAATCGCGTCTCAGCGATTTAATTCTGACATTTTAATGATTCGATCAGTTTTTATGTCAAAATCCGATTGCTGAGAAATCCGATCGAACATTACGAACCGTTACGTAGCGCTACGAAATTATGACTACGACACCGTAGCGTTAGTGCCTTGTGTGATTTCCATTTATTCTATCGTGTCTCAGCGATCTGATTCTGACACTTTTATGGTTCGATTAGTTTAATGTCAAAATCCGATAGCTGAGAATTCCGATCGAACACCATACGAACACTACGAACCGTTACGTAGCGCTACGAAATTATGACTACGACACCGTAGCGTCAGTGCCTTGTGTGATTCATTTCCATTTCATTATAATTATTTTAGCTGTGTGGGCAGCGGCTATTTAAAAGAATACAACCAACCCATCTCTTCCCTTGGGTGTCGTAAAAGGCGACTAACGGACTAAAGAGTACATAGACATCCTATAGCATAAAGCAGCGATTGGCTAACTACTCGTACCTATCACGCTAAGAATGGAGTAATTAGACACTTGTCAAAATGGGTCGGTGTGGTTAGTTAATGGTTAATGGTAAAACTACATACATACATATAATCACGACTATTATCCCCGAAGGGTTAGTCAGAGACTAGGCAATGAGGACAGCAAAAGCAGTCCTCTGCCATAGTCCACTTTTCACCAAATAGCGACTGCACATGTGCTTAGCGTGACAGGTGGTAAGCCCATCGACGCTATATGCTGTTAGAAGTATGTGCAGTCATTAGTCCGTTAGTCGCCTTTTACGACAACTAAGGGAAGAGAGGGGGTGGTAGTCACTGCTATCTAAAGACCACAACCGGGATCAACACGCAGCACGGTGGAGCTTGAGGTGTTTTTTTTCAACTTGGTCACCCATCCAATAAACCAGCATTGCCACAGTTCCTTAACTGGTAAGATAGCAAAACCTCTTAGCCGCTGCGCCATCGAACCTTACTGTAATTAGTACAAGCGCTGTCTTAAATGTAATTTAAGTACAAATGATTGAATTCGGTAACGCCCGATTAGTTATAATTCAGTTAGTCCGTTAGTCGCCTTTTAATGGAAGGCCTAAAGGAAAATAAGGGGTGGTAGTATTCTTTCACTGCCACGCGACACGGTCCTTCACGATCCACGGCGAAAATTACATACATAAATAAAATCACGACTTTTATCCTCAAAGACTACTTTTATCCTTAAAGACTACAAATACTCAGATACAGACAAAAAGAACCGCCAGACCTTTGCTAGTACACGGTACAGTAGACAATCAGCACGGTTAAACAATATTATAAACACAAAATTACATATCTACCCATTAAAGATTTATGACTGTAAAAGCAAAGTTCAGGTCTGGTTAAAACAATTATCTTATGAAGATATTGAATCCCTTATGGAAATAAAATCATAAATGGTTATGTATATTAATATTGTTTCTAAATACTAATGTAGACATTTGTCATAAATTAAGCACTCGATATAGACACGCATGCACACACCCCCCTCCCATCCCCCCCCCCCCCCACACACACACAGACACTCACACACACACACACACAACACACCACACATACACACGCTTAATTATTAGTTATAGCTTTGTATTGTTATGTTACCCTATAAGTTAAAAAATCAATGTCTTGCTAAAAACAAGTATTAGGAAGAGCGGATACTAGCTCCTTACACAAGTGTTTTCAAAATACTCAAAAGGAGTGTCCCAATAAATTGTGTGATATGTTGATTGAGGAACTGAAATTTATTTATTATTTTTTAAGAGCACTGCGATAGCCCATTTGCCGCCTTTGGTCCGTTAGTCGCCTTTTACGACACCCAAGGTCGGTAAGATGGGTCGGTAGGTAACATTATAATTATTAAGCCGCCACCACACAGATCAATCTTTTTAACTTTGACTTCAAATAAAAGTCGTTTTAAGTAATCATAAATTAAATGCAATTTTAACAATATCCATCAAATACCTATACACTTGCTTGCACATAATATTATACTTCAGCTAACGCCTTCTACTAACCGTGTTGCGCAGCGGTGATAGAATACTACCACCCCCTCTCTACCTTTGGGTGTCGTAAAAGGCGACTAACGGACTAAAGAATGCACATTCATCCAACAGCATAGAGCGGCAATGGACTCACCACCTGTCACGCTGAGCACATGAGTCGCTATTTGGTGAAAAGTGGACTATGGCAGAGGAATGCTTTTGCGGTCCTCATTTCCTAGTCTCTGACTAACCCTTCGGGGATGATAGTCCTGATTATATGTACGTATGTGTGTATATTATACTTCAAACACGACACCGCCTATAAAGTTTTGATTAACGGCACAGTTTATGGTATATCCTCTTTAACTGCAAATATGCAAAGTGCGTATTACCGCTCAAGTGACCATAAACAAATAATGCTTATCCGATATAGACTAGATATTCACTTTCCCGTAACTGAGGAGGCTATTCAATCTGCACTTCATTATTAATATCAGGCTATTTGATAGCCCAGGTTATTTTGTCTTATAAGTTTTAAATCAAAGTTGAATTTTATGAAACAAACATTATTTCTTTTGCCTCGGTTGCAGTTAGGGCTACCACCTTTTGTTACAACAAAAATAAAGTACATAGCTTAAAAAAGTATTTATTTATTTGTCCATAAAAACGTATTTTTGTTGCCATTTGCGAAATTTAACAAAATATTTGTCTTTTACGTAAATATAGTGATTTAGCGTACATTATTAGTATCGTAGATTACAAAGTACGCATCATGAAAAAGAGCTCAATACTCTATTTTAGAGTACGGGTGGCAAACCTAGTTGAAGTGTGGTAAAGCGTGTGCTCCGATATCTGTAGGTCCTGGATTCAATTCCCAAGATGGGCAAATTTGTGGTTTGGATTTTTGGATGCATAGCCCGGATTTGTGATCACCAACCCACATTTGACGTGTGGTGACGTGATTTCAATGATGGAGGCCTAATAGAGCTACACTGCGTTGCGGCACAAATTGTGCCGCTTCGCCCGGCGTAATACCATCCTGTCACGGAATATCACCGTGAAACAATGGCACTCGCTGCTGTTGTGTTCCGTCCGGTGAGTGAAAGCACCTCCGCTCCCCCATCACAACTTCTACTTCTTCCTCAGATCTAGGACACATTCGTCAAATTCCTTTTTCGTCAGAATAAATTACAGGCTATTTCTTTTTCTGACGATAACGTACCTTTGGTTAAATCCCGTTTTCGACAGAATCTGACGAATGCGTAATACATCCTCCCTCAAGACCGGAAACGCAGCTGCGACTCTTCTAGTATTGCGGGTATCCATGTGCGGCGGTAATTACTTTCCATCAGGTGACCGCCATGTTGTTAACCTCCTTTTCACAAAAAAATTGCAAGACCCGTTTGTGCTGTATAGGTTAAATGCAGCAATCCTACATAAAAGGACACAAAGGAATTTAATAAAAGAATAGGTACTTTCAGATTGACGAAAAAAATTAACCACTTGGCTACCGAGGTCTGGCTTTCAACCGTCGAAATTTGTCAGTGCTTGATGCTTATGTTTTTTTAAGGCAGCCGCCCGGAATGCAGAAGGTGCGTGGTTCGATTCCCGCCTGAGGTTGTCGTCTTTTTTCAGTGTTTAAAATTTTACTTAAGTACGCTAAAATCGGTCGTCCTGCGGCAAGATGGGCAGACGATGTGGCGAACATCGCGGGCAAGACCTGGATGAGATTGACACGGGACCGTCAACAGTGGCACATACAAAGAGAGGCCTATACCCAGCAGTGGGTGAAGTCAGGCAGTGGATGATGATGATGATGACGCTAAAATATAAATCAATAAAAAAATTTACTGAAAAAAATTAACTCGAGCACCTCCTCTATTAAAATGTTTTTTTATATATTCTTTGTACAAAGACGTGGGGAATTAGTGGCCATCGGTAAAATACGTAGACAGAATAGTAAAATATAAAATGTTTTTGAGAGTGGGCCACATCTGTAGTACGGAAATAGAAGTTCAGGGCTCAAACTTTTTTCTCTTAGATCCAACTTAGATCCGATAAGTTTGCGCTTGCCTCCTTTGCGGGATGACAGAGGCGGGACTTTTTAATCCTGTCCATCTTGAAATTAAAAATGACGTAAAGTACAAAAAATTAAGAAATTTATTCATTCATTCATACAATGTGGTAGCGGCTCATTATAATGCTGGCTCCACACATCTATTTGCGTATTTGCTGTATTTGACAAATAACTTCCATGTGTGGAGAGTATATTTGCCAAATTTATTGCCGTAGCCAATATATTTCATGTTCAATTTTTGGTATTTGGCTCCATGTGTGGCCGGTTGTATCGCCTATTTGCCCATACGTCAAAAATTTTGGCAAATACGCTAACATGCAATCACAAATACAAATAACCAAGTGTGCCAGCATAAAAATAATACTAGTTACGAACGCATATCTTTTCTTGGGTGTTGTAAAAGGCGGCTAACGAACTAAAGACTACACATACATCTATAGCATAAAGAGTTTCCTTGTCGCACCTCCAAAAGATGGAATAGTCTACCAGCACACGTATTCCCTCCTAACTATGACATAGGGTCCTTCAAACGAGGCGTGAAGAGGCACTTTGTGGGTCGGCAGAGTGAGGGTGACTGATGCTACATCTCTTACGCTGCACCAGTTGTCCTCGCGCCTGGACTTCACTTCCACTTAACATCAGGTGGAGTGGTCAGTTGCCGGGATAATTATATAAAAAAGCAGCGATGAGCTCACCACCTAACATGCTGAGAACATGTGCAGTTGTTATCAGGTGAAACATGGGCATGGTAGTGCGCTGCTCTTGCGGGCCTCATTGCCTAGTCTCTGACTAAACTAACCCTTCGGGAAAAGTCATGAATGTACATATAGATATGTTTATTAAACTGGCTGATTACAAAGGGCTCTGTTTGATAACTGTGTCGCGTAGCGGTGAAAGAATACTACCACCTTCTGTCTTCCCTAAGGTGACGTAAAGGGCGACTAACGGACTGGAGTACACATACATCTAACAGCATAGAGTGGCGATGGGGACACAAACTGTCACGCTGAGCTCACGTGCAGTCTCTACTTGGTGAAAAGTGGACTATGGTAGAGGACTGCTTTTGCTGTCCTCATTGCCTAGTCAATGACTAACCCTTCGGGGATAATAGTCGTGATTATATTATGTATGTATGTAAGTATGTCTGTTTGACATCCGTAATTTTTTTCTTAGAAATATAAGCAGTGCACATCCCTGGTGCGCAGGGTCAGGGCTAGCAAAAACGGAGTATTGAGTCTGTTTTCTGAGCGTTTTGACTACGTACTTGCATCATTGCTAAATGATACATGTACTAACTACCTCCACCTGACGACTTCATAGTCCTAAAATATAAGTAAATAATAATACAGTATGGTCATCCATACCGTATTTTTATTTACTTATATTTTTATTTTATCATTCTTGAATGTTTTTATTTTATTTTTATGATTTTGATTGTATATCTTTATTTTATAATTTTATTTCTTTGTAAGTAATTGAATTTGTAAATGATCCATGTTGGTCGAAATAAATGAAATTTAGTACCTATTATTATTATTACAACATTAATGTCTTGGTACGAGAGTGTCCAGCTTCTTTATTTGCCGTCTGTACCTGCTTGAGATAAGTTGAGATAACCCCTCCGGAACTACCGGTCTACTTTCCCGATCTATCCCATAATTCTCGGCACTTTTATCTCACTCTGGTATCTACTACCTTCTGCTGATGTTGTGATTTTGCGATGCGTCTGAACTTTATATTTTTATTTTATACTAAAGTAACTGCGTTTCCACATGGACATCAAGAGCCCTAACTGTAACCATCATAGAGCGGTATTACATTTATCTTACTATGCGTTTGTATGGGAATTTACATACTTAGTAAGATTAAAGTAGCTGCTCTAAGAGTTGACGGTAAGGCCCCAGCACGTGGGGAAATTGGGCCACAACTAAGGTTGCCACCCGTACATACTCTAAAATTGAGTATTTTCCTCTTTTTCAATTAGGCGTACTTAATAATCTACGACACCAATAAAGTATGCTAAAATATTCTATTTACGTAAAAGACAAATATTTGTTGAATGTCGCAAAGAGCAACAAAACATACGTTTTTAAGGACAAATAAATGAATACCTACTCTTTTTTATGCTATGTACTTTATTTTTGTTCTAACAAAATGAAAAATTACTTATTTGTCCTAAAAAAAGGTGGCAACCCTAGCCATAATCCACCACGCTGGCCCAAAGCGGGTTAGTGGGTTTTAACAACTGCCATCTAACGACAACAACCGGGACCAACGGCTTAACGTGCCTTTCGAAGCACGGCCTTTCTCAACCGCCTGTGGACGGGTTCGATTCCGATGCTTGTGTTTTTGCTGGGTGTGTAATGTTTGATATAAAGACCCCCCGTCTGCGGCTGCATGGGTGAAGACGTCACCTGTGACAAAATAAACACCAGAAGAGCACTACACAAATATGGCTCTTCGAGCAAACAATATTCAAAATTACAAATTAGGTTACCTAGTAACACCCCCAACAGACGACATACTTATGGTCTAACGTTCAGATAATATAATTTCATTTCATATAATTTCGTTTCATATAATTTCATTTCATATAACAACTGACATAATATAATAAACATTTAATATAATTTTAGATTCTATAATTTCATTTGATATAATGTACTTTTGATATAATATACATTTGATATAATAATCTTATCATATGAAACATTATTCATGTAATAAGCAAGCAGCATGCAAGCAAGCAAGCAGCATTCAAGCATGCAAGCAGCATGCAAGCAAGCAAACAGCATACAAGCAAGCAAGCAGCATGCAAGCATGCATGCAGCATTTAAGCAAGAATGCAACATGCAAGCATGCATGCAGCATTTAAGCAAGAATGCAGCATGCAAGCCAGAATGCAGCATGCAGAAGCAGGCAGTCATGCAGCATGCAGGCAGGCATGCAACATGCAAGCAGGCATGGTTTCTGTCACTTCTCCGGCGCTGCGGGACTCCGGCGTCCCACGCGAGCTTAGCGTCGCAGATGGCTTTCGCTCACCACCGCAGCTTCGGCTTGCTGGCGACCGTTAAACCCACCTGCTCCTCAGCTCGCGGGCCGCCTCGCCCATCCGCGCCTACGCGGGCTTAAATTACACTCTAGCGTAGGGCAGACAAGTCTACGTGGAGTCAGTTTTGCCGCGATTCGTTTCTGTCACTGATTTTTTAGCACAACCTCAACGAAAACCCACCCAAGTAACAAAGTTCTCCTGTAGTGCACAGTTTACAGGCTTACAGCACTAGTACCTTTCTTTTAGTGGTTCCGGGTTTTACTACCAAGCTTAAAACAGGTTACACGGAGTTCGTTTGGGTTTATAGTACACCTGTTCTTATAAGTTGCCTTATAGTCGTGTATAGAACGAAATTATAGGCGCAGTAAAGGCTTAGATGGCCTTTAAAAGGGTTGCATAGGTGAAAATACACTTGAGAAAACTTGCTCCAGTAAGTTACACTTATAATCGCCTACAAGAAGTAATTATAAATCCGCTATAAGTGTCATACGCCAGTAATAGTAATTTATAGACTTAGAACCACTTGCACTTGTTACTTGACCTTACAGGAGTGTATAAGTCAACATTAATGTGCCAATTATAAGTGAATTAGTTCTACAGAGGTTTCTTCTAAGAGTAAGTGTACTTGGTATTATTGTGGACTCTCAAATGCTGTTAAAGTCTTAATTTCTTTAAAAAGGTTTCTTGTAAAACTATTAGTGTCCAAAGATATCTTCGTGAAGTCCATTTAAGAAGACAATTGCTTTTAATATTTCTTGCATCTTCACGGCCATTTTGATTTCTTTTGAGTCATTGGGTTTTAATTAAATTATTACAAAAATGGATATAAACAAATGAAAATATGACCATGATAGTTCGATCAAAGTCACAACTAAAACATAAAAATAATAAACTCTTAGTTATTAAAATTAAGCATAAGACATTTGTATGCGGAACCCTATTTCGCCACAATATGGCGCGACAATGCTGTTAGGACTAATATTATTTTTAAACACAACTTTGTTAATACGCCATGTTCAAAAGGCGAACAAAAATTGAGATGTAAAACACAATATACTTCACCGAAAATACATACGCGTTTGCCGTGCAATCATGTATGCACGTATAATACATTACGTGCAAAATACTTGTTAACACATTTTATATAAAATAGATGAAGTTACTTTTATTTTTTTATTTTTCTTCACAACTGCACAACAAAACATCAATTCACAAATGTTTGAAGTAGCTAGTAATAGAAGTGCGGAGTATGTTACAAATCTGCCTGGTTCTATTAGATGCTCATAGTTGGCTTCACGGGAGAAGATAGTTCTGCGTAGTCCAAGTATAAGTGTATTATTGGTCAAATGATGTTATAGAATATGATTACCTATTCTACTAATATAAGTAGTAGGGTTTTGAGAGTTCTGGCACACTCAAAACTGGTCTGGTTCTGACCCTCGCTGGGCTAGTTCAAGTCGTTTCCAAAACTAAAAAAAAAAAAAAAAAAAAAAAAGGAAAACCCCCCCATTTGAATCGATTGCGCTGGGTCTCAGAGCGATATCTTTAACCGTTTCCGAGATACAATTTTCGAGCGGCAGCTCTCAGTTGATTTACTAATGAATCGTTAATGACTCCTCGGTCCTAATCACCATTCCCGATGCACATCATTATCTAATGACGTACCGTTGCCACTGTACTTTTGTTCAGTTGATTTACTAATAAATGACACCTCGGTCTTAATCACCTTAACAACTATGCGATTGTATTTTATTGATTCTTCAGGAAAGCGCTTTGTCTTCATCTCACCTGATGTTAGGAGATGAAAAGTAAGATCAAAGGCATAACTTCACCTGGAATCCTCACTACTAAGGCGATGGATAAACTAAGCTCTTTCTTGATGTTATATCTTAATTACGAATAAATTTATTCAACATTATATTTCTTTGGTTTTTTTCTTTATTACTCCTCTAGGTTTTTCTGAGGTAGGGGAATCAAGTAATATGCAAAACATTTTGTTATGTACAGTTTTATTTCAATTTTTTTTTTTTTTACTTACAAATTTAGCTTACCTATGTTATGAAAGTCTTAAACATTTGCTTTAGCATTACATCATTTTGAATAGTATCATCAGTAAACATATCAATAAAATCTGTCAAACCCATATCTCTAACTTTAAAATACAAATAAAGTAAACAATATTCACCACAAACAGATGAAAATACACTTTGAATAACTTTATGATTATAAATCCATCTATTGGTATTTTTTCTTAAAAATGATAAATGATAACTTTCAGGTTTACGACCAAAAGTATCAAAGTATTCGCCAACTCCTTTATTGTTGATACATAATGCTATCCAATGTGAACCAGGTCTAGTATCAGGATCAAGATTACTAATCATGTAGAAAGGTGGTGTAACATGTATAGGAATGCGATTAGCTGCGTAAACATTGAACTCCAGTGAATGACATAGTTTTTTCAAACATTTTGTTATTTCTAGGGTATTCATAATAATATAAAACATGTGTCTTCATACACAATTAAAACTTAACTACTAAAATCTACACTTATGTTCCTATTTTTATCTATTTCTATAATGTTATCAAACTCGGCATAAACAATACAATTAACAGTTTGTGTTAGAGCTGCTCAAATCTAACTTCTAACCGAACACTTCCATGTCGGATAAGATTCCAATGAGCTGTTGAATTGGCTGATAAATCTGGAGTTAAGTCAAACGCCATCAAGCAGTATCCATTAGCGTAATCAGCTCTAGAAATACCGTTACCCTCATTTAGGAAATGAATTCCTGTTCCAGAGAACAAAGTATGATAAGTTGATGTAAACAAGTTGTTGCTAAAAACAGGTTGTAGAGCTTTGGAAGGAATCTGTGTTCCGTCGATGTATAAGCAAAAAGAACTAATACCATAATGATTGAAATCAAAAGGATTTTTTGTAAGACACCCATTAAACGCTGTATTATCTACAAATCCTACTATACATCTTTTTGGTACTTGACCGAGGAAAATATTATCAAGAGTTTTTCCCTGAATACCTGCTGGAATGGTTAGAACTTTTACTTCAGCCCTAGTAATAGGATATTTAGCTGAGGTTGATAATAAAACCTTTTGATGGGCAAGCAAAACAGTAGGGTTTACACGAGCTTTTCGAATCATAAGTGTAGCATCAATAATGGAAACTTTTAATTTTACATCATCAGAGGAACACAATAAATTAAATGTATCTCGAGAACGTACTAATTTTACACACATTTCAACACCATTAATCAAAAACTTTTCTTGGTTGAATATGTCTCCATGTAAATGTCCTATCATTTCGACCTCCTTACTCTCCTTTACCAATTTTTGTCTAATAGTGAATCCTTTATTTGACTCATCAGTTGAATTCATTTTTCCTGTTGTGTCTTCATACCAGAGTCCACATGTTAGGTGTGATTGTTTTGCTGATGGTGCATAATTTAGTAGTGTTTCAATGTAAGCTCGATAACCATAAGTATTATTCGGAGGTGTTATCAGTTTTTGATTCAAATAAACATCTAACTGGCTAAAGAGTGAGTGTAACCAATTATTAACCGGAGCCACAGTAGTTGTTGCTGTCAGAGGTGTTAAATCCTGATTTAGAATTTTTGCTTTTATGTGTATCAAAGTGTGTGATAAATCTATGTAGTCATCACCACTTCCAGGAATCTGAAATTCGATTGGTCCATCATCACTGAGCGATGAAATTGGTTTGTAGTGAACCCACTGACCGCTTTCGATACTAGTTTGAGTTGATGGTAATGCAAATAAATCCAACTCGGACTTAACACATTCACATGAATGATTATGCAAAAAAGACATTATTTTAAATATATTTTTTAACACTCTGAAAATATGTCGTTAATTTTTAAATTATTATTCTTCTTCGTTTTTTTCAATGCTCTTCGTTTTGAATGCTGCGACTGACTGATACTTTGTAACTGTTGTCTTTTACTTTTATATCCCGAACCACTCATGACTTGATCTATTTATTCATCGGATTTCCTTTTTAAATTTGAAGTTGCTTCCTTAACACGATTTTTTAAGGATTCATTAAGCGGTCTTGTGTGTATCATGTCGGATAAAAGTCCTACACCAGCATTTAATGCTTCTTTACCAATAACTTTAGCCCCACTCGATAATAAAGGTAATACTGAACGGAATAGTCCACCTAAGAAGCTTCCTATACCGTGTCCACGTTGATGTGCTGCGCCCTTATAAATCACACCAACTCCGGAACCAGCTTGATGTGTATAGTAATGTTCATAAGGACAGATATTATTGTATTTTGGATACATTGTTATTTCCGTTTAAAGTGTAGTTTAACACAAGTCGTTCCAAATTGGAATGGTACGTTTTCTCCTGTGTTCGTTCTTATATCTACTTCTATCGTATCGAACTCTCTTCGCATAACAGATACATAATGTGGAGGTGAGAAGATATGCATTTTATTTGATCCATACGTATATTTAGCTGGATCCAATGGTATAATTCTTAATAATGAACACATAACATCACCAACCATCTGGGGTTCGATAATATCACAGTACACATATAACTGTGATGGTAAACCGAGATACAAATTAGCAGGAAATTTACTGACTCTTTTAGTAACCACATTAGTATTTGGATCAAATCCAAGTTGAAGACTTAACTTTGGTGAAAATTGTAAAGAAATAATTTTTTTATCTTCATTAGTGAGAGTGACATATTTCGATATCTTATCATAACGTAATCTAAAAGTTTCTCTCGAGTTACATGCCGTTAAAACATCTTCAATGTTTTCGTAACTGGATGCTGGTATATGAGTTTTGTATGTTACTACCGACTCATTGTCTTCATCACCTGGAACTTGCATTCTTTTGGTAATGTACATTAAATTTTCATGATCTTGAACAGTAAACATGGTACAGGGATATTGAAACTCTACTATGCCCACATACCATTCTCCTTCTAATTTAATCGACTTCGGTAATTTTGTACAGAAGTTAGTGGTTCTGTTTTCAGGAAAATATGACATTGAACTGTTACTTGGTAACGTTAAATAAAAACTGTCACTAGTCATATTTTCTCGATACTTGAAGCTAATATCCAACTATTAAACTTATTCGGATAACCTTTCCATTTGACCAACAATTCCTTTCTGAGACCAGAGTATCGAGTACGCAGTATTTTATCTATTTTATACTTCGAAGAGGAATCATGACTAACCTTTTGCAATTCTTTTTCATAGAAAGTTCCAGTAATCGTTTCATTTTGTAAATCTTTAAGGGTGTATACCACCCAAGGTGACCTATCTATAATCGATGTAATAACAAAGATTTCATCACTCCAATTAGTTTCATAACCTTTTTGGAATATGTGTTTATATTTTGTGATTCTAACGTAATCACCAATACTAAATTTTGGTTTGAATGTTTTAGATAATTTTGTACTATCACTATACAAATTACGCCACACAGTCATAATATTACTTGAATTAACATCACAAGGTCTCATTTTTATACTTCTATGAAAACTGTGATTATAGGAATATAGCAAATTGTCTAAGATATCAATGTAACGATAAGTATTATTATGTGTGAAGTAGCGCCACATTTTCGTCTTCAAAGTTCTTTGGAATCTTTCGACTATACTTGCTTTAATATCAGGGTTATTAGTTGTGTAATAATTTATGTTATAAGTTTTTAAAAACATTTGAACATCTTTCGAAATAAACTCAGTCCCTTTGTCTGATTGCAAATGTGTGGGAGTCACCTTTGCTTCAGATAATATACTTGCAAGACATTTTTTCACTGTAACAGAATTTTTCTTTCTCATTGCTCTTGCATACGCATATTTACTGAATACATCAATGATACACAAAATGTAATTAAAACCATCATTATATTCACTATAAGATCGCATATCACTTAAATCGACTTGCCAAAGTTCATTAAAATTAGATAAAATGTATTTGTTTCTAGGAAATCGTCGTTGGACAGGTTTATGTAGAGTGTAAGTTTCTTGAGATTCTAACCAGTTTTTTACTTCCTTTCTTGTCATTCGATTTTTCATAGCATCTGTTAATTGATTTAAACTTCCATAACCAGCAGGATGAGAGATGTCATAGTAAATATCGTTAATTTCTAATACGGAGTCCATTTCTGCCAATCTATTTTCTTTTTGACTTTTTCTTTACTTGTTATGGCGCTTGAAGGTGGTGTAGAATATTCGAAATCTTTTTCTAAGTTAGATTCAAATCGTCTACCAAAATTCGGAGTACTAGAGATATCATTGATGTAAGTTGCTCTTCTTGGATTACCGATGTAAGTCAAAGGTACTCTTAATTCCTTTAATGCTCTAGAAAATTCTGACCACCCGTTTGGTGAAGTGTTTTTCAACGGTCTTATAACATCACTGAGTAAATCAACTATGTTGCTCTTATAAATTTCCTTGTTGTCGATGTAAACTGTTCCTTTATGATCCCAATAAATTTTTTGTTTATTTTTTAATAATAAATCTATTAAGAGCTCACCTTTTGTTTTGTATGTCTTGGGTAAAAGGTTTATTAAAAGCCTTTTAGAATAATTAATTTCGTTGTCTTCAGCGTTGGGTTCGACTATCTTCGAGGTGTCTTGTGTTGCTTCTGGAGGATGATCCTCACGACTATCTTTTTTTATAATTTCTGTTTCATTAAACGATATTATGGGTATTTCTAAAGGCTTTCGATCTTTACCAATAAAATACAAATATCTTTGTAGTGTTTGTAAATATAAGGACCATTTTTCTCGATCATCTATTTTCTTTTTTAAAACTTGATTCATTTCTTCGTCGAGTCGTGATAAATTGTTCACGTTTCTGTCTGTGTTATCATTTTTTAACTTTTCTATTATTTCAGGTTCAATTAATATCATTTTTTTTGTATTCTCCATAGTGGTTATTTGGTGACTGATCCGAATAATGCACTCAATACGGCTCCCAAGATAATCGGTAAAAATGCGCCACCTTTTTGTATGATAATATTTTTTCTCGTTCTATTTGCTCCTTTTGAAATAAGCTTTCTTAAAATATGTTTATATTTTTCTAGTTTGTGTTTTTCTTTTGTAGGAATTGATATTTTTCCTTGAAGAACGTTGTAAATGCACTCACAAATGCAATGTATTTCTTCTTGGTTACAAGATTTTAATAATGCCTTTCGAAACTTTGGTTTAAGCACATGTAATGCTTTTAAAAAGTTTGTATGCGTAGTAACTCTTGGTTTCATAATTATGGAATGAAGCTTTCATGTTGGCTACTACTGTATTTATACCCCTTCTTAGATACATAACAAATGGTATACTCATTCGGAAATATATTTGTTTTGAACCGATATACGTCATCAGTGTTTTGTTTGAGATCAATCATTAAATAACCATGTGGTTTATTAGTGGCATCTCTATAAGCCTCTTCAACCAGTTTTGAGTTCTCAGGTGCAATTTGACGACCTAAAAAACGAATTTGTGTCCTATCTCGAGGATTTTTGAAATATATTATGTAACTAGAATTCAAGGAAATATCACGCTGTCCTTTACCCTGATGAAACAAATTTTGAGTTATGTAAAATACACTTAAATTTCGGTGGTGACTTCCCTTAGTAAAGATATCAACTACCCGACCATCACACTCTCTCATCAGATCATCAATTATTATAAGTTGAGGATCCTTGCCATCGAACATGCTTAAGTCAGGAATTCCCTGATAATAAGTAACACCACTTAGGTTGTACAAAGGTTGCATTTCATCATAGCACCACAAGACATTTTTAAACTCTGTATTACATAGTTGATTTATATTTTTTAGGAATTCACACACAAAGATCGATTTACCGCAACCACTTGGACCAGCAACAATTGCGGTGAATGGGTGTTCAAAATGATACATGATTATTAATCATAAAAAAACGTCTACTCTGTCCCAAGTGATAAAGAAGTATGACCAAAAATTTTAATAGTTAGTAAATAAAACATAAAACATAAACACCTCATAATCAATCCCACATGTAAAGAAAAAATACATATTTATACGATTTCATTTGATGTCAAACCAAAGGTACCAATTCGTAATATTTGCACTTAAATAATTGTTATATCTTTTGAACAATTAAATGATAACACAGACAGAAACGTGAACAATTTATCACGACTCGACGAAGAAATGAATCAAGTTTTAAAAAAGAAAATAGATGATCGAGAAAAATGGTCCTTATATTTACAAACACTACAAAGATATTTGTATTTTATTGGTAAAGATCGAAAGCCTTTAGAAATACCCATAATATCGTTTAATGAAACAGAAATTATAAAAAAAGATAGTCGTGAGGATCATCCTCCAGAAGCAACACAAGACACCTCGAAGATAGTCGAACCCAACGCTGAAGACAACGAAATTAATTATTCTAAAAGGCTTTTAATAAACCTTTTACCCAAGACATACAAAACAAAAGGTGAGCTCTTAATAGATTTATTATTAAAAAATAAACAAAAAATTTATTGGGATCATAAAGGAACAGTTTACATCGACAACAAGAAAATTTATAAGAGCAACATAGTTGATTTACTCAGTGATGTTATAAGACCGTTGAAAAACACTTCACCAAACGGGTGGTCAGAATTTTCTAGAGCATTAAAGGAATTAAGAGTACCTTTGACTTACATCGGTAATCCAAGAAGAGCAACTTACATCAATGATATCTCTAGTACTCCGAATTTTGGTAGACGATTTGAATCTAACTTAGAAAAAGATTTCGAATATTCTACACCACCTTCAAGCGCCATAACAAGTAAAGAAAAAGTCAAAAAGAAAATAGATTGGCAGAAATGGACTCCGTATTAGAAATTAACGATATTTACTATGACATCTCTCATCCTGCTGGTTATGGAAGTTTAAATCAATTAACAGATGCTATGAAAAATCGAATGACAAGAAAGGAAGTAAAAAACTGGTTAGAATCTCAAGAAACTTACACTCTACATAAACCTGTCCAACGACGATTTCCTAGAAACAAATACATTTTATCTAATTTTAATGAACTTTGGCAAGTCGATTTAAGTGATATGCGATCTTATAGTGAATATAATGATGGTTTTAATTACATTTTGTGTATCATTGATGTATTCAGTAAATATGCGTATGCAAGAGCAATGAGAAAGAAAAATTCTGTTACAGTGAAAAAATGTCTTGCAAGTATATTATCTGAAGCAAAGGTGACTCCCACACATTTGCAATCAGACAAAGGGACTGAGTTTATTTCGAAAGATGTTCAAATGTTTTTAAAAACTTATAACATAAATTATTACACAACTAATAACCCTGATATTAAAGCAAGTATAGTCGAAAGATTCCAAAGAACTTTGAAGACGAAAATGTGGCGCTACTTCACACATAATAATACTTATCGTTACATTGATATCTTAGACAATTTGCTATATTCCTATAATCACAGTTTTCATAGAAGTATAAAAATGAGACCTTGTGATGTTAATTCAAGTAATATTATGACTGTGTGGCGTAATTTGTATAGTGATAGTACAAAATTATCTAAAACATTCAAACCAAAATTTAGTATTGGTGATTACGTTAGAATCACAAAATATAAACACATATTCCAAAAAGGTTATGAAACTAATTGGAGTGATGAAATCTTTGTTATTACATCGATTATAGATAGGTCACCTTGGGTGGTATACACCCTTAAAGATTTACAAAATGAAACGATTACTGGAACTTTCTATGAAAAAGAATTGCAAAAGGTTAGTCATGATTCCTCTTCGAAGTATAAAATAGATAAAATACTGCGTACTCGATACTCTGGTCTCAGAAAGGAATTGTTGGTCAAATGGAAAGGTTATCCGAATAAGTTTAATAGTTGGATATTAGCTTCAAGTATCGAGAAAATATGACTAGTGACAGTTTTTATTTAACGTTACCAAGTAACAGTTCAATGTCATATTTTCCTGAAAACAGAACCACTAACTTCTGTACAAAATTACCGAAGTCGATTAAATTAGAAGGAGAATGGTATGTGGGCATAGTAGAGTTTCAATATCCCTATACCATGTTTACTGTTCAAGATCATGAAAATTTAATGTACATTACCAAAAGAATGCAAGTTCCAGGTGATGAAGACAATGAGTCGGTAGTAACATACAAAACTCATATACCAGCATCCAGTTACGAAAACATTGAAGACGTTTTAACGGCATGTAACTCGAGAGAAACTTTTAGATTACGTTATGATAAGATATCGAAATATGTCACTCTCACTAATGAAGATAAAAAAATTATTTCTTTACAATTTTCACCAAAGTTAAGTCTTCAACTTGGATTTGATCCAAATACTAATGTGGTTACTAAAAGAGTCAGTAAATTTCCTGCTAATTTGTATCTCGGTTTACCATCACAGTTATATGTGTACTGTGATATTATCGAACCCCAGATGGTTGGTGATGTTATGTGTTCATTATTAAGAATTATACCATTGGATCCAGCTAAATATACGTATGGATCAAATAAAATGCATATCTTCTCACCTCCACATTATGTATCTGTTATGCGAAGAGAGTTCGATACGATAGAAGTAGATATAAGAACGAACACAGGAGAAAACGTACCATTCCAATTTGGAACGACTTGTGTTAAACTACACTTTAAACGGAAATAACAATGTATCCAAAATACAATAATATCTGTCCTTATGAACATTACTATACACATCAAGCTGGTTCCGGAGTTGGTGTGATTTATAAGGGCGCAGCACATCAACGTGGACACGGTATAGGAAGCTTCTTAGGTGGACTATTCCGTTCAGTATTACCTTTATTATCGAGTGGGGCTAAAGTTATTGGTAAAGAAGCATTAAATGCTGGTGTAGGACTTTTATCCGACATGGTACACACAAGACCGCTTAATGAATCCTTAAAAAATCGTGTTAAGGAAGCAACTTCAAATTTAAAAAGGAAATCCGATGAAAAAATAGATCAAGTCATGAGTGGTTCGGGATATAAAAGTAAAAGACAACAGTTACAAAGTATCAGTCAGTCGCAGCATTCAAAACGAAGAGCATTGAAAAAAACGAAGAAGAATAATAATTTAAAAATTAACGACATATTTTCAGAGTGTTAAAAAATATATTTAAAATAATGTCTTTTTTGCATAATCATTCATGTGAATGTGTTAAGTCCGAGTTGGATTTATTTGCATTACCATCAACTCAAACTAGTATCGAAAGCGGTCAGTGGGTTCACTACAAACCAATTTCATCGCTCAGTGATGATGGACCAATCGAATTTCAGATTCCTGGAAGTGGTGATGACTACATAGATTTATCACACACTTTGATACACATAAAAGCAAAAATTCTAAATCAGGATTTAACACCTCTGACAGCAACAACTACTGTGGCTCCGGTTAATAATTGGTTACACTCACTCTTTAGCCAGTTAGATGTTTATTTGAATCAAAAACTGATAACACCTCCGAATAATACTTATGGTTATCGAGCTTACATTGAAACACTACTAAATTATGCACCATCAGTAAAACAATCACACCTAACATGTGGACTCTGGTATGAAGACACAACAGGAAAAATGAATTCAACTGATGAGTCAAATAAAGGATTCACTATTAGACAAAAATTGGTAAAGGAGAGTAAGGAGGTCGAAATGATAGGACATTTACATGGAGACATATTCAACCAAGAAAAGTTTTTGATTAATGGTGTTGAAATGTGTGTAAAATTAGTACGTTCTCGAGATACATTTAATTTATTGTGTTCCTCTGATGATGTAAAATTAAAAGTTTCCATTATTGATGCTACACTTATGATTCGAAAAGCTCGTGTAAACCCTACTGTTTTGCTTGCCCATCAAAAGGTTTTATTATCAACCTCAGCTAAATATCCTATTACTAGGGCTGAAGTAAAAGTTCTAACCATTCCAGCAGGTATTCAGGGAAAAACTCTTGATAATATTTTCCTCGGTCAAGTACCAAAAAGATGTATAGTAGGATTTGTAGATAATACAGCGTTTAATGGGTGTCTTACAAAAAATCCTTTTGATTTCAATCATTATGGTATTAGTTCTTTTTGCTTATACATCGACGGAACACAGATTCCTTCCAAAGCTCTACAACCTGTTTTTAGCAACAACTTGTTTACATCAACTTATCATACTTTGTTCTCTGGAACAGGAATTCATTTCCTAAATGAGGGTAACGGTATTTCTAGAGCTGATTACGCTAATGGATACTGCTTGATGGCGTTTGACTTAACTCCAGATTTATCAGCCAATTCAACAGCTCATTGGAATCTTATCCGACATGGAAGTGTTCGGTTAGAAGTTAGATTTGAGGCAGCTCTAACACAAACTGTTAATTGTATTGTTTATGCCGAGTTTGATAACATTATAGAAATAGATAAAAATAGGAACATAAGTGTAGATTTTAGTAGTTAAGTTTTAATTGTGTATGAAGACACATGTTTTATATTATTATGAATACCCTAGAAATAACAAAATGTTTGAAAAAAGTATATCATTCACTGGAGTTCAATGTTTACGCAGCTAATCGCATTCCTATACATGTTACACCACCTTTCTACATGATTAGTAATCTTGATCCTGATACTAGACCTGGTTCACATTGGATAGCATTATGTATCAACAATAAAGGAGTTGGCGAATACTTTGATACTTTTGGTCGTAAACCTGAAAGTTATCATTTATCATTTTTAAGAAAAAATACCAATAGATGGATTTATAATCATAAAGTTATTCAAAGTGTATTTTCATCTGTTTGTGGTGAATATTGTTTACTTTATTTGTATTTTAAAGTTAGAGATATGGGTTTGACAGATTTTATTGATATGTTTACTGATGATACTATTCAAAATGATGTAATGCTAAAGCAAATGTTTAAGACTTTCATAACATAGGTAAGCTAAATTTGTAAGTAAAAAAAAAAAAAATTGAAATAAAACTGTACATAACAAAATGTTTTGCATATTACTTGATTCCCCTACCTCAGAAAAACCTAGAGGAGTAATAAAGAAAAAAACCAAAGAAATATAATGTTGAATAAATTTATTCGTAATTAAGATATAACATCAAGAAAGAGCTTAGTTTATCCATCGCCTTAGTAGTGAGGATTCCAGGTGAAGTTATGCCTTTGATCTTACTTTTCATCTCCTAACATCAGGTGAGATGAAGACAAAGCGCTTTCCTGAAGAATCAATAAAATACAATCGCATAGTTGTTAAGGTGATTAAGACCGAGGTGTCATTTATTAGTAAATCAACTGAACAAAAGTACAGTGGCAACGGTACGTCATTAGATAATGATGTGCATCGGGAATGGTGATTAGGACCGAGGAGTCATTAACGATTCATTAGTAAATCAACTGAGAGCTGCCGCTCGAAAATTGTATCTCGGAAACGGTTAAAGATATCGCTCTGAGACCCAGCGCAATCGATTCAAATGGGGGGGTTTTCCTTTTTTTTTTTTTTTTTTTTTTTTTTTTAGTTTTGGAAACGACTTGAACTAGCCCAGCGAGGGTCAGAACCAGACCAGTTTTGAGTGTGCCAGAACTCTCAAAACCCTACTACTAATATAGCTCTATAGAAAAAGTTGTTAGAGAATATGAGTGTTATATCAAATAAATAAAATACATAATGTTGTTATAAGAAGTGTATTTAGAACAAGTAATTAGAAATTAGTTCATTTGTCATTATATGAAATGATACGCACCCGTTTTTGCTTTGCTTGGTAGTAGGGCTTGTTAAGTCCGCCTGGCTCTAGCAACACCATCTTATATCTAGCGCCATAACAACAATGTTGCTTTGTTGTGTTCCGACTGGGAGATAAGTCAGCCAGCGCTCGGCCACCGATATTTCTTCTCATTTCGGGAAAAGTGTTTTCTCGGATTTTTTAACAACCTTCTTGTCGAGTGGTTTGTACACCGGTTTTCATGGTGTCGCCATCTCTGAGGTCCCGGGTTCGATCCCCGGTCGGGTCAATTTAGAAACTATTGTTTTTCTAAATTGTCTCATGTCTGGGTGTTTTCTATGTATAATAAGTATGTATTTAAGTATTGTAAGTATGTTTATCCGTTGTCTAGTAACCATTTAACGAGTTTTATAACGAAGCTTACTCTTGGGCTAGATGTAATGTAGGAAAGGATGCATAACCCGGGTGTCTAACACGCATTTTGGCAAGCATGGTGTTAAACCAATACCTGTATTTTTTTTATTTCCCTTCCAGATATCAAGATGGTGACCACCCGAGCGCTATTCCTGATCATCGTGGCGATATCGTCGGTCGCGTCACAGACCTTCCAGTACTCCAGAGGGTGGACTAACGGCAAGAGGGACGGCAAACGGGAGGACTTGAGGGATGTGGCTGCCAACCTCGAGAGGATTCTGAGTCCCTGTCAGATGAATAAGCTGAAGTACCTGCTGGCAGGGAAACCAATGAACGAGGCGGTAAGAGTTTATTATGTTGCCGACATATGTATGTTGCTTTGTAAGAGGTAAATGCATCTGCATATATTTCTAAATCAAATCAAATCAAATAAATAGTACCTACATTTTATTGTTCAGAACGGCTAGGTATTTACACTTTTATGGTTAATTTTTTTTATGTGTTTGTAATTGTCCCAATTGTGGAGTTGAAACCAGGCCCTCCGAATATCCGTTTACCGCACAGGAAAAATTAACCAGGCACATGTCTGTACTTACATAAAACTATTATTACGAATTTATATAACCTACCGATATGTATTGGGCCAGAATGGTGGGTTGTGGCCCAATGTTGTCTATGTGGGCCTTTCCCAGCAGTGGGACGTTAATAGACTGATGATAATGATGATGATACGGCTTCGCCAGTTCCCGCTTTTTTGTATTGGAACTTTTAAGTTCTTAGATAAGATAAGTTCACTGGATAAGATAAGATAAGTTAACTAGATAAGATAAGTTCATCTGTAGCTGGTTCTAGTCTAGCCAGATTCTGTTTTAATTCACATTTTAACACTTTTTCAGTTCTTTGGTCTATGCGATTACTTCGAAGATGACGACAGCCAACCGAAGAGATACAAAGCGGATCGCAGTCAGGACCCTCTCTTCGAAGCCTTCCAGTGAATACCGAATAAGTTTACCAAGTATACGCAAGCCACTCCGAGATTAATAACCAATTAAGGACCATAAGTAGATAGGTGTTAAGTTGTAATTCTGTTAGCGAAGCACCTGATCCTTACGTTATAAGTGATGATGACAGATGTGTAATAATTCATCTTTTGTAATTAGATTTTAGTTTTGTTGCCTTCTACTTTCTTGTTGATTAATGTTAATGCAGATACGGCTGGAATTGTGCATTAACGGTTAGTTTTTGTTAAATCTCAGTACATGCTTATACGATTTATTTTTAACAAACCGAATAGTTCCTCTGCTTTTTTTAGGTTTTTTACTATAGAGTAGAAAACCTCAACTAGCGGTCAACAACTAACAAAAACTAAAAACTATAGCTGTCATAGGACCGCTAGTTTTGATAAAGCAAACTAGATAGCGTTACTTACGACTAGCTGTTAAAAATAGCTGGAATTGTCTACAATTATAAATAATAACAATTAAAATGTCTGCCTCGAATGTTGTGCCAATGTCAAATGTATGAAGAAAGTTTTAAAACAAGAACAAAGTATGATTAAACTCTGTCAAGTTTCCAAATAATCTAAATATATTACAAATTGAATAAGACAGTGTCCAAAAAATTATTACGAGCAGGATTCGAACCCGAATTCGAAAAAGAAAGCCATCCGGCAATCCGGGCCAGCTGCTCGACACTGTCTTTTTCAATTTACAATTTGCGTTAAAATTATATAAACAATAACATTATCTTAATATATCACAAAAACAGTATAATTTTACGTAGTATAAAGCGACAGACGCTCTTTCTAACTTTGACACAACGGTTTCTTCGTCGGAATTTACTAGTGCTTTCTTAGGTTTTGCTGTTTTTAAATGACTATAATGCTAATGCTAGCCAGCGTAACATTAGCGTACGTTAATACTGAAAAAATACAAAAATATATGGTAAAGATGATAAAATCATCACTATAATAATTTATTTAATCATTTTGTTATTGTTAAAGTAACAGATTGATAAACAATTTTATTAGTTTAATTTAAGGGGTATTACAGTTGTAAATGAATATATAACTAATATATGTATTGCATAATTACTACCTGTTAATAATTTTATAAATATAAATTATAATTCATTGAAACAAACGCTTCACGGACAGACTCGCGTTTATTTTATTAGTAATATAATAATACTTCTAATGTAATATTATATAAATACGTCGTGTTTCGTAATTGGTAGGTATATACCGAGACATTTTAGTGGTTGTTTTCCAGCGGCAGAACGATTTAACTTTAGTCGTACTATCGAATCATGCAAGTTATTTTTGACAAAAATGACAAAAAAATTTCGACCTCCCATACAAAACGGTCCGATCAACTGACGACATTAGTAAAATGTCGCGATGTATAATGCCGCACCTGGACCATCCTTTATGAGCGTACACTCGCGACAGTGCTGCCCTCGTTGAGTTTTACTTTATTTATAATGATTTTAGAATCAAATTCACAAAAAACGCTCTGTAGTGCACTTAAGAAACATCTTTAGATATTTTTGAGACATATATTGTATTTATTATTTAAGTGGAAGATGCATCTATTTAGATTATAGCCTAAAGTGCCCACATTTAGCAATAACAAAAAAAAATGTTATTTGTACGTTGACAATAGTTAAAATATTCATCTCAAAAATATCTTAAGATGTTTCTTGAGTGCACTACAAAGCGTTTTTTGTGAATTTGGTTCTAAAATCATTATAAATAAGGTAAAACTCAATGAGGGCAGCACTGTCGCGTCTGTACGCTCTTAAGTGCAAATAACCACTATTTGTATGGGAGAAACCAAAAAAGCGAAAAAAATCTAAATACGTGATTATATCATTTTATGTTACTTTGTGTTTGTCATTTTGTTGTTAATATGGTGTACAATAAAGAACATTTTATCTGATCTTATCTTATATAAGTACTAAACACGGTACTATATATTTTATTAATTTTAGTTTTTTTTTTTATAACCTTCGCAGCTATTGTAGTCATAGGTAGACTGGCCTGTGACTGATGATGTACGTAGGTATATAATATTGTATAATTTGTTGAAATGGTAACTTTTGAAAATGTATTTAGTTACTTTTATAGCGGTGCCATATAGGTACTCCTTATTAATTTTAGAATATGTTTGAGCTAATTAATAAAGATGACTACGACATCTGCTCATCATTGTAAATCAAGAATAATGTATAAAATAAATGCGAGTTAATAAGTACAGACTTTTATGTAAATTTTATTGATATCCTTATTTATCATTCCATCGTACACACGGAGTAGATCAGCCTACTCAATACTGTACTGATACGGATAGTCATCCATAAGCCCAAAACCTACTTAACATGGAGCAAAATATGAAAATATTGGCATCAATATCAATTTTATGTAAAGAAGATAAACGAAAGTTAATAATAATAATATATGTTTTTACATTCATTCTTAAGAGCGTACAGACTCGACAGTGCTGCCCTCATTGAGTTTTACCTTATTTATAATGATTTTAGAACCAAATTTACAAAAAACGCTCTATAGTGCACTCGCAAACGCTCTGAATTTGTACATCGACAATAATTAAAATATACGTCTCAAAAATATCTTAAGATGTTTCTTGAGTGCACTACAGAGCATTTTTTGTGAATTTGGTTTTAGAATCATTATAAATAAGGTAAAACTCAAACATTGATCGTCCGCGGCGATGGTTGGTGTCCGAATAGCTGAAGCTGAAGGCGAAAGCTGAAAACACTATAACAATGGTTTTCTCCTTGCGGCTCCGCTCTCATTTTAGTCGTTGAAGAATTAAGTAACTTCATACATTGCTTTGCTACAAGCTTATTTAAAAAATATATACTTATAGAGAAAACGTTAAAAAGAACCGCTTGAGAAACTTTTTACCGTTCTAGACGAAGGTAATGCTAGAGCAGTCTTTAGATAATATTTCCCATGATCGACTATGGTGACGTGTGTTATTACGATCTCAAAGCCGACTTGCTTAATAAGCTTGATATGTATATTACCATTGTTGAGCAGTCTGCTCAGAAATGGTATTCGATTTATCTTTAACCTAAGGAAGTACGACCACATCTCAAAGCATAGGGCTTTTCTGAAATGGTTACTACCCATTCGTCAGCGGAGATGTTTGCGTGCCCTTACTACACTTTTCTCCTTTCTAAATTCTCCAAAAGCTCCTTCCTACCTTACTCCCCATTTCCAATATCTCTGCACCTCTCACGACAGGAATCTCAGGTCTTCAAATAACCTTCTCCTTTTCTCTCCTTCCCATTCGTCTGGCTTTGTTCATTCGTCCTTCTATATTTAGCCCATACTCCTGTGGAGCGCGCTACCTCAGGAAATCAGAATGGCTACGAGTCGTGATGCATTCAAAAAGAAAGTCGACTTGCTCCTGTTTAAAACCATGGCAGAATCATCTCAGTAACGTCCTATCTAATATTTATTATGTAGTGTATGTAGGTATATTATGTATTTGTATTGTATATTATTTATGTATTTGTGAATATGTCAGTAAATGTATGTTTATTTTTAGTATGTTATTTACAAGTTAAAATTATATTCATGCTCTCTTCCACTTTTTGTTGCCGAAAATAAATGCACCTACCATGTTATCTCAGCACCACCCTAAGGTTGACTAGTAGAAAATGTCTCAGGCATGAAGTCCGCCATGTAATATTATAAAGTTGCAAAAGTTTAAATAAATAAATAAAAAAATCTAACATTTCGCAGTCCCCGCAAGAATCAGAGCATTGAAAATGAATACAAAAAATTACGAAAAAACACATTTTTATTATATTGAATACCTACTTAACACATGTTGAATAGGTAAAAATACATTTTTATTGAGATACAGTTCACTCAAATTACACAACTACATTACTTACAAGTCGAATTGTACATTAATGTATAACACTGCACAACACAGAGAATAACATACATAACATTTTCTTTTTTAACAGGCTAACTTTCTCTTACAGCAACATGAGTGACATCTAGCGATAAAATATTGCACTATAATAAAGGTTGCTAATGCTACCACTACTTGGTATTAAAGCTATTTCTCGCTAGATGGCAGTATTGTTTTACTGTTTGATATTTCTTCTCTTCACTAGATGGCGCATCGATCACTCCATGAACGGCTGATGGACTTAAATTTTTGAAAAAAAAAAGCTCTTTTTCTTTATTTTAATTATTTAATAACATAAATTGCAATCGAAGTAAGATATGAAAAACAATTAAAGGTAATTTTTATTTCCAGATGTAACTAGAATGATGCCTGTAAACATCGTTACTACAAACTTGCACGACTTTGCATTCTGATTTAAGCTTTATGTTTAGAAAGTTAAGCATAAAAGTTGATTGCACATTTCAAAAGCAATTTGTGCTTCATCTATCATTTGTAACAAGTATCATTATGTTCGTATTAGGTACTTACAAGTTGTAATATCGAACCATTTATGAGACTCCACATCCAACCGTAATAGCTTTTGAATCAAACTAGGGTTATAATTTTGTACTAAGTATGTGGCATGGCATGCTTTCGACTCGCTGTAAGCCGTTTTTATAAATATCATGAATTAATTGAATATGATCTACAAACACAAAAGTTCTAGAAACGAATACTGTGTATAACTAGTACATACCTACTAGACATAATTACGTTATGATTACGTCATCGAAAACGCGAATTTGTATGACTTGTTAGAAGCGCTTCTCACCGGTGACAAACGAGAGAACAAGTTGAAATTTCGATAATAATGTACTTACAAACACTTTATTTTCTTTTTATCCACTACGGTTGACCACGTGACCTTCATCTTACCTGATGGTACGAGTAAGTGACTCAAACGACGAAGGTGGAAGCGGGCTTCATGCGCGCATAATCCTTAACCGCTGAGGAACTAGCTACTTACGAGTATATCTTATATCTAAATTGCTTGAACACAACAATGCTAACATATATTTTATGGCGCCAGATTTCAGATAAGATGGTGGTACATATACAGGCGGACTTAACCAGCCCTACGACCAACCAAACAAAGTACACAAAGATGTAAGTACCCCGCTGGAATTGAACGCGGGACCTCTGGGTCTAAAACCGGTGATTTAAAAACCGGTGAAACTAATCGTTTTCCACGGTCAGTCAGTTTATATCGACTTTACAGTAAAAACACTATAGATAATTATGAGAAAAACATGAATGCAAAATTGAAAGATTATTATTGATATAGGTACCTATTTATAGTACTATTATTTATTCTGTGGCTATACCTAAGTACTTAGTTTACTCGTTCATTTTATTGCATGTAAGTCCACACACCTATAATTGCAGTGACATTAAATTTGGCATGTGTTATTAATTATCATAAGTGTATTTTTGTTGTGTAAATTGTATTGGTGTTCACTGTTTGGTATTCGATTAAATAAATAAATAAATTTAAATTAACCGGCAAATTACTCCACTCTCCCTGATGTTAATTGGAAATGGAGTCCGGGCGAAGACAACACTAGTGCAGCGTTCAAACGTACCCACTAGTTACCCAGCACTAGTTACAGAAGTTTGACAATTGAGTTACCGCGCTTTTAGTAGTTGTTGTAAAATAGTTTAATGTGATTTTATTAAATGGTTATTATGAAGAATTGAGTTTATTCCTATTGGGCCCATATTAGTTCACCTAAAGTTCTTTACACGAAATTGTTCTTCCTACCGATTTGTAATCCGAATGAATACTCTTCGTTAAATTTTTCAGGAGTAAGGGCAGCTAGTATCCTCAATCATTTGAATAATAGTATAAAAGACGGTTATGTTGTGAAAATATAGGAAAACAAATAATAGTAAATAGATATTTATTGCTACTGACATTATGAAGTTGATTGATTCGGAAATATGAACATTAGAAACAGAGTAGTTAGGAATTGTGATCGTTAGGATGAAAAATATAAGGAAGAAAATTTTCGGAGTTCCAATTATCGGAGTTGATAGGTGAACTTTGGCGCACCCATTCCTATTCCTACGACTAAAGAGTCATTTTTGTTTTTGGCGATATTAAAAAGTGCTACTAGTTTCGTACCCTACTGACCCTCATAAAAATGTGCTACCAGATTCCTAGCATTCTGACCCTCAATAAAACTATCCACAAAATAATGTGGCAGGGACCTTATAGTGTAGCTGGCAACAATCGCTTTTCAGTTTAAAGACGCGCGAACTGGCACCGGGTCTCACCGTCCGTCGTTTAGTATAAAACTCCGTGTTTCGACTCAATTACTTTCGTAGTGATGGGCGGCGTCGATAATGTTATCGAACTTTAATCGATATACATAGTTAATAAGCCTTGAATAGCTCGATGGTTCAGCTATGCAATTCTCTGAGTGACACATAGACGCTGCGCGCACGGCTGTAATCTGCTGTCTCTTTCTAATTCTATGAACATGAAAGAGACAGAGTACATTCTCAGCGCTACGGCAGCCGCTGCTACAGAGGCTTTAACTCAGAGAATCGCACTGCTGCGCATTGCGCGTTAAGTTTAAGCTATGTCAACTATGCCTGGTTTTGTAGTTTTGTTTAATTTAACTTGATTAATTTAAACTCGATTGAAAAGAGAATACGCTGAGCACATGTGCAGGCGCTATTAGGTGAATATGGACTATGGTAGAGGACTGCTTTTGCTGTCCTCATTGCCTAGTCTTTGACTAACCCTTCGGGCATAATAGTCGTGATTATATTATTATGTATGTCCTACCCGCATTGGGACAGCAGTGGGACGTTTACAAGCTGATGATGAAATAGTTAGGTGTTTTATGGATAATTTCAGTAGTCGTAGAAAGCTTGTTTTTAAGACAAAATCAACGCAAATATTATTTTTTACCTAACATTTGTTTTTTCATCAATTTTGTATAAAATACTGCAAGTTTTATACCCTTTAAAGTTTTGTTTTTATTGCCTGTTTCTATGTTTCTGTTTATTACAGAATAAATATTACAGTTTGCTGTGATAAATCACCATTTTTCATTATACGCATTAAAACTTAACCCAGTATCGATATACACCATCAACATCACAACCCTAACTGTAAGAACGAGATGCCCTAAACTCAAATCCGTTTCCCGCCATCGCACAATCCGTCCTTGTGCAGCAGCCAATCAGCACGCAGGAGGGCGGCGCGGCCCGACAACCGCGCCTTCCGGTTGGTGCAAATCGTTAAACGGGTTGCCTCTAACAAAAAAAGGAGCAAGTCTCACTACACAATTGAGTGCCACTTTTTGTTTCTCGTTAAATTGATGAAAAAAGACTTGGAAAAATTGGCGGCGAGCGTCGCCGGGATGAAATAAAAAATGATTTATTATCTACCTCCCCCGCGCCCGCGTAACTTTTTAACTTATCTGACGTTAATGACTTTTGATTTTGTACTGTATTCGCGTAGCTTGCTGCCGCGTCGGACTCTGACGTAATTGCCTCATCGAATGGTCGAAATTACCTTTTGCCGGTTTCGACGGAATTGTTTTTAATTAAATTAATTTCTATATTGGACATTTCTTCTCCAGTTTGTGATAAAATGTGGTTCAATTGAATTTTCGCCCTTGTAGCCTGGTAGAAGAATGCTACTTGATGTGGATCGTACCCATATATCTAAGTACTTATAGGTATACGTACGGATATAGCTATGTTTGCGACCAAGCAGAAGCAGAGAAATAAAATTTAGTAGGTAATCGAAGAAACGAGACTAAAAAATAGCTTCCTACGTCAAGTGGGAATTGAATCCATTGATAATTATTGAAAAAAAATATTTTAGCTATTATTTAATTAAGTAGGTACTTATATTGTAAATAAATATGAATAAGTATTACGTGTAATTATTAATGTGCTTATGTTTATCCGTTAAGTGATTAACCATTAAAACAAGTTTCAAAAGAATCTTTATTTGGGCTAGATAAGTGAGCGTAGAAAGTTATTTAATTTATACACTGTGATATAAGACATATATCACATTATAATACATAACTTTATTTATTGTTTATTTAATTATTGTTTTTCTATAATAAACATGATACAGAGGTACTATGTCCATCGAAACTATAGGAAAATATGATGATCCTCGAATGGTTCGTCAGAGACTAGCCAATGAAAACAGCAAAAGCAGTTCTACTAGCTATACCATAGTACTACTTTTCACCAAATAGCGACTGCATATGTGCTCAGCAGGACAGATGGTAAGCCCATCGCCGCTCTATGCTGTTGTATGTATGTGCAGTCTTTAGTCCGTTAGTCGCCTTTTACGACCTCCAAGGGAAGAGAGGTGGCGGTAGTATTCTTTCACCGCTACGTTACAAGGTACTTACTGTACAAAAATATAAAGGTAATTGAATTATAATAATTATAGCATCAAAGTATAAAAACTAAGGCTTCAAGGCTTTAGCTATCAAAAAATTAATTATGATGTATAACTATCAACATAAACTTCTAAAGTTTTAAATGGCAAGAACTAAGCTAAATAAACTTATTTTTTTAAATGTTTTTAACGAACTAGTTAGATATCTTTTTTTACTCAAGCATGCAAAGTTTTTATTAAAATTGACTCATTGGTATGTAAAATTTTGAACTTTGAAGTTTGTATGGGAAACCGGAATACGTAAACCCACACTAAGTTTCACGTATTTAGATAGGTACCTAAGTTTAAGGCAAAACTGACTTCGTTTATCACCAAGTTGCGCTGTTTCAATGCCATACAAATTAATGTTTTCTTTGAAGGCCCGATCCAAAACTAGATAATGAATCCGCAGTGAGTTATCAAATCAGGCATTATAGAGAATTTAGAAATTCGACTCTACACTAACGTCACAATGGTCACTCTTGATCGGAACGTGAGAAGGTGAAATGAGAAGTGAGAGGCGAGTTTACTATCGGGCTTTAGAGAATCGATATGCAGTAACAATGTAAGCACAATGATGTTAACTTAGTACAATTGAAATACATACAACAAAGTTACAATTGTAAATTTTAATACTCAATGTTAAGAGTTCAGCTGCCGTAGAAATTCAATTCATAGTAACCACAAAGAGTAAGGGTAAGAGTCACTTGAGCAGACCATATAACTACAGTGACGTTATGTAAGCAAATGTAACTTTAAACACTCGATAAGAGTCACTAAAGTTAAGAAAAATCTCAAAAACATGCACTACAATCACATGGGATACATATCACTGTATCCCACGAAGAGCTATCAAGTGGCCGCCTACTTAAAAACTATTTTTGCAAGTACAAAACAGCATACAGGCCCCAGCGACAATAGGGTAAAGCCACCAAAGACCACGCACGCACCATAGAGTACTTTTTTCTTCAACAATATTTTTTTTTAATTCTGTCACTACTACTTAATTGATAATACTTAATATACATTTTATCTCTACTACGGTAAGAATTTGGCCTTCTTCTAAGGTGAGAAGAGGGCCAAATAAAAAAATAAAAAATCACCAGATTTTTTTGTTTTTCGCTATAATGGATGGGTATTGACTTAATCACCAAGCTTGGCAAAAGCAGGTTGATGATCACAAACCCGGGCTATGCTATATAAGGTGACTGCTAGAAACCACAAAAAACTTCAAGGGCTGGTCAGGTCAAGTGTTTTAAAACATGACAAAAATGACAAAAAGGAAAAAATGAAAAATTCGTGTTTTTTCATTTTTAATGAAATAATTCATTTTGTTATTTTTAATTGGATAGTCTTTGAGTATCTAATTTATTTTAAAGCATACGGCCGTCTGTTGTCCCGTCCGCGTCAGCTGGGCGATACGTACCTAAGTTGACGGGTCAACAGACGGCCGGCGGGCCGGCCGTTGCCCCCGTCAGCTGGGCGATAAGTACCTACAAAAAAGCACGAATTCCTTTTTTGTCATTTTTGTCATGTATAAAACACTTGACCTGACCAGCCCTTGAAATTTCTTGCGGTTTCTAGCAGTCACCTTATATATACAGGCTATGGGATCAAAAAATCTGAAAACACTTTAACCCACCTGGATATTGAACCCGGGACCTACGGATACCGAGCCGAGAGCTTGACCACTCGACCACCGAGGCGTTGAGGTTGGACTATAAATGCTACAAATAATTCTGCTCATCCAATAAATACACTTTGGTAATGCATGCTACCCGGTGACTTTACCTTGTACGGCCGTAAATCGTGGGCCCTCCGCGAAATAAAGTCGTCACGATATCGTATCGGCGTCGCTGCGCCCACGCCGCGTCGCGAGTTGCGCCCTACTGCGATGTACGAGCAGGCTTTGGTGTAAGGCGGTTGGCGTAATGGGAGCAGAAGCCCTCGCTCTTAGCGCATCCTTAACTTCGTCGGCCCGTATTCGTCCTATTGTGTGTGTATCAAAATCAAAAATCACCTGCCTACAAATGTCCCTCCTGGCATGGGCCTCCGGAACCCTCACTGACCGGACGAAACACAACAGCACCTAGTGCCGTTATTTCACGCAGGATATTCGTGAGAGGGTGGTATTACGCCGGGCGAGCCGGCCCAATGCGTGCTTCAATGCAGCGTGGCTCTACCACTCTTTAAACGGTTTTAACGACTGTTGTTCGACGACAACCAAGACCAAAAGTTTTACGTCCCTTCCATGCACAGAGGACCTCGAGATGTTTTTGATTTGGTCACCCATCCCGTGACTTAACGGACATTGAAGTTTCGGATACGCTTGGTGAGTAGGCCCTTGATTTGTATTAATTTAGGAACGTACGACACCTAAAGAAAGAGATGGGGTGATAGTATTCTTTCACCGCAGTAACTATGTGTTTTGGAAAATAAATTTTATTATTTATTATTGGTATTAGCCCGCTTGCGCCTTCGTCCGCGTGGAAACCCCGTATCCCGTGACAAATTTCCAAATATTTTGCAAGAATAAAATTTGTTACATTACTATGAAAAGTTAACATTACTATATAATTATAAAACATAAAAAATTTAATGTAATAAATCTGCCGTTTTCCATAAAACCGCCACGGCTTAATTTCTTTTTTTATTTTACAGTCTTTGCACACACAAATTTTGTGTGAAGTCTTTTGTTTTAGTTTTTAGTGGGAGACTACTTTTAATCATACATATTATTATAATTACGACAATTATCCCCGAAGGGTTAGTCAGAGACTAGGCAAAGAGGACAGCAAAAGTAGTCCTCTACCGTAGTCCACTTTTCACTAAATAGCGACTACACATGTGCTCAGTGTGACAGATGGTGAGGGATTTTACTAAAGGCTGATGCATTTAAAAGCTTAATATTCCAATGTGGACCCTTGATGGCACGCACATTGTTCGGACCCCTCCACTCCCATGGTCTTACGTAATTAATGAACGCCCCCTTTAAATACCCTCCACGTGTGCCTACCGCTGAGCTGTCAGCGCTCCGCTATCAGTGAGTGAGGTGCAAGTTCAAGGCAGCTTATCGGCGGAATGAAGCGAGAGCGACCTCAGCCCGAAGCGAGGCGACGACGTCGTTAGCAGCGAAATATTGCGCACAAAGCTACTATCAACTCGATAGCGTGAGTTAAGTCATTCTTGGAACGAGATAGGTGACCGAATTGAATTTTAGAATACTTTTTTTTCATAGGGGCCTTGTAGCGTCTCACTAAAAGAATACAATCCCCCTTTTCCCTTGGTTGTCGTAAAAGGTGACTAACGGACTAAAGACTACACATACATCCAACAGCATAGAGCTGCGATGGGCTAAACACCTGTCATGCTGAGCACATGTACAGTTGATATTTTGTAAAAAGTGGACTATGATAGAGGACTGGGTTTGCTGTCGTTTTTGACTAGTCTCTGACTCACCCTTCGGAGATAATAGTCGCAATTATATATGTGTATATGTATGTAAGAGTATGAACTCGGCACTCATCTTACCTGATGGTAAGTAACGATAAAGCCGAAGGTGAAAGAGCGCTTCACACGAAATCCTCAACCACCATAAAGTTGACTATCTTATCTCAAAACTTTCAGAACACAACAATGCAATTAACATTGTTGTTATCGCGCCAGACTTAGGTAAGATGGTGGTACAAACAGGCGGACTTAACAAGCCCTAAGACCAACCAAAATACACAAAGATGTACCCCCGCTAGGAACTGAAGCTATTACCTCAGAGTCCAAGACCGGTGGCTTAGCCATTAGTCCCACCGTGCGACATTCAGAACTGCTCAACATATAATCATGACTATTTCTATTATCCCCAAAGGGTTAGTCAGAGACTAGGCAATGAGGACAGCAAAAGTCCTCTGCCATAGTCCACTTTTCACCAAATAGCGACTGCACATGGGCTTAGCTTGACAGGTGGTTAGCCCATCGCCGCTCTATGCTGTTGGTTTTATGAGCAGTCTTTAGTCCGTTAGTCGCCTTTTACGACAACCAAAGGAAAAGAGGTGGTGGCAGTATAGTATTCTTTCACCGCTAAGCGACCCGGTTACTCATTTAGATAGTTAAAAAACTTTTACTATTGTTTTGTGCAACATATATTTAGAGATATAACAGAGAATAACATTTAGCATATTTTTTTGAAGTATTGTAGGGTAATATGCTCTGTAACGGGTGTTCAAGTATAATATTTCTAAAGACATGATTGATGACTGATGTTCAAGAGTTATATTTTTATTTCTTGATTTTTCTATGACGCGTTGATGTCTTATTTATTAGTGTAACTTAAAGTTGCAAAACTATTTTATGATCTTTTGGAAAAGCTATTATAAATTATTGTGTGCTTCAGAAGGCACGTATAGCATTTGGTGCCGGTTGTTGTCATAAGATGGCCGTCTTTAAAACCCACCAACCTTCAACGGGCCCGCGTGGTGGGGAAGGTTTACGCATTTCGGTTTTCCATACAAACTTCCAAGTCGAAATTTTTAAAAACCAATTAGCCAATTTTGCTAAAACTTTGCATGCTAAAGTAAAATACAGGGTTCTAAATAGTTTGTTGAAAACATTTTTAAAAAACGTTTGTTTAGCTGAGTTATTGCGACTTAAAGTCCACTATAGAAAGTCAAAAATCGCAATAACTGAGTTAAATAAACAATTTTTTAAATATTGTTTTCTAAGGTTTAAGCGAGCACTACACATTGAAATGAAACACTTTTTTACGGATTAACTCGCGTTTAATTTACTATTTACATAGTTTTTATATTATCCTGACGTTTCGAACCCTTTGCAGGGTCCGTGGTCACACAGAAACGTCAGGATAATATAAAAACTATGTAAATAGTAAATTAAACGCGAGTTAATCCGTAAAAAAGTGTTACATTTCAATTTTTTTAAATGTATTCAACAATCTATTTAGATCCCTGTGTTTTACTTCAGCATGCACAGTTTCATCAAAAACCCTTCTGAAGCCGAAATTTTTTTCGCGATGCCGTTAGTTGCCAAATATTCAAAATGGCGACTTGAAATTTGACACCTGGTACTTAAAAACAACGATTGAGCTATTTCTTGCTTGAAAATATGTACAAAACTGAATATTTATGGTATTTTAATGAAATAATCTATTATAATATCTAATTAACGGTGTACGTAAAACATATGCGTATAAATACTAAAGAGAGATAATCACATCATCTATTAAAAAAAAAATTGTCACAAAATATTCAAATAAAAAATATTTATACACTGTGAACAAAGTATTTTACTATCATTCGATAGTGCATTTACTATATTTACAGAAAACAATAACAATAAGATAGTTTAATTGTAAAAAGACTATAATATTTGTCTAAAAAGTCATCGTGCCAAGAGAAACCGCGCGAAAAAAACAAAAACACTAATTTTGAAATTCCCGCTGTAAAGTTCAATAAACGCGTCCTAGAGTGAAAAGGGTATATATCGCTGGCTTATTTCTTTATCTGACGTTAGTGCAGGTAACACGGTAATATATGCTCTATCGTATTTATCACATTATAAAAACCAAACCCAAAATTGCGCAAACCCGCCACGGGCGCGTGGCACTTACTCGTAGTACTTGTAATTTGAACCCATAGCTGGTTGGTTGGCACTCCAATTGGTTCTTAAAAATTTTGATTTGGAAGTTTGTATGGGTAACCGAAATTCGTTAACACTTTTAAACTCCCCATATTCTATTGTCCAAGAAGTTCTGCGCCCAGTCTCTAGGACTATAACAGGCTGAAGATGATATTTATAAATAACACATGCATTCACACATATAATCACGACTATTATCCCCGAAGGGTTAGTCAGAGACTAGGCAATGCGGACCGCAAAAGCTGTCTGCCATAGTCCACTTTTCACCTTATAGCGACTGCACATGTGCTTAGCGTGACAGGTGGTGAGCCCATCGTCGTTCTATGCTGTTGGATGTATGTGCAGTCTTTACGATACCCAAGGGAAGAGGAGAGGTGGTAGTATTCTTTCACCGCTACGCGACACAATTATAAACAATTATTATTATTATTATTATTTATTTCAGTAATGGTCGTCCCACTGCAAGGCAAAGGCCTCCCTTCCCTTTTTCCAATCTTCGCGATCAAGGGCTCTTGATGGCCAGTCTTTGCAGTAGGAGTCTAGCTCGTCCCGCCTTCTCCTTCTGGGCCTGCCGCGTCGTCAGGCATCGTGTGGCATCCACATAGTCGTGGTTTTCGCCCACATCTCGTCCGACATGCGACAGATGTGTCCGGCCAAGTTCAACTTCAGACTGGCGGCCTTTTGTCTAACATCAGCGATTTGTGTTTTGGAGCGCATTATTGTGTTTTTACGCGGTCTGACAGTCTGACTCCCAGAATACTACTTTAAACCATAGTTATGAATAATAGTAAACTTAAATTACAAGAATCATGATTGAAGATGTATTATGATAAGCTCTAGTGCGCCGATGCTAAAGCCTTCGATTTGCTATAGGCTGGCAAACGTGACAGCAGTCCAATGGTCTGCGGACGACGGTCGTAGAGTGACGAGTGACTGCACACAGCAGACATTCCTTTTTTCCTGCCCCCGCAACCATACCGTCTCCCGTCCGCATACAGTGGCACTGTCACATACTAATTTATAATGCTATTGTTTAAACACCCTTAATATTTATTAGATTAAATGAAATTAAAGGCGAGTTCTACCCATGAAACTGAACAACTTTCCCCAAGAAACATGTGCAAAAATGACAAAAAACTTTCGACCTCCCATACTTATTGTCGTCAGCTGATTGGACAGTTTTTTATGGGAGATCGAAATATTTATGTCATTTTTGCACATAGGTTTCTTGGGGAAAGTTGTTAAATTTCATGGGTGGAACTCACCTTTAATTTCTTTTAAACGATTAAAAATTAAGGGTGTATAATTTCAACGCAAATTCTGTTATAAACAAAATAATACAAGTTGAAAAAGACAGTGTCGAAAGAAAATATGAAAATATGAAGAAGGTGTTGATTAATTTCGGCGGGCTAGATAAGTTCCACGGTAGCTCAGCTGGAAAGACCTGGATTGCCAGAAGGGTGCGGGTTCGAATCCTGCTCGTGAAATTTTTTTCAATTTGTAATTTGTTCGCAATGAAATTTGCGTTAAAATTATATAAACAATCCTTATAATATAACTTGCCTATTTTAACTGATCTTTAAGAGGGTTTACGCACTTCGGTTTCCCATATAAACTTCCAAGTCCACATTTTTTAAAACCAATAAACCAATTTTGATGTAACTTTGCATGCTGAAGTAAAACACAGGGATCTAAATAGTTTGTTGAAAACATTTTTAAAAAACGTTTATTTAGCTGAGTTATTGCGATTTAAAGTCCACTTACAAAGTTTAAAATCGCAATAACTCAGTTAAATAAAAGTTTTTTAAAAATGTTTTAACAAACTATTTAGATCCCTGTATTTTACTTTAGCATGCAAAGTATCATTGAAAATGGGTAACTGCGGTTTCTAAAAATTTCGACGTCGATTTTGTATGGGAAACCGAAATGCGTTAACCAAACCCTCTTATTATTTGTCAAAATATTAAGATCGGATGTTGATAACGTAGTTTGTTGACATTGAATGGGCGCCTTTAGGTTACAAAGTAAAAAATAAAAATGGTGTTGATTAGTTTCGGCGGGCTGGATAAGTTCCACGGTAGCTCAACTGGAAAGGGCACCTGGCCCGGATTTCCAGAAGGATGCGAGTTCGAACCCCGCTTGTGGAAATTTTTTTCGACACTGTCTTTTTCAATTTGTTACGTATGAATATGCCAGCCTATAGTTAAGCAACGATCTCAATGCCGAGTCCCTGAATGGGAGACCAAATTAAAGAGCTCCTCTCTCTCTCTCTACTCAAATATGAATAAAAAGTAATTTTAGAATAAAAATTAAGCCTAGTTTAATGTCATTAGTATAAACAGAAAACAGTTAACAGTTTTTCAACTAGCAAATCACTATGGACAGCATTCAAATATGTCACATTTTAATATGTTCAATTAATTACACTTTTATAACGACGTTATCGATACTGTGTTGGAACTTAAAAGGTTTTAAAACATTCAATATGTGAGGCAAACGACCACAAATCACTGAGAACGTATCGAAGGCGCCATGACACGTTCTCACAGTCAAGGTTCCGTATTAAAACAACATAAGTTTAGGTCAGGTATTTAACTACATTAGATCGTACATTGGAAAATGATGAAAAAAAAAAACCACGAGCAGGATTCGTACCTGCACCCTTCTGACATTTCGGGTCAGGGGCTATACCAAAAATTGAAAATTAATTAATTAATTAAATTTATTTTAATTATTAAGCTCCCGCCTTATCCTACATTTGATTGTTAAAAAAAACTAGTTAGATCTTCCAATTGTGGTGCTACAGTCGCCATCAAGTGTTATTATTAGTAACGATTGCAAAAGTTAAGCTCTTTTTGTTGCGGTCGGTTTTAGGATGACTGATTTAACCTTTTTTATTTGTACTTAACTTTTTTTGAAGTTACTTTATAGAACGGATGGTACGGTCAACCTACTACCTACTAACCTCTGTGGTCTAGTGGTAAGACTATCGCTCTGCGATCCATAGACCATTGATTCGATTCTCAGATAAGAATGCATGTTCTACTAGTTTTGGTTACCGGTGATGCTTGTTTCAATTCCGGTTAGCTACCACCATTTTACCTTAAATCTGCTGCCCTCGAATTATTGTTTTCCGACTTATACAGTTTTAGATGAGATTTTAGTGTTATAACTTATAATATGAGCTACATTGTGACTTATTTTTACAAAAAATTACAGTCAGCATAGAAACCAATTCAAATTAAAAAAAATATATTGTCTATGTCTGCCTTTGACTCTTTGGTAATGTTATAGATCATTGCTAACATAGTTAAAAAAACAAATGTCACATCTAACTCTTAACGTCGAAACCCTTTCCGTGGATCCCAAAAACAATCTGGCCGTACAAAAAAATCCAGATAAAGAGCCAAGAAAGGTAAACACTGGACACGTATTGGGCCGGGCTAAATATAAATGTCTCTCGCGGACGTTAAGATAAAGGGAGGAATGTTAAAAGCTATTTAATATTATGTTCAGTACAATCTTTATTATGGTGCTGGGTTGGGCAGCAACGAAGTCCGATGTATTTAAAAGATATCATTGTAACTTTGCCAAAATGTAAAAAAAAATATTGTGAGTTTTCAGTGTCATAAACAAAATTATAAACGACACCCGAAAGTTTTGTTGTTTGATTCCTTTAAATATTTTACCAAACAAACCTCACTTTCAAGTGTCAAAGTCTCACTTTTAGGAAATCAAATTCTCTCAAGATTGGCATAAGTTCTTAGTAAAGTCCGACAACTTAACTGATCTCAATAAGTTTGGGGCGAAATATAATATATTTTATCGTTCACTCATAATTATTTAATATCAGTTTATAGTCACTATTAAAATACAATAACATTAGAAAAAATGTTTACAGTATATTTCTTTTTGTAATGTCAAGGTATGCTAATGTGCAACCATTTTAAAAAATGTGCAAAATTACTATCTTAAAATAAAATAAATAAAAAAGAAAAGTAAAAAATTTTTCTGAGAAGTAAACATTTTTTTTTTCATAAAAACAATGATCTTTCAACCACGCCGGCCAGTACTTTCTCGTGTTCACACACATCGCATCGCTTACAAGCGTTCGGCATTTAAATGAAAGCGCGATAACCAGCCAGTATTAATGAGCACGCGAGCGGACAAGCGGACAGCCTACCACGCGCTAGTATTATTATTACGGAGGATGTATTGTGATTAATACCTCTTTGGTGAACTAAACTATGGTGAGTATGTGAACAACGGAGGCAATAAAGATCCATGTTGTAAAAATTGTATTGACATCATGAGTACAACGGATTCGTAGGACTTATAATTAAAGCGTCCATTTTTTATATTAATAAATGAACACTTCTAAAGTGAGTAACTGCTCGTATGGATTTCATGACAACAAATGTTAAACGACTTTGATCAACATTTGAATTCTTTGGTAAACTAAAATTTTTCGTAACCATAATTATGGTAAACATAGCAAACATTGTTTTGACTTTACGATGAAACTTGATCCTAGTATTTATGTGGAGTTGTTACGTGGTGTAACGTGGACTGTGGTAATCTGTGGCACTGCTTTTGCGGTCCTCATTGCCTAGTCTAACCCTTTGGGATAATAGTGGAGACTGTACACGTATGTATGTAGCATATCTAAATAAGCTTTATATATAATTTATTAATACACACATCGCGGTGGCCGTAAGAAATGCCCGCCGCAGCGTCGTAAACGTGCCTGACAAATTACATAACAATAATGCGCTCGCTAGTGGGGACGGAAGTAGCCGTTTGCACGCCGCTCACGTCACTACGCCCGTTTTGGCTTTTAGCTGTAGCGCGACTAAGGTTTTTGATACTTGATGTTGCAACTGGTTATTATGTAAGAACCTGCGATCATATATAAAAAGTTATAAAGATAAAAGATTAAAGTTTAAGGAGGTTTAACGCTAACATCTTTAGATTAAGTATCAAAAGCATACTTTCATTTATAACGGAATGCAAAAGAGGAATAATGTATATTGGATTAATTTTATTTGCCATTCATCTGTCGTAAAAACTAACAACTCATCTAAAAACAGTGAATATTGCACTACTTGTTTCTTTATAATTAACTTTAGTGTCACAAACTGTGACGTCTGTGACTAACAATAGCATAATATGTAAATTAAAAATACCTTAATTAATAAAAACTTTGCAATAAACTGTTAGTATTTTATACTGTATTGTGTTACAAGTTTTTTATTCATTTTAATTAGAATCCTAACTATTGATAAACAGATACTATTATTTATAATTTAGAGACTTGTGAATTATATCATTCTCTTTTTAAAAGATAGTGTTTTAACACTGTGCTTTAGAAACAGAAAATTTCACAAGGTCAACAAATGCTTCATCGCGTCCACGCGTAAAAGTATCAAGATCACTTCGCACCACTGCAAACAGAAGAGCAACCTCATAAAAATTATATTCAAGTAGGCATTGTATTTAGGGTCTACGTGTGTCATATCCGAGCATCAATGCTTTGTCCAATCACAATACACCTAGTCGCAGTATCAATAACAGTAAACAATGATAGCTCTATCAGATTGTATTGATTCTGCAGTGCTGCCGGTGTAATATCATTGGGATGCTGCCAGGAGATTTCCTGAAAATTTACTAGTTACATACATATAATCATGACTATTATACCCGAAGGACCAGTCAGAGACCAGGCAAAAGCAGCCCTCTACCATAGTCCACTTTTCAAAAAACAGCGACAGCACATGAGCCCAGCGTGACAGGCGACGAGCCCATCGCAGCTCTATGCTGTTGGATGCTTAGAATAATAACGCATAGAAAGCGAGAAAATATTGTCTACCTAAGTATATGCATGTGCTATCAAAATTAAATAAGTACTTAAGTTACTTCACACGCCGTGCGCTGGCAAGATAGACGGAACTTTTCGCATCATACTCCATCTTTATATCTCTATTTTATGTGAATAAATTATATTCAATTTCATTTCACCTGGGGAAATTGGATTGGGCCATAACCTACGTAGCTGGCCCAATGCGGGTTGGTGGGTCGAAGGTGAAAGTAAAGTTACGTGAATATTTAATCAGGTACAACTAAATAAAGCTACGATGTTAATAATTCTAAATAGATTTTCAATAAAGATCTATTTTAGGTTTTAACCTTTATCGTTGGATAGTTAACGAGATTTCAACTTCGTAATCTGTTAAGTTGTAAACTAATTTCGAACGATACTATATTTAAAATATTAAATTTGTTTCCGCTCACACCAATTATCTAGAATAGAATAGAATAGAATTAATTTATTGCTTAAACTGTGTAACAAGTTCTTTAAAAAAATATTATCAACAGTTTGCCCATGATCAGGCATGCAATGTACACAGTAGGTAGTTATTGGGCATTCTACCCCACCTTCATTCGTTCGGGCTCGTGCCGAGCCCTCACTCACTGCGGCGGAGTAGAATACCCAATAACTCATATTGGTGATCCCTTTCTTATATACAGGACTGTTTAAATATTGTAGAAATATACTTTAAGCTCATTTTATTGAAACACACTAAACACTGCGGTCGGTTTCATACTTTGTAATGAAATTTGTGAAACAAAAGGAATCATTAAAATTAGAGTGTATATGTCCTCCGGTTTCAAATAAGCCAAAGCGTCATGGTAATTTATTACCAAACACTATACGTTGTATTGTTTGTGGTCCATCAAACTGAGGGAAGACCAACTTAGTTATAAGTTTGCTATTACATGAAGATGGTCCACGCTTTCGTAACCTTTACGTGTATTCAAAATCTTTATATCAACCTAAATACATATACCTAGAAAAGGTGTTGGGTATGGTTGCAGGCACATCTTATAACAAATACAGTAATAACAACGACATTTTGAGTCCACACGAAGCTATGCCAAATTCAATTATTTTATTCGACGATGTTGCTTGTGAAAATCAAAATAATATTAGAGATTATTTTGCGATGGGGCGTCACCAGAACATTGATTGTTTCTATATTAACCAAACTTATACCAAAATACCGAAGCAACTGGTAAGGGACAATTCTAACCTAATAATATTATTTAAACAAGACGATATTAACTTAAAACATGTTTATGATGAACATGTAGGGTCAGACATGACATGGTCTCAATTCCGTAAAATGTGCTCAACTGTTTGGAATAAACCTTTCAGTTATCTTGTAATCAATAAGGACTGCGTACGAAATAATGGATATTACAGAATGGCTTTTGATACATTTATTGTGCCAGATTAAAATACATAAATGGCTGTTGTACTGATATTGCACCACGTTCATTCATGATTTGGAACCGAGTGGAATCCTACTAAAATGGAAAGAGATCTTAAACAAAAAATTGTAAAATCTGCAAAGGCTGTAAAAAGAAAGGTTAAAATGATAAAGGATTTAAAAAATACAAGTGACATGACCTTGAAAACAATATTGAAACCCATCGTTGAACCGCTTAACCTGTTAGCAAACAAAAACAATGAGCAGCATCATGAAGAAGGTTTGAATAATGAAATTGTTCCAAAAAAAAGTAAAAGTAATGAAAGCGAGGCATTACACTATTCTAGCGATGATTTTAATGAAATTAGCACTGAAGAAGAAGATGATACTGATAATGAATTGTATCAAAAATCTAACAAAACCCTAAGTGTACCTTGTGATGAACACAATGTAAGCGAAGGATCGTTTAAATCTCTTCAGTCATCACCGAACGATAAAAATCAATCGCTGTCATGGTCTACATCATCTGAAGTAATGAAAGACGTACCTTATGGGATTAAAAACGATCGAGGAAAACTGATGCTTGGAAAAAATCGCGTTTACGACGATGGCTACATTTTGAAAATTGGGAACCAAAGCTGTAAGAAAACTCCTGGCTTAAAAGAATTATTGTACAAAAAGAAACCTAATTTAGATGTTATCACAGACAATGACTTACAAAATTACAAAATGCTACTAATCGATACCAATGCACACAGACGTAATTTTGATCCATCAAAACAATTAATTAGCAACAAAGGATTTAAATACATGAATATTATTAAGCCAATGTTTAAATTCTCACGAAATGCAGCTACTAGTCTCGAAAGTCTTTCACAGGGAAAAGGTATTAAGCTTTTAAAAAAAGTTATGAAAGACACTGATTATGTTTATTGGGATGATCCAAATGAGCTAGTTGACCGGTTAAAACTATTATTTGCATCACGAAATGCAGGTAACACTGGTTTGGATAATGAAGTTATTGCAATAATCGAAGAGCTTTATGAAGCTGGCATCATTAACAAAAAAAAATATAAGTAGCATGCAACTTTAAATTTCAGCAGTTGAATTACAGTACACAGCGTATAAACACGGTAATGAATTTAGACAAATTTGGCCATCACGTTCACAAGCGTTTACGACTAACAGAATACATTGATACTTTGAATGATGCGTTAAAAAAATCAGAAACGGGTCATTACGATTTGAAATCTTCAAAATTGAAAGGTCTGACGTCACCAGAGAAGGACGATGAAGCCGTAAATAAAGCATATATGGATAAAACTGTTCAAGAGCTCAGAAATGAAATAAATAAGGTTCATAGTCTTGTTCAAGTCTACATAAAGAACTTAGAAACAGCAAGTTCAGAACGTTTGTTTACTACGTTTTATACAAAGTCTGAAATAGATTACATGATTAAGACAAAACAAAGTAAAAATGAGTAAAAAGGATATAGTCGACGAACTCCACAGAGCGGCAAGAAAGAATTTTAGTCGTCGATGTACAATAATAAAAGGAATAGATGATTTATGGCAAGCTGATCTTATAGATTTCCAAAAATATTCACATTTCAATAAAGGATACAAGTACATTTTAGTAGTAATTGATGCATTGTCAAAGTATGTGTGGGTGTATCCTCTGAAATCAAAAGCGATGAATTGTGTTTCGAATGCAATGCAAAATATATTAACTAATTCATCTCGAAAACCTAAAAATTTACAAACAGATCAAGGCAAAGAGTTTTACAATGTTATCTTTGAACAATTAATGAGAAATTATAATATTAATCACTATTCCAGTTATTCTACAAAAAAAGCATCTATAGTAGAACGAGTAATAAGGACATTGAAATGTAACATTTACAAACTATTTAGTTTATGTGGTCGATATCAATGGATTGAAAAAAATTTGAATCATGTGGTGCAATGTTATAATAATACTATTCATCGTATCACAAAATTTAAACCTATTGATGTTAATAGAGCAAACCAGATGGTTGTTAAATCTAATATTATTAAATCACAAAGACATAAGATAAATAAGAAACCGAAATTTCAAATTGGTGATCATGTGCGTGTTAGTAAATACAAAGGAGATTTTTACAAAGGTTACACTCCTAACTGGTCCACAGAAATATTTAGGATAGTGAGAGTGAATCATACGAACCCATCGACTTATCATTTAGAAGATACACATAAACAGAAAATCTTGGGATCTTTTTACGAATATGAATTACAGAGAACAAATTTTCCAGATCTTTATTTGATCGAAAAAGTAATAAAGAGAAAAGGAATAAGCTTTTTGTGAAATGGTTGGGTCTTAGTGACAAAGAGAATAGTTGGATTAACAAGAATGAATTGGTTTTATGATATAAATTATGCATTCTATCTGTATGCAATCAGTTTGAAAAAATCGATGAAGGAAGGAAGTGGTATTATTAATAACCTCATAAATAATCTACCGTTTGAGTTACATCTACCGGGATACCAATTTTGTGGTCCTGGCACAAAACTTCAGAAACGCTTACTGAGAGGTGATCGGGGTGTAAATAAGTTGGATCAAGCTTGTATGCACCACGACATTGCCTACAATAACAACGATTTGAATATTCGACATAAAGCAGATTTAGAACTTTTAAATATGGCTAAGAAAAGATTGAAATCAAAGAATGCTGGAAAAGGAGAAAAAGTTGCATCATGGATTGTAAAAAATGCGATGAAAGCAAAACTTAAAGCTGGTTCTGGAGTACGGTCGTTTATGTCAAAGGTGAAAAAAATAAAAAATCAGTTAAAAAAAATCAAATCTAAAGACAACCATATCGCTATAAACTTCGCATATGCTGCTGCAAAAAAACTATTCACTAATAAAAAAAGTACACGCTTGCCGCGATGTATTCCTATTCCGAAAAGGGGAGGCATTTTGCCTCTTATTCCAATTTTCGCTGGATTATCAGCCCTTGGTTCACTTGCTGGAGGTGCGGCAGGTATAGCAAAAGCTGTCAATGATTACAAGGTTGCTCAAAAAAACCTTCAAGAATCTGAACGACATAACAAGATGATGGAAGCTGTTGCTCTCGGAAAAGGACTGTATATCAAGTCTCATAAAAAAGGAGCTGGTTTATACCTTAATCCTTCAAAAAACTAATTCATCGGCTACCTAAACGAGCTCTCACTAATTTAGATATTTTAGAACATGCTACCGACATTCCATACTTTCGAGGAGTTTTTATGAGAGATAAATTACCTTTGAAACCAAGAAAAATAGAGTGTGCTATAATAAATTTAGATAGATCTGATAATCCTGGAACTCATTGGGTAGCCTACGTTAAACAAAATGACTATTGTGAATATTATGATAGTTTTGGTAATTTAAAGCCACCATTAGAATTGATAAATTACTTAAGAAACATGTCTATGAACTATAATTATGTACAGTATCAAACATTTGATACAGTAAACTGTGGTCCTTTAACCTTTGTTTAAAATTTTTAAGTAACTTTTGGAAAAATCATTTATAATAAGTATGAAATAAAAAACTTTGTCAGTACAAAAATGTCTTTCACTGTGTCAATAACTGGTAGAGGAGAATCCTTGATAACAAACTACTCCCCTACTTTACAATTACAAGGAGAATATGAGTGTGGACTCTTGTATTTTTCTACTTTTAACTCCATTCCTAATATTGATGAAAGAAATAATAAATTTTATTATGGTAAAGATGGAGTTATTGAAATACCTGAAGGATCATATGAACTTCAAGATATTTGTGATTTTCTTAAAAGTAACATCAAGAATGCTGTATTAAAATTAACTTGCAATAACAATACATTAAAAACAAGAATTTATTGTACTGAAGATGTTCGCTTCGATAAAAATGACTCCCTAAGCAAAATTTTGGGATTTGGTATGGAAACAGTAAAGGCTAATATAAGTACTGATTCTCGGTATCCTGTCAGCATTTTATCAACAACTATCGTGCGCATCGAATGCGATGTAATCAGTGGATCATTTGTGAACGGAAAAGCAAGTCATATAATTTATGAATTTATACCAAACGTACCACCAGGTTATAGAATTATTGAAATACCTAAAAACTTAATTTATTTTCCAGTCAACCAAAGTACAATAAGTGCAATTAATATAAGGTTGTTAGACGCTGAAAATAAGCCAATCAATTTGCGTGGTGAAGAAGTACAGTTGTATTTACATTTTAAAAAAAAATGATAAATTTTAATATAAACTTACCTCCATCTACTGTTCAAGTCAGTTCTAAGAGGTCATCTCCTAAAGGAACAACGCTCCGTATAAAAAAGAAGCTAACTAAAAGTAATAAGGAATTCCTTAAATTAATAGGCTTGTTAAAATGAATATTTTAAATATTTGTCAACCAGCGTCATATGATAACCGTATTGAAAGTTTTGAGTACCATTCGTACAAACCATACGTGACAAGTTTCAACAAGAACGATGAAATACGAATACCCATTAATCAGCAAGATTTATACGTTCTGCCTGCACTCAGCAGTTTGTATATTGAGGGCAGAGCGGATGTTTACAAATACAACAGCACTACTAAAGAAAAAGAAAGTGCGACGAGTGTGCATTTTTTGAATAACCCAGCGTTATTTCTTTTTCAAGACATCCGATATGAACTCAACGGAGTAGAAATAGATAAAGTTAAAAATGCAGGAATTACTACAACTATCAAGTCTTATCTTTCGTTGAATGAAAATGAGTCCAAATGTGCAAAAGTTTGGGGATGGTCTACTACAGGTACAAACACTGACAACAATGGAGTATTTTCCACATCTATACCATTGAATAAAATATTAGGTTTTGCAGAAGATTATGACAAAATTGTAATGAACTGTAAACATGAGTTAGTACTTTTGAGAAGCAATACAAATCTTAATGTTTTAAAATTAAATGCAGGTGAAGTTGTGGAGGATATTGTAATAAGTAAAATCGTTTGGCGAGTTCCTCACATTAAGGTGTCAGATCGTGAAAGAATAAATCTATTAAAGTATTTAGAAAAAGATCGTCCTATAACCGTAGCATTTCGTAATTGGGACTTGTATGAGTATCCATTACTTCCCAAAACCCGTAAACACACTTGGTCTATTAAAACTTCGTCACAAATAGAGAAACCACGATTTGTTATTATCGCTTTACAAACGAACCGTAAACATAATGCGGTAATGTCGTTGGCAGAGTTTGATCATTGCTTAATACGTGATGTAAGAGTATTTTTAAATTCATCATATTACCCTTATGAAGGACTGAATATCAATTTTGCAGACAATAAGTTTTCATTAATATATGAACAGTATGCTAGATTCCAGCATTCTTATCACGGACGTTGGCCAGAACCGTTGATGAGCCCAAAAGAATTCAAAGATATTGCACCCTTATTTGTTGTTGACTGTTCTCGCCAACACGAAACGCTAAAAGGATCAATTGATGTGAGAGTTGAAATCGAAGCAGATCAAGAGATTCCTGATCAGACCGCAGCATATTGTCTGATATTGAACGATTGTATATTTGAATACAAACCTTTAAGCAATATTGTGAAGAAGATATCATGAACGGTAATACGATAATCGTGGATTTGCAAGGATTTAAAGATTTTAAAAATAAATTTATTATTAAAGAGTTAGCAATAGCAACTAAAGATCATACACAGACATTCAAACCTCCCTATACTTTTAAAAAACTCATAGTTGAAGAAAAAAAGCAAGTAAGATGGTTGGAAAAAAGTCGTGGACTCACTTGGAGGGAAGGATTCATCGATTATTATGAATTTCGAAGGCTAATTGTTCCGTATTTAAGTGGAAAAAAAGTGTTAATCAAAGGATTGGAAAAAATTGAGTGGATTCGAGAGCTATGTCAAGATTGTGAAATAATAGAACTAGGAGAAAAAGGTTGTCCCAAGTTTTTAACGTTAATTAATGATTATTGTGAAAAGGAAAATAAAACTTTGAATTGTGTCCATCATAAAAAAATTTGTGCATTAAAAAATGTGTTGTGTCTAAAAATGTGGTATTCTCATAACTATAATGTTCTTTAAAATGTAATTATAAGTTTAAATAAAATTTGCTTTTATAAAAATAAAAAAGTATTTTTTAAATCATAGGATAAGACTAATTTAATTTTAAAATGCAAAATGTACCTTTTCACAGTTATCGTTTGAAAAATTGTAATAAATAATAATTTAAATAAAAAATACTAATTTTGTTTTTGTGTTTTATTTTTAAACTTAAATAGGTAATCATTAATGAAACAATACAATCTTATTTAATTAGATTTATTACTGAAAAATAAGAAATACATGAAAACTTACTAAACTAATACATTAAACATAATTATAGCCGACTTTTATTATCTATTTTGTGATATATCATAACTCTATTAATAAAATGTATCTCTGTAGACTTATACGTAACAAAATTGTTACGCATAACGTTTACTTGAGAAATTTAATTTACAAATAATTGTCTAGTGATAGTTTTAAAAACTATAGCTATACCCACACAACTTTTTTGAGATATTGTTTATAACACTCTCCGTTTGGTCCATAATTTGGTCCACGTCATCGGTTACCACATATTGTGCACTTAGGAGAGTATTATTATCGTCCGACTCACTAGACACTTGTGATTCTAAGTCTATTATTTGGATCTTTATCAGCCGCCGTCCTTTAGTTTTATCACTTTTTAAAACAAACGATTGCTGCTGCCCATGAAAATTCTTCAAAAAGCTTCTTTTCTTCGGTTGCCTTTTGGAAGCCGTTTGTTGTTTGCGAATCTTATGAAGTAACGGCGAATCCGGTCGTTCTACCAACCAAGGCGGGAACATTTGGCTGAATCCCTCTAGCGGGTCTTGCGCATCTTGCAAAACCGGAGAAGGTGATCGTTCAAGGCCTTTGCTTGTCACATGGAGCAAGCTTTGGCTTGGCACGATGTCTTGGGTACTATTGCCTTGGGAATTCTGAAAAAATAAAAAATAAAAATGAGTTATTTACTGTAAATCTACTATAGAGAAGAATAACATTTTAATCATCACGTTGAACTTTTTAAAATAACTTACCATGTTATTGAAACGCTGCTTTGTTGCTGTTTACTCCGATGTTTTTATGTAAATAAATTTGTATTTCAATATGATGCTATTTTATACTCTAAGTAAGTACTTATATAGGCATTGACTTAGGTGTGAGTGTGTATGTAAAATAACTCCTATTGCTGAGGCAGCAGCAAACGCATGCCATGAAACACAAACTTGTCAGGACTCGAACTCGTTACCTATTTTCAACTACAGAGTGAATTATTGATATCGTAATTTAATTGCACAATATGCAGTTTTGTTAGCTATTGACTCACACATCATTACAGATTTATTGGTGTGGTTCTTATTACAATGATGCATGTTTGTGTCGCTGTGCAATTCACGTTCGCACTTGTCTTTATAGCATTCTTGATATCATGAAAAAACAATAATTGTGTAGATGATGATTAGAACCTAAATTTTATAAGGTAAGTAGAAAGGTTAAGCAACTTTGCAAAGTAGGTCGTCTGATGGGTGACCAAAAACTTATAATCTCGAGCTCCGCCGTGCTTCGGAAGGCTTGTTAAGCCGCTGGTCCCGGCTGCATTAGCAATAATCAGCAACCACCAATCCACAATTGACCCGCGTGGTGGTTTGACCCGTTTTCCCTATCCATCCATAGGGAAGAATCATGTCCCAGCAGTGGGGACATAAAATGAGCTGATGATGATGAAGTATTAAGGTTTTATAAAGAAAACAAATATTAATATTACATGAATTTTATTAGGTACGTAATATTGATGTAGCACAATTACATTATATTTTATACAAGGCAAACTTAAATTTAATTAATATAAAAAAACATAGGTACAGATTTACATAAAACACATAATAATAAAAGTATACATAGAGAAAACTAACAGACAATCAAAACAACCATTGGCAGATTGTACCAGATTCCTTAACCTATATGAACTGTAGTTTGAAAAATACTGTTATGTCATTTTGTTTTCTTTCTTGTCCATGGACTCTAAGCTTAACATTTATTATAGCGATGCGCAGAATAACTCACTGTTAAGAAAAGAGTGATTACGTCTTTTACATCCAAAGAGTTACATCACTCTTTTATATCTTTAACTCTTTAACTCCCTGGCTCAGATATGAACGAAATGAGCTAGGGAGTTAAAGATTAACTTAGTTGAATATGCGTACGACAAGAAAGAGAATTAGAACAACCATATATATTTTCCACACCTCTGATTCTCAATTTAAGAAGCAAGTGAGATTATTAATTTTATTTGTAATAGTTTAGATTCTTTTTTTGTGCTCATGCTAGTTGTTACGTCTGTACTTACTCTCTTTGTTCGATAATTTATTTAGCTGGTAATGAATTATTACTATCGGTGGAAAGTTAACTGATGTGTGTGTAAAATGTATTTTTGGTATTCTTTAAACAAATCGAATTTTCAAATTCCTTACCAGCGAAATTCTGCCTTATTGCCTGAAAGATTTATTTACCTTAACAAAACTACCGTATAATATAACTAAATAACTCGCACTACGGATGCGCGGGCGAAATATTCTATCTCTTTTTTACTTACAACCTGGATACATATCTGTTTCTTTCTATTCTACGCAATGAGTTTTGACCAAAATACATCTTAGCTACATGGATATAAAGATATAATTGGAGTTAAAGGGATATACGGAGTTAATCACTCCTTGCCTGGGATACTATATCTTTTGCGTTTGTCACTCCTGAGTTACACATCGCTAATTTATTACGTAATGTAATGATTACATCCTCAGAATTAGTGGTCAGAAATCAATGCGTTCCATACACAAGCCAAAAATAACAATTCTACATAATTGCTCACTCGTTCCTCGGTTTTATGTTGTTAAAAACTTGGTGAAGCTAGCAACAACGTGTTACGAAACGGTGGACATTTCCAGTAAGTGAAATACATAAATACCCTTAAAAATACTTGAAATAGGTCTAAACAGTACAGATAAGTACACATATGAAAAACTATTATGCCGTTAAACAATCATTAAACAGCGCTTGTCTATTTCCAGGTTTCACCACTCGGGGAAAGCGATATTTACCATACAAGACAAACTTATGTTCTATTAATATTTTATGAACTTTAGTAGGTACGTATGATGTAGCATAATTACATTATATTTTATGCAAGACAAACATTATTATTCTATTAATAATTTATAAACTTTATTAAAGCATGTAGCACATATTAACATATCATTGAAGATATACTCGCACTTTGAATTTACTAATCTAAGACATAACATATCTTTTTTAAATATACAAATATTAAATATAACTCAACAATTAAAAAATTTATAACAAGAAAAATGTTAAAAATTCAATATACTTGTATGTCCCCATGCTTTAGTAGAAACTTTGTCATTTGATATTAACCGCTTATCATCATCGCTAGATAGGGCAATTTTATTCACAGCACATGTAAAAATTTCGTGTTTAATTGTTTTAAACAGAATATTTGTTCTACGAACAATGTCTCCATTAAAAAGTGTTTTTTCATAATCCGTGACATTGAACTTACGTACGATGTTTTTTTTAATACCCTTTGCTTTCTTAATTGTGCTGTCTGTAGTTTTAATGCAGTATAGCTTTGAGCGAAGCCCTACAAATTCAGATATAATTTTTCCTCCCATTTCATCTTTAAATAAACCTGGAACTTTTTTATTTTGAATTGGTAAGGCAAATTGATTCGTTTTACAATAATTACTTGTATCAAAGTAAGGTAAAAAATTATTTTTTAAATCTTTATAAAAATCATTTGTTTGTATGTGGTAAACAAAACTGTCGGTGTCCGTGTAACACATCCGCACATTGGTGTTGTAAAAAGGTTTAATAATAGAATAATGAAAATTATACATAAGGCTTTTTGATAATTCTAAAACAGTGAAGCCAATGTATATTGGTTTATTCATAAATATTTGCTCGGGTTTTAACTGCACTGCTACTAAATTTTCTGTAAATACCGAGGAGCTATGAAAATTTGGACGTGCAATAAGCTGTTGTGCACTTTTTCGTTTTTTAGTAACATTGTCCTGATCTAACCACTGATTAACTAAATGAACTTTGACACGTTTTTCAGTATTTTCTAATGTTTTTCCAAACACACTATTATTCAAAAGTTTGAAAAAATCTTGTTCAAAAGTTGATGAACTATTTTGCCTTAGTGTTGTATTTAAATAAATGTATTGTTTCAGATACGGACTTTGTCTGAAAGTGATAACCCGATGAATTTTCTTCAGTATCAATCCATGTTTTAAACAAGTTTTTAAATGAATATAATGTATAACATATAAAAATTTGTCATATAAATTAGGAACGAGTTTATGATTTTTTCCTCCTGGTGGAATGCATTTTTCTGGACAAAATGGTAAATCGTTATGTAAATTATGTAAATGCTTTGGATATTCTAATTCCACTTCAAGTATAAAACCATACTCTGCCTCTGTTGAAATTTGACAAACATCTAAATTATCAATCTCATGTTGATCTAGAAACCGATAACTGTTCAATGGTAAGTATTGAGACATACTATGACCATACAAATTATTGCAATCAATATATGTTATATAAGAACTAGGTACAGAATTGTCATAATCTGGTAAAAATACATTATTTGCTTTAGCATATCTATGAGAGCATAAACAAACACCACCTCTGATACCACTCTGTAACATTCGGACCATAGCTAAATTATCAATAAGTTCGAGCTGTATCCCTGTCTTTAATAACATCGCGTCAAAGGATAAACTCGGCGCGGTTAAGTAGAAAGCTGGATCTAATTGATAGTGACGTTTGCAAGTCCGTCTAAACTTTTCGAAAATATCTGCTAATAAAAGCACATCAGTTTTCAAATATAAATCCGTGTAACTTCCTAAATCTGAAATATTAAATGTTGACCAAATTAAATGTGCATGACGGTAATCATCTTCAGAAATATCTTGATCAATGAGTGAACTATAAAAATATTTTTTTTCTGGAAGTGACTGTTCTTGATATCGTTCCCACGAGTTCATATATTCATATGGATATATGCCCTTACGAGTGAGCAGCTTTAATTTAAGTTCACAAGGAAAGTTTTTTTTTAAATATTTGAAGTCTTCTGGTTCCAAAGTATCTGCTAATTTGCTTAAGCTGGTTCCCAAAAACTTGAATGAATCTACAAAACGAAGTTGAAAAAACTCGTTATTTGAAACTGGCACAAACTTTGTAAATGAAATATAATTTTCTTTAGTTTTTGGAATTATTTTTATGCTTCCAGGAGCCTCACCTAACGCTTTAATAAATAAATGGCAGTCGTATCCAGCTAAATTGTGAAAAAATATAGGAACAAATGAAGGTCGTTTATATTGCAAATTGCAAAAAGGATGGGCTGCTCCGCGAAATCGACCAGTCACGTGGCAGTGATCGCGAACTTTATCAGAAAACACAAAATTTTGACAAATGTGGCATCGTGTTGCTTCATTAAAATCGGATTGGTCCTTGTCGGTAAATATCATCGGAGCGTTTGAACTTACTATTTCATATATTTTTTTAACATCTTTTAGTACTAACTCTACAAATCGCATAACACAATCAGGTCCTCGATGTGATACGTAACGATTACAACTCGAATCATCACAACAAACAATATAATATGCAAACGCTACAGGTACATGGTGATGTAACGTTGTCGTGTTACTAGTAGAACAAGTGGTATCAGAATTAGTTTGCAACATTGATTCAAAATCAGCATAGATACAAAATGGTATATTTTGTTTACGGTTATAGTTTTTAAATTTAATAACCGAACCTTTATCGGGTAATACTGTCACTACACCGCTACACAAATGGCTATCGACTTCTTCTGAAGTATTGAAAAATATAAGACACAAATCACAGAAGTATAACTTGTTGTGGTGGGAAGTGATTTGACTTCTAAAAAGTCTGGAACGGTCTTTAATCAAACAGTAATGAGTGTTACTACCATCTTCGAGAAACAATAAATGTATAATTTTGTTTTTGCATTTCATATCAATGTCTGATTTATATAGAGGACCTATAATTGTTTTATTATTTTTTAAGCCATAAATTATAAACTTTATATTTGGATTATTATTTTCAAAGATCTTTATATCGCGAAAAGTAACCGGAAAACACATTCCAGAAATATTAAACAACTCACGATAATGAGGATAAGATGAAACTCTTTCTGCATGTGTCCTAGCTGGGTGGAGAGCAGCTGTCACGCACCATAAAAAACAACACTGATCTTTATTAGCAATATTAAGACATGCCTTTTTTAATTGAATTGATTTAGGCAATGGAATGTAACTTGAGCCTCCAAGTGGCTGATATTTGTTAAGATTGACCTCAATATGCAAATTGTTTAAAAATGTCCATCCACTATCACGATCTTCAAATTCTTCAATGCGTTTTTTTAGGTAATTAACTACCTCAGAGTACATATTTTCAAAGTCGTAATTGTAGTATAATATTTTATTTTTCGTTCCGAACGATTTAATTGATTGTGAATTATCTTTAAATTGTAAAAATGTTGCAAATAATTCAAAATTTATTTTCGCACATGTATGTTTTATAAGAAATTCATCTAAGAGCGACTTTAATTTGTTACGTATTCCATCTAAAAACCTATCCACTGACGTTAACTGAAAATCTTGTATGGCTACTATTTTATATGTTACGATACGATTGCGAAATGCGGATGTAACTATTTCAATACCTTCACTATGTTTTATTGACTCACAATTTTGCTTATGCAAATTACTTCTCAAATGACCCACCCACGATTTACTATGGATTGACGTGTTACATGTCGTACAGAAAGGCATTTTAATTACGATTAAAATATATTTTAACGGATGAGTTAAATGATCAATCAATGTCTTAACCAAATGAATATATTACTTAAATATAGTATGTGCTACATTCAGAGTTCGAACCTAATAATAATAATAAAATAAGTACCTATAACCTATAAAAATTATAATATTATTTAAAATTAATTTTATCAGAATAGTAAACCGGTTCCGAATTCTCAAATACCTCCCAGGCTTGTGCCAGGAAGCCCTGCAGTGCTTCCCAAGACGGAGAGGTGTCGTCACACTGCAACCTTACCGACGCTAGCGCTGTCTTGTATCGAACCTCGACGGGGTTTGACACGTAGTCATTCGTTTTGTAGACCTTCAGGTCTACAAAAAATTCACCGCTGCTCACTGCAGTGCGACGAGAAGTTCCTGTCGAGACCCGGCTGGCAAACGATGATGTCGCTGTTCCAGCACTCGGCTTCGATCGGCTGCTAGCAGTTTCCGACCGCAAAATATTGAAGAGGTCACGCTTCGGCTGTTTTCTGTAAATTATTATATGAGTATATTAGATATAAGTAAAGTATTGTTCAGCCCGGTGTCAGACAGCGACGACAAGGACATGTACTTGAAGAGGTCTATGACCCACTGCTAGGCAAAGGCCTTCATCATTAAACTCAAGTCATCACTACAATTGATGAGTAATGGCTTAATCAGCATGCTTGTCAAATGTGGGTTGGTGATCACAAACCCAGCTATGCATCGAAAAATCCGAAACACACTTTGTCCGACCTGGGAATTGAACCCGGAACATTCAGGTATCGAACCGAAGGTCGAAATCCGTCCACTGAAGGCGAAATTACATTTAAAATGGCGTCCACCGCTATATGACGTCCGCATACCGGACGCCACTTTTTTAATCGGTCACACTTTGCGCCTCTAAGATCAAGCTAGCCGTAGAACAAAAATCGATGGAAGCCAAAAATTTATTGTAATAGCTGCAAATAAATACTGGATAGTTCCCAAAAAAATCTCAGCAGAGGTGCGGCGCTACTGTCGTGCGTATATCCACAGCCGTATTAAACGCGCTTCTTTTCTGACGTATTCATATAAATTTGGCGTCCGCTAATGCGACGTTGCCAGCTTACTCAATGTTTGGTGCCTACTAAAATACAATATCACACTAATATTATAAAGGCGAAAGTTTGTGAGTGTGTATGTTTGTTACTTCTTCACGTAAAAACTACTGAATGGATTTGAATGAAATTCGGCATACAGATAGTTTATAACCTGGATTAACACATAGGATACTTTTTATCCCGATATTCCCACGGGAACAGGAACCACGCGGGTAAAACCGCGAGCGGCCGCTAGTTATTATCATAAATCGTAATCTATTATACTTACTTATTAAAAAATGTATTGTCATAAATGACTTTTTTTTTAAACAGGTGACATTTTAGCTTGATTGCGTAATGCTTTATCAGAAGGATAAGTTTTATCAAATGATTGAATAATCAGCCATAAAATTAATAAATAATTAATAAAAAATTTAAATGTACAGACGCCTGCAACCTATCCAAAACTGTAAAATTTCTTTAATACATTTTTAACCATATATTTTAGGCATAAAGTTCAAAGTCTATTGAAGAAAATTGGACATTTTGTGGTAGGTAGGTTGATGTGCTGGCGTGTGTACATGTTCTTTCATCATCCCACCTGTCGCATATTGTGTTCAGAATGCTCTTAGAGCTGGCGCAAACTGTGAAATAGCAATATACGGGCGCCAGATAACAATATAATAACTCCTCAACAAAGGGCCTACGCCTTTCAACTATAAAGACAATTAAGTTAGGAAGCCACTATCCGAGGCGCAATATGAATTCGTATATCAGATTGTCCGACTTGTCACATATTATGCTCAGGATGTTGTTAGAGCTGGCGTGAAATGTCAAATAGCAATATCCGATATACGGACGCCAGTCATCAATATACGGCCGCCAGATGTCAATATACGGACGCCAGATGTCAATATACGGATGCCAGTTATCAATATACGGACGCCAGATAACAATAGACAGACGCACGGTAAAAAAGGGCCTAGGCCTTTCAAACTATAAGGACAATTAAGTTAGGAACCCAGAACCCAAGGCATTTACGCAATATGAATACGTAAATCGGACTGTCCGACTAGTTTTTTTTTTCTGTAAATGGGTTTGCTCTTGATCCCAATCAAGCCGATTCACGATGGAGCGAGCTAACCCAGAAGGTGTCTATTCACTCTTGCTTTGAAGATACTTAAGATAAGTACCTACTCGGAAACACAGACGCAGGGAGGGAGTTCAACTCCTTTTCTGTGCACAGTATAAACGATGATGAGTAGCGCTTTGTGCGACATTTAGAAATATCCTCCAAGAAAGGGTGGTAGCCCGCAGTGCGTCTGGATGTCCGAGGGAAGAAAGGGGATGGCGGTATGAGCTTATGGAGTTCCAGGTCTGTAAAAGACCGACAGAAAGGCAACTTTGCGGCGGTGAGCTAGGGTGTGAAACTTGCTCTTCACCAGTTCTTTGTTGCCAATTAGCCTCTCAACTCTGCGTTCAATCGTGTCCAGTGCAGTTAGTTGGTATTTTTTTTTATATAATTCACCAACGTTTGTTTACACTGATACATTAAATTACTTAATTAAGTTTGTAACATTATTTAAGTGTAACAAACACTTACAGGTAAATACAATATGTTAGGACTCTTTCAAGTTTAGGATAATAATTTTTAAACAATAATAATCTAAAAAAGTAACAAGAAATACAAATATTCACGATAGATCGATTCGATCAGCGATAGATGTTCACTGTAGTAATCTTTGTTTTTCAAAAAATCACTAATTTCATAATTTTGAGACGCTTTACTGTCACTATCAATATACACAGATGCAAAGTTTTTTTTCGCTTTTTCGCTGAGCCGTCCCATAGGTGACTGCAATATTCCATACAAGATCGGACTTCAGCTTTAAAGAGAGTTTAAAGCTATCCCGGCGTGAAATATCACTTGACCTTATTTAGGACGCCCAGCTTTTTGACTGCAGTTTGCATCCGAAAGGTATCTCTCTACGACAGTACTGTCATCTGCATACCCAACAATTCCTGGTATCAACAGGTCATTGATGTGCAACAGGAAAAGCGTCGCAGAGAGACCCCTGAGGAACTCCGGCATCAATAGCCACTGAGTCAGAGGACCAGCCATCGATGACTACTCTGATCGATCGTTCCGTCAGAAAATCAGCTATCCAACTACAAAAGTACATATAATAATATCTACAGCGGGGACACCATACGCAGGAAGCTTGCGCAGCAGACTTGCGTGCCAGACCCTTTCAAAAGCCTTCGAGATGTCCAGTGATACGGCAAGTGCTTCGCCGTGCATCTCGAGGGCCCCACCCCAGTAGTGCATCACATAAACTAGAAGATCCCCAGTCGAAATCCCCGGCTTCCTCGGCGGAAGCCATATTGACAGTCACTGAGGAGGTCATTAACTTATAGGTACACACCTATAAGTTAATGACCTCCTCAGCTCCTCATACCAACTTACTGTTTAGAACTCTTTCCATGACCTTACAGATTTGATAGCGATCGGTCGGTAGTTGCATGGGTCAGCATGAGACTTCCCTTTTAGGGTACTGGCTGCACATTGCCAAGCTTCCAGCATTTCGGTACGGTTTTTGTCTTTTTTTCTCTTGTTACATAATTATGCTCAGGATGTTTGTTAGAACTGGCGTCAAAATGTCAAATAGCAATATACGGACGCCAGACATCAATATACGGACGCCAGATAACAATATACAGACGCACGGTAGCTCCTCAACAAAGGGCCTAGGTATTTCAAACTATAAAGATAATTAAGTTAGGAAGCCAGAACCCGAGGCATTTACGCAATATGAATTTGTAAATAGGACTGTCCGACTTGTCACATATTATGCTCAAGATGTTATTAGAGCTGGCGTGAAATGTCAAATAGCAATATACGGACGCCAGATATCCAATATACGGACGCTAGACATGAATATACGGATGCCAGATGCCAACAACGGACGCCAGATATCAATATACGGGCGTACGGTAGCTCCTCAGCTTAGGGCTTGGATAGTTAGTAGAACATCATCTTTAAAGGAAAAAGAGAATATAAGTACTTATTTAGGAAATCAGAACCCAAGGAATGCAAGCAGAACCACTTACTTACCCAAAACTGTCAATTTTCTCGAATCGATATTGACCCTTATAGCTAAATAATAAATTGTGTACTTCAGTGCAGCGGCTATTTATGATGGCCGCTGCACTTTTAATTAGATCAAGATCAAACCTTAAGGCATCACATTGATGAACCTAAAACTGATGTCAGTTTCTTTAATGAAGTTAAGAGCGTTATCGCATTTCAGTTTCCCATACAAATTTCCAAGTTGAAATTTTTAAAAACCATTAGGCCATTTTTGGTGAAACTCGGCATTAATGTTTTTATATTTTAGCGTTTTATTAACGCTTAAATATACTTAAGTAAAATTTTAAACACTGAAAAAAGACGACAACCTCAGGCCGGAATCGAACCACGCACCTTCCGCATTCCGGGCGACTGCCTTAACCACTTGGCTACCGGGGTCTGGCTTTCAAACGTTGAAATTTGTCAGTGCTTGATGCTTATGTTTTTAGTCAACATTGCTTCATCAAATCTTAGAAGTTTTCACCTCTGAGATTCGAAAGAAATATTTTTACAAATATTTGAACATTCGGTTAAGATGAAGCTGCGTTTATAGATTAATGTTTTTATGTTTTAGCGTTTTATTAACACTTAAATATACTTAAGTAAAATTTTAAACATTGAAAAAAGACGACAACCTCAGGCGGGAATCGAACTACGCACCTTCCGCAAAAATTTTAATTAAGAAACTCGGCATGCTGAGGTAAAATATAGAGATCTAAATAGTTTGTTGAAAACATTTTAAAAAAACCTTTATTTAACTGAGTTATTGCGATTTCAAATCTCAATAACTCAGCCAAATAAACGATTGGATCCCTGTGTTTTACTTTAGCATGCAAAGTTTCATAAAATATGGCTTAATGGTCTTTAAAAATTTCGACTTGGAAGATTGTATGGGAAACCGAAATGTGTAAACATTCTTAAATAAAAAAAAACTTTGGTTAACAATTTTAAAGACATCTGTCAAATTGGACCCAACATTAAAATATTCGGTGAAAGAAAGAGATAGGTAACGCATTGCTGGCAACGTCGCTTTTACAAAATCAGGAGGACGTGAAAATGTCAGCGCATTAAGTAAATGATAATCAGTATATCCAGGAAGCCATTCGCAGAGAGATGATCTAAATTGTAAGCTGAACTGGAGGACGTCGTAATGATGCACAGCATGCATGACGCCAAATGCGTAGCTGGATGTAAATATACATATATATATATATATATATATATATATAGTTTGGACTTATTAAAGTTGTATTATTTTTTATTTTTATGAATTCTTTTGAATGTAGCTAATGTTATTTTTTTTGTTAATTAAAGTAATTTGTTTTTACTGTTTTAATTAAATAAATATATAAATTATAAAGAACACAGTTGAGTTGTTTTCATAAGTTACTACTAAACCAGACTTGGAGTTAATAATGATAAGTAATAACAAATTTACCTGCGGGAGCCAGAGACAGTCTCATGAGGCGAAGTCTCACAGGTTTTAACAGTTTTGCGTTTGGTTGTGGCTGGCGAAGACTTTCTCTTCTTTTTAGGAGGAGGTACCTCCGAAATCACAGAAGATGCTTCGTAATCGGAGTCAGACCTATGAAATAAATAAATTATGTTTTAGACTACACTCGAACCTGTAAGCTTATTTCGCGTGGTACACCTATTCAAACGGATAAACGTAACAACAAAGTGTTTTCGTTGGCTAACTGGTTGGTATACAAGTTTTCGTATTTGATAATTAATGCAAATTGACTATCGAAAACACAAACTTATACGCAAACACAACTCGCTGTAAAAATATAAATATTTAAAGGTTTTATTTTACTTACGCACATTGTTAAATTGATGAAGATATTCGCAGAATAACACTTAAACACACTGTTGAACCGTTTAAAAAATAGACTTTATATTTATCACTAAAATCGAATTAAAATTATAACTGTGTAACAAGCACACCCAAATTCATGAAAATTATAATGATTTTTTTTCGATGCCAGTGGTTTTATGCAGAAAAAAGTCCATTGTCAGCAAAAAGTGGTCAAGCGTGAGTTCTAATGACGTAAAAATAATATTTATTGTATTTTTAAAATGTGTATTTTTATCCTAAGAAATAAGACAGCACTTAGTCATTATTATAAATTAAAAATATATTTATGACTTGTTGTTGACTGTGACTTCGTTCGCGTAGAAACTATGTGACTATGTAGGTACTACATAAAACTTTCTAAAAATGTAATCTAGAATAAGCCTTATAATATAATATCAGCTATCTGCTAGTCAAAGTATCATCAAAATCAGTCCAACCGTTTCAGAGATTAGCTGAAACTAATAGACAAGAGAAGCAAACCCTGGAAAATTATTATATTGAAATGAAATATACATAATTAACATTTTAAATGCTTCACATTATTCTATTAAACTTAATTATATTTATGACTTGCTGTTGACTGTGACTTCGTTCGCGTAGACATTAAGTAACTATGTCGGTACCTACTACATAAAACTTTCTAAAAATGTAGTCTAGATTAAGCCTTATAATATAATATCAGCTATCTGCTAGTTAAAGTATCATCAAAATCAGTCCAACCGTTTCAGAGATTAGCTGGAACAAATAGACAAGAGAAGCAAACCTTGGAAATATTGAAATTAAAATATACATAATTGACATTTTAAATGCTTCACATTATTTTTTACTACTTTGCAATATTATTCGATCAAACAATCGTCTTTGTAATATTATCGCAGCCGCTGTTTGTGTAATTGCTGTCTTTGCAGTATAACTAGTAGAGACGTGTTCCTACGAGTTTTCGATAATAAACATCGATTTGTATGTAGGTCATACCTATTTACTTTTCATACTAATACTTGTTTTTAATTGAGTTATATATCGGAGTTAACTTCAAAATATAGCGCCGATAATTTTATATACTTACATATTATTATGTGTTATTTATTATTAAACAGTTCTATAAGTTCATGAAATTGTGTTCTTTTTTAGGTAAGGTAAGTATCTATCATTTTATCTTATCTAAACGAAATAGAAATAACAAGAAAGATACTATATTTTGATAGGTACTGATTCTCCTTTTTATGTAGACTAGTTTTGTTATTATTTTTAAATTTCATACTAATTGATTGATACTTCAAATTTGAAATATAGATTACACAACATCGATTTATGTTTGAGCATCGATTACTCGGATGTATGATCAGTGATATAAGCAGCTCTAGTGCAATGCGTGGGGTTCATATTCGTTTCATTCGCTTCCCACGTTTTGAACCATTATGCGACGCGCAAGGCACCGACACGCTACGCTACGTTACGTGTGTTTCATCATCATCATCATCAGCCTATACTAGTCCACTGCGGGACATATGCCTCTCCAAGTGCATGTGTTTATAAATCTATAATTAATATAGAAAGTGTCTTATTCAACTAGAACTATATGAATTGTAAAAAGAAGAAAATCATGTAAGTACATACATAATAAGATAATTTTTTTCGTCTTAAAAATGTTTAACATATCAAAAATATTGTTTAAACACTTTTGTTTATTCATTGAATCTAGAAAAATCTCACAGAATAAATGCTTCGAGTCGCAGTATTATGCAAAGCTAATAATTTTCGTTGCCTTGTTAGTAATTTTAATATAAAAATGGTTTTTACTTTTCACTTTTACTCGATGTTTCAATGATTGAAGTATCTATAATGTACAAGAATAATTTCTCATAATAAAATTCTCATCTAAGGAGGGCATTGATAGTATTTTCCTACCAAGCTTTTTGAAGTTAAATTGTTGTAAAAACCCATAAAATGTATTTAAATCTTTTAGGAAGTTTAATTTTACAGTACTTACCATATTTTTGTGTCCGTCACAAATGATTTTAATGTCCATGTTTTATTTTAAGGTCCTGGAGAGTGGAATCTTTTCAACCTATGTGCAAATATTTCAACCAAGTGGAAGCTCATCTTATAATTTGTAAGTTTTTGAATAAATAAATATTGAACAATATCAGACATATTTAATTACTTATAATTATACATGTTTTTTTTTTTTTTTTTCAGATGTTGATGGATGAACCTGCTATCGGCGTGTCTCGTTGAAGAAAAGATAAAAAAATATATTTTATGAATGTTTGTATGACTAATATTTATATAAAATAATTAATAAATACAATACAACCCATCCCAAATCCTTTCAAGGTAGGCTATCACATACTAAGTTTACATACAAGTATGTGGTAGCTGAGGTAATGGTAAAGTTATACTTGGTACGGTTGGTAAGGTTGGTATTTGGTAAGGTTATGCTAAAGGTAAAGTTTTTTTTTTTTTTTTTTTTCTGACCATGTATTGCTGTCTATAGACAGAAGTAGATTCGTTTAAGCAAGTAGCAGTTTAGCTTTGTCTCATTAGGTAGGTTGGTGTTCGGTGTGTGATCTTACCACGGGCTCGCACCGTCGCCTGATAGGAATCTGTTCGGTGCGTGATCTTACCCACGGGCCGCAGGGAGTTACTTACCATGGTTTCCCCCAACCGAACAGTTAGGAGGTGTTCGGTGTGTGATCTTACCACGGGCTCACACCGTCGCCTGATAGGAATCTGTTTGGTGCGTGATCTTACCCACGGGCCGCAGGGAGTTACTTACCATGGTTTACCCCAACCAAACAGTTAGGAGGTGTTCGGTGTGTGATCTTACCACGGGCTCGCATCGTCACCTGATAGGAATCTGTTCGGTGCGTGATCTTACCCACGGGCCGCAGGGAGTTACTTACAATGGTTTCCCCCAACCGAACAGTTAGGAGGTGTTCGGTGTGTGATCTTACCACGGGCTCGCACCGTCGCCTGATAGGAATCTGTTCGGTGCGTGATCTTACCCACGGGCCGCAGGGAGTTACTTACCATGGTTTCCCCCAACCGAACAGTTAGGAGGTGTTCGGTGTGTGATCTTACCACGGGCTCGCACCGTCACCTGATAGGAATCTGTTCGGTGCGTGATCTTACCCACGGGCCGCAGGGAGTTACTTACCATGGTTTCCCCCAACCGAACAGTTAGGAGGTGTTCGGTGTGTGATCTTACCACGGGCTCACACCGTCGCCTGATAGGAATCTGTTTGGTGCGTGATCTTACCCACGGGCCGCAGGGAGTTACTTACCATGGTTTCCCCCAACCAAACAGTTAGGAGGTGTACGGTGTGTGATCTTACCACGGGCTCGCAGCGTCACCTGATAGGAATCTGTTCGGTGCGTGATCTTACCCACGGGCCGCAGGGAGTTACTTACCATGGTTTCCCCCAACCGAACAGTTAGGAGGTGTTCGGTGTGTGATCTTACCACGGGCTCGCACCGTCACCTGATAGGAATCTGTTCGGTGCGTGATCTTACCCACAGGCCGCAGGGAGTTACTTACCATGGTTTCCCCCAACCGAACAGTTAGGAGGTGTTCGGTGTGTGATCTTACCACGGGCTCGCACCGTCACCTGATAGGAATCTGTTTGGTGCGTGATCTTACCCACGGGCCGCAGGGAGTTACTTACCATGGTTTCCCCCAAACCGAACAGTTAGGAGGTGTTCGGTGTGTGATCTTACCACGGGCTCGCACCGTCACCTGATAGGAATCTGTTCGGTGCGTGATCTTACCCACGGGCCGCAGGGAGTTACTTACCATGGTTTCCCCCAACCGAACAGTTAGGAGGTGTTCGGTGTGTGATCTTACCACAGGCTTGCACCGTCACCTGATAGGAATCTGATAGGGATCTGATCTGAAAGGGATCACCAATATGAGTAGAATGCCAAATAACTACCTACTGTACACAAATAAATATGATAAACATTAATATAAACAAAATTCAGCGTGAATTTAACTATTAATTAGTCTTGAAACTAAAGTATTCATTTACTTTTTATTTAACTTCCCAAATACGACATTAGGCGGTAAGTACCAATCAAAATCTTTACTATTTACAATTACCTTTACTATTTACAAAATATCTTTACCAATTATCTTTACTATTTACAAAATTGTAATTTGCACAAATCTAAAACGCACAAAATGTAAGGTAAGGTTGATTTCTGTTGTCTAATTAAAAAAAAATCTCGAAATTCAAGTCTTAATCACAAAATTAGGTTTTGGGTAATCCACGCCCGACCCGACCCGATCCATACTTATTTTAAAATACAGACATTTTGCGACTTAGACGATTTGCGATGTGTACGAAGTGAGAAACTAGTAATTTAGATAATCAGACGAATTGCGATTTAATGAATTCGCGGCCGACCCACTGTTAGGGTGACTAGACAATTACTGTTCGTTAAAAGTTGAGGCCAACATAGTTCGGCCATATGAAATTAGAACTAAAAATTTTAGGCGAACCGCAACGGTTGTCCTGACAATTACAGACACAAAAAAAAAGAATTCGCCAAATACGAGCAGACGTTCTTAAAACTATTTTAACGGGACCTAACACGATTATTTTTTGTAATTAAGTACATATGTACTTATAGTCTAAGATCCGAGTATAGAACGACCTTCACCGAGAAGGTTAATGGATGAAAAGTAATTCATATCAAATTTAATATGTTAAATACACACATCAAAAGTGTCTAGGGATCAACATATATTTTTGCAATAACTTTTCTCCTGATTGATATTAATTAAAATTTTCTTTAAGGATTCATCAAATAAAGTGTTTTCGTTTGTCTACAGTAACGATAAACCAAGTCACCTTTGCATTAATAAAGAAATTTGCCATTTTCCTAATAAAGGGATTTTTGACATTTGAACCACTAACATTAAAGTTCGAAAAAAAGACTGAAATAACAGTTTTCTTTAAAATTTTATTGGGTAACTTAAACAATTAATAATCCGTGTTTCTACCGCGACTAACAACACAAGAACATCGGTTTGGCATACTCAAAATGAGTTCATCCAAATCACGCTGTGGAATGGCCGCCCATGTTCGTTGCAACAACAAAAAAAGGTCTTCTTGCGACTGGATACCCTCCATATTCGGCAGAGCTCTTCTCTGTAGCATATCATCCCATGCATGCTCAATCGGGTTCAAGTCTGGCGACTGAGCAGGCCAGGGCATGACATTGATGTTAGCTGCGGCGAGAGTCTGTCTTACAACTCTTGCGGTGTGCGGTCGTGCATTATCATGCATTAACTGAAATAACGGACCGATTTGCACTTGTAGAGGAACGATGACGTCTGATACAATCGTCTCAGCATAAATTTGAGCGTTGAGGTTGCCTCTGATCCAAATCAACTCAGTTCTTCCGCCGATCCAAATACCCGCCCATACCATGATGGTTCCACCACTATAAGGATGGACTTCCTGGCAGGATTTTAATCGCTGTTGGCGTCCAGGGGTTCTCCAGTGTCGTATACGTCTTGTATCCGGTCTCATACCAAAACGAGACTCATCAGAAAAGCACACGAAACGCCATTGTTCTTCTGCCCAATTTCTGTGTTCAAGAGCCCATTGATATCGAATCCTACGATTGTGCATTGCTATAGGTGGTACCCTTAGCGGTCTTCGGGAATGAAGGTTCACTTCATGCAAGCGGTTTCTGACTGTTTGGTCGCTAATTAAGTTCCCTGAAGAGTGATGAAGCCTCACGGCTAACATCATGGCGGTTATTGTTGGAGCTCTTCGAGTTGTGATTTGAATGTATCGGTCTTGTCTCCGTGTGGTGCAGCGATACCGTCCTCCATGGCGCTCAGCCACGGTACCAGTGCTTCGGTAACGTGTCCAAAGTCGACTGATAACACTCTGACTTGTATTCAGAGCTAAAGCCACAGTACGTTGCCGGGAACCAGCTTCTATCATTCCCACGGCTCTGAGCATTTCTTCCCTGCTTAAATGTCGCCGCTCCATAATAACGTTGGTTTTAATCAGTAGTAGGGAAACAGTAGCACTAATAATGTCTTCAATGCGTTGTATGTTTTTATAGGGAAAATATTGACAGCTGATTTTCATCTTTTACTAGAAATTGATTGAAAGTTCCTGTTTCAAATTATGAAATGCACCAAAAAGGATCCATATAAATTTATAAAATCATAAATTTATTACAAAGCCACATCTCAATCTCAAGAAATCCGCATAAAAATGCTTGATCCCTAGACTCTTTTGATGTGTGTAATATATCGCGAGTGGGTTGGCTGAAAAATTTTAGTCCAGAACCATTAATGATTAATTTAATATTTTAAAAAATATTTTTTTTTACTATGCACTTGTTTGGTGTGTGTGTGTTTGTAATGAGCTTATCTTTATATATACATAAATTTTATTTATTTAACCAGACGGTTGCAAATTACTAATATCATGGACAAATAATATCGTCCTTGGTAATATTGACTTTCCTGTTTACACCTGCCTACCCAATGTTATGACAGGAAAAAAATAGTCAACCTAACGTTTGCATATCCTATAGGCTTCACACTTGCGATTGGTACCTATATAATTTATCTATTATCGAAACAAGTGCAATATTTAAAAAAAAATATCTTTAAATATTTAATTAATCATTTACTGGACTGAAATTTTTCAGCCAACCCACTCGCAATATATTTTTTAACACATTAAATTTGATATAAAATACTTTTCATCCATTAACCGCTCGGTGAAGGTCGTTGTATACTCGGATCCTCTACTAACGGGTGATTTTTTACGACCTTTTTTTTTCAAGTTGGCAGCACTGATATGTAATGGCACCCAAGCGTAATCTGTCAAAGTCAAAATTGTTCATTAAACTATGCCATTTCGTCATGGAAAGACTTACAAACGAACAACGATTGCAAATCGTAGAAATTTATTACCAAAATTCGTGCTCTGTAAAAAATGTGTTTCGCTTGTTACGGCCATTTTATGGTCGACATATTCGACCTAGTGAAACCACAATTAGAGGTGTTATTACCAAATTTTGTACCAAATTCACTTTATTGGACATTAAACCATCGACTCGCATGCGTACAGTGCGTACCGAAGAGAATATTGCATCCGTAGCAACCAGTGTCAATGAAGATCGTGAATATCCAGAATTTTTAGTTTTTCTTTAAAGACCCGTCAACGGGGAACGATATCGATCCATGATCCGTAACTTTTTATTGCCCAAATTGGAAGATCTGAACTTGGTTGACATGTGGTTCAACAAGATGGCGCCACATGCCACACAGCACGTGAAACAATAGACATTTTAAGGAATGAATTTGGTGAGCAATTTATCTCTTGTTTTGGCCCTGTGAATTGGCCACCAAGATCATGCGACTTGACGCCTCTGGACTATTTTTTGTGGGGCTACGTGAAATCGTTGGTGTATAAGGACAAGTCCAACACTATTGAGGCCTTACAAGACAACATAACACGTGTTATTAGTGGAACTCAGGTCAAAATACTGGAAAAAGTAATGCAAAATTGGACCTTCCGTATGGACTATTTGAAACGTAGCCGTGGTCAACATTTGCATGAAGTAATTTTTAAAAAGTAAATGGCAAGAACCAGTTTATCGATTTCAATAAAGATTTTGTATATATAACGCATTTTTAGCTTTTTTATTTCAACTTTAAAAAAAGGCTCTTAAAAAATCACCCATTATTACTGCTTGACGTTTCGACCGCGATGCTGCGGCCGCGGTCAAAAGCGAACTGCTAAAGCAGTAAGTAGATTTTATGTACTTACTTACAAAAATTAATCGTGTTAGGTCCCGTTAAAATAGTTTTAATGCAATGCAACGTGATAGTTTAAAGTCTTATACACTCTTTCTCTACATTTGACTACGACGGCTGACGGCTCTACCTTCGTGGTTATTGGTTCATATTTATATAGATGATATATAGACGTATATATGTATATCATCCACAGAACATTATACATACACAACATCAATTCTAGTAGTTACTCCGAAGTGGCTGCCGGTCGAGGTATAAATATTAATATTTTTATAGTTCCGCGAATAGCTGCTGGCGGACGTTTTGTAGTAGCTTTACGTATATTAAGTATATACGACTACTATATACTTCGGTTGCTCTTCGTTACTCTTCGCTGAATACCTTTTTTTTAAATCCGTAAAAGAGTATCCGGTTCTAATTCCCCTGTTTCCAGACTGTGCAAAGTGGTTGAATGAATTTAGTGACGTTACAGACATTTACTTGACTCCCCTAATAAGCTCCGTCACATCGTTATGAAGCACATTGTGACGAAATAGATTAATAGATAGAAAGTTTGCTGTGTTGAAATGCCTATATGTATAGTTAAATTTAAAATGGGAAAGGAATTTTTTGAAGACGTTTTTTTTAAGAATTAATTTTTAGACTTAAATGCATGTTGTAATTACCTGTAAGTGTTTGTTACATTTAGTTATATGTTTACCTAAATATGATTTGTGTAGTAAAAAGGTAAACAAACGTTGGTTAATCTAATAAATAAAATAAAAACAAAATATTTACACATACATGTATATAAGTATTTACTCACGACTATTATCCCCGAAGGGTTAGTCAGAGACTAGGCAATGAGGACCGCAGAAGCAGACCTCAGCCATAGTCCACTTTTCACCAAATAACAATAATTGCACACATGCTCAGCGTGATAGGTGGTGTAGGTAGCCCATCGTCGCTCGATGCTATTGGATGCTTGTGCAGTCTTGGGTCCATTAGTCGCCTTTTATGACACTCAAGGGAAGAGATGGGTTGGTAGGTAGTAGGTATTTAATTTATGAACCGCCACCACACAACCCTTTTTACATGTAAATAGAAATACAAATAGAGAAACGTATAAAGTTACAATAAAAAAAAGAATATACAATTTTACACAATAATGAAACATAATAAAACACAGAACATTTAACAAATTATATAAACTTAACATTTATTTATTTATTTATATATTATTCACTTACAACTATCATTAGAGGTTTCATTACCTAATACAATAGTGCAGCCACATACAAGTTCACGATAACAAGTAAAATCTAAACAATAATTGGATTAGGGGCCGGTTTTTCAATTGTCAGACAAAACCTATCCGTCTGTCAGAACATCACACAACCATTTTGAAAATGTGATGTCATATCAAGTCTTTTTTTTTTCCAGGTGACATTTTAGTCTGATCTTGTTATACTCCTTCAAACGGACAAGTCCTATCCAAGGACTGAAAAATCCGCCCTAAGTAAATGATACTTCACTATACACGGCCTTAACATAAAACATAAAGGTACCAAAGGGCCTCCACTCAGCACAATACCATGGGATAAACCCATGACGCTGATCTTACGTGGATACCCATTAAAATCTATTTTTTTAATGTGTTTGGACTAACAATAAAAAACTTTATACTTAAACATATACTTACAGGCTAAACAAAGTACACATCTGTCAGTCTATATATTAAAAGGGAAGTGTTTCGAGATTACGATTTGCTACGGTAAATGGTCTCAGCCTGCCCCTCCGGGAAGCATGTGTTATGTATGTATATACGTATGTATTAAAAAATATGTAATATCAGGTATGAATGCTCTTTGTAAAATAAAAAAAACACTACATACCTTTTAGTAAGAAAGTATAAAACAGTTTTGCGATCACATCGAGATCAATGGAGAAGGGCACATAAATAATACTGATTCAATTAAGAACCACTCTTTATAATTATAATTGGCCATCAATTTATTGTCGCAAGGAACCCTCTTAAATTGCAATCGCCAACGGAACCTATTTTGTGGCGTTAAGTAATTAAGTATAGTGGTCTGTATTAATAGGTGAATTAAATTTGATGATATAACACGACTACTTTAGATAGAGTGCATTCGTATTACTGGCATGCAATCGCGTTTGCGCGTTTGTTAAGTTAAGTGTTTTACTAAATGTAATTTAACACAGTGACTGCCTCAAAACCAGATACTATTTATTTTTATAATTCTTTGTTGGCAACTTACTGGTAACTGCCATGGCGCTTAGAGCATTTTTTAAATTTATTGATTGAGATAAAGTTTAGTATCAATGTAAATTTCTGACATTGATACTAAACTAACTAACTAAACTTATCTTTTATTAAAAAGTTAGTAAATCATACAGTACAAAAAGTTAAAACATTTAACGTAAGCACATTAATAATGTCTTTAAATGATGATAGATAAATCATGTTGTCAGCATGTCGATTCTCTAAAGCTCGATCGTAAACTAGCTCCTCACTTCGATCCTCATGTTCCAAAGAGTAACCTTTGTGTTGTTGTGGTGCAAAATTTCAAGAATGCCGATTTAATAAGTCACTGCAAATTCAGGACCGAGTTTTTAATTGAGCTTTTACATAATCGCACTGCAGAAATAAATCGTATTTAAATTTTAATTTTGTTGTAATTTTTTATCTTAAGAACTAAAAGTTCATTGTTACAAAACAAACATCTCAAAACGCTTTACTAATAGTTCCCTATAATAAATACAAGACTGCCAATATGATCTGTCATTGTGTGGGGTGATCTCCCTCAACGTGCCGACTCACAGCATCTCTCATCTCGCTAACGGCGTCAGATGATCCAAACTGAATTGATGTGTAATTTCGCCTCGTGCCGTTAAAATGTATTTGGTAGGCGGGCGGCGTAACGAGTAACTCGATTACGCATTGCAAACGTTGGATGTGCTGCTTTTGTTTTGGTAACGTTGTGTTGTATGAAAGTAAAAAAACAGTAAACATTCAATACATACACTGAATCACGACTATTATCCCCGAAGGGTTAGTCAGAGACTAGGCAATGAGGACCACTCAGAAGCAGTCCTCTGCCATAGTACGCACGTTTCACCAAATTAATCCCATCGCCGTTCTATGCTGTTGGATGTATTTGAAGTCTTTAGTCCGTTAGTCACCTTTTACGACACCCAAAGGAAGGGGTTGGTAGTATTCTTTTAGTGATAAGCTAATAAATACCACACGGCTCTAAAAAACTATGTAAAATTAAATAAGATCTAAATATTGGCACAAATAAAAAATATGTAAGTATTAAATCTTAAAATGGCACTAGGAAAAGAAAACTAACTTAGGCCATAACCATTCAACACTCAACTGAGCCACCGAGACATTGGAATTTTTTTATCGTTATAATTCTTCAAAGCCGTTGGTCCCGGTTGTTGTCGTAAGATGACAGCCGTTTAAACCCACCAACCTGCATTGGGCCAGCGTGGTGGGTTATGGCCCAATATCCCCACGTGCTATTGTCCACGTGGGAGGCCTGTGCCCAGCAGTGGGACGTTTATAGGATGATGAATTCTTCAAACTATTTTTAACTCATCTCAACCATAATCATCACCATGTCAACCCACTGCTGAGCGTAGGCCTCGCATGTTCTCTTGTTTGAGCTGATCGCATCCAGGTTTTTCAGCGATCAGCTCTATGTCCCTGACCCATCTGGTCGGTGGCTTGCCCGCGCATCGCTTGAGTGTTCCCGGCAACTTTTCCAGCAGGGCTTTACTCCGCTGCCATCACTGCGTTTCGCCACGTGTCCTGCCCATCGTCATTTGAGCTTTGCAATTCGGTTAGCAACGTCCTGGACTTATGTCCGTCTTCGAATCTCTTAACTCAACCATCAGCTAAAGTTAAAAATCAATTGGAGAATTTCGACAACTTTGGCATGAAGTGCCAGCTGTTGTGTATCTAAATATTGTTTAATCGTCAAATTAAACAAAAGTTGTTTCTTTTCATACTGTGTTTCGTGTTATATACGGATTGTCTCTTGAGAAGTGAAGGACTCATCCAGCGATATATACGTTACACTAGATAGGCCCCTCCGAACACGCATTATATTTCACTCATCTGCGGAGTCGACTCGGCACCTTGCTTTAGTGTGGCTTTGACATTCGGAAAATAATTCATTATTTCTTTTCAAAGTGTACACCTAGACGTTTACTACAATTCAGTTGTCAAGTAAGTGAAATTAATTGTTATTCAAGTCATTATTTTGTAGTTATATCGTATTATTAGAATAGAAAAGATCTTTTTTCAATTATTGTTATTGACAATCTATTTGGGACGCCTTAATGATACGCACTACGTTGTCTTTGACCAATCTGGCGCTGCGGCGCTGCGATGTCTGTCTGTTGATTAGAGCTGCTGCAGCGAACTTTAGGTCTGTCATTCCAGAATTTGAACAAATGGTTTGTATGAACGTTTTTGTCTATACTTCTAGGTCAATGGACTCATCTTACTGTTTGCTGTGTCGATTACATTGTTTCGCGATATAACTTTTCAAATATATTTTTAGCATCTTTATCGAATCACATAAATCCTTAACCAATTTATATGGGTTTTTCTGTATACTGTTATCGTGTCATGTAGCGGTGAAAGAATACACCACCATCTCTCTTCTACTAACGGACTAAAACTGCACTTACTTCGCTCATACTTTGCTCATACTAGATTTAAGTTTTATATTGTAAAATTGTTCCACATGTATGTGCAATAATAAATTTATCTATCTATCTACTTCCAACAGCATAGAGCGGCGATGGGCTCACCACCTGTCTCGCTGAGCACATGTGCAGTCGTTATTTGGTGAAAAGTGGACTGTGGTAGAGGACAGATTTTGGTATCCTCATTGCCTAGTCTCTGACTAACCCTTCGGGTATAATAGTTGTGATTATAGGTATGTATGTAGTTAATGTTTTGTCAGAATTGCAATTTTTGAAGGAGCTGTTCGTCATGTTGACTCTTAGCTCACACATTACCATAGACTAATAACTAAAGCATAGAAAGAGTCCAAATGGGACTCGTATAGTTGTCCTGTTTCTTCAAATGGGCCATAAACATTAAAAGAAAAGAGACAAAATAAGTTGCAAAAAGCGTCTAGCGAAAATAAAAAAGAACCGGTCACCATTTATGACATATATCCATACCGAATTCAAAAGAGACCCATACAAAAATGTAATTCGAATGGTGACCAAACGGAGTGCCTACTCAAATGTCATAACACTCCTACTATGCTTAATGCTTGATTTACACGGAGCCAATACTTGAGACAATCCACTAAGCCAGTCAAATATTGGCATCGTGTAAATAGAGACAGTCCACTACATTGGATTGTCCTCAACCCATCTTTGCTTAGCATTAGCATTGGCTTATAGGACTGGCATATTGGATTGTCTCAAGTATTGGCTCCGTGTAAATCCAGCATTAGTTAATCCTGGCGTCGACTACTGTAGAAACGCGTCGAATCGAAGCGAGTCGCATTTATTCCTAGTGCGTCCATCTCTGAACAATCGAATCTAATCATTCATTCTTTGCAACTCTTCATCAAATTAGATCGTGTTTTGCGTCATGGAAAGCTCTGATGAAGAGATGTTTTTATTTCAAATACTTTTAATGAAGAGTTTCATAAAAATCATTTTTATTTAAACAAAGATTTTTATGAGTTTTTTTAACGATACCTTATAGAAGTAATATAAATACGTTGGCGCGCATCCGCTTCTCCACGTCGTCGATTGAAGTGCGTCGAGTCGAATCGAAGCGCATCGGCGAAGAAATTCGCCTGTCGAGCAATTCACGCGGTTCAATTCGGCGAGCCGCGGCTACTCGCTAGTGGACGCAGTTTCATAGAAATATATAGGAGGCAACTTTCAGCAATTCAGTTGTTCGATTACAGTTGGCGGTATGCCAACCGCCTCTGTGGTCTAGTGGCTAAGCCACCGGTTCAAACCCAGAGGTCCCGGGTTCGATTCCCAGCGGGGGGTACATCTTTGTGTGCTCGGTTTGGTTGGTGGTAGGGCTGTTAAGTCCGTCTGGCTAGCTACCACCATCTTATCTAAGTCTGTCGCCATAACAACGATGTTTATAGCATTGTTGTGTTACGACAGTTTGAGATGAGACAGCCAGTTCCTCAGTGGTTGAGTATTCCGGTGAAGCGCGCTTCCACCTTCGGCCTTATCGTCACCTACCATCAGGTGACCGCTTACCTGTTGCCGAATAAATAAAAAAAGATTCGATTCGAAATGTTAGTACTTAAACTTCTTGCTAGGCACTCTTTATGTGCAGACGTTTTGGGAGCGTTTTATCTAAGTAGTTTTCATACGTGATCGAAGTTTTCTCCGCATTAACTGTAACGAAACCTTTCCTTACCTTCACCACAAAGGTTCAATAACATATTTACATACAGCTGCAATCCTCCCTCACCGCAGCAGTTCATAACATATTCAGCGGCTGAAATCCACGTCGCCGCATCATCAGTTCCACACGTGTCCAATTAAAATTAATAATCAGTTATGAGAGTAATGTTTCGGCTCATTTGGCTGTCGTCTGGGGATAATTAACACTCATTTACTATACTGATTGTGTATGAGGAGTCTGTGTATGCATATTGCCATTATTATTTAAACATTTAATAAATCAAATCGATTGCAACGACCGACTACTTGATTTCATTAATAACCTTTGCTCATTGGGAACAGTTTAAAGGATAGTTGGATAATTATAAACAGCGCTAGCTAGCTAATAACGTAAGAATTCGAACATTTGAAAACTTTCCAGTATTTTAAAGAGTATGTCCAGGAGCACATTGTGCAGTCACTTTGGTGAAAAGTGGACTATGGTAGAGGACTGCTTTTGCTGTCTCAATGCCTAGTCTCTGACTAACCTTTCTGAGATAATAGTCGTGATTATATATGTAACTAGCGGCCGCTCGCGGTTTCACCCGCGTGGTTTCCGTTCCTGTGGGAATATCTGGATAAAAAGTATCATATGTGTTAATCCAGGTTATAAACTATCTGTATGCCAAATTTCATCCAAATCCATTCAGTAGTTTTTACGTGAGAGAGTAACAAACATCCATCCATACTTACAAACTTTCGCGTTTATAATATTAGTAGGATATGTCCAGGAGTTAGCATATGGTATGCTATTATTTATAATCCACCAACCCGCATTATCCACCAATCCGCATTATTCACCAACCCGCATTGGGCCAGCGTGGTGTGTTATGGCCCCAATATCCCCACGTGCTATTGACCACGTGGGAGGCCTGTGCCCAGCAGTGGGACGTTTATAGGCTGTTGATGATGCTATTAATTCGTTTGATAATAGAAGAAAGAAAAGTCAAAAGACTTGTGCGTTCCATTATAACCATAGTTGATGAATTTGTGCGCAGAAAGTGCAGCTGTAATTTGGTGTAATGTAATTGGGTGTAATGTAACTATGGCGGAGGACTGACTAAGCGTTTTTGGATGATAATAGTCGTGATACAAGGTGAATCGCAATTTTTTTATTTATTTTTATTTTTTTATTCTGCAACGGGTGAGCGCTTGGCCTTCATCTCACCTGATGGTAAGTGACGATAAGGCCGAAGGTGGAAGCGCGCTTCAACCGGAATCCTCAACCACTGAGGAACTGGCTATCTATCTCAAACTGTCGGAACACAACAATGCTATAAACATCGTTGTTATGGCGACACAATTAGATAAGATGGTGGTAGCTAGCCAGGCGGACTTAACAACCCTACCACCAACCAAACCGAGCACACAAAGATGTACCCTCCGCTGGGAATCGAACCTGGGAGCTCTGGGTCTGAAACCGGTGGCTTAGCCACTAGACCACAGAGGCGGTTAAAAATTATGGCAAAACATAAAATGTTACCGTGAACTCAAACTACGTCACTCAATAATAAAACGTGTAACCACCACGTCTCGCGATCGAACATTAATTTCGTCGAAAAGAGGCGGTACGGTATGCCACCCGCGATCCGTCCGAGTCGTCGTAACTCGACGACTCGTAAGCTCGCTTCAAATCCGCTCCCCCCTTTTTAATTCGTCAAACGAAGTCCGGTGTGACGTCCCCTACCGGCCGGCTCAATTGCCTCGAGACAGATCCGTCGATTTGTCGCTAGTGTCGACGCAAAGTTTCACAAGAATGTCGCAAATACGTCAACGGTTATTTATTTATTTATTTAAAGGAACATACACAATCCTTACAGGCTAAACCTAATGCGATGGTGTAGTTATTTACAATATAGTTTCTATTCTAAAAGTGATGGAGACTAGATTACTAGTCTTTAATACATATTCATGGTTTTTATTATAGTACCTATGTATTAAAAAATATGTCAAAATTATGTAAGTTGTACTGTTTGACCATTTTTTAAGGTTTGTCAACAAGTCAATGATACAATCAATTCTTACTTTCTAAAAATACATAAACTATAATCTAATTGTACAATCTTTAATAGAAAGCACAACATGCACTTACTTTAATCTCAGTAAAAACTACATCTCATTAGATGCCCAGTTTCAATAAACTACAATAATACTACTAATTATACAATCCTACTACTACTACTAACATTTTAAACTTTCATGGTTAATACAATTATTTTTATGAAAAAACTGTATTTTAACCATGTTCGAGTTTGTTGATCAATGTGCTGCGCCGAAATATCGGGGACTCAAAACCAACAACTCTAACATGGTAAAAATCTCGTCTTTTTTAATAAAAATAATACTACTACTAATTACTTGTAACTTTCATATTTTGAACATCGATTTTTAGGGTTCCGTAGCCAAATGGCAAAAAACGGAACCCTTATGGATTCGTCATGTCTGTCTGTCCGTCCGTATGTCACAGTCACTTTTTTCCGAAACTATAAGAACTACACCTACTGTTAAAACTTGGTAAGTAGATGTATTCTGTGAACCGCATTAAGATTTTCACACAAAAATAGAAAAAAACAATTAATTTTGGGGGCTCATACTTAGAACTGAAACTCAAAAATTTTTTTTCATCAAATCCATACGTGTGGGTTATCTATAGATAGGTCTTCAAAAATGATATTGAAGTTTCTAGTATCATTTTTTTCTAAACTTAATAGTTTGCGCGAGAGACACTTCCAAAGTGGTAAAATGTGTGTCCCCCCCTGTAACTTCTAAAATAAGAGAATGATAAAAGTAAAAAATATATATGATGTACATTACCATGCAAACTTCCAACGAAAATTAGTTTGAACGCGATCTAGTAAGTAGTTTTTTTTAATACGTCATAAATAAATGAATTTAAAAAAATACACTATTATTAAAACATCGATCAAAGTTATAACGAACTACAAGAATTTTTATATTATGATGTTACTTGCTGCTACGGAACCCTTCATGGGCGAGTCCGACTCGCACTTGGCCGGTTTTTTAAGGTAGGAATAAGAAATATCTAAGTGCGAACTTTAGCTAAATAATGAGCCGTGTATGTAGCGGCTCACTAAAAGAATACCACCGACCCATCTCGTCCCTTGTGTGTCGTAAAAGACGACTAACGGACTAAAGACTGCACATACATACACATCCAACAGCATAGAGCGGCGATGGGCTCACCACCTGTCATCACCTTTTCATGTTCAGTGATCTAATCCCGTCCTCTCCTTTCCTCTCCCGGACTACACGTGCTGGTCGTTTGGGTAGTCGTTCCTCTGTAAGAACATTCGGCTTTGAAATTCTCTGCTGGCGCATGTGTTTCCCAGCTCCTACAGTCTCGGGTCGTCTGAATGGGTGCGCTTGTTACCGTGCTTGTTCCACGGTGAGGAGCGCTCTCGTTATTTTGGACGTGCATCAGCTGCTTACCATCAGGCAGGATGTAGTCACTATGACGCGTCACATAAAAAAAAAGTAAAATTTGATGAAACGTGGACTATGTCAGAGGACTGCTTCTGCGGTCTTCATTGCCTAGTCTGTCTAACATTATGGAGATAATAGTCGTGATTAATTATCTAGGTGTGTACAATCGAGGATTTGTTAGATGACTTTCCCGAACTCATTGTTTCTTCGTAGTAAATTTTCCGTTCGCATATTTCCCCGAAAGTTCTTTTTACAGTATTATATTTTTTGGATTCTATATGAGGAAGTGGTACTGTACGTACTTTTTAAAAAAAATTATTATGAATATTTCGTATCATTATTAATACTACCATGCGGCACATGCACAATAATGCACATCCAGTTGCGCAGTCGTATACCGTTGTATCCGTGACCGGGCTAAAGTTAAGAGGGTTTACGCATTTTGGTTTTCCATACAAACATCTATTTTTAAAAACCAATCAGTCAATTTTAATAACGCCTTGCATGCTAAAATAAAATACATATATCTAAATAGTTTGTTGAAAACATTTTTAAAAAACGTTTATTTAACTGAGTTATTGCGATTTAAAGTCCAAGAAAGTTTAAAAATCGCAATAACTCAGTTAAATAAACGTTTTTTAAAAATGTTTTCAATAAACTATTTAGATATCTGTATTTTACTTTAGCATGCCAAGTTTCATTAAAATTTACTCATTGAATTTTAAAAATTTCGACTTGAAAGTTTGTATGAGAAAACCGAAATGCATTATGCTCTTAATAGGTCAATGATCATAAGACCGCCGGAGGTCGCGAAACAATTGATTTTTAATTGTTTTGTTTTACGATCCTCAAGCGCAGACCGAGTTTTGCTTTGGATTTGGAACTACCTCCTTAATTAATGTTTACTTAAAATTAATAAACTGTTGTCGAACGATTTGTAGTGTGTTAGAAATTTAGTACTTCAATTTTGTAGGTAAGTAGGTACTTCAAGTCTTTAGCGTGTTAAATTTTTCTAAAATAGCCCAACAAAATGTTTTTATGTGTTCTGTTTCTCATGTAAGTGATTTTTGTATGTCTTTATGACAAAATAAATACCTACGGAAGAGAGCGCAAGCGAATGTCGCTGAATGTAGTTGACCGGGAGCTCTTCGGTTGTATGTAGTGAGTGGCTAGTGCTTGGCTTAAATTAAAGCAACCTATACTTACCAAATATGATTAATGGAAGGAACAGAAAAGCTACGATAACCGTAACGATAATAAGTGGGCCACTAAAACAGGGGCATAACCCGTCGCCGCTCGCCGGGACAGACACAGCGGACAATTAAGTTATTGCAGCCGTTGAGGGTTAACCATAGAGATGGGAAGGATTAAGAAAGGCAGTGGACTTAGCAAGAAGTTATAACGATTTGGGAGTTTTCTATTTTACAGAGAATAACAGTCTCATAATCTCTTTCAAATATAGAGGCTTTATCTCTTAGCTGCCGGAACAAAGCAATGCTGTAACGAGTATATGACATTTTGTTATGGCGAGGTACCTACCTACGTATGTACGAGAGATATGTATATTAATATATTTATATATTATATACACTTTTTTTATTATATTCATACCCTAAATTGTCTTGGTATATTTGGTTGTCTTTTTTACATTTTACTAGGTTTTACATAAACTAATACGGAAAGGCAACCCTTTGCATAAGTCTAGATCTTCGGCGCTCTTAAAATAATCTCTTTGATAGAAGTGGAGATCTCCCTATGTGTCTTAATTGGACGCGATTGAATCACCTTTTTTAGATGTAAGAGACCTATCATGATGATGATGTAGTCTCTTTTAACCACCTTAACAAAGAATATTTATTTCAAATGTACCATTCTGCCATATTTTACAGTCTACTTACACACCGACCCTATCCACTGAGTTTTAACGCACTTTTGAGGGTTAAATAATGTGTCCATTGTAAAGAGACCCGAAGATTTGGGTCTAGGCAATGAACTGTTTAAAGTGTCATGGGTCTATTAAAAATGGTGGATTAACAAAATTTATTTGTTTCTGATTCAATTATCATCGATCATGTGCCAAACGATGTTCATCTAATTTTATAATCATTCGATTGCTTTCAAAATAATGCAAACGCATTGAAGTAGAGTTGTAGCATTTACAAGTATAATACGCACTATAGGTAGAAAGAAAAAAGTGGGAAAGAATATCTGTTAAACCAAGTTGTTACCGCTTTTATGGTCTAGTGGCGAAGCCATCGGTCTCAGATCCAGAGGTCCCGAGTTCGATACCCAGCTAAGGTACTTAATCGTGTACTTGGTTCGGTTGGTGATAGGTCTTATTAGGTCCGCCTGGCTAGCTACCACCATCTTATCTTAAGTCTGGCGCCATAACAACAATAGTTTCGAGATAAGATAGCCAGTTCCTTAGTGGCTGACGATCCCGGGTGAACGCACTTCCACCTTTAGCTTTGTCGTCACTCACCATCAGGTGAGATGAAGGCCAAGTGCTTACCTGTACTCGTATATGAAATAATTTAATTTGGTCACCCATCCGATGACTTGACATTGCGAAAGTTGTTTAACTTATTAGATTTTAACATCAACGCGCACACTATTTTTCTCTTTCCTAATATCAAGGACGATTATTAGTCTATGCTAATATTGAGTGTAGGTATCGTGTTTTAACAGATCTATACTGATATTATAAAGCTAAAGAATTTGTTTGCTTGAACGCGCTAATCTCAGGAATTACTGGTCCGATTTAAAAAATTCTTTCAGTGTTAGATAGCCCATTTATCGAGGATGGCTATAAACTATATATCATCACGCTATGACCAATGGGAGCGGAGCACCAATGAAGAATGTTTCAAAATCGGGGTTGTTATCCTTTTGAGAGTTTCCGCTGCGTGCGCTGCGTAAACTGCTAAAGTTTCGCAAAAATCATGGAGGACAGAATTGTTTCCCTTTAAAAGTTCTAAAGAAAAGTCTGCGACAGCATATGTCTATCTTTTAAGGTTGGCTCACTATAACCTTTTATATGCGAACCAAATTTGTTCTAAAATAATGGATTATTTGCGAAGGTGTTTTTATAAACATGATATTAATCCTTATCCAAATAATTACGTTGCTTATCACAAGTATTTAATTCAAAACAAAATTGCCCTTTACATCATTCGATTTCAATGAATAGCTTACGAGATATCGCAGTTTTAAAATAACATCGCAGCAAAATAATGATCAAGTAATGCGCGCGCATTTATGATGTGCAAGAAACAAAGTCGCGGGTTAAAGTTAGCGTTAGCCCAAAGTAACCATTCCACGCGGACGTAGTCGTGTGCAGAAGCTAGTCATTCACAAACCTTTATCACCAACCACTAATTACGTAATTATGTTCTCATAAAAAAAAGAAATCTCAGCAACGAAAAACAGCCGCCCAAAAGAATTAACACCCAAATTATAATAGGCCAATCAAAAAACAAAAGCGAACGCAAAGGTGGCGTCCCAAAATAAATTAACAATTCATAAACGGAAAAACGTTCCGCAATAAACAAAACAGCAATTCCATTTATCAAAATAACATTAGGCCCCGATGCGGAGTGCCAATTTCCGTACACTTTTTATTAACTCGTAACTCCCCCGTTGCGCAAAACAATAACGCACTTTTTGCAAGTCCCCACGGCGAACAAGTGCACCTTCATAAACTTTCCATCTGTACCCCACAAAGCTTTGGGGTTTGTCTAACCCCAAGAGAGCGGCAGTGTTAACTGGCCCTTGATATTGATTCGTTGAAACATGCGAAAACCACCCATATTCGGTCACCGTTAAAATCGAAAGTACTTTATTTGTCACTGTTAGTTACGACTTTACTTCGTTGGAGTATGATTTTTGTAACACGCAACTTGTGATACCAAAATCAGCTCTGTTTCAACTGTATTGAACACAATATTGAATGTAATTTAGCAAGTGACATCCGTCCTTTTACAATTTGGAGCGAGACGTGATTCCCATAATCTGTAATACGGATAGTTGTACTGAATTTTGCACTTGAGGGTATGGCTAACATCTTGTTTGGATTATAATTGGGGGCTTGACTAACTATCCCCTAGCGTAGTGGATGACTCTATAAATGTGTTTCTCACGGCTGGACGAGCGTGGAGAATTAAAAATCAATGGTTCGTGAAATTGTTTACTGTGTAATTGTCGGTATGGTGAGTGTATGTTTTATTAGTTTGCGATACGCGATATGGCGCTAGGTTGATTTTTTCAATTATACGCACTTGGTTATTCGTTCATATTTTAAAGCAATTAAATTTTTAATTCTATTTAGTTATAAAATTTTAAGTAACATTTTTTCTTATTCAATGCATACAATGCCCTATGCATTGCATGTATTGCACATAATAATTGCAATGATGTTTTTCCAAAATAACAAAATGAATTATTAGTATGACTTTTTCTCCGCAGAGCAGAGACTTATTGTACTTAACTAGACTTCTACTGTAGGGCTTAGAAGAACATGCAATTACATGGATACGTTATGTTCACATTTGTTAAATTCGTCTTGAATAGTAAATACGTATTTTCCAATAACTTAAAATATTTAGGATTAAACTTTATTTTCTTACGATGAATGGAGTTTGTAAGCGTGTTACTTAAAGTTATCGTAAAGTGGCTACAGCTTCCTCACTGCGAATGCAATAGAACGTACACTCATATTAATACAATTAAAAATAAAATTTTAAACACTGAAAAAAGACTGAAAAAAAGAGACGACAACCTCAGGCGGGAATCGAACCACGCACCTTCCGCATTCCGGGCGGCTGCCTTAACCACTTGGCTACCGAGGTCTGGCTTTCAACCGTCGAAATTTGTCAGTGCTTGATGCTTATGTTTTTTTTTTAGTCAACATTGCTTCATCAAATCTTAGAAAAAACAATTAAAAATATCAAAAAGTTACCAACCGAAACATTGATGCAATCCGCCAAATTACACATGCGATCAATATAACAATAAACAAATAATTTAATTGTACGCCCCTCGCTACGGCGCGGTATCAGATGCGCGGACGCTTGTCTGGCTGCATTGTGTTACGATAATTCGATCACAGCCCTTTTTATTGTCCCGCACTGTACTGCGCCTAAGGGTTGGCAATTTGAAAATTGAATTTTTTTTTTCATTTTATCTTATAATGCAACTTAACTTAGATTAAATCACTTAACTAACGGCGGACAGATAAACGTCGAAAGAAAGCTCTTGCGGTACCTGCAGTGGAACAAAGAAACTGATAATAATAAAAATAATACAACTTAACTTACCGACTTCAGTAAGTAAAACTCGTATAGGTACTTACAAATAAATGGTGTGCATTTAATTTAATAACTATTATTTTCGTAATATTTGATATTTTGCGTTATTATAACGCTCAAATTAACTGATAATCATTTTTATGAACGTTTTGTTAACTTCTTTTTCATTGTCGGCTAACACAATTTAAATTATTGGCGTCATCTGCTGTATAATGTTAACACGCTGACAGCCTTATAACTCTCTCAATTTACTCATACTTTTTCATAGTGTATGTCGAAAACTGAATAGAATAATATTGTGGCAGCCATGTTTTTAATTATTCTGTTGTAAAGTTTGCCCCACTATTAAATTAAGCCCAATAGATAAAAAAAATTGAGTTATAAAAACTCTTGTAAACGTTTTTTTTTTTCATTAAAAGTCTATTCGTAAATATTTTACTTGAATATTTATTTGGTATTTCTCATGTTTTCGTTGTTCAATATAATTTCATCTTAATTTTCACGTATTAGTTACAAATTAACAAGTTAGTTTCTAGGTGGCAACTTTCATAACATTATGAATATATTGTATTGCGGTGGCAACCCTAATGTAATATTTTTTTAATACGTTGTCTGTCACAAAGTCACCATGCGATTCAAGTGCTTTGTTTGGTTGGACAACGATGTCATATGTTACGAGAATATAAGTAGTTCTATCGTATGTTTTAACACAATAAATATACAAAAAAATTAACTATTACATTATTATTATTAGATTATTAAGCATACGGGTTTTGTACTTGAAAGTTAAGCAACGCCGGCGCCGAGTCAACGGATGGGTGACCAAACTAAAATGCATCAGCCCTTCTATGCTTTGACCTCAGTTGAGGGTTTCGGGTGAGATCCACCGATCAATAACCATTAGATGAATGCCAAAGGAAAAAGGGAAAAAATTTGCACAATAAAATTACTGGTTATAGCCGATAATGTTAAAGGATTTTTTTACATAATAAATGGGCTTGCTCTTTGCCACATTTTTATGCCTAGGATTAAGGGGAGGTATTTCGAGCGCTTCTCTCTCGCTCTCTTGACGGTACGACGGTAAGGGACGGGTATAGCAGCGAAGCGGCGCGAATAATCGCGTTTTATATTTAAAAAAATTGATAGATGTAATAAATGAAAAACGATCGGTTATAATTACTCAAGTTATCTATGAACTTCACTTTGGTAAATAACTCATAATATCAAATCACTTATTTTAAGAATAAAACCTGGAAAAGAAGATAAAATGACACAAAAATATGTAACTTTGTGAATTTATTCTATCGAGCCAACTTTATCAAATCGTGTTTCCATCGGGTGTATTTCACAGAGTAAAGCCTCAACAATATTTCATAACTTTCGCAGATTTTAATTTTACTGTTTACTACTTCAAAAAGTAATTCTAAGATCGTGTTATTTTAATTTTTCACTAACACCTAGCCTTAAGAAGAGGCCAACGATAGAGCGAGCTTGCCTTAACTATTCACTCGAGGTTAAAAGATCGTAGGGCTATTATACAAAATAGGCTATATTTTTATAAATATTTTTTTTATTAATAAAGCTAACAAAGTTAACAAAACTACAAACCGTGTCGCGTGGCGGTGAAAGAATACTACCACCCTCTCTTCCCTTGTGTGTCGTAAAAGGCGACTAACGGACTACAGACTGTACATATACATCTAACAGCTTGAAGGGGCCATGAGCTCACCTGTCACGCTGAGCACACGTGCAGTCGCTGTTTGGTGAAAAGTCCTCATTGCCTAGTCTCTGACTAATCCTTCGGGGATAAAAGTCGTTATTATACATATGTATGCTAACAATTTTTTTACCGTCGGCGTCCGGATTACTTCGAAAGATGCAAGTGCAAAGGACAACTTATATAAATCTAACGACAGCCAAAACACGAAGTTTTCCGAGTGACATTAAGAAAATAGAGGCACTGTACAGCATTTATTTATATGTTTCAACAACAAAGCAAAAACTTACACATAAATTGGATATATAATGCTACATTACACAAGATAAGTGCTACCTCAATTACAGGTGCAAACAGCATGCAGGATGGACAGAGCAAACAAAATATCAATGTGTACAAAGTTATGACAATAATAAAATAAAAAATAAAAATTGAAAAGAAATAAAATTAATACAATAAAAAAAATTAAATCAACATAATTACAAATTTTAATACATTATTTAAAATAATTTTGTGTGATTAAATTACATAAAAAAAAATTATTTCACTAACGTACATTTACCCAAATAAAAAAACATAAATAATCAACAATATTATAAAGGGTTCTCATAGCCGCGACAGTGCCAGCCTTATATTTAACTTAAAACTATGCATGCATTATCCAAATACATATAACAATTAACAGCAGACCGTGGGAGTGCATTAAATTCGCGTGACGCTTCCCAAACACTAACGGTGCAGCCTCGGGAGAGTACTGCCGCGCGATGGGGGACCGCCCCAACCAATGCCACTTGACCCATATCCCATTTGAGACCGCTCTCCCTCTTCATACTCACGGCCGAATAATAGTCCGTGTCCATACTAAACAGAATCAACGATCAGCACTAGGTCAGAGTACGATATTCTATTTACCATTTGCTTAAATGAGAAAGAGAATTTGTATGGTAACATTGTCCACCTCATTTGTCAACAGGCGTTTGAAGATGCGAGATCAGATTTTTTTATATCAGAAAGACGGCTGCCACCTAAAGTGAAATTATTGTTCTTAAAAAACCTCAACACATAAAAACTTTTTTAGTATTTTCTGGGGGTTAAAGTTGCTCGCGTCCGTAGGTTTACCCTTGAGACCCTACACGTGATCCCTGGGTGGTGCTAAGAGAGTAACACTGACTGAGTGGTAGAGCCACGCTGCGTTGCAGCACGCATTGGGCCGGCTCGCCCGGCGTAATACCACCCTCTCACGAATATTCGGCGTGAAATAACGGCACCTGGTGCTGTTGTGTTTCGTCCGACCAGTGAGGGTTCCGGAGGCCCCTTCCCCCCCCCCCCCCTCCCAATTCCTATTTCTTCCTTAAACCTATTCCTCCCATAAAGGCCGGCAACGCATCTGCAATTCCTTTGGCTTTGCGGGTGTCCATGGGCGGCGGTGATTACTTTCCATCACGTGACCCGCCTGCTCGTTTGCCTCCCTTTTTTATAAAAATAAAAGTTTTTAATAATAATAATAATTAAAAACTTTTTTGAAGAGAGCTTCATTTCAATTCTAATCCTAGAAGGATAGATCGAGATCCTTTTGTGGTCTTAGTTAAGGTAGGTAGCAACCTAAAACGATAATGTCAGGTGCATAAAACTCATTCTAAAACTCAGGATGTGCTGCTTCATTGCCATACATAATTGTTCGGTAGGTGGTTTGGCTTGTTAACTCCGCCTAGATAGCTACCATATATATAACAACAATGTTAATATCAATGTTGTGTTCCGACAGTTTAGAGATAAGATACCCAGCTCCACAGTGGTTGAGGATACCGGGTAAAGCACGCTTCCAACTCAGGCCTTATCGTCACTTACCATCAGGTAAGATGAAGCCCAAGTGATTAAACGTATTGAATAAAGAAAAAGCATATTCATAATGTTTTTTATATATTTTAGTGTTTTACATTAACGCTAAACATTTTTACTTAAGTATATTTAAGCGTTAACTACAATATATAAAAAACATTCATCTATAACGCAGCTTCATCTTAGCCGAATGTTCAAATATTTGTAAAATTATTTCTTTCGGATCTCAGAGGTGAAAACTTCTAAGATTTGATAAATCAATGTTGACTAAAAACATAAGCATCAAGCACTGACAAATTTCGACGGGTGAAAACCAGACTTCGGTAACCAAGCGGTTAAGGCAGCCGCCCGTAATGCGGAAGGTGCGTGGTTCGATTCCCGCCTGAGGTTGTCGTCTTTTTTCAGTGTTTAAAAATTTTTCTTAAGCATATTCTTGTTTTCATGTGTGATCGATTGTTAAATATAACTCGTACTCGTACAGCACTCAAGAGGCATTCTCTAAACGCCGCTCAAATTGTTGTTTTCTATAAAACCCACACCGTGCACTCTGAGAGGTCAAAGTTATATGGTCGGTTCCATTCGCACGGATATCTCATGTAACATGAGCTGTGCGATTTAGCAAGTGAAAGATGTAATTGTATGATAGGTCAATGATTGTCGCGGGGGTAATGGGATCATAATTGTAGGATTAATATTTTGTATGAGCGTAGGGATAGGTTATCGGTGATCTGTTTGTGCGTAGCCGTGAATTGGAGTTTAGTATCATATTTCGGTGCATTCATTAAACATTAATATGTTTGTGAATCGATTTTGTTTTTTTTCAAATTCTAACGATTTAGAATAATGTAGGTAGTGTATCCGTTAAGGACACTTTTATCTACTTTAAAACATGAATCCTGCAATTCTTTATCTGATATTTTAATATTTATTTAGTTTTCTATAGAAGAAGAAGAACCCTTTATACATTAGATACTTAAGTCAGATATGACATTTTTCCTTTTGCTACCTTTCTGACACACATCCACACACACAGAATAGACAGCTTTAATTTTTAAATATTGTCAACTTTGATACTTTCCTCTATTTTTATTGTCATGACTGAAAGTGTGACGGGACGAAAAAGTATTAAAGCCTCGGTGGCAGGGCGGTAAAGCGCTACGCCCTACGCCCGACATCCAGAGGTTCTTCCCTGGTCGGGCAAAACGAGTAAAAATTTTCGACACGTAGATTGGGTTTATAATCGCCAACTTGTATTATTGGCAAGCGTGGTGATTTGGCTAATACCTATCAGTTCTGCCCTGCTAAGAATAAAAATTTGTGAAATTGAGTCTAATGCAATTTTAGAATCAGTAAAAGATATTTAATCTTCCTGTCTAGTTTTCTTCGTTTTCACAATTTTTTCGACTTATGCTTCTTAGGGTGGATTTCACCAAACTAGAATAAGGTCTTATAGGTACCTAGATTAAACACCGAATTTGTATAGAATAATCTCGGAGTAAGTCTTATTCCAGTTTAGTCGAATCCACCCTTAGCAAGGCAGAGTTCCTAGTAGCGATTACTTATTTCAATGATGAAGGCTTTTTCCCTCTGAACAGAAGAAAGAGGTCCTCTGTTCTGCGCCTTTACCTAACAGTGGGACAATCTCCTTACATTACTAAGTTTTATTTTGTACTAGCACACAAGCCTAACAGTTAGTTTATGCAAGTGGTGCTAGGAGTTCCTGCGCCAGTTAAACTAACTCGTGCAATCCGCGTTTGGTCATGAATTAGAACCCGCCGAAGCGCTTTCTACATTAAATTCTTTTTTATTTTTTTATTTTTTTTATATTTAAAGGTCTACAAAACTAGTTACAAGCTTAACTTAAAAATATAAAAAATGTTAACATGTCTTGCGATAGCTGCAACCTATTACATGTAGACACAGCATAAACTAATACAATTACAGAAATACGCTTTACATAATTGTTAAAACTTAAACTTACTTATCTAATCATAATACTTGTTTTTATCCTAAACTTAATTTGCAAATTATTATAAATTGTTTGTAACTTATCTTTTAATACATTTAAAGTAACCGAAAATATATCTACATCGAAACGAACAGCGTTACAACATACACACATTCGATTTATTGGGGAGTGCTTACCAAGGTTAGACTTGTATAATGGCGGTGAAAACATTTTCCTGTTATGAAGGCGACTGTTTAAACGGGAAACAGAAAAGTTTAACTTCTCCAGCACATCAGGGGAATCAAAGAGTTCTCATAAGATAAGCGTCTCATGAGAGTGGCTTCGTGAACACGTGTAGTTCACTGCCTATTTTTCAGATATGTAACCGGAGCTGCCGAGCTCGCTCACTTCTCGTTCCACAAAGAGTACAATTCGCAGTTGCCACTGACAGTGGGACAAATTGTAAGTTGTACGCGTTTTTTTAAGGAAAAACAGCGAGTCAATATTGATGGCTTCTCCCTGCCTTTACCAGTACATAATTTGGCCGATACATAATCTCCACCGAACACTCATAGCTGCGTACAGTCGCGGCCACAAGTGTTCACCGTTATCACGCCAAGTGGTGACGCGCGTTGAATATTTGAGCATTTTGAGCACAAGACAGGGGGTCAGAGCAGCGCGCCATCCGTCAAAGTCAATTCCAACTTTTAAAATTTACACTTTATTTCATTTTTTTCCCGGCGCGAGGGAACATAAAAGCGTTATCGAGTACCGAAATAACGATGGGGGGAGGAGAATTTTTGAACAATTGAAAAGTAGAACGATTAAATATTTATAAGCGCTCTCGTTGCGAATGTACTTTAGCGTTTTGCGATATTTAGTTTTGATGCGTTTGTTGTGTTGACGTCTAGCTGTCTGTCTAACAAGTGTAGGGACAAAAAAATTTGTCTATCTTTCTAAATTACATTATTTATTTTACTGACAACATAACAAAGCTATACTTTACGTAGGTACTTGTTTTCCAATATTTTTATTGTTTTTCACTTATGATACATATCAATAGCATTGAACGTATACAGAGTTACATTCTTTAAACATCTGTCTTAAATAAGTGTGAGCATTCTGTTCATCCCAATCTTTTACCGCTTGTAGAACGCCGTGCTGGACGAGATTTAGTGTTTCTATTTAAGCTACTCAACAACTACATAGATTCGCCCTTTCTTTTAAGTTGCGTAAATTAAATATGAAGAATAAAAAATATTTTGTGTTCCCCTTTTCTAGCACCAAAAAATGTCTGACACTTTCTTGTATCGGTCGTGTTCATGTTAGAACTTCATATAGACACGGATATATTTAAAAATACGATCGTTTCCTTCAAACGTAATATTAGGGAATGTAAAAGTATCCACAATGTTTATTTTTATTTTTAATTTAATTTTGTACTTTTAATTTAGTACTCAAACTCATGTATTAGTAATAAGTGGAAACTTTATCGATGTAAGTATGTAAATTTGTATGTAATATTTATAAACTATATTATATTGTATGTTTCGCAAATAAAATAAAATAAAAAATAAAAACAACGGACAATACGCTTGACCTGGATCTCATTCTCACCTGATGGTAAGTGAATAGTGTTGTGAAGTGAACATGGGTATAACTAGCTGAGCATATTAAATTCGCATAATCCCTATTTCATAAATAAAAAGTTTACAAGCTTACCAGAGGTACTTTAGGTGAATAATAATATCGATCCATAAACCCGTAATTGTGCCTGATAATGACGGCCCAGCTTTTTCTTGATTTTGATACTTTGTCAGAGACGTAACTGTACTGTGTTTTGTTTGTTTTAAAATTATTTGTAACTTTTATGTTATTTATACTGTCAGAGAACTGTATTTATTTATATTTTGGTTGTTTATACTAACAAATTTTGTCTTTTATGTTATTTTTTATTACTTTGATTTTGATTACTTTTAATATGATTTTTGATATTGTATACCTATATATATTTTTTAAATTTTTGGTTCTTTTACATAATTTTTAGTAAGTCGTATGTAAGGCGACATTGTTAGCTGCTTTTATTCACTTCATTATACTTTTATTTTAAAAGGTAAACGCCTATAGTTCCAGACAAACCTTTGTGGTTTTTAGATGCTATTGTTAGTGTAGTAATAAGATGTAAAACTTTGTTATTTTAAATAAATAAAAAAAAAGTAAGCAAGAAATTTTTCTTTAGCCAAGTAGGTAAAGTTAATAAGCACACCTGTAGAAACAAAAAGTTACTGTTGAAAGCTACGCATATCAAATTCGCAAGCACACTTACACAGATACAAGCATAGGTCCTACCTTAGTTACTTAAGTAAATCAGGTTCATAACCACATCTACACAAGCATAGGTAGCGTCGGTAGCTAAATAAGTATATCAGATTCATAAGCGGACATATACAAAACCAGGTACTGTAGCTAAGTATAACAGATTTGCAGTCATACCTCGTTTGATACTGTTGTGGTTTGTTAATGAGCTGATTAAATTCGCTCTACTATCCCTGTGTGCCGCGTCATAGTGCTAAAAATGTGTTAGAGAAGACAATTTTGTAAATCTGTTATTATGGGTTTTAAGTAGTGGTATTGTAGGTTTTGGTGTTGAGGACCTCGATGGCGCAGTGGTTAGCGCGTTCGGTTTGCGGTCTTGCCCTTTAAGCAACTTTCGCAATGGAAGACCAAATAAAAAAAAACATCTCGAGCTCCGTGCTTCGGAAGGCATGCTAAGCCGTTGGTCCCGGTTGTTGTCGTTAGATGGCAGTCGTAAAAACCCACCAACCCGCATTAGGCCAGGGCGGTGAGTAATGGCCCAATATCCCCACGTGCTATTGTCCACGTGGGAGGCCTGTGCCCAGCAGTGGGACGTTTATAGACTGATGATGATGATGATGATGATGATGATGATGATGATGATGATGATTGTAGGTTAACCGTGTCGCATAGCGGTGAAAGAATACTACCACCCCTTCTTTTCCCTTAATTGTCGTAAAAGGCGACTAACGGACTAAAGATTGCACATACATCCAACAGCATAGAGCGGCGATGGGCTCACCACCTGTCACGCTGAGCACTTGTGTAGTCCCTATTTGGTGAAAAGTGGACCATGGTAGCGGACTGCTTTGCTGTCTTCATTGCTTAGTCTCTGACTAACCCTTCGGGGATAATAGTCATGATTATATGTATGTATGTAATGTAGGTTAATTGAAATAAAGACGCACGCTGAAATACCGTTTTCAGCATGTTTTTGCATTACTGTTTCTATGGAAAAGATGTAATGTTGTGAAATTTTTATACAAGCATTTAATCATGGCAGATTGCATCAGGTGATACGGCATTGCAATATCTCTATCAAAGATTTTATTCAAAGAGTTAAAGTATCATAAATTAATGTAATCCATCGTACTTAGTGTTTATTCAAGTTTTCATCATCATTAGCATGTTATACACGAAGAGGGAGGGAAGAGGGAGTCGTTGGAGGGTGAACCTTCTGTACGGAAGTAATATTAGTTATTCTGTGCTTGTACCAAGACGAAAAACGAAACAATTTTAAAACACACAAATTTATGCTTATTAATTTTTGACGTTTTCTATGCTTAAGTTTTTATAAAAAAAGATATTTGAATGATTAAAAATGTCAACCTTATTGGTTAGGTACTAATGTTTTCTAAAACTCATTTCAACCGTTACTTTATTTTACTTTAAAAACTCAGTTATTTCCAATTTCTATTACTTACCACAATATCAATACGATAATTGGAAATCACATTTAATTTTATTCCTTAAAGTAATACCTTATGTTAACAATTCATTGTGATTTATCATTCTTCACCTTTCATCCTAAAAAAAAAAACGATAAATTACCTATAAATATTAGCCGTTTGTGTCGCTAGGGGAGAGATACTTGCCCGCTATTTTGGTCTCGTACCAGGATACGTTTGTTTACACAATTCTATGACCACGGCTTAAATTTCGGTTCGACGCGATTCTGTTTCGGCGTGCAGTGGTACTGGGGGTAGCGATGCGCATTTTGTCTGGCACAGACTATAGCTCGTTAGATTAGTTGTTAAGTCTTAAAGTTAGTTATTGTTTTTTTATTATTATTATTATTGACGTCAATAAGTGCCTGTAAAGGTTTACATTGAATAAATAATTTTACTTTGACTTTGAAGAATTTGTTTCAGTAATCAGAACCTACTGATTCCGGCTAAGTAAATGATGGCCATTGCAATAATAGTAGTAGGTATTTTCACACCACCTGCTCGACAATGTCAAATTATATGTCATGCAAACCCAACCTAAGTAAGTCATTTAAGATCTGAATTCTAGCAGGGCATTATCAACATGGCTTCCTCAAACGAAAATCAACTACATCAAATCTGGCCGAGTTTTACAATTATGTTCTATGTGGAATAGAAACTTGTGGACAGGTTGACGTGATCTACATAGACTTCGAGAAAGCCTTCGATCGTGTGGACACGTCATCCTACTCGACAAGCTTTTTAATCTTGGAATAAGAAGCGATTTGCTTAGATGGATCGCGTCATATCTACGTAACCGCAGGCTGTAGTCATGGGGGGTTTTAGGTCTGACTTCATGGAGGTCCCTTCTGGCGTTCCCCAGGGATCCCACCTTGGTTCTCTATTTGACTGTGCCTACATATACGATATTCATAGATGTTGAAAATTCGGAACACATTTTATAAGCCGATGTCAAGAAAGTATTCATGAAAGTAGCATCGCTTTCTGACTGTGAACTTCTCCAGAGAGATTTGAATGCCCTTTATGAATACTATAAACTTAATAATATTAAAATCAATATAAATAAATGCCAATGCATTAGTTTTAGTCGTAAGAAACAAATTGTCGAGTTTTCCTATAATTTTAACGCACAGTCATTGATAGGACTGACTCTATAAGGGATCTTGGAATTTTGCTGGATTCTAAAATGCTATTCTTAAATCATATAAACTACGCTACCAATAAAGCATACCGTAATTTAGGATTTCTAATGAGATCTTGTAAGCCTTTCAAAAATGTTCATAGTCTTAAGGCAGTCTACTATGTTTTTTGTTGAAGTGTCCTCGAATATGCGAGTCCCGTTTGGAATCCCCAATATATTACTACACACGTAGAAAAATTGGAAAAGATCCAAAAACGCTTTATAAGACACTTAAACTTTAAAACCTCCAGACGAAGTCAATCTTACTTGGTTGACTGCAAGCACTATAATTTGTTACCTCTAGATACTCGTCGTGACCTACTTGACTTATGCTTTCTGTATGATATTTTGCAAAACAATCTGGATACATCTTATCTTATTTCACTTGTTCGTTTCTGCACTCCTAAATCCCGTACAAGACACACTCTTTTGTTTAACGTACCGACCCACCGCACCAACTACTCGAGTAATGCTGTTATGACCCGTTTGCCCAGGACATACAACAAAAAATTTCAACATATTGACATATTTAATTCGAGCAAACAGTCCATTAAACGAAATGCATTTATCGAGATTGGGGAAGCATCCTTGTAAATTAAAATTATTAGGTAATTTACATATTGGTATTTTTGTCATTTAAAGGTACTTACTTTTCTAAATAACGTATGTATGTATCTAAAATAAATATAATAGTTTATTCCTTTGAGTTTGTTTGCATGCTTATGTGTAGGGTGTGGGTTTTTATTTTTATATTTTTATTTTGTTGTTTTTACCCTTAATTTTTAAATAAATTTAGTTGTATACTGACTCTGAGACATAGATTGACATATTATTGTAATACCACGAGTCTATCTGCTGTTCATATATTGTTCAAGTGCCTGTCGTTATTATGTATCATTAGTTATTATGTACCTACCTTGTTAAAATTAGTTAGTCTAAGTTGTGGAATTCCATAATTGGCTTAAGTGTTTTTAAATAAGTTTTCTCTTGTAATGAGTATGTAAAAAAGCTGTAAAATTTCCAAATAAAATAAAATAAAAATAAATAAAATTAATATTGTACTGAATTTCATTATGAAACGCTGGTCATTAATGTGATTTAAATTTGGAACATAAAGTAGAAAGGTACACCATAATAATTAAATGCATTCACTCACCTATCGATCAACAATACCAACTGTTGATCGAAGCATTCACCAATAAGATCTGCACTCAAAATATACTGTAAGAAAATCGAACTGGCCACCACAAGTTGATTAAAAATAAAATAATAATAATAGAACACTTTAAAAGAGGTTCGAATACTGAAAATTTTATTGCTTTGATAAACTATTGTTTTTTATTGTCTCGTAGATGGTGTAAAAAGTAGAGTATCCTCCTCGGGGATTAAGGTGCATTCGTCTTGATTTGTTAGCCGTAGGTCCAATACAATCACTCTAAACTCCCTCGCTGCGCTCGGGAGTTAACGCTAGAATTCTTCGTTTTGCTCGGGATTCAATACGGCGCCCGCTCATAAGACACTACTTTATCCCCTTGGTGCATAATATACTATTACATGCTTTCTTTTTTAAAATTTGATTTTGGATTATTAATTAGGTAACCAAAATAATTAGAATGTATGGTCTTCCTAATTTTTATGAAGTGAAAAAGATACGTCATCAATCATTATTTACGTACCTGTACTTACTTGAAGAGGTTTTATTGGGTTGTTCCGTATTCAACCCACATGAACTCAACCCACTAATTAATTTTTCCTTACCCAACCCATTTCTATTCCTTACTCAACCCACAGCAATATTTTAATTTTTAATTCCTTACTCAACCCACATGTATTCCTTACTCAACCCACATCGAAATTATAAAGAAAACACCTATTTGTGGGTACGGTCTGACCAAAAACTAATAGTGCCTTTTACTATTTTGTTTTTAATACATTAATTATGGTTCATAAAATAGATCATGTATACTATATTCCGCTATGAAATAAAACTTCTAAAAGTGGGACATAGCCATATATTATTATAAATATCAACAATTAAGTTAAAATATTTCTCTTAAATCAGCTCTTAGAACTTGCCGGTATTTATTGTTAGGTACCACTCACCTGAATAAGCGGTGCGCTCTCCAAAATAGTATTAATAGTTAAATCAATTGTTATAAAAGTGGGACAAATCATATAGTTATTATTATGAAAATATTTATAATTAAAGTAAAATTGTGTCCCTCATAAACTTTTTAGAACTTGCCAGTGTTTTATTGTTACCATTCACTTGAATAAGCGATGCACTCTCCAAAAATAATAATAAAAGTTAAATTAAGAGATAGAGATAGTGATATTTTTTTGTTTGTTTGTTCTGAAAGGGCAAACCTTAAGATGTCAGTTGGTCCTTAACTGACCGACTAAGCACCATCTTATTATATTTAAGATGCGACAAGAGCGAGAAAGTGACTTACGCTATGTGGAATCACAACGAGACCGTCAAGTTTTGTTGTATAAAGGATTCCAATTTCATTATAGAAGAACAAAAGATGGAAGTATAATCTGGCGTTGTGTGAAGTCACCGGAATGCTTTGGCAGTGTAAAAGTGTTAAATCAAGATGATTGTTTTGAGAGAAGGACCTCGTCAATAAAAGGGAAACCCATACCGAGTACCAAAAAACTTTATTATCACTAAATGATAGGGGAATCAATCTCATATCAGAACTACCAAAATTTAAAACATAAAATCTGGTCTCTATAATTATCGAAATAAAAGTCATGGAGTAAAAAAACAACTTTCAAAAATGGATATTAAAGTCTAAAATGATCTCTATTTATTGACTTAAGTAGTGTAATATTGGGCATTCTAGATCACTTTTCACTCCATTGATCTCACTGACGTTCGATCAATGTCGTTAAAAAGTGATCTAGAATGTCCCAATATTACTTTTGAAAATCACTGCCATTCGCTCGTATATATGTTTAAGCGCTATGCTTCAAAGTCATTTTATTGAAACTCCCGAAACACTGTGGTCAATAAGAAAACAGCTGCTATGAGATTTGTTAAACAAAAACAGTCATTAAAATTAAAATGCATTTGCCCACCATCATCAAATGAGTTAAAACGTCATGGCAACTTATTGCCGAACAGTATCCGTTGTATTGTTTGCGGCCCTTCGAATTGTGGAAAGACAAACTTAGTAATTAGTTTATTACTACATACAGATGGTCCACGGTTCCGCAACCTTTATGTTTATTCAAAATCTTTGTATCAACCTAAATACATATTTTTAGAAAAAGTATTAAATATGGTTGCAGGTACATCGTATCATAAATATAATGACAACACCGAAGTTTTGAGTCCACATGATGCTTTGTCTGACTCGATTATTATATTTGATGATGTTGCTTGTGAAAACCAAAACCACATCCGAGATTATTTTGCTATGGGACGTCATAAAAATATCGATTGTTTTTATATTAATCAAACTTATACAAAAGTACCAAAACAACTTATTAGGGACAATTCTAACCTAATTATATTATTTAAGCAGGACGATGTAAATTTGAAACACGTATATGATGAACACGTAGGGTCGGACATGACTTGGTCACAATTTCGAGAAATGTGCTCAACTGTTTGGAAGAAACCATTCAATTATCTTGTAATAAATAAGGATTGTGAACGAAACAAAGGATGTTATAGGAAGACATTTGATACGTTTATAGAATTAGATTAATGTACAAAAGCAGTTGTAATTATGCCATAAAATCACTTTCATTTGTGACTTAAAGCTGAAAGGAAACCTATTTATTGAAATGGAAAGAGATTTAAAAGAACAAATTGTAAAATCAGCATCAGCTGTTAAAAGGAAGGTAGACTTAATAAAGGATGCTAAAAATTCTAACAATGTTACCCTGGAAACAATATTTAAACCTATTGTTGACCCTCTTAACATTTTAGCGAATAGAAATGATGAAAAGAACTTACAGGAAGTAAAGCTTTATGATCCCATATCAAAAAAAAACAGGAAAAATGAAAGCGAGAAGTCGTATTCTTCTTGTGAAGAATATATTGATTCTAATAGTGTAGATGAAGAGGAATATCAAGACACACCACAAAAATCAGACAAAATCCTAACTACGTCACCTTTTAAGAACCATGATGTAAGTAAAGGTTCTTTTAAGTCCCTCCAATCATCACCAAACATTATAAATCAAGATGAGTCTTCCTCATGGTCTACGTCATCTGAAGTATTTAATGCCATACCTTTTGGAATTAGAAATGAGCGAGGGAAACTTGAGCTTGGAAACACTCGCGTTCATGATGACGGTAGAATTCTTAAAGTTGGAAACATTACTTTTGAAAAGACTCTTGGCTTAAAAGAACTATTATATAAAAAGGTACCAAATCTAGATGTTATTACAGATGACGACCTTGAAAACTACAAGCTACTACTTATCAATACTAATGCACACAGACGTAACTTTGATCCTGCCAAACCAATAAACAGCAATAAAGGGTTTAAATACATGAGTATTATAAAACCATTATTTAAATTCTCTAAACAACCTACTAGTACTGAGAGTCCTCCACAGGGAAAAGGTATCAATCTTTTAAAAAAAGTTAAAACAAATACAGATTTAGTTTATTGGGATGATCCAAATGAATTAATAGAACGATTGAAATTACTGCTTGCGTCAAAAGCTGCTGGTAACACGGGTTTGGATAATGAAATCGTTGCAATAATTGAAGAACTGCGCGAAGCGGGCATCATAAATATGGAATATAAACAAATAGCACGGGGAAAATTAAGCAGTATACTCGCAGTAAGCAAAGCTTCGAGATTATAATGAATATAGATAAATTCGGTCATCACATTCATAAACGTTTGAGGTTATCTGAATACATCGATACCATAAACGATACGTTAAAAAAGTGCGAAACGGGCGAATACGACTTAAAATCATCAAAACTTAAAGGTTTATCATCTCCAGACAAGGACGATGAAGCTGTAAATAAGGCATATTTGGATAAAACTGTACAAGATCTAAGGAATGAAATAAATAAAGTTAATAGTCGTGTAAAAATTTACATCCAGAACTTAGAATCAGCTACTTCCAATCGCTTGTCTACTATGTTTTACTCAAAAACAGAAATAGACCGTATGATTCAAGCAAAGTCAAACAAAAATGAGTAAAAGAGATATAGTAGAAGAAATTCACAGAGCGGCGAGAAGAAATTTTCCTCGCCGATGTACAATTATAAAAGGAGTAGATGATTCATGGCAAGCTGACCTTATGGATTTTCAAAAGTATTCACAATTTAATAAAGGATATAAATATGTTTTAGTAGTTATTGACACTTTATCGAAATACGTTTGGACAAATCCTTTGAAGAGTAAAGATAAAATTAATGTCACCAACGCAATGGAAAATATATTATTGAATTCGTCTCGGAAACCAAAAAATTTGCAAACAGATTTAGGTAAAGAGTTTTATAATGAAAACTTTAAAGAGTTGATGAAAAAATATGACATTAACCATTATTCCACTTATTCTGTGAAAAAAGCAGCAATTGTTGAAAGAGTAATTAGAACGCTAAAAGGTCACCTTTATAAGCTATTTAGCTTATGCGGTCAATACCAGTGGATAAATAAAAATTTGAAAAACGTGGTACAAAGCTATAATAACACTGTTCATCGTATAACAAAATTTAAACCTATTGATGTTGACAAAAGAAATCAGACAACTGTAAAGTACAACATCATCAAATCACAAAATAACAACATAACGAAAAAAAATAAGTACCGTGTTGGTGATCATGTTCGGATTAGTAAATACAAAGGTGAATTCTACAAAGGTTATACTCCCAACTGGTCAACAGAAATCTTCAACGTTGTGAAAGTTAACCATACAAATCCTGTCACATACCACTTAGAAGACAAACATAAGCAAAGCATTTTAGGATCTTTTTACGGATACGAACTGCAAAGAACCCAATTTCCCGATATATATCTTATTGAAAAAGTTTTAAAGAAAAAAGGAAACAAACTCTTTGTCAAATGGTTGGGTCTCAGTGATGGTGAAAACAGTTGGGTTGACAGAAAATTATTAATGACTTAATATAAATATCGCCTGATTATGTTGTACAGTCACTTTACGAACATCAATGAAGGAAGGAAGCGGCATTGTCAACAATTTAATAGATAACATTCCGTTCGAGTTACACTTACCTGGATATCAGTTTTGTGGTCCAGGAACAAAACTTAAAAAACGCTTACTAAGAGGTGAACGAGGAATAAATAAATTGGATGAAGCTTGCTTGTATCACGATATTGCTTACAATAATAAAGATTGGAACGTTAGACAAAACGCCGATTTAGAACTTTTAAATATGGCAAAGAAAAGATTGAAATCGAAAGATGCTGGGAAAGGAGAAAAGATTGCATCATGGATAGTAAAAAATGCAATGAAAGCAAAACTTAAAGCCGGAGCAGGAGTGCGGTCATTCATGAAAGGTGTTAAAAAAATTCAAAAGCAAATGAAAAAAATAAAATGTAATGATAACCGCACGGCTATAAAATATGCGCATGCAGCTGCAAAAAAAGTGTTTTCTAATATAAAAGGAATACGCTTCCCACGCTGCATTCCTGTTCCGAAAACTGGTGGGTTGTTACCCCTCATACCAATCTTTGCTGGTTTATCAGCTCTTGGTTCACTCGCTGGGGGTGCTGCAGGTATAACAAAGGCTGTTAACGATTACAAGGTCGCTCAAAAAAATCTTCAAGAATCAGAACGACATAACAAGATGATGGAAGCTGTTGCACTTGGAAAAGGGTTGTATTTGAAGTCTCACAAAAAAGGAGCGGGCTTGTACTTGCAACCTCCAAAAAACTAATTAAACGGTTACCCAAACGAGCACTTACTAATTTAGATATATTAAAGCACTCAGTTGATATTCCATATTTTCGTGGCGTTTTTATGAGAGATACGTTACCCTCAAAACCAAGAAAAATTGAGTGTGCTATTCTTAATTTAGATAGTTCTTCAAATCCTGGAACTCATTGGGTAGCCTATGTAAAAGAAAATAATTACTGTGAATATTTTAACAGTTTTGGTAACTTAAAACCTCCATTAGAATTAATAAAATATTTGAAAGATAGGCACATAAATTATAATTACAAACAGTATCAATCTTTCGGTACTGTAAACTGTGGTCATCTTTGTTTATTATTTTTAAGAAAGTATTGGAAAAATCATTTATATAGGTTACAATTAAAATAACTTGACAGTATAAAAATGTCTTTCACTGTATCCATAACTGGGCAAGGAGCCTCATTAATAACTAACTATTCACCAACTTTAGAATTACGTGGGCAATATGAGTGCGGACTTATATACTTTTCTACTTTTAATTCTATTCCTAATATAGACGAAAGGAACAATAAGTTTTATTACGGTATCAATGAGTTCATCGAAATTCCTGAAGGATCATATGAACTTCAAGATATTTGCGAATTTTTAAAAAGCAACATTAAGAACACTGCATTAAAATTGACTTGTAATAATAATACTCTCAAAACCAAAATATTTTGTTCAGAAGATGTTCATTTCGAGAAAAATAATTCCATTGGTAGAATTTTAGGTTTTGCTAACGACACAATTAAGGCAAATATAAGTTGTGAGTCTCAGTACCCAGTCAGTATTTTAGCAACAACCATCGTACGCATCGAATGTGACGTAGTTAGCGGATCATTCGTGAATGGGAAAGCAAGCCATATTATTTATGAGTTTGTGCCTAATGTACCACCCGGTTATAGAATTATTGAAATTCCTAAAAACTTAATCTATTTTCCAGTCAATCAAAGTTCAATTAGTGCAATTAATATTAGGTTGTTAGACGCTGATAATAGACAGATTAATTTACGTGGAGAAGACGTACAACTTTATTTACATTTTAGAAAAAAATGATTAATTTTAATAAAAACCCTACCTCATCAGGTGTTCAAGTCAGTTCCAAAAGAGCAATAAGTAAAAGAACACCGTTTGACTTAAAAAAGAAGGTTACTAAAAATAATAAAGAATTTCTAAAGCTAGTAGGCTTGTTAAAATGAACATATTAAATATATCTCAGCCAACGTCATACGATAACAGTATCGAGAGTTTTGAATATCATTCGTATAAGCCGTATGTAACAAGTTTCAACAATAATGATGAAATAAGAATACCAATCAATCAGCAAGATTTGTATGTGTTGCCGTCACGCAGCACTTTGTATATTGAAGGTAAAGCTGATGTATATAACAGTACCACTAAAGAAAAGGTAACAAGTGTGCATTTTGTAAACAATCCTGCGTTATTTCTATTCCAAGATATTCGATATGAGTTAAATGGAATAGAAATAGATAAAATAAAAAATGCAGGTATCACAACGACAATGAAGTCTTATTTGTCTTTGAATGAAAATGAATCCAAAAGTGCAAAAGTTTGGGGTTGGTCTCCTGCAGGAATAACCAATGTTACAAACGGAGTTTTCTCTGTCTCCATACCATTAAATAAAATATTAGGATTTGCAGAAGATTATGAAAAAGTTTTAATTAACTGTAAACATGAGTTAGTACTGTTGAGGAGCAACACAAATGTCAATGCAATAAAATTGAGTAAAGAGCAAATAGTGGAAAATATAACAATAAATAAAATCGTTTGGCGTGTTCCACATATTAAAGTGTCAGATCGAGAGAGAATTAATTTATTAAAGCATTTAGAAAAAGATCGAGCCATTACACTAGCGTTTCGTAACTGGGACTTGTATGAATATCCGTTACTACCCAAGACACGTAAGCATACTTGGGCTATTAAAACTTCATCGCAAACAGAGAAACCTCGATTTGTTATTATTGCCTTACAAACAAACCGAAAACATAATGCTCAAATGTCAATGGCTGAGTTCGACCATTGCAATGTTCGTGACGTAAGAGTGTTTTTAAATTCATCATATTACCCCTACGAAGGACTTAACATAAATTTCTCTGACAACAAGTTTTTATTAATATACGAACAGTATGCAAGGTTTCAGCAGTATTATCACGGACGTCGATCAGAACCGTTGTCGAGTTTAAAAGAGTTTAAAGATATTGCTCCTTTATTCGTTGTTGACTGTTCTCGCCAACAAGAAATGCTGAAGGGATCAATCGACGTAAGAGTAGAAATCGAAACAGATCAAGAGATACCTGATCAGACCGCTGCATACTGCCTTATACTGAACGATTGCATATTTGAATATAAACCACTGAGTAACATTGTGAAAAAGCTATCATGAATAACGATACTATTATAGTGGATGTGCAAGGATTTAAGGATTTGAAAAATAATTTTATTGTAAAAGAGTTATCAATAGCAACTAAAAACCATACGCAGACGTTCTTAATTAAGCCACCATATGCTTTTAAAAACCTAACAGATGAAGAAAAGAAGCAAATCCGGTGGTTAGAAAGGAATCGCGGGCTCAAATGGAGTCAGGGATTCATTGATTACCGTGAATTTAGACGAATAATAGTTCCGTATTTAAGCAGTAAGAAGGTATTAGTAAAGGGATTGGAAAAAGGAATATGGGTTCGCGAGCTATGTCAAGATTGTGAAATAATGGAGTTGGAAGAAATAGGTTGTCCTAACTTTTTAAAATTATATAGTGATTACCATGTAGATGTAAATAAATTTAATTGTGAGTACCATAAAAAAATGTGTGCTTTAAAAAATGTTCTGTGTCTAAAAAAGTGGTACACTTTAAATGTTAATTGAGTTATTAATGTAATAAAGTATTTTCCTCAATAAATCAAATGTGTATAAATATCTTTTTGTTTAATTACTAAAAGTAAAAAGGGTGAATGAAACGATCTTAGTATTCAATTCAATAATATTTATTTTAGAATTTCTTAAAAACTATAACTATATCCACAAACTTTTTTTGATATATTGCTAATGATAGCCTCTGTTTGATCCATTATGGGGTCAATATGCTCTGTTACCACATACTGCGCAGATAATAATGGATCAGTATGATTTGTTTCGAAGTCCACCACTTCAATCTTAATTAATCGACGACCTTGAATCGGCGTACTTTTCATCACGTAAGAATGAGAATGCTTCAGATAACTTCTTCTTTTTCGAAGTCTCTTCTTGGTGATATTATTCACCACCTTGTTATACAGCGGGGAATCGCCTCGCCGTTCATCTGCTCTCCAATTCGGATACTCCTCTGTAAATCCCTCGAGCATATCTTGAGCGTTCTGTTCAAAAGTGGGAGATGACGGTTGTACGAACTCCTTGTTGATGCTGAGCGACACCAGGTTCTCTTGAGTATTCTAAAACATAAAATAAAATAGTTTATTACATACATAAAACCACGACTATTATCCCCGAAGGGTTAGTCAGCGACTACGCAAGGAGGACAGCAAAAGCAGTCCTTTACCATAGCCCACTTTTCACCAAATAACGACACAATTACAACACAAATAAAATTAATTTATAATCATACAAAATTATTTAAACTTACCATGTTGATATTATCTAGCTGGACTACTGACGCCTTCACTTTAATAATTGAAATTGAAACTAATTTGAAACCCATTTATATTAATGTACATGATGACCAGTGGTCGGAGTAGGTATATTGAATTAAGGTCACTGACATCAAACGTATATGTTAATATGGATACTCCTCCGAGTTTCCGGATTATTATGATAAAAATACCGAAACATCGAAATTATTACATGAAACTAGTTAAAAATGTATCAATACTCTCAACGCTATGCTGCTAGTGGCGCTGGTCTCCATCTCTAATGTTGGCCGTATCCATTGTCTCAATCTCGCAAAAGAAAAGAAATCACGTCTTAAATTATTATTAGTGATTTTTTTTTGTTAATCTTTAAATATCTTGGAAACGGTGCGTCCTACGCTAAAATGGACGAAATTTTGTCCCCCCTTTATAAAACCCCCGTCTAACGCTAACCAACCATCACGATGGTACAATTATTAATAATTGTCGCTTTTTAATAATTATTTAGGGTAAGTAACGATTAACTAGTTTAGGAAATGTAGTTTATAGATTTGTTGGGCTTATTTCCCCTTTGGAACTCATTGACTCACTTGGCCGCACATTTGGTCGTTGATTGTAGAGGTTAAGTCACTCTCACACAGGCCGGTCAACGGATAGGTGACCAAAGCTTTATTGTTTCGACCTGTTGGCTAATGTTGAGCCGGCTCTTTGGCCTAAATAAAAGTGTAAGGCCTAAGTAAAAAATCAAAATGTAGAACTTGTAACCGATGAGGATTAAAAATAATTATTTTTAATAAAACTGTAATAATGATTATTTGTATTAACAATAAACAATTTTGTTTGCTTACATATGGTTTTTTATTTTATTACTCTATTTACCAAATTTTTGGAAACTCCGGTACATTCCGGAAGAAATGCATGTCCATGTTATGATATCATGACGCAAGTATCTAAAATCAATATACCTACTCCGACCACTGATGATGACACAGCAAGACAATATAGGTAGTAAAACATGTAATTAATGGACATTTCAGCAAAATAAAAAGAAAGAATTGATATTATTAAAGAATGATTAACTTGCCAATAACGTGACCTGATTTGTATTAATTAGGTTTCATATTACCTTATAATCAGAAGAGTACAACCTACTCTGAATTTGACTTGTTCAAACTTGTTTGCGTTAGAATTTTCTTACTTATTTACCGTCAATGTTTTATTATACAAAGATATATAATAAATTAAATAAAAATGCAAGTTAGTCGGTTACTTTTATATTTTATTAGGTATATTAATACAGCTGGGTAGAGTAAATTTTACATTACATTTCATAATCTAAGTTAGATTTCCTATTCAAACAATAAATGAATCTGAGCAAAAGCAACAACTTACATATTTTTTAACAATTTTTATAAATCAAAATATTCATTATATGTACCTACTTAAGTATATTGAAAAACTGGTTACAATAGTTTATAAAAAGTTAATATTATTTTAAATTCAACCAATGAATCTTAGTAATGGTAATAAATAATAATACATTTTTTTATTTCTCAAGCCTTAAGTATAATATAACTCTAATATAATATATCTAAATCATAGTCATATATCTAAATAATAGAATTTAAAAACACAGTGAAAAAAATAATTGCTAAAATATATAATCCCAGTGGCCCCAAGACATAGTAGATATTTTATTTTTTAATATTACGCGTTTGTCATCATTACCTGACAAAGCTATCTTGTTCTGTTCTTGGGTAAATATTTCATGCTTTAAGGATTTAAAAATTATGTTTTTCTTTCTTAAAAAAGTATTTTTGTTTAATACGTTATTGTAATCTTCGAAATGTACGTTTTTCAAAACCTGTTTCTGTATACCTTTAGCCCTTTTTAACTCCTCTTGTACTGTTTTTATACAGTATAATTTTGATCGTAAACCAACAAATTCAGAAATTAAATTTCCACCTAGTTCATCTTTGAAAAGACCTGGTACTTTTTTGTTAAGACCAGGTATACCGTAACAGTTATTTAATGGATAATTACTAGTATCAAAATATCTAAGGAAATTCAACTTTAAATCTGTATAAAAATCTTTGCTTTCTATTGAATAAAGAAAACTGTCAGTATCCGTATAACAAAGCTTTAATTTTTCCCGATAAAAAGGTTTCATAATAGAGTAATGAAAATCAAACATATGACTTTTGGATATTTCTAATACAGAAAAGCCAATATATATGGGTTTGTCTAAAGTAATTGTCTCGGGTTTCATTTGAACAGCTATAAAATTTTCTGTAAAAATAGTAGCACTATGGAAATTTGGTCGAGCTATTAGTTGCTCAGCACCGAAACTTTTCTTTGTTATATTCTTTTCATCATTCCACTTATTAACCAACTTCACGCTGACCCTTTTCTCGGTGTCTTCTAGTGTTTTACCAAATATACTATTATTTAAAAGTTTGAAGAAATCTTGTTCAAATATAGATTTGGCCTTTTTTCGTAACTCAGTGTTCATATCAATGTACTGTTTTAAGTATGGACTCTGATTGAATTGAATTACTCTATGTATTTTTTTTAGCAATAAACCATGTTTTAGACATGTTTTCAGATGGGAAAAATGAATGACATAAAAAAACTTATCGTATAAGTTTGGTATCAATTTCGAAGTTTTAGATCCTGGAGGAGCAAATTTTTGAGCACAGAATGGAAAATCGTTATGATAATTATGCAAATGGAAAGGGTATTCTAAGTCTACTTCGAGTATATAGCCAATGTCCCCGTCAATGGGTATATTATGAAAATCAATTTTTGAAATTTCTAGTTCACTTAATAACTTAAAATTTGAATGAGGTAAATAAGCGCACATAGCATAACCATAAAGATTATTACAATCAATATAAACAAGGAAGTTATCACTTTTTGCGGGGTCATAAGTTTGTAAGTACTTGTTATTGGCTTTCGAATATCTTGTAGAACATAAACATATACCACCGCGTATGCCTTTTTGTATCATTCTTATTATTTCCAAATCATTTATTAATTCTAATTTAACATCTGTTTTTAATAGCATAGCGTCAAAACTTAGGCTAGGTGCTGTTAAGTAAAAAGAAGGATCCAGTTTATAATTCGTCTTACACGTTTTTCGAAAACTTTCGAAGACGTCCGCTAGTAAGAGTACATCTGACTTAAGATATAAATCAGTGTATTCTCCAAGGCTCCGTAATTCAAAGGTTTGCCATACTCTTTTTGCGTGTTCATAATCTACTATTGATACGTTGCAATTGTGCAATTTACTAAAAAAGCATTTATAAGGAGGTATTTCTTCTTCATCATAAGAACTCCAAGTAGTGACGTATTCGTAAGGATAAACCCCTTTACGTCTAAGTAAATTAAAATGTTCCTGAGAAGGAAAAAAAAAAGATAGATGTTTAAAATCAATTGTATTTAAATTTGCAACTAGCTTCTCTAGGCTTGTGCCTAAAAATTTAAAAGAATCGACAAAACGAACAGGTATGATAGCTTCGTTACTAATTTGAAAAAATTTGGTAAACGATATGTAATTTTCTTTATTTTTTGCAATCACTTGTATCCTACCTGATAATTCTCCTAACTGTCGTATGAAAAGATGACTGTCGTAACCAGCTAAATTATGAAAAAATATGGGAACGAACTTAGGAAAACAATATTTTATATTACAATAAGAATGAGCTGCACCACGATATCGTCCAGTAAGATGACAGTGATCTTTTACTTTGTCGTCAAATAATATTTTGTTACAAAGATAACAGTTTTTAGCTTGAGCAAAATTGGTTCTATCTTTATCTGTTAAGAACATAGGGATCGATGAATGCAAAATATTATAAATTACAGTTATATCAGATAGAAGGTTATCAAAAAATTTATTCACACAGTCAGGTCCTCGATAAGACACATATTTATTAAGGGAGCTGTCGTAGGAGCATACAACGTAGTAAGCAAATGCAGCTGGTACATGCTTTTGCGTAATCGTTGTGCAACTTGTTTCAGAATTTGGTTCAACTGGCTCTAACAAAGATTCAAAGTCTGCGTATAAAACGAAAGGCATGTCTTGCATGCGTTCATAATGTTCAAATTGTATTCGAGTTCCTTGATTAGGTAAAATTGTTGCTACACCACTGCAAACGTGGGCTTCGAGTTTAAGATTGTTATCAAAAAATATCATACAATCCTCACATAAAAATATTCTGGAATGATGTTTAGTTAACTGCTTGCGAAGTAATTTAGCTAAATCTTTAATTAGACAGTAATGCGTACGTTTTCCATTTTCGAGAAAAAGCATGTTGACGTGATGTCTTTTACGTAATTCGCATTTGTACAGAGGTCCAACAACCTTACTGCTATTTTTAAGGCCATAAACATTAATACTTATGTTGGGATTATTCTTTTCAAAAATTCTTATATCTGTGAACCCTACTGGAAATGTCATATTTTTAACTTTAAGTACACTTTCAAAATGCGGATATGCGGTGGTTCGATTTGCGTTATTTTTTGCAGGAAAAAGTGATGCCATGACACACCATAAAAAGCAGTAATCATCCGAATTTTTAATGTTGATACATGCACGTTTGTTTTTTATAGCGTTAGGTAAATCTAAGTAACCTGAGGCTCTCAACGGGTTATATTTGTTTATATTTACTTCTAGATACAAGCTTCGTAAGTAAGCCCAACCACTATCTCTTTCCTCAAATTCTTCAACTTTTTTACAAATTTTATGGCTAATGTTTGTATACATAGCATCAAAATTATAACTTTTATGTAAGATAATGTTTTCAGTAGCAAAAGATTTCGTTGAAATCGAGTCATCCTTATGCAGAAAAAATTCAGAAAACAATTCGAAATTTACTTTAAGGTTTGTATAAGCCTCAATTCGGGCTGAGAGTAAAAGTTTCACGCGGAGGCGCAATTGCGATAAAAAATCTGCAGGAGCAAACACATGCATACGTTCTTCAACGTCCTCGCATTGAACACGGTACGACGCTATGCGACCGCGAAGAGCGCTATGCACTTGTTCGATACCCTCGCTCTCAATTACAGAACTATTATTTTTGTGTAAAATACTTTTTAAATGAGCAGAGAAAGCATTATTTTTAACGGATAAGTTGCAAGTTGAACAGAATATAGTCTTAACCATTATGATTTTGTTTTCACTGTGTTAAAAAATTACAAGAGGTTAAAGTAGTTTTTAAGTAAAATGTATAAAACCTAACACACATATAATATATAAGTAAAACTAGTTAAGTCAAAATTTACCGAAGAGAGTGTAACTAGTTAATATGTAGTACCTAGCTGACTGTGACTATTTTTTCTTTTTATCACTAAAGAATACCCCCTCTTCAGTAAATTTTGATTTGGCTAATTTTATGAATTTTTTTATAGTCAACAATTCAGGAGACTCAGCTTCGCCTTGTAGTCGAACCCAAATTATTGCCTTTTCACACCTTTCAAGACCGGTGAGGCTACGCACCTCCTCAGCGTCGTAGAGACGCAGCTCCGCCACCAGTTCACCGTCGAGCTTCGCAGTCCGACGCGTTACCCCGCCTGGTACTCGTCGCGTTAGTACACTGTCGAAGGTCTGGTCTGTCTTGCGTGGAGGCGGCGAAACTTCGTTATCTGACTCTGAATCATTTAACCAGTCTAAAGCGGAGCTAGACCCTTCTTGTTTTTTCACGATCGTTGTTGAAGTCTTAGGCACCGACGACGAGTACAGGCATTTCTTCTTAGAGCTAGAAAGATAAGAAATGTAATTAAAAACTAATTATTAATATTGACGATATACGAAATAACATAAAATATATTAACAGGTTTTAAAAGTAATCAACGCAAATTACCTTATGCTTTCGTTGTCCGAGTCAAATGAATTGGCTAACACACAGCTTTTCTTGGCAGAGCGTTTAACTTGCTTGCTTTCAGACCTAAAATAACAATAAATATTAGTGACATTAACATTTAACATATGACAGTAAATACTAGTACGATTAAATAATAACATTTGCTGGTCTAGGTCACTGCTCCTCTACAGACCTTCTTTAATAACTTCTTTACACATAGAGAGAGATCCGTGCTTCGGAAGGCATGTTAAGCCGTTGGTCCCGGATGTTGTCGTAAGATGACAGTCGTTAAAACCCACCGACCCGCATTGGACCAGCGTGGTGGGTTATGGCTTAATATCCCCGTGCTATTATTCACGTGGGAGGTCTCTGCCCAGCAGTGGGACGTTTATAGACTGATGATGATGATGATGATGACATAGAGAGAACGGACCATAGCCCACCACGCACACCCACAGCGGTTTGGCGGTGCTAACGGTTGCAGATGCAGAAGGGATCAACCGTTGACATACCTTACAAAACATATACGAAGTCGAGCAAACACAACATTGCTAATAGAAAAATAAAAATATTTAAAACTTACGAACATTGTTTCGGTGTATATCTTCTGGATGATTCTCGTAGCGATGTCAGAGTACCGAAGCACTAAATATTAATAACTCAGGCGTAGCTTAGGCGTACTAGTGGTCGATCTGACTTAGGAAGCACTGATACGACAACTACCATTTTTCGGGTATTTATTGGAGAAAAGTGTTTAACAGCAATTTTACTAAGCAGGAGTGATCAACTTTTTTTTTTTTTGCTTGTATACAATTAAACTATTAGTGCTAGTTTTTACTTTCAAGAATAACACCGTATGTAAAAACTGTTAATTCCAAATTTTTTTTTTTATTATTATTGCTTTTATTACAAACCAAATAGGTACATATTGGGCTTATTATAAACACATACATTATCTAAGTAAAGCAAGCTTAATCGGTAGCGTAACCTTCTGTACTACAAACCGTTACCTATACGATGTACACATAAATGCTTGCATTCATCAAACCATTAGCCTGAGCCTTTTTCGCGTTATAGTCAAGTACCTACCTAACCACTACATTAGCTGTTATATTTTAACGAGTGTACGTTTAAGCAAAAGTAATTAAATAAGTATTACAATGTTATAAATAAATATGTGTTATTAGTAGCAAGAAAGGAAGTAATTACAAAATTGAAGCAATGTTTGTAACCTCTGTTTTTTTAAATTTTAAGCAAAATATTTAGTTTATCGATTAGTGCGAAAACTTGCAGCGAAAGTATTTTACATTTCCTGTGTAATTGCTAACCTTTCGATAAAGCGCTGACGACGATTGTCCGGATGTGCAACATTAGGACTGTTTTCACTAAGCATGAAATTTACTATTACATTTCATCTCATGATCGTCTTAACGAGAGTTTCATAACCACCACAATCACAGATCGAGTTCACCACTAGGTACCTCATCGAGTTCCTCACACTCTAACCCTGTCATTAATAAACGTTGATTAAAGTTACACTTAGGATTAAATTGACGCTGTCTCTATCTGTCTTCTTTAACAAAAACGAGACAGCGTCACTTTAAACCGAGGTGTAACATTTGGCCATTTTTATTAATGAGACGGTAAAAGTTAAACATTTTGATGTACGTACTAAATTAAACAAATGTCTCGGTATGTTACAAGTTAGCCGCTCGGATATCGAGAGACGCGGGTTCGATTACCGTGAGGCAGTCTATTTTTATAACTTCGGTGTTTATGTACTCATATTATTCCCACAATAATTAAATCTAACCATATTTAGTGGGTACGTATTCAAATCGACATTTGCTTTATAAGTTAAACCATAATTTGAAAGGTACTGTTATGAAAATCCTATCTGATCACTTGTTGCTAAACGTGACTTCAGCATGACGTAATTAATTGTTACTTGTTGCTCTGTCTATCCCACTTGTGGGAATACGCCGTGATGTTTGTGTTTGTATGTATTATGAAAATGTATGTTTAATGCGTTTGTCAATTAAAACAGTATAGACTTAGCTTTATCTTTCTAATTGTGTTTATGTTAAAGGTTATTCCCATTCTCCCACAACAAAATGGCCCAAAGTCCTCCCCAGAAAAAATACAAATATATTAATTTTCATGCTCCTCCGTGATAAAAAATGGTCATCATCATCATCATCATCCAAAAGACGTTCACTGCTGGACAAAGACCTCCCCCAAGGATCCCCACCACGTCCGGTCCTGCGCCGCACGCATCCAGCTGCTACCTGCAATCTTCACCAGATCGTCGGACCACCTTGTTGGAGGCCTGCCCACACTGCGTCTTCCGGTGCGCGGTTGCCACTCCGATCTGCCCCAACGGCCGTCGGTTCTTCGAGCGATATGCCCTGCCCACTGCCACTTATGTTTAGCAATTCTTCGGGCTATATCGGCTGCCTTAGTTCGTCTACGGATCTCCTCATTTCTGATTCGATAATATCTTTTATAATATTTGGTCTTTGGAGGAGTATAGGAATTGATGTATGGATTTCTTATATTTTCCAAACAAATTTTTGATGGCGCTTGGGAATAACCTGTATTAAAATTGTTTTCGTTAGCATTGAAACGGGAAGTTTCAAAGTCGAACTCGTAGTTAATGTATGTGTGTGTGTTTGTGTGTGTGTGTAGTGATTGCATACGTTGTTGTTTGCGGGATTGATATAAATAAGGTAACTAACAATTCCCTGCACAGTTGTCTGCATTGACTTAGATCAAAAAATACAAGTGTTTTTTTTTATGAGAACCTTGAAAATGTGTTGAGTAGATCAGAGTCGACAATGACAATTGGCAACTGATTCTAATCAAAATACACAAGTGTTTTCCTTGGATCGAGGTTGAGGTGTTTCGGCATAAAACCTTTTCTTCCAATTGTTGAAAACCTTGAAAATGTGTATAGTAGATCGGAGTCACCGTATACTGAAATGAAGTTTGGTTTAAAAACACAAGTGTTTTCCTATGGGTCGAGGTTCAACTTTAGCAAATGTTATTCATAGTTCAACTTATTCGGGGATCCAGTCCTGGGAGACCAGGAAGCCCCATCCAGCTTAAGTTGTGCTGTAATTCCATATTGTTAAAAACCTTCGCATTCATTAGACGAAATCCTTGAAAATGTGTTAAGTAGATCGAAGTCGTTGTATACAGAAATTAAACTATTACATACTGGATTCTGATCAAAATACACAAGTGTTTTCCTATGGGTCGAGGTACTACTTTGATAAATGTTATTCATAGCACTAACTTATTCGGGGATCCAGTCCTGGGAGACCAGGAAGCCCCATCCAGTTTAAGTTGTGCTGTTATTCCATATTGTCAAAAACCTTCGCATTCAGTAGACGAAATCCTTGAAAATGTGTTTAGTAGATCGAAGTCGTTGTATACAGAAATTTAAATATGAATTCGATTAAAATACACAAGTGTTTTCTTATGGGTCAGGAATAAAATTTGACAAATGCAACTATATGATACACCTTGGAGCGTGGTGGCAAATAAAAACCGTATATGACGGATACTTAAGTTTAATAATGTGATCTCAATGATGAATCGAAACTATATTACAAAATGGCATTATAAACAATATAGAATAAATTGACCAAGCGCCTTCGGAAAGACTGAGGAGCGTAGCTGTTAATGGTATATTGCTATTTTAATCGTGTAGGCGCTTACGTCTAAACAACACTTATTCCGTACTGAGAGTTCACTAAGTCACATTCATTTATAGTTGTGCTGTAATTCCATATTGTCAAAAGCTCGTGCATCCTATGAACGAAAGACCTTGAAAATGTGTAAAGTAGATCGCAGTCGTTGTATGGGATTCTAGATCACGAGAAGTCGATTAGACATTCTAAAACACGCGAAGTCGATTGGACATTCTAGATAACTTTTTGACGTTGACTGAGCGAGTGGCAGTGATTTTCAAAAGTAATATTAGTCTAGATCACGAGAAGTCGATTAGACATTCTAAAACACGAGAAGTCGATTGGACATTCTAAATCACTTTTTGACGTTGACTGAGCGAGTGGCAGTGATTTTCAAAAGTAATATTGGGACATTCTAGATCACTTTTAACGACATTGATCGAACGTCAGTGAGATCAATGGAGTGAAAAGTGATCTAGAATGCCCAATATTACACTACTGACTTATCACTAGTCTTAATCTGTGATTTTTTATGTACACGGCTTGATAATAATTTTTCTCTGTCTTAGACTAAGTCTTAAATTTATGTTTATAATAATCAAAGCTAATTTTATATTTTATTAGTAGAAAGAACCCGCGCACACTTTTTATGAAAATATTGCCTGCATGCATTAATGTTCATAAATGTGTCCGTGGGTTTTGCTTATTTCATTTTATTTTTGTTGATATATAAATATATATGGTTAATGGTTGATTTTATACAAATTTTGTTGTTCTTTATAATAAATGGCTATGTCCTACTTTTAGAAATTTTATTTCATAGCGGAATGTAGTATATACATGATCTATTTTATGAATCGTAATTAATGTATTAAAAACAAAATAGTAACAGGCACTATTAGTTTTTGGTCAGACCGTACCCACAAATAGGTGTTTTCTTTATAAATTCGATGTGGGTTGAGTAAGGAATACATGTGGGTTGAGTAAGGAATTAAAAATTAAAATATTGGTGTGGGTTGAGTAAGGAATAGAAATGGGTTGAGTAAGGAAAAATTAATTAGTGGGTTGAGTTCATGTGGGTTGAATACGGAACAACCCGTTTTATTTATATCAAGGATGAGTAGGTTAACCATGATTCTAATTTTCATAGTTAAAAAATCCGGAAAAAAAATGGAATGCTGACATGTACGAGTAAGTTTTATTATTATTGCAATGGCCATCATTCACTTAGTCGGAATCAGTAGGTCCTGATCACCGATAAAATGTCTTCGTGTATATTTTGAGCGTCGCATGTTGCTTAATTTTTCAATAGGAATCTAATTCTTGAACCAGGCTATCAACAAATAAAAAAAAACTACGATTCACGACTATTATACCCAAAGGGTTAGTCAGAGACTAAGCAATGAGGTCCGCAGAAGCAGTCCACTGCCATAGTTCACGTTTAACCGAGTTACAACTGCACATGTGCTCACCATGATAGGTGGTGGTGAGTCCACCGCCGCTCTATGCTGTTGGATGTATGTGCAGGACTATCGCCAGCCGATGGCCTGGGGGGGGGGCAAGCCGATATAAATGAAGGATTCGATTTTAGAACGATACAAAGTCCCAACGTGTAAACTCCACGACCTAGACACTGTACATAGAGGCGTGCCTAAGGTTTCAGAGTAGGGCAATATTATTTTCTTGTGATTTTTAACAGCTGTTAGTTACGTATTTTTTTATTCTCTAGGGGGGGGGGGGGGCAGCTGCCCCTACCTGTGAGAATACTAAAGAGGGGTTGGTAGTGTTCTTTTAGTTTACCGCTACACATGGCTCACACAAGAATACCGTAGTATTAGCAAATAAACCTTTTATTTATGAATAATGCCGGCTCTATTCGTTCTTAAGCCACTCCCACCCCAAATTGGGCGGCGTCCCGGGATTACGAGTGATGCCGGGCTAATCAGTTTTACTTAGGTGCTAATTGCTTTTCAGCCGCTTACACTAAATAATACGGCAGTGAACTTGTATGTACAAAATGTTCTGCTTCTGAAACTTGATGATCACGGTGACGTATTGATTCGATAATCGAAGATGAATAAGTAATAGGTATTTTAAAATTAAAAAATTAGGTACTGATAAAAAACTTTCAATATATTTTCCGTAGTATTACAATTTGGGGTAGGTATTCCTTGAAGCGCACCCATTTCGAAGCGCACCAGACCATGCGCACCAGACCATGCGCACCTAAACTATTCCTCCAAGCGCACCCGTTGGGTGCGCTTCAGTATACATAATTAAAAAATTATATTTTTATTCCTCAAATAGCACCAGCAGATAAAATGTGGAAAGAGATGTAGCAACTAACAGAAAATATCGATTACGAATAACGTACGTTTATTTTTAGAGTATCCATCTACCTCTTTTCATATATGACACCCTGGTACTTTTAGTTCAAAATTACTGTCATGATTCAATTTATTATTGACGTAGTAAGGTGGCAGCACCTATTCCTACTAGTTTATTTATTTATTCCTGATAGTTAAAGGTAAGTGAGATCGCTAAGGCGCCTTTCTACCTCTTTTCATTTATGTCTCCCTGGTACTTTTAGATCAAAAGACTAGTTTCTATTGACGATATTACGAATCTTTTAAGCTCCTCTCTATTTTTTACCGTTGGTGAGCCTCGAGGAATAATCTGGTGCGCTTCAAAATGGGTGTGCTCAATTTCACAATGCCAGCTCACTGGATGGATGGGTGACCAAATTATAAATACCTATCCGAAACTCCTAATCGAGTTAATCCGGTTGTCAATCCCAAAACTTAAAAACAAATACCTATACAAAATTTTAAACGGATTTAGTATTTCAAATGTTTTTATAACACAACATTTTAGGACTGACTTATTAACAGTTGTTTCTGATTCTCGTAGTTACAATTAAAGTTTTTCCGAACTTAAACGGCATTTCCTGTGACATTTCCGAAGTTGATTGGAGTGTCTGTCAATCATCATAGTTTTCAACCTCATTTAGAAGTTCTGATAATAGCTCCCAATGTTTGGGGTAACATACATACATTTATAATCACGACTATTATCCCCGAAGGGTTAGTCAGAGACTAGGCAATGTGGACCGCAATAGCAGTCTGCCTTAGTCCACTTTTTACCAAATACAGTCGCTATTTGGTGCACATGTGCTAAGCGTGACAGGTGGTCAGCCTATCGCAGCTCTATGCTGTTGGAGGTATGTGCAGTCTTTAGTCTATTAGTCGTCTTTTACGACACCCAAGGGAAGAGAGGTGGTGGTAGTATTCTTTCACCGCTACGCAATACGGTAAACACCCAAGAGAAGAGAGAAGTAACATTGGGAGCTATTTGCTGGTTTAAAACCGCCTTTATGTTGTAATGGTTTGATCGCAGGCCCATGGTTCGATTCAACCATAATTTTCAAACTTAGAACGCAACACCAATAGACACAACTGAAATTTTATTAATTGAATACTGATCAGTGCGCGGTCGCAGTTTATTTTTATTTTATTACATTCAGGACTATAAACAATTACTTACACAACACCAGTTAAATTAAAAATTTACAATAAATTAGTACCTACATTGTGTAACCAGCAACATTGTCCACAATAAAGGTAAATACATTTTTATCGAAACAGCAACAGATATAAGTATTTTACATTACAGTTACAAATAATATTGATTCTATGAAAAATCTGTGCTGTGAAAACTAAAGCCAATATTCAAAATTCTAAAATACCTACACAATAAATGCACCACTGAAAAGGACCCCAAAATTCTCTCAAACATAATCAGACATCAGCAGTTAAAAGGTTAACTATAACGCTGTCGCTAACAACAAAGTTAGTTAAATTTTAGTGTATTCTGATAGTCAAAGATGGCAACACAAGAGCCGACCTGCAACGCATTCGGCACGGTGGTCGTCAACATAAAATAGAAATTATTTTATACAATGTGATAGGGGTGGGACGGCTAAGTACTACATCTAAATTCATCGACAAAAAAAATAATATGGGGGGTCCTACCCCCTCCCCCTATAATTTATGACCATTTTTACTTTATGCGATATCAAAGGTTTCATAAGTCGGAGAAACATGAAAAAAATGGCAAACGCTAGCTAATGACACTGGCTAACTAATAAATTACTTTGTTTCGTATGTTTGAGATTATTTTGGTAAGAAAAAAATCATTACTTAATTATCTTTATTATTGAAATTTTGCATTCACAATGCTATATAAATATAGGATAAAATGTTTACTAGAAAAAAATCAACCAGTCTCAGGAAGCTCAAATGGGATTCGAACCCACGACCTTTGGATTGCCGGTCCACTGCTCTAACTTTAAGCTTTTAAGCTTTTTTTTCTAGTAAACATTTTATCCTATTTTTATATAGCATTGTGAATGCAAAAGGACATTGTTGAAGTTTGCCTAAGAACCAACACAAACATGACATACATGATAATTCTTAGCTTATTTTTTACGACAGATAACAGTATTTAGATTTTGGCGGACACTTCTAAATATGTAACCAATAAAAAAAGAACTTTTTGGACATTAATATTGAGTATCATTTTTTTATTATGGGTTGGGTATTGAGAGTTCAGTACATACAGCCAGTGAATTAAAGGTTGTGACCAAAATATTTATAATATGTACAAATAAACCCAATAATACTAGGGTATGCATGGCTGACTCGATATAATTAGTGCCAAATACGATAATCGCATTTTATTCCAAACCGAAAACGTTAGTCGAGTTAAGATTCTTTTGCTTTTCCAATGAGGAGAATTTTACTAATCTGTGGTGCTGTCACTCACTGACTAACGTTACTGTAGTCTGCTGTACACAGTGTTGCCATATATACGGATTTGTCCGTAAAATAATGTCAATGTTCAAACCGGACAATGAATGGACACGGATTTTTATACGGAATTTTCATTATGGACATACCTTAGATAGAGTTTAAACCTAGACCTTAAGATAAAATATTTTTTGTTTGTATTTTACTTGTCTGTAACCTGTTTTGTGCATTAAAATAAAATAAAACTTCCCATATGGATTTCATACGGAATTTGGCAGTTATTACGGAACACTGGCTCTAAGATCTGCTGTGTTGACGTTCTTTCGCAAATAAAACAAAACAGTGCAACATCACTGAAAAAAAAATGTTTATTTCCATAAATAAGATGGGTTAACAATAATCGAGGTTGACTTACTTTATTAAGCGTAAAAACACCGGTGCCAGGAGTAGCCACTCTCCCATAGCATATCATGGGTACATGGTTTTAATGTAGCCTAAACCGTTAATAACATCATTTAGCATTAAACGTTCATATTATCATCACTCATCATCATTATCATCAGTTTATGCATAATCAATGAACTCTAATAATACGACTGAAGGACTAGTATCCATGGTCAAGAAAAAAAAAGTTGACGTTCTAGACTTCTTGGCGGGAAAGTGAAGCGTCATGTCTGCAGTTTTGTTTTATTTTCTATAATTTGTGTTTTGTCGAATATTAATGTGAAATAATGATGGATTATTTAAGTGTTAGTGAAAGTGCAAGAGTGTTGGCAAATAAAACAAAACAGTGCAACACCACTTCTCAAATTCTTTAATTAAACATAACCTCAAAATAATTATAAGTTTTTCTGATATTTAGGTTCTCAGGAGTGTCCGTCAAAAATCTTTGTTTTTACAGTAATTTACTTGCAATTTCGAACCTAGAAAAGATCAAACTACTAGGAAAAATTCAGCGAGTCTTCTGGGGTCTCGGTAGCTCAGCGGTTAGAGCAGTGGACCGGCAAAGGTCGTGGGTTCGAATCCCATGCGAGCTTCCTGAGACTGGTTGATTTTTTTTTGTAGTAAACATTACTTATTTATTTTGTGATTAAAAATCACTTTTTTTAAGTCCATATTATTTTTTTGTCGATGAATTTAGATGTAGTACTTAGCCTTAACAGGTTAGAAGTATCACCCCTATCACATTGTATATGAGATTTGAATTAGAATTAACGCAATAGTGTAGTTCATATAATACAATAGAATTAACTTTTATTTCATATTTAAATAACCCTGTCGCGTAGCGGTGAAAGAATACTAACACCCCCTCTCTTCCGTTGGGTGTCGTAAAAGGCTACTAACGGACTAAAGACTGCACCAACAGCATAGAGCGGCGATGGGCTGCTGGTCTGTCACGCTGAGCACATGTGCAGTCGCTAATTGGTGAAAAGTGGACTATGATAAAGAACTGCTTTTGTTGTCCTCGTTGCCTAGTCTCTGACTAACCCTTCGGGGATAACAGTCGTGATTATATGTATGTATAATTGTATGTTTGTACTTTTATATTCGCTTCGTGCTTACTATAGCAAAGAAACATTTATTTTTGAACAAACAAACCGCAGAGAATAATACATCTTTGACGTAAAAAAACTACCTACCTACTTACGTAAAAAAAAAATTAAACACATCTCCACTTTGCGAACAGTCACAAACTCGGATCGGATCGCGTGACGGCTGTCACAAATTAGTACGGTAATGAGCCGCAAGGGCGCGCCCCGAGCCGGAGTCGAACCCGGGGCTAATCGGTGTAGCGTGTAAACCACCGTGTTGTAGTGTATAGTGCCGTTGTTTGGTATTGGCAACTTTTTATAGTTTTATGAAGGAATTATACTTGTTTTATATGCTTTCAGGGTTTTTTTTTGCTTTCGTGCAATATACAAAAAACATTTGAAATTTCAATATTCGGTCTTTCGCTCATAAGACTGCGTATACGCCGGTATACGCAGTTTTCTTAGATCTCTCTAAGGCGTTTGACATGGTTAATTACGAACTACTATGTAGCCCAATCAACGGGGCTTTTGTAACCCGAAAAATTCCTCTGCCTCTGAAATTTGGCATGTGATGAAGTTAGGTAGTACAGATTAAAGATGTAAAATATACACTCGGCGTCAAAAAAATCGCACCTTTTAAAAATCATCTTTAAAAATTCTTAAACCTTATGTAGAGGATAGTGTTGGGTATCATTAGAAAGGTAACAAAAAGGAGTATCAAAAAACAATTAAATTTAACTTTCTGTTTAATTATAATTATACAAACAACATTAAAATTAATAAAATAATAAAAATCCTTAATTAAGTCCTAATTAACAACAGATAATTTACAAAGAAAAATGTACAAAAAGTGTCTTAAAATTAACTTAAAATCTAGTGTTACCCCCCCTTGCCCTGATCACGGCTTCCATACGGTCCCTCATGGACCTCACCAACTTCAGGAGCTCTTCTTGAGGGATAAGCCCCCATTCTTCAATCACCGCGTCTTGGAGCTCCTGTAGAGTCGAAGGAGCTGGATCCCGAGATCGAACCTTACGTTTAAGATGGTCCCAGAGGTGCTCTATAGGATTCAGATCCGGACTTCGCGCTGGCCACTGCATCACAGAGATTTGGGACCTCTGCAAGAAGTCGCTCACGATGCCTGCAGTGTGAGCGCGAGCGTTGTCGTGCATTAATGTGAACCCCTCGCCAAAAGATTCGGCAAAGGGGACCACATGCACTTCCAGGACCTCAGTGACATAGCGGCGAGCAGTCAGCGACCCTTGTCCGCGAGCACCTCCAGTCCGGGAGACGCAGACAAGGTCGGTTTTGCCGGCAGCAGACATACCGCCCCAGAACATGCAGGATCCGCCACCATATTCCACCGTCTCCTGGATGCAGGCTTGGGCGAAACGTTCACCCTGCCTCCGGTATACTCTTCTCCGTCGGTCGTTGCAGAAAAGACACACTCGCGTCTCGTCTGAGAAGAGAACAGCTCTCCACTGCTCAAGGGTCCAATCGACGTAGTCACGAGCAAACTGCAAGCGGGCTCGCCGATGCGCTGCAGTCAATTTTGGACCCGTAGCAGCTCTGTGGGCCGCTATCTTCTTCTCCTTCAATCTTCTTCTAACCGTAGATACGCTTACGGTGCGTCTGCGAACTGCCTGGAGCTGCTGTTGCAACTCAACAGCGTTGGAGAAACGATTTCTCAAAGAGTTCGACACAACGAACCGGTCGTCTCTTTCCGAAGTGCAGCGACGTCTACCCGAACCGTGTCTGCGGATATAGCCACCGGTCTCTATGAAGCGCTGGTACACTCTTCGAACGGAATAACGGCTCAGGTTCAGTTGCCGGGCGACATCACACTGCCGCACCCCTGATTGCAGTAGTGCAACCACTTGAGCGGCTTTATCAGCTGTGGTATCCATCAAAATCTGTGCGTGTGTCCTCTTCAACGGTTGAATAGCGAATGACCCACATTGAACCCGTGTTGACCATTTTATACCCACAAAGGAAGCGCAACTAGCAACTCTCACGGGTAGCAAAATTTGCATCGAATTTTTGTGACACTTTATTTGTTGCATTAGGTTTTATTTGATAATGAAAAGTAATGTTTTTTATTAAGTTAATTAAGTAACCTTGTAAATAAAATCATAATTAATGCGACTGCATGTGCATATCAAGAGTAAATGACATTTGAAAGTGATTTTCTAAGAGGTGCGATTTTTTTGACGCCGAGTGTATATATCCAACAAAATTTGTTACGAGAAAGTAGGTATTTTTACCAAAACATGAAAATCGCTTATAACTCTCTGTGAATATTTCCTCAGGCTGAAATTCTTTCTGTATACGTACTTATGTACTAGTTAGAATAAGTGTGTCAAAGAATCCAACATTTTTTCCATTTCAGAGAACCCCAAATTTTAACTTTTAACATTTTCCACTATAACTTCCACTGAAAAATTGCTCCGTCCATTTTTATTTTTTAATATGTTTTTATATCATTAAATACACAGCTTTGTTTAATAATCCAATAAATTTTCCATTTAAAACATATTTTTTTGATTTTTGCTTAATTACGTATTCAGAAAAATTGCTCCGTCCATTTTTATACCCTTAATAGTCATATTATTTTATATTTAATCAGATTTATCAATAATCCAACAAATTTTCGAACGATTAGTATTTTTTACGAAATTATTATGTTCGCTGATTTATCTTGACCGCTCGGAGCTGCTTTGCCCGCACTTGCCAGGCAATTTTTTATCTTATACGCACAGCACAGAGAATACACAACGTTGTACAACGGGGCGCTAAGAAATTAGCTTTTAAAAGGAATATTTATTACTGCTCGATTCAATTAGGTTCACACCAAACAGATTATCTATCCGCCGCGGACTGTGAGCGCGTGTTACGCAGTTTATTGTTTTTCCATTTATATATATTTAACTTTTCGTTTACAACGAAAATGGACTATATGTGTACGCTTTTACGTAGTGCGTAGTCGCTGACTCTCTGAGGCCGAATTATGAACTACGCGTCTATGCACGGCGGACGCGGATTGGCTACGTAACCGAACGTAACAGCGTATTAATTAGCACAGAATACTATTTATGCAGAAAAGAAGCCACTCACGATTTTGGAGTGACATCAGTTCAACTGATGGGAAAAACTGATCGTCTGTGGTCACGCTACCCAGTACGCTATAGCGTATTGAAGGCTTGGTGTGTAGTATGTGAAGGCTTGTAGGCCATACAGCAGACTGAGTTCACGTTCACACCGGGGCTGACAGTGAGTATACTCATAGTCCGCGGCGGACAATCCGTTTGGTGTGAACAATGCCTAATAAATATTTTGCAAAAAAATCCCTCTATTTAATAATTCATGCGGTAAAGGGTTAAACACCGTTCCTTGCACAAATAGTACATAACGGCAACGCCGCCTCATGTAGCTCAGCCGCTGCGCGAGCGCCCCCCAAACCGCCCGCCGCCGCACCCCTCATCACACCCGCCGCGACCGGTCGTTTCGTCTTTAGCTTTGCTAAGCGCGCCGGCAATGCTTGTACCTTGCTTGTACTTAGCTATTATTATTGATATACCAAATAAAAATAATGTGTATAAAATACATACAGAAGTAGGTACCAAAAGTAGGGCCAATTTAATAGATCACATTTTACATCTGTCAGTATTTAGTCTTATTAGTTTATTACCGCTTGCCTAACTAAAAGTAAGTAAGTACCAAATAAAGATGACTATAGGTACTTAGGTAGGTACTTACGTTTTTAAAAGGTAGGTCTTAGTACAGGTAGGTCTACTACAGCTTGTCTAACTGTAAAAGTAATTTTAAGATGACTGTAGGTAAGGTAGGTACGTTATGTAAAATAAAAAATCTGAACCAAAAAAATAATATTTGTGGTTATACCTACCTAGTCGATTATTGATGTTAGTTACCTACCTGCAGCTTGTTTAGTAATTTGAATTGAATTAACATGATTTTAGCCACGTGTTGTTATATCGAAAAAATGTAAACCAAATAAAAATAGTGTAAGTAATAATTACTTAGGTACCTTTTATTTAGAAATACCCACCATTGTCTTAACTCTTGAAAATCTAATGCCGAGTCTGCACGCTTGGCACTTGCCGCAAACTCTAAACCTCAACAATCGTTTGGATTGATGTGAGGAAATAAACGTCGCCATCCACACCCTTGCGAGTGCGTTAGTTTGTTTCATTGATGTAAAAATGTGTATGTGTATTGTATTGTTTTGTTATCTTAATTTGGTATTGTTATTTTAGTAGTGTTATTATTAGTATTTATGTTATTTATGTCTTTACTTTTGAATGTTGTGTACACTTTTAAGTGGCAAACATGTAATGCGTGTTTTTAATGTGTAATTAGTTTCTAAGTGTATATTGTATTGCTGTAAGTGTGCTTATCTGAATAAATAAATAAAAATAAAAAGCTAGTTAAGACACCGCGAAGCAAGTTTGTGCGCACTCAGGTGCAGTCCATGTCGCTATCCACACGCTTGCGAGTGCGTTAGTTTGTTTCATTGATGTAAAAAGCTAGATTAAGAAAACGCGAAGCAAGTTTGTGCGCACTCAGCTCAGTCCATCCATTGGCTGCATGCACCTCGTTTAGTCGCTTCCAAGCGATTGCGGTGACATGTCGTTAACCGTATCACAAAGAAAAAAAAGAAAAATGCCTTCTTGTGCACTCAAAAGTTGTTACAATCACTCGAGAAACACAGAAAAAAGTCTGGGTGTAACATTTCATCGGTAAGTACACGAAACACTACTCGTTTTAACTTAAAAATAAAATATTTCCAACATCTACCAGCACGAAACCATATCGCCGCCATTTTTTCAACGCAAATCATAGACTATAAAAACAGACCACGCAAATGAGTTTCTGCCTATTATGCCTAATTTGGTTTTACTGTGAAAAAAATATTTGCTATTATTTTATAATACGCATAAGATCATGAGTATCACGACTGACAATTTAGATTACGTGATATTATTGTAAAAAAATGAATGAAATGAAACAATAAATAAAATATTTATTTCAAGTTGGAACGCAAGTATTGAGTGTCAATATACTGAATTATACTTCAAAACCACAAAACACGATAGTAAACTAAACTTATGTTTTAAACCATCTAAGAAAACCCCATATTACCTAATCAAATAACTGTTAAGGCCGTAGTAGCCAGATAAGCAACATACACAAAAGACAGGAAGAAAATTCTAAATAAAATAAAAAACATTAATCAATTAAGGGATGAATTATATTAGAGCGGGCCGTGCACGAGGCGTGCCCCGTCCGGGCCCGGACGCGGCCACGGTCCGCTCTAATATAAATACAAAATATATGCAACGCCTCTAAAGTCAGTGGCCCGTCCGGGCCCGGACAGGGCACGCCCCGTGCACGGCCCGCTCTAATATAATTCATCCCTTACTATAAATTATTAGGTAACATGAGCCTAATTTAGAGTTATTTGATTGGTGTTTTTTTCTACAAGCTTACTCTTTCAGTAGTCATCAAAACAGAGAAAAATGGATTAGATTCGTCAAAATAGTCAACGTCATCGTCACAAAAAAAAGTAATGCTTTTATAAGCATCTGGGGGCACGGCAGCGCCCCCGCCAAGTCGAGCAAAAAAAAACGGCACGGCCGCACCATCTTTTTCTTGAAGCAGTTCAGGCCATTTTCGACCCCCTATAACTTCGTTGTGGATAGAAGTAGAGGCCTGAATTTGAATTGTATAAACACGGTATATTTCAAATTTCATTCAATTTGAACCAGTAGATTAAGAATTATACAAAGTTTCTTAATTTTGTCACTCGTTAACTGACCGATTATGAAAACTCTAAGGCACTTCTAGCAGGCATTAAAGCTTCAAATTAAGAATACAATTAGTGTTTAGTATATAAATCAAGAAAAAACTAAAATATTTTGCAATTTCTGTCCAGTTTTCTAGATACACCAACTGCATAAATAACTTTGTAATCCCATATAAATATATTGGATTACAAAGTTACATTTGCAGTGAATAAATCAGTGTACCTGTATATTATTATGTATACTATAATATAATGGAATATCCGGTGTTAGTATTCAAGAAGTAAGGTAAGTAAAGTAAAGGTAACCGGTAAGGAAAAAAATAGGACTATCTACAAAAAGAAATGAGATGCCATCAAAAACATACTTGTAAAAAACCAAGTCTCACACGCAACTTAGTTCTTCTATCGTAAAAAGTTGTGAGATCCATGTAATACCAAGTCTACTAAATAATCTAATTTAACATAATATAATATAATGTATTACTTGTGAGATACATTGTGTTTTAATGCGATGGCCAAGTCAACCAACTTGGTATTACATGGATCACACAACTTTTTACGGTAGAGGAACTGAGTTGCGAGACTTGGTTTTTTACCAGTATGTTTTTGATGGCTAGCTTTTACAAACATTACTACTAAAACTTAAAAGGAAGTTTTTGAAATTTGAACAGAACCACGTCTATATGGTCAGTTGAATAAAATTTATAAATAAAATACATTCACTTCCAACTGACTTACATTTAATGTAAGTCAGTTGTAAGTAAATGTATTTTATTTCATTCAACTTTTTTATTTACTCCATGAGCTATGAAAATACATATATAAGTTCGTAAAATAAGTAATTCCAGATGAAGCAGGAAGGCCTCATACCTCATTAATATATTATTGACATCTACATAATGATTGAAAAAGAAAAAGATTTTATAATATTATTACCTATATAAAAGTTTTAGCTAATTAATTATTTACTTATTTTTTTTGCATTAATTTACTTATTTTAAAATATGACAATTACAAAATTCAATAAAACATTAAAACTAACTACCGATTGATTTGTATATTTTTAACAATATTCTCCTACAACACGATAAAACTGTATGAATAGTGTGTCGCATCTGCGCTCTCGGACTTATTCTATAACAACCAAGCCCCCTCCCCAACGTACCACGTGATGCCTGCTGTCATCTAGCTGAGCACAATCTTTGTATTGGACGTCTACTCTAGTTTATTGTACCTCAATGGTTTGTTTGCACAAACGAGACAAGTATTCACAGACGATCGAACTTGGTGCGACCCGCACCAGCGAACTGTACGGTGCGCTTACACAACAGATGCGCGTACCGGACTCCAAACCGTCCAGTCTGTGCTAGCATTGCGTGAACACGTCTCGACATGCCGCCTATTCTATAAAAAACAGGCCAAAATTGCATTAGTTGTGGCAACTATCGTTGCTACATCGCCATTACATAACAAAAGGAAAAGGTGAAAGTAAGGGCAAAATTTTATCTCAGAAACAGACAATAGTACGGTCATATGAATTTCATTAAAGATCTCGATGATAAAGATTTTTGTATATATCTTCGAATGAGTTCCGAAGCATTTATTGAATTTTTGGATTTTGTGTAAAAGTATTTAAAAAGCTTGATTGCGTGCATCTGATGTCTTCTTGGCATTGCTCCGAACCGTATCTATGTCTGAGAACACGTCGCGACGTATTGCGCGTACGGTGGCACAATAGCGACTAGACCGACAAATGGTTCGCTGCGCCGCCGTCCACACGAACGAATCGGTTCGGCTATGCGATTCTCTAAGCGACACATAGACGCTGCGCGAATAGCTGTGATCTGCTGTCTCTTTCCAATTCTATGAATATGAAAGAGACATAGTCATTTCTCAGCGCTGCGGCACCCGCAGCTATTAAGGCTTTAGCCATAGAGTACTATATATTATATATGTATTTAGCTTGGAGAATCGCACGGTGAACGCACCGCGTTCGATGTGCAAGCGCTCCGATCCAGTCGTACCGATACTAATAATAATAATATCCGGCGGATCGTGCGCCACACGATCGAATATGGTTAGTTCGGAGCGCACCATGTTCGTGGTCCGGAACCAACCAAGTTCGATCGTCTGTGAATACTTTGAGTAGGCACAAACGTGTGGACGCTTCGCAAGCGCTTGCGAAAAATTCACTTTGATTTGTGACAAAAAACCGACACATGACGGATCGGCTACAAGCGTTTGCAAACCTACGCAAACCAAGCCAATCGCTCTATACACACGTTTGAATTTGTGACGGCTTGTTGAGGTTTGCCAAGCGTGTGGCCGCGGCATAATAACGGTGGCTGGCCACCAAACAAAATAGTGCGTGGCAAAGCAGCTCCGAGCAAGCGGTCAAGTGAAGGTCAACCCTTTAATCTCTTTAGGTAGTAGGTCTTTCTAAACATTATTATACGTAGGTACCTACTTGTTGACCTTTTTTGCATATTGTACAAGTATCAAACGTTTATTCGAAACGCAAAGTAAGTAATAAATATTCTTTTAAAAGCTAATTTCTTAGCGCTCCGTTGTAAGTACACCGTTGTGTATATTCTCTGTGCTGTGGGTATAAGATAAAAAATTGCCTAGCAAGTGCGGGCAAAGCAGCTCCGAGCGGTCAAGATAAATCAGCGAACATAATAATTTTGTACAAAATACTAATCGTTGGAAAATTTGTTGGATTATTGTTAAATCTGATTAAATATAAAATAATATGACTATTAAAGGTACAAAAATGGACGGAGCAATTTTTCTAAACACGTTATTAAGAAAAAACCAAAAAAATATGTTTGAAATGGAAAATTTATTGGATTATTAAACAAAGCTGTGTATTTAATGATTTAAAAACATGTTAAAAAATAAAAATGGACGGAGCATTTTTTCAGTGGAAGTTATAGTGGAAAATGTTAAAAGTTAAAATTTGGGGTTCTCTGAAATGGAAAAAATGTTGGATTCTTTGACACACTTATTCTAACTAGTACATACGTAGGTATACAGAAAGAATTTCAGCCTGAGGAAATATTCACAGAGAGTTATAAGCGATTTTCATGTTTTGGTAAAAATACCTAACTTCTCGTAACAAATTTTGTTGGATTATTTTACATCTGTAATCTGTATTACCTAACTTCATCACATGCTAAATTTCAGAGGCAGAGGAATTTTTCGGAAGTCTCCATACAACAAATGTCCTCGTTGATTGGACTAATGGTCGAAATTACGAGCCGCATCACTACCTGCTGAGCTGGTTTCGATCTTTCAGTACTGGTACGGTCATCAGATTAACCGGGTCAGATGGTCAGGCGTAGGTATTATCTGACGAGTATGTACTCAATTGCGGGGTAAGGCAGGGAGGACTAACATCTCCTGCACTTTTCAATATATATGTGAATGAGCTCATTGCGGGACTTAGGGGTGCTGAACTCGGCTCCTCGATTGACGGTCATATGGTTAACTCGATTAGCTACGCCGATGATATGGTCCTCCTGAGTCCGTCAGCGCATTGCGTAAATTGTTGGCAGTTTGTGAGAAGTATGCCACTGGGCATGGCCTTCGTTACAATGTTGCCAAAAGCCACTTGTTGATTTTTAAAGCGGGAAGGAAAACACCTTCCACCCACTGTACCACCAATCAGGCTTCTGGGTACCGCGCTAAATAGAGTAGCGCAATTCAAATACTTAGGGCACGTTGTGACTGAGACCATGTCAGATAACGCTGATATAGAGCGAGAACGGAGAGCATTGGCAGTCCGAAGCATGCTTGCCCGCAGGTTTGCTAAGTGTACGAAAACAGTTAAAATAACTTTATTTAAAGCATATTGTCAGACTTTTTATACTTGCAGCCTGTGGTGTGACTATACGCAAAGGACTGTCAATGCGCTCAGAGTTCAATACAATAATGCCTTCAGGATGCTGATGAGGCTCCCTAGATACTGCAGTGCATCCGCCATGTTCGCGGAAGCAGGGGTGGATGACTTTCACAGTATCCTAAGAAAGCGGACAGCTTCGATTTTAAGAAGAGTGCGGGGGAGTACCAACAGCATCCTGACGGTTATACAGGATAGGCCTGACTGTCCAATATTTTGGCAGTGGATCCAGCAACATATGCGTGGATCCAATAAATATTTAAATTAAATTAAAATAAAATAAATTAATGTTGTAATTGCGCAATTACTAATATAGTTTTTAAGTGTACATACTAACATATTTTATGGATTATGAGATCTGAAATAAAAATATTTGAATTGAATTGAATAAGTCTTATTGAATGGATCAGTTAATTGTAAAATGGTTTTTTTATCGGCATCAATATCTGATCGTAAAAAAAGCTTTATAGGTATGACCTGAGACATTATTATATATTATCGTCTTTAAAGTTAGTTTAGTTAGTTTTAAATATTTTTAGTTTTAGTTTTTTTTTATTGAGTTACCATAACCAATAGATTAATAAAGTTTATAATAAAACCTGAAAGTTTTAAAGTAAAACTAACTTGTTTATTTCTTATTAACATTTTTGTCACGTGACCTCCACCGACCAATTCACCACAATCCCACTGCACTGATTATCTGACCGAAGAGACGAGCGTTTTGTGAGCAATTCGTTTGTCACGGCACGCTCAGAACCAGTCTAAGCTTGACTTAGGAAATGGGGGATGATGGAAAACGATGTCACAGTATTAGAAAATATAGATATAGAATATACAGATACAACTCACGACAGTTACACAGTATAAATATTATTTATACTGTGACAGTTATCTCCAAAGGGATAGTTGGAGACTAGGCAATGAGGATTGCAACCACTGCAACAGTCCACGTTTCACCGAATAACGACTGCACACCTGTTTAGCGTGGTGAGCCCATTGCAGCTTTATGCTGTACGCTGGATGTATGTGTGCAGTCTTCAGAATAAGAATAAGAAAAAATTATTGACTTGCACACACTTACAATGAAACATACAAAAAATGTCAAAGAATGGACGAAAATTATACAGGAACGTAAAACAGATAACTAAAATTACAAACACCAAACCAAAAATTAAAAGTAATTCAGCTGTGCAAGGCCAACAAGTAGCTGCCTCAGCGATGCTTTTGTGGCATTATGCGGAAAGCCACAGACGCGCTGGTTTTCAGACAGCTCCCTGGACGTGAGGTGGCGTAGACAGGCCTCCTCCGTAAGGTGGTAATTAAAATACGAATTAAATGATAATATACTTATATGTCTTCAGTCCGTTAGTTCCCTTTTACGATGCCAGGACAAGAGATGAGTTAGAAGTGTTCTTTTAAAATTGAGCCGGCACTACACAGCTCAGCTCACCTTTAATTTGTATGACTACGTTCTATAACTTCACTGGATCTACTACAATTCATTTGTAGTATTTAGTATTTAACCGGCTTTGTGCTCTGGTGGCTAAGCCACCGGTCTCAAACTCAAAGGTCCCGGGTGCGATTCCCAGCGGGGGATATCTTTGTGTACTTGGTTTGGTTGGTGGAGGGCTGTTAAGTCCGCCTGGCTAGCTACCACCATCTTATCTAAGTCTGTCGCCATAACAACGATGTTTATAGCATTGTAGTGTTCCGACAGTTCAGAGATAAGATAGCCAGTTCCTCAGTGGTTGAGGATTCCGGGTGAAGCGCATCCACCTTCGGCCTTATCGTCACTTACCATCAGGTGAGATGAAGCCAAACGCTTACCCGTTGATGAATAAAAAAAAAGTACTCGGGTACTCTAGGCAGAATGGTCGCGACTGTCGATGGACAGGGTTGCGGTTCGTCGCCGCTCTTCACTTCTGTCTTCTTCTTCTTCTTCTTTAGGGACGTGACTGTACTGCGATCGACTGCGTAGATTTCTTGATAAGCAAAGATCTGAACAAAGAAATGCTAACTGTGGGAAGACTTTCATCAATGTTAGTAGGACTGTATTGTTCCGAGAGTAAGAAAAATCCGTCAGTTTTGATGAGGTATGATTTGGTAATGACATGTATTTATTGATATGTTTGTCAATGTCTTCTTTATAAAACTGTGGCCATAGTGCCACTATTTTCCCCCACAGATAAAAAATCCTCCTGAATGGGTGATAGGTTTTTGGACTATTCAAAGGTAAAGGTAAAGGTACTTACTAGAGTAAGAAATTTGACGTAATTTGTGATGTGCTTAGAAGGCAAAACTTTTAATTTAAAGGGCTAAACAATCTATATATATATATATATATATACATTAACATAAAGTATACTTGAATAAAACTGTTTAGATTTTTAATTAGATTTTTAAAAATGAGACGGTCCGTTTCTTAGTGTTTAAAAATTCTAGGTGAAGTTCCATTTTCGACCCTATCGCCTACAATCAGGTGCAATGAAGGCAATTCTACCAAAAAACAGCAATAATTCGTCACGACATGTGGCGCCACTTTGATCCACTAAACATCGATTAAGCGGCGACATCCCTTCAGAGAAATCATTTCAAATTATCATTTACGTGACCACGTACCACCAAACCACTGCTAAAACAAAACATAATCGCGCAACGACCATTGCTACTTCTGTACCGCGATTCATTGAACGAGTCAGACAAAAATTGTCAGTGAACATCGCTCTATCACCTTCTGTCGTCAACCGTTTTGGTGTCCTAAACGTTTTTTTTCATAAAACAAAAACCTCTAATGACCCCACAGAAGTCACGTCTCATTCTAATGTTTTATTATTATACCGAAAGTGTGGTATTAAAATGGTATTATCGGTAATGGCGGGCAGGCATTGTTAAATCGTCCGTTTTCGGCGGAAACCCGATTGAAATCGATTCCGTTTAAAGTGGTTTCGAGACAATTGTCTCTGTTTCTCGACTATTTATTTTTTCGGTTGTTATTGCGCTGTGAGAAGGCAATTTGCTTTTTTTGTGTGACTCAGTAAATTGAGGCTTTATCCTGTGCATGTGTTATTGCTTTTAAACTACATTAGATCTTCATACTGATCAATCACTTATTTAGTGTTTATGGTGTAAGTTTGGGGGTTAAAGTTGCTCGCGTCCGTAGGTTTACGTCCCAGCATCCCAGCATCTCACGTCCGTACGTCACGGGATGTGAGATGCTCACGCGGACAAATTCGGGCTTCTATCAATCAATCATTTATTAGTTCTTAAGCATGGGTATTACAGGATGTCACACACATATAATGAAAAAAAAGGTACAGCCATGATTCACCGTAAGGTATACGAACATTGATGAACATTAAAAATTTAATTTATTATTATTAACTAGTCATTCTAATTCATTAGATTAATTAAATTACATTAGTCATTTCTTAAATAATATATAAATAATAGAATAAAGTGGCTAGAAGATGTCAGTATTGAAGCAACCACTCATAACATAGTAACATAGGATACGTTATTAATTATATTTTGTCATCAAAAAAAGATCGTATGTCATAAAAGCTTTCTAGTTTTGTTTAAGTTTTGTATAAGTTTGACGCGGCTAATGACATAATTTAGAATAAATATGTTAATTTTTTTTTTCATATTATACCTTAGCATTTTATTGAGTAATTCATATCTTAGTTACAATAAAATAATAATAATAGCACGGCGTAGCTCGAATTATATCTATTAGCCCACCCATCCGCTGTCTTGTCATAACAAAAGTGCCTTTATCTTTCAAGCTCGTCCTGGAAGAGAGCTATTTTTAGAGTACCATGTCCATACAAATTGCTTTATATACAAAGGAGCAACTCTGAAATTGCGATAAAAGTCAGCTGTTCCAAATACATACATACATACATTATAATCACGAGTATTCTCCCCGAAGGGTTAGTCAGAGACTAGTCAATGAGGACCGCAAAAGCAGCCGTCTGCCATAGTCCACTTTTAACCAAATAGCGACTGCACACATAATCAGCGTGTTCAGCGTGACAGGTGGTGAGCCCATCGCAGCTCAATGCTGTTGGATGTATGTGCAGTCTTTAGACCGTTAGTCGCCTTTTACGACACCCAAGGGAAAAGAGGGGGCGGCAGTATTCTTTAAAAGAACCGCTACGTGACACGGCACGGCTGTTCCATACATTTACGTCGAATAGTATTTTTTTTATTATAAAAGAAGGAGGCATACGAGCAAGCAAGTCATTTGATGGAAAGTAATCACCGCCGCCCATGGACACCCGAAAACCAGAAATTGGCTCGTTGCTTGAAGATCGAGTAATTAATAGTATTTGCAGTTTTATAAGAAACAGTTGATTCTTTTTCACAATTTCAGAGTTGCTTCCATACAAATAGTTGTTCTTTGCACTTTCATAGGATGGCCATGTTGCGGGATTACATACTTATTACCATAAGTACACACTGTATATGTATTTGAATGTATGTTCTTAAACACATTAACAATAATAAAATAACCGTGACGCGTAGCGGTGAAAGAATACTACCACCCCCTCTCTTCATTTGGGCGTCGTAATAGGCGACTAACGGACTAAAGACTGCTCATACATCCAACAGCTTACAGCGGCGATGAGCTCACCACCTGTCACGTTGAGCATATGTGCAATCGCTATTTGGTGAAAAGTGGACTATGGTAGAGGACTGCTTTTGCTGGCCTCATTGCCTAGTCTCTGAATATCCCCTAAAGCTCGCCGCCGAGGGTGTGGCTGGCCGGCGGCGGAGCCGGCCAGCAAGCCGAAGCTGCGGTGGTGAGCGAAAGCTATCTGCGGCGATAAGCTCGCGTGGGACCGCCGGAGTCCCGCAGCGCCGGAGCCGTGACAGAAACCATGCCTGCTGCATGCTTGCCTGCATTCTGCATGCCTGCTTGAATGCTGCATTTTTGCCTGCATGCTGCATGCTTACTTGCATGCTGCATTCTTGTTTAAATGCCACATGCTTGCTTACATGCTGCTTGCTTGCATGCTGCTTGCTTGCTTATTACATGAATAATACGGTTAGATCATTATTTCGAATGTGTATTATATCAAAAGTACATTATATCAAATGATTTATAGAATCTAAAATTATATTAAATGTATATTATATTAAGTCAGTTGTTATATCAAATGATCCCTATCTTACATCCAACAGCATAGGGCGGCGATGGGCTCACCACCCATCACGCTGAGCACATGTGCAGTTGCAATTTGGTGAAACGTGGACTATGATAGTGGAATGCTTCTGCGGCCCTCATTGCCTAGTCTCTGATTAACCCTTTGGGGATAATAGTTGTAAATATTTATGTATCCATAGGGTCTAACAATATTAATAAGCGAACGTTTAAGGGGAGCATCAATACAACACACTGAGCATGCTCACCAAATTTGGTTCAAAACTACAGGCTCGTTACCGAGATAATCAACAAAACAATAGCATAATTCACCAAAAAATACACCTATTCCAAACCCGTACAGCTGTATACTACACGCACACAAAGATCGCCGATGTCATACAGTTGTTTTTCAATTGTGTGCGTGTATCTATCTGTACACTATCTTTTTATTGACGCTTGCGTGAGTGGTAGTAAAGATATAGCATGTTTCATTATGTGCATTATTTTATTTGATTTAGTTTGTTAGAAAACATAACTTTGTAAAATCACTATGAAACTGGAGCCCATTTTATGTCATTGTATTCAGAATGATGTATGGTACGGCCCTTAAACGTTAGCTTATTGATTTTGTTAGACCCTGTATGTATGTACTAATGGCTATTTTGTAGGTAAATACATATAATCACTACTATTATACCCGAAAGGTTAGTTAAAGACTAGGCGATGAGGACAGCAAAAGCAGTAAACTAAATAGTAAACCTTTTAGCAATGTGTATAGCGTGACAGGTGGTGATCCCATCGCCGCTATTTGCTGTTGGATGTATGTGCAGACTTTAGTCCGTTAGTCGCCTTTTACGACACCCAAGGGAAGAGGGGGTTGTAGTTATGGGGGTTAAAGTTACTCGCGTCTGTAGGTTTACCCTTGAGACCCTACACGTGACCCCTGGGTGGTGCTAAATGAGTGACACTGACTGAGTGGTAGAGCCACGCTGCGTTGCAGCACGCATTGGGCCGGCTCGCCCGGGGTAATACCACCCTCTTACGAATATCCGGCGTGAAATAATGGCACTTGGTGCTGTTGTGTTTCGTCCGGCCAGTGAGAGTTCCCGAGGCCCCTTCACCTCCCCCCCCCCCACAGTTCCTGTTCCTTCCTTAACCCTATTCCTAAGTTAAAGGTCGGCAATGCATCTGCGACTCGTTTGGTTTTTCGGGTGTCCATGGGCGTCGGTGATTTCTCTCCATCAGGTGACCCGCCTGCTCGTATGCCTCCTGCCGTAGTACTATTATTTATTCTGTGCTCCTGCTTATATATAAAAAAAAAATAGTATTCTTTCGCCGCTACGCGACGCGGTTATGTCTTGGTTCGTCATATTTATTTGTCAACAACATCGCCTTTGGATTAAGAATAGTCTGCTGTAGAGCTTTTGAAGACCCAGCAATAAACTTAGAAACTGCTTGTGTGATTCATCAGTTTAGTGTCCAGTGTCAACATTTAGTAAAATATTGTGTTTTTTGGTTTTTAGATTTGTTCCTATTTATATTAATTACCTAAATTAGTTTTATATTGAACTTTATATACAGTTGTGTAGTGTAGTATTAGTTGAATAGCGGCTTTCGCCTGCTACAGGTTATTGTTTTAACCTCAAGGGAGTCCACTGTATTTGCCGTAACCTGTATCTTTTGTGATGATGCTCATGTTCGATATCATCCTTGTTCAAAATGCGTTGCGTTTGAACTTTTTAATTGCCTAATTGCTCAGTTAGAGCTGTGTGTGCGGCGGCACATTAAAAGGATACTACCGACCCGTCTCTTTCCTTGGGTCGTAAGAGGCGACTAACAGACTAAAGACTGCTCATACATCCAACGGCGATGAACTCACCACGTGTCATGCTGAGCACATGTGCAGTTGTTATTTGGAGGAATGATTTTGCAGTACTCATTGCCTAGTCTCTGACTAACACAGGGATGAATAGTAGTGAGTCTATGTAAGTATGTAGTCCGATATCATCCTTGTTCAAAATGCGTTGCGTTTGAACTTTTTAATTGCCTAATTGCTCAGTTAGAGCTGTGTGTGCGGCGGCACATTAAAAGGATACTACCGACCCGTCTCTTTCCTTGGGTCGTAAGAGGCGACTAACAGACTAAAGACTGCTCATACATCCAACGGCGATGAACTCACCACGTGTCATGCTGAGCACATGTGCAGTTGTTATTTGGAGGAATGATTTTGCAGTACTCATTGCCTAGTCTCTGACTAACACAGGGATGAATAGTAGTGAGTCTATGTAAGTATGTAGTCTATGTACCTAAGTTGTGCGGCTGTCAGAAGCGGCTAAGGTATCGATTGAAACAAAAAAAGGTTGATGTTTTACATATTTTATTAAAATGTTCTGGGGTTCGCCAGCGCAATGGAAATTTGTTGCTCATACAATAATTTATACAACCTTCATTGTAAACATTAACTAGAGTATCAGAGTAATTTGAGCTACGCACTTATTCTTAATTTCTTAATATTTACAGTTTAAGCTAGCCTATGCTGTATTTATACAGACGAGATATAATAATAATGGTAGTCTTTTATTTATTTAAATATATATGTATATAATACTATATGATCTGAAATGTTACTTTATTTATAGCGTCCACGCATCATTATAAAATACATAAAAATACGGTTGGTCTTCTACCAGTATTGTAATTTTCCATAACCATTTTGTAAAATAAATCGAGTTAGTAACTCTTTTTTTATTTTTACAATATGATGAAGTACGAAAACATAAAAAATGCATAGGTATTGCATTTTAAACTTTTAGCTAGCATTTTTTAAATTAGCTTCTTTTTACGAAATGTATTGATCGTAAATCAATGATCGTTCTCCGTAGAAAAAAAATAGGTATGTATATCATATAAATTATAATATAATTATTTATATATTGCAAAAAACAGAGTGCAGAATAATATTATAATTATAGTCAATATTTGTTCAACCTTTGTAATTCATGAGTCGTATATTATTCTTATATTCTAGATAAGAGATCTGAGAAAAATAGTTATTTACAAAATGCATAAAAATAGCACACAAATTAACAGCAAAATAAAATTTATCTCAAATAAAAGATTTTCACTATGCATAGGTGAAAATTATTTTATTACATTTTAATTTGTCATATTTTACATAATTTTTATTTTATAATATGTAATTAGCATTATTATAGACTTAGCAAATAGAATGTTCGGTTAAGTAATATAATTATAATACTGATGAAATTATTTACATAATTACGATTAATGAAATCAAAATGAGTATTAAATAATCTAGGTAAGTATTAGGTTATGTACTAAAATTCAATAAAATATATACAGTTCTAGATTACAATTATCGTATAAGTCTATTTACCACTTCCTAAGAAAATAACTAAACATAGTGCCAGTTCTAACCTCATTCTGTAATACATTATCAAAGAGGTAACGAAACGTTGAAAAAATGATTTTTTTATCGTTTCGTTATCTATGAGTTAACGCAAATAATAAAATATTACCAATATAAAAATGGTTCTCTGGTAGTCTCCAAATGTTTAATAATAAATTTAAAAGCAGAAAAGGTAAAGTTTTGATATTAAGTACAATTTGACAAGACACTAACCGTTTCGTAACATGTCGCTCGCTCATGTTATAAAAGTAGAATTAGGTTACGTTTAAAAAATATACCCCAAAAAGCCTTTACTTACTTTTTTTTTTCAATTTGGATGTATTACAAATAGGTTGTACCAAAGAGGCTTATACTTTTTTCAACATATAGGTGACGCAACAGGGGGTGGATGCGACGGCGCATTCGGTGCAGGCGCATTCATGAACGCGTTCTGATTACCAGCCCAAGGTTGAAGGTTCTGTAAAGCACTTAAAGCGGTATTCGATGGAGGCGCTGGTGGATTGTTATTTGGGTTCTGAAAATGAAGCGCTGACAGCGAGTTTGCCCCAGGTGGAGGTTCTTGCATGTAGCCTTTGCTTAGCGCTTCTGCTTGGAGAGACAACATTAAGCGGTTGGCAGCTTGGCGTTCGGCTTCGCGTTCTTCTGCCGTTTGTCGTCTGTAACAAAGACAAGATACATTACATAAACAAAAAATAATATCACAGAACTGTTGTGGAAACCAGTATCTTTTTTGGAACCATGAACCTTACTATTATCGCATGCCAATTTTACTCGGTATGACATGTTGACAATATTTGATTATATCCACAAGACCCGTGTTCATTGCGTAAAGTGTCATTCTACTCTAAACACGCTAACTATGTCAGTTTTATTATGGTCCGGTCCAGGATCATTCGACCGCCCGCCGGCGGTCACGAAACAATAGAATTTCAATTGTGTGTGGTTTTACGGTGCTCAAGGGATTAAACTAAATCACTTACATCATAATCTACCGATTAAAAAATATTTTCAATAAGACAACAACAAGACGCCCAAACAACACCCAAAAATTTAATTGTTAGTAAGCCGGTTATAGAACGTTTTGTCCAAATATATTTAAACTGCTTCTGGCTCCTTAATTAATTAATTATTTCCACTGTCGATAATAATTTTGCAACATCAATCGTTTCGTTATATCGGAAAATGACATGATCAGAAATAATATAACGACATATACACGTGTGATTTTGCGACGCGCGACGTTTTAGTTTTGCTACAGAGTTTATATATAAATAATTCTAGCAGCAATGTTACCCCTCTGGAAATGGTCAGGGTTTGTTGAATTTCGTTGCTGATGTGTTTTAAGGCGTTTAATGAATCACACATTTCTGTACGTTATATAATGTTTCTGATGCTGGACTACATTAATAGTATTTAAACGTCTAAGCAACAAGGACAATAAAATTTGCCTTTATGCAAATACAAATTAAGTAAGTGATAACCTAGCAACTTTAAAAAAAGTGGGTCCTTGAGTGAGGAAAGTCAATTGTTTTAATATGTTCTGAACTAAGGATACTAATGATGAGGCAGATAATTAATAAAATACAAATTCATTCATTTTCATAATAAACAAACTTTGTTACAACTTTAATTAGTTATAAGAAAAAAATACTACATACTTTATCTTTAAACCGCTTTTAATGCCAACTACCAGACATCACATAACATATTATAAGGTTTTTATGCAAGCGTGACTCTGTTTCAACATTATATGTTGGTCTTAAAAGTCAATCCATTACCCCATCCCCTAATCACTATACGCTGCGAACCGTATCAAAGGACATTGAAACAATTACCGTTTGTCAAGCGACCACGAGTTTAAGTGACTCCTACTGAAAACGCTTAAATAATACATGAGGTTTAGAAACGTGTCAGTTAGAGGGGCCTAATTTGATTTGTGTCAATTAGCCAAAGAGTATCCAAATAAACGACGACAGGTAAATTAGTTTCATGTGTTATTATGAAATGTTTAGTAATGTACTTTTTCGTAAATCATTATTAAATAGAAATAAAATCGAAATAATATTAGAACTACGATTCACTTTATATACAACGCCATCATAAACATATTTAACATAGAAATATGTTTTCAATTCTGAGAAACACATTTACTCTAGACTTACCCACAGCATACTATCACGTTGATCTTTAAAGTCAACCACGTCGTCTAGTGCGATAAACACGAGACTTGGCTCGGTGGCAAACCTGGTTCTTAACTTAGCGTCTTGCGCCTGCATAATTTATGTTCAGATGCCAGATTTGTCTCCCCGCAAGTATGCGGATTCAATCCACCGCCCGCAGCTCCGCCGTAAACAGTTATCGTATGGATGATGTAATAACAAGTGATAGGTTTGCGTTTCAGATACTCAATAGAAATGCGTTGGGATGGATGATTATTATGTTAAACAGTGTTAAAAAAAACTATAATATATAGCATCCATTTCTTCTGGACCGAAGTATAAAAGAATCTGTCGTACACCACTTGGTGGTTTGTATAATAGATTTAAGCCAAAAACATTTTTTTTGTCCTAATAAAGCTTGTGTTTAGTAATCTAGGTTTATTTTCAACATTTTCCGTATTCCCTGTTACAAAGCTTTGTCATTGCCCTTTCTGTCTTGAATCATCGTATAATGACAAAGGTAACTGCAGACTCAAACCACAACCCAAACTTGGACTAGTTGGGCAACGAGTTGCGGTCTTTAGGATAATTTTGAACCTCTATACAATGAAATAACGGTACTAGAAGAGCGAAATTTAACTTTTTGATAGATAAATCAATAATACTTGTTGCAACACGACATTCATGTTTTTAGTATTCTATTAAGGAGAATTCTTAGTAAAATGATGAACGCTCAGAGAAAGCTAATAAAATCGCAGATAGACTTTAATCAGTAAATATCTAGGCTTCTCTCTTAATCATTAAGAAGATTTTTTAAAATGATAATTAAGTTTTTCCAACATATTTTTCGTAGTTGATAATTAAGGTTTTTAAAGATTTTAAAGATTGAACTCCTTTTTTTTCCTGCTGATGACTTTGGCAAACTTTAAAATAAACATAATTACCTTAAGAAATAAATAAAAACTTATAGGTAAGGATTGGAAAACCACACAAGCTTACTAAAATTAGCAAACGTATAAACCCAAGTACCACTTCCACTAACTTTAATTCCGTGTTGGAGGAAGGTATAATGCCCAAACAACTTAACTCTGTGGCCTTTACTTAAAAGGGGTGAACACACTTTAGACTAAGCGTCACTTCACTTTAAAACATAATGTACGGAAGTAGCAGACTCCTTAAACTGGAGTCTAATGAAAATGGCCGTATTATGATGACGATGTTTTATCACAAGCAACAGTTTAGAACTTTACTTAAGAAATTATATCTAACACATTTTGAAAAACATAAAAAGGGGGTTCTGCACGCAATTGTGAAAATGTACGTACTTTTAAGTCACTTGTACTATGCGCTGAATTAGTTAAATATATTAAAAGAACTTATGTAAGTTAGCCTGATCATTGCACAAGGTCAATCAAGGCCTTGTTGAAATTTGAAACAAATTATTTTTATACAATAACAAACAATACATAAATCTAATAACTCAGAAACATATTTTTTCGACAACTTTCTTAATTTTACGCATGAAACAATAATTCTTACATGAAAATATTTGTATTAATATTCCGCAGGGCACCCACCCCCTTCTTTAAAAAGTAAATTTTAATTTTTAACACAAGCGCGTGATGGTTTCGCACATTTTGCAGAATAAAAACATTGCTCTAATTAAATTACTAGGTCTGAAACTTCAAAGCAGAATTGTTCTAATTATAGATATAAAAATGATTGATTTTGCTTTGAAGTTCATAAGGCTCTTATGTCAGTCCGATAGCGCGGCACCCCCTTAAATTATATTAAAATTGTATCATATTACTCGTTTATCTTGAGGGGGCACAGCTGTTTGGGCGTTCGGCTTTAAATCTTGCAAGTGAAGCCACACTCGCAGTGCCGGATAATCGGATTGGTAACTGAATTGAAATATCTTGTGTTTCCTGCTCCTTCGTGCTTCGGAAGGCACTTTAAGGCTGGCCGATCGTTTTACATATCACACTAGTTTTTCTTTTAAAAAACCCTTTTTTAAAAGTGATTTTGAATCGTCCAAACCTTTTTGCCTACTAAAATATATCTCGCTAGGAGCTTGAAAAGTGATTTTGCAAGTTAAACATTTTTTACATTAGGTGGACAATCGGATGCGTTATCCCAGCTCCATTGAAACCGTTGGTCCTGGGTTTAGTAGTTAGAAGGCAATGTTAAAACTTAAAACCCACCTAACTCGCATTAGTCATTGTTAAGAAATTTAATTAGCACAATAAGCCACTGTTTTTCCACTGTAGAGCTTTTGCTTTGCCTTCAGCAGGTTTTAATAATAAGAAATTTTATTCGATAGTGACCGTACGCTGATCTCCTTCTGTCACACTAATTAAGACATCGCTACTGCTTAAGTGGTCTGTTTAACATTAATTTGCATGCGCAAAAAGAAAATAAACTTTAAACTTAACACACTAAGCTTCACTTTATTTTAAAAGAAGCTTAAAAGATAAAGCTTTTAAGGGCTCCCGATTATCGCGTACGTATTCGAGTCACTTAAACTGTCTCAATTATTGTAAATCGTTATCGTGATCACGGAGGCTTTATGCAATTACTGTGCATATTTTTTTACTTACAGAGACATCACCTTGTTGAGCAATAAATACTTCTACTGCTATATTAAATTTAGAATTAGTGCTCATCGTGTCTGTATCATCATCGTTTTTATATACTTCACCAACATTATAAGTTTTTTATAATTTGGTGTTCTGATTCCCTAGTCTCTGCTTCATTTACTACCTACTGTTGTTATACTTATAATTAAGTTTTTTTTATCTAGCTATCTATCTATCACTCCTATTTTAGACAAGTATGGCATAAAATGATTAAAACTTTAATTTACAGACACAGCTTGCTATTCTATCCGTTGAAACAATAAGGCATGATTATGTTATGCCTTATATTTTGAGATAAACTCATACAATTCGTGTGCAGTTATCTGAAACGTCGGGTACCTACTTGAAAGAGTATAACTAGGATACCTAATATTGAAATAAGTAGAAGCCTGCCCCGTTTATCACCTAAAATTATAATGTTCTGTACACTTATATCATATCACGAAACCAAACAAAGGTGGTGCAGAAAATTTGACATTATAATTAATTACAACAGACATTGGTATGAATATAAAGTTAATCCATTTGTTGAATTCAAAGTTTAGACTGATATATAGCCTCCCTAGGACGAAACCTCTATTGGCCTAACCAACAAATTAAGCCAGACCCGACCCCCCTCAAAATGAATGGTGTATTCGTAGGGAGGGTGGTGTTATAACGAGTTGTGAGGGTTCTAATTAGAGTGGACGAGTACCGACGATAATGAATGATTGAACAAAGCGCTAAGTCTATTATCGTAGCAAGAACTTTATTAGAACAGTAATGTACGAGGTAAGGTTTAGGGCAGGAGATAATCTATCGATGAAAATTTAAATGCAAACAAGGATTATTTAGTACTGTTATTACAGTTCATTTATTTCATCAATGCTGACTCTTTAGTCTACTAGGTAAGTTTTAACACAAACTTATATACCATTTTTAATACCCGATGTTTGGCCGAGTTCCACTGCCCGGTATTAAGTTAATAACAAAGAACACGACATAACATACATAAAATAAATTATTATTATTAATAACAAAGTCACAGAACGAGAGAGTTAAAAAATACATAATTTTTTATCAAAAAATCTAGACAACTTCTTTTTTTAAATCCGTCCTGTTCGGAATGGATATTTTTGTCAGGCAGCTTGTCGCTCAATCTTTATTCCCTTAAGCTTGACGAGGCATCTACGGGACACTCTGTCTCTTTAATTGATTTGTCGATACTGAAAATAGCAGTCACAAAAAGAGGACGAAAGGGAAATCTTGCCTGAGGTAAGACCAAAGTAGCCATTTTTAATTGCTATTTTGAGTTCCGAGATATAATAATATACAGATAGAGAAGCATACAGATAAAAAGGATACCATATTAATAACTCGGTTTATACTCATTTTGTTACACATTCATCTTAAACTACTGTTCCGGCAGTCCGGGCCATGGGTGCACGGAAGTGCCCTCGCCAAGTCGAACTACAATCGACCCTTGTAGTTTGACACTTAGTACATTGTCACTCCAACTCGCTCGGAAGAATCGCATTCTGCCAGCACGCTGGTCCTGGTGTCACCATGGCTGAGATCCCGGGTTCAATTGGGATTGGTTTCGGGTCTGGAATTCTGGATGATTGATTTCGTTATCTAATCAATAAAAAAACTAGTTTCATTTAAAAATCTCAACTTAGGCTAGGGATAATTATTATTGTTGTAAGAGAGGAAAACTATTTTAAATCTTCTTCAGGTCTTTACCTAGTTACCTATGTAATTGGAGATTCTACAACCGGCATTTTCAGATTTAAATATCTGTGGATTGGCGGACAATTCGAAATTAAAAAAAAAAGTTCGAAAGCCTTGTTAATTTAATTTCAAATTCAGTCATTTGTTTGTAGATAGTTTTTTGTATTTGTGAAATTGTGGTAGTTTTTGGCGCCATGGATAAATTTAAAATTAGTACAATTTTCGAATATAAGTTCTTACGTGGAAATACCGCTGCGCAAACAAAACGAAACAATAACGACGTGTACGGGTCTAACACTGCTTTTATAAACACGGTCCATTATTGGTTCAATCGTTTTAATCAGGAAATTTGAGTTGAAGAACGAGCCACGCGGTCGGCCCGTAACCATTGTCGACAGCGACGAATTGAAGGCAATAGTGGAAGCCGATCCAACTCAATCTACGGCTGAGCTTGCTGCGGGCCTTGGAGTTAGTGTCACTTACGGCAAATCGGAAAGATAAAAAAGATAGACCAGTGGGTGCCACACGAACTAAGCGACCAACAGCGAGACACGCGTCGAAGCATACATAGCACTACTGAATCGGCATAGAAACGAGGGAATTCTAAATCGAGATGAAATTAACACGCAACACATCATCGATAAAGGGTTGCACAGCACTGTCCAATTCACCGCGAGTCGAGTTAAGGCCGTCTTTATAATTAGATAAAGTGAGGCACAATTAAACTTTCCTTAAATAAGCCAAACGTGGGGTGGGGAGAAGGGGGCAATTAGTAATGTCTACTTGATTATTTTATAAGTCGTTAATGTGGACGCCGAAGATGAGCCTCGCTGTTAGACGGTGGGGGTAGGTAATTTGATATTAATTATAGCACTCCGCATTGTTTGAGTAATGACAAGCTTTTATGTTTATTAGCCAAATCTTTGTACATAAAGTTGGATGGTGTACGTTTTGTGTACTTATTAGTGTTATATATCACATGCAAGTGTAATCTATTTAGTACAAGCGGCCGCTCGCGGTTTCACCCGCGTGGTTCCCGTTCCCGTGGTAATATCGGGATAAAAATTATTTTATGTGTTAATTCAGGTTATAAACTATCTGTATGCCGAATTTCATCCAAATCCATTTAGTATTTTTTACGTGAAAGAGCAACAAACAGACACACTCACAAACTTTCGCCTTTATAATATTAGTGTGATGATAGTGTGATGTGATGTGTATAATTTGTATGTAGATTAGAGATCAGTGTGAGTGTCGGCTCATTATGAGAATATACCGATCCGTTTTTACCTTTAGGCGTCTTAAAAGTCGACTAACGGATTAAGGCTGGGATGCCGAAATTCCCGAAAATAGGGTATTTAAAATTATGGATTACTCGCAAATCACAAGTACTCAAAATTTGGAAAAAATATATGTTATTCCACAGTCTTTTATCTAGTCATTCCGGCCATTAAATACTCTGTTAGTGATACTTTACTGTATCGAATAAAATTTCAAACATCCGTCTAATCGTAATTCAAATATCGTATTACTTGCATTATACTTGGTTTTAGTAAGTGAAAAATATACGAAAAAATTGTCTTTGGTGAGGTGAGGCATTTCGGCCGTTATAAGTTAAAAAATTTAAAAAGAATTTTGATTTCCAAAATTACCTACCTATTTTGCTAAGTTGATGTTTGCGAATCGCGATGTGCAATCAATCAGTCCCCTACTAGTTTCTGCGCTCGGAGCGGCGATTGGCTCTGCACCTATTACGCTAAGCACATATGCAGGTATGCGATTCTCTAAGCGACACATAGACGCTGCGCGCATGGCTGTGATCACAGATATTACAGCCATCACATCTTTCGCTGCAGTCACGGCTGTATTACTTACAGAATACCAATTGCATACTTACAAGAAATGTCAAAGAAGTGATACCCTATCACGCCGCTTACATACGTGCAGAGCTAGTGTCGAACAGCTTTGAAAATAGAAGGTAGAATACCAATGGTAAGCTCACCGCTTTTGCAGTCGCTGCTACCAAGGCTTTAACGATGTTTGTGCTTAGAGAATCGCACTACAGTTGGTATTTTGTGAAACGTGGATTGTGACAGTGCATTGCTTTTGCTGTCCTCATTGCCTAGTCTCTGACTATAATAGTACGATAATAGTCATGTATGTTTGTATTGTTAGTTAGTGTTGTAGTATGTATAATTTGTATGTAACATAGACTTGGATCGCTGGATGCGAGCAGCTCAAAACAGTTGGTAAATCTTTATCATAGGCCACTCTGCTTTTGTTCAAGAGTGAACGTCTTTCAGATGATGATGATGATGAAGTTAGATTAGATACTTAATTAGAAAAACTGCGTAAACAGTTTTGCGGAACACATGTACTTATAGAAGTAAGGCATTTTGTGTTTGTAATAGGAACCAATAAATAATAAACAAATAGAGCCTCACTCAAAGTTCTTAAATTTATTTATTTTCTTTTTAGTACATTTTTAAATCGATGATAGATGTAGGTAGGGTAAACAGTCATTGGACACTGAATAGTTATTGGACAGTTTAAATTTAAACGCAAATAATAACATTTCTATTGTTTAAAAACGACTCTATGGTTTGCAGTAAATTATTTTGTTTATTAGTCGCTAAAGTTAATTCATCAAGTTTATGATAGATGGCAGTGTAAAATGTTAAAAAATATTTTTGGACAGTCATGCGCGGTCAGTGAAATTTGCCGCTAAAATTAAATATTTCTTAAGTTTGGTGTGGTGATAAACTTTATGCTTTCGTCTGTTTGCGGAGAGGTAATATATTGCTTATGTTACGTTTTTATCAACTTCCAATGAAAAACATACCTTGATTTGAGGTTATGTTGACCCGTCCAATAACTGTATGCAATAAGATAGAGAAATTCTATTATTGGACAGTTTGAATTTAATAACTGAGTATTAACTATTTTTACACTTCTATTTCATTGTAAGACGGGTTAGTACGGTCTATTTTTAATTTTATATTTCACGGGTTATTCTATCAGTTATTGGACGGCTGTCCAATGAGTGTCAATCAGTGTGTCCAATGATTGTTTACTATTGCTACAGATCTTCAGAAAAGATGCCAAAGAAGAAAGATTATGATCCTGTCAACTTGGATTTAACACTTAGGGCAAAAATTGGTTTTTCGTATAAACCAATTCGAAGTTATTGAGAACCATTTCTTAAACAAATACCTAAATAAGTAAGGTTTGATTCTAGACTGCTATGCAATGATTGAGACTGAATAATATTTAGAAAAAATTCTTTTTTAAATTTCTTATTTCTTTATTGTTTGCTGTAAAATAAAAACAAAAACTACCCATGAACCATATTATACTTATTTAATTCTTCTTCTTGAATCACAACCGTACTGTGCTGATATAAAACAGCATGATAATGTAATTTTATAAACTGTCCAATAACTATTTATTGGCTGTCCAATAATTGTAAATTCTATCCAATGACTATGTTTTAGCCTGATCTTTTTCAAACTATGGTTATTTATAAAAAGCCTTAATATTTGAATGTTTTGAGATGTTGCAGTGATAGTTAATTTTATTTAGTTTCAGAAAAATATAATAATATATATGTAAGTATATGTAGCTATTTTTTTAAGATCTAAAAAAAATAATTTGTTGGTCGCTTAAGTGTCCAATGACTGTCGGTTTACCCCTATATCTTGTCAATTAGTAAAAAAAAATTGTAAAAAGATACATCTTGTCTTACTTTGTTAACATAATTAATATTATACTTTTCATTAAATACATACTCACAAAAAAAAAAATTAAAACTGAGCCTAAAATATACTATTTTCGCATATTCGTACTACCTGTGTTTCCACTATCTATTTTAAATAAACATGTTCAAGCGAAAGTCCTCGGTACATATTTTTTTACTAAAGACCTTCGGTTCTGTTTTCACAGTCTGCCATTTAAAATAAAACAAAAGCCGCATCGCCCGAAACGAAGGCGAATTATTAAATACTCCGTGGAGATTATGAAATTGCACAGAGCCTTAACCGGTGTCAAGCCACCTCATCCGGCTAAATTAAATTTCAGCCCGCGAGCTCATTGCGAGCAAAGCGGTTGATTCCAACAAATTTACGTTCAGTAATTAAGAACTGCTTTATTAATTACTTTTGTTTGTTGCCTGTTTTACAAAAATGCAGAGTGACGACAGGCCCGCAAGGAGGAGGCGCACTTCTACCGAAATGCTTTATTAAGATGAGTTTTAATACGTTTTTTTAAATATCCTTTCAATAGTCTCTATGGTACCTACAGTGGTTACACAATCAGTACCAGAACCAGATGTACCGGGTGCGGGGCTACAAAAGTTAAAAAGGCAAAAGTCTAATCATAAGCATTCACAAGCACTTATCAACGAGGAAAACAATTTTTTTTACTAACATTTAGTTAAAATCTTTACACTGAATCTACAAAAGTTCGGATTTTGGGAGAACCTTCGACAGAGAAGAACTGGCAAGATCTTAAATACTTGTGTGTCACTTCAACATCAATAACACACTTATATCATTGTTGTGAGAGATAATAAATAAATAAAATAAATAAACTTTCTACACTTACACCAATTATCTAGTCCAAGAGAAGCTTCATTATGAAACTCGTTAAATGGTTACTAGACAACGGATAAACATACTTAAAATACTTAAATACATACTTATTATACATAGAAAACACCCAGCCCGAGACAATTTAGAAAAACAATAATTTCTAAATTGACCCGACCGGGGATCGAACCCGGGACTAGATAGGTTAGTTCCTAAGATTTTTTTTGAGGAATCCGGGTGAAGTGCGTTTTGCTTTATCATTACTTAAGATCAGCAGTACAATGCTACTTGGCAGCAAATATTGACTTCATCGTAGTCACGTATGGTGACCAACTTTAGTCTATTTTTACCGTATAAAAGTCGGACTCTGAGCAGAGTCTTAACATCAAACATACCACACTATCTCTGAGAAATATGGTCAAGACTTTATCCCGAGAAGACATCTCTATCCGTCGGGAATTGACGATAGACCTAATTTAATACAGGCGAAGCCCGTGACAGCAGCTAGATAATAAATAATTCATTGTTTCGAAAACACAAAACAGCGAGAACATTCAAAAAGGTGACTTCTTCGTAATATTTGATTATATTTGCGTTAAAAACACTCAAATAAACTCAAATATAGTCTCAAATATAGCCCTGAGGTAGACATTTTTTTAACGTTTCGTTATCTTTAAGTTAACTTTATTATATTTAATGAAGAGTTTAAAAACTAGCAATTGTTTTTAAAAAGCGACGTTGCCGTAATTAATAATCACAGCGGGCAAGATACTTCAAAAGAACGGTGAAATAAATCCAAGTGTCAAAACAAAGCGCGAAGAATTCGGTCTCATAAAAACATTGTCAATAATAAATGTTCCGCCTGTTGTGTATCTTTAGAATTTCCAGCGGACTTAAATTAAAGTCCGATGGGGCGGTACCTCATAAAAATTAAGAGTTTCTTGAAAATGAAGGCGGAATGAAAATTGGAGGTAAACTCTCGTTTTGTGTGTTTTAAAACACATATTTTAAAAATAACATTGAGCTTCATGTAAATTTACAAATAAATAGAGCATTCCAAATGTGGCAGTATATGAATGTGACAACGTTTTAATGTTATTTTAAGAAAGCACGTCATTGTTTTGTAAGTATACTTAGTAAATTTTGTAATCAAAAATTTAAAAACCTTTTTTGCACACCTAGATTTCAATTCCGGTCAAGTTGTTGTGTATGTTGTGTGTAGGTACTACTAAAGATTTGGATATTATTAGTGTTCTGTTCAACATCCATTATTGCTAATTATAAATTCATTGAAGTAAATAAACTAAAGTATGAAAGAAGCTATGCGTTTTCAATGCTCCTTAAATATGAAAAACCGGTAAATGTGCAAACTTTCTAACAGGAGGGTGCCAATCGCTACATTAGAAAGAGGAAAGTGCAATAAAAATTAACGAGGACAAAACATCTACCTTGTACTGGAGACATCCCTCGTATCAATCAGCAAACGGATTTGATTCCTAATTCCCGAGGAGACAGCCTACAAGCAGCAATTATCCAGACATCTTATGTGACACATCGTACAGAAACAAAACAAAGTACAATCAACCTTCGTAAGAAAGCATTACAATCCATTGTCGAGCACCTACAATGAGCCTCACCAAATTAAATTGCGCGGCGAATATCTACCTTTTAGTGACGTGAAAGAGTCCATTCTCGATAGCTATGAGCGCCACCCTAATTCGGGGAGTTTTAATATTCACTTATACGAGGGAAAAGAATTACAAGAAGAAAATAAAGCAGGGCTCATGAATAAATGAACACGTTGCCGCCATGTTGGCATCGGTACATTACGTGTTGGATCGTGCAAGGAGTCCGATTCGATTTGTCGATGGTCGGCCCCGAATCGAATGGTTTTACCGAAACGGTAACCTTTAGAATGTGTAAATAGTACGGGGAAATTGCTTTATACGATTTGCTTTGATTTGGGAGGTGCACTTTGATTGGTTGTTATTCGTTTGCTTGACACGTTTGGCCTTTTCTGTACCGGAATATTCAATGTTTTTCGTCGAAATTTAAAATCAGATCAATCAAGTTACAGACAATTTAATAGCGCAACTGTTTACTATAGCATAAATATTTGTTTAATTTACCAGTAAGAACTTATTGTTAGCAAGTTACTGGCCATCTAATAATTTGTATTGTGGGATCTGTCTCTAAAAGAGGTTTAAGTTTATAACACTACAAAACACATTACTTTTTGCAAACTTTCTGTAAATCAAATTGCGCAAAAAGAAAAAGAAATCCACAGTGACATTTAAAACATAAAAGTAACGCAGACGTCGACGGCATAAAACTAGAGCCCATTTATATCAACACAAAAAGCATAAACAAAACACAGTACAACTTAAGTCGACACATAAAATAACGTTAAAACTACCCAGTGAGAGTCACAAAAATAGGTACCTACATGTACCTATCGCTATACCAAAGAGTGCGTGTAAAAATTCTCTCGTCTTTCCATTGCGGTTAATATTTGATGGCTCAAACTGCCGAGTTGTGTTGTCCATGCAATATTTATCTACCCGGCTACCCCATGTTACCACCCGCTTTGTATACGTATAAATAGAGCCTTTGTTCCTACAGCCTTAATGGGCCAAATTGATCAGTTACGTGGTACGAATAGAGAGGGATGTAGTGTTTAGAGATTAGGTTACTGATGGTGTTGTTTGTAACGATACTTATACTAAAGAGTACTGTGTTTATTTGGCTGTGGCATTATTAAAATAATACTAACCAACCCATCTCTTCTCTTGAATGTCGTAAAAGGCGACTAACGGACTTAATACTGCATTTACATCCAACAGCATAAAGTGGCTCACCACATATGCTGAGCACATAAAATTATGCAGTTGTTATTTGGAGAAACGTGGACTGTGGCAGTGCACTTTAAAATGTTCACGTTTCTTTAAAACTTAACGCTTCACCCGGAGAAACAGAAATAGAAATAGAAAAATATTCATTTGATACTATAAATCACACATTTACATAATTATACTTCTACATAAAAACGGATGTTTACAATATCTATTTTAAGCATATTACCGTTTTATGTTAAACGTCGTCAAAATTTTCAAAAGGTCATATACCTACAGGGTGGAAAAAAAGACCGTGGTTGGAGGAAAAGTACCCTTAATTTTAATAATGGCAAATTATACTGAAATGAAACGGTCCTTTATTTTCCAAAATAATTAAAACAGTATTTAAAGGAAAAAATGTTAACTAGACAAAAAAAAGGTTTTTTTTTCTACTTATAAACATTTTATCCTATATCTATATAGCTATATTAAAGATAGCATTTAAAGATTTTTGAAAAATTACCTGTGGAGCCGGGAATCGAACCGGTGAAATGTGAAAAAAAACAGCCTGTATTTTATGATACCAGCCGAAAGAGTCATTCATAAGGATCAATTTCTTTTAATAATCATAGTATTTCATGTATCTGAATACAAAAGGCGACACGTAACGAATTCAGTCGAAGAATACGTCTGTGTAAAAATGGGTCTCATTTTGAGCAATTCATAAATAAGTTAAGTGAACTATTTTCTTTAATAGTAAGTAAGCTTGCAATAATAAAAAAAATCCTGGTCTGTCTTTAATTTTAGATAATTACTATGTTGTTTAAAAAAAATTGATCCTTAGGAATTACTCTTTCGGTTGGCAAGTATCATAAAATACAGGATGTTTTCTTTTCACATTTCACCGGTTCGATTCCCGGCTCAAGCAGGTGATTTTTTAAAAATCTTTAAATGCAGTTTTAATATTTTTTAAATAAAAGAATGTTTACTATTAGTAAAATTTGCCATTATCAATATAATGGCAAATTTTACTAATAATATTAACTGTAGTTTTTCTCCTCCGGTCTTTTTTTTCCACACACTTAAAAGAATCGATAGATGGTTCATTGACAATCGATATTACGCAAGCATCGATTCGAAAGCTTTACCGATACATCATTTATTACTCTGTCACATCCTTATCTGTTTGCATAAAGAAAAGGTGGCGTTGAATGCATGTAGATCTAGAATTATGACCCATTGTTTTAAGATCGAATAAGGCTTTAACCATCACTCAAGTGTTATTTATTAAGTGCATAAATGTTATAAATTCGCTATTATTATGCATGGTAAAGTACCTAGAGTTGTTAAGCACTAAAGTTTTGATTTGTTCGATTTGCTTTTGTTATGCTTTTACGTCCTATATTTTCACTGGATCTAGTAACCTTTTAAACCGGACCGCATCATGGATGCTAGATATTTGGTGATTCCTCAACCCACCAAAGCGGCAGTTTAACTCTAGTAGTTTAAAAGGGTTCGTTATCATGCAATTAAATCCCCAATCCATTTCCATTTAATATCAGGTGAAGTGGAGTATTTTGCCGGACTGACAAAAATAATTATCGACACTTAGTGAAGCGCGTGTATAAACAAATGCCTCGATGGCCGAGTAGCACGTCATGGTTCGATATCAGAAGGAACTGGGTGCAATTACCAGATTTATGCGTTGTGTTTCGGATTTTTAGATGTACAGCCTGGGATTGTGATCGCCATTTTGTCATTAACAAGCATGGTGGTTGAGTCAATACCTTTAGATTGTATCGATAACTTATTTTCAAAGATGGAGACTTTTGTGTAGCCTGCTACACAAGACACGACAGATATAGGCAAATAACTATTTATGGCTCAACGTGACTTCCAAATAACATAATAAAAAAACTTACCATTATATCAAGTAGTCGTATCGTCATATCGTAGTATCACAGTCACAGTAGTCATAAATTAGTTTTAAATTGTCACCTAGCCAGGATTTGATAAGGGACATCCATTTGTCATAGATAAGTGTTCATAGCATTTTATTAGTGTCATCAATCTGATGTCGGTTCGTGTTACGTCATAGCTCATTTTATTGTCTTGTTGTATTTAAAAGCATCAGCGTAACAACCTATATTGACATATAAGTGAGAAAGAGTTCTGGGCAAATAAAAAAATAATAGTTATAACCAAGCTCCAATTCAGTTAGGCAATTGTGATGGTCTAATTTTAAAATTATAGAAGGTAACTTGAATTGTAAAAAAACACGCACTTATCACTTAAAGCAATTACCATAAGGTAACCGGTATTGGACGCATATAGAGCCGAAATCTCTCCGCAGCCCAGTGGTGCCCAGTGGTGATTCGTAAATAGTTTATACCTACAATGCTACAAATACAACTCTTGTGAATCCACTACACTATCAATTCGTAAGTCTGCGGCAGTACTGGAGACCTTTGTACTGCGAAGAACTGACGAGAGACTGAGCAAGGACATTTATTTTCTGTAGTTATCATTTTCTAAAAGAGCATTTTCCTAATAAAGTTGTTGACTTTTTCATTAAATCGCCAAGGTGCCCGGGTGGCATAACTAAGGAAACAGTAGTTATGTGAATTGCTTACTTATATGCTTTACTTCTAATAATCCACCATAGTTCACATTAATATTGGACAAAATACTAATTTTGTAAAACAAAACAAGAAGATGGCGCCTCACTTTCCCGCCAACAACAACCAAAGAGGTTCTAAATTAAAAACTGCAAGAAGACAATGCAATGCACCGCACAGGTCCGTATCGAGTCGTGTGTTGGTGGCATCACAACCGATTACGTTCTAATGGACAAGCGATGTTTGTGTTCGGAACAGATAACGCGTGCTCGATACGCGCGGCGCCATGCCACCGCTTTTGTTTTAAAGGAAAAAAAAAAAAAGGAACGAATATCGCTCGGCGGGAGATTCGTGATCTACCGTCCGATAGTATACCGTGTTCGCTTGTCTTCTATGGTCGGTTATCTTCGAAAGCTTCTATGGTGTCGATATGGGAGTTTAATGTTTGGTGTTGAAACGAATTAAGTATCCTATATCGTGCAGTTAAAAGGTTGAATATGCCTATTACAATTTTTCACTTTTGTTTACATATTTTGTGAAGTTTTTCGGTTTTACCAAAAATAAAAGAAAATTATACCTTTTCTTTTTTTATTTAACGCGAAAATGCTATAGAAAACATAAAGCGCTATGTACCTCTCCCTATTATGCTACCTAAACATTACTTTAGGATAGTATTTACTAATAAGAAAAAATGGAAAACTAATCTAAAAAATATTTCTTGGGCGAATCGCTGTAGACAGATAAACGAGCTGCAGCTTTTGTAGATAAATATATAATTGTAATTAATTTGTATTGTTCTAAGAATAAAAAAAATAATATGCGTGACAATTGAATATTTATCTTATCGATAGTTCAGTAAAACGTGCAACTACGGATATTTGTATATTAACCGAAAATGTTTTCTTTACGGACACTATAAAATAATATATCGAAAATGAACACAAGGCAGGTAGTTTCTCTAAAAGATCAAATAAATGTAATAAATAAATTGCAATTAAATTAGACATCTTTTATCGTTATCTTAAAAAGAATATTCAAACACTTTCCCACATCAAACAACAATTCGATTACACGACACGTCTCTATTGATACCTAATTAATCGATAATTTTTTGTCTTCCAAAAAAACAAAAAAAAAACTCTTGTCTATTAGTTAGTTTCGGTCGATTTCCCATCCGTCTCTTTGTATTAACCGGCCGTGTTAGCGGTCCACCTATCGGGAGCTGTTCGTTTGTTCTTTTGTAGCGTTATTAAAAGTCTGGTTATCTGCTAACAAGGGGCGACGGGCAGGCGCTGAGAGGATTTGTGACTACACCTGATTAATTTGACTGCTAATGCTTTTGACGCGGCTGTGAAGACAGACACTTTTGTTACTGTAGAATAAGTAATAAGATTTTGTATTTTTTAAGGGAATAGAGGCTACAGTTCCTGATGGAAAGCAATAACCGCTAATATGATTTGATATTATTTTAAATAAAGATATTTTTTTGGTTCAAGCAGTTGTTTATGTAGTTAATTTCAATGTACAGCGTGGTTAATCACACAATAAACGAGGCATGCACGGAAAATCAGCGTTGTAGTGATCTATTCTTATCATTTCACGACCTCCTTAGTCGAGTGGTTTGAACACCGGTTTTTTATGGTGTCGCCATCTCTGAGGTCCCGGGTTCGATCCCCGGTCGGGTCAATTTAGAAATTGTTGTTTTTCTAAATTGTCTCGGGTCTGGGTGTTTTCTATGTATAATAAGCAGTGGTCGGAGTAGGTATATTGATTTTAGATACTTACGTCATGATATCATAACATGGACATGCATTTCTTCCGGAATGTACCGGAGTTTCCAAAAATTTGGTAAATAGAGTAATAAAATAAAAAACCATATGTAAGCAAACAAAATTGTTTATTGTTAATACAAATAATCATTATTACAGTTTTATTAAAAATAATTATTTTTAATCCTCATCGGTTACAAGTTCTACATTTTGATTTTCTGTCTCTATACAATTAAAATAAATAACTATAATTTTTTCAATATTTTCTAATTTTAAGCTATTTCTTTTAACATCTAAGATCCATTTGTAAGTGGAAAATGATCGTTCAACATCTGTAGATGTCAATGGAGCGAATTTGAAATAAAGTTTCTGATTATTTGCTACGCTTTTTTCAATACTCTCGCTGTATTCTCTAATTGTATCTAAATCTGGATTTCGTTCCATAACTGATTCTATTTTATTTTTTATATTCTCATTATTGCACTCGTTAAGCGTAGCCCTTACTTGATCAAATACTAAAAGTGAATCAGCTAGAGATAAATTTTGTTTTTGTAACTCTTTTAGGGCTAGTAGTATAATAGAGTAATTTTCTTCAATATATTTTAAATCATTTTCTAAATTTTGTTTTTCCAAAATGTTTTTTGCGTTTCGTATGGCTATAGCATCAGAACTGCTCAAGCAGGATAAAACTTCTTTTATTTTATCTAAATGTTGAGCGTAGTAAGATGCTGCCTGTAACCAAGTACCCCATCTGGTAATGACTTGTTGCGGAGGCAACGGTAAGTCAGGATATTTTTCTTTTAAAATGTTTACCCTACTAGGAGCCTTTAAAAATACTTTTTTAACATTTGATATAAGAATATCAACATCGTTGTATTCTGACCTTATCTGCTCACTTACACGATGAAGAGCGTGCGCCAAACATGTCACATGCTTCATTTCAGGTAAGTAATGTTTTAAATTTCGCCCTGCAGATAGCATGTACGCTACACTGTCAGTGCAAAGCATTAAAATATTGTCAACTTTCGCTTCAAAAGTGTTTTGCCATAAATTTTCTAGACATTGCAGTACAAATTGTGTTATTGTTTGTCCATTTACTGCTGTTAGCATTTTACAAGCAATCAAATAAGGCCGGCCTGCACTATTACTAGGATGCAATGGTTTTATTAGGAAATTGACTATGTATCGACCAAAAATGTCTGTTGTCTCATCCAGCGATATCCATAGTTTCTCATTTTTATTAGTTTCATAAATCGAATTGATTTTATTCCTATAAAACTTCTCCAAATAAACTTTTCGTAACTGTGATTCGTCAACCACTTTACGATTGGTACAAACGCAACAACAAGTACTGCACATATATTTCTGAAAAAACTCTTTGAACGCTGGATTTTTCATTTGCGACCAAGGAATATTGCATAGAATCAGGAACTTAATGAGGTCGAAGTAAAATTCCTCTTGCGGTCTCTTAAATTTTCCTTGATGTACAGCGCCTTCAATGTGTTTGGTAATGTTGCCTCTATTCACAGCTTTCAAATGACTTTCACACTTTGTACAGTATATAGTGCCACTAGCGTTATCGTAAAGTAGCTCAGGATAGTGCAATAACCACTTTTGCACTGTTTCAGCCTTGACCTTTGCCATATTTATTTATATCTCACCTAAAACAATGATTTAAATTTACAATATATACATACACAACTGTAAAGTCGATAATGAAATTCTGTTTCATATAAAGTGTTTTTTTTAACTGAAGCGGTGATAGCCCTGCGGTGTGCGTACCGGACTCTCATGCGCTGTGATGATTGCTATAAAGTGATTTTTTTAACTGTTTCCAAGTTCTAAAACCTTCTTAAATAGTGAAAATAATTAAAACTTACCCGTACAAAAACAACTTCAAATGGGCCCAATCCAAGAGTAATAAATCGATGTCCGTAGTTATAAGCCAAATTCGTCGTTTTAAGTAGATTTCAGAAGACAGTAAACAAGCCAGGGTCAAGTCAAGATATTCACAACACATAAAATAAGCGCACTCCACGAACCGAAATAAGTGAGTGAGCCACTTGGTCTGGATGTCGGTGCGAGCGCATTGTTTTCGAACAAACAGTCAATGAGTCATCCTGGATACTTGATTCTAATTGGTCAGATGCGTTGAGCATAGAGATAAGAGGACAAAAGACCCTGTTTGCCGGATGTCGTGTGTTGAAATGAATATTATTATTATATCATTTTATACATGCTTAGGCTTTTACTCCAACACTTTTACTACAACAAGGTTTTTACACACCAGTCATTTTTTACTATTAAATTCTGGTCATCTACGCCACTAGCAGCATAGCGTTGAGAGTATTGATACATTTTTAACTAGTTTCATGTAATAATTTCGATGTTTCGGTATTTTTATCATAATAATCCGGAAACTCGGAGGAGTATCCATATTAACATATACGTTTGATGTCATTGACCTTAATTCAATATACCTACTCCGACCACTGATAATAAGTATGTATTTAAGTATATTAAGTATGTTTATTCGTTGTCTATTAATCATTTAACGAGCTTCATAACGAAGCTTTTCTTGGGCTAGATAATTGGTGAGTGTAGGAAAGTTTATTATTATTATTATACTCTTTATTCAAAATATATCTTAAGAAATTTTTTTTACAATATTTTATAAAAAACATATTTACAATATAAAATATTATAAAAAACTTAACCTAGGTTGCCACCGGCAGCGGGGATAGACCCAAGCTATCGGTGGTTAGGGCTGCAGAGTGAGGAACCTCCTGACAATACGTGCCGTGTCAAGGAGTACTGCCTTTTGCATCTGACCCTTGACCCAACCTTTCAGCGAGAGCCTCTCTAGGTGTTGATCGAGGCTCTTCGCTATAAGGCCGTGTGCCGAAACGACTATCGGTACAATAATAGTTGAATCCACATCCCACATGGCGGTAACCTCGTAAGCCAAGTCAAGGTACTTACTTACTTACTTACTTACTTATTATTATTATTATTATTATTTCAACAATTGCTTAGTGGAGTTCCCTTTTTAAGACACTTTTTATTTTATCTTTGTAGTATGAGTCTTTCATTGTTAACATGCCTACCAAAGCACAATGCTAAAGATATTTCCAATAGTCACTCATCCGATGACCCGCCATTGCGAAAGCTGCTTGACTTCCAAGATCGTGGCCCGAACGCAAGCCGATGCTCTGTCGACCTCTTAACAGCATTTGGCTAATTTTATTTATAAATTACATTTTAATCTTTATGTTTTGTAGAAACATGAATAAGTATTTTTAAATTGTTAAAAACATCTTTTATTTATTTTTTTATCATATAACCGGTATTTGAATAAGATTAATTGTCATCCCGTTAGCATTTCTGATTGAGTGTTATCTAGACATTTTAAACATCGTGAGCTATAAATGAATGCGTTACATAATACCAGTTTTGAATATAAAATGGGCATTGGAAACGTTAAAAGGCTATATAAAACAAAAGCATAGATGATGGCAAAGTTTCTTATCTACTTTTATAGTGTCGTTTCAAATTTATTAACAATCTTGCCAATGACATGTAAGCATAGTTGGTAGTGCGTCTGACCGGGTCTTGTATAACTTTTATCCTTTCAAGTAGAAGTACATTGCTTCGCCAGTTTAATTATTTAAAAATTTGTTTCAAATAATACAAACTAGCAAAGCAAAAGATATTACGATAGGCGATGAAGTTAGACAATTGGCCTAACCGTACGTCATAGCCTAGAAGGTTTAGGTTATAAATTCGAAGGCCGCGCGCGCTGCTGTTTTTAACACTGAAAATGTTTTTTCGTTCGCTCCAGTAGGGCCCCCATTTTCGCTGAAAGTGCGACTCGCCGGTGATACCCTCAGGTTTACGGCCACGAGGACGTGTAAGGGCTCAAAAGACGCGGAATTAGAAGAAGTTTAAAATTATGTAAAAATATTTTGGAAAAGACAAAAACTATTTTTGGAAATTGAAAAAAACTTTTTTTGACCGATAAATCGTGTGTTTTCCCAGAAAATTCCCGATATCTCAAAAACGGGGCCGAATTAAGAAAATTAAAAAAAAGCATCTCGGTATTGAACTAAGAATATTTTACCTTATTACACTTTTTTTGATATTAGTGACGGTTGAGGCTGTAGAGGTGCCCTTAGTCGCGAGTTTGCGCGGCACGAGGTGCAATATCACGCGGAATTCGAAGGGTTAAGATGATCTAAAAATATTTTGGAAAAGTTGGTTTTGAAAAAATATATATTTTAAGTATAAATATATATTTTTTTTAGTTCTGAAAAAAAATTAAAATTATCGAAAGAAAAATTACGAGTTCATTTTCAATGCCCTTTCAAGTCGTGTAGAGCACGAGATCTGTGGATTTTTTTCACTGGCGATTGCCACGGTACGTTAGACATGGGCGCCGAGTAAAAAAAATCCAGCGGCGGCGCGCCTTAAAAATATGCTCGGCGGCGGCGTGAAGCCGGCGGCGTGGGATTTTTAAAGTCGTTTTTGGTTATGTAGTTAAAGGTAGAAATAAGAGTAATAAATAAAACCAACACTTCACAAAGATTTCGACAACAAAACATTTTATCGTCGCCGTAGAGCAAAAAGTCACTAAGTAATTAAAATTGATAATGGAGTTCCTCCTTGCGTCGTATTCCTCAATGCTGAGGGTCGTGAGTCGTGACGTCCCTTCTGCATAATTTTCTCTCTTATCGTTATCCTCCATCTTTTTCTGTATCTGGCGGTCTGGAGGGCGCTGTGAACTGAAGAGTTAAGAGTAGTGCGGATCTGGTCAGACCAATGTATTGGGCTGCGTCCTCGAGGCCGTTTCCCGTCTACTTTGCCGGTCGCTATGAGCTTCTCGAGTTTGTCACCGTCTTTCCTTGCAATGTGACCGAAGTATTCGAGAATTTTGCGTAGACATCCGAGGATGGCAGCAACGAGAAGATTTTGAGTTCTCGCAATATAGACGTTAGTCCGAAATGCTGTCCAAGGAATACGGAGCATCTTTCTCCAGCACCACATCTCAAAAGCGTCAATGCGTTTGCGGTCTGTAGCTTTTAGTGTCCAAGTCTCAGCGCCGTATAAAAGATCGAGAAGACACGAGTCCGTACCAGTCTGGTTTTGGTTTTTACGGAAATATTGCGATCTCTCCAGATTTTTGCAAGCTGAGACATGGCGCTCTTAGCCCTGCCAATTCTCCTGCGCACTTCCTTCTCGCACGAACCATCGTTACTGATGTTGGAACCCAGGTATACAAAGTTGTCCACTATTTCTAAGTCCAATGCGCCAGTGAGTTCCAACTTCTCAGATCTATAATAGGCGAAATCCGAACTGGCAGTCACTGAGGAGATCATTGGTCTCAAGGTATGCCAGCAGTCGAGAGTTAAGTACACGTTCCGTATTCTTGCAGAGTATGGACTTGACTGAAATCGTCTTACAGTAAGATGGATCGGCACGGCTACCTTTTTTGGGCACAGGCTGCATATTAGCCAGCTTCTACGACTGAGGAACTAGACCAGTCTCAAGTGAGAGGCGATACAGGTGTGTTAGAACAGTAGACAAGTTAGGTGCACACTTATGTGGGACTATGGCCGGGATTCTATCAGGACCACTAGCCTTATTCACGTTAGAGTACGGAGAGCTTTGAGTACCTCTTTGCTGCTGATGTGAGGTCGGCTATAGGCAACTTAGGTGGAACCTTGCTAGGGACTTCCAGACGTGAGTTCTTTGCAAAAAGAGTGAAATTACCATCTCAGCTGCAGTGTGGGCAAGTGAGCCGTCAGGCTTTATCAGCGGTGGAAATAAAGGTATTTCCAAATGTTTCGCACCCATTTGTATTAAATATAGCCGGCCCCTCTATGGGGGAGCTTCATGCCCGCGGCGGGGAGGTACTCAAAGCTCTCCGTGGAAAAAAGGTATTTCCAATTGGTTGCGAAGCATATTGAACACCGATGGGGCCGATGTGATTGAATCGTGCCCTACGTAATATTCTTTAACTGGGGCTTTCTCAGGGTCTGGGTACCTGACGATTTGCGCGCTCGAGCATTAGCTCAGGCTAAGAAAGCTGACGGGGTTCCGGTTACAGTTACAGCACTGTGCCATACGCCCCAACATTTCTAAGATACTATGCCAACGCGTTGGTGTGGACGTCTTAACGCTAGGCTCGTTCGCGAAGTCCCCAAACAAAGGGCGTTCTTCTGATTCTTCTCCCTCTTGATCGGAAATAGGGTCGTCTTCGTCCTCATCGAGCACCTGAGCTGACGCCTCGCGTAGCGCCCGCACGGCCCACATGAGTAAAGAATAAACTGAGATTATTGTTACAAGAGCCTACACATTGGAACAGTCTAGTCGGCGCGAAATTTTGAACAGTCGGCGGCGGCGGCGGCGCGCCATACCTAAACGGCGGCGGCGAGCCACGGCGGCGCCCATGTCTAGTACGTATACACACACAGAAGTGTGCAACAAATCACGGGTCAACGTAGTTTCGTAGTTAGAATAAAACTTACTGAGTGAGTTTATTAGTTTGCCAATTTTTTAAATAATTTTGGTACACAGTAAGATGGAGCCTGGACACGGTAAACAGAATTGATTGACAGAAACTACATTAACACAAAGCAAAGCTGGCAAAATCTAGTAAATAAAAGTAGCACTCAAACTTCTGGACAGAACTTACTGTTTACTTTTTGTACTGTGCCCGGATTAACGAGCAGTTTTATTTAAAACACGAAATCCTGTGTCGTCCGTTAAACATACATGTTTTACTGGTTTAAAGATTTAAACGAACACGTGTACGAATGATTGAACTGTATTAATCTAAATGCTTTTAATGGTGATTTATTAGACGATTCGCCAGTAATATAAATGATTTATTAAAGTACTGTCGGCAACGAGAGTCTGTTGCACTTTAGTACACAAGGCAAGTCAATAATTTAACTGGTGCTTACTTGTCAACTTCTTATGTAACTTATTATTATGACCTAAAGGCCTAGACAAGTGGCATATACGCTTTGTAGAATAGAATGATTCATGAGAGGGGTTGAGATAAGAAAATAATTTCAAATTTATTTATCTATAAATGATTAGATATAAAATTGGTTGACTGACAGTTTTACAGTTGACAAATTAATTCAAATAATCACGTCTATTATCCCCGAAGGGTTAGTCAGAGACTAGGCAAAGAAGACCCCAAAATAAGCCCTGTGCCATAATCCACTTTTCACCAAATAGCGACTGCAGATGCTCAGCATGACAGGTGGTGAGCCCATCGCCGCTCTATGCTGTTGGATGTATGTGCAGTCTTTAGTCCGTTAGTCGGCCTTTACTACATCCAAGGGAAGAGATTGGGTTGTAGTATTCTAAAGCCGCCACGCGACAAGGCGTAAAAAATTAATATTTCAATAAACTTCTTTTATTACACATTGAATTAGTTATGGCATTATTAAATTTCTCTTGTGACATATAATTATTTAATTTTATAACGTCAATCAATGATAATCTCCCAATGCTTTCGTTTATTTCACAAAGCTGTTAAGAGCACTTAAATATGTTTTCCATAAGAGCTCTTTTTGCTTGGCCTAGCTGTACTGACAATTAGATCACACCAGTCTTAAAGTCAGTGTGGGTACCTAGTGTATTCTGTTTGATTGGTGGTAAGTACTTCAAAACTTTTAAACTAAACGCGGTCTAGTAAAGTGTCTTCCCAATTTCAACCTTACCTTCAGGTGGAATGACTGTCAATCGATTTTTCGTTGTGGACTAAATTGAAGCTTAATAAGGTTCACATTACCTAAAATAATTTTACCTCGCCTTCGTAACCTTATTTAAAAACCGCGTTCAAATATTCCGGGTAAAGTGCGCTTCAATTTTCAACCTTATCATCACTTACCATCAGGTGTTTACCTACCAAGCGATTTTCCACAATACAATTATGCTAATAAGGTTCACAGTAGCATAATAATCTTACCTCCACTTCGTTCTTCTGTTCTGGAACCAAGTCTTGACCTGCGCATCTGTCATCTTCAAGGTCTTCGCTAGCGACGCTCTCTCAGCCGATGCCAGGTACTTTTGCTTGTGAAACCTCTTCTCTAGCTCGGCTATTTGGAGTCGGGTGAAGGATGTTCTTGGCTTCTTCCTTTTCGGAGGTGTTCTGTTCTGGTACGGGTGCCCGATCCGCCTCGTGATGGGGAACGACGCTGGAAGAAGGAGCAAACTTGATGGTCAGTTCACGTACTCACATAATTTTTAAGGGCTTATTTCTTACGTTAATAGTTTCTATTATTTCATTGCACAAAATAAGCTTGAACGATCATTGTAAATATCTAATGATCGGTTTAGATGAATGACTATAGTTTATTTGAATTGCATTATTTATACATACATACACTCGCAATTATAGGCAATGAGTCAAAGAATAGGCAATGAGTCAAAGAATAGGCAATGAGTCAAAGAATAGGCAATGAGGACCGCAAAAGCAGTTCACTGCCACAGTCCACATTTCACCAAGTAACAACTGCACATGTGTTCAGCGTGATAGGTGAGCCCATCGCCGCTTTATACTGTTGGATGTATGAGCAGTCTTCAGTCATTTAGTCGCCTTTTCAGACACCTAAAAGAAGAGTAAGATTTAATGTTAGAAAAATATTATTTATCTGTAAATATGAAATTTTAACGCATATGCCTTCATCACTCATAGTGTCACAAGTACTTCCAGGTAAAACAAAACAATGAGTAAGTATTATTCAAAGACTCGTGATTTTATCGCGATAATGTTTTCGGTAATTGCAAACGAAACTGTTAGCTTTCGTAACCGACATTTATATTTAAGCATATCTTGGTAATTGAAATCACGACTACGCCTTATAAAAGCGTTCGTGAATTACATAAACTTATGAATAAATAAAAATCCCATTAAAATTATACCTTTCCAAATTGCTCATACGGACTATGAAGTATAAATGTATCATTAAAATGAGTAATAATCAAAGTTTTTCCGACCATAATAATGTGCAATCACCATGTTGATTACTTGGATATTCGATTCAACGGAGCGGCCATGTTTGAATCAACCGCAAGATTTAAAATTATAAAAAAAAAAACAAAAAAATGGAACATCCACACCGTTACAAAATGTAGGTAGCAGTTACACGTTTCTCTTTTCAAAATTATATTCAAGATGGCGGCGGGCGGAGCGGTTATTTAAAATTCGAAACTCAATTACGTACCGATGCGCCGCGATTGGTCGACGGTTCAGTAATACACGATAATCATCGGTATTTACTGTAATAGATCGATTTGTATTAAATGGCCCGTGAGATGAGATCATATCGTTAACTAGTACGCTCGATGTTGATTCGAAATTTATAATGGACATAATAATCGAGAATCGCTCATTTTGCTCCGGTAATTTTCTATACATTACAAATTCATTTTAAATTACTCGACCGTGAAGTAGGTACAGCGATTCTATTAATGTTATACATATCTCCATTTCCACATAAACGTACTCCACATGAATACTTATTTCCGGTTTTGATCGTTTAATTGAATGACTGATATGTTTTTTTTTTGTAATTACAAGTTTCATGTATATTATAGTCCGAAGGTTATACTCGATGACTCGAGCTTATATTACACTAGCGAATCCTAGCGGTTTTACTCGCGTGGTACCCCTTCCCGTGGGAATATCAGTATAAAATATAGCCTATGTCACTTGGGAAGAATATAGCTTTCTAATGGTCAAAGAATTTTCTAAATCGGTCCAGTAGTTTTGAAGTCTATTCAATTCAAACAAACAAACAAATAAATCTTTCCTCTTTATAATATTGGTATGGAAGTATAGATAATCATACTAATATGCTGACATTCGAAACCTTTTGTAGGGTCCATAATGACGAGACTAAGGTGTTGGTAGTATCATAATTCATTTGCATTCTTGCTAAGTATAATCAAGAGGCAGATACCTAATGCTTTTACGGTCATGGCTGGTCTAAAGGCTACGATATCAATCTTGCAACCCTATTTTTTCTGTTTAACTTGGACAGGTAACTTATTTTCCACTTATGCGGAGGTCAAACTCAAGTTACTTAGTTAACTTACTTAGTTATAAGAACCCCTTAACATAGCAATGAGGCAAAACATGTGCTGGTACTATTCTATATTTTGGTAAGTTGTGAGCAAGGCAGCGAAGTGAGTAAAACCATCACAGGATACAGGTTTTTACGCGAACGTAGGGCGGAACGCGGATCACTACTACATATTATACATACTTGTAGAAAATATATAAAACACGAATGCAACAGAATTTAAATGACGAAATTCGAGACCCTCTCCTCTATTTTTAAACATGAAACCGTATTAAAGAGCGCCCTCCCCATTGGTCGGTTGAGCGTAATGGTTGCATCACGTGACCGCAAATTGCTGGTAAATTGTGGGTAGTTCACATAGGTTTAAGAAGGCTGTTGTTAGTTTTGTTTCTTTTCTTGGATTCTTAACGCAATGTCGCGCGTAATTTCTTTTTGATCGTCGCTATAATCGCTTTTAGGATTGATGTTGTCAAAAATGTGGGTCACAATATGTATAATGGTGCAGTTATGGGATTATAGAAAATTCAGTTGCATGTATAGTCCTCGTTATAATATTCTTATATTTACCTTAAAAAATAAATTGCTGGCTTAGTAAGATTAAAAGTTACTTTGTGAATGCGCTTATAAAAGTAGACTTTTTCTTTTGGAATGAATGAAATCAATCATTTTAATAAAGTTTTTTTTTATTTAACAATGCAAGATTCAAGACACGACGAGGCCGAAGTTAGAATTTACTTCGTTATCTCTAACTGTCGGAACACAACATTGCCTACATTGTTGTTTGGCGACATAGGTACTTAAACAAGTTGTAGCTAAAAAAGAGGGACTTAAAACAAGCCCTACCACCAACAAAACTGAGTACCTAAGTATCTCCGTTGGGAATCGAACCTTTGGCTACTAGGTCTGGTCGACTGTCGCATATTCCAGTGGCGGTTTATTGGTTTTATTTATTGTTTTTTTTTGTTTTAACTATTCTTTTATTTTCAGTCGTAGACACTAAAGATAAGAAAAATCTCAAATGACTGTCTTAAAAGGTTTTAGTTGAGCTACCAACCTTTTCTTATTTAGATGCATTATAAAATGAGGTACATAAATAACCAAAACCTCTCCGGTACCTAACTACCCGCTGAACAACCGAATAAAACCGATTAGTTACACAAATATTTCAGACGTTCTCATGTCACATACCATCAGGGCGGAAAAGGGTGCGTAACAAGATTCCGCAGCCATAATCCAGTTAGCCCTTTATGATTCATGAGCCGGTCTGTGTATATTCCATTTGGGTACAGCCGCACCTTTGAGTCTTTATGTTGTAAGCGGTAGAGTCGAAAATGCCGATTTAATTTTCGATGCCTTTTGCGGGGGCCAGATGGGTGGGTGGTTACTGCATGGGTACGTGATGCTCTTTTGTTTTTATTGAAATGAAACAAGCTTTGCAAGGTCTCCATGCCACTGCACACTTAGACACACTAACCATTAACACTAGCTTAGGTACAAGACTTAGTACTCGTAGAAGAAGAATACGAAGGGTTGGTTAGCATATGCTTTATATCAGGTAAAGAGATGTCCTTGTGCCCTTTTTTCACAACAAGATTCAAGATTCAAAATCATTTATTGAATTTAATTACAAGGCTACAATAATAGAGCACTTGTGAATGTCGCTATGCCATCGGTTCGTAAGTCCTAACTATGGGGTTAAACCTAGTCGAAGTTCGCTAGTATGAGAACAAGATTACGAGGGCCCGGTTAGCACAGGCTCTATATCAGGTATGTACCTACATACATACATACATATAATGACGACTATTATCCCCAAAAGGTCAGTCAGAGACTAGGCAATAAGGACCGCAAAAGCAGTCCTCTGCCATCTTCGATCAACAATACCAACTAGATAACGCGTCACGTACAAAATCAAAGCTAAATTCTGTCCACGTGAATAAATACTTTTTCAAAGCAATAAATTACTCCTGGCACTTAAAAATTAAAAGACGTCAATAACATTTAGTGGTGAAATCAACCCTAAGGTAATGTTTCCTGTAATTGCCTTGCGAGAAAATAAGATCTCACTTCTCAAGTGCGCTCTTATTTCCTGAAACACATTTTTAGCGCGGACCTGACATCTAGTTGTATTGTTGATCGAAGACTGCCATAGACCACTTTTCACCAAATAGCGACTGCACGTGTGCTCAGCCTGACAGACTGTGAGCCCATCGCCGCTCTATACTGTTGGATGTATGTGCAGTCTTTAGTCCGTTAGTCGCCTTTAACGACACCAAAGGGAGTAGAAAGGAGGTGGTAGTATTCTTTCACCGCTACGCGATACGTATCAGGGGCCTACTCTCTTTCACCGAATCGAAATTTCTATTTACAGCGGTTTTGTATTTAGAATACTAATTTTTATAAAATTGTTTGAAACTTCGAAAATAATGGAAAGCGTTATAAATATCAAACGAAAATCGGCCGAAATTTCGAATCGCAGAAAGAGAGTAGGCCCTTTGGTACTTACATACAGACAATATGTCCTTGGGCCCTTTTACCACCCCACACTAGTTTAGACTCAAAACATAGTTTTCGTAAAACAAGAGTACGAAGACTCGGTCAGCACACGCTCTATACTAAGAGAAGGGTGCAGATTCCTACTCTTGAAAATTTTTTCAACATTTTCCAATTAGGAATTTGTTCGTAGCAAAATTGGCGTCAAAATTGTAAAAAACAAATTTTATAAATTAAAGTATTTCGAGCTCTTCCGTGCTCCGGAAGGAAAATCAACATTATTTGTAGTTTAAAGGGGACATACGTAACTATTTCTAACAACTTTTGAGAAACTGTGAGCACTGTCATTAAAAATATCAAACACTTCCAAATTATTTGGCCGAGAAAGAGTGTATTGTCTTTGGATCCTATTTAATGTATAATGGTAACCAACATTGCTCCTCACGGACTTGGGCACAAAAATGTTGAATCTGCTAATACGAGGTAGTTTTTTGGGTGTATTAACTTTGATTTTTTCAAGGAGATCGGGGCAATCAAGGCTTATATAGACACATGACATCAAAGAGTAATCTTCTGTTTTTGAGGCTTTCAATATTGTAGTGTAAAAGCCACCAATAGATGTTCATCATCGTCACAGCTGCGTTCAGGTATTTCTTAGATGAATACTAACTGGGAGCAATAGATTAAGAATCCTGTCGAAGCACGGCTAAAGGGGCCTAACTAGGGTTGCCACCTTTTTTTAGGAAAAATAAAGTATTTTTTCATTTTGCTATGACAAAAATAAAGTACATAGCATAAAAAAAAGTATTTATTTATTTGTCCTTCAAAACGTATTTTTTTGGTGCTTTTTGCGACATTTAAGCCAGTAACAATCAGTTTTACGTAAATAGAGTATTTTAGCGTAGGTACTTTATTGGTGTCGTAGATTATAAAGTACGCCTACATGAAGAAGAGGACAATACTCTATTTTAGAGTATGGGTGGCAACCATAGGCCTGACCATAAACTCGTTGAGCAGTATTATTTTAATCTCACAATGCAAATTCCCATACGAATTTTCCATAAAGTAGCTCATAAGAGGGTTTATGCATTTCAGTTTCCAATACAAACTTCCAAGTCGAAAATTTTAAAAACCAATAAGCTACTTTTTATTAAACTTTGCATGCTAGAGTAAAGTACAGGGATCTAAATAGTTTGTTGAAAACATTTTTAGAAAACGATTATTTAACTGAGTTATTGCGATTTTAAACTTTCTTTAGTGGACTATAAATCGCAATAACTCAGCTAAATAAACGTTTTCTAAAAATATTTTCAACAAACTATTTAGATCCCTGTTCTTTACTCTAGCATGCAATGTTTCGTTAAAATTGGTTTATTGGTTTTTAAAAATTTCGACTTGGTAGTTGGTATCAGTAGATCCCCAGATGTTGCACCTTGTTTATTTATAGGTACTACAAGTGTCCAAAGTAAAGAAAAAAAGGGAGAAAAATTCTTGAGGTAAAACAAAATTAATGAACTTATTCCATTCATCGTCTCCTAATTGGAATTTCTAAAACGATTACGCAAAGTATGAACGTTTAGAAAAATTAACAGGCAAACTCACATTGAAGGGTTTAAGCGTCTCGGAGGTAATCTGTTTATGGAATTAACCCTTTGGGAAAACCCCATAGAGGTATTATAACCAGAGATGGACCGCACAGTAAGTTTTTGCGCATTGAACTGCGGGCTATGGGCTGCAAACTAGGGTTGATGAGGATTCCACTTCCACATGTTGCGGAAGTTCTGCAATTATTACAGTTACCCGCTACCGCTACCGCTATCGCTTCCCCATAAATGAAAGTTAAAAATTCCTCTTCCGCTATCGCTTCCTCATAAATTAAGAGGAACTAAGGAGGAATTAAAATTGCGGGCGAAATCTCCGGCCCGCAACAAATAACTAAAATACTACGTAGTTACTTTGTTCTTATTAATAACTAAAAGAAAAACGGATAGTGTGATGAAATACACTTAATAATGTGCCTGTTTCATCAAACTTTCTTTTTCTTAATCTTACACATAAATAAATTTTTCGCATCCTCATTCGCATCCTTTTTCTTTGTGCTATATAATTCCTCTTCTCCTTCCTCTTCCTCATAACCACATCCTCAACAACCCTACTGCAAACACCTCAGTGATAGTGATGATTGATCCAAACGAAATTGAGAAAAAACTGTGGCCCTTGCAAATTAATGTGCAAAAAAAAACATTGCTTTGCGGTGTCGTCTCCAGTTATAATACTTATCTAATGGCATACTCTTGTTTTGCAATTTTGTTCACCCTCTCTGTGACCAGTCAAACAATTTTTTTATTCTTATTTACCCAAAATAAATATATTTTACCTTCCCGACCCCTTTGGACAGAACATAAAAGAAAAAGGTTCACGAAGCGAGCGACATTTTTGAATCAGATTCTTTAAGTACCTATGTACCTACTATTTGATATTTTTGACTTACTTAGAAGAAACAAAACTAAATGGTATTTCATTATTTAGTAATACAGTAATTTTGGTAAAATACATAATATGTAATAAGAAAAATGTTTGAGATTTTTATGAAATGCAATGTAAATGAACTGCAAATCTGCAAATCATTCTTAGTAACAACACCTAAACTAAAACCATTTACTATTAATCGTCATGGCTTAAGCACTACAAAAAAAATATAAATTTTCAATACTTTTTTCTTGTGCAGTTGGTTTTCTAAAAAAAAGTATTTACTTACCTACTTTAGGGTGGATTCGACCAAACTGGAATAAGGTCTTATACCTAGATTAAACGCCGAATTTGTATAGACTAGTCTCGGAGTAAGTCTTATTCCAGTTTGGTTGGATCTACCCTTAATGTTTTAAATATACTTGAGCTACGATATGACTAAGTTATTGATGATAATAAATTAATAACTTAGTGCCTACGAATATAACTACAAACAAATCTCACACAACATAAACATTCACCTTAAATAATGTACCGGTTAATTCTTATTTGCAAAAAAAAGGAAATAAAATCAACCACCTTCAAAATGTTTCAAGCACATAGAAAATGATAAAATTTGTTTCATAAAACAAAGTATTTGGACCGGATCGGAAGAACCTTATACAACGTAACAGCGTGCCAAACAAAATGCGCCCTTAAGTGCGAGGTGAAAAAGTAAGGACAGCAAGACGAATGCCTGACGTCTAATTGGACGAACCCGTCACCTGGGATTAGACGTAGGCATTCCATCACGCGGCCCGACGAATTTGTTCGCGCCTTTTGCTCTCGTGTGATTTACAACCGCCTTTTGCATTTTGAATAGCGAACTTTTCGCCGTTTTTGGTTCGAAATTGGAACGGACGTGTGTAGCGGCTTTTGTTTTTATTGCCCTTTTCTTTTAATTTGTTAACTACTTAGTGTAACTCGCATTAAAATCTTCAATTGTACATACATATTACAAGACTATTATGCCATTAATTTTTATAATACAACCTTAATTTTTCTTAATACAAAAACAATTAAGGGTGAGTTTCACCCATGAAACTGAACAACTTTCCCCAAGAAACCTGTGCGAAAATGATAAAAAAATTTCAATCTCCCATACTATTGTCGTCAACAGATCGGACAGTTTTGTATGGGAGGTCAATTTTTTTTTGTCATTTTTGCACATAGGTTTCTTGGGTAAAGCTGTTCTGTTTCATGGGTGGAACTCACCCTTAATTGTTTTTGTATTAAGAAAAATTAAGGTTGTATAAGGGTTAAAGTCAAGGACCGTTAAAGCAATGCACTGTCACAATTCACGCTTCACCAAATAATAATTGCACGTGCTCAGCACGACAGCTTGTAAGGCTATAGTCTCTTTATGCTGCTGGATACTAGGATATAATAATCACTACTATTATCCCCGAAGGGTTAGTCAGAGACTAGGCAATGAGGACATCAGAGCAGTCCTCTACCATAGTCCACTTTTCACCAAATAGAGACTGCACATGTGCTCATCGTGGCAGGTTTTGAACACATCGCTGTTCTATTCTGTTGAAAGTATGTGTAGTCTTTAGTCTGTTAGTCGCCTTTTACGACACCCAAGGGATGAGAGGGGGTGGTAGTATTCTTTCACCGCTATGCGACACAGTTTCTTCTGAGTAGTCTTCAGTCCGTTAATCGCCTTTTAAGAAAAGTGAAAAGAAAATATGGGTAAGGGTAAGATTAATTATATATGAAGATACAGTGCTAAATAAAATAAATAAACTTGTAACAGTGCTGCACGTCTACTCATTTTCGTTCGAACATTTTCTCGTTCCATCACGTGTGCCGACGAATTTATTCGCTCCTTTCGCTCTCGTTTGTTTGGCTCCGGGGTTTAATAATCGCCTTTTGAATGAGCTTGGGAACAGTATTTTTATTTATTTATTTTTGAAATATTTACATTTCAACTTAAAATATGACATTAAAAAAATTTCTGTAGCCCTTCAAAATACTTCACAATATTTTTTTAAAGATTCATAAAAATGACCACGCGCCATTGTTTTTGTGACAATCGAAATACGCGCGAAACCCGCGGCGTGACGTCATCGGATATGTAATCGGACGCCCGCCCGTGCGGGCGGCGAGAGAGAGCGGCGACGGGCGGCAGGGACTATCGGATACGATGACGATGACGTCACGTCACGTCAATCGAGTGCCAGCGAACTAAGCGAGGTAGTAGTGTTTTAACGAATTATTTATGTACAATAACTTTTTAAATACTTCTCGTATCAAAGTGAAATAAAAACTATTGGTTTTAGAATAACGACTTCTATAATGGTATTAAATAAAAATGAACTTTTTTTTCATTTTTCCCAAGTCCATTCTGAATTGCGTCCTTTTCGCTGATTTCGGTTCAAATTGATATTGTTTTTTTTATTAGTTATGTTTTTCTACGTTCTTTTAAGTGTATTTTTAGGTATATTTCGAGAGAATTAACAACAACAAAAAATTTAATGGAAAGGACGCGTGTAGCGGCTTTTGTTTTTTATACTTTTTCTTTATTAATTTTTCATCCCATTTGTTAACGTGATCATAACTTGTAACTTGCACTACAACCTTTATAAATGAAGAGATAGTACTTCTTTTACTTATAACATCGCTGCACTATTACTAATTTGTTTTAACTTATTTTACCAAATTATGCAATAAATATGTAGGTATGGTATGACATAAGATAACATTTTCTCATTCCATCACGCGGGCGAGGGATTTTTTTCGCACCTCACTCTCGTGTGATTTATATTATGTAACCACCTTTTGAATTTTGAATTGCGAATTTTTTGCTGAATTCGTTTTAAATTGATAATGTTTTTCAAAAAGGAACGTTAACGAAAAAAAAATAAACTTAACATTGTAGTAAGTACTTACTCCTATAGGTTTGAATTTGATGGAATGAGTATTTGATGTCGATTTGGTTTTTAGACCTTTTTAATCATTTTGCTGCAAGTTTAGAGCAGTAAAAAACGTTTTGTTCTATTTCGTCCTATTGCTAATGACAGGTCTCCCCTAAACCCTTTCAATCTGTAAAGGCATACCACCTACGCTTATTTAAACATAAAAACGTACAAGCGGCAACCCTAATCTCAAAGCGGAGGGTCACAAGATTATCCACAATTAGGCGACACGTAACCCAGTGGGTAAAACGATGACAGCGTAGGGACAAAAATTTAATGAGCCAAATTGCGATCGTGCACGTAATAACCGACGAACGTCTCACGGACGCAATCAACTCGTTTTGATAGGGAATTATAAAAGAATTCTAACAAGCCCCCAAAGTTTTGGATGTGTTCGCGTGACTTTTGAGAAATCTCGACCAAGTTTAGGTAAGCTGATATTTATTTACGGCATACATTTCCTTGTTATATCTGCAACCTTCATTTATTTGTTACTGAGCTGGCAAACCGTCTAATTCAATTCATACATTATCGCAGGAGGCTTGCATCTCCAAGAATATTACGCACAACTTAAGTTTGTAACGGTGCGCGTCATCATATCATCCAACCTCATTACTTTCATTCAATATTCCATTTTTAATATTTTATAAATAGCAATATTGTTTTCTCGTTGATATTGTGACTCATTCCTTGTTTTTTCTCTATGAATCAAGCGGTTTTTTTTGTACTTTATTTCTTGTTTTTAGTTTTTAATTTTTTTATTATGTTTTGCACAAAAGATCCCAATGGGTCGACGTGCCGCTGCGAGAGGGAAACCTCTGCAGGCCCCACTAAGATAAGATATTATTATATTATTTTCATATTATGAATATCATTACGACTCACACCCGCATCGGACCCTTACCAAACCTTATGCTTCTACGACCTGTCATTTCATTAGATCTAGTACCTAACCCTTCAAAAAGCAATTCAAAACAATGCCGCTTGTTAACAGATATAAATATAAAGACCATCCAATTTGTATTCTATGCAGAATTAGTATTCACAATCACTCGCTTGTAACAAAAAAACTCTTTCGTTGTTTTCGAACTGGCTGCAATCGGTAAAACAAGTGGAAAGCACAAAGCGCAATTTCCCAGAGGCCTGAACATTTCAAATTTAAAAATTCGAACGGTCGTCCTCTCGCGACATACGATCGTGTCCGTACACAATGTTCCGCGTAAAACGAAACACGGGAACGCTAAAACGGATACGTAATAAAGGCTCGCCCTCGTCAAAAGAGTGCAACGTTCCCAAATGCAGCCTAAGCCCGTTCCGATTGCATTCCGCTTTCAGCCGTTGAATTTTCCATGAGCATGGCACGATTCCCGTACGTAGGTAACTAGTGGGAATTGGTGTTCGCTTGTTCCGTGCAAAATGTATGAGATTTTGTGTGGATACTCGTGCATTTTTTTCTCTTTCACTGTCCGGTCGGGCGTAATTGGAAAATGTTGACCGTTTCTGCCTATTTTATTGATGGCAGCTACGCGATAAATTTCCAAAAAAATTCGCTAATAGTCAGAAACGTATTGGCACTGCATCCGTTGCTGCGTACATACGTCTGCAGTGATTTTTGTAAATCAGTCCGGTAATACTGATTGAATAACGACATAAATGATTTATTTTTGTTATAAAATTGTAGGTTATTTTTTTTAAATTAACGATGTTGCGAACTACGACAACGACTATACAATATATAATTACGACTGTTATCCCCGAAGGAGATGAGGACAGCAAAAACAGTTTTCTACCATAGTCCAAAATACTTATTCTTTTTCGAATTAAAGAGCCACGCTCTTGTAGGTATATCCTTCTCCAATCATCTCTAAGCCTAGTCGATTTCGTGACGTAGATTATAAATTTTAAATATTTAAAATATTTCTACAGGCAGGACTCGAACCTGCACCTTTCTCACATTCCGGGTCAGTTGCAAGAGCATTGGAAGACCAATTAAGCTACCGTGTCTCTTATTCAGCCCGTCGTCATCGTCATAAACATCCGATTCTAATATATTTACAAGTAAATCAGTAAAGAAGTCATGAAAAGACACGACGTACACTTCTCTTTAATCTGTGCCGAATAAGCTAGAGTCTGGCCAACGAAAGCTGAACCTCGTAATTATTCGATTGGCAACACTTTGTCTATCTGAGGTGTCATGTCGTATGTGAAATTTAAATTTTTCTGAGAAAATTGCAGCTGTGTGAGTGACCCAGTCATGATTTTTTTGAATTTGCCGCGTTTTTCCTGGTTCAGCTTTCATTGGCCAGACTCTACCCTTGGTCCTCCTATATTTTTTTCTATCTTCCCTCCCATGAAGCTCTTTATGAATTCGTTATGTCATGTCAAGTGGCCAATAATGTTCCCACTTCTATCTTCTTTATAGAAAAGTAAACATAACAAATGGCTAACCTAACAACAACATAAAAACATTAAAAAAATAACAACCACAACAACATAGCACGTATAATATATAGCTATATATAAATACTCAATACCACTTTGCATATTCCCGGAATCTTGTAATCTTTCTAAGGCCACGCAAACGGCAATATAATATTTTATGTAGTATGACTGCGCCGCGCCGCTCGCTCGTATATTTACACTTTTGAAATATGACCGTTTTTATAACCTCTCAACTTATGGATTCCCGATAAAGTGTATCAGAGTATTTAGGAGTCGGTTTTATGTGCCTCCCTCGCCAAATGTGACGGCTTATGTATTGGATGGAATTGGTGGGATGTGGAATAAGCTTTTTCATTGGTCGGAATGTTTTAGCTATTTATATAAAATAGAGCTGTGCGGTGGCGGCCTAAAAACAGAATACTAAAATGAAAAAAAAAAATTATAATGCAAAAGTTACCAATTTATGTAATAATGTAGCCCTGGCTTTTGAAAAAAACAGTTCCTTCCTAAGTTGACAAAACTCACTGGATTTTGTTGTAATAAAAGAATACATGAACATTGAATTTCAAAAATGAAGGCACTCATTTCAGGGTCTGATACTCTAGTTCGAATAACGTTACCGCGATAGTCATTACCTCCTCGACGGGTCTTTTCCTCGATGGTACATATTTTGATCGATGGGTTGTTACCTCGAAAAAATCATCAAAAGTACAGTAAATGTAAAGTATTTGTGTTTCATAACCTAAACATAACATTGTTTTTTTATTGTTGATAAAATATACAATGATACAAACAAAACGTCACTTGTGCGAGAGGTGTGTATACATTTGTGCACTACTGCCCATCTCTTCACATAGGTGTTGTAAAAGGCAACTAACGGACTAAAATATTGTACACTAGCGGCCGCTCGCGGTTTCACCCACGTGATTCCCGTACCCGTGGGAATATCTGGATAAAAAGTATTCTATGTGTTAAACCAGATTATAAACTATCTGTATGCCAAATTTCATTCACATCCATTCAGTAGTTTTTACGTGAAAGAATAACAAACATACACACTCACAAACTTTCGCCTTTATAATATTAGTGTGATAAGCCTTCACAGGCACTTACTCAAAATATATTAAAAAAAAACTATCTAAAAAGTATCCTATGTGTTAATCCAGGTTTTAAACTATCTGTATGCCGAATTTCATCCAAATCCAGTCAGTAGTTTTCACGTGAAAGAGTAACAAACATCTATCGATACTTACAAACTTCCGCGATTATAATATAAGTAGGATACATACAACAGCAAATAGCGGCGATGGACTCACCACCTATCACGCTGAGCACATGTGTAGTTGTTATTCTGCCTATCCCTAAGGAGATAATAGTCGTGACTGTATACATGATGTAGTAAACCAATACCCTAGAAGTATTCTTTTAGTAAGTCGCCATCACACAGCCCATAAACATAAAAGACCGTGTTACCGTGTTGCGTAGCGGTGGAAGAATACTACCAGTACCACCTCCCTTTCCTTAGGTGTCTTAAAAGGCGACTAACGGACTAAAGCCGGCACATGCATCCAACAGCTTAGAGCGGCGATTTGGTGGAAATTGGTGAAAAGTTGACTATGGCAGAGGACTGCTTTTGCGGTACTCATTGCCTAGTCTCTGACTAACCCTTCGAAGATAAGTCGTGATTTAATGTATGATGATGACCTTTGAGATTTGGTACACATGGTATATCGTTTTTCGAATCCTAAGATTCCCTTCTTGAAAAAATCTTCATCTTGATCACTTAAAAATTCATGTACGGCGGCAATCACTTCCTCGTCATTGCCAAATTGTGACCTTTCATTGTTTCATTGTTCTTTTAACCCCGGGAACAGGTAGAAATGACTAGGCGCAAGGTCAGGTGAGTATGGAGGATGTTACACCAATTCAAATCCAGCATCTTGGATAGCAGTCATCGCAACTCGGGACTTGTGTGCGGGTGCGTTATATTGGTGAAGCAACACAACTTTAGGAAGTTTGCCGCGGCGATTTTCGCGTATTTCCTGACGCACTTTTTTTATTTGTTCTGCGTATAATGCTCTATTATTGAGGTATTCAATCATTATCACCCCCTGGCTGTCCCAGAAAAGAGAGTCCATAATCTTACCGGCGGATAGAATTGCCTTAAACTTCTTAGGCGTTGGAGATGACGGCCTCATCCAAGTCACGGACTGTTGTTTCGTTTCAGGATCATAATTGTAAAGCCATGTTTCATCCATATTACGAAGCGAGCCAAAAATCGGTTAGGATCTTGTTGTAACAATTGCAAATTGATTTGAGAAATCCTCAGTCTTGTTTGTTTATGCTCGTCTGTAAGCATTCTAGGCACCCAGCGCGTTGATACTTTTTTCATGCCCAAATGTTCATGTATAAGTACTATGGATACTTCGTATCGAAATTTTTTAGTTCTTTAACAACAATCTGTTAAAACAATTATTTCAACTTTTTTATCATTTGTTCGGTAACTGCCGTCGTAGGGCGTCCCGAGCGCGGGTCGTCTTTAGTTAGTTCTTCCTCTCTTAAACTCGGCACACCACCGCGCAACCGTAGAATATGGAGGAGCATTAACCCCCCATGTTCCTTTTAAGTCTAGATTTACTTGCTCAGTAGTAAATTTTTTAAGGCAGATATATTTTATTACGGCGCGCATTTCAATTTTATCCATTTTGCGTACCACGCTTCGATACGACGATAGGAAAATACTTCTATTTTTAATATAAGAATCAACTTTTTTTTTTATTTTACCAAATACCTGCCAGTATTTACTTTTTCGTTGTTCAAGGAGTTTTTATATGCCATTATTACTTTAAATTGAACACCCCTCGTATGTATGTATGTTAAAACTTTAAGCTTGGACGCAAGATGCAAGCACCGCCCACCACAAAAACCAATAAATTCAATCTACGAAACCCCTGATCGACTTGAAAAAAGCCAATGCGCAATAAAAAAATAACCAAAAAAGTCTGTTTACCACACATAACACGATTGACGTGCTTAAAATAACACTTCTCGTACAATCCCCAGCGTTAAACGCCCTCGTATCGCCGCGGCATCATCGATACGGCACCGATATACCACCATTGAGCTATTATAACTAGAGATGATATAGCAAAGCAATTTGTTGTGCACTGAGTTGCGCCCGAGCCGTGTGTAGCAGCTAACTAAAAGAATACTATCAATAACCCTTCTCTTTCCTTGGGTGTCGTAAAATGCGACTAACGGACTAAAGACTGCACATACTTATATCTAACAGCATAGAGCGGCGAATAGGCCACTAACACTACCTATCACGATGAGTTAATTTGGTGAAATGTGGACTATATGGCAGTGGACTGTTTCTGCGGTCGTCATTACCTAGTCTCTGACTAAGCCTTTGGCGGTAATAATCGTGAATATGTGTATGTAAGTATGTATGAATTTAACCGCCTCCGTGGTCTAGTGGCTAAGCCACCGGTTTCAGACCCAGAGGTCCCGGGTTCGATTCCCAGCGGGGGGTACATCTTTGTGTGCTCGGTTTGGTTGGTGGTAGGGCTGTTGAGTCCGCCTAGCTACCACCATCTTATCTAAGTCTGTCGCCATAACAACGATGTATAAAGCATAGTTGTGTTCCGACAGTTAGAGATAAGTTCCTCAGTGGTTGAGGATTCCGGGTGAAGCGCGCTTCCACCTTCGGCCTTATCGTCACTTACCATCAGGTGAGATTAGGGCCAAGCGCTTACCCGTTACCCGTAAAATAATAATAATAATAATCGCGGCTCATGTTCTGTAAACGCCTCAGTGATTGTCAGTAATCATTGTGAACATTGCGGCCGCAAGTCAGTGTACAAAAACTGGCTTGGCAGTGTCATCTCTAGTTATAATAGCTCAATATACCTTCCCCCGTATCCCGCGGGGAAAAGCGGCGGCGGTGTTATGAAAATTTGACGCGCCCAATATGCGATGATATGCTCAGGGGTAATGCTTCCATGTGTAATGTTGGCCCATCTCCCCTTTTAGGTGTTATCCCGCTTTCCTTGAGAGTGTTAAAACGTGTGTTTGGTGAATTTCGCGGATATTCTTTTGCTACTATCTAAATGTAAATTTACAGTACTACTAAACAATTTATAGATAAAGGTATGACAAAATAAGCCTTAAATCGACCCTAACAATAACACAAACTATGTAACTAGCGCGTTCGGATTGCAATCTTTTAGATTTGATAAATATATTACATAATCCGTGTCGCTTAGCGGTGAAGAATACTACCATTCCCTCTCTCCCCTTAGGTGTCGTAAATCGCCATTTACTAACGGACTAAAGACTGCACATACATCCAACAGCATAGAGCATAGATGGATGCATAGATGGGCTCACCATCTGTCACGCTGAGCACATGTGCAGTCGCTATTTCGCTATCTTCTTATATTAATCTTAATTAATGGTTTCGCTTTTAGCATTAAGCGAGTTTCAAGTGGTATATATTTTAGTTTAATTAGTATTTTACAGTAAATTGAATTAAAATGGAGTCTCACAACACGTGTTGTTGCGAGGACACGGGAGAAACTCCTACTTCGCTATTTGGTGAAAAGTGGACTATGGCAGAGGACAGCTTTTGCTGTCCTCATTGCCTAGTCTCTGACTTACTCTACATGGAAAATAGTCCTGATTCTATTACTAGCGGCCCGCCCTGTATTTCGTCCGCGTGGACCCCGTACCCAGTGATGAATTTCCTAAACATTTCTTTCATACAAACCTTATTAACACAGCAAAAAAGAATTAGCCATATGGGTGCAGCCGTTGTGACGCGCGTACAAATATTAGTGGAAATTGATTTCCCAAGTAACACACATAGGCTGAATACTAGATGAATAATGGATTATTGTGTACTTAGCGCTGAATAAAATTACTGAATAAAAGCAGAGTAGCATGCTATTCAGTCACTACACTGCTTAAATGGGCACAAATTATTCAGCTTTAGTTCGCAATTGCTGAGTAATATCATTATAGTAACGTTATAATCGCAGTATAAGGTGTAACAGGTGGTAACAAGGCAAAATACTAGCAAATTAAGGAAACACTAGTTAAGTACCCTTTATTTCGACAATTGTCGTCTATGTACGCTTTTATATTTATAGTAATTAAGTTAAAGGTTCACGATTTGTTCTGTAAGAACGTCTATTAATACTTTTAGTGACAGATGATTCATATTTATGAGAGTGAGAGAAGATAAGTTTTAAAATGATTGTATGATATCGGTATATATGTTCCTTTTGTTAATAACTTCATTATTTTACGTGAAAGCTAGTAGGAATTCTAAATTACTGTTAGAGTATACATATATTTCTAAGAAAATTTTCAAGCGCCAGTGCATAAATAAGTTTTTATTACAAATTATACTGAAATAAACACATTTAATCGAAAACATTTCGTGTAAAAATTGATTGATTGTGTCATTATTCTAGTCTGTCACCAATAATCACATTAAAAATATTTATTTGTAATTCCTTACTTTACTAAATTCGTGTTAAATAATTAAAATTATGTATACCAGTGTAGATATTAAAGGTTATACATAATAAAAAATGGTAGTGAAATTAAAGAGCGATGTGAACCGTTTTACTTCAACATTACTGTCGTAGCCCGCGTAATGGGGCACATATGTCTGCTTATTCAAACTTAGCCGTAATAAAGTCTTACATGTGAATCCATATACGGCAATACACTGATTACTGGCTGAATATTCGTTCGAACTAGCATCGATAAAATGTGTGATATAATACACTTTTAAGGATCCGCATAATATAGACTGATCCATTTTAGGGACTTGTTACGTAAATAAATTGATCCGTGACAAGATGCAAGGGGATATACTTATCAGTCATCACCAGATATACTTATTAAATCAACTGATGTGAACCTCTATTAAGCAATATACGTTATAAAATACTCGAAGTGCTCTTCAAGAGTAATAAGAACGTTCAGATGAACTTGTAAACAGCCACTATTCAGTCGTAAATAATAGCAGTATACTCGTAGCTATACGGATAAACAGGGAAATTTTACACCATTTACTGAATAACACACGAAATGTACTCCTTTATATATCGTATATCTGTGTAACAGTACACATGTACTCCCTTTAAAAGGCAGCGTTTAGAGGTACACATTTCCTCTATTATACAGCATATGACATATTTGCCACTACTTAATTGCCCTTATTCAGTAAGTAGGCTTGAAAATTTAAAACGGCTGAATAAAAGCGTAAGTTATATACCAAATAAACGCATCTTGCTGTTTAAGGGTGAAGAATATCTACCATTATTTAGTTCTTATTCAGAATATAGCTCCTTGTGTACTAATATTCAGCTTAAGGATCACCAGTGAATTATAATAACGGTTTTAATACTCTGTAAGCAACATTTATGACAACAAGTGATTAAATATACAGCTTTCTGTGTTACTTGGGTTATATCTAAACATTTTTTTTGGATTTTTGACATCCAGATGTACTCTGAAATACCCCATGTTATGTTCCGCGATTTTTTGTAGTTCTCGAGCTATGATTTTTTTTTAATTTTGAGATTTTCGACCTGACCGACTTAAATATATTTTTTTCAGAAATTATAAATCTTTTAAAAAAAAGATGCATAATTTTCAAAAAATAATACAAAATTTCCGGTAAAAAATATATATTTTAATCGGACAAGGCGAAAATTCTCAAAAAAAAATCATAGCTCGCAAAACTACTAAAATCGCGGAACATACAATGGGTTATTTCCGGATACACCTAGATGTGAGGAATCAAAAAAAATTGTTTAGTGTCGCCGTTTGGGCTATCCTGTTATAAGTTAAGATAGATTTCATGGGCATTCCATTAGTGTCCATGGGCGCCGATGATTACTGCCTGCTCGTTTGCCGCCTTCTAACATTCAAAAATACCTAGGAACACGGAACCTTCGAAAATCAGACCGAGAATTCTGGCACTCCGCTATCGATGCGTTGTCATCTCTCTATCTATCTACTCAGCCCACACCCACAGCTGGGCCAAGGAAGGCCGGATTCACTGTTGATACACTAGAGTATCAACGACAATTAAAACGAAAGCCAAACGCTATCCCGTATATAACAGAAAAAAAACAATCTTAACTAAAAACGAATTAAACTATACAATAAAAAAAGAGAATTTCAATTGAACCATATAAAGCTGATCACTCCATTAGCGTTTGATCTCGCCGCTGAATTATGTAATGACATAATTAATAGCGGCATGTAATTAGTGTTTTACGACAGTTTGTTTAGTCGGCAGTGATTGTCGGGCTGTTTGTATCAATAAACCATTGAGCTATTAAAACTAGAGACGACAACGCGAAGCAATTTGTTGTGCACTAAGTTGCGGCTCATGGGCTTCAAACTAGTGATGAAACGACTATCACTTATCGATTACGATTATTGGATCTAATAATCGACGATTACGATTACGATTATTTGTTTAAGTAATAAATAAAACAAATTATCGATAAATCAACATAAGATTTATAACCATAAGAAAAATTAAATAAAAGTTATAATCAAAATTAAAGTAAGTAAGTAGGTAAGTACTTAAAATTTTTGTTCAAAAAACAACATTTATAGCTTTTCGCGCATCAATGTGTACGGTTTTCGCGCTAAAAATTCAATTCAATTCAATATAAAATATTTTTTAAATAAAATCATATATTCAGTTATGGCTACAAGAATTGAGCACTTATGAATATTACTATGTTATTTTAGTCTTTAGGACGGAAAACTTGTACTGAGCAGAACTGGCAAGATACTCAGCAATTGCATTTCTTTTCTCCCTTTCTTTTACAGCGTCAAATACCAATTGGAAAATTAATCGTGGTTTCGTCTCTAGTTTTAATAGCTCAATGCAATAAACCGATACACATGTTCAAACTTTAAATGCGGGTGTTAAAGTTATATTAGCTTTACCGTTTATTGGAATAATCGAGTTACTTTACCGCTCATGAGGTTGATGGACTTTTGGAGCGATTTGATTTTAACATAATTCCGTTTCGATGTGAAACATGGAGAAGACACCCACTTTTACAGCCCGAGCTTATAAACGTCCCACAGCTGGGCATGGCACTAGCCTATTATATCAAAATGGGTAATAGAATAAAAGTGACAAGGCATCCAATTTTTTTTTTGTAAAAAAGAAATAACTTTGTCTACAAACCGTGTCACATATCGGTGTAAGAATACTACTAAACCCTCTCTTCCCTTGGGTGTCGTAAAAGGCGACTAACGGTTTAAAGACTGCACATACTTTCAACAGCACAGGGCCCTGATTCTGTATCGCAATCTATAGATTCCACACCTAAACCTCACCGCGCACAAACGTCAAACGCATACGTTTTTGGGAAGATATCGTAACTTTTTAAGGAATTAACGTGGTTTTGAAACAAGGAATCGTTACAGAATAAGGGCCCAGAGCGGCGATGGGTTCACCACCTGTCACGCTAAGCACATGTGAAAAGTGGACTATGGTTAGAGGATTGTTTTTGAGGTCCTCATTGCCTAGTCTCTGACTAACCCTTCGGGGATAAATAGTTGTGATCATATGTATGTATGTTGTCTATAAACTGTGGCTTATCCCGGCAGTCTATTTTTATTTGTGCGATCCACCTACTAATATTATAAACGCGAAAGTTTGTAAGTATGGATGGATGTTTGTAACTGTTTCACGTAAAAATTACTGAATGGATTTGGGTGAAATTTGGCATACAGATAGTTTATAACCTGGATTAACACATAAGATACTTTTTAGCCAGATATTCTTACGGGAACGGGAACCACGCGGGTGAAACGGCGAGCGGCCGCTAGTCACCTATACATTTACTCGTAACATTAGGACTGCTGAGTCTGGTCAGTACAGTAGTAGTCTTTATTCATACTTTCTGCTTCTTCTTTTCTATATATTTTTTTGATGTGTAAGGAAGACAAACGAGCAGGCGGTTTTCTTGATGGGAAGTTATCACCGCCGCCCATGGACACCCGCAAAACCAGTGGAGACGCAGATGCGTTGGCGGCCTTGAGGGAGGATCTCTAATGCTTAACACGCTCGATTGCAACAAAAGTCCCTCATTGAACTTCATCACTACAGAATAGAATAGAATAGAATTTCTTTATTGCTTAGAATGTGTAACAAGTTCTTAAAAAAATAGTATCAACATAGCATATCATAATTAGTGACCGCGTCGCGTAACGGTGAGAGAGTACTACCCCACCCCCTCTCTTCCCTTGGGTGTCGTGAAAGGCGACTAACGGACTAAAGACTGGAAATACATCGAACAGCATAGAGCGGCGGCGGCAGGAACGGCGATGGGCTCTTCACCTGTCACGCTGAGTACATACATTACTTACGTCGCTATTTGGTGAAAAGTTCACTATGGCAGAGGACTGCCTTTGCTGTCCTCATTGCCTAGTCTCTGACTAACCCTTCGGGGATAATAGTCTCGATTATCTGTATGTATGATTTATTCTTAACCTTTAATTTAATTGTTTCAGTAGCTTCCATTACCCACTATGCCAACATTAAGTATAAATGACTATTTCAAACGTTCAGAATTTAATTTTATATACTCGACTGAAACTCCATTTGACCTAATTCCTACGGAGCGTTCATTAGGCTTAATAATACAGCTAATGGCGCTTCTAAGAGAATTGAAGTGAATTGCCGAGATTATGATGCTATTATGGCAACCGCGCAGATGTGAATCACAGGTTTAGACAAGGCCGACCAATTTATTGTTTGCACAAAGGACGAATGACGCTATGATCCTCTCCATTTTTGTGCAAAGTAGGTTTTATTGTAAACAGTTGGGAACTCTTTTGACGTGACTTGATGTTTCACGCCATTTGTAATCAAATGAAGAAAACTTTAAAAAATATTTTTTTTTGATATTATTTACTTTACTAACGTTAAGATGAAGTTAAGTTTTTCGTCGAAGTTCGTAACGTGAATACTCCGTTTCACCCGTGTGGCCAAGCGCTCGCCTCGATAAGTCAAAGTCAAACGCTTTATTCAACGTAAACCTTTACAGGTACATATTGACGTCAAAAAATATGTATACCTATATAAAAAAGTTAACTAACAGTAGTTAAATCTTATCAACTAACTTAACTACCACTAATCTTTTTCAAAGAAAATTGTATAAGTGGTTAGTTGAGAATACATTTTATGACATAAAGGTTTGTTTTTGTTTTGATAAATAATGATATTTACTATATAATTTAAAATGATTTACTTGCATAATGTTATTGTTTAATGGATTTTAATTATTGAAAATATTAAAGTATTACTGAGAGGACTTAATGTTTGCATGCTATTATAAAATGAGCTTGATATGTGATCTATGTATTTTATAAAGTAACATCTTTATACCATGTCAAAGTGCAAATAAACAATTATCTTATCTTATCTTACTTATCTTACCTACCTACCTACCTAATTTACCTACCTAACTAATCTACCGCCAGTACGGATTTTGGGAGAGCCTTCGACTGAGAAGAAGCTGGCAAGAAACTCAGGAGGCCTTACTTTTTTCTCCCTCTAAGTAACAAAAGTTATAATGTCGTAGCCAAGTCATAGAAAATACATTAAAAATAAATATATTAAGGGGGTGCCGCGCGAACGCACGTGATGCGTTCGCGCAAACTCACAAAAAGACATAAGTCTTAATAATGAACTTCAAAGCAAAATATAAATGATATTAATAATAAGATCAATTCTACTTTGAAGTTTCAGAGCTAGTAATTTAATTAGAGCAATTTTTTTATTCTGCGAAATGTGCAAAACCATCACGCACTCGTGTTAAACATTTAAATTTCCTTTTAAAGAAGGGGGTGCCCTGCAGAATATCAATACAAATATTTTTATGTAAGAATTATCGTAAAATTAAAAAAGTTTTCAAAAATATTAGTTTTTAGATGTCATTATATTTATGTATTGTTTGTTATTTTTTAAAGAATTTGTTTCAAATTTTACCAAGGCTATTATAACCTTGTCCAATGATCAGGCTAACTCACAAAAGTTCTTTTAATGTATTTAACTAATTCAGCGCATAGCACAAGTGGACCCCCTTAATACAAACAGGTTATGCTCGTACGTGCACTATGTCCATATTTGTCATTTACATAATGTTCCACCGGATATCCGGAGGGGTCAAATCCCAGGATGGCGTATTGTGTTTTAGGATTTTCCGATGCTCAGCCCGGGTTTGCGATCATCAACCCGAGTTTGTCAAGCGCGGTGATTAAGCCCACAGCCATTAGTTGTAGCGATGATTTGATTTCAATAACGGAGTAAAAAAGTAGTTAATGTTTTTTATGCAACTCAATTCGTTTTTACATCAAAATACCTGACGGCATTGACAGATAACAAATTCAAAACGCACATTAAACGTCTGTTAATTGCGAAAGCTTATTATAAGATCAATGACTATGTTGCAGACAAATATGCGTGGAAATAAGTCTACTCTGTACTGGTGTTTATTATTAGTATTTTTAGACTACCTATTATTAACTATTGTTTCATTCAATTATTATGAATTGTATTTTATTTAAAATGTATTAATTTTATTATCATTAATTTGTAATACAATTTTATTGATGCGTACAAATTGTATGTACTTACTTAATTATGTTTTATTATATTGTACTTAATTAGATCTATTACACTGTAAGTAACTTTTGTTACTTAGAAAGAGAAAAAAGAATGGTCTCCTGAGTTTCTTGCCAGGTTCTTCTCAGTCGAAGGCGCCCCCAAAATCCAAACTGGTGGTCGATTACCTAGTTAGGTAGGTGGAGTAGATTAGTTGTTAAGTCTTAACTACAAGTTACTTAACTGTTTTTGTTTATTGGTATTCAATTCAATTCAATTCAATTCATTTATTCCAAACAATATACATTGTGTTGAATACATAAAGTTACATTTAAATTACAATATCCGTTAATAAATTAAAATAGTTCAATTAACGTATTAATCTTGACGTCATCAATGGTATTGACGCCTTAATAAGTGCCTGCAAAGGTTTACATTGAATAAAAATTTGTTTTTGACTTTGTAGGTCTTTGCCCAGCAGTGGGACAGATACAGGCTGTACTTTACTTTGTTTCTACGCTTACACAAACACTACACTTTGAAAGACATTTTACACGGTTCCATTCGCATGTATTTTATTTTTACGTTTTTATTTCCGCCTGACGGACGCTTGAACCATATATTTTTGTGCTTGAACCTTTTACAGAGTCCGTGGTCACAGGAAAAAATAAACACGTCTGTCTGTATTCATAATCAGTGTTTTGTTTAATGGAATCAAACAACGTAATCTCACTGTTAGCAAAATCTAAAATGTCACACATTTTTAACCCGAGCGGTAAGATAAGAGCCGAACGCAACCCGTTGAAAAATAACAAAATCTTATGTTTACTCTATACATTCATACATAATAATCACGACTATTATGCCCAAAGGGTTAGTCAGAGACTAGGCAATAGGACTGCACAAGCATTCCTCTACCATAGTCCACGTTTCACCAAACAGCGACTGCACATGTGCTCAGTGTGGCAAGTGGTGAACCCATCGCCGTTCTATGCAGTTGGATGTCATGCAGTCTTTAGTAAGTTAATTGCCTTTTACGACACCTAAGGGAAGAGAAGGGTAGGTAAGGTAAGGTAGTATTCTTTCACCGCGACTCGGTTATTTAAGGATCAAAATGAAGAAAGTTGTAACGAGCCTCATTGAGTGTGAGTGGATGAGATGTAAGGACTCTATTACATCTCTACTGTGATTTTTGCGTAAAATGCCCATTTTCGCATTTTGTAGTAATTTTACAGTTGTATTTATCGGTTTTTATTGATATAGGATAATAAATTCGTTATAAAATCTTTATTCCTCATGAAGTAACCATTATTCTGATATAAAGGAGAATGACCTTTTTACTATGGGAGTTAGGCTAGTTTTTTAGCTAGCTAGCGTAACACAGCGCTTTAATGAAATAAATAGTAATCAATAGCAGCAATACTCTGAATTAAATAGAAAAAATTACATTACAATATTTGAAGCTATCTTTATTTTTAGTTTAAGACTTTTTAGGTATTTTGAGGTTATGACAACTGTTATCGTATGACTATCAGTTCAGTTCAGCATTTATTTATTACTTGACTCGGCGCGCGGCGCGGCGTTCTAGAAAACCTTTTTTAACAGTAATCATTATAACTTAAGATAACACTTTTGATATGTGAATGATTAAGACGCAATAGATATCGAATAGGCTGGTTTGGTCATTCTCCTTTGCTCAATAATATTATCGTAGATAGGAGAAATTCACTTCATTCATTCACTAGAATAAGATTTTTTCTATATAAAACCAATTATATATAAAAATCCCGATGCCGCTATGAACTATACGACTTTATAAGATATAAAATTCTTTTTTTTTAATGTTTAGAACAGCAGTTCAATCTAGGTGTTCAAAAAAGTGCCTTCGCGAATTTTGGGGTTAAGTAATTAAAAAGTTAAGCAAAATTAACTTTTTAATTACTTAACCTTAATTTTTATTTTTATTTTTAACCTTAAATTTACAAAAAGCGAGGCCGCTACAAACTATGTCAATAGCAACTACACTATTCAATAAGTCAAAATTGTTAATGTATTTTAGTTTCTGAGATCAAGAACGCCAAAATTGGCCATTTTACGAGATGATGTAATAGGGCCCTTAAGGATAGCTATATCAAAAACAAATAAAGAAAAAAGTTACAGACAAAATAAAGAGCGCCGGTTGCCAAACGAATAGAGTAGAATAGCATAGTTCAGGTTAGTTCAATCCCTACAGCTCAGTTGGACAACTGAAATAAACCCATGCGTGACACAAACGTAGCATAGGACCGTTAATACATACATTACATGTATATTATGTGTAGTCTTTAGTCCGTTTGTTAGGTTGGTAGTAATCTCTCAATGAGCCACCCCACAGTGACTGTTAACAATACAAAGAAGAAGAAATTAAGAAGACTTGACAAGATTGATTAATATAGAAGGAAAAATCAAAGTCTTATCTTCAAATATTACTTTGAAACTCCATTCATCCAGTAACTGGTGCCTCTTCATGGCTCGTAGGCTTGTAAAACCTCAATAAAAACAATCCAACGACCATCTTATTGCCTATAATTGACACGCGGCGCGGTTAGGTAAAATGCTCTGTGGTCACTCAAACCAGACTTAAACGGTTGGAGGCGGAAATGACCGCGTCACAGCAAAGGAGAGTTGCTACACTGCCTAATGATGTAAAGTAAATGTAATGACTATGAAATGTAAAGGAAGGAGGTATGGTGGCGTAAATTAAAAAAACACTACACCTACCCATCTCTTCTTTTAGGTGTCTTAAAAAGCGACTAACGGATTCAAGACTCAGCATAAAGCGGCGATGGGCTCACCACCTTTCACGCTGAGCAGTTGTTACTTGGTGACTATGAGACTAGGGCTCATTGCCTAGTCTCTGACTAAGCCTACCAACCCACATTGGCCTGACACTGTATAAACTATTGATCATATTTGGAAAGGGCCGAATAGCCCGGCATTGAACCATTTATATTTATTATAAAAAAAATTGGAAGGGAAGACAAGAAGAGAGACACACAGAACTAGAAGAGGAAAGAAAATATATAACGAAGAAATAATTAATTAAAGTTTAGTAGGGGAGACTGGGTACGGTTGAAGCAGGGTACGGTTGCAACAGCGCTTATAACTCTTAAAATATCAGCGGTGTGACGAGGGGTACAAGGGAAGGGAGATGCGGAAGGCAAGTCCGGACACGTATCACAGTGTCGCGTCGCACTCCGCGCGCTACGTACGTTTCTAGGAGACCCTATTGTATTTTGTCGACCAAAAGTAAGTTTTTTCTATTGTTTTCTTTTTGTAATTACTAGTTGATGCTTATTAGTTGCGTTGTGAGTGTTTTTCTGCTTAATTGTGAGTCCTAAGAGGTTCGGAAACAGTGATTCGTTTTTATTTATATGCTTTTCTATCGACGCTGTGTTCGTTGTAATGGCGGTTGAGGGGGATGGGGACAGTTGAAACAGTTTTTGTGGGTACGGTTGAAACAATTATAATAATTGCTTTTTTTGTTCTAGATGCCTAGACAACGCAAACGAAAAACCTCTAGAGGTGAGTGTGAAATAACTCACTACAAAAATGCTTATGAAGAACTTAAAAAAGGGACTTCCTTACGAAAAGCTGCAGAAATGTTTGGAGTTCACCACTCTTCTCTTCTGCGATACAAGAAAAAAAAAGATGCAGCTGCTGAAGAAGGTAACGAGGCTGATGTTTCTATGGGGTATGTAGCCCACAACCGAGTATTTACCCCTGACCAGGAAATTCACCTGTCAAATTATTTAATCCGCTGTGCGGATATCTACTTTGGTCTATCAGTCAAAGAGGTAAGAAAATTAGCATTTGAGCTTGCCATCAAATATAACTTAAAAATATCATCTACGTGGACTGAAAATGAGACCGCTGGAGAAGAGTGGTTTCGCTCCTTTATGAGAAGAAATGTGAAACTATCGGTGCGTACAGCCCAGGCAACAAGTCTCTCCAGGGCAACAAGTTTTAATAAGAACAACGTAAATGCTTTTTATGATAATTTGCAAATTGTTCTTGACCGTGACCACTTTGAACCGCAAGATATCTACAATGTTGATGAGACAGGCATAACAACTGTACAGAAGCCCGACAAAGTCGTGGCAAGGCGTGGAACACGACAGGTGGGAGCGGTCACCTCTGCAGAACGTGGCACTTTAGTCACATTAGCCTTTGCTGCCAACGCGTTGGGTAATGCCATTCCCCCAATGTTTGTGTTTCCAAGGGTTCGATACCAGGATCATTTTATAAGAGATGGTCCAATGGGTTCAATAGGAACTGCCAACCCATCAGGTTGGATGCAAGATGAACTATTCGTCGAGTTTCTGAAACATTTCAAGAAGCATTCGAGTGCCTCTACATGTCATAAAGTACTGCTTGTTCTTGACAACCACTCTTCCCACATCCACATAAATTCTCTGGATTTTTGCAAAGAAAATGGTATCGTATTACTTTCATTTCCACCCCACTGCTCCCACAAATTGCAGCCTTTAGATAGATCTGTTTACGGAGCATTGAAAAAAGCCATAAACTCCACCGCTGATGCCTGGATGCGCAACAATCCTGGCAAAACAATGACAATTTATGACATCCCTGGAATAATAAAAACTGCGATGCCACTTGCTCTCACACAATCAAATATTCAAGCTGGGTTCCGAAAAACAGGAATATACCCCTTCAATCGTAATATATTCCAAGATCTAGATTTTGCCCCATCATTCGTGACAGACAGACCAAACCCAAATGATTTGGTAGCAGAAGTGGTTACAACTGCATCAGCGCAGGACACTATACCTGCACCAGAAAACGTGGTTATGTTAGCGGCTGAAGAACAATCTTCAATACGGCCATCCTCTTTGTCGAACGAAGCTCTTATCTATGAAAACATTCCACAAAACTTTGATGACTCAACGACGCCGCTTACACAAAGTGGTGTAAATGTTCACCTACAGATGCAAGACAGGACAATCAACACAGAATCGATTATACCCACTACAGATCATACTACACTGCAGAGTCACATCAGACATCAATCACCCAAGCCATCTACAAGTAAACAACAACCCATGTTTTCACCAGAAGAAATAAGGCCTTATCCAAAAGCTGCCCCCCGAAAAATCACAAATAGAGGTCGCATTACAAAAAAATCTACTATTTATACAGACACTCCGGAAAAAGAAGCTGTAAGAAAAGACCATGAAGATAGACAGAAACGATTAAAAACCAAGCATGTAAAGAAACCGATATTTGAAGACAGTAAAGCAAAGAAGTCCAAAGGTAAAGCAAAGAAAAAGGCCGATACACCAGCTTCATCAGAAGAAGATGAATATTTTTGTCTTGTATGTGTGGGAGCATTCACAGAGAGTAGATCCGGAGAAAAATGGGTGCAATGTCAAGGGGTCTGCAAAATGTGGTCTCACTTAGAGTGCACTGATGGTGGGCAATACTACGTCTGTCACAACTGTGACGAGTCTGATTAAAGTCTTTAATTTTGTTTCACAAACATTTTTTCAGTTTTAGTTATCGACAGCTGTTAAGTTGGTTTATGTTCCTCCTAATTTAAGTTTTTGTAAACTGATTAATAGTTATTTTTTTTATTATAAAGATTTATTGTTATTATGTTAGTTTAAATCAGAGCAGCAGAGCTCTTTTATTTTATCTTGTTAAATGACCTTAGAGCAGAGCTATTTTGGGTTTAAATAGCTAGTTGAAATAAGAATATCACAGATTTTTTTATGATAATTGGTGTTAAATCACGTAAGACTTAAATTGTTAAGACTGATAAAAGTGCCACACTAGATTAAAACTTGTTTTGGTTGATTATTAATAAACAAAATTATGATTAAATATTATATTTGTGTGTTTCAATTGACCCCCATCACTGTTTCAACCGCCCTTGGTATGGGTACGGTTGAAACAGATTCTCATCTTTCTTATAAACTCCTATAATATAAAAACTATTGCAGGTAAGCCTCCAGTTCATTATGTACTTTAAGACAAAAGCCTACTCTCTCACTTTAAGTGTTTCGTTTGTAATTATGTTGCATATTGGCAGTTCTATCGGCATTTATCTTGAAATTGTTTCAACCGTACCCAGTCTCCCCTACCTACGCACATTTTGACAGGGTCGTAGCACAAACTTATTTGTCGTCGTAGCATTAGCGATATTATCTGTTGTTGCAGTCATCTGTTCTGTTTACGATTAGTAAATGCTTTTCATCTGACGGAGACTGTCCCCCTTAAATTTGAAAGCCTTTGAAAATGGTATCATTGAAGCAAAATTATCTCAATCGTTATTTGTATTATATCTATATTTATTATAATAGCACAGTTTAATTTTTAAATTAATTTATTTTACTTTTTTAATTTTTATTGCATCTTTGACATTGTAATTTATTTCTAATGTTGTATTGAAAAAATTGTTAAGTATTTATACATATTTTTTAATTGCGTTATTTTTAATTTTCGTATGTTGTGAGACATTGTATGAAATATTAACATCTAAGTATTTATACATTTTGAAATACTAACCTACATTTCACAATAAAGTAATTTTTTAAATAAGAAATAAGCAAACGAGCAGGCGGGTCACCCGATGGAGAGCAATCACACCCGCAAAACCATAGGAGTCGCAGATGCGTTCACCACCAAGTGCCATTATTTCGCGCCGGATATTCGTGAGAGGGTGTATTACCCTGGGCGAGCCGGCCCAATGCGTGCTGCAACGCAGCGTGGCTTTACCACTCACTCAGTGTCACTCATTTAGCACCACCCAGGGGTCACTTGTAGGGTATCAAAGGTAAACCTACGGATGCGAGTAACCCCCAAAAGGTAAGGTAAAAAGGTACTCATACTATTAGTAAAATAACTTGAAGAACTTGATTTTAAAGATAACAAACCGTTGAGTTTATTTAAGCGTTTTTTAAGGCAAATAATCAAATATTATAAATCCTATTAGCATGAAATACTTGCAGTTTCGTGAATAAAAACAGTTTAAAACTCAAATATCAGTTTTATTTATGGCTTCTAAAAAGTCACAATTAATGCTATCGGTTCCTATGTTTCTTTCTACTGAGAAGAACCGGCAAGTAACACAGCAAGCTACCTACCTATTTCTTTACCCTTGGAGGATGTCATTCAACTTACGAACAATATCACCTAGGAGTTTCAATCACGTGCTGGATTTTACTAAAACTAGCCTGCAGTTTTGTTTTTTTTCTAAAATTCGTGTTATGTCGAATATTAATGTGAATTATCAGTGGATTATTTACTGTTAACTGTTCGTGAACGTGCATGAGTGTTGGCAAATAAAACGAAACAGTGCAACCAATGATATTATATGTGTAGATACGTTGTCTGCCCTCCGTAATGACTAGAACAAACTCAGGTAATTGCCCGAGTTTCACTCAGTCACACGTCAGTCAGTGTCACGTCAACACGATTTACACGATCGTTACCTTTATAAGTTTTTGATTTGTTAATTGGTTAAAATGCCTTCCTATGTATCCAAAAATTGTAAAAATTATATTGCAACCGTAAGAGACAAAAAAAATGTCTTATTTCATTCGTAAGTATTGTAAATATAAATTTACAATACAAATTTTCATTTAGTGATAACATTTGCCATGTTGCCAATCCGATATGCATGAGTGAGGAGCGTATACTATGTTTTCTGTAAAAGTGAAAGAGAAAAATAATGGCGGCCAAGATAGCGCATAAATTCTATGAGCTCATTGGTCAACTACTAAAAGTCAAAATATTGTCTATCTCTTTTTAACAATAGGCTAATGATATGATTTTCCCTTTCGACGTGTATTACGTCATAGAAACAATTTCGCCATTTTAAAATGCAATTCATTCACGTTTAACTAGTCTTTTTATAAAAGTTCATTGAGTGCAACATCACTTTTCAAATTCTCTCAAAAAGTCCGTGTGAGATCTCAATAAAGTCCCATAGCTTTATTAAGTTTGAAGAGGTTTGGGTGAATATCATTTACCATTAAACGTTCATTATCACTCACTATCATCTACTATAAGCAAAGAAAATAAAGTAGGTATTCACTATTACTCTTACTTGACCGGTTTTGTTTTCGCTAGACATTTGACATTTTTGTCAACTTTGTTACTTGTGAGGACCTGTAATTGGCCATCTGTTATTATTACCACTACTAATACTGTTTGAATAAGCTGTTGGTCTTCCTAAGATATATATAAATAAATAAATAAATAAAACTTATTTTGTCTCTTTTCTTTCAATGCTTATGGCCCATTTGAAAAAATAGGACAACTATACGAATCTCATTTGGACTCCTTCTATGCTTTACTTATTATTCTATGTCGCTAACTTAGAAACACCGTCATACTTCTGCCATATCGTACAAAATATCTATAAATTGTATAAAACACCATCGTCCTTTATCGATATTTTGTTTAGAAGATGAAAGCGTAGCCACTGACACAGGAAAACGGAAAACGGCGACCTTACCTTATAATAAGTAATTATAATGATGATGTTAGAAGGAACACTGTCGGATACTGTGCTACAACTACATAAAACCATTGACCTAGAAGTATAGACAAGAACGTTCATACAAACCATTTGTTCAAATTCTGGTATGAGAGACCTAAAGTTCGCTGCAGCCGCTGCAGCGCAGTCGTCTTCGTCGTCGTCGTCGTAAGTGTAGTCAACAGACAGACATCGCAGCGCCGCTGCGCCAGATCGGTCAAAGACAACAGTGTATATCAAGATGGCGTCCCAAATAGATTGTCATAACAATAATTGAAAAAATATCTTTTCTATTCTAATAATACGATATAATAACTACATAATAATGACTTGAATAACAATTAATTTCACTTACTTGACAACTGAATTGTAGTAAGCGTCTAGGTGTACACTTTGAAAAGAAATGAAGAATTATTTTCGCCGCTCCGCACGCGCGAACGTAAAAGTCAGACTAAAGCAAGGTGCCGAGTCGACTCCGCAGATGAGTGGAACCACAGATATATCTGTGAGTGGAACATAGTGCGTGTTCGGAACGGCCTATCTAGTGTAACGTATATATCGCTGCATAAAACCAACATAAAAATTACATAAAACTCACAAAATAACTACACAATAAATACATAATGCCTAAACAAAATGACAGCAATTTGCATAGCTGCGTTTAGTAGCGGTTTACGCTCTAGTTAACTTCAGGAAATGGTTTTATTATTTTTTGAACAGTTACGTAACGTAAATGCTATAGGTAACAGGTATAAATGTTTATGAAGTATACCTATTATATTAAATGTCCATTGAATGTAATTAACTTCATAAAGATTACGTTTTTAGTTTTGTGTTTCGAATAGCGACTGCTTTACATCATGTTATAAAAGTGCGAGTCGAACTCGCCCATAAAGGGTTCCGTATCAGCAAGCAACATCATTTAAAAGTTCTTGTAGTTCGTTAGAACTTTGATCGATTTTTTAATAATAGTGTATTTTTTATTTATTTATTAATTTATGGCGTTTTAAAAAGAAACTACTTACTAGATCTCGTTCAAACCAATTTTCGGCGGAAGTTTGCATGGTAAGTAATGCACATCATGTATATTTTTTTTATCATTCTCTTATTTTAGAAGTTACAGGGGGGGGGGGGGGGGGACACACATTTTACCACTTTGGAAGTGTCTCTCGCGCAAACTATTCAGTTTAGAAAAAAATGATATTAAAAACTTCATTAAAATTTTTGAAGACCTATCCATAGATACCCCACACGTATGGGTTAGATGAAAGAAAAAGTTTGAGTTTCAGTTCTAAGTATGGGGAACCCCCAAAATGTATTGTTTTTTTTCTTTTTTTGTGTGAAAATCTTAATGCGGTTTACAGAATACCTACATCTACATACCAAGTTTTAACAGTATAGTTCTTATAGTTTCGGAAAATAGTGGCTGTGACATACAGACGGACAGACAGACATGACAAATCTATAAGGGTTCCGTTTTTTGCCATTTGGCTACGGAACCCTAAAAATGTATTTTTAATGTAGATAGTCGTTGTTTAACGATAAAAGTGTAAATTAGTATTATTAATAAAGGACACGATATCCAAGACAAGAGAGGGTAGTTTTATTTCACCGTTACACGACACAGTTAGTAAGCATATTATTAATATTATGTATTTATTACATACATATATAACACTCACGAGTCACGACTATTATCCCCGAAGGGTTAGTCAGAGACTAGGCAATGAGGACCGCAAAAGCAGTCCACTTCCGCAGTTTACTTTTTAACGAATAACAACTGCACATGTGATCAGCGTGGCGGGTGGTGAGCCCACCTCCACTCTATGTTGTTGGATGTACGTGCTGTCTTTAGTCCGTTAGTCGCCTTCTACGACACCCAATATAAGGCAGCCCTTACACAGTCAATTTAGATCGCGATCCAGATTTCAAAATTTCCAGATACTCGTATTTTGTGATCCGATGCCGCGATCGGTCAATCTACACGTTACAAAGTCAATCTGGATCTTGACCGTATAATGGCTGCCTTAGAGATGAGTGGGTAGTGTTCTTTTAAAAAAGAGCTGCCACGCAGCTGTAAGTATGTGATAATTGTATATAACCATTATTTTAAAATTGGAAACAACCCGATCACAGTAATGCAGAACATCGTCATCAGCCTATAAGCGTCCCACTGCTGGGCACAGGCCTTTACCCATAGACAACAACACATGGGGATATTGGGCCATAACCCATCCCGCTGGCCCATTACGGGTCAATTACGCCTAGCCGCTGCGCCATCGAGCTTTTAAGCAATGCAGAGCAACCGTGTCGCGTATCGGTGAAAGAATACTACCACCCCCTCTTTTCCCTTGGGTGTCGTAAAAGGCAACTAACGGACTAAAGACTGCATATACATCCAACAGCTTAGAGCAGTGATGGGCTCACCACCTGTCACGCTGAGCACATGTGTAGGCGCTATTTGGTGAAAAGTGAACTATGGTAGAGCACAGCGTTTGCTGTCCTCATTGCCTAGTCTCTGACTAACCCTTCGGGGATAATAGTCGTCATTATGTGTATGTATAAAGAGGAACTACAGAAAAAGTTTTTACTGCAACCTCCATCCATTCGGATTCCGAGTAGAATCCGACTATCCTACTACTCATTGTGACACGTACGGCCATAGTTAAAAATAAATCACAAAATTGCGACCAAAAAAAAAGACAATCAAATTATTTCGCCGCCAACACTTTTTGCGTCACAACTTAAGTATTTCCGACGCACGCAGCCTCCTAACTATTGTCTCAATTACAGACGGGACGTCCGGCGACTTCCTCTCTGTATGTGTGGCCATTTTTTTGTGTCCACTGCCAACAAAAAAAGGACTCTCCTCGCGCTAAGGTGACGGCCGGAGCGACGGTGATTTGCTAATTTGATGGATTGTTCTTTAATTGGGCACCATGGAACGGGGTGCTTCGGAATCAGGGGCCTCACACTTAAGTATATTCGAAACCTTCGGTGGACCCTAATTCGTACAAACAGCAGCGCGCGCGCATTGCTGTTTTATTTACAAGCAAATACGGGCAAGATTTTTTTCACAATGAAAATGAAATTGTATTTGTATATCAACGGCGAAGTTACAATACTTGTACATGTAACATTTTTCAAGAAATTGCTTTTCTTATTTCAATTAACTTTAAAGATTGATTTCCGCATATGTTGATGAAACGACTCACCTGTATTATTGACGACAACTAGAAAAATATAAATGTGGAAATAGCTTTTAACTAAATGTCATTATGGCAATTCATTCTATATATGTACAACTTGGTACAACCCGATTACACTTAGACGCGAAAATTTACGAGAAACAAAACGTTTTCTTCTCCTTCTGTAAAATCTTATCTATGTTAAGTAGAAGGTAGAGTCATAAAATAACAAAGGCGGCAATGTCCACTCAAAGGCAAAAGTTAACTATGAATGTAGTTTTATTGTCTGTGGACGTAGTTTTGTAAAAAAATCTATTTTACGTATCAATTAAGGCATTATCCAATAGGAAAAGAAGCTCAAAGTTTGGAGCTCGTAACAAACCCGCGGGATATTGCCGCGGCAATATCCTGTAACATCCATGTGGACCAATCAAAGCACAAAATTCTTATGAAATTCTGTGCTCTGATTGGTGGAGTCGTCCAGTTTCATAACAAACATGGCATCTTTATGCCCTGTCTAAAACAAACTCGGCAATATCCGAAAGTTTCAAACAAAATCAGCAATCTCCAATGGTTTTTTGTGAATTTTGCTTTAATTAAATAGGCCATATTTGTTAGATAAAACAGAGTAAAATTATCATTCTCATTGTACATTTTATATATATAAAAAAAATCTAATTTAAGCGGTAAGTAAATAAATTTCACAATATACGTTTTTATCCCTTGACACAAAATCCAACAAGATGGATATTGCCGCCTTCGATATTTGATGACTCGTATTGTCACTTCACCGTCGATAACATGCTTTGCTCGAGTTCGCACATGGACAACAATCACATGGGAAGGGGACCATAGCTAGGGTTGCCAACTTTAAAAATAAAAAATAAAGTATTTTAAGGTAAGTTAAGAAAAATAAACAGTATTTAAAAAAAATGGGCACTATCTTATTTTTTCAAAGATTTTAAGTATGGCTGCGCTGCACCGCGCGGACAACGTTCACAACTTTTTAACTTTTTAAACAGGTACCAGTACACAGTGATGCTAAAACAGTATTTTGGATTTTTTATTATTATATTGTTTTCTGAGGTCTAAGCGAGCACTACACATTGAAATGAAACACTTTTTTACTCGCGTTTAATAGTAATATTTACATAGTTTTTTATATTATCCTGACGTTTCGAACCCTTTACAGGGTCCGTGGTCACAGAAAGTCTGATTTGTTAGTCGTCTCATAGTTATAAGTTATTTGCCTACCGTCAATCATTTTTATATTTATCCGGGTGCGTTCAAGTTTACACAATACGAGCTAACAATATTTTTAGGCCTGGCAATGTGTTTGCTGTTGGGGCTGGGATTTGATGACCTGTATGATGGGGTCCCAGGCAGGTGGTAAATTCTAAACGTCAGGGTAATATTAAAAACAAAACTATGTAAATAGTAAATTAAACGCGAGTTATTTCGTAAAAAGTGTTTCATTTTTTATTTTTGTTCAACAGTAAAAAGTATAATGTAGTGAAAAACAGTATAATACTGTTTTTAACTGTATAGTTGGCAACCCTAACCATAGCCCACCATGCTGGCCCAATGCGGGTTGGTGGGTTCGAGTTTATTATTCGCGAATAAAAGGAGCCTATAACCGTCTCCAGGGCCTCATCTATGTGTATTTTACCATAATCCATCAAATCCGTGAATAGGTTAACCATTTACAAGGCTTTGTTTATATAAATGGACATCATATTATGATAAAAATGATGAGATAACATATACTGCACAGAAACATATAAAAGGACAAACACATAGTAACTACAATTGACGGCCTCATCGCTAAAAAGCAATTTCTTCCAAGCAACCATGTTGGACTGGATAGAAGAATTAGTTAAAATTGAAACTGCAGTCATGGTGTTTTATATAAGTATCTACCAGTATATTATATTATTTATATTACTTAATACTATGAACTTTATTCGCAGAACATAAGGTACGACAACCAATGAAAAATTTTTAACATGCTGTGCCTGTTAAAAGGTTAAAACGTGAAAACGGTCGTAAGTACAAACAGCAACGCGCGCGTAATTACTTACTGTTTTTTCACAACAATAGCCGCTATAGAATACTACCACCCCCTCTCTTCCCTTGGGTGTCGTAAAAGGCGACTAACGGACTAAAGACTGCACAAACATCCAACAGCATCAATAGCATAGAGCGGCGATGGGCTCACCACCTGTCACGCTGAGCACATATGCAGTCGCTATTTGGTGAAAAGAAGACTATGCTTTTGCGGTCCTCATTGTCTAGTCTCTGACTAACCCTTCGCGGATTATAGTCGTGAATATGTACTTATCTAAGTATCTAAGTATGTATGAATTACAAGCCCAGAGACCATACACTGTAAGCGCATCCGAGACTTCGTTTGCCCGTAATTATTACTGCACCAATCGCTAGTAAAAAATTAAAAGCGCGCCAGCATTGTACGACGAATTCAGCCAACGAAGTTTCGCATGCGCTTGGTGAGTAGGCCTTCAAGAAATATTGGATGAGAGTGAAGCCTATGTTGTAACATTTGATTGCAGCTATGGACCCTTAAATAGCTACTAAAATGGGGTGCCCTAACGTTTTAGATGTTCTATAATGTGCCATTCTTCTAAACGTACACCGTAGCTCGGTATAAGCGGCCGAATGCAAAGTACTCTGTTTGATGTCCTAGGTGCAATTCTCTTGATCCAGTTCAATGTATATTGTCAAAACCGGCGAAAGATGCAGCGTAGGTATACAAGTTAATTATAAATCTATCCTGGACATTAAAATGCCATGCAATTGACACAAAAAACAAATGATTAATATAACACTCCCAAACCCACTGTTGTTGATAACTCCTTTTAAAACCAACCTATTTATTCACAGACCTCTCCGCTGCTCAAACAATTAAGACTACTTACAATCGTCATTACGAGCAATTGTCTAAATTATACATGAAAAAAAACAGCCGTAAAAAAACATAACTGAACAGAGCGACGTCTCGAAGAATAACGTCATATCTGCGATACAACTCTATTGCAGATATGACGTTATTCTTCGGGAGGCTCTATTCAAATGTCAACAGTTCGGTCAGGCGGTAAAAACTGTCCCTCGGTCGAGCGGTGCGACAAATTACAGTGGCAGCTCGGCCCGGCGCCTCCAATCTCGCCTCCCGACAGGAAAAGAACCCAAAAAAAACAAACAACAGAAGAAATACTTCTCCGCGTGTGTCATCGTGATCGCGTCACGCGAACGTTTGATCGTATAGGGTGTAGAACGACAATTTTAGGTGATTGGATTTTGCTTATAATAATAAGTAACTTAGGCACACTGCGTTATAGGCATAAAGAGAGCAAAGGACCTAAAGTAAGTCATTAAAGACCTGAGGTCTAGCAGTGCATTAATATTGTACTGAATTTCAGTATGACCCGCTGGTCAGTAATGTGATTTGAATTAGGAACATAAAAAGAATCGCATACGAACATTTACGATAGGTAGGTATATATTAATTCCATGCATTCACCAAATTGTTCGGAAATCTAATAATAAGCTTATAAGTACTACATTTGTTTTTAAAAAATGTATTCTTATTTATAACTTGCTTTTGCTCGCGACTTCGATCGAGTTAATTTTTTAAGGATAAAGGAGCCTATTATATCCGTATCCAAGGCCCCATCTGTCCCTTTCCTAAAATCCATCAAAATCAGTGTACCGGTTAAAGCGTGAAAGCGTAACATACAAACATACAACTCCATTTCGTATATAAAACAATATTAGTTATAGGTGCCTTGCGTTGCGACAGGAAAAGAAGTCAAAAATATAAGAAATAGTTGTCCAGCTGTGTCATGACATGTCATCACACAAACGTTTGGTGTCGTATAAGAGTTTTCGCTGGTAGAATTTGGTTTGAATGTCATTTGTTTTTGAAAATTTTATTCTTTTATAGATTTCTTTCTTCTTTTTCAGATATAATGTGTCATACGAAGGTTTTTGGTGATTAGATTTTGTTTACAATAAAGATGTTTTTGGAAATTTCAATCTTAATATTATGTGGTTTGAGTTGAGTCGCCGCGAGAGGAAAAGAACTCAAAAACAAATTCAATTCCTAGTTGTCCAGAAGCTCTACTGTCACCTCTCTTATAGAGTAGTATTACTTTAATTTTTCTATGCAAAATTCGTATGGGAATTTGCATAGTAAGATTAAAGGAATTACTACTCTTAGATGTAAGAGCCCTGGGGCCCAAGTCTGCTAATTTACGAATGGCATAATTGAATCGCAATTGGATCGCATTGTAATTGTTTGACACATTTGGTATTCTCTTACTCATTTAAGAATACCAAATGTGTCAAACAATTACAATGCGATACAATTGCGATTCAATTATGCCATTCGTAAATTAGCAGACTTGGGCCCCTGGTTTGTCTTCGCACGCAAACGTTAGTAGGTACGACAGTTTTTGGCACGTTTTGGCGTTTGAATTTTGTGTCTACTACATTTGTTTAGGTATGTAAATTTTATTACAACATGTACAGCAATTTCGAGGAAGTTTGAAAATATAATGATCCGATTTCCTAAACATGCTAGTAAAGATATTATTAAATTTACAACATCATAGTTATCACTCACTTGTGCAGTCCCGGAACCTAAAAGATGGCGACGCTCACAGAACACAAATACGGGCGACGCTAGACCGACGCACGTGCCGTGCACTTGTCCGCGGAAGTCGTATGATAACACAAGTGTTTACGGTAAGGTATGCGAGGTGGTAGCATGTTGGATTAATGTTTTTAAATAGGAAGTTTTTTTGACGACCTCCTTGGTCGAGTGGTTTGCACACCGGTTTTCATGGTGTCGCTATCTCTGAGGTCCCGGGTTCGACCCCCGGTGGGGTCAATTTAGAAATTATTGTTTTTCTAAATTGTCTCGGGTCTGGGTGTTTTTTATGTATAATAAGTATGTATTTAAGTATTTTAAGTATGTTTATCCGTTGTCTAGTAACCATTTAACGAGTTTCTTCGAAGCTTCTCTTGGGCTAGGTGTGAGTGTAGAACACTTTATTTTAAAAAAAAAGTTAGGAAAGTACAGACACATTTTAATTTAAAATTGGCGGAAAACTTAATATTTTCATTTAATTAATATAGCGGAAAATAACGTAACTTACAAAAAAGCTATGAGAAAATATTCGACGACCTCCGCTGTCGAGTGGTTAGCATACCGGTTCTGGTGTCGCGCCATTCTGAGGTCCCGGGTTCAATTCTCGGTCGTGTCAATTCAGAGAAAGACTGTGTTTTTCTAAATTGATTTCGGGTCTGGCTATTTTTTCTGTTTATGTATATAACCGTTGTCTTACCATATTAACGAGTTTCATAAGAATACTGATCGCGGTCTAGATAGGTAATTGGTGTAAGCGTACACAAATTTAATTATATTCATTTCATTTTTAATATTTAAGAGGGGGCCGCGCGATCGCAAAACCTGACATAAGTCTCATAATGAACTTCAAAGCAAAATAAATCTTATTGATATTTAAAGTTAGAACTATTCTGCTTTGAAGTTTCAGACCTAGTAATTTGATTGGAGCAATGTTTTTATTCTGCTATATGTACAAAACCATCACGCGCTTCTGTTAGAAATTAAAATTTACTTTTTTAAGATGGGGGCGAAATATCAATACAAATATTTTCATGTAAGAATTATTGTTTCATGCGTAAAATTAAGAAAGTTGTCGAAAAAAGAAGTTTTTAGGAGTCATTCGATTTATGTATTGTTTGATATTGTTTAAAGAATTTGTTTCAAATTTCAACAAGGCCACGACCTTGTGCAATGATCAGGCTACCTTACGTAAGTTCTTTTAATGCATTTAACTAATTCAGCGCATAGTACAAGTCACTTAAAATACGTCAATTTCACAATTTCGTGCATGATCCCCTTAAATAAGTTTTTGCTGAAACATCTATATCATTAAATATTAGTGGCCACTAATGTTTGTTCACTTCAGAACGGCTGCACCTGCACCTATATGTATAGCTAATTATTTTCTAATAATTAGCTTTATTTTTTGTTGTTTGTGATGGTCACTAGGTTTGTACGTTTGAATATTTTCGGAAACACATCAATTGGTACGGGGCGGGGTGTTCACGCGGACGATGTCGCGGGCGGACCTCTAGTTTTGTATAAAATATTATTTATTGTCAGGAAAATATTATGTATTGGCGGCAAGGGTACATATTAATATTGTACCAAAAATCAAATATGCGTCTACAATCCCTTGCATTGTAATCGCTATAGTTACAACATTCCTCATAATACTTATAACAAGAACGAAAACTTTTTAGCAGTATTTAATAAGTACCTACGAGTTATTAAAAATAAAAACCGTGCTTAATAGGGAAGGCACATAAGCCGTTGGTCCCGGTTGTTGTCTTAAGATGGTAGTCAAGGGCGTCGCCAGCCGATGGTCCAGAGGGGGCAAGCCGATATACAGTCGTGGTCAACTAATTAGGGACATTCAAGATAGTGAAGAGCAATAACCGGTTATGTACATATAAATATAAAACCCTATTGATTTTTCAGCACCTATTATTTGCATAATTTGGTCCGATTACTATACTATAAATGGCTGTAAATAAGAGAATAATTAAATAGAAAAAAGTATTTAATATCAAAGGTTGAACATGTATTAAATTTTAAGGTATAATTATGTAGCTGGACATTTAATTAAGGACAGTAAAGTATAATGATGAATAGAGTTAAACAAAACGAATAATCTCCAGTATTATAATATTTTAAAAAGCTCCATTTTATTACGTGTAAAATCAGTACCCAGTAGCAAAACCTTTGTTAGTAATTACCGCTTGACACCGATGTGGCATAGACATTATCAGTTTCTGACATGTTTCGATAGGAATGTTTGCCCATGCCTCACAAAAAGCTTGATTAAGTTGATCTAAAGTTGTGGTACGATAAGTTGAAACTTTTTTCTTGATTTCGTGCCAAAGGTGCTCAATTGGGTTGAGGTCCGGGCTATTTGCTGGCCAATCTAGCACCGATACTGACTGACTGGTAAGAAACGACTTGACTGAACGGGCGGTATGTTTCGGGTCGTTATCATGCTGAAACGTCCATATAATAGGGAGATGCTCCTCAGCATAGGGAAGCATAGTTTCCTCCAATATTGTTTTGTATTGATGTTGGTCTAAGTTACCCTGAACTTTTCTCACAGGTCCCACTCCACGTCCAGAAAATGAACCCCAAATTTTAATGTTTCCACCGCCATGTTTCACCTGCTTTTTTGTGAATCTTGGATTCATTTCCGCTTTTACAGGACGCCGTACGTATTGCCTTCCATCTGAAGAAATTAAATTAATCTTGGTCTCGTCAGAGAATAATACATGTTGCCATTGGGCGTAGGTCCAATGTCCATATTTACGTGCAAACGCCAAACGAGCATTTCTATGTTCTTTCTTCAACAACGGTTCTTTGCGAGCCACTCTTCCGAACAACCCTGCTTCTACCAGACGTCGTCGAACGGTCCTCGCTGATACACCGGCTCTTTCGTCTGCCCCAAACACTTCGTGTTTAATTAAAATAGAGCCTAGAAACGGATCTTTCTTAGCTAACCTGGTTATCATTCTATCTTCTTGCGGAGTCGTTTTTCTCGATCTTTTTGTCCTGGGCACATTTAAAGCTGTGTTATTGCGCCTGAAATGTTGCACTGCATTGCATACCATAGTTTTTGAACAATTTAAATGTTCTGCTATCCCTCGGTATGACCAACCACGCTCGACAAACTTCATGATAATTACACTTTTAAACTTTCGCGTTTCATTATGCACACATATTTAGACGGGATTTAACGCAAAACTACTTAGTAAAGGCATTCTACGCATACCTTTTTATACCCGACGTTTCGACCGAGTTGCACCGGCCGTGGTCACGGGTGGACTGCTGTCGCGGTGTATCGCCTCCGTTTGCGTCGCTGAGTCTTCATCCACCGTCACATTATTTATCCAACTACCGTCACACACAACACTAACGGTGTCCCTATTCCGTATACAAGCCTTATTCTGGTAGTTAGCCGATTGCAGACTAAAACGAAGTGGCGTTTTTGCAAACACTGGATTCCACGCTGATGATAGTTTGTGACCATCTTCCCGATTGAAATTGTTCGGATGTTTCTTAATTTCAATCGCTTCACGCACTACTCTTGAATAAAAGTGGCGATCTGTGGAGAGGACTTGCGTACGATGAAATTCGATCCAATGATTTGCGCCTCTTTCAAGTGAATGCTCCGCAATGGCTGATTTGTTAGACTGGCGGTTTTTCACAGCTGCAATATGTTCCTTGACCCTCTCATGGATAGTCCGTTTTGTCTGGCCTATGTAGGAACTACCGCAGCTGCAGTCTATCTTGTATACGCCTGGTGTTTGAAGTGGCAAAACATCCTTTGGGGAGCCCACAATGTTGTTGACCTTTATGCCTGGAGTGTATATTGTCGGTATCGAGTACTCGCGTAATATGTGGCCGATCTTGTCCGTAACTCCTTTAACATAAGGCATATAGGCTGGTTGTCTTCTAACTTCGGGATGTTTGTCACTCTTAGTCGGCTGCTTCCGTAGTCGATTCACTCGATATCCGTTTTTATTGAGTACCTCCTGAACATGATCCAGCTCACGCTTTAAATGCTCAGGGTCACAGAGGTCAAATGCTCTGTTCTTTAGTGACGTTATCACAGATTGCAAGTGTCGAGGGTGGTGATGTGACCAAATGGGTCCGTAACACACTGTGTTTACCGAAAACCCACGCACACGGACAGATACCTACACGCTACCTCACATCACCACCCTCGACACTTGCAATCTGTGATAACGTCACTAAAGAACAGAGCATTTGACCTCTGTGACCCTGAGCATTTAAATCGTGAGCTGGATCATGTTCAGGAGGTACTCAATAAAAACGGATATCGAGTGAATCGACTACGCAAGCAGCCGACTAAGAGTGACAAACATCCCGAAGTTAGAAGACAACCAGCCTATATGCCTTATGTTAAAGGAGTTACGGACAAGATCGGCCATATATTACGCGAGTACTCGATACCGACAATATACACTCCAGGCATAAAGGTCAACAACATTGTGGGCTCCCCAAAGGATGTTTTGCCACTTCAAACACCAGGCGTATACAAGATAGACTGCAGCTGCGGTAGTTCCTACATAGGCCACACAAAACGGACTATCCATGAGAGGGTCAAGGAACATATTGCAGCTGTGAAAAACCGCCAGTCTAACAAATCAGCCATTGCGGAGCATTTACTTGAAAGAGGCGCAAATCATTGGATCGAATTTCATCGTACGCAAGTCCTCTCCACAGATCGCCACTTTTATTCAAGAGTAGTGCGTGAAGCGATTGAAATTAAGAAACATCCGAACAATTTCAATCGGGAAGATGGTCACAAACTATCATCAGCGTGGAATCCAGTGTTTGCAAAAACGCCACTTCGTTTTAGTCTGCAATCGGCTAACTACCAGAATAAGGCTTGTATACGGAATAGGGACACCGTTAGTGTTGTGTGTGACGGTAGTTGGATAAATAATGTGACGGTGGATGAAGACTCAGCGACGCAAACGGAGGCGATACACCGCGACAGCAGTCCACCCGTGACCACGGCCGGTGCAACTCGGTCGAAACGTCGGGTATAAAAAGGTATGCGTAGAATGCCTTTACTAAGTAGTTTTGCGTTAAATCCCGTCTAAATATGTGTTCATGATAATTGTTCGTAGTGTTGGATCGCAACTTTTATTTTTGCCCATATTTCTTCAAAATAATTCTCAAAACTTAAAATTAAAAATCTGGATTGCCGCCAAAACTACCACAAAACAATAAAAGAAGAAATAAAAAAGTATTGAGATTCAAATTTTGAAAATAGAACGCAATATCTCAGTGTCCCTAATTAAATGGCCAGCCAGCATTCTTTGAACAAATAGCACACTGATAATCTATCAGCTATACTGTAAAGAGGTTTAATGTTTAAGAAGTTGTTATTGTTTGTATAATCGGGCACATCAATGACTAATTATACTTACGTGTAAAAGATATGGAATATTGTTAAGACTCGTTGGAAAATGAAAAATAAATTCACAATTTGGCTTAACTAGAGATTGTCCCTAATTAGTTGACCACGACTGTAAATGAATGAGGCGATTGTAATAAGAGCGGTACAAAGTCCCAAAGTGTAAACTCCACGAGCTCTTCACTAAACATAGAGGCGTGCCTAAGGTTTCAGAGTAGGGCAAGCAAGCACAACCTTATTTTCTTGTGATTTTTAATTTTAACATTTATATAAAGTTTGAAGTTGATATATTTGGTTTATGCTATCGTCGACACAAACGCGATTCTTCCTATTCGTGATTCTACACAATATAGGTTCATCGCAACTGAAGTTTACTACATTCGTGATTCTACACAGCCGTTGTTTTAACACAATCGGGATTCTTCCTATTCGTAATTCTACACAATATGGGTTCATCGCAACTGCAGTTTACTACACTCGTAATTCCACTCAATTTTATTTTAACGCAATTATAGAATTTTTTGGGGTTACTCGCGTCCGTAGGTTTAGCCTTGAGACCCTACACGTGACCCCTGGGTAAATAAGTTAAAGCTAAATAAGTGACACTGACTAAGTGGTAGAGCCACGCTCCTGCGTTGCAGCTCGCATTGGGCCGGCTCGCACGGCGTAATAAAAAAAAACGTTAAAATTTTAATAGGCGTTAAAACCCACCAATCGCATTGGGCCAGCGTGTTGGGTTATGACCCAATATCCCCACGTGCTATTGTCCACGTTGGAAGCCTGTGCCCAGCAGTGGGACGTTAATAGGCTGATGATGATCATGATACAGAGATAGTATAAATTTATTGATTACGATGAAAAAATAACAACTGAGTGGAATTACGAATGTAGTAAACTGCAGTTGAGATGAATCCATATTGTGTAGAATTACGAATAGGAAGAATCCCGATTGCGTTAAAACAACGGCTGTGTAAAATCACGAATGTAGTAAACTTCAGTTGCGATGAACCTATATTGTGTAGAATCACGAATAGGAAGAATCCCGATTGTGTTAAAACAACGGCTGTGTAGAATCTCGAATGTAGTAAACTGCAGTTGTGTGGAATTCATATTGTATGGGAATCACGAATAGGAAGAATCGCGTTTGTGTAGACGATAGCATAAACCAAATAAACTTGTTAAGAAAGTTAGTTGGTATATTTATTATAAAAAGAAATAAAATAGTAAAACCAATTAATTAAAAAAACATAATCTTCTGGGGATTTTTTATTGAATTTTTCGACTACTTTAGTATGAAAATCCTTTAAGTTTTCGTTAATAAGTTTTCTATACACACTCCTGGTAGCCAGACCATTGAGGCGATTTTAACTAGGTGCTTCTTAACCAGGTTTTTAGTCTCCTGAGGGTGCTGAACGATCGCTCTACCGTACGGGTTGTGCATGGTAGAGCGATCAAGAGCGACTTTGCATTTGGGTATTTTTTTAATCTTAGCAACACCCTTGATGGCAGTCGTTACAACCTACCAACCCACATTAGGCCAGCGTGGTGGGCTATGGCCTAATTTATCCACGTTGGAAGGCCTGTTTCCAGCAGTGGGACGTTTATATATATTTTTTATATAAGAAGGAGGCAAACGAGCAGGCACCCGCCTGCTGGAGAGCAATCACCGCCGCCCATGGACACCCGCAAAACCAGAGGAGTCGCAGAAGCGTTGCCGACCTCTATGAAAGGAATAGGGTTAGGGAAGGAATAGGAATTGTGAGGGGGGGGGGGGGGGCTCCGGAACTCTCACTGGCCGGACGAAACACAACAGCACCAAGTGCCATTATTTCACGTATTACGCCGGACGAGCCGGCCCAAGCGTGCTGCGACGCAGCGTGGCTCTACCACTCAGTCAGTGTCACTCATTTAGCACCACCCAGGGGTCACGTGTAGGGTCTCAAGGGTAAACCTACGGACGCGAGTAACTTTAACCCCCTAAATATCCCCTTGTATGTCACAAAAACACCTATAGAGGTTGCTAAAAATTAAATTGCTATTGTGTCTTTCTTGTACTTATTACGACACTCCACTGCATATACTGATAATGATGATGAATGATGATTAAAGAATAAAAAATATCTCAACTTACCATTCAGTCTATCCTTAACAACTTGGTGTGCGAACGCCGCCGCAGCCGCCTGCCTCATCGGGTCCAAAGCTACCCCCCACGCCCCCAAAGCACCTAAAGCTCTATGAGCCGGCACTCTAACTACCCCCGGATTCCCCGAAAACCCATATCCAGCCCCCAACCCTAAGCCAGGTCTCAACAACAAGCCCGAATTAGGATAAAGACCCGGCGTATGAGAAAAATTTAAAGGTAAACTGCTATTGTCTTTGCCATCGTCTTTAACACTCTCTGATTCGGTGTCCTGATCACTTCTATCGTCACTCTCACGGGAATGTCGCCGCTTTTCGATTTCTTCAAACTGTTTGCCTAATAGTCGAGATATGCTGAAGGGTAAGTTCACTCTCGGTTGAGTCTCGGTCATGATAATGTGCTCGTTTGGTGAGTCGCGGTATCTGTCGTGGTAGCTGTGTTCCGAGTCGCGGTCATCCGACCCAACACTTCTATCGCAATGACCGGACAATCTACTGTCCGAATCAACATTGATCTCTTCCTGATCGTCATCTGAATGCACTGACGACATCTTTTCTTTAATTATTATCTTTTAAAAAAACACTAACACTCAATTGTTTTTTTTTTGGTTGGCTAATGAAACCTACATACAGTCTTACATTATCTTTGGTACGCACAGAAGTTCTTAACTCGAAATTCGAATTTTTCTTAATTCAAACTCGCGCGATAATTCTTATTTGAAAAAGCTCCGTTCGCGCCACGCTCGACCGCACGCGCCCGTATCTCCGCACACAATATTGGTCGAAACGAGCCAATCAGCTTCGCCCCCACCGCCGTCGTTCGAAATTCGAACGCGATAGTTTGACCGCACAAACGCCTCAACTATGCCCGTTGAGCGGAACAGTTTCCAACAAAAGCTTAATACGATTTCCAAACATAAAACTCGTTTGGAGTCACTAACTTAAACGTAACGATTCAGTCCGTCCCTTTCGCTGTGTGTCTCGCTCCAATTGGGTCCCCCCAATGTTTGCGTTTCCAAACAATTTTGAGCTTTACGACTGAACGCAAGAAGATATATTTCACAGTGTCAGTTAGAAGCAGTTCTCACGTTTCAATCGGCACCGTAACGTAGTAAACATCTAAAAGATCATTTGTTGAAAAGAGACGACCGATACATGTCTGTTAATATTTCGCTGCGTTAGAAAGAGACGACTATACTTCTATGCGAAGGCGTGTCCCATCGTGTTGTAACGCGCCGTTTAAATCCAGTTATGGCCTGACAAATGGTGTACATATTAAGGGGGGCAATGTTAGGAAACTATTTTTGAATCTTTTAAGACAGTTAAATTATTTACGTTTGGCGGTCGACCAAGCTCCTCCATAGTAGACAATGCACTTTATAATAAAATAGATCCCAAGCTCCATGTTATGGCCATAGATAAGTGGGGATAATGTATTGTTGAAGATAGCTTCTTTATGGTATTGAGTTTGACAGTCGGAGTGGTAACGGGTGGTTAGTCCATGGTTTTGTTTGATAACGCGCGTCGAATAAGGCAATCAGGTTTACATTAATGGTTGCCCGGAATCAAACTTCGAATGACAATGCTTTACTGTTTTGAATATGATATCTACTTTATGGTAGGTAATGTTTATTTTGGCAAACTAGAAAACATAAAAAATAATTTTGACTTATGCCTCTTTACTATGGAGTGCTTTAGAGGAAGGAGGAGGAGTGATTAATTAGGAAAGTAGGTATATTAATAAATATGATTGGTGACCAGATATTTTTTGTGTAATGTTTATTGATGCTATTTATTAAGAATGACTCTACATTACCTACTCTTGGGTTGCGTTTAGTTTACGAAGTGGGTCCAACCACGACATTCCTAATAGTACCTACCTGACTCTTGAATGTTGGTTTAGTATCCTGTATTATGATATGTTATAGTATATGTAGGGTTAGTAAGTATACTGCTAATGGAAAAAAACAATCATAACAAAGTTATTGGTTATTTATTATTTCCTTTTTTTCTGATATCTTTTCGTATTTTAGTAAAATAACATAAAAAATAAGTACTTACTGCTTCTATTGTCGCACTGCAGGGCAACGACATAAGGAACTGGAATCATTGCCTAGTCAGCTAAAAAAAAAATTTAAAAAATGAACCTAGCTTAGATGATTTGATACAGAATTCTGTACTCTGAATTTATGATGTTTTTGACCTAATCACAGAAAACGACCTGTCAAACTCAAAACAGGAAATATATATGTTTACATAACACCTTTTACGTCCTTAGAGCATTAAACTATTACGTCACCAAAGAGAATGCAAGCTACGCCTTTTTACAAGCTTTTAATTTGTTTATCTTTTGATTTATCAAAAACCTATTTACAAGAAAGAAAATACTTATTATTGTTTTTATTTTATTATATTTAACCGTGTCGCGTAGCGGTGAAAGAACACTACCACACCCTCTCTTTCCTTGGGTGTCGTAAAAGGCGACTAACGGACTAAAGACTGCACATACATCCATCAGCTTAGAGCGGCGATAGGCTCACTAGCTGTCACGCTGAGCACATGTGCAGGCGCTATTTGGTAAAAAGTGGACTATGGTATCTAGAGGACTGCTTGCGGTCCTCATTGCCTGGTCTCTGACTAACCCTTCGGGGATACTAGTCGTGATTATATGTATGTATTATATGTCATATATATATAAAACTTTCCTTCTCTCACACCAATTATCTAGCCCAAGTTTTAAGCTTCTTTTAAAACTTTTTTTAGATATCTAACGGACAAATATATATTTAGACATCGATAAAGAGAAATAGTTATTTCTAAATAGACCCGACCGTGAATTGAACCTCAGAGATGGCGACGCTAGAAGCTTTACGTCTGTTTGAGAGGTGTTGAAAAAAAACCCATAATCTTATAATATAATTAACATCGCGCTATTCCCTGTGAAATAGGCAGAGACCACACCATTCCTTTTGCTACAATCCTGACAAAAACTTCTTTTGATTACAATAGAATAGAGGAGCTCGATTGCGCAGCGGCTAGCGCGTTCGGCTTGCGATCTTGCTCGCTAAGCAAATTTTGCAATGCCGGGTCGCTCGATGGGTGAACGCACGTTAAGCCGTTGGTCCCAGTTGTTGTCGTAAGATGGCAGTCGTTAAAACCCACCAACCCGCATTGGGCCAACGTGGTGGGTTATGGTCCAATATTCCGACGTGCTATTGTCCACGTGGGAGGCCTGTGCGTAGCAGTGGGACGTTTATAGGTTGATGATGATGATGATGAGAATTTTATTGCTTATACTGTGTACAATTTGCGGTTGATGGTGCAGTACATTTGGTACAACAGTGTACCCTTATCGGGCATGCAATCTTGAGTAGGGCTACAATAATTAACTTAACTTAAACTAATAAATAACTTTATTTATAAAAAGTAACTAGGTAGGTAAGGTTGGATATACATTTTTTTACAATTTACCAGGGCTACTTATTAAATTACATTAAATGTATAGTACTACTCATCCAGACTGTAAAATACATTATCTAAATACATTTTTTAAATTATATTTTAATTTTGGCAACTCAAGAGCTTTAATGCCTGACGGTAAATGATTGAATACTTTATGCTAGTACTAAAGGCACTCATAGAGCACATGTGATAATTTATTCTTGGAATACATAAATCATACTTATTGATATTTATTGCGGACATTTGGACGTGCAGTCGCTTTATTTTCAAAGTTATGTGGATTATGTTTAATGAATATTGTTGCCTCTAAAATAAAAACATGTACCTACACTGTTGGTATGTCTAAATAAATAAATAAAATATTAGTAAATGTACGATAGCCCTTTAATGGATACATTTCTAAATAAATACATTTTAATAAATACATTTCTTACTGTTTCATCCGAATACATATTATTTATTATGCGTAAACACCTTTTTTGTAAAACAAAGGTCGATTTAACATTAACAGAGAAAATTCCCATAGAATATCACACCATAATAGTATATAATTGTCAGTAATGGGTAAACCTGCCAAAATAAGCAGCTTTAGGTACGTCTACCGATGTCGTCTCCACAAGTATGGAAAGAGCATTAACATTAACATTACCTCTCATCTGTGGGAAAACTTAGTAGACAACCTACTAACAATAATTGAAGTAAGTACTATTGTGTTCGGCATTTTGACAGTTGACAGCATATACAAAAACATAAAATTGAGTTTTATTATGGAGAATAATGAAATTTAATTTCAGTTTAGTACTTATTTGGAATTAATACTTGACAGGATTTGACGATTTGAGTCTCTAAAAAAAGAATTAATAAAAATAGGTTTAATTTTTGAAGTAGTAAACAGTAAAGTAAAAAATCTGCGAAAATTATGAAATATTGTTGAGGCTTTATTCTGTAGAATACCTATATTTGATGGAAACACGATTTGATAAAGATGGTTTGATAGAATAAATTCACTAAGTTACATATTTTTGTGTCATTTTATTTTCTTTTATTCTTAAAATAAGTAATTTGATATTATGAATCATTTACCAAAATGAAGTTCCTAGATAACTTGAGGGATTATAACCGATCGTTTTTTTGTTATTACATCTATCAATTTTTTAAAACGTAAAACGCGATTATTCGCGCCGCTTCGCTGTTATACCCATCCCTTATCGTCTCGTAAGTACCGTCGAGAGAGCGAGAGAGAAGCGCTCGAAAAACCTCCCCTTAATGCTTTGAGAGTGTTATCTACGTGTTACAATGGCAATTTTTACCATTTAAAATGGTTACCAGATGCAAATCGGCTGAGACGAAGGTATTTGTGACCATAGCTCCTAGGATTTTGGGAGGATCGAGATGGGAATAGTAGGTACCAAGAGTTAAGGAATTTTTCGAGACACGTGTGAGCGTTTGAATTTAGAAAATCGGCTGGTAACTTATTTAACGGGCGCCAAAGCGCCCGATGAATGAATTTTACTTAGGTTGTAAAAGAAAATAAAAATATGTTATTCTCTGTGTTGTCAACTGTAAGTTGTGCAGTGCGCCGGCGCGGCGCCGGGCTAAACACTGAACTTCGTATGTTATAATTCAATTTTTAAGTTAATTTATAAAAATTTCCTACCTATTACTCAACTTGTAATGTGTTATTCAAAATAAAATGTTTATTTTTCGTAATTTTTTTGTATTCATTTTCAATGCTCCGTTTCTTGCGGGGACTGCGAAATCTGTGATTTTTTATTTATTTAAGTAAGTATTTAGTTCAACAATCGCCTAACTGTTTGTACATGCAGGTTTGCTTACGAATACATACTATACAGTCTTAATAATGTGAAAATATTTTCGTAATGTGACTGTTACTTCCTTTCTTTCTGTTAGGCATAAATTATAGCTAGTAGCGACATCTTGTATTGAGTAGCGAAACAACAGTAATGTTAAAGTCCATCTAGCAGCGAAAAGGGAAACTACCTTATGAATTTAATTTATTAAAAGCACTATGATAGTATCCAAACATAGTAGTAACAGTAGATATAATACAGAGGCCGTGCATAATGTTTTGCAAGGCAAAGTTCGAAATAATTTTTATTTATGACCGGATTAATTCTGTTAATATCTACCTCAGTATATATTGTTTTTCAAACACAATATATGCATGCTACTTAAATAAATATCTATTTCACACCACTTGCTCGTGAAGTGGTCATTTCTTCAACTAGGGAAAAAAGTTTTTTGTATCATAATGTACTATTCATTCCTCATACACGGAAAGTAGGACTGAAGTTGCCTGAGGAGCGGGTGGAAAGTAATACTTTTCCGCCCTAGGGAGAATCGTTTTTCTGACAGGTAGGTACTCATGTGTAGTTGTGACCTAATGTTAAAATAATACTAACAACCCATCCTCTTCCCTTGGGTGTCGTAAAAGGCAACTAACGAACTAAAGACTTCACATCCATCCAACAGCATAGAGCGGCGATGGGCTCATCAAAGTAATACTACCAACCCCTTTCTTCCCTTGGGTCTCGTAAAAGGCGAGTAACGGGGGGTTTTGGGGGTTAAGTTGCTCGCGTCCGTAGGTTTACCCTTGAGACCCTACACGTGACCCCTGGGTGGTGCTAAATGAGTGACACCAACTGAGTGGTAGAGCCACGCTGCGTTGCAGCACGCATTGGGTCGGCTCGCCCGGCGTAATACCACCCCCTCACGAATTTTCGGCGTGAAACAATGGCACTCTGTGCTGTTGTGTTTCGTCCGGCGAGTGAGGGTTCCGGAGACCCCTCCCCCCCCCCTCACAATTGATATGGCAGCGAACTGTAATCTAGATTTACCCCAGGGGGGTACCGACACATCCAGTGTCGGAGAATCCCCACCTGAGCGTTCTCGCTCAGGCTGCCCTACGTATTCTGGGGAGGGCAAAAGTTCGTTCGTGCCAAGGCATGCTGCAGGCAGGAGAAAGGCGGGACAATTGGCACCCCCTCCTACGCTTCGCGTGGACTTCTGCAATATCAGGGGAATCCACTCTAACTTGAGCGCCGTCCATTACCACCTCGAGACGGCGAAACCGGCCTTGCTCTTACTCACCGAGACGCAGATATCCCCCCCTCCTGACATCTCGTACTTGCGCTACCCGGGATACAACCTGGAACATGCATTTGTGCCACGAGCCGGTGTTTGTGCCTATGTCAGGGAGGATATGTGCGTTCGTCGCCTTGGCAATCTTGAAGATAGGGACCTCTCCATCTTATGGCTGCACGTCGACTGCGGACGTCATCCTCGCGTCTACGCGTGCCTGTATAGGTCCCACAGCGGTAACATCGGAACTGACCAACTCATCGAGACCGTCCAAACAGCGACAGACTCCCTTCTCCAACGGATCCCCTCGGCCGAGATTGTGGTATTGGGAGACTTCAATGCCCACCACGTCGAATGGCTTGGTTCACGCACAACTGACCACGCGGGTAGAGCCGTTCATGACTTCGCTTTGGCCTACAGTCTGTCCCAATTGGTAACCGAGCCAACACGGGTTCCAGATGTGGAGGGCCATGCACCTTCTTTATTGGACCTTCTGCTGACCTCGCACCCAGACGGCTATCAAGTTTCTGTTGATGCACCACTAGGCTCATCAGACCACTGTCTGATTCGCAGCACTGTGCCTCTCACAGAAACTTCAAAACCGCAACCAGCGGCTAGCCGTCGAGTCTGGCATTATAGGTCGGCGGACTGGGATGGGATGCGAAGCTTCTTTGCGTCCTACCCATGGTGGCGAGTTTGCTTCTCGCTGGATGATCCTGATGTCGCCGCTGACTCTGTCGTTGATGTGATACTGCAGGGAATGGAACTTTTCATTCCAAACTCTGTGGTTCCCATTGGCGGCAAGTCCCAACCATGGTTTGGTCGTTGCTGCAAAATGGCGTCTCGCCAAAAGCGACAGCATTACCAAGCCTTGGCTAATGCGGTGTCATCAAAGGATCCAAACACCAGTGCGCTCAGAAAGAAGTACAACTTTGCCGCCAGATCCTTTAAGAAGGACATTGCCAAGGCGAAGTCATCATTCATAGGTAGAATTGGCGAGAGGCTAGTGCGTCTTCCTTCGGGGACGCGTGCGTTCTGGTCTCTCGCCAAAGCTATCTTAGGGAATTTTTGTCAGCCGTCCCTACCACCATTGCACAAGACCGATGACTGCCTGGCCTATACTGCAAAGGAGAAAGCCGATCTCTTGGGCTCTCTTTTCGCATCAAACTCGACCTTGGACGATGGGGAAAACTCTCCACCAACCATACCGCATTGCGCTTGTACAATGCCAAACGTTCAGTTCCTGCAAAGGTCAGTTCGTAAGGCTCTTTTTTCCCTTGATATCCATAAGGCGAGTGGGCCTGATGCAGTTCCACCCATTGTGCTTCGGACGTGTGCTCCTGAATTGGCACCAGTTCTAACGCGCCTTTTCCAGCTCTCTTACACCACTGGCGTCGTCCCGAGCTCTTGGAAGACAGCCCTTGTCCACCCGATTCCAAAAAAAGGCGATCGCTCAGATCCGTCTAACTACAGGCCAATAGCTATTACCTCTTTACTCTCCAAAGTAATGGAGTCCATTATAAACCGCCAGCTCTTAAGGTACCTAGAAGAGAACCAGCTACTAAGTGATCGCCAGTATGGTTTTCGTCGCGGTCGATCGGCTGGTGATCTTTTAGTGTACCTTACTCACCGATGGGCGGAGGCAGTCGAGAGTAAAGGGGAGGCACTGGCAGTTAGCTTGGACGTAGCGAAAGCTTTTGACAGGGTTTGGCACAGGGCTCTTTTCTCTAAACTTCCATCATACGGGCTTCCTGAGAAATTGTGTTCATGGGTTGCCAGCTTTCTTACTGGGCGTAGCATCAGAGTCGCAGTCGACGGTTCGTGCTCCGACATGAAGCCCGTGAATGCTGGAGTCCCGCAGCGGTGTGTGTTGTCCCCTACTTTGTTTCTTCTGCATATCAATGACATGCTGCATAACAACAGCATTCATTGCTATGCGGATGACAGTACTGGGGATACGCTCTACACCGGGCGAGCTAATATTTCTGGAAAGCGTCATCGAGAGCCGGAATAAACTTGTGACTGACATCGAGAACATGTTAAGTCATGTCTCGGATTGGGGCCGACATAACCTAGTCCGCTTTAACCCCTCCAAATCACAAGTTTGCGCATTTACCATCCCAAAAAATCAAGCAATCAATTTATCATCCCAAGAAAACATCCCTTCGTCGTACCTCTGAACTTTGAGGGAGCTCCCCTTGATACCAATCCGATTATTGGAATCCTTGGCGTCGATATTTCGAGTGACGTTCAGTTTCGTGGTCATTTGGAAGGTAAAGCTAAATTAGCTTCGAAAAAGCTGGGTGTGCTTAATAGAGCGGGTCAGTATTTCACGCCGGCCCATCGTTTACAACTGTATAAAGCACAGGTCAGGCCGCATATGGAATACTGCTCCCATCTCTGGGCTGGAGCACCCCAATACCAACTCCTTCCATTTGACCGCATTTAACGCAGAGCTGCTCGAATTGTCGGCGACGTGGTTATTTCAGGTCGGCTCGATCCACTGGCTCTTCGGAGAGACGTTGCGTCTCTCTGTATATTGTACCGTATATATCATGGGGAGTGTTCTGAGGAATTGTTCGGCTTGATCCCTGCCGCTAATTTCCTTCACCGCACTACACGCAATCGACTGTCATTCCATCCACATCACCTTGATGGATGGCGGTCTACTACTGTGCGTTTTTCAAGAAATTTCTTGCCTCGAACTACAGTGTTGTGGAACCAGCTCTCGGCGGCGGTATTTCCGGACCGTTACGACTTAGGGATCTTCAAGAAACGAGCCTATTCCTTCCTTAAAGGCCGGCAACTCGCCTGCGATTCCTCTGGTTTTGCGGGTGTCCATGGGCGGCGGTGATTACTTTCCATCAGGTGACCCGCTTGCTCGTTTGCCTCCTTCTGCTATAAAAAAAAAAAAAAAAACGGACTAAAGACTGCACATGCATCCAACAGCATAGAGCGACGATGGGCTCATCAAAATAATACTACCAACCCCTCTCTTCCCTTCGGTGTCGTAAAAGGCGACTAACGGACTAAAGACTGCACATGCATCCAACAGCATAGAGCGGCGATGGGCTCATAAAAATAATACTACAAACCCCTCTCTTCCCTTGGATGTCGTAAAAGGCGACTAACGGACTAAAGACATTCATGTTTTTGTTTTTACTCTCCTTATATTCGTAATGAAAAGCACAGTGTTTATCTCGGGTGAAAGGCCAAATTCCGTCCCGGGAGTAAATAAGCTACTTTCACCCCTAGGGTAAGAACGTACTATTAAACCATAGTATGTTAGTTGTAAAACAGTAGGTAGGTATCTATTATCTGTAGATAAAGTAGATTACTTTCCTAATTTATTTTAACTTTATTGATAAACACAAGCTACCTGCTTAGTTTTATTTTACCTTATCAAGAAAGTTAACAGCCTTTTGTAACAATCATAACCTATGCTAAGTTTAGGTTACCTTGAGATTTACAAGGTCAACTCTTGTAAAATATTTTCACATATACGAGTTACATACATTGAATACATATAACCACCTCTGTGGTCTAGTGGCTAAGCCACCGGTTTCAGACCCAGAGGTCCCGGGTTCGATTACCAGCGGGGGGTACATCTTTGTGTGCTCGGTTTGGATGGTGGTAGGGCTGTTAAGTCCGCCTGGCTAGCTACCACCATCTTATTTAAGTCTGTCGCCATAACAACGATGTTTATAGCATTGTTGTGTTCCGACAGTTTGAGATCAGATAGCCAGTTCCTCAGTGGTTGAGGATTTGGTGAAAAATGGACTATGGTAGAGGACTGCTTTTGCTGTCTTCATTGCCTAGTCTCTGACTGACCCTTCGGGGATAATATTCGTGATTATTTACTTTTTATAACAACGGGTAAGTGTTATTAAGGCATACTATTGTATGCCTTCCGAAGCAAGGAGCACGTGATATTTTAATTTTGCCACCCACCCGGTTACCAGACTTCGTGAAAGTCGCTTAACTTGCAAGAACGCAAGACAAACGCGCACACCATGCTCACTCGAGCGCCGAGTTGTCGTTACATGCTAGTCGATAGCTTTTCCACCGAAGCAAATAATTGAAAATCTACGTTTCCTATCCGTTGATAAAAGAAAAATTAAGTCTTTTAATTTGTGTTTTTTATTCAATGCCACAATGAATGTATTGCCTCTGTTGTTATTTATTTATAGTGCTACAACTGGTAAGTTTTATCATTGACTGTTTATCTCATTTAAATAAACATTAGGGATTACTCATTAGCACATTTGCATGTGTGTCAGGACTCAGGATTGTAACACATTGAAAGCTATGCACGGTGGGACGCTCATAGGTCATAAACGCTCCATAGTTTTACGTCAATGTGGAAAAATGTCCAGTGTCGAAATTGCGTCCAGATCGTAAGAAGTCCATATCTTACAGCGTCTAAGTAGTGCCATGTCTAAGTCTCCTACGGTCCAAATCCTGAAATTTCTAAGTCGTAAAATGTCCAGTCTATACTAATGTCTAAGTCTCAGGCGGTCCAAATCGAGAAATGACAAAGTCGTTAAATGTCCAGTCTATAATAATGTCTAAGTCTAGGGGAAGTCCAAACCGTGAAATGTCAAGCTATAAACATTTGTAGTTTTTTATTATACTTACAATGACAAATAGTATGTGTAACGAAATCAGTAAGAATTTAAAACATTTATCAATAAGTTCGTATAATGAATTCGACAACAATCCCTACTAAATTAGCTCTAAATGATAAGAAGATACTCAAATATAAAACTACACTAGATACTGAAAAGGCTATCAAATGTCTAAATAATATTGATTTGCATTATATCCTGTCTATTAATAATCCATATATTGTTACCAATTGGTTGATAACACAGCTTCAACAATGCCTAAAAGTACACTCTGTAACAACTGTAATACCACAAAAAAACCAAATATAGAAATTATTGCACTTGCCTCATCAAAAAATTAAAACGAAAATACGACAGGGACCAATTAACTAAGGCAAATAAAGATCCAAAACTACTGTGGAAGACTATAAATAATATCACAAACCGTAAACCTAAAAAATCGTAAAACTCTGAATTACTGGCTGCAGAACCTACTCCCATTGATTCGGTAAATAGGATTAACAGCTATTTTGCAACCGTGGGAAATCTCTTGGCTGAAAACATCACACCTGCTTTGAAAACTCAAACAGTTACGAAACCAAATAATCAACTTAGTTCCTTTGTACTTTTAGACACAGATATGAGTGAAGTTTATGGAGTCCTAATGAGCCTTAAATCCGGCAGCGCTCCTGGATATGATGGAATCTCTACTAGCTTCCTAAAAGCTGCGTATGAGCTTACTGTCCCGGTAATTACACACTTGGTCAACCTATGCTTTGATCAAGGAGTTTTTCCCGCAGCCCTGAAACGAGCTAATGTTACACCTTACACCACAAGAGTGGAGACAGAACAGATCCTGCAAATTACAGACCAATTTCCGTTTTAAGTGCTATATCTAAAATTATTGAAAAACTAATTAACTTAAAGAAGGCATTTGATACAGTATCTGTCTCCACTCTCGTACACAGACTCGAAAATATAGGTATAAGGGGTCGAACACTTGACAATTTCAAAGACTATCTTAGCAACAGAAAACAGTGTGCCAAAATTGATCATATTATTAGCTCTGAAGTAGAAGTAACCTATGGAGTCCCGCAGGGGAGCGTGCTGGGTCCAACACTGTTCCTCATTTACATAAACAATCTCTTAAAGCTTCCGATAGTAGATGGTCACATTTTTTCATATGCAGACGATACTGCTATTGTATTTGCTGGCAAAACTTGTAACAGTGTTAAAATACCGCTGAGATAGGATTGGTACAAGTTCCTGCTTGGCTGGACTCCAGCTTGCTCATCTTGAACGTTCAAAAGACAAATTTTATCTCTTTCTCGATGAATATGCGATCACAACCTCCTGACACTTTTGAAATTAAAATACATAAATACAATTGTGAAAACTCCACCAACTGTTCTTGCATTCGAATAAATAAGGTTGAAACCACCAAATATCTGGGCATTATGCTTGACCAACGTCTCTCATGGTTCGCTCACATTGAACTTATCATGAATAGGATAAGTGAACTATCTTGGACATGTAAAAACCTACGGCACGTTGCAAATAAAAAACTTCTGCGACAAATTTATATTGCCTTGGCCCAATCAGTGATCACGTATTGCCTTACGGTGTGGGGAGGTGCCATAAAAACCAGATTCCTTGACTTGGAAAGAGCCCAAAAATATCTCTTAAAAGTTGTTTTCCTTAAACCTTTTAGATTCCCTACGGAACAACTGTATTCAAGTAGGTACTGATCTCCTGACTGTTAGGAAGCTGTTTGTATTGAATATGATTATTAAGATGCACAAATCATTACCTCATGATCCTAGCATCTATAGTAAAAGTAGAAGCTACGAGGTCGTGAATACACCGACAGCAAAAACTACTTTTGCTAAAATTCAGTACCCCAGAAAATCAGTGCATTTGTATAATAAAATTAACAAGATCCTTAACATATATCCTCTGACTTACCGTGAATGTAAAAAAGCCTTGACTGACTGGCTTCAAAAGCAAAACATATGATTGTATTGAATTGTTATTATGAAGTTAACATTAACATTAAACTTGGAGTAAGTATGATGATTTTAGACTTGGAGTAAGTATGATGATTTTACGATCTTGACATCTTGACTTCTGCTACCTGGTTATTTAACGAACTTGACATTCTACTACTTGGTCGTTTTACGAACTTGACATTCTACTACTTGGTTATTTTACGACTTTGATATTTTACGACCTGGGCACCTGGACATCATACGACTTTGACGTAACACTCTGGAGCGGTCATAAATCGTTAAAAAGTACCTCCTAATTTTTCATATTTTTATTTGCCATTGCACTGGGTATATGCGTATCTTCTCTAACTACAAACAGGTCAGTAATTTGGAAGCACATTCATTATCTTTTATGCATTCAAAGTAAGCGCATTGGAATACGTAAACAGTGTTATCAGTAAGTCGTTCGAAAGCGTGAAGTTATTTGTTATAATTATTCGATTAATTCGTGCTGTAAGTAATTTTTATGCTATGGATATCCAAGAATAGGGTAAGTATTAATCAATTTCATATTTTTTGCCAATGATATTTTATCTTTTTATTGTAACATCATTGTTTTTTGCTATATATTACTGAATATTTTATTTTATAGAGCGTGCTACCTGGCGATCTTTATGTTAGTCTTCATTTAATATTTTTTAAAGTTTGAGTTAACTTTTAAATACATTGCTTTGCACTCCAACTCTTTAAAATCTATGTACTTTTTTAAACACGGAAAAGTTAAAATTGTCTGCCTCCATCTGCCTACACACTGACGTCAAGGCTGGCTACGGTTGATAGATTTTCTTGTAGTATTTGCTGCGTGTTTCTGAGTTTCTGACTGAATATTACTTGTTTATTTAGTTTGTTTTAGGTACTTTATTTAGATGCTCGTTTTCAAGAATGCGTGTTCATGAAATTTCGCTGACTGCCAATTAAAGTAATGACACAGAAAAGTGTCGACATGTCGTACAAACTTTGTTGACCTCTCTATATGACACTGAAAATATTGACATTAATAATTTAGAATAGGTACATAAATTATAAATAAAATCATTTTTCATGTATGTATTTTAATTTTACTTATACAAACCCAAATAACACATTTAATAAGATAAACAGGTCGTAATAAGGCTTAATCTATTTGTGACCACCTTTGTCTGGAGCGTGTCCCACCGTCCTATATGGTTTCCTATTCCTCCCGGAAATGGACATGATCTGTAAGTGTATGTGGTACTGCAATGTCATTGTATTTTTATGGTGACATCCGTGATCATGACAATACAACAACTGAGCAAAAATATCTAATAACTTCATCTTTCTTTTTGCTACGATCCTGATGCATTTGTTTTGCTCATTTCCTCTATTATAACTATCTCTCTCTCTTACAACATCATGCTCTACTCGTCGTTTTAGGATACATATAGTATTGCCTGAAAAATATTATTATTATATTATTTTAGAAATCTAGGAACTTGATTCAGATACAAATGTTTCAGATCCTCTAAATCCTATACAAGATGTGCTACAACAAAATTACACTTTAGCGAACACAAGACGGATTCTTGGAGGCCATGAAATCACTGAAACCAGACCGTACATGGTAAGAAATAAACATTGAGTATAATGAGGAGTATGCGAGGGATCACGGTCTTGTATATAATGTAAGAAAAAGTGAGCTCTTGATATTCCAAGCCAAGGGTCGTAAACTGGGAGATGTGGCACCTGTCCTGCTTAACGGTGTCGCTCTTAGTAAAGTAAAAGAGTATAAAATACCTCGGCCATGTGGTCACTGGGGATTTAAAAGACGATGAAGACATTGAAAGGGAGAGGGAGCTCGCAGATTTGCGCGGTGTAATTTAGAGGTAAAGATTACACTCTTTAAAGCATTTTGTCAAACTCTGTACACTTGCAATCTGTGGGTCAGCTACACGCAACGGGCCATCAACGCTCTCCGAATACAGTATAATAACGCGTTCAGGGTGCTGGTGGGTCCCCTACGCTACTGTAGTGCGTCTGCGATGTTTACGAAGCGCACACAGACGGCTTCCACACCGTGCTGCGGCGCCGCATCTCGCCTCGCTGTTGTTCCGAGTGCGTGGGAGCGCCAACACCATCCTGAACGTGCTCAGCGACAAGCTGGATAGCCCCCTTCTGAAGCACTGGGCTCCAACCACAAGTGCGTCTGCCCGGAGCGCCAGAGGGCGGCAAATATTTAAATTAATTAGTTTGATTTTTAATATAACTACTCTGTCAAGAAAGTACCGGGAAAAGATCAATAATACAGGTGAAACGGCCACCGGCGCCTTGGATGACTGGATGGGTATTCAAATGGCGATGAGGCGTAGGGACCGCGCATTCCGTAAGTTTAAAAAGGATCGGCTGGAAGAACATTGGGACTTTTTTAAGACTGCCAGAAATTGGTGTAACCAGATGATACGTAACGCAAAACGTTACCATATTCTCAACATCTCGTCTTCTTCTTCTGCCGTCATCTGAAAGTTTCTTGGAACTCTAGGTATCAGCAAACCGCGACATTTAGACCTGCCTAGCACAGTTGGACTAAACGACCTAAATCTCCACTTTACTGCCACATCAAAACTTGATCCGATGTCTGTTACATGCACCGTTGCTTCTATAACTGGTCTAACGCGTCCTACATAGTCCCGTTTTATTTTTCTCCAACCAATGAGGCGGAGATCAAAATGATTATCCTCTCCATTAAATCTAATGCTGTAGGATGTGATAATATCAGTCGCCGTATGATAGTGACTATACTGGATCATCTCCTCCCTGCTATCATCCACATCATTACTTCCTCCTTTAGTTCCTCAGTTTTCCCTACACTAGGGCGCAAAGCCTATGCCCGTCCTCTTTGGTTTCAAATCCAACGCTTCTTAATCATTTCCGTCCGATATCCATTTGTTCCATCGGGAAAGGTATGCGAGGTGGAGATGATGGTAGGTTCCATGGCGATGGTAAATAACGACTGCGTCTCTTTATATGATGTTGTATATTTACAGTGACTACATTGTGACTAACTTATTATCTAAACCTTACAAGACTATTTATACAGTAATACTACGTAGATGTTGGAGGGAGGATGCCGTGACATATCTTTATCGGATCTGCACGCGTTTAGGAATGTGCTTACAACTCTTTAACCGATACGTGATGATAATAAATTATGTGGCGGCGCAGGCCGCCACACATTCTACCCTTTATGTCTAAGGTGATCGAAGCCTGTGTCCATAAAGAATTCTCCCAGTTTGTTTATCATAATTCTCCCCTCCACTCTTTGCAATCTGGTTTCAGGCCAGGATACTGCACTGTTTCCGCACTCCTTAAAGTGACTGGCGATATTAGAGCAGGAGTGGAGGATGGCATAGTAACCTGCTTGGTTCTTATTGACTTCTCCAATGCTTTTAATACCGTCAGTCACGACACCCTTCTGTCCAAATTGTCCCATCTTATGGTCTCTGACGAAGTGGTGGAATGGTTTTTATCTTATCTTCGGGAACGTCAGCAGTCGGTTCAATCAGGGGAATCATCCTCGAACTGGTGTAATCTAGAAACTGGCGTTCCTCAAGGCGGCATTTTTTCTCCCCTTCTTTTCTCAATTTTATTAATTTCATCACTCATAAATTTTAGTGTTCGTATCATCTCTACGCGACGACCTACAATTATATGCCCAGGCATGTGTGGATGGGCTAAATGATGCCATTAATGGACCTAAACAGCATCAAATCTTGGTCAGACCAGTTTGAGGTTGCTGTCAACCCTGCAAAATGCCAAGCTGTATTGATGGGGAGTCCTCGGATGATGTCCAGAATAAGTGCAGTGGTCTCCATCCCATTATCTTCGACGGCATTTCAATACCTATCGCTGAAAATGTTAAGGGTCTGGGTTTACTTGTTGACTCCAGGTTGAATTGGCAGGCTCAGGTGACGAATGTTTGTCGGAAAGTCACTGCAGTACTTCGTTACCTTTACCGCCTCAAAAACTTTTTGCCTGTTAACGTCAAGGCTATGCTTGTACAGACCTTAATCTTTCCTATTGTCGACTATGGTGATGTGTGCTATCTCGCACTGAATGCAGATCTACTCGACAAGCTCGACCGTCTCTTGAACAACTGCATTCAATTCGTATTTAACCTTCGTAAATATGATCATGTGTCCGCATGTCGATCATAGCTTAAATGTTTGCCCATTTAGCTGCGTAGAAGTATGCGAGCTTTGACCACTCTCTTTTCTGTATTATGTTCTTCTAATTCTCCTTCTTATCTTTCTTCTCACTTTCAATACTTAAGTTCTAGTCATGACACTCATGACAAAAATCTTCGATGTTCTTTTAACCGCTTCATGACATCATTCACTCTTCCTTCTTTGTTAAACCAATCCTCCTCAGCAATTCTCTCCCTCTAAATATCAGAATTTCTACCAGCCGGTATGCGTTCAAAACCAAGTTGTGCAGCTTTCTTGCAGAACAAGCGATACTCCACATCAGTAATCGTCCAATAATTATGTTATATTTATGTATTTATTTATTACTTATTATATACGTAATATAATGTATATGTATCTATTGTGTAGGTATATAAGTATATCGTATATGTATGTATGTATATGAATATATTTTTATTTCATTTGTGCACCCTACCATTTTTGTCTCTGTACCATGCGATGGTTGACTGGGAGAGAATGCCTAAGGCATTAAGTCCGCCTCTGTACTTTACGTGCAAAAAGTGTTAAATAAAAAAACACAAAATGTTAGTTATTTATCCAAACTTATTTTAACGCCTTCAAAGTATGCTCCTTCAGAAACGATAGATTTACGCCAACTAATAATTAAATCATCAAAACATTTTTTAAACGCTTTTTCGGAATTGGATTCAGTTCTCGCCGCGAATTCTCCTTTATGTCTTCTACCGAATGAACGGGTGCCACGAAATATAATTAATTTGAGTTTAGGAAAAAGAAAGAAGTCGGCTGGAGCCATATCTGGTGAATAAGGTGGTTGCTCGATGGTATTTGTTGAGTTTTTGGTCAAAAATTCGTTCACAATGATGGCCTTGTGTGAAGGCGCATTATCGTGGTGCAAAATCCAATAATTTTCTTTCCACAAATTTAGCCTTTTTCGTCGAGTTTGCTCTCTTAAACGCCCCCTCCGGAACCATCAGTCTACTTTCCTGATCGGTTCACTTTTGCAAACCGTAACGCTCAAGTAATATTCTTTATTTACCGTTTGACTTTCCGACAATAATTCCGAGTGCACAACACCGCGATAGTCAAAGAAAACAGTCAACATGACTTTGACTTTTGACCGACTTTGGCGTGATTTTTTCGGTTTCAGTTCAGTCGGAAGGCGCCACTCCGAAGCTTGTTGACTAATTTGCATGTCAAACTCGTAAGCCCACGTCTCGTCACCAGTAACAATGCGTTACATGAATGTTGGGTCGGAATTGACTCGTTCTAGCATGTCCTCAGCGACTCTTATGCGATTGAGTTTATAGAGAAAATTCAAGTCTTTTGGGACTAGCCGAGCGACAACATGCTTCATAACCAAGTGATAATTTAAAATGGTACGGATCGACTCGTGAGACACGAAAAGTTCAGCGGATATGTCTCTCAAACTTGAATGAGGATTTTCAGTCACCATTTCCTTCACTTTTGCGATGTTAACTTCAGTTGAAGACGTTGATGGCCTACCAGAGCGAAGCAAATCTTCCATCACATCTCGACCGCTTTTGAACGCTTTGAACGCTCATAAGCACGTGTTTTTAATAAAATCACTGTAAGCCTTCTGTAACATTTTCAGTGACTCCGGACACGAAATTCCATTGGCGACGCAAAATTTAAGACAAACTCTTTGTTCGATGTTCTTATCCATCATGAAATTCGCAATACAAACTAGATATAAACTACTAAAAACAGCACTGTATTTATTCTAAATAACAGATGCAACTCAAGCTCCGCGCCAAAATGAATAACAGTTGTGTAAAGTCTAACAACAAAAAAAAAAATTGAATTTGGAATCATAAACAAATCATCCGTTCCCGAAACTTTTTTGTCAGAATGTATATTACTAACATAGTTTTAAAGTCATGTGTAAACTTACAAGCAAGCTTCGGCTTGCTGGCCGGCTCTGCTGGCTCTGCCGGCCAGCCTCAGCCACGGCGTTGAGCGTTAAAGCCACCTGCTCCTCAGCTCGCGGGCCGCCTCGCCCCTCCGCGCCTACGCGGGCTTAAATTACACTCTAGCGTAGGGCAGACAAGTCTACGTGGAGTCGGTTTTGCCGCGATTAGTTTCTGTCACTGACTTTTGTGGCACAACCTTACCAAAAACAAAATGTATTAACTTTTAAAGAATTTTTTAAAATCAAATTGGGGTTGAAATGCTAATTTTATTTCATAGTAAAAATATATCAAATGAAGTTATAGAATATGTTATTATACCAATATAGCTTTATAAAAAAGGTTTTAAAGAATATGAGTATTATATCAAATGACTAGTATACGTAATGTTGTTATGGGAAGTGTAAAAAGATGTAAGATCAAGTAAAAATTATATCCAATGAACGGTATGTCCTTTGTAATTAGTTCATATGTCATTATATAAAACGATACGCACGCGGCCTCACTCTGCCTGATGAAAAGCAGCCAGTGAAGCCCAAAAAGTGAAAACGTTCATCACAGCGCTACCACGCTATCCCGAACGCTCACACTATGGCCTGCATTAATGCATTTTCACGCCCCGCTTAAATAACCCGGGAGAGAAAGAGGAGGGAAACACGTGTGCGAGAAGCGCATTCCACGTACTGCCAACGGAAAAACGGTCAAAGAATTTATTTCTCTTAAAAATTTTACAATAATTCACTTACAGAGAAAAACAACATTTAAACTTACAGTTAACTGCTGGCAAGCATAGTTTTTGCACATACACACATAACACAAACAAACAATATTAAACTTCACATCACACAACACAATCTATTACGTAATTTTACAATTTTAATGTACTTCCTATAAAATGTAGCAATTTACGATCTATCCAAGTTAATACAAAAAAAATTGTGGGTAGTTGACGCTTTGCACCGCTGTACGCGCGGAGGTCGCTAAGGCAGCCATTACACGGTCAATCCAGATCGCGATCTAGCCAGCCTGATCGCGATCACAGATTGATGGATTGCGCTACAACATTACACGTTCAATCTGGATTTCGTCAGTCCGCGTATCCTTCGCCGCGTGATCACACGTGTTGTCATGGATCTACATAAAGTTAAAACTATATTATCCCTTGTATTAGCCCTAACTTTAAATAAAAGGATTCGAAAAAGGCGCTGGGTTAAACAGTAGTTACAGAAAAGAGAAATGTATACCCATTTAAATCTTCTTAAAGAAATACAACTAACTGCTAAAGATGATGATTACAAAAACTACTACTAACTAACTAATCTTCTGGGGTCTCGGTAGCTCAGCGGTTGGAGCAGTGGACCGGCAATCCAAAGGTCGTGGGTTCGAGTCCCATTCGAGCTTCCTGAGACTGGTTGATTTTTTTCTAGTAAACATTTTATCCTATATTCATATAGCATTTTGAATGCAAAATTTCAATAATAAAGATATTTATAAGCAATTACGTCTTTATCGATTGTTAGATACTTGCAATAGTATTGTTTTCGACTGTGAGGGTAGACTTCACAGTGACGTAATACCACTGGCTTGCAGCGTAAATCAAACTACTAAGAAAAATTCACCGAGTCTTCTGGGGTCTCGGTAGCTCAGCGGTTAGAGCAGTGGACTGGCAATTCAAAGGTCGTGGGTTCGAAGCCCATTCGAGCTTGGTGAGACTGGTTGATTTTTTTTCTAGTAAACATTTTATCCTATATTTATATAGCATTGTGAATGCAAAATTTCAATAATAAAGATACAAAAACTACTTCAGGATGGATGAAAAATCTTTTAACGAGTTACTACAAAATATGATAACTCCTTATATAAATATATTTTGTAATATATCTAGCAATTTTTTATATCCAACATCTCGTTTGTATTTATTTTTGTAGTGCTGATGCTGGGCATTGCACAATACTGGTAAAGTTTCCAATATTATAATAAAATCTTCTTCAACTTGAGGAAGAGAAGCGTGTCACCGACGTTCATCTTGCATAGCGCGTAGCGTAGACTGACGCGATCCTGCGTTTACACGTTCAATCTAGATCGTGATCTCGGATCGCGATCCAGATTTCAAAATTTCTAGATATTTTGTGATCTGGATCGCGATCTGTCAATCTACACGTTACACAGTCAATCTGGATCGCGATCACTGATCACGATCATGGATCGCGATCTGGATTGACCGTGTAATGGCTGCCTAACGTAGTGTTTGTTTAATGTAAGGTCTATAACACAGTGCTTCAACCAGCGATAACTAGCGGGATACTAAGTTAAGCGATAATAGTTTTATGAATTTAACAGAATTTGATAAAGAATGTATTCAATTGACTAGTAATGAAAAATCCTTTAGAATGTGATGTTTAAGTAATTTCTTGAAAGTGCGCAAAGAGTTTACTTCTTTTATATCTTTTGGTAATTTGTTGTAAAGGTTTGCTCCTTCAAACATAATATTTCTTTTTCCGTAATTAGTCCTAGGTAATGTCATGCATATATTATTAGCCTGTCTAGTGATGCGTTTTTGAATTTGAACTTTTTTTGAAAAAGTAATTTTTGTATGAATGTCTTTAGTAAGTATTTTTCTAATTAAGATACATGTGTTATATTTATAAGTTTGTGCCAGATTCATGATTTTAATTTCTCTATATACTTTAGAGGTGGATGCTAAAAAATGTTAATGAAAAAGGGTTTTAATTACTTTATTTTGCGCTGTTTGCAGTTTTTTCAAATTTGTCTTGGCCGCAGATCCCCAAACCTCAATCAGATAGTCTATATGTGGTTTGACCATTGAGTTATATATGGTTAACCTTATATGTTTTGGTAAGCATCGCACTATGCCACGTAATGCTCTGTTGAGAGATATAAGTTTAGCCCTAATTTTTTCTATGTGTGGAGTCCATGTGAGTTTATGGTCTAAAGTAAGTCCCAAATATTTTTCGATTTGTATATTTTGAATCTCTTCTCCATTGATAGTCAGGGTGTTGTACGTACCAATTGGTTTATTTATAGCAGCAAAAATAATGTACTTTAAATTTGATTGTAACCATATGTGTAAAAGATCCAAATCATATTATGCATCTTCTGTTATAGACTCCATAGAATGCCCTGAATAAAATAAACTGGTATCATCGGCATATAATGTTATATCTCCCTTTAGTCCAATTTCATGTATGCTATTTATGTATATAAGAAATAACAAAGGACCCAGGATAGATCCTTGAGGAACGCCGCAAGTTATTTTATTTATTTATTTATTCAGATAGGCACACTTAAAGTAATACATATATACACTTAGAAACTAATTACACATTAAAAACACGCATTACATGTTTGCCACTTAAAAGTGTACACAACATTCAAAAGTAAAGACATAAATAACATGAGTACTAATAACACTACTAAAATAACGTAACCAAAATAAGATAACAAAACAATACAACAATAAAACCTAAATTGATTTCGGTTTAAGACTTTATTTCTCAAAAGAATTTTACATTCACTTAAAAATGAGAAACTTAACTAGTAAACATAATTATAGAAATTATATAAAAAATAATTATTGTCGCACGAATAGCGGCAAATGCTTTCGGTTAGGGAATACAGAGTACAATTAATGTAGTATTTACAATTGCAATCGTAAGCACAGTTAGTAACATGACATAGTAGGTAGATTTATAATTTATTTTACCAATATGACGGGACAATAATGACTGTGTTCGTCGCGTCAACGACGCGACGACGGCAACAACAGTGGACAATAAACAACATAGATCGGCAATGACTAGAAGCGGCAAGCACTTATAGAAATATCTTAGTGTAGTCTGCATTTACAATTTTTATATCTTGAAACCTAGATTATATCAGTTTTATTTAGTAATTAATAATGCCTAGTTATTATTATTTTATTTTGTTTTATTATTCCGTTTTTGTCACTAATTCATAGTTTTGTTAAATTAGTAGATATATTTTTTAGTAGTTTTATTTAGATAGTAGTTAATTTTTACCTAGCAAATGGATTTTTAGAAGATTTTTAAATGTGTTTAAGGTTTTAGCTTCTTTAATGTTATTAGGCAATTTATTGTATATTTGTGCACTTTGAAAGTAAATATTATTTTTGCCATAGTTTGTCCGTGGTGATCGTAGTATTATATTATTAGCATTTCGTAGTCGCTTAAGTTGCGTATGTTGTGCTTTAGTCTTGAATGTAATGCCCGTATGGATATCATTAGTTAAAATTTTTCGAATTAGTATACATGTGAAATATTTAAATGTATTATCAATATTCATTAGTTTTACGTTTTTGTATAGTTCTACACTTGGAGTTAAATAATCGTAATTAAACAGTGTTTTTATTAATTTATTTTGTGCTGTTTGAAGTAGCTTAAGGTTAGTTTTAGCAGCTGCACCCCATATTTCTATTAGATAGTCAATGTGTGGTTTCACTAAAGAGTTATAAATAGTGTGACGTACATTTAGCGGTAGATTTCGTACTATCCTAAGCAACGCACCATTTAGTGATGTCAATTTTGACCTTATTTTTGAAATGTGCAACTTCCATGTCAGACCACTATCCAGTATAAGACCTAAATATTTTTCGCTATCTGACTTATTTATTTCAAGTTTGTTAATTTCTAATGGTTGAAAATCAGATATTTTTTTATTTTTAGCAGCAAATATAACATAGTGTGTTTTAGGCACATTAATAGTTAGAAGATTACACTGGAACCAGTCATTAAGGCAGTCAAGATCACTCTGAGCATCACGGACAATAGCTTCTATATCATGACCAAAATAAAACAAACTGGTGTCGTCGGCATAAAGTGAGAGGTTTCCCCTGAGATCGAGTTTGCTGATACTATTAATATAAACCAGGAATAATAATGGCCCTAGGATTGATCCTTGGGGAACTCCGTATGTGATAGGTGTTGTAGCGCTGTGGAATTCCGCAACCTTAACTTCTTGAGTGCGATTAGTTAAATATGATTCGAAGATTTTGTAAGCACTACCAGTAATACCAATTGACTTTAGTTTATTTAAAAGAATTTGGTGACAAACAGTGTCAAATGCTTTTTTAAGGTCGATAAAGACCCCCATACCGATTTTCTTTTTATCAATGTTGTTTTTTATTTTAGCTACAAGATCTACAGTCGCGGATAAGGTACTAGATTTTGGTCTGAACCCATATTGTTTACCACACAAAAAGTCAATTGAGTCCAAATACGTAGTAAAACGAGAATGAATAATTCTTTCGAATATTTTAGACAAAACCGGGAGAACGGAGATCGGGCGATAATTATTAGGATCAGACTTGGTTCCTGATTTATAAATAGGAGTAACTTTAGCCTTTTTTAAGTTGTCGGGGAATAAACCTTTTTCTAAACAGTGGTTTATACAGCGAGATAGTTCTTCAGAAATGAGGTCTCCAATGGATTTTATTGATTTTGTATTTACGTTGTCGATACCTGAACTAGTATTGATGTTTAGGTTGGTTATTATTTTTAAGACTTCACTAGGTGTTGTTGGCTCAAAAGTGCTTAGCTGATTAGAATTAATAGTCACAGCAGTATTAACCCCGTCACTATGGTAATGAAATGGTATAACTTCCGCTAGCTTTGAACCTATTGTTGAGAAGAAATTGTTAAAACATTCACAGATTTCGTTTCCGTCCGTTATAATTAAACCATCTTTTTCAAGTTTAGCTGGTATTGTCACATCCTTTATCTTATTATGACAGAGACTATCGATCAGGCTCCACATTTTTTTAGGTTTGTTTTTGCACGCAAAAAATTTATTATGGTAATATTCACTTTTCATTCTATGAATTTCATCAGCAACCATTGTTTTCTTCGCTAGAAATTCAGTTTTACCATTTTTCATCTTTCGGGTTCATCTTATGTTGCTGATAAAGTATGTTTCTAGTGTTAATTTTGTCTAAAATATTTTTGTCCATCCAGTCCTGCCTTGGTGGATTTAGGATTTTGACCTTTTGTGTTTTGCACTTTGTAATTGCGCTAAGCAGTTTCTCCTCAAATTCGGTATAGTTACAATTATTTGTGTCTGTGTTTTCCACAACCAGTGATTCGAGCTTTCCATAGTCCAACGATTCGTATTTTACTCTCTGTTTTAGCGGCGGTTTGTGCTTCCTAATTTCCAAATATAGTTGCTTGTGGTCGGACATGGGTGAAGCTATAGTAGCCAAGTGAAACATATTCTCAGTTATATTTGTAGATATATGGTCAAGTAGGGTTTTCGTATGTGATGTTTCTCTCGTACAATGTTTAGGGCTGATTTTGTTAAGTATTCTAAATCCGTTTTCCTGTATTGTGTCCATGTAATGTTGTGTCGTTGAATCATTAGGGCTTAGTAAATCAAAGTTTACGTCACCAAAGACAACTGCTCTTTTTCTTTTATTTCAGAAACTTACGCTTAAACTGTTGATAGGAATCATTAAAGAGGTCATGTGAGTTTATGGTCTAAAGTAAGTCCCAAATATTTTTCGATTTGTATATTTTGAATCTCTTCTCCATTGATAGTCTGGCTGTTGTACGTACCAATTGGTTTATTTTTAGCAGCAAAAATAATGTACTTTAAATTTGACTGTAACCATATGTGTAAAAGATCCAAATCATATTGTGCATCTTCTGTTATAGACTTTATAGAATGCCCTGAATAAAATAAACTGGTATCATCGGCATTTAATGTTATATCTCCCTTTAGTCCAATTTCATGTATGCTATTTATGTATATAAGAAATAACAAAGGACCCAGGATAGATCCTTGAGGAACGCCGCAAGTTATTTTTTGAGGATTGCTCTGATACTCGTTTAGTTTTACTATTTGGCAATTAGAAATAGCTGTTGGAGTAGGTACTTGGAGCATTTCAGACCCAAGCTGTTTTGTCTTCTGTATAATCCGACACTTTATAATAAGCTTTTTTATAAAGCTTTTCTTTGATTTTGATTTTAAATTTATCAAGATCTAATTTCTGAATATCATTTGGTACTTTGTTGTATAATCGTACACACACACCCTTAAAAGAATTATTTATTTTATGGAGCCTAGTATAAGGCACTGCTAATTTGTTCTTACTTCTAGTATTTAATTTGTGAATATCACTGTTTTTTGAAAACATTTCAATATTTTTATGAACATACACAAGATTTTCATAAATATATTGTGATGCAACTGTCAATATACTTATATCCTTAAATCTCTCTCTGGGAGAGTCACCAGCCTGTAGGTTATGTATTGCTCGAATAGCCCTCTTCTGCAGCACAAAGATATTTTGAATGTCGGCAGCATTTCCCCACAGTAAAATGGCGTACGACATTACACTATGAAAGTAACTGAAAAAAACTAATCTAGCTGTATCAACGTCAGTTAACTGACGGATCTTCATTACTGCATAAGCCGCAGACCTAAGTCTATTCGACAATTTAGCTTGATGCCTAGAAACACAGTGGTGTCCACAGGATTCACATTCTTATGTTTAATTTGTACACTAGTTATTACCTGCTTAACTAATACAAATCTTACACATTTGGTTTTTCCCTCGTTTAATAGCAAGTTATTAACACTAAGACAGGGAGACATAAGACAGGGAATACCGATATTGGCCGATAGTTGCCTGGATCCGTTTTGTTACCCGATTTGAATATGGGGCTAACTTTTGCTAGTTTTAGAGAACCAGGGAATTGGCCCTCATCAAAACATTTATTAATGGTTCTTGCTAAATTATTAATAATTAATTCTTTGACATATTTGACAGTTTTTGCATTCATCCTATCTATACCGGCACTAGAGTTTGATTTTAAATTATCGATTATCTTTGACACCTCATCCGCAGTGGTATGTTTTAATGAATTTAGATTCGAAGCATTAGATTGATTTTATTCAGCTAACACACGAGTCAAATGATAATAGTGATGCTTTGGTATTTTATTTGCAAGTTTAGTACCTATATTGGAAAAGAACAGATTAAAGTGTTCACAAAGTTCTGTAGGATTTGTTATAAAACGTATGAGCCCTATAAGTTAGACTGGTATCTGGTTACTTTTTATTTTATTAGATGCTAAGCTGTTAATAAGCTGCTACATTTTTAAAGAATTTTTCTTACAATTTAAACTATTATCCGTGCGGTGACGGAGAAAGAATACCAATCGCCGCCCCTCTCTCCGTCCGGTGGGTGTCGTAAGAAGCGACTAACAGACTCTTTCGAGCGATGATCTGCTCCACTGGTGGTAGGGCTTGACCCGTCTGGTTGGTGACCACCGTACGCATGGTGTAAAACCCGTCAAGTGACTGCTTGTCGGTCGCGTTTCGGGATCAGCCAGCGTATAACCAGAGCTCGAGAGGATGATGCTGCGATGTATTTGGTCTGTGGAGGCTTCCGTCAAACCAGTGCCAGGAGGACTTCGTTAACCTGCCGACCAGGGAGACCCGTAGAAACGGTTGTCCCGCTGGCCGCCCGTGGCACAATACAGGGGCCCAAGCGAGCCTAACCAGCTCATGAGGCTGCCTCACCATGCCACGCATAATCTCGGGGTGGTCCGTCGTGCCGGTTGGTGACCGGAAGGTGGGGTCCCGGCGGCCATTCCCGGGGGGGTTCGGGGGCCCTTCTGTTCGGCAGGTTAATAATACTCATCTGTGGGCAAATTCCTGGGGAAACAGGCCACCACACTTTGACCATTCGCATCGCGGCATCATTTTCTCGATTCACGCCTCTCTCTTAAAATCCACTCCTAAAATGACAGCGCCTAACAACAAAACTGGTTCTACAGCGGTGCACACCCCCACCACAACCTTACCGTTTTAGGTGGAGTTCGCTAACATCCGCGGACTCCATGCAAACCTCAATGCCGTCCACCACCATCTTGAGACGGCACGGCCAGCAATGTTGTTCCTGACGGAGACGCAAATAATCCGCCCAGCTGACACCACCTACCTGAACTATCCCGGCTTTGTGCTTGAAGAATCCTTCAAAGCCAAAGCCGGAGTTTGCTTATTCGTTCGGGCGGATGTTTGCTGTCGCCGTCTGCGCTGTCTGGAGGACCCTTCCTTCTCCCTCCTAGTGGTACACGTCGACTTAGGCTCTCATTGCCGTGTCTACGTCTGCGTCTACCGATCCCATAACGGCGACATGGAGACAACTCGACTAATTGAACATCTTAGTGGGGTAGCAGATGATGCACAGGAGCGGTTTCCATCGGCGGAACTGGTGTTTTTGGGGGACTTCAACGCCCACCATGAGTTGTGGTTAGGTTCCTCCAAAACAGACCATGCTGGTAGAACTGCCTACGCATTCGCTCTCACGCATGACCTGACACAACTGGTGAACCAGCCCACCAGGATCCCAGACATAGTTGGCCATGCGCCCTCCTTACTCGACCTTCTGCTGACGAGTCGCCCAGCTGGATACCGGGTGGAGATTCGAACTCCTTTAGGTTCCTCGGATCACTGCTTGATATCCAGCACAGTGCCCTTGGCATCGCGCCCGCCAACAGCGGTTTCGAAACGCCAGATTTGGCACTACGCGTCGGCAGACTGGGACGGTATGCGGGAGTATTTTGCATCCGTCCCTTGGAGGCAGCGCTGCTTTAGTGGGAAGGACCCGACCGCTAGCGCCACTGCCGTTGCTGATGAGATATTATTAGGAATGGAATACTATATTCCACACTCCTATGTCATCAGCAAAGGCAGACGCAACCGCTGGTTCAATCGCGAGTGTGCCAGCGCTGTTGAGAGCAAACAGACGGCATACCGCGCTTGGATCAGAGGTAAAGCTCATGGGGCTCCCGAAACTCGCTCGCTAAAAGCAGCCTATAATAATGCCACCAAGTCGTGTAAGAGGGCCTACATTAGAGCGGATGCCCAGCGCGTTGCACGAGTAGGCCAAGAACTCCTGACGCATCCTACGGGCAGCCGTAGCAACTGGCGTCTGGCCAAAGCCGTGCAATCCAACTTCTGCCAACCCTCGCTGCCACCACTGAGATGTCTTGACGGAACTTTAGCTCACAAGCCGCAGGAAAAGGTCGATCTCCTGGCCAAACTCTTTGCGGCTAACTCCCGGATCGATGACTGTGATGCACAGCCACCCTCAATTCCTCACTGTGGCCACACAATGTCTGATATTAAAATCAGGCAGTGTGATGTCCGTGCGGAAATGCAGTCAATCGATGTCCGGAAAGTTAACGGTCCTGATGACATCCCAGCAATAGTCCTGAAAATGTGTGCAGCGGAGTTGTCCCCTGTGTTAACGCGTCTGTACCGTCTCTCGCTCTCTTCGGGTTGTGTGCCGGAATCTTGGAGAGAAGCTAATGTGCAACCGATCCCTAAAAAAGGAGATCAGTCAGATCCGACTAATTACCGCCCTATAGCCGTAACTTCAGTGTTGTGTAAGATCCTAGAACGAATATTGAACAAACAGCTTATTCGATACCTAGAAGATCACTCCCTAATTCACGATCGTCAATATGGGTTTCGGCCAAAACGGTCAACGGGTGATCTTCTAGCGTACGTCACACATCTCTGGGGTGAGGCTATTGACAAGCGTGGCGAGTCACTGGCAGTTAGCCTTGACATAGCCAAGGCTTTTGATCGGGTCTGGCACAAAGCTCTTCTCTCCAAGCTCCCGGCATACGGTTTGCCCGCTCAGTTCTGTACCTGGATTGCCAGCTTCCTGCATGAGCGTAGAATCCGTGTCCTTTCGGATGGATGCGCTTCGCGGTTCATGTCAGTGAACGCTGGTGTTCCTCAAGGCTCCGTTCTATCCCCCACGCTGTTCCTTCTGCATATCAATGACATGCTTCCTCTTGGAAACATTCATTGCTATGCAGATGATAGCACAGTGCATAGGGGATATAACGGGCACCCAACGGCTGGGCGGGTAGACACCGAAATGAAGCGAGCAAATCTTGTCATTGAGCTCGATCGGATGTTGGACCTCATTTCTAAATGGGGCTCCGATAATCTGGTGGAGTTCAATGCCAAGAAAACACAGGTGTGCGCGTTCACAGCGAAAAAGTCGCCATTCCTTCCCCTTCCCTCTCTTCAGGGTACATCTCTAGGTCTGCTGAGCAGTATTAACATGCTCGGTATGGATATCCGCTGCGATCTGAACCAAAAGGACTACATCGAAACCGTGATTAAAAATGCCTCACGTAAACTCGGTGTCCTGAACAAGGTGCGGCGATTCTTCACGCCTGAGAGTTGTGTCTATTATACAAGACACAGGTGCGGTCTTGCGTGGAGTATTGCTCTCACCTTTGGGACGGCTCCGCAAAGTACCTTCTCGATGCCGTGGACAGATTGCAGCGCCGCGCTGTGCGCATTATCGGCAATGCAGAGGTCACTAAATCTCTCGAGCCTTTGCAATTGCGTAGAGATATTGCGTCACTCAGCGTCTTTTACCGTTTATACCATGGCGAGTGCTCTGAAGAACTCTTTGACCTCATCCCTCCTTTTCCCTTCCTCCATAGGAGTACGCGTGCTGCTCTGCGGAGTCACCAATTTACAGTCTCTAACATTCCATCTCGCACAAAGAAATTTGGTGACTCGTTTCTTTGCCGCACTTCCAAAATAGTCTACCAGCACACGTATTCCCTCCTACCTATGACATAGGGTCCTTCAAACGAGGCGTGAAGAAGCACTTTGTGGGCCGGCAGAGTGAGGATGACTGATGCTACGTCTCTTACGCTGCACCAGTTGTCCTCGCGCCTGGACCTCATTTCCACTTAACATCAGGTGGAGTTGGGTCATTTGCCGGACTTAGTATAAAAATAAAATAAAAAAATAAAAAATAAAAAAGCTTTATGATAGTAGTGATTTTTTGCAGCTTGTATATCTCTATGTGTTAATTGTTTTTGTTTTAGAAATTCTTCTTTTAGTTTCTCATCATCGGGTGTCTGTTTTAAGTCATACCATAGTACATTTCGTTTGTTTATAGCTGAAATTAAGTTTTTGGTAATCCAATCAGATTTTGGTGGGTTTAGGTATTTCAACTTCTGAGTCTTATTTTTAGCAATGGCTTCTAGAAGGAGGTGTTCAAATTTTTCATATTAAAAAAGACTTCATTATGCAGATGACACCTAAATAATAATGATAAGTTTTTCATCATCATCATTAGCTTAAGTGTTTATCCCGATAATCGGATTTGGATTTGAAACAATTCTGAGGTCGAGCAAAGTGTGTTTCGGATTTATCGATGCATAGCCCGGGTTTGTGCCCGGGTCTGCCAACCAATTAATTGTAGCGATGACTTTTAGCGGCGATGGGCTCATCACCTGTCACGCTGAGCACATGTGCAGTCGCTATTTGGTGAAAAGTGGACCGTGGTAGAGGGCTGCTTTTGCGATCCTCATTGCCTAGTCTCTGACTAACCCTTCGGGGATAATAGTCGTAATTAGGGATTGCAATTCCGCAAAACGGGATCACGCATTCCCGCGGGATCCCGCTATTTTTATTAATCTGCTGGATCCCGCACCTTCAAAAAAATAAAAAATTTGGCGTTTTTTGAAATGAAATATCTATTATTTGCTTCAATTTTGGGTACATAGTATGGTGTTCTTACAAAAACAATTTCCTTCAAAATCTACTTATTATAGTGTAAGCATGAAAATATTTTTAAATGTAAGTAAATAACAACAGCGAGCTCAAAACAAGCCAATACAAAGCAGCCCCTCAACAATTACTGTTTAAATATTCTTGTACGGATTTACGGGCCTCTGGCGAAAGTGCTTGTAGTTAGAAATTTTCTTTTTAATAAATTGTTCTATATTATCTATAACGAAATGACATAATTGTTTAATGTAGAGACCAGTCAGCGTAAGAATTTTGTATTTCTTGAATAAAGGTCTGCAAGACTCTAGACGATATGCACCAAACAGAGATCTAACACATTTCTTTTGGCATCTGAACAATGTCTCAATATCAGTACAATTTCCCCATATCATGATACCATATTGTAGTACCGATGCTACATGGGCATGGTATGCTAGGAGTGCAGTTTCTACAGAAGATACTTCTCTGAGGCGCCTCAATGCAAACGAGAACCTACTCAATCACTCACAAGCTGATCTTACATGACTCTTCCAGTTACAGTTGTCATCAATATTTAGACCTAGAAACTTAGTTAATTGCACCATGTCGAATTTTTTATCATTAGATTTAATTTGTAATTGTAATTTATTCGTCCGATATGTAACAAAATGCATATAGTTTCTCGCGTCCGTAGGTTTACCCTTGAGACCCTACACGTGACCCCTGGGTGGTGCTAAATGAGTGACACTGACTGAGTGGTAGAGCCACGCTGCGTTGCAGCACGCATTGGGCCGGCTCGCCCGGCGTAATACCACCCTCTCACGAATATCCGGCGTGAAATAATGGCACTTGGTGCTGTTGTGTTTCGTCCGGCCAGTGAGAGTTCCAGAGGCCCCTTCCCCTCCCACCCCTCCTCACAATTCCTTTTCCTTCCCCTAACCCTATTCCTTCCTTAAAGGTCGGCAACGCATCTGCGACTCCTCTGGTTTTGCGGGTGTCCATGGGCGGCGGTGATTGCTTTCCATCAGGTGACCCGCCTGCTCGTTTGCCTCCTTCTCATATAAAAAAAAAAAAATTTAGATTTTTCAATGTTAGTTTTTAAATTATTTAATGTCATCCATTCAATTAATTTATTTAAAGTTAAATTAATTTCATACTCATACTCTTTTAGTCGTTGATGTACAGTGTGAACAGTAAAGGACCCATCAGCGTGCCCTGAGGTACTCCCGCCCTATTGATCTTATATTCTGATCGAAAAGCTGTTTTATTATATGTATTATTATTGTTCTTACATGTTTTTGTTATTTGAACACACTGGTATCTGTCTTTTAAATAGCTAGCTATCCAGTTTAGTCCTGTGCCTCTAATGCCATATTTATAGAGCTTATCACATAACCTATTATGCTCTTCAAAATCAAAAGCTATGCACATATCAAGATAGAGAGCAACAACTGGAGTTCCACTATCCAAACATTCCATTATTATTCCATTATTCCATGTTGTTACTAATTTATAGATGGCTGAAGTCGTGTTTCTTTTTTTTCTACAACCGTGTTGCTGTTCATTTATTAACTTGAACTTCTCACAAAACTTATTAATTCGTATATGTGCCGCTTTTTCTACAATCTTTGCAATAATTGGAATCAGTGTAATGGGCCTGTAATTGCTCGGATCCGATTTATCTCCTTTTTTGTAAATTGTTTTAACTATCGTATATTTTAATTTATCTGGGAAGATGCCCTGACTAAAAGAAATATTTATGATATGACTCATCACGAGCGCTATAAAAGAATCTATTAATTTTAATATTTTTGTTGGTATCTTATCATATCCCACTGAATTCGTGTTTTTTAGGGTGAGAATAATTTTATGTATTTCATCTGGGGTAGTAGGGTAGAAAAAGAAGGAAGGTACACTCATGTTAATTGGCATATCATTTAATGAATTTAATGTCTGGTTTCTGGTTTTTGATTCCGATGGTATTAGAGGATATTATTATTTTCATAGTCGATCGTCAGGTACTCACCTGACGATCGACTATGAACATAATAATATCCTGACGGTTCAGCGTACTAGCGTAGAAACCGAGAGAGCGTTTTCAGTATAAGGATATATTTGCAGTTCACTCAGAAGCAGGCTCGGAGATGATACAATAAATGCCATTTGCTTCTTAAGAGCGTATTTTCAAAAGTTATCACCATAGGTTGTTATCATGATAATAGCATCTAAGAGAAAGTTGTGATTTGATTATTAGTCATTATATTAATAAAACTTAATTAAAAATAAAAAACTGTTGTTAGGAGTAAGGGTAAATTTAAACAAAACTTAAAGATGAATCTAAGAAAACAGATTACAAATTACTTATATATAATTAATAGAAGAGATATAATTTATGTTCCATAATGTAATAAAAGTTATCTTTAACACAAAAATCTGTAGTTTAAATTTGATTTTATAACATAATTTCAAAGATGCGGGATCCCGCGTGATGCCGCGCGGGATTGAGTAATCCCGCATATCAATCCCGCGGGATTCAATGAGCTGCGGGATTGCAATCCCTAGTCGTGATTATGTATGTATGTATGTATGTATGATGTCAAAGTCAAATTATTTATTCAATGTATACCTTTACAGGCACTTTTTGACGTCAATACTATTCAAAAAACAATTAAATAACTTGTAGTTAAGAGACCCCCCACACTGGCGTCTTTCGACGTCAGCGTCGAGCCGGCGTTCACGCGCTTCAGTGCAGCACTCGCGCGGCGTCGACGCGACGCCGCACGCCGCATAGACGCCGGCATGACGCCGACGCTTGAAAGACGCCAGTGTGGGGGGTCTCTAAGACTTAACAACTAATCTACTCTACCTCCCTAACTAATCTACCACCAGTTCGGATTTTGGGAGCCTTCGACTGAGAAGAAACTGGCAAGAAACTCAGGAGGCCTTTCTTATTTTTCCTGAAAATGATGATGACTTTGATGACTTTTATTCATGTGGATATGTATGTATAAGGCCTTTGCTTTGCAGTAGGACATACATGCCCTGTACTTTACTTTTTATAACAAAGAATCACTTTAGGTCCCTGCACAAAGGTATTCAGTAATTTATAACTGTTCGGTATACAGGTATACCTTAGGCCAGCGGTGACCGCGGAGACTCGAACCTCGGATCAGAGCAACTGGCTATGCGGAGGCGTCATCATACACGAGCGGTACATACTCACCTCAGCAGCCTGTATCGAGGAAGTGAAACAATTCTACGTGGTCTCCGGCACTCACAGGTGATTTTCAATATCGTAATTGTTAAGCTACCTTCGACGTGGCCACTGTCAGGATGGGTAACCAATTTTTTTTTATATATTTTGATATTATAGTCATAGCACGCCTCTTACTCTACTACATGAACAGATGAGGTGGTAGACCTTGGAAATGCGCGTAATTATAGTATTTTCCTAATGATAAACGGTAAAATTTATAAAGAAAATTAGCATATCGACTTCGCTTCCGCTTAAGATCTGAGGAGCTGAGTCTGTTGCTTACTTCCATCAGGGCGGTGTCACTCCGCAGTTTAGGTACGTTCGTTTGGCGCGCCTCCCAGGCAGGCCGCCTAGGCGTATGGCAGTAAAGGTTGCCGCGAGCCATAGCACCGAACACCGAGCGCCGAGTCGCTAACTCATAATCCCTGCGCGCGCGCGTAAACCCAACGCTCTGTGACGTCATGGCGTCAAATCGATATCGAGTCAGCGTTGCTTAACGGAATATGAGAGCTCGGGTCACACGATAAGTTTCAATTTCGTGTGAAAGTCGTTAGAGAGTGAACCTTTTGTACGAGTTATTCTGTGCTTGTATACAAAAAACGATCAATTTTAGATGGGTCCCACCAATGCAGCGCGACGATTGCATCACAAACGGAGCCAAGAAAGCTGTATGGAAATGTGTGCCAAAGAGTGAGTACGTATTGTTGTAGGTATAAAGATAAGAGGCCATTAATTAATTACATACATACAGACATAGGTCATCTTCTTTTTCAGCCCATGATCACCCACTGCTGAGTGTAGGCCTCCTCATTTGCACGCCATCTTGATCGGTCTTGGGCTTTTTGCAACCACTTTTTGCCCGTTACTTTTGTGATGTCATCCGCCCATCTAGCTTTCTGGCGGCCAACGCCCCTGGTGCCGGTTCTCGGTCTCCACTCCAGCACCTTTCTGCTCCACCGGCAATCGTCTCTGCGGCTTATGTCACCCGCCCCTCGCATACATAATGTATTAGGGACATATAATCAAGACTAAAATCCCGGAAGGGTCAGTCAGAGACTAGACAATGAGGACCACAAAGTAGTCCTCTGCCATAGTCCACTTTTCACCAAATAGCGACTGTACATGTGCTCATCGTGACAGGTGGTGAGCCCATCGCCGCTCTATGCTGTTGGATGTATATATGTCGCAGTCATATGATAAAAACAGAGAGTTGGTCAATTCCCTAAGTGATTTGATCAAATCACGGAGGATGTTAAAATAATAACACGATTTTATCATTTCCCTAAACAAATCTGGGGGTTTGAACACCACTAGAACATAAATTGCCCTACCAACCGAAATACTAGCTGCCCTACTCTTGTAGGTCACATGTTTTTGGTCATTTCACGGAACTAGTTCTGGTATTTGTTCAAATCCCTAGATTTGTTTAAAAAAGGTGGTATTACGCCGGGCGAGCGCCCAATTCGTGCTGCAACTCATCCTGGCTCTACCTACTCAGAAAATGATGTGCTTATTTATCGCACACTTTTGTCCTTTATAAGGACCGCAACATCAGTCCTCTGCCCCGTTTCACCGAATAACAACTGCACATGTGTTCAGCGTGATAGGTGGGTGTGCTGTGTCGGCACAGCAATAGAAAGTGTGTACGCGTGCGCAGCGCCAAGCACGTCTTCTTGACAGTTACAATTTCAACTGCACATGTGTTCAGCGTGATAGGTGGGTGTGCTGTGTCGGCACAGCAATAGAAAGTGTGTACGCGTGCGCAGCGCCAAGCACGTCTTCTTGACAGTTACAATTTATTATTATTATTATAGCTTAATTAATGGCTGTCGCGTGTAACATTAAGCTCATTTCAAGTAGTTAAATTTTTAAAAGTATAAGTTATTTAGTATTGTACGGTAGATAGAAATAAAATGGAGTCTCACAACACGTGTTGTTGCTAAAAGAACACGGGAGAAACTCCGACAGTTATAATAAGTTTTTGACTTTTGTTTTTTGACGTTTGATTTGTTTCACTATTGTCCTTTTTATGGACAAAAGTGTGCGCCAGCTTCTTCTCAGTCGCCATCTTGCCAGCTTCTCCTCAGTCGAAGGAAGGCAGACGAATTACTTAGGTAGGCAGATTAGGTAGGTAGGTAGTTAGTTAAGTTAATTGATAAGATTTAACTACTGATAGTTAACTTTTTTTATATATTTTATTTTTTGCCGTCAATAAGTATCTATAAAGGTTTATTTATCCTACTAATATTATAAACGCGAAAGTTTGTTAGTATGGATGGATGTTTGTTACTCTTTCACGTAAAAACTACTGAATGGATTTGGATGAAATTCGGCATACAGATAGTTTATTACCTGGATTAAAACATAGGTTACTTTTTATCTTGATATTTTAACGGAAACGGGAACCACGCGGGTGAAACCGCGAGCGGCCGCTAGTATTGAATAAAGCATTTGACTTTGACTTTGACTAAGATAACCTATCTCAATCCCCCAGCGTACATCTTCGATGGCAACGTTTTCGACAACATAAGGTGGATGGTTAAAGACATAGCGGTGGTGAAGGTGGAAGATGACTTCAACTTCAAGAAGAGAGTGAAGGGCTGCGATTTCATCCCCAAGATGGTGGCCTATAACAACAACACCGATGAGTTGGAGAAGCCGAAGACTGTTGCATCCATCGCTGGATGGGGATCGACCGAAAGGTTTGGCGATGTGAGTTTTTCCTTTTCTATATCTACAGAATAGAATTGAATAGAAAAACGTTTATTTGTACAATTTAAATAAATAACATACAATTTAACACAAAAATGAAACATAAGAAAAAACACAGAACAATTAACAATTTATAAAAACTTAACATAAAACATAAAGATACCAAAGGGCCTCCACTCAGCAAAATGTCATGGGATAAACCCATGACGCTGCTTACGCGGATACCCCTAAAAATCTAATAAGAAGCCTATTACATCTCAAATGTGATTTTTGTGTAAAATGCCCATTTTTGCTTTGTGTAGTAATTTTGCAGTTGTATTTATCGTTTTTATCGAAACAGGATAATAAATTCATGTTTAATATTACAAATCTCCACTCTGCGAGAATAAGTTGAGTTCGGACGGCCGGCGTACCGCATTTTGTAGTAATTTTGCAGTTGTATTTATCGGTTTTATCGAAATAGGATTATAAATTTATTATAAAATCTATATTCCTCATGAAGTAACAATTATTCTGGTATAAATTTTGCTAAATAATATTGTCGTACATAGGAGAAATTCACAGTTAACATCAAGCGATTTTTGATGTTTTTTGGTTTAGAATAAGATTTTTTTTCTATATAAAATCAATGATATCTAAAAATTCCGAGGCCGCTACGCACTATACGACTATATAAGAGATAACATATTTTTTTTTTATTTCATTTGTTTAGAACAGTTCAATCGATGAGCTCAAAAAGTGCCTTCGCGCATTTTATGAAAATCTTTCTCTGCAATTTTGGGTTTAATTTAAAAAATAAGCAAAATTTAAAAAATTCGAGGCCGCTACGAACTATTCCAACATTACTCTATTCAATAAGTCAAAACTGTTAATGTATTTTTGTTTTTGAGTTCGAGAACGCCAAAGTTGCCCATTTTACGCAATAATCACAGTCGAAGTGTAATAGGGCCCTTAAAGGTACTTATATATTTTTTGTAGTGTTTGGACTTACATTATAAAACTTTATACTTAAACATATATTTCTATTTCATATAAAAAATAATAGCTTAATAAGTAGCCATTTGCTTAATTTAATAATGTGTTTCTTAGAACAATAAAAAACACTTGAGTACTAAAACAACAACATATAACTTAATTACTTAAACAAAATTAAACTACTAACCTAAACTTAAAACTAAAGAAAATAAACCTATAAATAAAAGAAATCCTCCAACTGTGGGCTCATGGGTACGGTACCAAGAATGCTGGCAACGTTACCTCTTTGGATTGCCAGACTGATTTGCTGACAGAGGTAGCTGCCAGCGTATATACGCTGCCATGCGTATATACGAATCTATATACAAGATTATTCTCCCAATAGGATAGGGGTAGTCAGAGACAATGAGGACAGCAAAAGCAGTCCTCTACCATTGACCACGTTTCACTAAATTACAACTGCGCATGTGCTCAAGCTCAACGTGAGCGGTAGTGAGCCCATCGCCGCTCTATGCTGTTGGAAGTATGTGCTGTCTTTAGCAGGGACCGGAAAACCCCTTTTTTTTGATTAAGCCGATTTTTATGGAAACCCAATCAAAAGGTTACCGAACGATAGGGTTTCCCTATTGATAGGGTCGTCTTTATCAGTAACTGTAATTTTAAGCGCTTACGAACTAATAAGGTTACCCTATTGTCTCCTATCTCGTTTTCGCGCACGGGGCGGCGGCGTCTGTAGCCGCGGCAGCGGGCTGCGGCGCGGCGAACTGCAGTGTTTTTACAAGCTTTTATTTGACTTCTCCTGTGTTAGTGTAGGACAAATCTTGCAACTGAATTTAAGACCAGTTCTCCTCACCTGATTGAGCTGAAATTTGGTATACTTATGTAAGTACGATGACAATGCAATGTTATGGTATTATCGAGCTGGTCTGATGATGGAGTCTGGAGGTGGTCATAGGAACTCCTAAACGAAACGGCAGAATCGCATCGAGTTTGGATTCGTTGGATTTGTCTTTTTGAGCACTTTAGTGCTAGATGATGTCTAGGGTCCTGATGATGGAGTCGGGAGGTGGCTATAGGAACTCCTAAACGAAACGGCGGAAACTCATCGAGCTTGGGTTCGTTGGATTTGTCTTTTTGAGCACTTTAGTGCTAGATGATGTCCAGGGTCCTGATAATGGAGTCGAGAGGTGGCCAAAGGAACTCCTAAACGAAACGGCGGAAACTAATCGAGTTTGGGTTCGTTGGGTTTGTCTTTTCGAGCACTTTATTGCTAGATGACTCCTAAATCCAATACTACAAAGTAAAAAATATATTAAAATTAAAAAACCTTTTTAAAAAACAAGCTTTTTAAATGCGCTAACAAGAAAATAATGAACTTTTACTATCAACTTATAACGTCTCGTTACACAATTTATATGATATAAAAGGTTGTCGCTAGATTTACTTGTTAAAATAAAAAAGTAAATTAAATAACTTGATGTGTGTGTGTGATTGAGCTGAAATTTTGCATACATGTGTAAATCGCGTGACAATGCAATATTATGTAAACATAGTGCTGATCTGATGATGGACCTGGAAGGTGGCCATAGGAACTTTGCATGAAACGACACAACCTCATTGAGTTTGGGCTCGTTTGAATCGTCTTGACGAGTAATTTGTCTTGCAATGGTAACCAGGCTCTGATGATGGTGCTGGAAGGTGGTCATTGGAACTCAGTAAAGAAACGACGCAACCTCATCGAGTCTCGACTTGTTTGATTCGTCTTGACGAGTACTTGATGATAATGGTGCTAGATGATCAGGGCTTAGAACCGATACTGAAAATACAGGTATTATATCGGTAAGTACCGGTATTTTCCATTTCGGTTCCTGGATACCGATTCTTTCCTGTATCTATCTGCGACGTTGCCATATTGTGCACAAACGCAGCGCTCGCAGTCGCAACGCAACTAAGAGTTCATTAGAATCTCGCGAACAAGAACAGGTGTGACGTATTATTTGGAAAATTTATCCTACTAATATTATAAACATGAAAGTTTGTAAGTATGGATGAATGTTTGTTACTCTTTCTCGTAAAAACTACTGAACGGATTTGGACGAAATTCGGCAAACAAATAGTTTATTACTTGGATAAACTCATAGGATATTTTTATCCCGATATTCCCACGGGAACGGGAACTACGCGAGTGAAACTGCGAGCGGCCGCTTGTATTATATAAAAACGATGGGGCGACAAAAAACAAGTTTAGTAACGTGTTTAACTATCCTACTAATATTATAAACGCAAAAGTTTGTAAGTATGGGATGGATGTTTGTTACTCTTTCACGTAAAAACTACTAAATAGATTTGGATGAAATTCGGCAAACAGATAGTTTGTAACCTGGATTAACACATAGAATATTTTTTATCCCGATATTCCTACGGGAACGGGAACCACGCGAGTGAAACCGCGAGCGACCGCTTGTATTATACAGGGCGTCCCAAGGATATGCCACATGGAAGGAAAGTACCTTGAATATTGTAGATGGAACATTTTACTGAAAGAAGACATTATTTGAATTTAAAAATAATTTAAACTACATTGCAGTTATTTAAATAATTACATGGTTGAACCGGAAATCGAACCCTTTACATGAGAAAAATAATCATTCTGTAGCTTTATCGTACCGGTCGAAAGGCTTCATGAAAAGGATTATTTTTTGCCTTAGATTAAAACAAATTTTGTTTAGAAAAATGAAAAGCTGACATTGCCGTAAGGACATACAACTGACATTATCATAAGTACCTATTACTAATAAATGTACCCACTTGAGAAGTAACCAGTACGAACGTGTCCACGAGCTAGAGGTAGAAGTAGAACTTAGAAGTATTATTCTAAATATCCACCCAAACAAGATCAAAAAATCTACAGAAAGCGAAATAATTAAAAGAGTGCGACTTTGTACAGGAACACTGCGACTTTCAACAGGAAGGGACACATTTTGAGCATTTGATAAATTGATTAATTTTGTATTAAAAATGTTAAAATTCATGGTCTTCCTTTTATTTGTTACACTATGTCATTTAGCAAAAAATAATCCTTATGATGAAGCCTTTCGATCGGTATGATAAAGCTACAAGGTGATTATTTTTCTCATGTAACGGGTTCGATTCCCGGTTCAACCATGTAATTATTTAAATATCTATGAATGATTTTTTTTTTTAAATTCAAATAATGTCTTCTTTCTGTTAAATGCTCGATCTACAATTTTCAAGGTACTTTCCCTCCATGTGGCATATCCGTGGGACGCCCTGTATAAAAACGATGGGGCCAAAAAAAACAAGTTTAGTAACGTGTTTAACTACTTACAATTAAGTGAAGTTAGCGAAAAAAGTCAAAATGCGGTCCCGGTTTCACAAACGGAATGCATAAAAAATACACTCTAATTTTTTTTTCACAAACTGTTGAAAAACATTGCATTGACAAAAAGAGATAGATAAATTTCCAAAAAAATTATGAAAAAATTGTTTTTTTAATATGGAGAAATAGTTGATTTTAATATGGAGCCAACACTTAAACTTTTATAAAAAAGCGAATATCTCGAAACCGGTGCGTCGTAGCTAAAATCGTAACGAAATTTTGGCCACCCAGTAACGTCCCGCAAAAACCTGAGCGGTATCCGATGGATACTTATAAAAAAACAATTTAAACTTAAGGAAAAAAAAATCTAATTTTTGTATGAAGCTAGATTTCTATTGTCTTATAAAAAAATAAACTTAAAATTCAAGACAATCGCTACGCTGCGTTTCTTTCTAACCAATCACAAAATGATTAAAAGGCAACTTTTTATAAAATCGCAAATATCTCGAAAACGGTGCGTCGTAACTGAAATGTAAATGTTCCCCCTGTAGAAGCTCGCAATAACCTGAGCGGTATCTGATGTACTAATCAATTTTTTTTGAAGGAAAAAAAAATCAAAAAAATATTCTAATTTTTGGGTCCGGGTGTCGCAAACGGGGTGCCTAAAAAATACACAAATTTTTTTTTCACAGACTGACGAAAAACATTTCTTTCAAAAAGAGATAGAAAAATTCCAAGAAAAAGGTTAAAATAAATGTAAAAAAACACAAAAAATTTCAGTTGATTTTTATTTATGGAGCCGACACTTATAAAAAAATAAGGTAAGTAACTTTTATAAAACGCGAATATCTCGAAAACCGTGCGTCGTAGTAGCTAAAATCTAACGAAATTTTGGCCCGCCTGTAACACCCCGCAGGGACCTGAGCGGTAACCGATGTATATACAAAAAAAATTAAACTTCTTTTTGAGGAAATAATAATAATAATATTCTAATTTGTATATGGATCTAGACTTCGGTTGTCTAATTAAAAAAAATAACTTCGAAATTCATCGCGATTGTCTTTAATTTCTAACCACTAACACGTCCAAAGCGCGACAATCGCTAACCTAACACAAAAAAATTTAAGGTTTTTATAAAATCGCGAATATCTCGAAAACGGTGCATTTTTCTAACCTATCACAACCATATAAAAGAATCAATTGATAACCAGGGTTTGATGATGGAGCTGGAAGGTGGCCATAGGAACTCAGTAAATAAGCGACACAACCGCCGTTTTTGATGGGTGGTGAAGGTGAGACTGGTGAGTGGTGGTAGTTTGGAAGACGTGAATATGCGACCCCATCTTTGGGAAACAAAGTTCGTTAAAAGTTAAAAATAAAATTCAAACATAGTTTTTTTAAGCGAGTTAATCCGTAAAAAAGTGTTTCATTTCAATGTGTAGTGCTCTCTAAAAACCTCAGAGAACAATATAATTTTTTTTTATAAAAACAAGCTTTTGCTATGATTTTGTTATTAAAAATAACTAAAAATTTGAAAATAATAATTTCAACCTGATAAGAAAAATATCATTATATTAGGTATCAACATTGCAACCTTTAACGATAATTAACCATATTTGTCTACGTCACAATAATCCCATATCGTGAGTCGGTACATAGTAGTACATACCTAATAGACATTTATATTAAACTCTAGCCGTCTCATTAATAAAAATGGCCTACACCTGTCTCAACCCGAACTTACGCTTAGACTAGTTAAATCCAGATTAGGCTAGTACTTATTCCGTCTTATAATAAACGTTGAGTAAGGTTACTCCAAGTCCACCAAACCACCAGTTTACCACTCATCAAAAACGGTCTACCCATTATCTAAGACGAACTGAACTCGACGCGGTTATGTCGCTTAATTACTGAGTTCCTATGCACATGGCCACCTTCCAGCTCCATCATCAGACCCTGGTTGCCATCTAGCACCAAAGTACTCGTCAAGACGAATCAAACGAGCTCATACTCGATGGGGTTTCGTCGTTTCTTTACCGAGTTCCTAGGACCACCTTTCAGTTCCATCATCAGATCATGCCCTGGTAACCATCTAAAAACAAAGTACCTACTCGTCAAGACGAATGAAACAAGCCGAAACTCGATGGGGTTGCGTCGTTTCATTACAGAGTTCCTATGACCACCTTCCAGCTCCATCATTAGACCCTGGTTATCATTGAAAGACTAAACTACTAAAACTACTCCTCAATACGATTCAAACAAGCCCATACTCGATGAGGTTGTGTTGTTTCATTGCTAAGTTCCTGTATTCTGGCCACCTTCCAACTCCATCATCAGATCAGCACCCTGTCATCATAATATTGCATTGTCACGCGATTTACACATGTATGCAAAAATTCAGCTCAATCAGTAACCGGGAAGTGGATCAAAATTGAGTTGCAAAATTCCACCCGAACAAAAGACATGCATACCTACATACATTGCAAGTTAAATAAAAGCTTGTAAAAAACTAACAAGCTGCATGCACCGCGCGCGAGAAAAGGATGCACCAACTCAAAACCCATCAATTTGGAAGACGTTATCTCCGATAACCCTCAGGATGCTGTCATATGTTATGAGTGACATTTCACATGAAATAGTCGATTAGATAAATCCAGGAAACAACCCCCGGACGGAAGAGGCCATCATTGATAGCCCACAGGATGTGTCAAAATACTAAGAATATTAAATAATTAAATATTAGGTTAATTCGTAGATAAGTACTATCAACAAATTCGATGCAGTACCATTTTCAAAAAATTTTTGCTTGCTCGAGATGACCATAGTTCGTCCCGCCCTTTGTTTAACATTGACCAATGACGAAAAACCTTTTGTTTAAAAGAAAGAAATTGTTGCATAAAAATGTAAACAAAAGGCAGATAGGGGTATGGATGGTGGCCATCTGCCTTTTGTTTTCATTAACGACTAACAAAACAACTCTTTTTTAACATCTTGACTGTATTCACATTTTTATGATTTTTGAGTACGACAGTAAAAGCAAGTTTGAGCAAGCCGGTACCATAGATTTGACAAATGCAAATGAAAATAGCCCTTAAGGTGGGATACGGCAGATTTTGTTGATAGTACATTCCCTTTAAAAAGGCCTGCGTGCCATATTCGATGTTCATTCGCTCATCAGCTTTCTTTTGTATAACATAATTGTATTGTATTTTTAAATAAATTCTTTTTTTACGCCTCCAGTTCTTTCAAAACATTAACTGGCGCCCAAGTGAGGGGCTAAGTGTGACCTTGACTCCTGCATCAAGAATCGTACACCTCAGCCTTTCGAACCTACATTAAAGACTTCTCCTGCAAGCGACTCCTAACGTATCTACGAACACAAGACGAGAAGTACGCAACAGTTTGGAAGCCTATATAACGACTCCTCCTGCAAGCGACTCCCGCAAGACGTATCGACAAGAACGAACAAGAAGTACGCAGCAGTTTAGAAGCTCATCGAAATCAAGCGGACGTACGGCTTCTCATCTATTGAAGACGCTGACTCCAAAGATATCCGATGAAACTAGAGGCAGTAATCATCTTTACCGTCATTCAATTGTGAGTACATTTGATTATTTTCTTTTGAGGTAAAAATCTGGCTACCACTCCTTCAGGTAAACCTCTTATACCACCATCCAGAATGAACCCTGCATCCAACCCAGTTCCTAGCACCTCTAATAGCCCACATATTGAAACACGACACATTCCAATACCTATTTTTTGCGGTAACGGTAGTGAACGCGACTTGAACGGCTTTATTAGGGCGTGTGAGCGATTTTTAGTTACGATACCGGGAGACGAAGTTACTAAAGTAAACTTAGTATTATCTAGGCTATCAGGTGAAGCTGCTAATACTATATATCGAGGTAACCATGATTTCTCTTGGCAAAGTATTAAAGCTCTTTTATTACAAAGGTATGGTCGTTGGGCAGTAAAAATCGAAGACATAATTATGGAAATTCAAAACATACAGCCTTCCACGGACAGAATAGTGCCATTCATTCATGACTTAGATGAGATCGTGTCTGAAGGTGAAGCTCACGTAAAAGGAGCTCAAATAATTTTAGAACCGTTAGCAAGACAAACTATAATAAAATATTTACCTCCAATATATGAGGACCTTTGTAAAATGGATAGTTATTTAGAAGTATGTAACAAAGCGCGACGTTTAGACCGCGAAGGATACAGAATTATTAAAAAACAAAAATTAATTCCTATTAACAAACCAGCAATCACGCAACAGCAGTGGCAACCACAGGTAAAAAACCAAAACTTTAATTATAAACCTATGCAGACTCCACAATTCGCACCTAAATGGCCACAAAAACACACGTATCCACCATCACCTTTCTCATTAAGACAAAAACAAAATAATTTTCCGCAACAACAATACCAACAGTTTAAACAAAATTATCCTCAGCACTTCCCACCTCAGAGAAACGAGGACGTGACAATGCGTACAGTAACCGACAGACCGCCGCTAAAGCGATCACGGGATACCATTTTTAATATTGAAACAACCGAGAAAGAAAACGAGTATGATCATTTTATGCAATTTTGCGAAAACATGTACCAAAGTATTTATAATAACGAACCGGAACTTAGTGAATTACCCGAGGAAAGTGAAGAAAATTTTCAACCAGAACCTCAACAAACGAAACCCATATAACATTTCACCATCAAGTAGGATTCCAATTACCATATATAGTGTTACCCGACTTTGACGAAAAGATGTTAGTGGATACAGGTAGCGCAAGATCCTTTATCAATCCGCGAATAGCCAAAGAATATATAGATCAAGGTTTTGCAACATATTTAAATGAAGTTTTCACGGTTCAGACCGCCCATCAAACAACAAGACACGAAGGTAAAATAATTTTACCTCCAATGCAAAAAATCTTTGGTCCTAGCGCTATCCCGCTAGAATTCTATCTGTTTAATTTCTCTGATAATTACGATTACCTATTAGGATGGGATGCTATGACAAAACTACAAATCTCTATCACTCCTGGTCAAAACTCTTTACGTACAACGGAAAAGGTAATACCGTTATTTTATACGGAATCATTAAAAACATTAAATAACATATTAAATGAAAATCAAAACATTTTTGCTGAAACCGCCGCGGAAACATCATTTGATAAAATAAAGCATCGCATTATATTGTTAAAAGATGAACCGATTTATCAACGTCCTTACAGACTACCGGAAGTACAAAGACAGGAAGTAACCCGACAAATAAAAGAAATGTTACAAAATAAAATAATCAAACCCTCTGACTCTCCTTGGTCAAGCCCTGTGCACCTTGTAGCAAAACACGTAGATCCAGGTAAACCTCAAAAATGGCGATTAGTAATTGACTACCGCAAACTAAACGAACAAACACGCGACGACAAGTTCCCTTTGCCCAATATAGAGGATATATTTTCTAAACTAAATGGATCTAGATTTTTTTCAACCCTAGACTTGACTGCAGGCTACCATCAGATAAACATGGAAGAGCAATCAATACCGCTTACTGCGTTCTCAACCCCCGACGGACACTATGAATATACTCGTATGCCGTTTGGACTAAAGACCGCGCCCGCTACGTTCCAACGCGCGATGAATAACGTACTGCGACCGCACTTAGAGGCAGGTATATGCTTAGTATATCTCGACGACGTCATCATTTTTGCACCTTCTGAAGCAGAACATCATAGAAGATTACAAGATGTTTTCAATACACTTAAAAAATACAATCTTCGCGTAAATCGAGAAAAATGTAACTTTTTTCAGACCTCAGTAAAATTTCTAGGACACATACTAACTAAAGACGGCCTTAAGCCTTGCCCTGAAAAAATAGCCGCAATAAATAAGTTTCCTTTACCTAAAACAATAAAAGAAATAAAATCTTTTCTAGGATTAGTTTCGTATTACCGAAAATTCATACCAAACTTATCTCAAATTGTAAAACCTATAACAGAATGTACAAAAAAAGGAAAAAAAATAATACACGACGAATTGTTTAAAAACGCATTTAACAGAGCCAAACAACTCATATCAAATCCACCAGTATTATCATATCCGGACTTTAACAAAACTTTCACAGTTACCACGGATGCTAGTGATAAAGCTTTAGGCGCTGTAATCTCACAAGATAACCACCCCATCGCTTACGCTTCACGAACATTGAACGAAGCTGAACAAAAATATAACACAACTGAACGAGAATTGTTAGGAATAATATACGCGTTAAATCAATTCAGACCTTACATCTACGGACGTAAATTTATCCTTGAAACTGACCATCAACCATTAACTTGGATAGCAAAACTTAAAGAACCAAACGGAAAGTTAACCAGATGGCGACTAAAAATGCAAGAGTATGACTTTGACATTCGACATAAGAAAGGAGCAACAAACTACGTAGCCGATGCATTATCACGCATCGAAATAAATTTCAACGAATCCACTGCAGCCACGGTTCATAGTAACTATGACGACTCTAGTACGGGTTTCGTTATCAAAAATGAACACCCACCACGCCGAATGAATCGTATTTATGTCAGTCTCGGTTCATACGCGGTTACGCACGAACAAAAATCTAGTGGAACCTACGATTATCATTTAACCCTTCGAGAGCCCGAAGACTTTAAGAAGTTCATCATTGAATACTGCGGAAGTAAAAGGTACGCTATAATCTGTGAAACAGACTTAGGACAAAAATTATCAGAAGTCTATAGAAAACACTTTAATCCTAACTCTTTAGAGATCGTGTGGTTTAAAAATATCCGTAAGGAAATAACTCAACCCGAAGAAATACAAAAAATAATTAGACAGACGCATGAGTACTTACATAGACACTTAGGAAATCCAGCGCTATGTAAAGAAATTTCTGTAGAATATTATGTCGAAAATTTAAAACAACACACTAGTAACTTCCTTAAACGATGTAACATCTGTAACCAAGTAAAGTACGATAGAAAACCAATAAAGGCCCCTATGGAAAAAACACCAACGTTTGATAAACCAATGGAAAAATGGCAGTTAGACACGTTTAGTTATGAAAGAAATAAATATTTAACCGGTATAGATCTATTTTCTAAATGGGCATTCATGATTCCCTTACTCGAAAACACAGGTTTAAAAATAATTGACGAGCTAACAAAATTATTTATGCTAGTAGGAAAACCACGAATAGTCTCGACGGATAACGAAACTATTTTTCAATGCGAAGATATGAAACAATTCTTCACCATGATGAATATCGAACAGTACACCCCTACGCCCCAACATCACACATCACATGCTGATATCGAACGATTACATTCAACTATTATAGAAAAGCTGCGCGCTCAGAAGGAAGTAATCAATAAAGTCGATATTCCCTTAGCCATTTTCGCCTACAACTCTACTATTCATAGCACAACTAATAAAACCCCGAACGACCTACATTTCCTAAGAGAAATAAATTTACCCATACGAGATACGATAACGTGCGACTATTTAAACGAAATAAAAAACAAAATTCAAACAATAAAAGATAAATCGCTTGTAAGACAAAATAGAATGCGACAACCCGCCATACCCGAATTACAAGTAGGTTTAAAGTTTTATATACAAAAACATGATCGAAGTAAAAATAAAAATGCCTTTAGAGGTCCCTATGTAGTTAAGCAAGTTAAACCTAGAAATAAGGCTATGTATTATAATCACAATAAAGACAGACAAATTCACATTAGTCAAATGAAAATTCCAGATGTTACGGACGTCTCACCCACTTGAATGGAGAGATAGTAAGTATAAAACAAGACAAAGCTTGGATCCAAGAAGATGAATGGACACTGATACACCCTATCAACCTTCAACCATTGTTTAACGAATATTACAAACTACAAGTAGTGTATCAGAACCTTAAAATCGATTCAAATATGCAAAAACATCGTATAACCTACGTCAAAGACCAATTATATCATTGCATCGATAGATTACAAATACCACAACGTAATAAAAGAGGTTTAATCGATGGACTAGGCTCAATAGTAAAAGCAGTCACTGGTAATCTCGATAATAACGATTTAGTTAACATCGAAAAAAAGTTTAGCATAACTACGGACATTATGGAAAATTTTAATAAAAGAATACAAAATGTATCCGAATATATTAACGTCTTAGTAAATAATTATAATCGCAAGAGATCAATAGAAACATTCACTACTGAACTATTATTCAGCTTTGAAAGCCTGAAAGATATGTGTTACAGAATAACTGAAGCTTACGTATTTGCTCAACACGACATATTACACCCTTCAATTATAGATCAATTACATCTAATGAATAGCTTAAAACAAATACCTTCCTCAATTAATGTGTTAAAGGATTCCTTAAAGTTAGAAGCTCAGATCACTCCTCACGTTACAATAGAATCTAACGTCATGATATTCCAACTTCCTATTCCTATTATATCTAGAGACTTTTATTACTTAGAATATTTAGTACCAATTATAAATAGACAAATGGATAATTGTTTCATTCCTAATCTAATGGCTGGCCAATACCTCATCAGAAATAATCAAGTGTTTAGAGCTAAGAAGTGTAGACAGCATATTTGTACAGTAGATGTCACTGAAGAATGTATCAAGCAAAGCATCTTTAAACAGAAGAACGAATGTAAACAATTGTTAATTTTCTGCCCTATAAGTTACTCGAAGAAAATAAATAATAATTTGTACTACCAATATATAAACAAAGAAGAATCCATTGAAGATCGATGTACTTCGGAAAGGAATACTTTGCTTGGGTCCTATTTAGAAGATAACACCGAGTGTTTCCAGCTAGACACCAAGACGGAGTTAGAAGTCTACCAATCGACAACAAAAGAAATGATTAACGATTACCCCATATCATTGCCTACTACCAACGAAGAAGTCCAAGAACAGATTAAGTTTTTAAAGAGACATCAATTAGTAGATAATAAGGTGAATACACTATATACCGGATCGTATATCACGATTGGAATAGTAATATGTTTACTTATCGTTTCCTGCGCTCTTCGCCAAAGAATACGAAGATGCTCAACACTGGGGGAGGAGAGAAAAGGATGCACCAACTCAAAACCCATCAATTTGGAAGACGTTATCTCCGATAACCCTCAGGATGCTGTCATATGTTATGAGTGACATTTCACATGAAATAGTCGATTAGATAAATCCAGGAAACAACCCCCGGACGGAAGAGGCCATCATTGATAGCCCACAGGATGTGTCAAAATACTAAGAATATTAAATAATTAAATATTAGGTTAATTCGTAGATAAGTACATTCCCTTTAAAAAGGCCTGCGTGCCATATTCGATGTTCATTCGCTCATCAGCTTTCTTTTGTATAACATAATTGTATTGTATTTTTAAATAAATTCTTTTTTTACGCCTCCAGTTCTTTCAAAACATTAACTCGCGATTGCACGCAGCGATATTTTGCAGCACGCTCGCCGCGGGGAGCCTCTGTTGAAAGCAACACACGTAAACGATATACAACAATACGTCTAATGCGTTGCGCTTAGAAGCTTGAATTGCTTGTGCACGTAAAAACCCTTTTTATAGGGTAAGCCTAAATAGGGTTTTTGGATACGGTTAGTGCTTACCCTAATTAACTGTATCAATTTGGTAACCCTTTCTATGCAGTAAGTCGACGAAATGCTTACCGTATTGATAGGGTTAGTGAAAACAAGTCTATGAATTACCCTATCAAAAACCCCATAAATGGTAAGCGGTTCCGGTCCTTGGTCTTTAGTCCGTTAGTCCCCTTTTACGTGAAGGGCAAGGAGGGGTTTACGGTTGGTAGTATTCTGTTAGTAAGCCGCTATACCACACGGCTCACCCTCTATATCTATTTTATTTTGGTACAAACAATTATTAATTAAATCTAAAGGTCGCTTTACACATATCAGTGGAGTCACAGTTCCGACACAGTACGGGCACAGTGCCGAAATATTCTTTCATACATTCTCTATGAACGCATATCCCCACTTGTCAGTGTCAGTGACGACACAGTGCTCTCAGTGCGTTCATAGAGAATGTATGAAAGAAAATTTCGAACTGTGCCGGTACTGTGTCGGTCGGAACCACGGAGCAAATTTGCTCCGTGGTCGGAACTGACTTCACTGTTAAGTGTGAATCGACTTTTAATTGACAATTACTATAACTGACAAGAAGACGTGCTTGGCGCTGCGCACGCGTACACACTTTCTGTTACTGTGCCGACACAGCACACCCATCTATCACGCTGAACACGTGTGCAGTTGTTATTCGGCGAAACGTGGCAGAGGACTGATGTTGCGATCCTCATTGCCTCGTCTCTGAGTAACCCTTAGGGGATAATAGCACAGAATAACTAATTGTACTACGTACGGAAGGTTCACTCTCTAACGACTTTCACGCGGAAATGAAACTTATCGTGTGCCCCGAGCGTTCATATTCCGATAAGCAACGCTGACTCGATATCGACTTGACGTCACGACGTCACAGAGCGTAGGGTTTACGCGTTAAGCGACGACCCGCGATGTGTTCGGTGCGTCGCGAGCGGCAACCTTTACTGCCATTAGGGCATGTAAAACCGAAAGCTTCTCAACTCCGGATCTGGCTTCCGGTGTTAATATTTTAGCCAATTCAATCAAATTCACAGGTAATGTAACCTATAATTTTTTCGATTATTGTTCTCCTTCTTCTTGAAAGTGCGTTCTTAAGAAAATAAGAGCATCAAGCGTTTTGTCAGATAGTAAGCTACGTATTTGATATTAAATGGTCAAAAATTATAAACCTGTCTCTTTCACTAAATGCCGAGAGTTGGAATAGGTATCAGTTCATTGACGAGACGGATATTGCTGCGCTGTGTAGGTTTTAAACTAGGAATACTGAACTCCGGAGTTGCGATATTGAAGCCTCCAACTCCGGATTTGAAACACCGAAAAAAATATAGCACGGAATTCCGGAGTTACGAAACTCCGAAACTCCGGAGTACATGCTCTAACTGCCATACGTCTAGGCGGCCAGCCTGGGAGGCGCGCCGGCCGAACCTACCTAGACTGCGGAGTCACACCCCACTGATAACAGTCGTCAACTCAAGAGTAAACGTATTCGAGTTATAATGAGTTATGAATGACGTTGCAAGCTAATTCTCACTTATTATTTCTATTTAAATCATATCGCCATTGTTTTTGTAAACGGCAATGTTTCGGCGATATAATTTGTAGGTATTTACTAAACCCAAAAATCCTCATTGTTTTTTGTAAATATTTTTATCATTCTTTTGGCAATAAACCTTTGATATTTACTAAAAACAGAAACACTAAATGATTTATATACTTTTAAACTTTCTTGTTCCATTATAAATACACATTTAGACGGGGATTAACGCTATTATAACTACATATTATTAGGCATACTACGCATACCTTTTAACATACCCGATGACGAAAAAGGGATGCGTAGTATGCCTATAATGTAGTTAGCGTCAATCCTCGTCTAAATGTACTATAAATGATTTATAAGAATCCTGTCATCCAGGTGATAGCGAGGAATACCAGGAACTCACCGACACTGCAAGAAACAGATGTTGTGCTGATATCAAAGAAGAACTGCAGGAGCAGATGGCCAGAACAGTACCACCACATTATTGACGAAAACATGATCTGTGCAAAAGACAACATGGACGCAGACGCCATGAGCTCTTTATGTAGCGTAAGTATGTGTTGAGCCTAGTCGCGTACCTTTTGTTGTCGTAATAGGCGCTAACGGACTAAAGACTGCACATGCATCCAACAGCATAGAGCGGCGATGGGCTCACCACCTGTCACGCTGAGCACACGTGCAGTTTCAACTTAGTGAAATGTGGACCATGGCAGTGGACGCTTTTGCGGTCCTCATTGCCTAGTCTCTGACTAACCCTTCGGGGATAATAGTCGTGATTATATGCCTGCATATGTATGCATGCATGCATTTATATACTTACACTGGATACACGATTATTATCACTAAAGGTTTAATTGAAAGTCTGTTATAGTCCACTTTTCACCAAATAGCGACTGCACATTTGCTCAGCCTGACAGGTGGTGAGCACATCGCCGCTCTAAGTTGTTGCACATTTATATGTGCTGTCTTTGGTCCGTTAGTCGCCTCTTACGACACCGAAAGGAAGAGAGAGGGTGGTGGTATTCTTTCACCGCTACGCGACACAGTATGTGTGTGTCAATAATTTCATTCGTCAACATCATTTTTTTTATAATTCGACCTCCAACTACAGTCGTCGGAGCCCTTATTTGCGCTAGTTCTCTTTCATTCCAGTTCTCGCTATAATTCTGCTCGTACTTTTATTCCACATACCACACATTCATTCTTTTAGCGGTGGGTGTTCCCACAGACGTCTTCTTATTATACCTACGTCTGTGGGTGTTCCGCTTAATTCTGCCCTATGCTGACTACTAATCCTATCCTTTATTCTGTTTTATCTTATTTCTAGGTAAATAAGTGTTGCACTCATGATTTGTTACTATTTCTAGGCCTTATTCTATTACAAATTTTACTTATTCTACGATCTTTTACCTTTATCGTTTTCAGCATGTTATTTGCTGTTACAAATTTCTTATTTGCTCTGTCTTAAATTGTCCTAAAAATATTTTTCTACTTACATTTTCTTAAGAGAACCGAAATGCGTAAACCCTCTTAATACATTTTAATCGTTGCAGTTTTATTGGAAACTTGTCCACATACACAAATGTATATTCTTTATTCTCATTATAATATACTATTCATTAATTCAGTCTTCTTTCTATTTTTAACTAAGCTAACAATTTTTACACAATATGCCATAAAAATTTCTCTGTGCTCTCCACTTATGAGCTCAGCGAAGTTGGCCGGCTCTATCTTGACACCCATTTGTATTTGCATGTTTAGCCTCTCCAGAGCGTGTAGAGGGCACTCGGAGAGGATGTGTGGGAGGGTTTCATGTGTGTCAGGATCACAGACGCACGACGGGCTATCCTTACACTTGAACCTGTTCAAGTATGCGAAAAACCCGCCGGGTCCTGTGAGAGCCTGTGTAGTGAGGTGTGTAAGCTTTCGGGTGGTTTGGTAAGCTTTTGTGACGTCTGGGAAGAACATTTTGGTTACCTCGGCTGTGTCGCTAGATTTGTACCTTGAGTTCCATTTATCAAGAGTCTCACTTCTAATGATTCTCTTGATAAATGAAACTGGGCACTTGTCGTAGTCCGTCTTTCTTTTGCAACCTATACATAACATCATTTGGTCATGTTCATCATGATGAAGCTTAAGTCAGTTGACTATTACTTGCGGTCCGATGTAGCATCATTTAACTAGCGATAGCTTAGTCTAGACTCGCAATAGAGGCAGACCATCCATGAGATGGAAGGACGACATCTGCCAACAAGCCGGTCAAGAATGGATTCAGACGGCAATTGATCGTCAAGCATGGAGGAATGGAGAGAAGGTCTATGACAGACAGCGGATGCAATAGAAGCAGTCTACTGGCTGATGTCGTTCAGATAGTTTCAATTACATTAGATTCCTTATGGCTGATTCGAAAAACAAGTACCTATACAGTCACTGTGATCGAATGAGCATTACAATGATAAAACATTGCATTAGCTCATTTCTCTGGTCTTAAAAGTTGAACCTATTTATGTTCTGGTAACAGCTAAGGAGTGACCAAAGTGTCTTTTTAGCCTTTCTGTGGCATGGCCCTGTTTGATAGAAATCTATCTTTTTACAGTCCTATTTCAAATCGCGAATTAAAATTGGTAATGATTTAAGACTGCAACAGTTTTTTAATGAATGTAGACAAAGACAGAAACAGTTTTAAATCAGATTTAACTTTATTTCACAATTTGTAATAGCATACCACTTCCAATTATATAACGTTTACCAACTGAATTAATTAAAACAAATTAATATTTCTTTCTCAGAGATTTCCAGCTTCCACGGACCCTGAATGGTTTCAAAACGTCAGAATAAAATAGTTATGTACAATTAATGAAACTAGATTCGTGTAAAGAGTTACTTCAAAACTCCTTAAATTGACAACAGGAACAAGAGGTGAACTGCAAGGAGATGGCGTACTCTGACGAGAATGAGGACGATCAAAACAGGAGGTTTGTGCCAGACCCTCAGTTCCTGCAAGTTCACAACGCTTCGCATGGACCCATCAATGACACTCGGCGCATGCAGGTGGTCTCCGGAGGGTTTTGCGAGGTGACTTCATCAAAAGATACAACTATATCATAGGTATATTGTGTAGCATTGTATCGAATGGAGATATTTTGTGTACAGGTTTTTATTTAATAGTTTTCAAGAAATTCCCTAGCCGTCGCTATCCTCAAGACGACTGGAATACGCCCAAACATCGTCAGGCGTGTTCTCTTTGGAACCGCTGTTGGGGTGAACTCTACTGATTAACTTACTTAACAGGTGGTCCATTATCATCCCGGCAGCAAGTGAAAGGATGTACTATGTTTTGAGTATATGCCTGGTCTCTGACTAACCATTTGGGGATAATAGTCGTGAAACTATGTAGACAGTCGAGGAAGTTCTCGGTCGACCACCTTCAGTAATATTCGCTTGAACACGAGCTGCGCGCACGCTACTGTACGTACACGCGGGCGGAATTGAGCATACCCTCTACTTTGATTATATACATGTTATAGTCAAAGACCCCTATTGTCTCAAGGCCATCTTGGCTATTATAGGCGCATGTGTCACACCTTCCGTATTACTTTCTGTGTATATCCGGTCTAGGTCTAATGACGATTTCCATGAAATTTTGTATGTAGACTATATAAAAAACTTATATCACTGGAATCATTATTAAATGAGCTATCTTGTTATGTATAATAAAGTATAGTTTGATGCTATATTAAATTGCGAAAAAAGTGAAAGTAGTACATTTAGGCATTTGACCATGGACCTATTTCCATGTCTTTGACACATACGGGTGTGTGTGTGTCGCTTGACACACAAGGGCTGCGAATATAAAACTACTTGCGTTTATAAAACTACTTGTAGATAAAAAGACTAAACTTAGATGTAAAAACGATTGGTACAGACATTTATTTAAAATTTGTAAACTCCTACCAGCTGGTTTAAAACATAAATATTAAGTAAATAACAACCAACCGAGAGCAGGGCATTACTAGGAACATGTTAAACATAACCATAAGACAAGATCTACTACAATGGCAAAATTTGTCGTTCCCAGATTTCAGAATTACTATGGTGACAGAACTTTACAGAAACGTATTCCATAACTTCTAAATTCTTTACCTATTGCTTTAATAAATGAGTTACCCAAAAATACGTTTAAAACATTGTTGAGCGACTTCTTGCATACCGCAATCTAGTATAACGATAGCTGGGCTGAATCGCGAGGTGTAGGAATATATATATATTTGTCCTATAAATATCCGTAAAAATATAATTGTAATTACAACATAATATACTGTTACATAAAAACGTGTTACAACTCTGACAATCATCATCATCATCATCATCAGCCACAAGACGTTCACTGCTGGACAAAGGCCTCCCCCAAGGATTTCCACCACGACCGGTCTTGTGTTGCTCGCATCCAGCGGCTACCCACGACCTTCACCAGATCGTCGGACCACCTTGTTAGAGACCTGCCCACACTGCGTCTTCCGGTGCGCGGTCGCCACTCGTGAACCGTTCTGCCACAGTGACCATTGTGACCAGTGTTCTACGGGCGATGTGCCCTGCTCATTGCGACTTGAGCTTGGGGACTCTTTGGGCTATGATGGTTAATTTAGTTCGTCTACGAATCTCCTCATTTTTGATTCGATCACGTAGAGAACCCCGAGCATAGCCCTCTCCATTGCTCTTTGCGTGACTTTGAGCCTGCCTATTAGGCCCATAGTGAGCGTCCACGTTTCGGTACCGTATGTCATCACTGGCAACACACACTGGTCGAATACTTTCGTCATGAGGCACTGCGGTTTTTTGGACGAGAAGATATTTCGTAGCTTACCGAACGCTGCCCAGCCGAGTTGGATTCGACGATTGACCACTTTCTTAAAGTTGGACCTACTTAACTGAACTGTTTGTCCCAGGTATACATAATCGTCAACAACTTCAAGAGCAGAGTCTCCAACCTTCAGAGGAGTGGGCACGACACGTGAGTTAGACATGATTTTCGTCTTCTCCATGTTCATTTTAAGGCCCACTTGTTGAGAGACTCTGTTGAGGTCACCGAGCATTGTGCCGAGGTCCTTCAGGGTCTCAGCAATGACGACTACATCCTCGGCAAACCGAAGTTGACTGATGTACACGTCGTTAATATTGATGCCGAGTCCTCTCCAGTCCAGAAGCTTAAACACGTCCTCCAGTGCAGCAGTGAAGAGTTTCGGAGATATCACGTCTCCTTGTCTCACTCCACGCTGCAGCTGGACTGGCTTCGAGCTCTGGTCCTGAAGGCGAACTGTCATACTGGCGTTTTCGTACAAACACTTCAACACTTCGATGTACCGGTAGTCGATTGGCACCGCTGGAGAAACTGTAGCACGGCCCATGTTTCGATCGAATCAAAGGTTTTCTCATAGTCCACAAACGCTAAGCCAAGTGGCTGGTTATACTTACTCTTGAAACCGATCGGTATTGGATCGGATTGGGATTGTGAAATTTCGTACTTTAAGTTACGACACCAGCACTAATTTGGATTCGTATTGGGTGAACTAAATGGCATTGAGTTTTTTGTTTTTTTCACTCAATATACGCGCAATATGAATCCATATTAGCACTGGTGTCGTAACTTAGGAATACGAAACTTCACAATACCAATCTCGATCGATCGGCATTACTTTCAAAAGTAAGGGGGCATCCCCTCTCCTTAATTCACTAAGTTTTATTTGTACTGGCACCTCGAGACCAACCGTTAGGTTATGAAAGAAGTGCCAGACGTTCCTGCGCCAGTAAAACAATCACGCAGGAGACCATCCGCGTTAGGTCTTGACGCCAAATCAGTGCCCGCCGAAGCGCGCTCTTCATTCGGTACTCATAAGACTAGTGTCTCGGGATAGTTTCCCCTTGAACACGTGTAGTTCACTGCCTATTGTCCAGATAAGTAACCGGAGCTGTCAAGCTTGCTCACTTCTCGTGGCACGAAGGGCACAACTCGCAGTTGCCACTGCTCGGGTCGTCGATTCTAAAGTCGACACCCAAGTGTCCACCTTAGTCGCGGAGTAGTAAGCACATTCACTTCTCGGAACCCATCCGGGCGCCTAGCCAGTTCCCACGTCCTACGCGGCTGGCTGGACCGGAGGCTAAGGCATCTAGGGGGCCGCCTCTACTAGTTCTCCAGACTAGTACCGGAGATGTCAACACCAATGTCCAATAAGAACCACCGGACAAAGCAGCCAACTATAAGGGAAACTCACGTTCCCCGCAGGACTTTTTGCTGCACAGAGACCGCTACTAGGCTCCGCTCGCTGTGCGCGAGTTTGGAAGTCCCGACACACAATACCAGGACAAACGAACATTCCCAAACTCTACAGCTAACCACAAGCTACTACGAGTCCAACCCACGTCCTGATCCCGCCGGAGGCGCCGGTCAAGGCACAACCAGCGGGAGGCAGGGCATGCAGTAAGGGGGCAGTATGGTTTTGAGGGACAATGTTATCTATGGTTGTATGTGTCAAGATTCTATTTAATAAATAATATAAAATAAAATAATAATCGCCGAGTAGTCTGCCGGGATTGTCCTCGATTGTATGTATGAGAAAAGAAGTTTGACATTCTCCTAGAACGACCACGGCGGTCCCCTCGTTGTGGGGCGCGGCACCAGCGCTGTGGTGGTCGGCGTGATCTCCGCGTGCCAGACGATGGACGTCAGTCACAAGTGCTACGGCCCTTACCTCTACACCAGCGTATGGAAGAACAGGCACATGATCAATTGCGCCATTGCTAAGGAGATGGGGTAAGTTTGGGACCCAAAATGGTAATGAAACGTTGAAAAAAAATGTCTACGTCAGTCGGGAAGGTAGACATTTTTTTCCGCCTGAGGTTGAAAAAATTTCAACATTTCGTTATTCTTGAGTTTATTTGAGCGTTTTTTAACGCAAACAATCAAATATTACGAACCCCAAAATTTTGTTTGGAACCGACTCTGAAAACTGAAAAATAATAAATAAAATAAACAAATCATTTATTTTTTCCAATAACAATAACAATTTTAAACGTCTCATGAAACATAATAAAAAAAATACAAAAATATTTGTAAATTCTTAATTAAAATTGCCATGGTGAACGAGCGAAACCAGTGCTAGGCGAACCTGAATTACTAAGTTTCGTAAATTCAAACTGTTTCATACATGAACTTAGAGAGTTTGAAAATGATTGTAATTTTTTTTAAATTTATTAACAATTTTTTTTTGATTGAGTGCTGTCGGTTGCAGATGACCTTTACAGCGTTACCGCGCTTGTATGGGGGCGGCGAAAAACTTAAAGGTTCCTCAAGCCGTGATGGTCGAAATTCCCCAGAGGGTTTCCGGTGGGGGATGGCATCTCGCCGCAAGCGAGTCTCCGATCCCCCCCTCCCCCCCCAGAACCTCTGGGGGTTCGAGCCGGTAGATAAATAAAAAAGTACAGCCTGTATATTGTCCTACTGCAGGTAAGGATTTCATTATTGAAATCAAATCATCACTACAACTCTATGGCTTAATCACCCTGCTTGACAAAGCGGGTTGGTGATTATAAACCCGGGTTATGCATCGAAAACCCCGAAAAAAAAACACTGCCCGACTTGGGAATTTATCCCGGGACCTCCAGATATCGAGCCGAGCGCTTGACCAGCTATGCGATCCTCTAAAGCCCCCTCTTCACATAGACTCTTTATATTTAACGTCTGCAGACTCTGCAGACTCTGTAAACCTACCACAGACGCGCAAATCTCCCCCCTACACGTCGACAGACGCATCCGCAGATGACATCTGCGGATGCGTCTGCCTATGTGAAGAGGGGGCATAAGCGACACATGACGCTGCGCACATGGCTGCGATCTGCTGTCTCTTTTCAATTCTATGAATATGAAACTTAGAGAATCGCACGGCAGTAGTAGGCCACTGAGGCGTTGCAAACATTTCAATCATATGAATTACAAAGTTTTACTGATTCTCGCTACTTTTTCTTCAAACAGGGAGACTTGTAGAGCACTGCTGAGATCGACGAAAACGCAAATAGTTGAAACATTATTCGACTGGAACAGCCATCCGGATGTCCGGTAATAGTTTAAAAATTATAATTCATGATGGTCAAAAATCGGGGTCACCAAAGTCGACCCTGAATTTTTTTTTTTATTGTGGCACCTCATAATGGCCTCACTCTGCCTGATGAAAAGCAGCCAGTGAAGCCCAAGAAGTGAAAGCGTTCATCACAGCGCTACTACGCTATGCCGAACGCTCCGTGAAGTTTACTTATTTCACCTGCGTTAATGCACCCAGGTGAATTAAATATTCTATTTGTAACGCTCACACTATGGCGGCCTAAGTGGTGGAGAGATGGTTTGAGGGCCTACTGTAGTCTCTTCTAGTAGTGCTAAGTAACGAAATTGCATAATAATAATAATAAACTTTCCTACACTCACACCAATTATCTAGCCCAAGAGAAGCTTCATTATGAAACTCGCTAAAATGGTTACTAGACAACGGATAAACATACTTAAAATACTTAAATACATAGTTATTATACATAGAATAAACCCAGACCCGAGACAATTTAGAAAAACAATAATCTCTAAATTGACCCGACCGGGGATCGAACCCGGGACCTCAGAGATGGCGACACCATGAAAACCGGTGTACAAACCACTCGACCAAGGAGGTCGTCAAATTGCAAGATTGGCTATAAGTGGTTCGGGATTATGAGAGATGGAAGAAATTGGGACAGGTGCTCAACAGTGAATGTAGATAATATATAATACCTATATTATGTATATAACTTTTTACTATCTTTTTAATTGATAATAATAATTTAAGTTTTAGGGTAGATTAAGGATTATTTAATTGTTTTTATTCCAAATTCGATAGGGAAATTGCATAGTAAGAATCGCAATAAATGACTCGAGAACGAGAGACATGGAATAAATTGGGGAAGTGCTCACAGTGCAACACTTTAAGCAAAGAAAAGCTCAAAAACTCAAAGACTTCTTGTTTTGTTCAGCCTATAGCCATCCAATGCTAAGTGTAGTATGCCCTTAGCACGCCATCTCTCTCTGTTGGTAGCTATTTTATAGCAATTCTTTGTCGATGTCATCTTTCCATATTGTCTTCCTTAAATCAAAAACAGAGCGACTTATAATTAGAGAAATTAATTTTGAGTTCTGAAACACTTAGTAAAAAATGTCTATTTTGTTTAAATTAAGTATTATTCTGTACTTCAGATATTGTTAAAAATGTTTCTGTTCACAGTTCAGGTAAATCCACAACAGACCCGAAAACAACCAAGAAGATTCTTCAAAAAACTACAAAGAAGAAAGCTGGTTAATTCAACTATCAATCCTAGCTGTTTTATAAAAAAGTTAACTTTGAACGGAGTTTTATTTATAGAATTCTCATTGCAGGCATTCTAAATTCTGACTTGATAGCGAATAATATTACTTTCATACCTTGTCTATATTTTACTATACAGAGTGTTCTATAAAGTCTGAGAGATTGGGGGATGACCAACTACATTACAAATTTAGTTAAAAATTACTTTAGCAAACGTACCAACTTTTTCAGGCTATTTTTTTAATTTATCGCATGGGTTCTACAATTTGAATTAACAAATCTACAACAATTATATTTTAATCATTGATTCTTAGAGAGTACCTATTTAACAAGATGAATATCAAAAATACATTCTGGCTTTGACACAGCAACAAAACCCAGTAAAAAATAGGAGATTTTGCCAAATATAAAAAAGTTTTGCTCGAAAATAGTGGTATTTTAACAAAAGTCATTATTTAAAATGAATTGGACACCCCTTTTTTTATTTAACAAAATCCACAGCTCTTTGGTTAACCATAAGCGAGAATACAAATTTTGAAACTGACAGCCAGTAATGGATTTACATTTTATAACTAAAACTGACAATTTTTAAGTCGCAACAACTATGTGCTTTAACTCATGCAAACAAACAAAAAATAACAAAAATAATGTGAACATATGTGCGCATAAAGACAGTGCGTGTATGTGTGTAATATATATTAAATTATTTAGCTGAATAATACATTGAAAGTAAATAAGGTGCAGTCTATCTTATGGTTACTTTATTACAAAACTACTTACTTATATAATTGAATTTTACAAACTAGATAAAAATTATAAGTTTAAAGTGTCTCAATTTTACTTAGTATCGCTCTTTTAAAACTTATTTTATTGGAACAAAATGGATCAATTGCGGAAAAAGACTTATTGTAAGACCTAAGTGTACGACACACAACAGAGTTTTGAGCATAGTTGGTTCGTGTATGTGGTACGTGAAAAAGAGAAGAAACAGTGTCTGGTACGAACGGATGGAGTAAAGAAGCTCATGAATAACTTCGACAGTTCGATGGAATCCAGTTTGCCACTGCACACGTCAAACAAAAAAGACATGTCCATAACTGTTCGACGATTCTTCAATCATACACTTCAGCTCTTGCTTCATTTCAGTTGCCCAAATAAGCCGAAAACCTTCCTCAGTTATATAGCCAGAATTAGCTGCAGCAGCGGCCTTCGATTCGCCCGTCTTTCTGAGCGTGACGTTGCTATGACTTGGCGGAGATAGAACCCTTTTTGCGTGCACACTACTCTGGTCATCCGCTTTTGATAGTTGACCTGGGCGTGCAGGCGTGTTTGTGTTGTCCTTTTTGGGCTGCTTACACGTGCACTCCGGGCATTTCCAATTACGCTTAGTTTCCTGGCTGTATGACTTGAATTTTTTTGGAGAGATACTGGCGCATTGAAGGTCATATTTCTGCTTACAATCGTGACAGCACATCATCTTCTTATTAGGAAATACACCACGACACCCAACGCAATTGCTGTTTTCCATTTCACTTATCAAGAAAGATCTGCAAGGTACTTAAGCTGGCGGTGCAGATGAGTTACAGATTTCCCTAAAAAGGGTAAGTGTTTATAAAGTGGCAACACTATGATTGACGTTTGAAAGAAAGTAATGTCAATTTGATTTTGACAAGTTATAGAATTAACAACTTTGAAGGTAAACTTGTTACTAAATGTTAATTTTATGAAACGTCTTTTTTTTACCCGGTGTAATCTCTGCTTATGGATTCCAGCCTCCTGAAAGGAGACTGGATATGTGGGACTCTCCCGTCCCCCTTTCCACGACGTTATCGCCGGGCGAGAGGGAGGGGCCTACCCACTAATCACCGGGGGTCCAAACTCCGAGAGCGTAAGGCTTGAGGTGGCGGCCACGGGACCTGACCTTTTTTAGTATTACCTTGCGGTGCCACCCCGTTGCCGTGTGTTGGCCTATAACCGCTGCATAGCAGCCGTTACGCGCCAACACACGTCGACTACGCGCGCAAGACACAACACAGAACAGCCCATTTAGGGGGCAGACCACAGACAACCGGACTGACATGCCCAGTTTCCCGGGCATGCGGACCCAAACAACCAAATTTGGCCGGACACAAACAAACACACGAACATGCCCACGTTTTCGCAGGCATGCGCACATATCAACCACACAATTTACTAGTGCGGGATTCCATTATGGGATGCTCTGAGACAGCCTGATGCCACGACGACCGCGAATTAATCGTCTAGCCATCCTGCCGCTCATCCTTGCTTCCCGGGGAATCCCGCACTAGCCCTACACAAGACATAGCACACAACATAGACAATACAACCACAAAGAACGAGTACAAAAAAAAAACGAAATAAACACAACACAAACTGCTGGCGGGGACTTCTGGGCGGGAAAGTGAAGCGTCATGTCTGCAGTTTTGTATTATTTTCTATAATTTGTGTTTTGTCCAATATTAATGTGAAATAATGGTGGATTATTTACTGTTAAGTGTTCGTGAACGTGCATGAGTGTTAGCAAATAAAACAAAACAATGCAACATCACTTTTCAAATTCTCTCAAGAAGTCCGTGTCTCTCAATAAATTCCCATAGCTTTATTGAGTTTCCAGGGGTTTGGGGGAAAATCATTTACCATTAAACGTTCATTATCACTCAATATCATCCACTTTATGTGAAGAAAATAATAATTACCTATTATTTAAAACTTGACACTGGCTATATGTGCTGATCGCACGAAGCCATTATATAAGAGAAAAAAAAACTGCTGGCGCGGGGCTCCCCGCATCTGCTCCGAGCAGCCAACGTCACCCATTGGGGGCGCGTCGCTGCTCATCATGGCTTCCGCATAAAGCTTCCGTGCCAGCTCCTCAGGACAGCCACAGTACAACACAACATTTGCTGGTGTGAGGCCCCTCCGCGTCAGCTCCGAGCAAAGGGACGTCTTCAAAATGGCGCCCCGTTGCCCATCATAGCTTTCACGTGGGGCCCGCACCAGGCCCATGGAAGGACAACCACTATACGAACACTACACTAGACAATCCGAAACAAAACAACACCAGATCGCTACCCACAATTTAACGACATGTACACACTAGACAGAAATTAGACGTACAGGACAGCACATGACGATGAAGCCCCTAGGACCCCTGGGCACTTGGGGTGGTATGATGACATACCCATGCCAGTGCCCACCTTTCTGACTATCCATTTGGGGACAAAGTCCTAAGCCTAAACATAAATACACATACTTATCCTAGCGACAACAATTACACTAACAGATATCCTCGGGCGTCCGACTGGCCAGGGCAGAACCTGGCCTCCGCCAGACACCCGGCATCCGACATTTCGGCTCCGTCGGCGCCTTCGCCACATCCATGGGTGCGCTTTGCTCCTTCGCCGCCGGGGGGGCCCTTGTCCCCGGGGCCACTTTTGGCCTCGTGATGGGGGGCCTGCACGTCCTCCCTCCCAGCAGATGTTCGCTGGGGAGCCCTGCCTCCCTGCACACCGCACAACTGGGCTTCTCCACCACACACTCCGCCGCCTGATGTCCCGGAACAGCCCGTCTTGGCTATGATGGCTTCCGCCACCTTCTCGGGCCCGATACCATCTCCAAGGCCCACCAAGCGCAGTTCAGCCTTACGATATGGCCTGGCCACCTCGGCCTCCTCCGCTACTACCTCCCGTAGCCTCTTGGCGAATTTGTCGGCCGTGGGCCCGCTGGTCGTGCCTGGAATTTCCAGCTTTCGCCCTCCGGCCGCCGTGTTCCACATTCGGACCGCCTCTATGCCAAATTCTTCAAGTTTGATGGCACCTATCGCCCTCTCCATCACCGAGGCGTAAGTCGTGCCTTTCGCTACGGCCTCAGGCTTCAATGTGATGGTTACCACAGATGATCGTGGCGGCACCAGTTTAACCGCAGGGGCGGAACCTGCGGTAGCCCTCTTCCTTGTGTCAGCTCCCGCATTCAGGGCCCTAGCAGCTGCGGTCGCATCCCTCTTGGCCTTCAACCTGGCGCTCCTGGACAGGTTGGCCCTCCACCCATTCGCTGGCGTGCTAGAGGCCGCTGCCAGGGCAGGTGAGGCCGTCCGCACTTGTGGCACTTTCCTTTGATATTGTTTTTCACTAAAAAATGCGAGAATCACGTTACAAATAGTTTCACAGGCAGCCACTATACTTTTGCACATTTCTATCACACATTTATGATGTATAACTTTACTTTTATAATTTTATTATGTTAGGAAAGCAGAGCACAAATTAATACGTAAATATTCCAGTGTTGCCAGGGCAGTATGTGAAAGCTTAGTCTATCTTCTCTTTAAGTTTGACACCCTGTATACATAACGATGAAATTCTCTTCGTTATTATAGACTCACTTGAGCTGGCTGGCATTTTGGCCATTGGTTACATAAATAAATCAAATCAAATGTTTACTAGAAAAAAATCAACCAGTCTCAGGAAGCTCGAATGGGATTCGAACCCACGACCTTTGGATTGCCGGTCCATTGCTCTAACCGCTGACCTACCGAGACCCCAGAAGACTCGTTGAATTTTTTCTAGTAGTTTGTGATTTACGTTGTGAGCCAGCGGTATTACGTCACAGTGAAGTCTACCGTCACAGTCGAAAGAAATATTATTGCAAGTATTTAACAATATTTTATAATATATATAGGATAAAATATTTACTAGAAAAAAATCAACCAGTCTCAGGAAGCTCGAATGGGATTCGAACTCACGACCTTTGGATTGCCGGTCCAGTGGGTTAGAATCCCATTCGAGCTTTCTGAGACTGGTTGATTTTTTTCTAGTAAACATTTTATGCTATATCTATATAGCATTGTGAATGCAAAAATTTAAATAATTAATAAAAATACATAAATAAAGCTTTAAATTTTTTATAGTATTCCAAATTAGGTAGGTTCAGGTTCATCCAATAAATAAAATTAGAAAAACTTCCCGGAATGTATTAGAGTTTAAGAAAAACTAAACCCTTTTTTTCTATGGAATTTCCAAATGACTCAAAACCGTAACTATTTTTAGGCATTAACAGATTTTTTAAAAAGCTTGCCAGAGCCGATAATTGTGCTAGCTAATTGATAATGCAATAAAATACTCTTTTCTATTTGGTTGTGCTTTCGAGTCAAGAATAAGGACATTTTTTTAATAAACATTACCTCTGAAACCTTAATATTCTGGTCAGCTAGTCTCTATAAATAAAAAAGAATCTCACTCTCTCGCAAAACTCGAGAATGGCTCGATAGATTTGGCTAATTCTTATTTTTTTTTATAGCAGAAGGAGGCAAACGAGCAAGCGGGTCTCCTCATGGAAAGTAATAACCGCCGCCCATGGACACCCGCAAAACCAGAGGAATCGCAGATGCGTTGCCGGCCTTTAAGGAAGGAATAGGCTCGTTTCTTGAAGATTGTTATTGTTTGTATTGTAATATCCAGGACAAGGTTAATATATAAAAAATGAAAATTGTCATGGCATACGGGTTACACATGTCCTCCTCTGTCTGTAGCGAGTATTGATAGGATAGTGAGAAAATCCAGAATCAGCCGTACAAAATAGTAGTTCTACCAGAGGCTCACTTATATCTCTATCTCTTCTGGAGATGCGCTCATCTTCGTAATATTTTGAAATACGCGTGTGTCTCAATGTGTTTTTAATGTAAAATAAAGGATTATTTTTATTACAAAATGTTGAGATAAAAGAGAGTAACTTTAATAGGTTTAAGACGTATGGAGTACTTATAAATGCATGCATTGCTTCAATCATATAATCGTATGATAAGTTAGCACAGATCAAGTCATTCATTTCGTCGGAAAGTAGAAGTAAAAGTTACGTACTCGCAATCAAATTTTTCCAACACCGTGAAATTGAAATACAGGCATCCATTTGCAATCAGTATTTTGATTTTGTTGCTACAAATGTTATACGATGATTACCATATTCGCAAAATACGTAACAGTAAGAAATTTTATAATTGTCACACTTCTCATAACAGGTTTGTTAATTTGTTTTAACACGAGCTCTAGCTAACTTCATTACCTTCCGGCCTTTGATTTAGGGTGGCAATTTGACAAGCTATCGTCATAACCGCGTCGCGTAACAGTAAAAGAATACTGCCACCCCCTCTTTTCCTTTGGGTGTCATAAAAGGCGACTAACGGACTAAAGACTGCCCATACATCCAACTGCAAAGAACGGCGATTGGCTGTGCCGCTTACCTGTCACGCTGAGCACATGTGGAGTCGCTATTAATTTGGTGAAAAGTGTATTATGGAAGTGAACTGCTTTTGCTGTCCTCATTGCCTAGTCTCTGACTAACCCTTCGGGGATAATAGTCGTGATTATAAGAATGAATGTAAAAAGTATATACGTTTTCAGGAGTAGCAGCCATTGAGGTGTCAACGAAACTTCCAACAAAAATACAAGATATTTTAGGAAACTCAAATGTCACAGAACTCAAACATATGCTTAATAATACCAGAAGGATTATTATGGGAGTAGAGTCGCGTGACTCAAGACCTTACATGGTACGCTCAGATTATTCTTATATCATTTTGATGTGTAAAGCTTTTTCTTATGAGTGAAGTGCTCATGATGTGATTCTTGTACAGGTTTACTTGAAGCTACCCTCAAACAATCCTAAATACAAGGACTACCGCCGTTGGCTCTGCGGTGGGGTGATCGTCCATGAGGAGTACATCCTTACATCGGCTGCTTGTATAGAAGATGCTAAACATTTCTACGTCGTATCTGGCACTTACAAGTAAGAGTATCACTTTTATCTTAATACTTTGCCCTGAGCTAAGCTATAAGTTTAATGGTCTTTAAGTAGTAACCGCATTCATAGGCGGCGAAAAATATACTGTTTCTATACAAAAGCTAGACTATACTAAACTAAGCTTTAAGTGATCGGACAGCTCTTAAAAGTTTTCTACAATGCGCTAGCATTAGGCATATCCCCTTACCCTACAAGAATCTCAAAGGCATTAGAGTTCAATAGTAAAGAAAATCTATTTCATACCCAGTCTTTACTTACTGCTTAAAATAAACATTACTTATCTTTATTTCTATAGACACAATGAAAGGGACGATCGCCGCAGTAACGCGTGCATTAAAAACGGAGCAAAAAAAGCCATTTGGAAATGTATTCCAAGAAGTAAGTATTGTGTTAGTCCTGAGGCTGTAGCAATATCCTTTATTTTAAATAATTATAGAGCGAATAAACTACAATAAGATGGCAGTTGTTAAAACCCACCAACCCACATTCGCGAGCGTATACTAGGTTAAGGCCGGCCAAAGCCTGGCACGTTTAAGACCGATCACGATGAGTGTTAGAGCTAATAATGAGGTATAGTACACAAATAACATCGCGTAGCTGTGAAAGAATACTACCACTCCCTCTCTTCCTTTGGGTGTCGTAAAAGGCGACTAACGGACTAACGACTGCACATACATCCAACAGCATAGAGCGGCGATGGGCTCACCACCGGTCACGCTGAGCACATGTGCAGTCGCTATTTGGTGAAAAGTGAACTATGGCAGAGGACTGCTTTTGCGGTCCTCATTGCATTGCCTCTGACTAACTAATTGTTTTCTTTTAGATTACGAATTCGATGGTCATGAAAACGACAATATTCGATGGATGAACAACGACATAGCAATAGTCAAGGTTGAAGACGAATTTGATTTCACGAGGAAGATAAGAGGATGCGACTTCATACCTCGTCCAGTTAGCTATAACAATCGGAGTGCTCAATTAGAGAACCCTGGTACTTTGGGATCTATAGCAGGATGGGGTAGTACCGAAAGATATAATGATGTAAGTTTTATACTTGACTCCTATCAGATAATATCACTTTAACCGCCTTAGTTTTTTACAGGTCTATTTTTAATTTTATGTCTATTACAATATGCTCTGCGATTTCACTAGATCAACCCTATAGAGCACCCTCCGAACTGGAACACAGTAATGTAAAACCAACAACATTTTCAGGATTCTCCTTCTCAAGATCTCCTTGAAACTTCAGTAAGAATAATTGAAAAACACAGATGTAAGAAACGTTGGGGTCAGCGCTACCATCAAATCATCGAAAACTACATGATCTGTAGCAAGGATTTAGTGCCGGACTTAAGTGAAATATGTCAAGTAAGACACAAACGTTATCATGCTTCTGTGGCCATCATCATATCGAATGGCAAAACTGCGGCGTCCTAAACCTTAATTTTCAAGTTTAACAGCCATTCTTTGGCTCCAGGCGTCAGTTGGTGGAGTTCTATCAGGCCACCAGGTAGACAGTACAGTGGGCAGTCCTCTACAATGTGACGCAATGTCTGGTCTGGAGCTCCACATTCTCACGCTGGCGAGTCCTTTAGTCCCTTAGTCATTTGTGAAGATGGTGGTTTAAACGAGCATGTCCAGATCTGAACCGATTCTATTTGACCCACGGCACGCATTAGTCATCGCTTCCTGCGGGGTTTTCTATTGGGTCAGGGATCCAAAACTGCTTTGTGGTGATTGGTTGATCACCAATTTTAGCCTAAGAAGCCGAGGGCTCTATTTCTATTTATTAACTAATATATTCGATCTGGTTGGTAGTGAACAAGTCTTAAGTCTTACTCTACTTTATCATCATGCACTATCAATATTATAAAATACTTATATTTTGTTTGTAGGAAAAATACGTAGATTGTACAGATATAATGTACTCTGACGAATCAGGTGACTTTGAAACGAGGAGACTAGATGGATCTGATAGTCTTGTTTTACACTCTGCACACGACGATAGAGCTCCAAGAAAAAACTTCGGAAGCGGTGGATTCTGTGAGGTATTTTTACATTATGAATTCCTAAGAAAAGTCAAACATAATTTAAGTTGTTGTAGACTTTATTGATAACTTTGGTCAAAGTGAAGAATGGAGCACTGTTTTACGACTATTATCCCCGAAGGGTTAGTCAGGAACTAAGCAATGTGGACAGGAGAAGCAGTCTTCTACCATAGTCAACTTTTCACCAAACCACCAGCGACTGTACATCTGCTCAGTGTGACAGGTGGTGAGCCCATCACCGCTATATTGTTGGATGTATGTGCAGTCTTTTGTCAGTTAGTCGCCTTTTATGATACCCAAGAAAAGAGAGGGGGTTGTAGTATTCTTTCACCGCTACGCGACACGGTTAACTTTTTTCCATAAAAGAGAAAAATTGCCCAATAGCAAACATTAAAAAAAGATCATTTCAAGACTTAATCTATGTATATCTATACTTATTATATATCAATACCAATATTATAAAGCTAATTACGCAATTGAGCCGTCGGGTATGATTTTTAAAAAATATACTTTAATTTTTATATTTATTAAAATAAATGATTACAGCTAATTTGATCTCGATGATCAGACCTTAGGACTACGTCCGTATGCTTCCGTGATTAAAGCTAAAAGACAACGAAAATATGTCCAAAAGGTTGACGTAGCTGTGACGTGGACGACGCTTGCACTCGTAACACCTCCCCTCCTAGACGAGCAACTATTTGCGAAGGTTGAGAGCAAAAGTTGCGGCGTTTTTTTTTCATACAAAGCCCGGCAAATGACCCCACTCTACCTGATGTTGAGTAGAAATGAAGTCCAGGCGCGAGGACAACTGGTGCAGCGTAAGAGACGTAGCATCAGTCACCTTCACTCTGCCGGCCCACAAAGTGCCTCTTCACGCCTCGTTTGAAGGGCCCTATGTCATAGGCAGGAGGGAATACGTGTGCTGGTAGACTATTCCATATTTTGGAAGTGCGACAAAGAAACGAGTCACCATATTTCTTTGTGCGTGATGGAATATTAGAGACTGTAAATTGGTGACTCCGTAGAGCAGCACGGGTACTCCTATGGAGAAAGGGAGAAGGAGGGATGAGGTCAAAGAGTTCTTCAGAGCACTCGCCATGGTATAAGCGGTTAAAGACGCTGAGTGACGCACTATCTCTACGCAATTGCAAAGGCTCGAGAGTGTTAGTGACCTCTGCATTGCCAATAATGGGCACAGCGCGGCGCTGCAATCTGTCCACGGCATCGAGACGGTACTTTGCGGAGCCGTCCCAAAGGTGAGAGCAATACTCCACACAAGACCGCACCTGTGTCTTGTATAATAGACACAACTGATAAGGCGTGAAGAATCGCCGCACCTTGTTCAGGACACCGAGTTTACGTGAGGCATTTTTAATCACGGTTTCGATGTAGTCCTTTTGGTTCTTTTGCCAATGGATGCTGTAGATACTGCCGAAGTCATTTTAATGTCTTGAGGATGTGAATTGATGATTTGGGTTCGATTCACTCGCTGTCTCAGGTAGTAAGCCAGACTAACGAGTGCAAGTGCTTAACAGTACGATGACGTAGGTAGGTATCGTCGTGTGATAGAGACTAGATAAGTCCACGGAGTTAACTTCGACGGGTGGGTCCATAAGTACTTGATGTTGATATTGTGCAACTTATTCAAGTCAATCGTTGTGAAATTATAATGCGGCAGCTGCTTCTTCGAATTTTCTGACAGGGGATTGAGTGTGGGAATGTCATGATTTCAACAGGTTTTCCGCGAAATTTGTCATCATTATTAACGATTGTGAAATCAAGAATCAGTATTCGAACACCTGATTTCACAATCGATTTCACAAAAGAAATTGCAGTCAATTTCTTGGAATTGTTGCTAAGTAGCTTCCTTTTAACAGGTGGTAGTTTTTTTGTGCGCATGATATTTGTACTTTCATTTCGTTGGGCAGTGATAAGATATAATGCTGACTGTCGAGTTCTAGAAGGGCTTCTTTCAGGAGCGTAATTAAATAGATGTAGGATGGCAATCTTTTGTATCTTGATGATAGATGAGATTGAAGAAGCAGTCACTGTGCGTTCTAATTTGATGACTAAATTGCTGCTTGCAGATGTACCAGGTGTCTATCTTTGGGCATTCAACCTCCATGTACGCGAATTCCTGAGCATTCGATGCCAAGTATGGGAATGGTGGAAGGATAATATCGGAGTTTTTATTGGGAATGGGACAAAGTTTATATAAATCATAAGTTGCGAGGGATAATATAGGAAACTTCAGGACAATTACAATTTCCTTATCGATAAAGTAAGAACCTAGAGAAATTAGATCGTAATAATAACTAACATCTTAACTTAATAACGAGCCAGGATTATAAAGTTGTTTAAGCTGGCTAAGCATATTTCTTAAATCGTCTATAGTTAAAATAGAATGGTGCATTATATTTGTGCGACTAAAAGCTACGACGTTACCTAATTTTTGTATTTTAAATGAAAGTTCCTGAATATTTTCAGTAACTATAGTGTATAAATGAGAAATTTGTGAATACTGGTAGATTTGTTCTTTATCATTTACAGATGTATTACTAATTAAAATTATTGCTTTTTCTAATTTCCTCTGATTGATACTGATATTATATATTATTTGAGTTTGTTGGAGAGTCATCTCTTTGTATAAACTAATATGCTTATTGAAACTATCAGGAAGCTCTCTATTGTTGTTCTGTAATATTTTAAGGGCATTTTCGAATCTCAGAGCGTCATCTTTGTGAAGGTTACCAGATATACTCTTAATAAATGTTCCTAGAGGGTTAAGAAGACCCCTTTTAAATCTTTTGGGTTCGAACGTCTCTATATCGAGTGAAGTTTTGTTAAGTTTACCGAATAGGTGCCATATTTGGATATTTGAAAGAAGAAAAGTTTTTATTAGATAATCTATTAGCTAAATAAATTAACTAGGTCTGTAGTAAGTCAATTTATTGTTAGATTCTGTCTAAGTCAATTTCTTGGAGAAAGGTATGATCATGTGAAACAATTTTAATTGAACCAAGTTTAAAAGGGAGAATGCCAGGTCCGCCAGACAGGTCGTCAAGTCGGATCGTGTTCAGGGTCAGTGGACCTGCTTGTACTTGGTCAAGGTCCGCCATGAGCAGGAGTGTCCTGTATTAATGTAATTTCTTTAATTTTCTTGTCCCTTTTTAGTTTAGTTTTAGCTACTGGGCCTCGTTTCCTGGACGTATAAATATGAATAGGCAAATCTGTAACTACTTTGTCCTGTGTATAACGAGGTGCAACCCCTCTCCTTATTCACTCAGTTTGTTTGTACTGGCGCCTCGAGACCAACCGTTAGGTTATGCAAGAAGTACCAGGTGTCCCTGCGCCAGTAGAACACTCGCGCAGGAAACCATCTGCGTTAGGTCTTGACGCCAAATCAGTGCCCGCCGAAGCCGCTCTTCATTCGGTACTCATAAGACTAGTGTCTCGGGAGAGTCTCTCCGTGAACACGTGTAGTTCACTGCCTGTTGTCCAGATAGGTAACCGGAGCTGCCAAGCTTGCTCACTTCTCGTTGCACGAAGGGCACAACTCGTGGTTGCCATTGCTCGGGTCGTCGACTCTAAAGTCGATCCCAAGTGTCCACCTTGGTCGCGGAGTAGTAAGCACACTCACTTCTCGGAACCCATCCGGGCGCCTAGCCAGTTCCCACGTCCTACGCGGCTGGCTGAACCGGAGGCTACGGTATCTAGGGGGCCGCCTCTACTAGTTCTCCAGACTAGTACCGGAGATGTCAACCCCAATGTCCGATGGGAACCACCGGACAAAGCTGCCAACTAGAAGGGAAACTCACGTTCCCCGCAGGACTTTTCGTTGCTGGCCCCACAGAGACCGCTACTAGGCCCCGCTCGCTGTGCGCGAGTTTGGAAGTCCCAGCACACAATACCAGGACAAACGAACATTCCCAAACTCTACAGCTAACCACAAGCCACTACGAGTCCAACCCACGTCAGGATCCCGCCGCAGGTGCCGGTCAAGGCACAACCAGCGGGGGGCATGAACCGGAACCCCGTAGTACCCCTTAGAGACACAGCCGGACCCGTAGTTCCAGCTGCAATACCCTATCTATAGGGGTCGGTAGATAGGGACATAACGAGGTGCAGTTTTCTGTCTGTTAGCGGCTGGGTTTTTAATGTAAACAGTCTGGTCTTGGCTATATTGAGTTTCAGGTTCACGTTCTAAGTTACGCCGCTCCATAATCGCTGTACGTTCAGCGTATGACGAGTCTTGTGTAATTTCATACACTGTGTCCATTTTACTCCGATGTTCTTGTAAGTATTGTTGTAAAAGACGTTCAGATAAATTTAAGTCTATCGGGTTTCTGGGGTCAAAATGTCCAGTTATGAGGTCGAATGGTCGGCATTTAGTTAGGCTGTGTATAGAACTATTATAGGTAATAATCGCGTATGGGATTAGGTTTTGTAAAGGCTCATTTTTGTGTTGTAGTTTTAGTAATCAAATGTGTTCTAGAAAAGTACTATGAAAACGTTCAATCATGCCGTTTTCGTTAGGGGCATGAGCCGCTCTTTTAAGATGTTGCACTTCATGTAATTTCAAAAATTAATTTACGACTTGATTAGCAAATTCTGTACCTTGGTCTGAAACTATACGTATTGGAAGTCCATGGTGAGTGGAAAACGTTAAAAGAGCTTTAATTATGTTCGGGGTAGTGCAATCCGGTAGTCGATACACTGTGCGTATTTCGAAAAGGAGTCTATGATTGTGAGATATTTATCCTGTTCAATAGTAAGTACGTCTATATGAGCTATCTGATATGGTTTGTGTGGTGGGGGTACAATTTGGAATCGGATCACGATCGTATTTAGCACGGTTACATATGTCACATTGATTTATGTATTTAGATAAACTGTCCTTTAATTTGGGCCAAAAATAACGTTGGGATAGTGCTAAGTGCGTTTTATTTATGCCTCTGTGGTAAGTTTTTCCTTCGTGGTACTTGGATATAATATCTTGTGGGTTTAGGTAATCGCAAATGTCTTGAATCTCTTTTAGACAAGAACTAAGTTGTCTGCAGCATTTTTAAAAGTTTTTTTGTAGGATTGGCACAATATTATACATTTTAGAGGTTTTTCAGAGGTTGTACCAAAATTGCTGTACGTAGTTTAGGGTCGATGTGATTTTTCACGACCAATATAATGTCTTGTTCTAGGCTTGTCTCTGAAATTTGGACTACTGTCTTTCTAAACGTTTTAAAAGGAACGGTCATTTTTGGTTTTGCTTTACAAAGATTAATATTAACTTTTATGATCAACTGTCTTTTGAATTTATCTAAGGGGTCTTCTGAAACTGGTAATTCGAGTATAGGATGTTCAACGCTGGTGTGGTCTGTTTGTTCTTCGAAGTCAGGTAAGTCATAATTATTTTCAGGGAGTGAACTGCCAAGAGGCCTCATACTAGGTGCTGTATCAGTAGAAGACTGGCTAATGAGGGGCCTGTCATCGGAAGCGGTGATTGTAGAAGATGAGGAGTCACTAATGTTAACTACTACAGAGTCCAACTCTTCATTATGAATTTCAACGCGTGACAGTGTGTCTGCGTTGGTATTTGCCTTGCCTTTTTTATAAATGATGGTGAAATTATATTCTGCCAATTTTAATCGTCACCTTGTCAATCGAGAGTTCGGTTCTCTTAAATTGAGAAGCCACTAAAGTGGTTTGTGGTCAGTGATAATTTTGAATTTGCAGCCATATAAGTAGGAAGTCTGAAGTATTTCGTTGCCAACACTATCACGAGCAATTCTTTTTCGATTATACTACTCCACAATAGTTCATTTCACTATCATTTAGAGTTCTGGATGCGTAAGCGACTGGTCTATCAGAACCTATGGGACCCTGTGATAAAACGGCTCCTAGGGCGACGTTTGAGGCGTCTGTAGTCAGAATAAAGTCTTTAGTGAGGTCAGGATATTGAAGTATCGGATCATTTACTAGAAGAGTTTTGTAATGTTCAAAGCATTGTACATAGTGAGGGGTCAGTAAAATTTTAGAACCCATTTTGAGATACGCTGTAAGGGGTTTAGTCAAACGGGCGAAATCGGGAACGAATCGTCTGTAATAGCCAATGAGTCCTAAGAATATTTTTGTTTGCTTAGGAGTTTTTGGGAGTTTTCGGTATTTTAGAATAGCTGCTATTTTATCAGGGTTGGGGGATACTCCTTGTGGGGTAATAATATGTCCTAAGTATGGACTTTCGTGTTTTAGGAACTCTAACTTGTCCATTTGTACTTTGAAATTGGAGTCTCGAAGCCTATCGAAGATTTTACGGAGGAGGAAATACCTTTGTTTTTTAATTATTATGTTACAGTGAACCAACTAAATTGATTCACCGTAACAATATTTTACATTCTGCCGTTGGTTGCCAGCAGGGCGACCCCCTGGGTCCAGCTATTTTCTCTTTGGCTATCCACCAAATAATTACAAATCTAAATTCTAAATTTAACGTCTGGTACCTCGATGACGGCACTTTAGGGGGTAACTCCGACCTGGTTCTCGAGGACCTACAGAATTTAATAAACCAGTTTGGCACCATAGGTTTGGAACTAAATTTCTCGAAGTGTGAATTATACATATCTAATACCGTGGCCCCGGACCGTAGAGCTCAAATTATTTCCGACTTTAGTGTTCTGGCCCCCAACATCAAAATTCTCAGCGACGACTCATTATTTTTATTAGGTGCACCACTTCTCCAAGCTGCCATGCCGGCTTTTATTGATGATGCCATCGCTAAATTCAATTTAAATTCAGACCGTCTATTCCAAATTAATCCACACATGGCACTATTTATTATTCGTTTTTGTCTCTTCGTTCCAAAATTTACCTACGTACTCCGATGCTCCCAACTCTGGCTTTTTCCAAACTTATTATCAAATTTAGATATTCTTATTAGAGATACTCTAGTTAAAATTCTTAATTGTCCCATGAGCGACCGCGGATGGCTTCAGGCTTCCCTTCCTGTACGCTTCGGGGGCCTAGGTATTAGAAATTTAAGCAGTGTGGCCCTGCCAGCGTTTTTGTCTTCTGCTCCTAGCACGCACAATCTCTACCGGAAGATTATTAACCCTGAAGATTATCCCTGGGTTCCGTAGAGTTGTCGTGTGTGGCAGATGCCAAAAACGCTTGGATATAAACCTGTCCAAATTCAGACCTCCCTTTGTTACCACAGTCGCAGAGGCAATGGGACGAGCCACTTTGCAAACAAGTTCATGAGGAGCTCCTATCCACTTCTGCTGATTCGGCAGAACTCGCTCGTCTCACTGCCGTCTCCGAGAGAGAGTCAGGCCACTGGCTCCAGGCATTACCATCTGCCAACGTCGGTACGTTGTTGGACGGGCCGTCCCTCACTCTAGCGGTCTGCCTCCGTCTTGGCGCCAGGGTAGTCCACCCTCATCGCTGTGTGTGTGGGGAGGCTGTTGACGAGCTTGGCCACCACGGCCTTTCTTGTGCTCGCAGTGCTGGTCGTATGTTACGGCACTCCTCACTCAACAGCATCATTCGCAGTGCTTTTGCCACCGTTGGTGTACCGGCTGTTTTAGAGCCAACTGGTATCTCTCGCAGCGATGGCAAAAGGCCTGACGGTATGACCATTGGACCTTGGAAGCTTGGCAGGTCGTTGGTGAGGGATGCGACCTGTGCAGACACCGTGGCTCCCTCACATGTACGCGCCACCTCGCTTCATGTCGGGGCTGCTGCGGTAAGTGCTGAAAGTCGCAAACGGAACAAGTACGCGAACCTAGGCCGCAACTACATATTTGTTCCGTTTGCAGTGGAGACAATGGGTCCATGGGGGCAGGAGGCCAAGCAGCTCGTTAAAGAGTTAAGTCGTCGCCTTATTGAGGCCTCCGGTGACAAGAAGGCTGGCAGCTACCTCTGCCAGCGTATCAGCCTCGCAATCCAAAGAGGTAACGTTGCCAGCATTCTTGGTACCGCACCCATGAGCCCACAGTTGGAGGACATCTTTTATTTATAGGTTTTTTTTTTTTTTCTTTTTTTACCGTAGTTTAGTTTAGGTGGAATTTTATTTATTATTAAGTTTTTTTTATTATTATTAAGTTATGTTGTTATTTCCAAATAAATTTAATTATTGTAGTTAAAAGTTATATGAAGGAAAACAAATGGTTCATATTTAAATTCATAGTTAAAAAAAAACTGCCACTTTGGGGCTAATAAACGATTTATTAGCACCAGTGTCTATGAGAAGCTTTAATGGGGGATTAGAAATTTGAATAAATGGCAGTTGTCTTTGATCTTGGAGATGTAACTCTATTCTGGGGATGTCTGATCCGGGGTCAAAGAAAAATTTACTTGTTCATTTTGGTCGGCTTTTCCGGTCACCTCCTCAGTCTGATATTGCATTTCAGGCTCTGGTAAGTATGCTTGTTGGTCATAGTCAAGGTAAATGTCGTAATAATAGGTTTCAGGGTCAACGAAATGTTCGTTAAAGTTAATTTGTGGGCGTATATTCTGCTGAGTAGGGGGCAATACGCGTGCGACGGGATGACTAACACCGCTCATAGGCGTAGGAAAATTTTGGTAATTTTGTAGGTTATTATTTCGAGGTGGAATCCTAAAACCTGTAGATATATTTGAACGTGGTAGGGCTCTCATCATATGTTGAGTCCTTGAAGGACCTTGCTGGCGTATAAAATTTTGAGGTCCTTGAGTAGGCCTAAAACTGTTCATAGGAAAGTTACTATCCGGGGCAAAGCTATTTGGGAACATGTTTTGTTACATTGCGGGATAATTAAAAGGTCTAAATTGACGATTTGGGAATGCATAACCAATTTGTCTGGCAGTCGCGGGTGAGTTATTTGGATTAGAAGGTGAGTAATTAGACTAGCTATTGTTAATCGATTTCTTAGAATTCGACGGGTTCACTTAACTTTGCAGATATAAAACGTTTAATTCTTCCTGGGCGGACTCCAAGGATTTTTCAAGCGAATCGGGACGCATGCACCTAATACGTGAGCCTAAAGGCTCGGCCAGGCCTCTTGTGTAAGTTTGGAGTGCTAATTTCTTATAAAGTTCGCGTTTAGCCTCAACTGTTGTCGTAATTTGTTCGTGTAACAGAGTTACATACTACATAGGTCATAATTACACTCAATAAATTTTGTACGCGTTCATAAAATATTTGCGATGTATCTGAACCTTGCGTTAACATAGACAATTACGTGTATAAGGCGGATTCGTCTCTGTGATCTGAAAAACTGTTAATTGGAGCATTTCTGACACCATTCCACTCCAATGCCATTTGTTGCTAGCGTTTTAGCGGCAGGCCCGGTGATTTTATTTAAAATGCCATTAATTAAGGCGAAGTTATTTAACTCATTTCCCGGGGCTGGATTGACATAAGTTAAGATAAGTTTACGGAATTGAGCCATCGGGTAGGATTTCTTAAAAGTTTTAGTGTTAGATAGCCCATTTATCGAGTAAGGCTATATATTTTACGCTAAGACCAATAGGAGCGGAGCACCAATGAAGAATGTTTCAAAATCGGGGAGTTTATTTTCCTTTTGAGAGCTTTCGCTGCGTGCGCTGCGTGTTACCCTTTAAAAGTTCTAAAAATAGACTTTGACAGCATACGTCTATCTTTTAAGGTTGGCTCACTATAACCTTTTTTATGCTAACCAAATTTGTTCTAAGATAGTGCACTATTTGCAAAGGTGTTAAAACATGATAATAATCCTTATCCAAATAAATACGTTATTCATCACAAATATTTAATTTAAAATAAAATTATCACAAATAATAAATGAATAAAATCGCAAATCGCAGTTTTAAAATAATATCGCAGCAAAATAATGATCAAGTACTGCGCGCGCATTTATGATGTGCAAGGCCGGCGTAACGTTAAGTTCCACTCTTACTGATAAAAGCGTGATTGACCCTGTCTACATTGACCCTGTCTACATTTTACCAAATAATAACTGCACATGTGCTCAGCGTGACAGGTGGTGAGCCCATCGCCGCTCTAAGCTTAGCTAAGGGGGCAACGCTACTCGCTTCCGTGGGTTTACAATCGAGACCCTACAAGTGCCCCCTGGGTGGTGCCATATGAGTAGCAATCTTCTGGTGGTAGGCTTCGGCCGTGGCTGGTCACCGAAGTGAGTCACTAAGCCAAATGGCAGTAGCCATGTTCCGTAGAGTTATCCGGATCAGGAGGGTCTGGGCAGTTGCGATGAATGTGTGGCTGTTTGCGACTGCTCACTTCAGCCACACCCGCGGGCGCCTGTCATTGGAGGTTAGCAAGATCCGAAGCACAGTGCCGCTGCTGGCTGACCGCAGGAAGTAGGGGGTCCATGTAGCAGGTTAGCCACCTGTGAAAGGCTGCATCGCCACTTCGCGAAAAATCCCGGGATGCTCCACCATGCCGGTTGGCGACCGGATCGGAGGGCCAAGTGGCCATGTCTTTTGGGGGGTTGGGGCGTCCCCGCAATCTCCAGTACAGTCTTCATCTGTCGTATGTCAGTAGTGAGAAGGTACTCTAGTCGGCAGAATTGACGAATCGCTCAACTGCCGCTCTCCTACCTATTCACTGCAACATAAACAATCATGGTACTGAACAAAAGAAATAAACCTTTTTCACAGCGGCTGCACACCCTCCCAGTCAAAGTGCACCTCACCAACATCCGAGGGTTGCACTCCAATCTCGATTCAGTCCACCACCACCTCGAGACTGAGAAACCGCAGCTGCTGTTCCTCACCGAGAACTAGATTTCCTGCTGACGCGGCATACCTCAGCTACCCCGGGTATACTCTGGAACATAGGTTTATCCCTCAAGTCGGAGTCTGTGTGTATGTCCACGATGACATCTGTTTCAAGCGTCTTAAATGCTTTGAGGAGCTAAAATCTTCAATGTTGGGGGCTTTGGTGGACACCGGAGTAGAGCTCACTCTCTACTCCTCTGTCTACCGCTCGCCCAGCGGGAACCGGAAAGAACTACAATAATTGACCAACTAAGTAAGTCGGCTGATCTAACTCTGGCTCGTTATCCTTCGGCGCAGTTAGTCATTCTGGGGGACTATAATGCCCACCACCAAGAATGGTTGTTCCCGTTCCAGATGACGCTGGGAGAGAGGCGCGTAGACTTGCATTACCGTACGATCTCTCCCAGCTTGTAAACTGCGCTACGCGCGCACCAGATATAGACTCACATACTGCTAACTGCCTGGACCTTCTGCTGACGACTGATCCAGACAAACATTTCATATCGGTATCAGCCCCCTTGGGATCATCCGATCACTGTCTAGTGAAATCTGTATCTGTTTACTCTCTACCTGATTAGGACCCTAGTGGACGAGACGGGTGTGGCGATACAAGTCGGCCGATTGGTATGAGATGCGACATTTCTATGCATCCTTTCCTTGGCGGCAATGCTGTTTTTCTACGGAGTCTCCCAAGGTTCAGTCTTATCTGCGACACTGTTTCTCCTGCATAGCAACACCTGCTGGTACCGGGTACCATAGAGTATGCAGATGATACCACTATAACTGCTGTCACCTTTGGGATGGTTCTACTAAGTACCAGCTAGCAGTTTTGAGCTTGATTGAAAACCGGGCTAGGAGGCTCATCGGAGCCTCGAAACTAGCTACGACTGAACTTCAGAGCCTCAGTCATCGGCAGTCTCAATCAAGTTGCTATGTTATCGGTGTTTTACAGAATACACTTTGGAGAATGTGCGAAAGAACTACACGATTTTGTTCCACCAGCCCCATTCCAACATCAGTACACTAAACGAAGGCTTGCCTACCACCCCTACATAGTTGACATTACCCCATCTGTCGGTACCGATCGTTTAGTGGCAGACACGGGGGGGCAGCGGGGATAAGCGGATTTGTTAGGAGAATTTCGCGAACGCATTAATCAGTTGCAGCGAATTTTAGAATCGCATTTTTTAGCGAATCAATATTTCATGTTGGATATATTTTGCGAAAGCCTTATTTAGTTGCAGCGGATTTCAGGATCGCATTATTTAAGGGGATCCTGCACAAAATTGAAAAAATTACGTAATTTTAAGTCACTTATGTAAGTTAACCTGATCATTGCTCAAGGTCAAGGCACATTGCAATAAAAAAACTTATGTAAGTTAACCTGATCATTGCACAAGGTCATGGCCTTGTTGAAATTTAAAACAAGTTTTTTAAATATTTACAAACAATACAAAAATGTAATGACTCAAAAAACATACTCGAATACTTTCTTAATTTTACGCATGAAACAATAATTCTTACATGAAAATTATTGTGGGCTCTAAAAAGTAAATTTTAATTTTTAACACAAGCGCGTGATGATTTTGCACATTAAACATTGCTCTAATTAAATTACTATTTCTGAAACTTCAAAGCAGAATTGATCTTATTATTATTTTATCATAAAAATGGTACGTCTACTCTGAAATTTACTGCAACTAAAAAAGGAGATCGCGAAATTCAACTATTAATAAATTATAGGAACATAAATAAAGCTTTCGCTAAAAAATGCTACTCTGAAATTTACTGCAACTAAAAAACGAGATCGCGAAATTCATCTGATAATAAATTATAGGAACTTAAATAAAGCTTTCGCTAAAAAATGATTCTAAAATTCGCTGCAACTGAATAATGCGTTTGCGAAATTCTCCTAACAAACCCTTCTTTGAACGTAATTTTTTTACACACTGAGTCTAACGCTCGACCTTGAAATCGGCCCGGTCGGAGAGGCGACAAAAAATGGGTCAACTTGTTAATGTAAACATCCATCGTTCTACGCAGATAAGAGACGGTCGTTGTGTTATTGTTATGCTTGTATAGTTGGCATAACATGGGATCAATTTCATTTCTTAAGAGTGATTAGTTCCAAATTTATGACTAAATACCTAGGTATTTTGTAGTGCTCTAGAGCAATAGAAAATAGTATAAAATTAGTCAACATTGCGCTTTGTGTCATAGAACGTATTTTAAGTTATTTTCTACCAATGTTTTTTTACAGTCCTTATTTACGAAACATTTACTAGGTAACGAAATTTAATATAAAATGAGCTAATATCATACAAAAATATTTCAAAATACGGTAATAAATTTGCAAAAACGAGCACAAAAAGTACAATAGAGCGAAATAGAGTGACTCATAAATGGATGTGGCATAGTATGAAATTGTAATAGGTAATATTTTTAGTAATCGTTACATTGTATTTAAAAATGTTTCTTTTAATAATTTAAACTATTACATCAATGATAGATTTTAATAATCGTTTTGAAATTTATTTATTTTATTTTATTTTTTCGACAACCAACTGACACTTTTACACTTTTACACGTTTTTATGTTAGTTAAGAGCGTTTTAACATTTTTCGTACGTAAATCGAGTAGTTGGGAGTTTTTGAAGTAATTTTAGAAATATAATTTATTGCTTTAGCTTTTTGTAACTTCGATAATTGGACTATTGGAATATAAATTCATGTATTTTTATTGTAACTCTATTAACCAAAACTCGATTTAGTTGGATAATTTACTACGAAAACAGCGGATTTAGAAGGCGCGATTTCCAGATTACGCACGAAGGCTCAACTTTGAAGTCATTTTACACCAATTATTATTACTAAATGAGAACGTAAAAAACATACATTAAAAGGAACATATCCTTAAATTTAAAATGTATTAAGAAATTTTTTATTTTTGTTTCATTAACTTGTAATTTTATCACGTTTAAGAAAGTGAAAAACCGAGAAATTTACCACAAGAAAACAAGTTATATCTCTAATCTAGAAGTCATTAGGCAACAAAAATAATTTTATACGTAAGAAGAAAGATTTTACTATAAATGTGTAAAAAATAAAAATTATACCTCTTCAATCTTTTATGAGATAATTGTTCAAAGTTAGCATATACTCAATCAGTCGCGCTCAGGCGCTTGTCGACGTAGGACCTATGTCGGTTGACCTTCCGGCCGCCTCAAAAATGACAAGCGAGAATTTACGTCATTTATAGTGCGACGAAATAATTTTGATATTAATATTTGACGTAAATATTTTATTTGTGAATCTGAATTAGGTTGTTCATTTAGGCAACATTTTCATGAATAGTGGATCTTATAACTATTTTCTCTACAAACTTGTTATTATTAAAAGCTTTTATTTAACTTGCAATGTTTGTATGTACAGTCAGCAACAAAAGTCGATACAGACTTTCGACAGCTATTAACTCTTATGTCTTTAGGAATAGGAACTACGAACTGTCATATATGTGTATCTACCACAGAAATATATCAAGAAATATATCAAGATATATTTCTGTGGTATCTACTTATGTGCGTTCGGGTCAAATCTTGCAAAGAAGATTTATACCCCTTCTCTGGAACTGATCGAGCTGAAATTTAGTATACCTACGTAACTTCGATGACAATACAAGCTGCTGCTGCGAGCTGGGGCCCAAGTCTGCTAATTTACGAATGGCATAATTGAATCGCAATTGGACCGCATTGTAATTGTTTGACACATTTGGTATTCTCTTACTCATTTAAGACCAATGGTTTTGCAGTGACATACAATTGAACTGCCATTGGACTATGTGGCTAGTCTGCTCTTCAATCGTGTTCCAATGTAACTCCATTGTGGATAAATGGCATTCTACACTTTTTTTTTTAATAAGCGTTTTTAATATCCGTAGGTTATGTTTTATACAAGGCGCTTCATTGCGAACAAAATAATTTGTAATCGAATCACAGAGAACTAAAAAAACAATTATTTAAACTAAAATAATAGTTAGTTCACTCATTCGGTCTCTTGGTAGATTTAGGCAACACCGATTAGAATCTATTACGATTCCATTACGATTAGATTGAGATTACTTCCAAGTTTTTGAAGACTACCCAATTTGTCTTAATCGTAATGTAATCGTAATGGAATGGAATTGATTTTTATATAGAGCCGACACTTCGAAAAATTTCAAGGTAACTTTTTATAAAAACGCGAATATTTCAATAACGGTGCGTCGTAGCTAAAATCTGATTAAATTTTGGTGCCCCTGGGGTTCCCCGCAGGAACATGAGCGGCATCCGATGTAATTATCAAAAAAAAATATTTTAAAAAAATATTATATTTTGTATGGAGAGATTTCTGTTGTAACTCTTCATTTTTTTTAGTAATCTTTTATAAAACTTACGGATTAACTGGGATTAATTTTATTACGTAACATAGTTTTTCAGTTTCCTAACGACCGTCAATCATTTTTATATTTAACCGATTATGATTATGATTGACGGTAGGCAAATAACTTCTAACTTATAACTAACATTACTAAAAAAAACTATGTAATGTAGTAAAACTAAACGTGAGTTAATCCGTAAAAACTGTTTCATTTCATTGTGTAGTGCTCGCATAAGCCTTAGAAAACAATAAGTAATCTTTTAGACAACTAAATATGACATCGTTTATGTACTTGAAATATATTTTCGGCATAATTGTTTTTCTTTCCCGTATTATTGAATTTAGAGTTCCATACATGTTTTAGTCTGTTTTGTTTTGGTACCATAGATATATATTTATATATTATGCAGGCCATTATGCAATGAACTTAATTAACAATAAAAACTTATGAAAAATAGTGTCCTGACAAACAATTTTAAAGGAGATCATTCGGGCTCCATACATTTTTGGGAACTTTATGAATGTGCCGGCCAACAAAAAAAAATTGTACGTATTGTTAGAACTAGCTATTTGGAGTAATAGTTAATATGGCACAAAACTTGTAGGATTGCTCTGAGCCAAGTTATACAAGTTCGATGATTCACCATTTTCATACATTTATTGATTTCTGAAAGTGCTGGGACTGGGAAACATAAAATAATGATACATATTGCTAGAACTAATGATCTGAAGCAATTGTCATTCAAGCGCAAAAGCTATGAGGCCATCATCAAATCTGTTTATACAAAAAAAATTTAGGAATCAAAAACATTTATGAACATGATGAATCTTCGAATTTGTATAACTTGGCTCGGAGCAATCCTACAACTTTTGTGCCATATTAACTATTTCTCCAAATGGCTAGTTCTAACAATACGTACCATTTTTTTTGTTGGCCGGCACTTTCAGAAAAGCCCCAAAAAAATGATGTCCTTTCGTACTCAAAAATTTAATATTTTAACTGCCTTACATAGTATCTACTTAGGTGAGAGAGTCACGTCAGAGCGAGCCAGAGGCGCGTCATCATTTTGTAGATGCAGACGCGTTGCTGTTTGTTGTTATTCCGAATTAGCCAAATAGGTACAGCCGTTCTGAAGTGATGCACAAAGATACATACGTGTCCAATTGTGGCCAATCGTGGCCGATAAAGCTGTAATCAACCGCTACTTATGTTTATTTTTGGAATGTGCTCATAAAGCCCTGTCATTTGATATCAAACACGGCAACATTTTTTTTAGTTTCTTCTTCTAATACATTTCTTTTCTTATATTCTAATACATTTCTTTTCTTATATTCTAATATATTTCTTTTCTCATTACTATATATTCCTTTCTTTTATATTTAGCACTACTTTCTTATATACTAATACATTGCTTACTTACTAATACATTTCTTTCTTAATATTATGCATTTTCTGTGTTCTCTTTTCTTATTTAAGTTTATATCTCTTTAAATTATATTATTATATTTGTTTTTATTTACTTTCTTCTTTGCTTTTTATAATTAACACATTAATACTTTTTACTTTACTTTACTCTTTCTTTTTTAATTATCTATATCCTTTCCCCTAATGTTTTTAAAATACATTTAAATTAGAGTCCTGCCATTACGTGTCTTTGCTCTTTATTCCCTATATTAAATTTCCTTTCGGTTACCTTTGCTTGTTGTGTACTTTTGTGATTTTGTGTACCTATCGTGTGTGTTGGATTTTCTTCTGATTTTACCAGGGACAGAGGAGGTCGGTGATCAGTACGGCCGCACGTTCTAGCCGTAGAAACCATTTCTACTCGGGTCTTTATGGGGTTGAACGAGCCAATCCCATTAGGAAGTTCAGCCTCCACAAATGGAGGGTCGTAAAGACCATCTTTATTTCCTCCATTCGTTTTGGTTGTTCCTCCTTTCGTCTTCCTGTGGTCCTCGTTCTCCCCCAGTTCTAAGACCCTTGGATAGAAGCCGTCGGCCGCGGTGTGCGCCGAGTCCCCTGGGCTGGTGGTAATGCCGTCCGTGGTTGAAGGTACTTTTTTAGTATTTCCTCTCTGTCTCAGATTTGACGCGGGGCCTTAGCACATATACGCCACCTTTGAGCGAGCCAGCCGGTCCCATTTGGCCCTAATGGGACATGCCACACTGAAGGTATTGTGGCACTTATCCTCCTGACTGGCTCTTGTGCAGTTCAAGCAGCTGGGGGGACTATCTTTCTTCTCACACGTTGCGTACAAATGGTTGCCCCCACAGTGGCTGCAACTGTCCAGCTGCTCCTCACAGACCCGCTTGATGTGGCCGTAGCCCAAGCAGCGGGAACACTGGATTAGCAGAGACTGATCCTCTACTCTGGAACTTCCCCATTGCAGATGAAGAGTCCCCGCCTCTGTCAGTTGCATCCATATCCGGGGGGTCACCTTGACCACTACGTGTGCGACGAGCGGGTGCCTTGTCTTTCTTTCAAAGATCACCTCTATTTCTTTCTCACCGTTCTTGGTTTCCTTTTCTTTCATAATTCCCATTTCCCTTCTTATAGCCTCCTCTACTTGTTCTCCCTTTTTGTCCCCCCTTACAAATCTACTAGCGGGTACAGTACTAGCGGGTGTTTATTCTTTGCTTTTTCAATTCCTTAAGTTTTCTCTTTTTCTATCCTTTTCATTAGTCCATCAGCGTCTTTTTCAGTGCCACACCCAATTATAACTTTTTGGTCCTTGGCCTTTCGGACCCTCTCTATTTTGATCCACTCCCCTTCTGAGTCCACTGCCGACGTCTTCCTGACCGCTTCGTCTTCGTCAAATTATGATTAGTAGTTTAGAAGTTGTGAGGAAACAGATGCACGAACATACATACATACATATCTATTATCGGTACCGGGTCATACTCGACCAACTAAGAGCAATCATATAATGACTGCTTGCCACCACGGGGTTTTTGACAGCGATCATAATGTGATCGCTCTGCCACCTATGGGGTGCGCACCGCCAAAGAATCGAATGCTCTGCCTGCTCATGTGTTTCCCGATGACTACAACCTTAGTATTTTCAAGGCAAGAGTGAATAGGCATCTCCTGGGTAAGCCTGCAACACCCTAGACTACAACCTGCTCACCAAGCAGGTTGGTGGTCAAATTCTTGCCAAGTTTAATTTTTAAAAAAAGCTGTTGTCCGTTTTTTGCTTTTTACGACACCCAAGGGAAGAGAGGTCGAGGTAGTATTCTTTCATCGCTACGCGACACGGTTACTACTGTAATACTGTAATATATGAAATGTTGTTGTTAAATTTCAGAATGATCATGGAGGTCCTCTGGTCTACGGCGAGGGTATAAATTCTGTCGTTATCGGAATTATTTCAGCTTGCCTCGTTAAAGAAAAGACTAACAAATGCTATGGACCATTCTTATTCACTAGTGTCTTCAAGAACAGACACTTGATTAACTGCGCAATCTATAAGGACGTTGCGTAAGTTTTATATTTTTATTGGTATTTATCATATCGTACTATTCCTGGAAAAAACAGTTTAGTTATTACACTAATAAATCAAGCAACAATAGTTACACCAACTCACAATTTATCGTGAAGCTATCGGCAAAATTGGAGGAATGAACGCGTAAACAATGAATTTCAGCGATTTTAAAATAAACCTAAATGTTTACCCTTGAGACCCTACACGTGACCCCTAGGTGGTGCTCAATGAGTGACACTAACTGGTGTCAAAGCCACGCTGCGTTGCAGCACGCATTGGGTCGGCTCGCCCGGCGTAATACCACCCCCTCACGAATATTCGGCGTGAAACAATGGCACTCTGTGCTGCTGTATTTCGTCCGGAGAGTGAGGTTTTCGGGACCCCTCCCCCTTCCCCCCTCACAATTTATATGGCAGCGAATTTTAATCTAGATTTACCCCAGAGGAGTACCGACACATCCAGTGTCGGAGAATCTCCCCCTGAGCGTTCTCGCTCAGGCTGCCCTACGTATTGTGGGGAGGGCAAAAGTCCGCTCGTGTCAAGGCATGCTGCAGGCAGGATAAAGGCAAGACCATTGGCACCCCCTCCTACGCTTCGCGTGGACTTCTGCAACATCAGGGGAATCCACTCTAACTTGAGCGCCGTCCATTAGCACCTCGAGATGGAGAAACCGGCCTTGCTCTTCCTCAAAGAGACGCAGATATCCTGCCCTCCTGACATCTCCTACTTGCGCTACCCGGGATACAACTTGGAACATGCATTTGTGCCACGAGCCGGTGTTTGTGCTATGTCAGGGAGGATATGTGCGTCCGTCGCCTTGGCAATCTTGAAGATAGGGACCTCTCCATCTTATGGCTACACGTCGACTGCGGACGTCATCCTCGCGTATACGCGTGCCTGTATAGGTCCCACAGCGGTAACAATGGAACTGACCAACTTATCGAGACCGTCCAAACAGCGACAGACTCCCTTCTCCAACGGATCCCCTCGGCCGAGATTGTGGTATTAGGAGACTTCAATGCCCACCACGTCTAATGGCTTGGTTCACGCACAACTGACCACGTGGGTAGAGCCGTTCATGGCTTCGCTTTGTCCTACAGTCTGTCCCAATTGGTAACCGAGCCAACGCGGGTTCCAAATGTGGAGGACCTTCTTTATTGGACCTTCTGCTGACCTCGCACTCACCAGGCTCATCAGACCACTGTCTGATTCGCAGCACTGTGCCTCTTACAGAAACTTCAAAAGCGCAACCAGCGGCTAGCCGTCAAGTCTGGCATTATAAGTCAGCGGACAGGGATGGGATGCGAAGTTTCTTTGCGTCCTACCCGTGGTGGCGAGTTTGCTTCTCGCTGGATGATCTTGATGTCGCCGCTGACTCTGTCGTTGATGTGATACTGCAGGGAATAGAACTTTTCATTCCAAACTCTGTGGTTCCCATTGGCGGCATGATTTGGTCGTTGCTGCAAAATGGCGTCTCGCCAAAAGCGACAACATTACCAAGCCTGGGGTAATACGGTGTCATCAAAGTATCCAAACACCAGTGCGCTCAGAAAGAAGTACAACTTTGCCGCCAGGTCCTTTAAGAAGGACATTTCCAAGGCGAAGTCATCATTCATAGGTAGAATCGGTGTGAGGCTAGTGCGTCTTCCTTCGGGAACGCGTGCGTTCTGGTCTCTCGCCAAAGCTATCTTAGGGATTTTTGTCAGCTGTCCCTACCAACATTACACAAGACCGATGACTGCCTGGCCTATACTGCAAAGGAGAAAGCTGATCTCTTGGGCTCTCTTTTCGCATCAAACTCGACCTTGGACGATAGGGAAAACTCTCCACCAACCATACCGCATTGCACTTGTACAATGCCAAACGTTCAGTTCGTAAGGCTCTTTTTTCACTTGATATTCATAAGTCGAGTGGGCCTGATGCAGTTCCACCCATTGTGCTTCGGACGTGTGCTCCTAAATTGGCACCAGTTCTAACGCGCCTATTCCGGCTCACTTACACTACTGGCGTCGTCCTGAGCTCTTGGAAGACAGCCCTTGTCCACCCGATTCCAAAAAAGGCGATCGCTCAGATCCGTCCAACTACAGGCCAATAGCTATTACCTCTTTACTCTCCAAAGTAATGAAGTCCATTACAAACCGCCAGCTCTTATGGTACCTAGAAGAGAACCAGCTACTAATTGATCGCCAGTATGGTTTTCGTCGCGGTCGTTCGGCTGGTGATCTTTTAGTGTACCTTACTCACCGATGGGCGGAGGCAGTCGAGAGTAAAGGGGAGGCACTGGCAGTTAGCTTGGGCGTAGCGAAATCCTTTGACAGGGTATGGCACAGGGCTCTTCTCTCTAAACTTCCATCATACGGGCTTCCTGAGAAATTGTGTTCATCGGTTGCCAGCTTTCTTATTGGGCGTAGCATCAGAGTCGCAGTCGACGGTTCGTGCTCCGAAATGAAGACCGTGAATGCTGGAGTCCCGCAGGGGTGTGTGTTGTCCCCTACTCGGTTTCTTCTGCATATCAATGACATGTTGGCTAACAACAGCATTCATTGCTATGCAGACGACAGTACTGGGGATACGCTCTGCACGGGTGAGCTAATATTTCTCTGGAAAGCGTCATCGACAGCTGGAATAAACTTGTGACTGACACCGAGAACATGTTAAGTCATGTCTCGAATTGGGGCCGACATAACCTAGTCCACTTTAACCCCTCCAAAACACAAGTTTGCGCATTTACCGGGAAAAAACAGCCCTTCGTCGTACCTCTGAACTTTGAGGGAGCTCCCCTTGATACCAATCTGACTATTGGAATCCTTGGCGTCGATATTTCGAGTGACGTTCAGTTTCGTGGTCATTTGGTAGGTAAAGTTAAATTAGCTTCGAAAAAGCTGGGTGTACTTAATAGAGCGGGTCAGTATTTCACGCCGGCCCACCGCTTACAACTGTATAAAGCACAGGTCAGGCCGCATATGGAATACTGCTCCCATCTTTGGAGCACCCCAGTACCAACTCCTTCCATTTGACCGCATTCAATGCAGAGCTGCTCGAATGGTCGACGACGTGGTTATTTCAGGTCGGCTCGATCTACTGGCTCTTCGAAGAGACGTTGCGTCTCTCTGTATTTTGTACCGTATATATCATGGGGAGTGTTCTGAGGAATTGTTCGGCTTGATCCCTGCGGCTAATTTCCTTCACCGCACTACACGCAATCGACTGTCATTCCATCCACATCACCTTGATGGATGGCGGTCTACTACTGTGCGTTTTAAAGAAATTTCTTGCCTAGAGCTACAGTGTTGTGGGACCAGCTCTCGGCGGCGGTATTTCCAGATCATTACAACTTAGGGATCCTCAAGAAATGAGCCTATTCCTTCCTTAAATGCTGGCAACACGTCTGCGATTCCTCTGGTTTTGCGGGTGTCCATGGGCGGAGGTGATTACTTTCCATCAGGTGACCCGCTTGCTCGTTTGCCTCCTTCTGCTATAAAAAAAAAATTACAATCAAGAGATGGTAAAGTGGAGGCACTGGCAGTTAGCTTGAACGTAGCGAAAGCCTTTGACAAGGTCTGGCATAGGGCTCTTCTCTCTAAACTTCCATCATACGGGTTTTCTAAGAAAGTGTGTTCGTGGGTTGCCAGCTTTCTTACTGGGCGAAGCATCAGAGTCGTAGTCGACGGTTCGTGCTCCCGCAGGGGTGTTTGTTATCCCCTACTCTGTTTTTTCTGCATATCAATGACATGTTGCATGATAACAGCATTCATTGCTATGCGGATCGACATCGACGATCTACACCGGACGAGCTAATATTTCTCGGGAAAGCGTCATCGAGAGCCGGAATAAACTTCTGACTGACACCAAGAACATATTAAGTCATGTCTCGAATTGGGGCTGACATAACCTAGTCCACTTTAACCGCTCCAAAACACAAGGCGGGTCAGTATTTCAAGCTGGCCCACCGCTTACAACTGTATAAAGCACACGTCAGGCCGCATATGAAATAATGCTCCCATCTTTGGGCTGGAGCACCCCAATACCAACTCCTTCCTTCTTCTTCTCTTCTTGATCTTCAAGAAACGAGCCTATTCCTTCCTTAAAAGCTGGCAACGCTTCTGCGATTCCTTTGGTTTTGCGGGTGTCCATGGGCGGAGGTGATTACTTTCCATCAGGTGACTTGCTTGCTCGTTTGCCGCTTTCTGCTATAAAAAAACTAGTAGGAGAAGCCTAAAGGCTAAATTACACATAAGTAAAATTTACAAAAATATTAATAAAATTATTTTTACGCAAATAAAATTGAATAGAATACATTTTCCATGCTATGATGAAAAAGGAGTATTGTGCAACTCAAGATACCTATTTCTTCCACGAAATATTTAGCGTATAACTTGTGGGTAACTGTTGCCGTTTACATTTAAAAAGCAAATTTACATTGTGTCTAATGCGTACCTACAGTTATTTTGATAGAAAAGGAAATAAAGCCACCTTTTTTAATGCCCGGAGGGCTCAGGTGATTCTTATAATCATTGCTAGAGTCTGGCCAACGAAAGCTGAACGTCGTAGTTATTTGATTGGCAACACTTTGTCTCTAAGTGTGTCCATCTGAAGTGTCATGTCGTATGTCAAATTGAAAATTTTTCTGAGAAAATTGCAGCTGTGTGAGTGACCTTGTGTTACCCTGTCATGTTTTTTTGAAATTGCCGCGTTTTTCCTGGTTCAGCTTTCGTTGGCGAGACTCTAGTAACAGAGCGGTAAGTAACATCACAGACTGGCATATGTCGGACGAGTTATCCCGTTCCGATCACAACTACATATGCCTTAGGTACAGACTAGGTAAGATCATAGGAACAGTGCAAAGGAAGAACCAACAGGGAGGGCTTCAGGAAGGATCTCAGGAGGGATCTAGGTGGTCAAAGCGACAAACTTAACTCAGCCGTGGACATAGAGTTTGAAGCTGACAAACTTACAGTAGCACTGATGACGGCCTGGCAAAACAATTTCCCAGAAACGAAAATCAGTGGAAAGAAACTACCATGGTGGACTTCAGAGGTTGCTCAAATTAGAAGAGCGACACGACAGGCGTTCTATGAAGTAAAGGCTAAGAACGACTTTTGTGAATACAATAAGGCTTTAAATCGCTATTATATATATTATTGGTATTGGTATGGTATTTTTAACATATAATATATTATATATATTATATATTAAAAATACCAGATTTTATAAGGCCAAAAGTATGATCACGAAAAAAAACTCAATTGTAAATATAAAGGACAATGTTCTGCGCCCATACATTGTTAGCCTAAAAACCAACCATCATGAAATATTCTTTTCTAGGTAGGTAGGAAATTGCAAGTAAATGACTGTAAAAACAAAGATTTTTGACGGACACTCCTGAGAACCTAAATATCAGGAATCTTATAATTATTTTGAGGTTATGTTTAATTAAATAATTTGAGAAGTGATGTTGCACTGTTTTGTTTTTTTGCCAACACTTCACTAACACTTAAATAATCTATCATTATTTCACATTAATATTCGACAAAACACAAATTATACTAAATAAAACAAAACTGCAGACATGACGCTTCTCTTTCCCGCCAAGAAGTCATGATATTCCCCCCAAACTCCTGAGTTCCAGTAAAGATGTGGGACTTTACGGAGATCTCGCACTGACTTTTTGAGAGAATTTGAAAAGTGATGTTGCCCTGTTTTGTTTTATTTTATTATTCTGAGGTTTTATTTGCCAAAGAACGTACTGCACAACCAGTGTTGCCAGATCTTAGAGCCAGTGTTCCGTAAAAACTGCCGAATGAAATCTGTATGGGAAGTTCAATTTTATTTTAATGCACAAAACAGGTTATAGACATGTTAAATACAAACAAAAAAATATTTTATCTTAAGGTCTAGATGGAAACCCTAAGGAATGTATATACATACTTACAACTACACATAACTATATCAATGAAAGTAATAAGATAATTAATAACGGCAAAAACACACTAAAACAATATGGATGTCAGACAGACAGATTAGTGATTCATAAAAAAGTGTTTTACATCTTGCTTGGACTAACACTAAATAACACCATTAACTCTCTCTCTGGCTCTCATTCTCATATTAGCCGACCAAGAAAATATCTCAATGGGAATCCTCAAAGCCATAGTTTTTACTATGCAGTTTGCTGTTTTCTGTAAAAATCTATGAAAATCGACTCGCTAGTTTACGCAGAATCGAATAAAATGTAACATATTTCTTAGGAATAATAAAAGCTATTACCTAGTAGGTACTACTTCTTAAAAGTTATTACTCATTAAAAGCATTTGCCTGAAAAGTCTGTATAAAAATCCGTGTGGATTCATTGTCCGGTTTGAACATGCAATGACATTATTTTACGGACAAATCCGTATATAAGGTGACTGCTAGAAACCGCAAAAAACTTCAAGGGCTGCTCAGGTCAAGTGTTATAAACATGACAAAAATAACAAAAAAGAAATTCGTTTTTTATTCATTTTTTTTAAGAAAAAATTCATTTTTGGATTTTTTATTGGGTAGTCTTTGAGTATCTAAATTATTTTAAAGCATACGGCCGTCTATAGACCCGTCCGCATCAGCTGGGTGATAAGTACCTACGTTGACGGGTCAACAGACGGCCAGCCGGCCGGCCGTTGCCCCCGTCAGCTGGGCGATAAGTACCTACGAAAAAACACGAATTCCTTTTTTGTCATTTTTGTCATGTTTATAACACTTGACCTGGCCAGCCCTTGAAGTTTTTTGCGGTTTCTAGCAATCATCTTATATATGGCAACACTGTATAGCACCAGCATGTATAGGAAGTGACACAGCACCGCAGATTAGTAAAATTCTCCTCATTGGAAAATCAAAAGAATCACTCACAATCATAAGTCGACTAACGTTTTCAGTTTGAAATAAAATGCGATGTATCGTATTCTAATGATCATAATATTATTAGGTTTGTTTAAACATATTATAAATATTTTGGTCACAAACCTTTAATAATTCACCGGCTGAATGCACTGAACTCCCAAAGCCCAACCCATAATAAAAAAATGATATTCAAAATATAAATGTCCTAAAAGTTCTTTTTATTTTTGGTTACTTCTAAAAGTGTCCGCCAAAATCTACATAATGTTATCTGTCGTAAAAAATAAGCTAAGAAAAATTATCATCATGTTTGTGTTGGTTCTTAGGCTAACTTCAACAATGTCCTTTTTATTAAACAATTGTATTATAAGATTTATAAGTATTTAAAAAAAAGGTGGCTTCTGACAATTTTCGAAGTTAAACATAATATTTATCTGTAGTTAACCTACTCAACATTTCTGGACATCATAGCCAACATGTCGGAGGTCCAAAATATATAAGAAGAAAAATAACTGATGTTGAATTATGATTTTTTGCCTCTAGAATCTTAATGTATGGCTTAAAAAGTAGGTCTGTTAAATAGGTCATCATTATTAGTCTAAGATCCGAGTATAGAACGACCTTCACCGGGAAGTTTAATGGATGAAAAGTATTTTATATCAAATTTTATATGGTAAATTAAATAAAAATTTTAACATAGCACTGGTTTGGTGTGTGTGTGTGTTTGTAATGAGCTTATCTTTATATAAACATAAATTTTATTTATTTAACCAGACGGTTGCAAATTACTAATATTGACTTGCCTGTTAACACCTGCCTACCCAATGTTATGACAGGAAAAAACAGTAAACCTAACGTTTGCATATTCTATAGGCTTCATACTTTCGATTGGTACCTGTGTAATTTATCTATTATCGAAACAAGTGCAATATTTAAAAATATTATCCGTGCGGTGACGGAGAAAGAATACCAATCGCCGCCCCTCTCTCCGTCCGGTGGGTGTCGTAAGAAGCGACTAACGGACTCTTTCGAGCTATGATCTGCTCCACTGGTGGTAGGGCTTGACCCGTCTGGTTGGTGACCACCGTACGCATGGTGTAAAACCCGTCAAGTGACTGCTTGTCGGTCGCGTTTCGGGATCAGCCAGCGTATTACCAGAGCTCGAGAGGATGATGCTGCGATGTATTTGGTCTGTGGAGGCTTCCGTCAAACTAGTGCCAGGAGGACTTCGTTAACCTGCCCGTAGAAACAGTTGTCCCGCTGGCCGCCCGTGGCACAGTACAGGGGCCCAAGCGATCCTAACCAGCTCGTGAGGCTGCCTCACCATGCCACGCATAATCTAGGGTGGTCCGTCGTGCCGGTTGGTGACCGGAAGGTGGGGTCCCGGCGGCCATTCCCGGGGGGGTTCGGGAGCCCTTCCGTTCGGCAGGTTAATAATACTCGTCTGTGGGCGGATTCCTGGGGAAACAGTCCACCACACTTTGACCATTCGCATCGCGGCATCATTTTCTCGATTCACGCCTCTCTCTTTCCACTCCTAAAATGACAGCGCCTAACAACAAAACTAGTACTACAGCGGTACACACCCCCACCACAACCTTACCGTTTGAGGTAGAGTTCGCTAACATCCGCGGACTGCATGCAAACCTCAATGCCGTCCACCACTATCTTGAGACGGCACGGCCAGCAATGTTGTACCTGACGGAGACGCAAATAATCCGCCCAGCTGACACCACCTACCTGAACTATCCCGGCTTTGTACTTGAAGAATCCTTCAAAGCCAAAGCCGGAGTTTGCTTATTCGTTCGGGCGGATGTTTGCTGTCGCCGTCTGCGCTGTCTGGAGGATCCTTCCTTCTCCCTCCTAGTGGTACACGTCGACTTAGGCTCTCATTGCCGTGTCTACGTCTGCGTCTACCGATCCCATAACGGCGATATGGAGACAACTCGACTAATTGAACATCTTAGTCGGGTAGCACATGATGCACAGGAGCGGTTTCCATCGGCGGAATTGGTGTTTTTGGGGGACTTCAACGCCCACCATAAGTTGTGGTTAGGTTTCTCCAAAACAGACCATGCTGGTAGAACTGCCCACGCATGACCTGACGCAACTGGTGAACCAGCCCACCAGGATCCCAGACATAGTTGGCCATGCGCCCTCCTCACTCGACCTTCTGCTAACGAGTCGCCCAGCTGGGTACCGGGTGGAGATTCGAGCTCCTTTAGGTTCCTCGGATCACTGCTTGATATCCAGCACAGTGCCCTTGGCATCGCGCCCGCCAACAGCGGTTTTGAAATGCCTGATTTGGCACTACGCGTCGGCAGACTGGGACGGTATGCGGGAGTATTTTGCATCCGTCCCTTGGAGGCAGCGCTGCTTTAGTGGGAAGGACCCGACCGCTAGCGCCACTGCCGTTGCTGATGAGATAGTATTAGGAATGGAATACTATATTCCACACTCCTATGTCATCAGCAAAGGTAGACGCAACCGATGGTTCAATCGCGAGTGTGCCAGCGCTGTTGAGGGCAAACAGACGGCATACCGCGCTTGGATCAGAGGCAAAGCTCATGGGGATCCCGAAACTCGCTCGCTAAAAGCAGCCTATAATAATGCCACCAAGTCGTGTAAGAGGGCCTACATTAGAGCGGATGCCCAGCGCGTTGCACGAGTAGGCCAAGAACTCCTGACGCATCCTACGGGCAGCCGTAGCTACTGGCGTCTGGCCAAAGCCGTGCAATCCAACTTCTGCCAACCCTCGCTGCCACCACTGAGATGTCCTGACGGAACTTTAGCTCACAAGCCGCAGGAAAAGGTCGATCTCCTGGCCAAACTCTTTGCGGCTAACTCCCGGATCGATGACTGTAATGCACAGCCACCCTCAATTCCTCACTGGTGCCACACAATGTCTGATATTATAATCAGGCAGTGTGATGTCCGTGCGGAGCTGCAGTCAATCGATGTCCGGAAAGCTAACGGTCCTGATGGCATCCCTGCAATAGTCCTAAAAATGTGTGCAGCGGAGTTGTCCCCTGTGTTAACGCGTCTGTACCGTCTCTCGCTCTCTTCGGGTTGTGTGCCGGAATCTTGGAGAGAAGCTAATGTGCAACCTATCCCTAAAAAATGAGATCGGTCAGATCCGACTAATTACCGCCCTATAGCTGTAACTTCAGTGTTGTGCAAGATCCAAGAACGAATATTGAACAAACAGCTTATTCGATACCAAGAAGATCACTCCTTAATTCACGATCGTGGGGTTCGTCGCCTTTAACATAGGCGTTGTAATATACATTAACCATAATAGAAAATAAGCTGCGTACCTATTAAAATGTAGGTTGTTACTAAACGATTTAAACACTTTAACTTCTGATGCAAATGTACTCACTGCTTACAAATTTCAACACAAACAAATAAATCTTTTCGCGCACCATTCTCGTATTACCGGCTCACCGCACCTAAACAAAATCACGCTATCTCTCGGTCGTTCGCGACACTCGATCGTCCACCACTATCCGAGACTTTTAATTTGTGTCACTAAAATTACAAATTGCTTGACATAAGTTTTTATAGAAATAACGTCAAACTGACATTACAACGGTAGATTTAAGTGTAATTTTACTTGAATTAAAAATAATTAGACTTTATGTCAGTAGGTATTTTAAGTCAATAAATAAAATTGTGCACGATTGTACTTAAAATCTAAATTATGGTTTTTTTTTTTTTTTATAAAAGAGGGAGGCAAACGAGCAGGCGGGTCACCTGATGGAGAGTAATCACCGCCGCCCATGGACACCCGCAAAACCAGAGGAATCGCAGACGCGTTGCCGGCCTTTAAGGGAGATTAGGTTTAAGGAAGGAATAGGAATTGGGAGGGAGGGGGGGGGGGAAGGGGCCTCCGGAACCCACACTGGTCGGACGAAACACAATAGCACTAAGCGCCATTATTTCACGCCGAATATTAGTGAGAGGGTGGTATTACGCCGGGCGAGCCGGCCCAATGCGTGCTGCAACGCAGCGTGGCTCTACCACTCAGTCAGTGTCACTCATTTAGCACCACCCAGGGATCACGTGTAGGGTTTCAAGGGTAAACCTACGGACGCGAGCAACTTTGACCCCCAAAAGTAGAAGTTTACATTAGATTTTTAGAAAATAGCAAAGAAGAATTCTCTTTTTATTGATATTGAAAGATTCACAATTTCACACACAATTTTTTCATGTATTTATTTGTTTAAAACTTCAACCCGTTTCTCTGGAATCGCCATCGCAAGAATCGTCAAGTTAGCAGCCCTGTTTGTATTGAAGTACAATTATTGAAATTTTGCGTATACGATTCACTATTTATGCACAGTTTTTTGACATATAAATCACATTGATACGAACTGTATTTCTTAAGGTGCCTGCTATCTTGACGTCAAGTTAGCAGCCCCACCAATATACGCAAATATCCTTTGAACCATAGTATCACTGTTTTTAAGCTATACGTCACTATTAATCACTATTTATACTCAATTTTTTGACATAGTCAAAACCATCTATATTCCGTGGTGTGCCTGCCAACTTGACGCTCACTATTATTTAGGTTTGTACGGTATTTTTAAGACTCATAATGAAAGTGTAGGACAGTTTTTTGAAGCTCCTGAAAAGTTTGTAAAATTCGGATACTGCTTTCGTATAGGCGACATTATGAATTAAAATTTTCTATCAATTTTTTTCGAACTTGTTCGCTTTGCTAACATTTGCAAGTTATACGACACGCGAAATGCGGGGTTACCTGATGGATGATTTAAAATGATTCCAGCTGCTTTGTCCTCTGGGATGTGATGGAAGTTTTTAAAACCCCTCGACCGCGATCGAAGCGACCTCCAATATACCATTGTAATATAGGAAGGCTGAACCCAGCAGTGGGACGTTCTCTCTTCTTCATAGGCTGATAAAGTCGTTAATCACAAAAAAATATCATTATAAGATACAGATCTTGATGGAGAGATGAGATATCGTCTTTGACCTTTCTGCTTGAACACTACCTGCAATTTTTTACTTTTAAAATATTTTGCAGACAAGATTGCAACAAACTGTTCCGCTCTAGTATAACTCACACTGAGGTCGAGATGAGTTGGGTGGATCACCCCGACGGGTAAGTTCTGAAATAAAATCTTCGACCACATATAAAAACTAGACACACAGTCCCATACTAAGGCTCGTATTCTAAATCCAAACTCACACTCAAATCTCTGCTTGAGTACAGTTAGAAAGGGATGGTGCTATTCATCGCATATATCACCATCCCTTTCTAACTCTACTCAAGCAGAGATTTGAGTTTGAGTTTGGTTTTAGAATACGGGCCTAAATCGTAGCGGAATAGTTTCAGGTTTGACATATACATTTGACGTATGTACCTAAAAGGCTGGCCTCATACATCCGGAATGGCTCCTTAAAAATTCAGATTGATTAGTAGTCTCGTGATTCCCGGCACATGCAAACGTGTTCATGGAAGAGGAATTAATACTAATCGCATAGCTTTTGGCTCTACATAATAGAAAAAAAGAAATTCAAACGCAAACACTGTCGCTCTATAAAAATGTATGGGAATACGCGCGTTATGAAAATATTCTGATCTGGAATTCAGAACGCTATCAGAACGCTATTAGCAGTATCATTTTTACAGATTGATCTGAGAAATTCATAATCGAAGAAAATCAGAATGTGTGTGGAGCATACTGGTATTGTATGGTATTCCGGTCTTTCTGAATTAATAATATGAATTCAGATTATGAATCTAGAGAGCCATTCCGGATGTATGAGGCCAGCCTTAGTGTTTAGGCAGAATATAAATTTTTGAAGGAGCACTTTGTCATGTTGACACTTAGCTCGCATACTACTAAACGAAATGAGTACCTACTTAAACAACTCACTGGGTACTTGTGTGTGTGTTTTTAGAGCGTTGATTGTGCATCTAATTATCAAATGTGATCGAATCATAAATTAAATTGAGTGTAAAATATACATGCATACGTATTACGTACTATACGTAACATCACCCAACAACTTTCTATACATTTTGGACGTACGTAGAATACTTATTTATTTAGGTCTTTCAAACTATTTGACTGACTTATTGCATTATTCTGGTAGCATTAAAAAGGTAAATGAGATTTAGATTAAAATCTTCGCAAATGTGATCAAATAAATATTAACTACGTTTTAAAGATAAAGCGCCTTCGACTGTTCGATCCGTACATATAAGATAAGAACGTAAATTAAGATATTTATGTATGTGTATTTCAGACCTTCCAAAACTGATATAACAAAAATGAGACGTCAAGAAGCCGAGGTAAAGCAGAACGGAAACGTTACAATTCGTCCACAACCAGTCGCCAATGACAAAGCGGAACAACACGAGGGTGTTATAGTGAGGGCGCTGCTGAGGTCAGGAAAACCTCTTAACCCTCCGAAAAGGGAGACGCATTCCTCTTCGAATACAACACTTCATTGAATTATTAAACAAATTCTAAATAGAAAAGTTCATGTTTAATTTACATGTGTATCTATAAAATCATAATACGTTTAACGCAGCAATTGTCGTCTAAAGGAACTTAGCTGATAGAAAACCATTTGCCTCAAAGTCCCAAATCTCTAAATCATTCTGCCTGTTCCTCCAATCCCTACCAGGCTATCCCCACTGGTAGAGAAGGTGGAAAAATCCATATATCTCTACTAACTGGTAGGGAGTTTTAGACTTATTTTTCCATTGTTCTCTACTAGTAGGGCCAAGTAGACGTCTTATCTATCCCCTATTTCATCTAGCCCTACTGCCGCATCCCTCTTGGTAGGGAAATGTGGATTTTTTCCCTTTCATTCCTATGAGATCATTAATAACGCTCAAATAATCTCGAAGGTAAAGAAAAACGTTGAAAATAAGGACAACGTCAGGTGGGAAGAGTGGTTTCGTTATCCTCGAGTTTATTTTAGATATCAAATATTACGAATCTATAAAGCCGTCTTATTTTAACCCCTTCCCTGTATCATGAATCACATATGATACATAACAATTGAAAACCAATTGTTATAATTCTTGGACAGCGAACCTGTTAACTTAATGTTAAAATATTTTCATTCAGATCTCATAGGATGTCAATTCTAAAAGGTTTGATAATACACTGTTGCCAAGTCAAAAAGCGTTGAAAAATTGTTGCCACAGTTTCACCAGTTCTGTAATATTAAATTTAAAAAAAATCTGATTATTACCAGTAGTTTAGTTTAGAAGCGTTATTATTGAGATATAAATCAAACCTAGTAATAATTCTGATAATACGCAATCTTTTAAAATATATCTTTTATCTAAAAGATTTGGAAAAATGTATCTAATAAATAACCTTCTGGACATCGGCAAGAAAACAATTATTAAATCTCAGGTATAGTCGCGGAATGAATAGGCTGGTCGCTTACAGGCCTTAAGTTAAGGGAATAAAGTCCAAAAGTGATCAACATTTTCATTCCGCGTCAATACAAGGTTATATCGAAATAATCCTATGCCTATTATTTTTTTTTGCTAAGTCTGGCAACATTTTCAACTGTCAATCTAGTTCGCCTAATAATGGAGTTTAATTTAGTGAGGATAGATGGAAAAAATCCATAAGGTCCTAAAACTCCAACCAGGGGCAACGAGTGAGATGGCGATTGGGATCTTCTTCCATTATATTCTCAATATTTTTGACTTGTTCTACGACTAGAATAGCTGTCAATAATTTATCATCATCATCATCATCGGCTGCAAGACTGCTGCTGATCTAATTAAATTGATTAAGTCGCCTACCTAGAAGAGAACCAGCTGCTAAGTGATCGCCAGTATGGTTTTCGTTGCGGTCGTTCGGCTGGTGATCTTTTAGTGTACCTTACTCACCGATGGGCGGAGGCAGTCGAGAGTAAAGGGGAGGCACTGGAAGTTAGCTTGGACGTAGCGAAAGCCTTTGACAGGGTATGGCATAGGGCTTTTCTCTCTAAACTTCCATCATACGGGCTTCCTGAGAAATTGTATTCGTGGGTTGCCAGCTTCCTTACTGGGCGTAGCATCAGAGTCGTAGTAGACGGTTCGTGCTCCGACATGAAGCCTGTGAATGCTGCAGTCCCGCAGGGGTGTGTGTTATCCCCTACTCTGTTTCTTCTGCATATCAATGACATGTTGCATAACAACAGCACTCATTGCTATGCGGACGACAGTACTGGGGATACGCTCTACACCGGACGAGCTAATATTTCTCGGGAAAGCGTCATCGAGAGCCGGAATAAGCTTATGACTGACGCCGAGAACATGTTAAGTCATGTCTCGAATTGGGGCCGACATAACCATAGTCCACTTTAACTCTTCCAAAACACAAGTTTGCGCATTTACCGCAAAAAAACATCCTTTCGTCGTACCTCTGAACTTTGAGGTAGCTTCCCTTGATACCAAGCCGACTATTGGAATCCTTGGCGTCGATATTTCGAGTGACGTTCAGTTTCGAGGTCATTTGGAAGGTAAAGCTAAATTAGCTTTGAAAAAGCTGGGTGTGCTTAATAGAGCGGGTCAGTATTTCACGCCGGCCCACCGCTTACAACTGTATAAAGCACAGGTCAGGCCGCATATTTAATACTGCTCCCATCTTTGGGCTGGAGCACCCCAATACCAACTCCTTCCTTTTGACCGCATTCAACGCAGAGCTGCTCGAATTGTCGACGACGTGGTTATTTCAGGTCGGCTCGATCGATTGACTCTTCGGAGAGACGTTGCGTCTCTCTGTATATTGTACCGCATATATCATGGGGAGTGTTCTGAAGAATTGTTCGACTAGATCCCTGCCGCTGATTTCCTACATCGCACTACACGCAATCGACTGTCATTCCATCCACATCACCTTGATGGATGGCGGTCTACTACTGTGCGTTTTAAAGAAATTTCTTGCCTAGAGCTACAGTGTTGTGGGATCAGCTCTCGGCGGCGGTATTTCCAGATCATTACAACTTAGGGATCCTCAAGAAATGAGCCTATTCCTTCCTTAAATGCTGGCAACACGTCTGCGATTCCTCTGGTTTTGCGGGTGTCCATGGGCGGAGGTGATCACTTTCCATCAGGTGACCCGCTTGCTCGTTTGCCTCCTTCTGCTATAAAAAAAAACTTGTGGATGGCAAAACAATGGCATGAAAAAAATATCCAGCCAGTAATCAAACTATCAGACTTACTATATTAAAAAGAGTTTTTAAAACCAATCTAGACACTCAAGAAAACACTTCGTGGTCAGTAGAGCTTGAGGAAGAATTGTTTTGTGTAACTGTCCCTACCAGTGGAGATAAAAAACCCATTATATTTCCACGTATTCCCACTAAAATAAAAGCGTCTAAATAGGTTCCACCTATCCCTACCATACCAGTGAATATCTCCACTGGTAGGGATAGGTGAATTTTTTTTCCCTGGAAGGATACTGGAACAGGCCATTGTAAGTTTGTAAATAGATAAATAAAAAATATTCGATAGTAAATAGGTTAGGGTAGAAAATTTTATAAGTGCTTGTACTGTCGCATAGGGTTTTATCTGTAATGATAATATTAAGTTTTGTTGTTTTAACCTTCCTATACCCGCGCCAAATTTTGTGACACCTATGCTCGCGCACGGTCTCATAGACCGAACATTCAGGACCATATTTCTTGTTTTTTACATAAATAACCCATGTAGACATTATTATTTCCTAAACCTATAGGATCTAATGAAACAATAGGTATATCATCATTTGCTTTAAATATTTTTTTACAGACCACAAGTATATAATTTAACAGCCTTAAAAATTTTCATTTTTTTCTAATCTACTATAAAAACTGAACTAAAACATTTTTTCTGCTCCGTAACAAAAACTGACTTAAAAGATTACTTATAAAATCACATAGTAATTACTTTTTTACTTAATTATCACCAGTGTTGACGACATTCAGGGCATATCAGAACAGCGTGTTCTAGACAAAAGTTTTTGCATTTAAATAAAGAATAAATAAAATAGATTTAAAATTTTCTCGTGCTATTACGTAACTATCTTTGCCATTTTAAAAAGGCTTCTGTCCATAAGTTTTTTATATTATTTGCACTTATGCTATCCATTAATGTATTCATCCTGCGTGAAATTGTTTTGATTTGTAGCTTTGAGAACTTTTATAGCATTCTATTACACGCCGGAATCCCACCATGAAGTACTTCTTCTACGTGTTTATTGCTATTCTATATTTTTCAGGTATGTTTTTGTCTTATTAACTCCTATTAACCGATGTTTATAAGTTTATGTTTTGTACAAAAAAAATCAAATAAGTATTTCAATTAAAGATCTTACAATTAACAAATTGAAAATACCAGTTACAGATGTGAACGCTTTGGAAGTAGCTACTGTATTACCAAAGAAAGTAGAACTTCTTTTAAATCAAACGAGAAGAATTATAAATGGAGACGAAGTGACCGATGGTCGGCCGTACATGGTGAGTTCGAAATCAAATAATAATTAATTACTGCAGTGCATGTTTGCAGAAGCTCATACTCCTACTAGGCTGACGGTTCTATTGCTTTTTTAATGATAATATGTTGAGATGATAAATTATTATTAACATCGAAAAACGTCTAGTATTGGACAAAGGTGTGCTGTGCTTAGTAACACTTCTTGTGATGCACTCGAGGGTGTTGCTAAAGGGTTTTGATCAAATAGGTTTCAACATTTCTATAATCATTGAGCACATAAGAATGTCACTACGTCGTTGGCGTTCGTCGGTTCGTAAGTCTGCAGGGCGATAAACCTTGTACTAAGTAGAATCGGCAAGAAACTCAGCAAGGGCATTTCTTGATTTACAACAAAAAATACAAGTTGAAAGGAGATGTTTAATTTTGTATGGAGAAAATGCCAACACCTTGTACATAATACCAAAATGTAGCTAATGCATGGAAAAAGCTTATTCGAAATAATTTTCTTCAAATAAATGAATATGTAGTTTTTACGCAAGAAGTATTTTAAATTCCTAACAAAATATGGCAAGTTTCGTGATCGCAGGAGGTCTTCTGTGGTCAGGTCATGTCAAGTAGCTGTCAATACAAAAGTACATACGAGCAATGACCTTTTATTTACTTTTGAGGCAGTAAACGGTTCGCAGGTAATCGGTCTCAATCAGAATAGAAAAACAGCACAGCCCAAAACCACAACGACTAGTCAGAATCCACGTAAAAAACGAAATGACAAACAAACGCCGGTCTATTTTTTTAAATCATTGTGACAGTTACACTAATTATGTTCTTTACAGCTTTGGACACTTGATTTTAATCTCAGAAATACATCTAGAGTTGCCAAGATATTAAAAATTATAGTTATTTTTTTTATTCTTACGCAAAAATGGTAAAGTTTATATTAAGAGCTGGACGAGGAGTTAGACCGCATTTATAAATGGGGCTCTGATAACCTGGTCCAGTTCAATGCCAAAAAAACACAGGTCTGCGCTCTCACGGCTAAAAAGTCCGCATTTCTCCCCCAACCCTCCTTCCAGAGCAACCTATTACCCATCCAGACTGGTCTCAGTCTCTTAGGTATGGACATACACAGCGGCCTCAACCCGAAGAGCTATATTGCGAGCATTATAACCACAGCCTTACGTAAACTCGGAATCCTGAACAAAGTGAAGCGGTTCTTCACGCCGGAGCAACGTTGTCTTTTGTATAAGACTCAGGTGCGCTCCTGCGTGGTGTATTGCTCTCATCTTTGGGAAGGATCCGCCAAGTACTTGCTCGAAGCTATTGACAGGTTGCAAAGACGTGCTGTCCGTATTATCGGTAACGATGACGTTACGACCAGTCTGGAGCCGTTACAGCTACGTAGGGACATTGCTTCCCTTAGTGCTTTCTACCGCCTTTACCACGGTGAATGCTCTGAGTAGCTCTTCGACCTCATCCCTCCCTCTCTGGAAAGGAAAGCCTTTCCAGATCGACGCGTGCAGATCTTAGAAGCCACCCTCATACCGTACTGACCATCAAGACACGTACCAAAAAGTTTGGACAATCGTTCTTTTGCCGAACTGCCCGTATGTGGAATGCGCTTCTCCGCACACGTGTTTCCATCCTCTTTCTCTCCCGGGTTATTTAAGCGGGGCGTGAAAAAGCATTTATGCAGGCCGCCATAGTGTGAGCGTTCGGCATAGCGTGGTAGCGCTGTGTTGAACGCTTTCACTTCTTGGGCTTCACTGGCTGCTTTTCATCAGGCAGAGTGAGGCCATTATGGCGTGCCACAATAAAAAAATAATAAAAAAATACTTGCATGTATTTTTTACTATTTTTGAGTAGGTGTATGCACATGGTCTTTAAACATCTCCTTTTCAATTTAAATCACGCCAATCGTACCGTAGGATTTACAAAAATCGCTTTTGGATGCCTTTATACGTTTTAATGTAAACGTCGTAGTGTGGTGACTAGACTTGGCCACAGAATAAAAAAAATAGGACGGACTAAGGATTTCTATACAAAAGAATTTTCGTTCATGGCTCTTTAAATGCTTTATCTTTTCGCAATACGAATCCTAGAATTTGGAAGCACTTGGTAGCGATCTGGTCAATATTTATAATCGCCTCTGTGGTCTAGTGGCTAAGCCACCGGTTTCAGACCCAGCCCAGAGCACAGATTAAAGAAGAGTTCCCAGAGGTCCCGAGGTTCGATTCCCAGCGGGAGTCACATCTTTGTGTGCTCGGTTTGGTTGGTGGTAGGGCTGTTAAGTCCGCCTGGCTAGCTACCACCATCTTATCTAAGTCTGTCGCCATAACAACGATGTTTATAGCATTGTTGTGTTCCGTACAGTTTGAGATAAGATAGCCAGTTCCTCAGTGGTTGAGGATTCCGGGTGAAGCGCGTTTCCACCTTCGGCCTTATCGTCACTAAATTTACCATCAGGTGAGATGAAGGCCAAGCGCTTACCCGTTGTAGAATAAAAAAAATGTTTAGGAAAATGCAGCTTTTTGTCCAAAAGCGTGGGTGCGCTCGTTAACGTGCTTGTTCCACGGTGGGGAGCGCTCTCATTATTTTGGACTGCATCGGCTGCTTAGCATCAGGCAGGATGCAGTCACTATGACGAGTCATAATAGAAAAAAACGCACGCTTTTAATTTTAATAAAATATCAAAGTAAGTTAGCAGCTCACTTAAAGCAACAACCAACTCCTCTCTTCTCATGTGTCTTAAATGGCTATTAACGGGCCAAAGTCTGCACATACATCCAACAGCATAGAGCGGCGATGGGCTCACCACGTATCACGCTGAGCACATGTGCAGTTGTAATTTGGCAAAACGTGGTCTATGGCAGTGGACTGCTTCCGTGGTCCTCATTGTCCTGTCTCTGACTAACCCTTTGGGGATAATAGTCGTGAATCTAAGTGTGCATGTACACACGGCGTCAGATTAACCTACCTTAAACTGTCAAATTTCTCCAATGAATATTGATCCGTAAAACCAAACAATAACGTTCAAAATTCATTGTAGAACTTTGACAGTTTTAGGTAGGTTGATCTGACGCCGTGCGTATGTATGTATGTAAATTTCATATTTTTAAAATGTGCAAGGTCTACTTAAAACTGCCACGGAGTAACAGGAAACAGCCCAACTACCGCACATGGTTGTGCGGCGGCGTCATTATACATGAGGAGTATGTCCTCACCTCCGCAGCCTGTATTGAAGATGCTGAACACTTCTACGTCGTATCTGGCACTTACAAGTAAGTGCTCGGCCAGAGTGCACACGCGGGCGCGGGGAGGGCGCGGCGCGACCTACAAACATGTCCCGCGCCAGCGTGCCCACTATGGTCACTTAAATAAGATTTTATAATATTATGTTTGAGTATTATTATTATTATTCTCTTTATTTCAAATATATCTTAAATATTTTTTATTTATTTTGTATTAATTTATTATTATTCTCGTATTTATTACTTTTTATAAGTCTAGGTTTTTTATAATATTCCATATAAAAATAATAAACAAAACTACTATAAAACATCAAAAATTATAATAAACCTAAACCTAGGGTGCCGCCGGCAGCGGGGCAGGGCCCAAACTACCGGTGGTTAGGGCTGCAGAGGGAGGAACCTCCTGACGATGCGTGCCGTGTCAAGAAGTTCCGCCTTCTGTATCTGGCCCTTGATCCAGCCGTCTAGCGAGTCTCTTGAGATGTTGGTTGAGACTCTTCACTATTAGGCCGTTTGCAGATACGACTAGGGACAATGATAGTCGAGTCAACATCCCACATGGCGGTAACCTCGTAAGCCAAGTCAAGGTACTTGCTCAGCTTGTCCTTCTCAGCCTTTACGAGGTTCTCATCATGTGGGACGGTGATGTCGACTAGCACTGCCCGCCCCTTGTTATTATACTCTTTATTATTATTATTATCACTTTTATTTTAATACTTAGCCCAATATCTGTCACGAACACTTCTAGAGATGTCTAACAAATGAATTTCTACTGTGTCTGGTTTTACGGAAGCTGAGCTCTTAGTGCGTGTTTCATTTACCTTTCGATGACGTAAGCTAAGAAAAGAATTTGGATGCCATTGAAGCAGCCATTTACGGCTTATTCGTCTTAGGACAGATTACTTGACTCGATATTTGTTCGTGTGAAGCTGTGTGCTGGCGACACTTTAATTAAATAGAATACTGCCAACCCATATCTACCCTTAGGTGTCGTACAGTCCGATTCAAATAGAATGGCGTCCGTGAAGTTAGTCACAAGTCACGTCGCAGTAGCAAATAGGTGTCAGCGGGGAGGGCGATGCACCCCCGCCCGCCGCCCGCTAGCAGACCGCAACCCGCGGTGGCCCTCCCGCCGCTCAGTCACGCGATGTACCTGCGCGCACCGGCAGTCGCAGCCGTCAGCCTAATTGAAACGAACTGTAAAAGACGACTAACAGAGTAAAGACTGCAAATACATCCAGCGCAGCTTAGTGCAATTACTATTATTTTTTGAAACGTGAACTGTCGCAGAAGACTGCTTTAACGGTCCTCGTTGCCTAGTCTCTGTCATCGCAGATAATAGTCGTGATTACGACCTCCTTGGTCGAGTGGTTTGTACACCGGTTTTCATGGTGTCGCTATCTCTTAGGTCCCGGGTTCGATCCCCGGTCGGGTTAATTTAGAAATTATTGTTTTTCTAAATTGTCTCGGGTCTGGGTGTTTTCTATGTATAATAAGTATCTATTTAAGTAGTTTAAGTATGTTTATCCGTTGTCTAGTAACCATTTAACGAGTTTCTTCGAAGCTTCTCTTGGGCTAGATAATTGGTGTGATTGTAGGAAAACTACTAGTCATTTCATGACTTAGAACTGTAACTATGTTTAGATATGCCGATGAGGACGACAGATATAACAATCCTTGCATCAAAAACGGTGCCAAGAAAGCTATCTGGAAATGCGTTCCGAAAAGTGAGTATCAATAATAGTAAGTATATGATATATCTAATTAACATAAAATATATTTCATTATGGGATAGTACCTACTAACACGTTTGTGTGCTGCCCCCGTTTATGGCAGAAATATTGAGTCCAGCACGATGATGCTGGTGAATGGTTAGGCTTCAGGAGACTGTATTTTACATTTTCAGACTACGTCTTTGACGGTCACGAGAATGATAACATTAGATGGATGAACAACGACATCGCCGTAGTTAAAGTTGAAGACGGCTTCGATTTCACAAGAAGAATCCGAGGATGTGACTTCGTGCCCAAACCGATTTGCTATAACAACCAGAGTCAGACCTTAGAGAACGCTGGCTCAATGGTCAGCATAGCTGGCTGGGGTACGACTGATAGATACAATGATGTAAGTAAAATCTTTTTTCAAGCTTCAACATTTATTGTAATTCCCAGCGGTGGGTACTGTGCTCGATTTGGTTGATAGCATAGTTTGACTGACTGGCTACTATATTTTTTGTGTTCCAAAATATAAAGGTACGTTAGCCAGTATAACGCTAGCCAAAGTCTAATTTTAAAAGTGTCATAGAGAGAGAGAGAGAGAGAGAGAGAGAGAGAGAGAGAGAGAGAGAGAGAAACATATATATATAAAGGAAAAAAAATCATAGGACTCTCCGTTCTCAGTAGCCGACTTTAACAACACCCTTGTAATATTTGGAAGTTCTAACCACGACATTAGGAATAACCAACTTTTTTTCCCGCCACAATTTTCCGTTACTCTGAAAAGACTAAAGACAAGTTCTATCTAAAAACATACAAAACTTTAGGAAACCTACTTGTGCCCAGATTTTATATTTATTCTTATATTAAAACTATTTTAACGGGACCTAACACGATGCTGCAGCGTGGTCACAAGCGGACAGTTCTCTTGTGACCAGGGCCGCAGCATCGCGTCCAAAACGTCAAGCAGTAAGTAGCTAAGTACCTACTTACTTACAAAATTAATCGTGTTAGGTCCCGTTAAAATAGTTTTAATGCAATGCAACGCGATAGTTTAAAGTCTTTATTCTTATACTCTGTCTAGTGGGTCAATCGGAGAAAGGAAAACCAGCAAAACTTACTCGAAAGTCACGTAGAAATCATCACGAAGAATAAATGCAAGAGGCGTTGGGGCAATCGCTATCACAACATCATCGAGAACTACATGATCTGCACCAAGGACATTGGGCAGACAATGACCGATATTTGCAACGTAAGGCTTGAACTAGTTGATAAATACAAATTTGAAAATAAAAATAAAAAATAAAACTTTCCTACACTCACACCAATTATCTAGCCCAAGAGAAGCTTCGAAGAAACTCGTTAAATGGTTACTAGACAACAGATAAACATACTTAAAATACCTAAATACATACTTATTATACATAGAAAACACCCAGACCCGAGACAATTTAGAAAAACAATAATTTCTAAATTGATCCGGGACCTCAGAGATGGCGACACCATGAAAACCGGTGTACAAACCACTCGACCAAAGAGGTCATCATCAAATATATATGGACATATTATCATCAAAATGATGATAATATGTCCACGAGCATGCCTCAAACCCGCAACTTTCCGACAATCCGGGTCAGGCGCTCCTCCAAATTAAGCTCAACAAAATTTGCGCTAAAATTATATAAATAATATTTATTTGATATTTCTTTACCTTGCTAACCATCAGAGATATTTTCTGTTTTCCTATAACATGAGGTTCTCCAAGGAGCGTCTAAATAGGGCTCGAAGTCGGTAACGGTCACGGTAGTGTATAATAATACAAAACCCTAGATTTGTTTAGGGAAATGATAAAATCCTGTTGTTATTTTAACATCCTCCGTGTTTTGATCAAATTACTTAGGGAATTGACCAAATCTCTGTTTTTCTTTGTTAACTGTAAGGCTCAGGATTCTGCTTGTTCCATGGGTGGTGATCACTTCCCATCTATTATTAGCTGTGGGGTGGCGGGGGAAACCCCTTCTTATGACTCCAGTGAAAATTAAACTATAGGCGAAATATCATTATTCATTATAATAAAAGTTTCACGTTTCATTTTAAATTAAACATTTAACGGGGTGTAATGCAAACTGTCTATTATCAAAGGAAGCCTTTTTTTGTACGTTTTTGCATGAAATATTTATTTTTTAAGTAACTAGCGGCCCGCCCGCGCCTTCGTTCACGCTTACTTAGAAAGACCGTCATAGTTCAGCCATTTAAAAAAATATATCTACAAAATATAAACAAAAACCATTCTCAGTTAAAGCCCTTACTTAGTGAAAACCGTATAAAATATAGCGTAGTTTGGGAGAATAGTGCGGTGCCACAAACAGACGAAAACGGCGACTTTACTATATAATATGTGATGATATGATTTGTTTGTCTTTGTCAAAGGTGATCATTTATAATCCCTGTATCTTTAAACTACCTAATGCTTTGTTATATTTCAGGAAAAATACGTAGACTGCCAGGACATAAACTACTCAGACGAAGAAGACATGAGAAGGGACACACGCGTAATAAAAACTGAGAAGATACCAACTAACTTAGTTATGCATTCAGCTTATCACAACGAATCATTGGGCTATGGCAATAATCAAAGTGTTGGTAGAAGAAGTCCTCACGTTGACGGTGGATTTTGTGAGGTATTAAAAATATAATTTTGTCTTTTACTTCAAAAACTTGAAGCGAGCTTCATCTAATCTTCGGTGTAGAATGGTCAAATTCTACAATATTAGCAACGTAACGTACGTACAAATAATTACGTAGTATAAATAAGCGTGTCGCGTAGCGGTGAAACAATACTACCATCCCGTCTCTACCATTGGGTGTCCTAAAAGGCGACTAACGGACTAAAGATTACACATACATCCAACAGCATAAAGCGGCGATGGGCTCACCACCTGTCACGCTGAGTACATTTGCAGTTGCTATTTTGTAAAAAGTACTATGGCAGAGAACTGTTTTTGCGATCCTAATTGCCTAGTCTCTGACTAACCCTTCGGAGATAATAGTCGTGATTTATGTATTAAGAAATGAGTCTGAGAAAAGATCTGTCAAAAATTTTCAAAGCATTTGACACAAACTCAAAATATATTTATTCAATAAACTCAATTAGTAAGTACTTTGAATCGTCCAAATTTTTAACCTACGTTCAGGGCGTCATTTTAACTGTGGCAAAGAACGGGCGCAAGAAACCACAGCGCACAGAAGCAACGACATTTACAAAAAAAAAGGATATGTCGTTACCAGATCATAAAATACAAAATAATAATTTGAATGTAAAATATACGGTACTATAAATTAATTATATACAATTAGAAATAGCTTTTGGAGTACTTGGAGCATTTCAGTTCAGAGCCAAGCTGTTTTGTCTTCTTTGTAATCTGACACTTTATAATAAGCTTTTTTATAAAGCTTTTCTATAATATAGATTTTAAATTTATCAAGATATAATTTCTGAATATCAATTGGTAAGTACTTTGTTGTAAAATCCCACACACAGACCCATAAAAGAATTATTTATATATTATTTATTTATTTAAATTGTGAATATCACTGTTTTTTGAAAATATATCAATATTTTTATGAACATACATGAGATTTTCATAAATGTAGTGTGACTTAATGTTACATGTTATAACGCACAATATTAATAATAATATTATGATGATTCTGGTAATGCTTGCAATCAGTCGTTGTTGTGTGATGACACTGTTTTATCATTTACTATGAACATTGTTGTTCTTCTACTTATTAAGTGATCAACTGCAGGGTTTGATTTGCCATGGTGTCAAAGTTTGAAAAACTTCATCCGCCCATTCAAGTCTCTTGAATGGCTTGTGTTTGCTCTTCTATCTACTGATGGTATCTGGGCCAACAACACATCGTGTTTTGCGAAGCACTTCCAAAGTAGCTTTTACAATCATCATAAAGTCGTAGCGTCGTCCAAGTTTCTGTTAAAGTAAGACGTGTTGCAGTCTAAAATTAAAATATAGAAAATAGATTTTGAGCTTTAGATATATCTGCATAAGACATAATTTCGTCTGGTATTTGCAATTCACTAACGCCCTCTTGTCATTGTTGTTGTTTGAGCGATTCGCAGTACACACAAAAAAGGCATATAAAATGCAACGTTCACCAACGACATCTGGACAAGCAATTAAGTTTTCATCTCAACCGGACCTTTCTGCTCCAATGGAAGATCAAGACAGTATTCGGAACATTAACCTAAGAAAACGGAAAAATCCTGATCAAGAACAACAAATTGATATGAAGGAGGAACTCATGCAATCTTTTAGAGAAATGATGCAAACTGAGATAGCTGAGCTTAAAAATCAGAATAGCCAAATCCTTGAGTCTAATTCTCAAATAATAAAACTGCTGGAAATTAATACTGTTAATTACAAGGAAATGTGTAACGCAGTGCAAACTCTCGAAACCAAACATGAAGCAGCAATGGGACGAATTCATGATTTAGAAAGTCAACTAAATGGAATACAGAAACAGCTTATTAAAAATACAGTGGAAATAAGAAACATTCCACGAATTGAAAAAGAAAATGTGTATGAGATAGTAAATAATATTAATAAGACCTTTAGTCTAGAGCCTGTTGATGTCACTACAAATATATTTAGAAGAGGAAAAACCAATGGACCAATTGTGATTGAGTACCCAAATGCCAAAAACAAGGAAATTCTATTGAAAGCCACAAAAAATATAATGTTGAACACAAAGATAAACCATTGTGCACTGATAATCTTGGGATCGGTGGCAAAAATCCACGTGTTTACATATCTGAATCCCTAACACCAATGGCAAGAAAGATTTTAGCAGCTGCTCGAGAACTCGTAAAAAATGGAGCTTACAAGTACTGTTGGACATCTCGAGGCAATATTTTACTGCGTAAAGAAGAAGGCCAGCATGCTATTGTCATCACATCTCTTAAGCAAATCAACGATATAGTTGCAGAATGACTACATGATGGGAAGTATAACAAGGAATCATTTTATTTTATTTTATTATTTACAACATTGATCTTTTTATGCTACTGTTATGTTTATAGCACGTATTTCTCTAGAATAAGCTCATTTTTTTGTAAAACACATACTTTGCTAGCTAAATTTATAGTTTATTTGTATTACCAAATATCTTTATGTAAGTATATAACAGTTTATTTATTTTACATATATCAGTTTTTAGTATCCTATTATATTATATTTATTACGGGTCCGTTAACAATCTCAGAAGCTCTAGTCCTCCGCCAAAGATGTTATATTTTTGTTTTATTTACTCATATCTACTTGTACTACAATGGGTAATAATGATATAGATGATGTAGTTGCCGAGGTTGATAATGATATCACCGTTGGTGACTCATTTTTGGTGGAGGATCCGGAAGATTTACTGCATTACAAGCTTGATAATGAGAGGTCTCTTAAAATCATTGTACAGAATATACGTAGCATACACAAAAATTTTGAAGACTTTACAGTTTTCTTAGCAAGAAGTAAACTAGATTACGACATCATCATTCTTACTGAATGTTGGTTACAAAATTCGGATCTAATACCGAAGCTAGATCATTATGATAATTTTCATACCCGTAAGCATATAAATCAAAACAGTGGTGTGGTTGTATATATTAGGAATAATCTAACGGGTGTCTTTGTATATGAACCTAATATTGTTGATGCGGACTGTTTAGTAGTAAAAATAGATAAAAGCCATGCATTTATTTGTATGTACCGCTCGCCATCGTTTTCTACGCTAACCAATTATTATGGCTCTCTGGATGTACTTTTGTCTGATTTAAAGCATATACCTAATATTTATCTCACTGGAGATATCAACATTGATATTGGTCCAGTAAATAATGACTCGGAGTCTGATGAGTATTTAGATTTACTTGCCACACATTGTTTGTTGCCTAGTCATTTGCTTCCTACTCGTATTAATAAATGTCTTGACCATTGTTTTGTGAAGGCAAATAATAAAATTTTGACAATAGTTTGTAGCTCTTCGGTCACTGATCATAGTTGTATTTTTTTTAGTATTCCTATGACTAAGCAACATTATAATGTCAAAAAAAAAGGACTGTTCAGAAATTAAATTATGATAAGGTATACAAACTAATAGAGGAAATTGATTGGAGCAATATAATTTCGATGGGTGACCCTAACCAAGCAACTGAAAGCTTTATTGAACTTCTTTCTGAAATGATAAAGCTGAGCACGGATACAATGACAGTACCTAATAGACAAATAACTCTTCAACCATGGATTACCCCTGGCCTGTTACGCTGCATGCGTTTCAGAGACACATTACAAAGAAAACACATAAAAAGACCTAATGATAAAAATTTAGAAATTACATACAAACGTTACAGAAATCATTGTAACAATATATTACACAATTTAAAAAATCAACATGATAAATCAGACTTAAATGCTAGCAAGAATGACATTAAGAAGACTTGGAATGTTATAAAGCGAGTATGCAATTTAAATGTATCAGATAAATCCCAAGTTTCAGGCGAATTACTAAAAATTAAATCAACGCCGCAAGAATCTATCAATTATGTAAACGATTTTTTTGTTAGTGTGGGTGCTAAACTGTCAAATGAAATATTACATAAGTTAAAACTTACTGAAGATGATCTTGTTAAAAAATTCAAATGTAAAAACTCCCCTTTGAATTCATTTATGATGTTGGAAACCGATGAGTTAGAGATTTATAAAATTGTCATGTCACTAAAAAATACTAAATCTGCAGGGTGGGATGGGTTATCGTCGGTATTTATTAAAACTTGTTTAAATGTCATTATCAAACCTTTAACTCATATTATAAATTTATGTTTGTCTACTGGTAAGTTCCCAAATGTACTAAAGGAATCTATTATTGTGCCACTATTCAAGTCTGGGGAAAAGGACAATGTTACCAATTACCGCCCTATTTCACTATTACCTACTGTTTCAAAAGTTTTAGAAAAAGTAATGAATGATAGGCTAGTAAATTTTTTAGACAAATATAATATTCTCTCTGGTAACCAATATGGATTTAGAAAGAAAAAATCTACTTCGGATGCTATCGAAAATTTAGTTACTAATGTGGCAGAGAATCTTGACAACAAAAAAAAATGTGTTGGCATTTTTCTTGATATTTCAAAAGCATTCGATACAATCTCAATTCCACTACTCATACGTAAGCTGGAATCCATCGGTGTTAGAGGTGTACCACTTGAACTGTTTAAAGATTACTTAACTAACAGGTCACAAACTGTAAAAATAGGAGACTTTCTAAGTTCTAAGCTAAATATAAACTTTGGAGTTCCTCAAGGTTCGGTACTTGGACCTACGCTGTTCCTAATCTATGTAAATGATCTTTGTCATTTTGAACTACCGGATTCAAAAATCATTACCTTCGCTGATGATACTGTTATTTTATTCCAACATACAACATGGTCTCTCGTTAAAGAATCGGCTGAGGTAGGACTTCAAAAAATTAATGCATAGCTGGATTATAATTTATTAACCTTAAATTTAAATAAAACAAAATACATAACTTTCAGTATAAGAGAAAACTCGCAACCTAATTCTGACTTTGTTTTGAGAGCACATTCCTTCCATTGCTATGATCCTGTTAATTGTAATTGCCTTAAATTATCTAGAAGCAACAGTATTAAATATCTTGGGGTAGAAATCGACAAAAATTTGAGCTGGAAACAGCATATCATTAATCTAAAATCTCGCATTCGTAAGCTTATACCTATATTCAAAAGACTAAGAAATTTAAAAGATAATAAAACAAATAAAACTGTATATTTTACACTGTGTCAATCTATAATAACGTATGGCATTACTTGTTGGGGAGGTGCCAGAAAAAGTATTTTAATAAAAATAGAAAGGGCACAACGATGTATTTTGAGAGTTATAGGTTCCAAGCATTTCAGATATAGCACAACTAAACTGTTTAAAGAGTTCGAAGTCTTGACTGTTAGACAACTGTTTATAAAAAGCATTGTCTTGAAACAGCACCTCTGTGAAAGAGTTTGTAACGCATCTATCAGAAAGATATATAAAGTGTACGATGTTCCTGCATGCCATACTACTTTTGCTCAGGGTTTTCCTTATTTCTTGGCCCCGCTTCTGTACAATCGTATTGGTAAAATAAACCCTTTGAAAGATTTGACAAGATTTGTTTGTAGAAAAGCACTGGATGAGTTTCTGAGTGGTATGGATTATGAACGGACTGAAAATTTATTGCAGATATGTAAATGATAATAGTTTATTTTATGCTATATAAATATTTAAATAAATATTTATTATACAATTATATTTATCTTCTTTATTTATTACAACTATTTTGATTCATCTAAATGTAATGTATGTATGTATTTATATGTAAGTATATGAGTATGTATATAATACATTATTTAAGATATTTTTTTATCAACACTACATAATTATTCAGTAGATAACGATTATGGTATCTGTTTATTTAGCTTATACTACTTGTTTACAACAAACCAAATACTCGTTACCGGCATCTATTGTGTGTATGCTATTAGATGCATTATGACAATTTAATCTTTAAATCTGCTGTACTACAGGTGCTATTCCTGGGGCGATAATCTTACCTTGCCGTAACACAGTTACGACTACTACGGGAGGTAAAGAGTTTTGTTCTGTATACCGCCATTTGTTATTTTATTTTTATTTTTTGCTTATTATGTTAAAATTACTTTAAATACAGGCAAACATAATTAATAAGTTTAGCCGAAATTACATATTGATTGTTAGTAAGTACTATAAAAGTAATCTGATAATTATAATTTATTAAGCTTATCTATTATGGTAACTTTGATGTTTTAGGCTAAGTTTATTATGAAATAAAATTTATCTTATCTTATCTTATCTAAAGAATGCCTGACCGTAGTACCAGTCACCACCGTCCATATCGTGAACATTATTTATTAACCAAATTGTTTAATTTTAATATTATTCGTGAATCTGTAGCTTCATTTTCAAATATTTGTATTACTTTTGCATTGTGCTGAATCTTTTTTTAATTGTCTACAAACGCATTTTCGTGAAATGTTATTAGAACGACCACGGTGGCCCGCTCGTCTACGGCACCGGTGTCAACGCCATCGTCATCGGCGTTATCTCCGCCTGCCTCGTCAAGGAGAGGACCAACAAATGCTACGGCCCATTCCTCTACACCAGCGTCTACAAGAACCGCCAGTTCATCTCTTGCGCCATTTATAAGGATACCGAGTATGTTGAAAGCTTTTTCAATCTCTCTAATCCTCCCACTCACTACTGAGAATAAGCCTCCTCTTTTTCAGGCCATCTTATCTGTCCTGTGTAGTCTGACCCGTTGCATTCCGACAAATCTGACTATGTCTTCCATAAATTTTCTGTAAATCTATTTGGTTGTAATAACTCTTCAAATCGGTTTCTGATCTTTTTGTGCATACATGGTACTATGGAAAGGTTTTAACAATGTTTTTACTTCAACCCACAGGCCTAAATGTAGGAGACAGTTTAGATCAGGCATTACACACGACGAGAAGGTTTTATCATGGAGGAGTCATCCGGACGGGTAACTTATATTTATAACTTATGTTATATTTTTATACGATCTGCAGGGGTAATTATTCGTTCACTGTAGGCTTTCAAAACAGCTAATCAAAATTAATGTCGCATTGCGTAGTACATGTAGTTTTGAAAAGAAATTTTTTTTTTCATGTTTAAAATTTTTGTATCTGTTAAATTTGTACGTACCTACCTTCAATTTCATCACCCTAACAAAATGGTATAAACGTTGGTTCTTCAACCATAGTAAATATATTCAAACGATTGTTTTATACATTCATAGTTTTACATAGCTACTTACTTAGTTATTTTGGCAGATTGTAGGTACTTGGTGTTACTATTTTGGCATTGTAATTTTTAAAAGAGAAAGCGATTTACGAGAAGGTCAAGAAATAACAATGTTCTTATCAACAGCCCAGCGAAAAATGAAATTGAAGTGGTCAAGAAACCAGAAGCTGGGACACTGTTCGTGAACCGAGCTCACGAGGGCCCGGTGGATGCGTCCGACGACAAAGTCTTTGCTGGTAGTGGATTCATACTCAGAGCGACCAATGAAACATTAGTTTTAGCCAAGAGCAATGGCACCGCTCTGTAATTTGTAAATAAGTAATAAATCACTTTGTTTGGAACTGATGTTCTTATTTTAACTTTAGATAAACTTGTAATAATTATGTCTGTCTTATTATTAGCCTTTAAATAACGCTATAAAGCGGTCTTTACTAGGCATATATACTTCACGTTAGGAATTAGACGTACTCCGGTGGGCTAAAGCCTGTTATGCCGCGGTCCGACGGCCTGTTATTCCACGCGCCCTTCCGCGCCAACAGGCCGTGGGAATAGAGATGGGCATTTACCCGGTAAATACCAGACTTGTGGGTAAATACCCATTTTACCTATTTTTACCCACCCATTTTTAATTTATAACGGGTAAAAATTAAACTCAGTTTAATTTAAACCAATTATAGACTTTTTTTTATAGATACTATTACATACCGACTAAAGCATATTTTTAAGTCATTCTAAGTCTAATACTTAGTGGAATTCTATTCATTTTCGAGGTGAGGCACGACTTTTGTTTATTAAGTTATTCAAAATGTTCATACGTTAGTTATGATTTCTAGTTCAATTTCTGTTGTAATTATATTATCATGTCTGGGACGTGCACCCTGGTATTCCTTGTTCTTTTAGGTATTTGACATACGAATTACGAAGTCAACGTATTTCCCGGTTCCTTAAAAACTACTTTTTTTATAATAGATGGGCTTGCTCTTGGTCACATCTTATCCGTAGGATTAAGAAGAAGCCGATGATGAGCGAGGTTGCCCAGAAGCAGCCTATTCACTCGGGCTTTAAAGATGTTGGGCTATATGCACTCGGGAACACAGACGCCGGCAGGGAATTCCATACCTTGGCTGTACGCATTATGAATGAAAACGAATAGCGCTTGGTGCGTATGAGTGGAATATCAAAAGGGTGGTAAGTAAGCCGCCGTACGTCTGGACTCCCGATACTAGAAAGGGGACGGTAGTAAGTAATCCATCCGGGCGGCCAGCGGCCTTATTTATTTTTATTTCATAAAAATCATATAATTCAAATGACGCTGTATAAAGTGGGTGAAATTATCATTCTCCCTGTTACTGCAAGCTGGCACGTCGCACGCGCAAAATATAAGGTGACTGCTAGTGTTACAAACCACTAGAAACTTTAAGGGCAGGTCAGGTCAAGTGTTTTAAAAATGACAAAAAAGGAATTCGTGTTTTTTTCATTTTTAATCTAACATAATAATAATTACAGTTAAAAAAGGACCCTATCGGGGGCCCATTTCTTATCTTGTAACTTATGCTCCTGTCCTTCGGAGAGGAGGTCTAGGAGAGGTAGGGCCTTTGGAGGCGACAATCGGCCTGCAGCGGGTGCCATCGGGCACCGATAACCTACGCTAGGGTGGTTCGGTCACCATCCTGTATGCGCCCATGCTCGTGGCAGGGATCGGGTGAACTCCTCACCTTCGACGCCACTCCCTCTCCCATCGGCTCGGTATCCACTCCACTTATGGTGGTGCTTGGGATCCGTTGGCGCAAGGGCATCTCCCGCCTTGTGCTAGTAAGAGGGGAGGGGACTCGGGTCCCCAATAGGAAATTGTTGCCCACCTGCGCGTAGCTCCCAAACCAGAGACTGTTTTGCTTCCTACACCCTCTGTTTGCGTTTGGGGCTTTGATGGCAGCGCTCGCCACGCTCACGCCCGGTTGGACTCAGGGCTGTATTGTGTTGAGTTGGCTTGGAGTTGATTGGGCAACATCATTAATAATTAATATATTATAATAATATTTTCATTTTATGCGCGTTATCGGAACCATAACATAACTTGATGCTGTCGATAGTTGTTGGACTTAACTGCACCTTAAACACGCACATTTCATTTCAGTTGTAAAAGGAAAATAAATGGGGTCTTATTGCACTTTGCAGACTATCGTAGTACTTATCGCCCAGCTGACGCGAACGGGTCAACAGACGATGGTCGGCAGGCCAGCCGTCGTTGCCCGCGCGTTGTAAATAATCGTTATTTTTAATTGTTTAAAATTTAATTTTTCTTATGTTATTGCTTTAAAATAAATTTGGTACTCAAAGACTATCCAATTAAAATTCACAAAATGAATTATTTAATTAAAATGGCAAAAACACTAATTCATTTTTTGTCATGTTTAAAACACATTACCTGACCAGCCTTTGAAGAAGTCTCTTGCGGTTTTCTAGCAGTCCCCATAATACCGCACGCAGCCTCTCGGCCCCCCAACGTGGTAATTTTTCGTACGCGAACACGTTCATTGGAAGTGCATTTCAAGTAGCTAGATCTGCGCTATTTTGTTATGTTATAGTTAAAAATAGATGTTGATTAAAGATTTAAAATATAATCAACTGTGTTTTATTTGAAATCAATATTTTATCTTCAATGGTCAAGAACGAAACTAACATCGTACATCGTTTAAGGATAGTATTATAGACAGTATTCAATTTTTACCCGGTGTTTAATAAAAATACCCGGTATAAATGGGTTTAAATGGGTAAATACCCTTTTTTACCCTTCCTCCCAATTTTACCCACCCCAATTTTACCCACCCGCCCATCTGTACGTGGGAATCAACTGGCACTCCGCGCCAAGCCGCTACAAGCCGGGACAGACATTGCCGGTCCCACGGCAGCGGTGACACTCCGTGTACGTGTGAGCTCGAGCGCCGGTGACCTTGAGCGGAACGTGTAATCGCTAGGGTTGTTAACGAAACTTGTGCCAAAGAAGACGTATAAGTTACATAGTATGTTATGTAATGTAAACCAGCTGTGCAAGGACAATTATGAAGGATAGTGAAAGATTCAATTTTTCAATTTAAAATCAAATTTAAATAAACCTATTTACAAATTGCATTAAATAAATTTTCTGTTTTTCTATTACTATTATAATTTTTATTATTATTTTTACTACTACTACGTACCTATACTTCTTACGATTTTATATTATATTCTCGTAGTAGTATTAGCAGTTACTCCATTAAGTAAGTAAGTACGTATCTACCAACCTAAATTCAATTCAAATTCTATTTGTTTACGCTCACAACAATTATCTAGCTAGACCAAAGACATTATTAAACTAATCACTTTGATCTAGACCAATATGAGTATTCTTTTGAAACTCGTTAATATGGTAATTGTAGTGTTCGAATAAGTGAAACAACCGTCGCGTGTGATAGCTAGTTTATTACTCTTCAACGTACATTTGAATGAATGTGCAGACACCTTCAATATAAACATATCATTCCTCCAACGCTAATAAGAAACCCTGGGGACAACAAAAAACAATAATATAATCAATAACGTTTACACTATAATCAGTACCTACCTATACAGCTACTATAACTTAGGCTATGATAAATTAAATTTATGTAATTTATTCTAAAAATATCTATCTACTTTTTTACGTATTCTTTTCGAATAGCGCTCGACAGGCCTAATTTCAGCATTTGAAGTTGCTCCGCGATTATCTTCTGATAAATTAACAGAGCTGCCAGTAGGCGGCTCGAGCGCGGTACATATTAATGGGGTTTCCTTATTATCTACAATTCTCTCCTCCCCTTCACCATCACCATCATTTCGCCGTTGAAGTGGAACAAACATTATCAGTTGGTGCGACAGCTGGCAACACAGTCGCGCCCTCGATTGCGCCTTCTGGCGGAGGCGGCGCCGGCGGCGGCGGCTCACTAACATAGTGACGTGAGGGTGTTGTTGAAGGCGGGGAACACAAGGTACCACTATCATCAGTCTTATCTAATGGCCATAATGAAGAATCACTATTACACGTTCCTTTAAATTTCATAATCTGATCAACATGGCGATTTTGAACGACATTATAATTCCCAAAATGAACTTTAAACATGCGGTTACCTAATATATTAACAATTTTGCCTACTGCCCATACTGCCCTTCTAGCGATGAACCATTTTGCCCAGACAACTTCACCCTTTACAAAACAGCGTGACTTTTTCAACTTTGCAACTATTTCTGTATCAAATTTTTTATTGCTCGGCTTCGTAATTAAATCTAATTTTGACCTTAAATTCCGACCCAACATTAAATGTGCAGGGGTGTTCCCTGTCGAGCAATGAACAGTATTACGATATTCAAAAAGAAATCCTAATAACTTTTCATTTAAAAGAGACTGTGACAAGGTTCCATTATCAATTATGCATTTAATCATTTTTTTACACGTTTTTACCGAGTTTTGCCTGGCCGTTGCTAGAAGGGTGATATACAGGTTATGTTAAATATTTAATGCCACTATTATTACAAAACGAATGAAATTCCACTGAAGCTATTTTAATATCATTGTCAGATACGATTATGTGTGGAATTCCATATCTCGAAAACAAATATTTTAGTTTTGCAATAAGCGCCTTTGTGGAGGTGCCACCATTCATATAAATACATTCAAGCCACTTACTATATGCATCTATTACAATTAAGTACATATTTCCTGATATCGTCATGTAATCGATATGAATTCTGTGCCACGGCGCGCGCGCACTGGGCCAGGGCGCCGGCGGCGCGCGCGGCGGGTCGCAGCGCGCCCCGACGCAAGTGTCGCAAGCGCCTATCCACCGTTCAATATCGTTGTCGATTCCGGGCCACCACATTTTACTACGAGCTGCACTTTTTGTTTTGACGATTCCGAAATGTGCTAAATGTAATTCTTGTAACAAACGTTCTCGAAATACTTGTGGAATTACAACCCTGTGACCCCGAAACAGGCAACCGTCATTCTCTTCTAGATCCGATTTACAGTAAAAATATGGCAATATATGTTTACATTTCATCTTACGTGGCCAACCGTAAGACATATACTTCATTACGGTTGTTAAAATCTTGTCTTTACGAATCGCTTCACTTATATCAGAAAGCGTAACCGGTTTTATGTTACTATCTAAAAACTTTAAGGTGCTTACGCCCTGATCGTCAGTTTTACTATTTTTCTCATTAGGCAGAGGTGCGCGAGAAAAGTAATCTGCTACTAAGTTACTGTTACTGTTTATGTATTGCACTGTATAATTATATGCTGATAGAAAAAGCGCGTATCGTTGTAATCGAGAAGCTGACGTGACGGATATGCCATTTTTCTTCCCGAAAATTGACAACAGCGGTCTATGATCTGTTTTCAATATGAATGGATCTTGCCTGCCGTATAAATATTGATGAAAGTATTTAATACCAAATATGATAGCCGTAGCTTCTTTATGTATCTGACTGTAGTTTTTTTCATTCGTCAATAATGACCTCGATGCGAACGCGATAGGTTTTTCCGTGCCGTCGGGGCGCCTGTGCGCGAGCACCGCGCCCAGGCCCGCGGGCCCCGCGTCGACGGTCAGCACCAGCGGCTCGCGCGCATCGAAGTGCGCGAGGACGCGCTCGGACGCTAACTCCTTTTTCACTAGGTCGAAAGCCGCCTGCTGTCGCGCTCCCCACTCCCATTTAGCATCCGCGCGAAGTAATTCATGCAACGGGTGTAACAAAGAGGACGCATTCAGAATGAAACTACGATAATAGTTTACAACGCCTAAAAATCGCTTAATACCTAACACGTTAGTTGGTGCTGGCGACTTTATGATGGCTTCAACTTTACTTGGACTGGTCTTTAGCCCATTCTTATCTATGACATAGCCTAAATATGTGACGTTGTTTTGAAAAAAAACACACTTATCTTTATGCAGCCTTAAGCCTGCGTCATTCAATCGAGTTAGTACCTCTTTAAGTCTCGATAGATGAGTGGACCTATCTGGGCCTGTGCAGCACACGTCATCTAGCCAACAAGAAACCCCATCAATGCCAGATAGCAAGGTTTCCATCGCTTTCTGGAATATAGCTGGTGCGTTGGCTAAACCATACACTAGGCGAGTGTATTTAAACAGGCCTTTCGATGTATTGATCGTAGTTAGGTCCTGGGAAGGTTCACTTAGAACGAATTGATTATATGCGTTACTCAAGTCAATTTTTGAGTAATACTCACCACCGCCTATCCTTGCAAACACCTCTTCGATTCGCGGCAAAGGATATTTATCAATTTTTAAAACCTTATTAAGGGTACAAGAAAAATCACCCGCTATTTTAACTGTCCCGTTTTCCTTAAGAACGGGTACTATGGGCGTAGCAAATTCGGAATAATTAACTGGCACTAAAATTCCTAAATTAACCAATCTTTTTAATTCATCCTCCACTTTCTCTTTAAGTGCAAATGGTATAGTACGTGGCTTAAAAAAATTTGGAAGGGCATTATCTTTTAGGTGTAACTCAATCTTAAATTTATTAAAGCATCCCAATTCGTCTTTCCATAGATTTGGAAACTGATGCAACAATTGTAACACCTCCATGTCAACGTTATTACAATTTAAATCAATTTTGTTATTTTTAGAAGAAAACTTTATATTAAATTGAGCCATAAAATCACGACCTAGTAATGGCGGTCCACCGTGTTCTACAACATAAAATTTTATTTCTTTAATACGGTCCATGTACGATACCCTTGCCAAAAAATAACCCAGTGACGTGATTTTATGTCCATTATATAAACACATAACTAAGTTACATTTTAGTAATTTAATGTTGGAAAAATTATTTAAAAATACATTTTCTGAGATTACACTTGTGCCAGACCCTGAGTCTAACTCCATACACATTCTTTTTCCGTTAACCAATACAGAGATCTTAATAGGTTCGTAGTTTACATACCGCATATTAAATAACTGGCATTCCTTACAGTCGTCGTCATCAGATACCTCCGCAATATTATTTATTTGTAAAGCACTTGACCGTTTCACTGGGCAAACCTTCTTTAAATGCCCCTTTTTACCGCACGATTGGCATCTATAATTTTTATAACGGCACTTCAACGCACTATGGTTTTTTAACCCGCACACTGAACACTGCACTTGCGTTGGCCCGCGACCTTGATGTTGACTCCGCGCGGGCCCTCGATGTTCGCGCACACGGTATACCGGCTCCTCCTTTATTTGAGCCTCGGTCTCCACTCCCGCAATCACGTTCCGTGCTTGTCGCGCACACTCCGTTTGCTGAGCGATTTCAAGCGCCCTCGCCCACGTCAAGGTTGACGCGTCTTGTTCAAATAAACGGTCTCGTACTACTCCTACTCCTAGGCCCAATATGAAGCGATCCCTAAGTAAAGCGTCGAGCGCCGAACCGAAGTCACAATAAATGGCCAGACCCCTTAACCGTGCGCCCCAATCTTCGATACTTTCACCATGTAATCTTATTCATAAAATTTTGCCCTATCGGCAAAGGTCGACCTCTTTGGAGTAAAATGCCCATCGAGCACTTTCACTAGCTCCTCGTAGCTGACTATATCCAGCTCGCGCGGATGCACCAAATTCCGTGCCAGACGATAAGTTTCGTTGGTAAGATGAGTCAGCAATACCGCACACTGGTTTTCGGTTAAGATTTTATTTAACTTAATAAACTGTGATAGCCGACTGTATTCTCTCTCGGTTGGCAACACTTGCCCCTATTAGTTGTCAAAACTTAGCTTCGACTATAAAAATTAATTTTAATAAATATTCATTGCTAAATAACTATAAAATTGTGTTTAAAGTATAGCGATTTATATAAAATAAAAGTACGAGTGTTTGCATCAGTGTCTATGCAATAATATTTGAATTTCGTTATATTGAAATTTTCGACTATACCGGCTGTCAACGGCCGGCAAAACTATTTATCTTATTTGAAGAAAAGTATAATTTAAGAAGAGCTGCAGAGCTGAAGATCTGCATCTAAAACCCGGGGAGTATGGTTTTCATAATTTTTCCATTAGTACATAGTTTAACTAATAAAATCATTGACCTAAATAACCTAACACTACCTAAGTACCTTCAAATAAGTTATCAATGTGAAAGTTAATTCCACTACATATTGATTGGTGTTATTCTTATTTTATGTTTCCTTTATTTGTAACTACATGTTCCTCACACTAATACATCTAACAACTTTACAAATCTCACATAATAGTGAGTATCGTCACTCCTCAATTACGATTTGGCTTGGTTAACCTCTCTTGACTTGACTATATAGTGGAAGTGAAGTTGATGGTGACATTGTCTTGCTACAGACCTTCACACACTACAACACTTTACAATCAGAACTTGACTGCACATTTAAAAGTTGTTGTTTTCTTAATAAGTAAATATTTTTATAGAAGTGACCTACCCACATCATAACAGCAAATCTTTCTTTAAGATTGTTGTATCTTTTATTTTAGTTTTTATATAGTTACAGCTGTTTAATGTTATAAAATACTAAAAGTCTCCTTGTTACAAGTATGAATAGGTATTACAAATTCGATTTCAATGTGTTAATTTATTATTATTAGTTTCTGAATTTAATTTTGGATAGGATACATTTTAAACAAATATCATTGCTTAGCTTAAATGATCTAGAATACAAGTCTTTTTTTTCCTACATAAAGTTTGATAAGTACAACGAAGAGAAAAAAATTGTAAAGCGTTTTTAACGTTTCATGTATGTTTAACGTTTTTAGATTAGTTAACTGAGTTAACTCTAAACTAGCTACATAGATTCTTTGTTCAACAAAGTTGTATTAGGCAATAAATTAATTAATCTGTTTTCAATTAAACTTATTGACTCGTTTACCGTAGGTAAGAAATAAACAAAATAACAATAACAGTATTCTTATATTTGCTCCTAATATTTCAGGTGTAAACAAAAAACTCAATATGATGACCCGCAAGACGGTAGCACAAAACACAGAGGCGAAACTTCGGCAAGTTCTCCATGAACTTAAACTATCCAAGGATACCTGCAGCCAGCTACTCCGGGAAAGAGATGAAAGTGAGGAAGAAATAAAAATCATCATAGGGAAGAACACACAATTGAAAACCGAGCTTGCTACACTGCACAATGAACACTCCGAGGTGCTTCATCAACAAGACCAGCTGCAACGCACTATTGAAGCATTTGATGATTGCAACACCACCTATGACAGGGGCCCTGAATCGCATCACTGAGCTGGAGCAAGAGTTGGCAAGGGCATACAAACGCATATCTCAGCAGGATGAACAAACCCAATATAATCAAGCGGAAGTCACCCTGAACCTTTTTGACGAACTGATGGCATCACCTGGCGGATTTTCGGCTGTTTCTGCAGAGCATCAACAGCTCCCAAACACCGATTTATCATATGTTTCACCAAAGCAACGAGTAGTACCTACCAATGATAGTAAAGTAAAATGTAATTACTTGGGTACTAACAAAATTAAGAAATATGTAAAAATTAATAGGTATATTAGGAAAACAGAAAAGCTTATTAAAAAGAATAATTGTTTTTATAAAAATATTGCGCTTAGGAAAGAACGCATGAGTTTGATGGACTCTCTAGACATTTACGATTCTAAACTAAAAGAAAGTAGACAGGTGTATGATCGAGATACCAAACAACTACAATCTGACATACAGAGATTACATGAGTCTCTTGATACTTTAAATAAAAAATACTTGTTGTCGCAAAAAGAAATTGAAGAACACATTAAGTCTGCCACAGAGTTAGTAGATCGTGCAAGTACAATGCAGAACGATATGACTCTCTTTTGAACAATCAAGTAGATTTGTTGCCATCCGTAACACCCATAAAGAGTGTCATAAATGGTATCCCAGTGGTACCCTGTGCTACATTTGCTAATAATAATAATATATCGAGTGATAGAAAGTTAATAAAACGCAACCTACCTTTAGACAAAGATTCTTCTGTTGAAGGAATGTCTAGAAAAACTCTTATCTTTTCTGACAAGATAGGTCAGGGCCTGGGTCCGCAGCTTAAATCTAAACTCAGCCACGAGCTTATAAACTTTTGCAATCCAGGCCAAACATTCACTAATTTAGTAAGTACATTAAGCAAGCAGGAGTTGAATCATTCAACAAATGCTCTAATACTGTGTGGTGATAGTCTCACAATAAAAAAGCGTGACCTTTTAAAAAGCATAGAGAGTTTAATTGATATACAATCTAAAACTCATTGTAAAATAATAGTTTGTGCCTTTCCCTATGCCTGTAACTTATCGTGGAAACAAAACAAACAGATCTTTGATTTGAACTTACTTTTGTATAACTCCACTTATCGTCACAGTGACAGTATTGTATTTTTTGATACAAATAAATTTATATCTAATATTAAGTTGACTACTGATTCTATGTATTTAATATACAAAGACAGGCTACAGATAGCATCATTGCTAGCATATAATTTAAAAGACACAGTTATAAGTAGTATAACAATGTCGACCCAAAATTATCCCACTGTTAGTATTTCTACTAATGTAAATTTAGTTGATAAGTCTTGCACAACCTCTAGTTTAAACTAAGAGGTAAGACAAAAGCCAGCCCTATCCAAATTAAAATAGTTCATCAAAACATGCAGGGCCTGGCCGGCAAAGAGTTAGAAATTGAACTTTTTTTATTACATGAAGATATAAACATTTTATGTATAACTGAGCACTGGCTTAAAGATTATCAGTTAATTTTTAATATTAAAAACTTTCAGCTTTCCAGTGCTTTTACTAGAACAAATGCAATTCGCGGCGGATCCTTAATATTTGTTAATTACAGTAAACATACGATTACGGAACGAAAGGATGTAGTTTCCCTTTCTATTGAACGCGTTATTGAGCTGTCATGTGTCGAGTTAGAGAAATTTATAATTGTTTGTGTATATCGACCTCCTTCTGGTAATTTTAGTGTCTTTGAAGCCACTATGGAAGATGTAATTAAGAAGATTTGTAAATCTAAAAAGAAAATAGTAATTTGTGGGGATTTCAATGTAAATTTATTAGACAGTCATTCAACTAGTGTAAGATTAATCTCGTTGTTTAAATCATTTGATTTGGATTACCAATTTAGAGAACCGACTAGAATTACAGCAACCACTGCAACCTGCTTAGACAATTTTTTTTGTAACTTTGCTCCTGAGTCTAAGTTCATACTAACTAATTTATCTTCAGATCACTGTAGGCAAAACATAGCTTTTACTGAATATACTCAGAAGAAATATCTTGTAGGCCAGTGACAGAGAAACGGGTTAAAATTTTTAAGCATAACATAACTGCTAAACTTGCATGTTTACCATTTATACAGGAAAATCCAGATGCTCTTTACAAGCATTTTTTTGATCTTATAAACGGTGAATTTAATAAAACTTTCTCTATTAAAAAGTTTAAAACTAATATTTCAATGAAATTTAGGGATTGGGCTACAGCTGGTTTGCATAAAAGTAGGGCTAAGTTGTATGACTTATAGGAGCAGAAAAAATATAATAATAGTCCAAGTTTTCTAGAGTATATCAAAAAGTATTCGAAAACTTTTAGGAAGGCTTGTGCATGTGCCAAGTCATTATTTATTAGTGAAAAAATTAAAAAGTCTGATAACAAAATAAAGGCAACATGGAACTGCATAAACCGCGAAACTGGTAAAATAAAGCCACGTGATACTAAGTTTTCTTTAAGAATAGGCAATAGCTTTTTAAGTGAAGACAATAAAGTTGCTGATGCTTTTGAACAGTTTTTTACAAATATACCAATTGCCACAACTATGTTACTCAACTCTTCACCAAGTAATGCAGAAATTCTGCTAAAAAAGTATGTACCCATGTGTAATGAAGTGTTCAAATTTAAACACGTAAACTGCAAAGACGTACTTAAATCCTTTAAATCTTTAAAAATAAAAAACACTTGTGATTTGTGGGATATTTCAACAAAAATTATTAATAATATTATCGAGTCCATTGCGCCTTTTCTTGTAGTCATATTCAATAGCTGTGTTGACGAAGGAGTTTTCCCAGATCTCATGAAGCATAGCAAAGTTCTGCCACTTTTCAAATCGGGTTGTAAAGATGACCCGAGCAATTTCAGGCCTATTTCGATTTTACCTACTCTTAGTAAAGTTTTTGAAAAACTTATTTTAGATCAACTCGGCTCCCACTTCGCTATAAACCACCTTTTTCACAGTGAACAGTATGGTTTTACCAAGGGAAGGTCTACTACTGATGCTGGTGTAGCTCTGCTAAAACACATATTTGAGGCTTGGGAGGGATCGCAGAAAGCTTTTGGAGTGTTTTGTGATCTCTCCAAGGCTTTTGATTGCGTTGAATACAACACCCTTTTAATAAAGCTAAAACACTATGGAGTGCACTCTGATGCCTTGAAATTGATTCAATCATATCTTAGCGGCAGAATCCAAAAAGTTAGCGTGAACGGATCCATATCATCCGGATCTTCTGTGCTAATGGGGGTCCCACAAGGGTCAATACTAGGTCCATTTTTATTCTTAATCTATATTAATGATTTACCATTTTATGCGGAAAACTTTTGCAATATTGTTTTGTTTGCTGACGATACATCTTTGATATTTAAGACTGATCGAAATAAAAATAGTTTTGATGACATCAACAGTGCCCTAACAGATGTGTTGAATTGGTTTACTACTAATAATCTTCAATTAAACGCGAAGAAAACCAAATGTATAAATTTTACTCTACCTAACGTAAAGAATATTATAGGAAATAAAATTAAACTGAATGGTGAACTGTTGGACCTTGTTGATTCAACAGTTTTCTTAGGTATTACCTTAGATTCAAAAATACAGTGGTACCCTCATATTAGCACCCTTGCGGGGAGACTTAGTTCAGCTGCTTATGCTGTTAGGAAAATTAGGCATTTTACAGACGTGGAAACTGCTCGATTAGTCTATTTTAGTTACTTTCACAGTGTTATGTCCTATGGTATACTACTTTGGGGTAAAGCAGCAGATATAGAAACCATTTTCATTTTACAGAAAAGAGCAATAAGGTCCATATATAACCTAGGATCACGTGACTCCCTTAAGGAGCTGTTTAAAGAAATAAATATTCTTACAGTTGCATCACAATTTATTTATAACTGTATTGTTTACGTGCGTCAAAACATTACTCATTTCAAAAAAAATTGCGATATACACAAACTAAATACTAGAAATAAGTATAAACTTGTAATTCCTAAATTTCGACTTCAGAAAGTTTATGGATCATTTATGGGACAAGTGTCATAATTTACAATAAAATCCCGAACGATGTTATAATTTAGCCCTTTGACAAATTTAAGACACATGTTAAGGACAGACTTTTAGAAAAGGGCTATTACACTGTAAGCGATTACATCAATGACAAAAATGCATGGAATTAACATTCCTCTAGTTTCGCATACATTGTTCTAATGCGTTCATAGTGCCCGAGTAAAACTTGTAGATTCACTTTTGTTTTTATCTTTTATTTTATATTATTGTTTTATGACTATTGACTATATAATTTGGTAACGACATATTGTTTTGTAAATGTCGTTACCTCTATATTATTATAAAGCTGTGGAGTTTGTTGTGCCCGTTCTTCTCCACAGCTAAAAGACTTCCTGAATGGGTGGGGTGGGTGGGTGGGTTCATGTGCCTATCCATCCATCCATATAAAAAAAAAATTGACGATTCAAAACGCTTAATTTAAGCTTACTGAATAAAGTTATTTTGATTTTTGATTTTTTTTTTTGTAAAAGATCGACCACTCTTGGTTTTTATGGTCAAAAATATTTAAATTTCCGATAAACCCAGACATTATCACTTTTATTTTTCCCTAGTGGGTACTCGTCGCCAATGTAGTGTTCGAATAAGTGAAACAACCGTCGCGTGTGATAGCTAGTTTATTACTCTTCAACGTACATTTGAATGAATGTGCAGACACCTTCAATATAAACATATCAGTAATACAACGGATAAATATACATAAACATAGAAAAAATACCGTGACCGGAAATCAGTTTAGAAAAACAGTATTTCTCTAAAGTCTACTTCAATCGTCGAGAATAATTTAGGTGTAAATCGTGTAATACAGAAAGTAGGTAAGTATTAAAATATTAATATAAAGTAGGCACTTACTTTTCTGGATCGCTGGGCAATAAGAAAAAACTTTTATCAGTTTGTTTTTGGTTATTACCACAGCCGTTTACACAACAATAATGAAAACCGGGCATGATTACTCGTGCGTGTACTCGTTAAGTCGTAGGTCAGTCCGTGCGTGCGGTGCGCAATACAGAGTTACATCACAGACGCTCGCTCGCTCGACTCAGCCCTCAGCCGAGGTGGTCTCCAGACCGCCCGCCCACACCCCGCGCGTCGCGCAAGGCCCCCGCGCAGATCCAGACACCCACACATAGCCGCGAGCGATTTTACGAGCACACATGCTTAAGTGTCGCTTCTTTTCCCGGTAGTGTATATATTCTCTGCCCACGGCCCGTTTGCGGACGCGCCGCGACAGGCGTGGCAGTTAAGCGATGATTTATATTAGAGCGGGCCGTGCACGGGGCGTGTCCCGTCGGGCCCGCACGGGACCCGGACGACGCCGCTGATTTGAGACGTTGCATACATTTTGTATGAATTCATATTACACCGTCAATGATCCGTGTCCCGTCCGGCCCGGACGGGACACGGTCCGCTCTAATATAAATACAAAATGTATGCAGCGTCTCAAATCAGTGCCCCCGTCCGGGCCCGGACGGGGCACGCCCCGTGCACGGCCCGCTCTAATATAAATCATCCCTAAGCGTTCCCGCGGCGCGGCGCGGATTGTCTTAAGACACGCCGTGGGACCCGTCCATTACATGGACTATATCACAAGAAAATATCAGGTGGCTGGCCCAGCAGGCTGGCTTTTTAACCCTAAATTGATTTCATTGTGGAGGTGCGTATCATTTCATATGAATAATGAACTAATTTTAAAGGACACAACGTTCATTGGATATTTTTTTTACTTGTTCTAAATACACCTCCGATAACAACAAATGAATAATATACGTAATGAGTAATATACTATAACAGCTTTTTTATAAAGCTATATTCGTAGAATAATCATATTGTATAACTTCATTTGATATAATTTTTGCTTATAAATAAAAATAGCTTTTTAACCCTAAATTAATTTTAAATATTGTCTTAAAAATTAATACGTTGTGTTTTCGTTAAGGATGTGCCCGTCTTGACGCCTTCGAAATGTGGTGCTGGAGGAAAAGGTTTCAAATTCCCTGGACTGCCTTCCGCACCAACGTTGCTAAAGGCTAAAATGATAGGGAATACGTTTCGAACGTTACTCAACTATAAGCAGTTCCAGTCCAATAAAAAACAAAAAAAGTCGTTTTTATGAGTTTGGGACATATCTGTCCCAGTGCCACTTTGCTGACATTTTTTTCTGGAATAGATTTGTCCCAGTGCCAAACAAGCGGTTATTACATGAATAATGTTTTATATCATTAGTTTTATATCAAAAGTACATTATATCAAATGACATTATAGAATCTAAAATTATATTAAATGTTTATTATATTAAGTCAGTTGTTATATCAAATGAAATTACATGAAATGAAATTATATTATCTGAACGTTAGACCATAAGTAATTTATATCAAACATTACACACTTATTCATTGTAGTTCTATTGTAAGTGCTTAGAAAACAATTATCTATTGATTACTTACTATAGTGTGAATCATTGTCTGCCTATAAACTCCCACCTGTTGGGCACATGCCTTCCCACGAGGACAAAACATGGGAAGATAGGGCCTTATCCCTATTCGCTGTCCCAATGCGAGTTGGTGAGTTAACGACTGCTTTTATACGTCTACAACCGGGAACAACGGCTTGACGTGCCTTTCGAAGTACGGAGGAGGTGTAGTTTTTAATTTCGTCAATCATCCTGTGACCAATGATATTATATGTGTAGATACGTTGTCTGCCCTCCGTAATGACTAGAACAAACTCAGGTAATTGCCCGAGTTTCACTCAGTCACACGTCAGTCAGTGTCACGTCAACACGATTTACACGATCGTTACCTTTATAAGTTTTTGATTTGTTGATTGGTTAAAATGCCTTCCTATGTATCCAGAAATTGTAAAAATTATACTGCAACCGTAAGAGACAATAAAAATGTCTTACTTCATTCGTAAGTATTGTAAATATAAAGGACCATGCGTCATTTTGGACCCACTTTTCAGCTTTATTCAACAGTGATGAATTAAATGTCATATGAAAGCTCTTAGCGTGTACTTTATTTTATTATATGACAACTAAATTCAAATCCAGCGCGAAAACGGTGTTTTGGTGCGTTTTTGAAAAAATGTTTTGTTTCGATATTAAATTATGATTAGCTATCAGTCAGTAGCTAGGACTATAACTCACTATAGAAAAAATCAACTTGCCGAATCTTTTGTTTAATTATGTTACACTGAAAAACCTAAACATGCAAAGGGTAGCGTTCATAAGGATGGAAGCTAATCTGCCACATTGGAATTTTACATTTAGAATATTTTTTTAATGTACCAAAACGCCATTTTTGCGCAGGATTCGAACTTGGCTGATATAGAATGAAATAAAGTACACGTCAAGAGCTTTCATATGACTTACGTTTCATCACTGTTGCACAATTTTGGAAGGTGGTGGGTCCAGTGTTCATACAAAAGTGCCCATGGTCCTTTAAAATACAAATTTTCATTTAGTGATGACATTTGCCATGTTGCCAATCCGATACGCATGAGTGAGGAGCGTATACTATGTTTTCTGTAAGAGTGAAAGAGCAAAACAATGGCGGCCGAGATAGCGCATAAATTCTATGAGCTCATTGGTCAACTACCAAAAGTCAAAATATTGTCTATCTCTTTTTAACAATAGGCTAATGATATGATTTTCCCTTTCGACGTGTATTACGTCATAGAAACAATATCGCCATTTTAAAATGCAATTCATTCACGTATAACTAGTCTATTTATAAAAGGTCATTGCCTGTGACCCGGCATTATGAAAGCTGATTAACTGGAAACTGGCTTAGAAATAATAACTGTTAGCTAACTACACGAATAAAATAAAATAATACTGTACCTTCATAAGCGAAACAGTGCTCGAATCAGTTAACTGAGACACTACTGAGTTTGTTTTAAAACAGCAAAATCTAAGCCGAATATCATGTCCTCCTCACCGTAACCGGTGACGGCGACTCTTACAATTTGTTGAAAGCTGGTCTTTGTGATTTGCTCGAATGTGACTTGCGAAGCCAAAGGACGAAACTAAAGAGACGATTACAAGGCGCACAGTGTAGCTGGCCAGCTATGCGATTCTCTAAGCGACATTTAGACGCTGCGCGCATGGCTGTGATCTGCTGTCTCTTTCCAATTCTATGAATGTGAAAGAAACAGAGTCAATTCTCAGCGCTGCGGCAGCCGTTGTTACCAAGGCTTTAACTTAGAGAATCGCACTGCTGATGAATTAAATGTGTAGGTATATGTAGGCTTGAACTAGTTTTTCGTGCTTGACGTTTTGCGTAAAAATCCTATAGCCTACTGCGCTCTTTTTCGTAACTATCCACCCTAGAGTCACAGTATATACTGTGCTGGATGGGACAGCATGTGACGCCATTCTGGTCTACGTCGTGCAAGCTGAGAGCTTGTGACGCCATTCTGGTCTACGTCGTGCAAGCTCTCAAGCCGAATAACGTGAAAGCTCCTATTAACGACCCATAAAATTTGTATTTTATTAACGATCTATTTTTTTAATTATTCATATTAGACTTAATATAGGTTCCAGAAAAGTCGCAACTTAAAATGATTTAGGTATTTTTGTTGGTCAACAAAAAGAGTAAAGTTTGCATATTGAACGAATTATATACGATATATTTGTCAAGTATATATAAAAGTAATTTCGTCATCGAGTGCAGCAACGATGACCCGAATCAACACGCCGACACATGCCGCAGCGTCAGCGCAACGTGCTCCACGTGCCGCCGAGCCAGCGGCGACGTTTACGCCAGCACACAGTTTTTCTGTCACTTCGTTCCTACTTCGAACTTAGGCAACACCTTAGGCTTAGGCTATTTTAAATTGTAATTTTTATTTTATAATTAAATAAAGTTTGTTTAAAAATTAGTTTTTTTTAGATCCTCCGGCTACAGCCTACGTAATTGGCGCAGTCGGTAGGATACTCGCGGTCGGTTCGCGGGGAGGTTTCTAATATCGAAATTCGGAATCGCGGGTCGCCCGGGCGGCTATCAAGCCCCGGTACGAGTATCCAGAATCTACGAGCGCTGCAGCCACGCGGAGGAGAGTATCTGAAAATCGATACGACCATCGGAGACATGAGTTGGTGAGTTGCACAGAATCTTTCTTGTGTTGCTATCCTTGTGTCCTTATTAGACTAGTTTCCTTTTATCCTTAAACATTTTCCGTCCTAGTTCTACGGGACCCAGCGAGTCTGCGCTATTGCAGTCTCGCCGGCAAAGACAAATAGATCATAGTAGAAATTTTACAGATTTAGATTTAAACAGTTTTTTTTTTTTTTTTTTTTTATAGCAGAAGGAGGCAAACGAGCAAGCGGGTCACCTGATGGAAAGTAATCACCGCCGTCCATGGACATCCGCAAAACCAGAGGAATCGCAGGCGCGTTGCCGGCCTTTAAGGAAGGAATAGGCTCGTTTCTTGAAGATCCCTAAGTCGTAACGGTCCGGAAATACCGCCGCCGAGAGCTGGTTCCACAACACTGTAGTTCGAGGCAAGAAATGATGACACAGTTCATTTGATATTGATAGTATAATGTCGCACGAGCCAGACACTATTTTTAAGGCTTTGCGCCCGGTGCCAGACTTCGATGGCAACCCGAACGTGCTCACCAGATTTATTAATATATGTGATCAAATTGTTTCTACGTATCTTAGTGCTCAGCCTGGCAGTGAATTATCCAACTTGTGCTTATTAAATGGTATTCTAAATAAAATTACTGGACCTGCCGCCGGTATTATAAACTCAAACGGCATTCCTGATAATTGGTTAGCTATAAGAAATACTTTAATTAATAACTTTGCCGATCAGAGAGACGAAACTGCTCTCTATAACGACCTTTCTTTGGCCACTCAGGGGGGAAGGTCTCTACAGGAATTCTATGATCACTGTCAAACACTATTTAGCACTATCATGACATACATCAGCCTTCATGAGTCTTTAGCGACCACGATAGAAGCCAAACGTGTATTATACCGTAAACTTACCAAGCAGGCATTTGTTAGAGGGCTGCAAGAGCCACTTGGCTTCCGCATACGATGCATGCGACCCGACACATTAGAGAAAGCTTTAGAATTTGTACAAGAGGAGCTAAATATAATGTACTTGCAACAGCGTAATGACTCAGTAGCTAGGACCCAGTCGGCCCCTAAGATTCAACCAGCACCTGTACAGATCCTAAAACCTTCACAAGCACCATTCTGACCCGCACCAGCTATGCAGAGGCCACTGCCACCAGCTCCTCAGCCATTTAGGTTCGCGCCGCAGCCTCACCAAGGCTTTAGAGGCCCTATGCAGGGCTACCATCAGCAACAGGTACGTGCCGGTCCTTCACGAACTCAGCAGATGCTAAGCGCTAGGCCGCCTAACTATAATCCGCAAAGTAATTTGTTCCGCCTTCCGCCTAGGAACCAGCCCGGTCAATATCTTACGCCAAAGCCGATGAGCGGTATCCAGCACTTCACGCCCAAACCTTTGCCTCCATCTGGTGGAGGAATTCGAGGTCACGATTGGCGCGTACATGGTAACCCGCCGCCAAATAACTATTTTAAAACGCGCGAAATGAATATGAATGAATGTTACGACGCGAGCTCTCATTACAACGATAACTACTATTATAATGACTCCGATTACACGTTGCCACAGTATAGCGATAATTCAGAAAGTTATGATTATTCCGACCAGCCGTACTATGATAGTCAAATTGATCCAGCGTTTCACTATGACAACTCTCAGAGCTGTACGGCCGCTATTGATGCTGAGGACTACCAAGTCACAGATGATAGCCAAAGTTTTCGGAGAGATCAAGTATTAAAAAAGCCAAAATAGAGATAAATTTACAGAGTCAGAGGCAATTACCATATATTCAAATCAGTAATCCGCCTCTCAAACTATTAATAGATACTGGTGCTAACCAGTCCTTTTTAAGCCCACAGGCAGTTCAAAAATATTTTTCTAATGTACCATTAAATTACGATCCTTTCGAGGTCACCAATGTTCACGCCACTAGCATAAATAATTATTCCATAACGTTGCCTTGTTTTTCTGAGTTCAACGATATAGAGGATTTACGTTTCTTTGTCTACAAATTCCATGACTATTTCGACGGACTGATTGGATTAGACTTACTCACTAAGTGGGAAGCTAAGATCGACTTGAAAGATAGGACATTGACTACTCGTTCTATGGTTAATGAAATAAAAATGTTTAACTCTCAAAATATCAATCTTTACGAAGATATTATCCCGGCACAGAGCTCAAAGCTAGTTAGAATTCCTATTAATGCCCTGGATGGCGACGTATTCATTCCAGAGCAAATAACATGTAACTGTATAATCTCGAAATGCGTAACGACTGTAATCAATAACCGCGCTCTTTTAGAGGTTCAAAACTTAACCAATAACGACGCAATACTATCTTTAGACTATTTTGTTGAAGCAGAAATCTTTAATATTGAGTGCACGCGTACTGAACAACAGTCACGCGCGCATGACGTAGTATCACGTTTGCGTACCGACCATCTAAACGAGGAGGAAAGAATTAATTTAAAATCACTTTGTTCGCGATACGCAGATGTTTTTTATATCGACAATGAAACCTTGACATTTACTAACAAGGTCAAACATCGAATCAACACCTCCGATGAAATCCCGGTTTACACAAAGAGCTATAGATACCCTTTTGTTCATCGAAAGAGGTTAAAGAGCAGATTCAAAAGATGCTTTCTCAAGGTATTATACGACCTTCGGAGTCTGTATGGAGTTTGCCAATTTGGGTGGTGCCCAAAAAGGCAGACGCCTCAGGCAAACAAAAGTGGCGTATTGTAATTGATTTTCGGAAGTTATACGATAAAACCATAGATGACAAATACCCAATTCCCAACATTACCGACGTATTGGACAAGTTAGGCAAGTGTCAATACTTTACGACCTTGGACCTTGCTAGTGGATTTCATCAGGTTGAAATGGACCCTAGTGATATTCAGAAGACTGCCTTCAGTGTCGAACACGGGCACTTCGAATTTCTTCGAATGCCCATGGGTTTGAAAAATTCTCCATCCACATTCCAACGTGTGATGGATAACGTCCTCAGAGGCTTGCAAAACGAGATATGTCTAGTTTACTTAGATGACATCATAGTATACAGTACCAGCCTCCAGGAGCACATGATTAACCTGGAAAAGGTCTTCCAACGACTTCGCGAGTCTAACTTTAAGATCCAGATGGATAAATCCGAATTTCTCAAGCTTGAAACGGCTTATCTCGGCCATGTAATAAGTGGTGAAGGTGTAAAACCTAACCCAGACAACATTTCCTCTATTGAGAAGTATCCGTTACCAAAAACTCCCAAAGAAATAAAACAGTTCCTTGGTCTATTAGGTTATTATAGGAAGTTTATTCCAGACTTCGCTAGAATTACTAAACCCATGACAACTTGCTTGAAAAAGAATAGGAAAGTTACGTTAGACGACACGTACATAGACTGTTTCGAAAAGTGCAAAAAACTTTTGACCAATGACCCAATATTACAGTACCCCGACTTTACTAGGGAGTTCATACTAACGACCGACGCATCTAACTTTGCAATAGGAGCCATTCTATCTCAGGGATCTGTAGGATCGGATAAACCGATTTCGTATGCCTCTCGCACTCTTAACGAGAGCGAGATTAACTATAGTACTATTGAGAAAGAATTGCTCGCAATAGTGTGGGCAACGAAATATTTTAGGCCGTATCTATTTGGTAGAAAATTTAAAATTCTAACCGATCATAAACCACTTCAGTGGATTATGAGCCTTAAGGAGCCTAACTTCAGACTTACCAGGTGGAGACTAAAACTCAGTGAATATGACTTTACAGTCATATACAAGAAAGGCAAAAGCAACACCAATGCTGATGCCCTTTCCCGAGTAGAAATTCATAACGAAGAAGTTAGCTCCATAGTTGCCAATCCTTCTGAAAGGCAATTCACTACAGACAACTCGGATACTAGTACAGCACACACAAGTAAAGAAAATCCTATCTTAGAGGTTCCTATTACAGACGAACCCATTAACAAATTTCATCGACAACTATCTATGACACTTGTAGACGACATCAAACGAAGACCTGTTGTAACTAAACCTTTCGATACTCATACGCGAGTGACAGTACAAATAACCGAATCAGACTTAGAAAATGACGTAGTGAATACTATTAAAGAGTACATTAATCCCAAAGTAAAAAAAGGACTTTTAATAAATCCACCTTTAGCTATGTTTCGCATAATCCCTATAATCCAGGAAAAATTTAGAAGTTCATCGATGAACCTTGTTTTATGTAAGGTAGAGCTGGAAAACGTAAAACAGTACCTTGAACAACAAGATATTATTAGACATTACCATGATGGCAAAACAAACCATAGGGGAATAAATGAGTGTTACCTCGCCCTATCTCGTAGATACTAGATTGGCCAAGAATGAAAGATCATATAACTAAGTACATAAATGAGTGTAGTATATGTGGCCAAAGTAAGTACGATAGGAATCCAATAAAACAACAATTCAATATCGTACCACCAGCTACCAAACCATTAGAAATAGTGCACGCTGACTTATTCACTGTACAGAGTGAAAAGTACATAACATTCATAGACGTTTTTACAAAGTACGGGCAGGCTTATCACCTTCGAGACGGTACTGCAATAAGCATACTTAGAGCCCTTCTTACCTTCTGTACTCCCCATGGCCTTCCGCTGACTTTAGTGACAGACAATGGGACTGAATTTACGAACCAACTCTTTGCAGAGTCTCTCAGACTCCATAAAGTACTTCATCATAGGACATTGCCTCATTCCCCGAATGATAATGGCAATATAGAACGGTTCTACTCCACGCTGTTAGAGCATCTTCGCCTTTTAAAATTAAAACAAAAGGACGAACCAATAGTAAACCTTATGCCGTATGCTATTATAGCATACAATAGCTCGATCCACAGCTTCACTCGTTGTAGACCGTATGATATTTTAAAGGGTCATTTTGACCCACGTGACCCTATTGACATTGACGTAACTGAACGTTTACTCCAACAATACGTACAGACTCATCGCGAACAGATAAAAGTAGTCTATGATATTATAAATGAAACTTCATTAGCCAACCGAACCCACCTTATTGAGAACCGTAATAAGTCTAGAGAACCCGAGGCAGAATATGAGCCCCAGCAACAGGTATTCATAAAGAATCCGTTTGCCAGTCGACAAAAGTTAGCTCCAAGGTATACGCAAGATAAAGTTCTAGCCGACCTCCCGATCCATATCTACACCTCTAAAAAACGAGGTCCAGTAGCGAAATCACGTCTTAAACGAGCTCCTAAGAATGTAAAATTGTTGCAGGATACTTCTGTTGCTGACTGTCCACCTAACTCGAGCCCAGGAGATAAAACTTGACAACCTGGATGAAGGACCTGGACTTTTACCATTCAAGCTTGGACCGACTCGACTAACCACTCACTATCATACATTTATACAATACATAGAACTTGACAAAATAGAACACGTTATTGATACACTAAAACAACAAATACGAGATTACGACGACAGACTAACTAACGAGACGTATATCCTATACGAACTCCAGATAAACTATTTAGAGAACAAAACAGATAAGATTTTAAATCATTTAAAAAGCCTCGAGCCTAGTAGGACAAAAAGAGGTCTATTAGATGGATTAGGTTCGATAGTAAAAAGCATTACGGGAAATTTAGATTATCAGGATGCCTTGAGATATAATTTTACAAAAAAATTTTACAAGTTAATCAGAACAAAATTACTGCAGAATATAGTAATAGTGTCAGTTTAAATAATGAATGGATGCTGGAACATAATAAAGTAGTAAACCAGCTCTTGGATAATCAAAGAAAAATCGACTCAACCTTACAGTTATTGCTAGACAATAACGCGTATCAGGAAAGTAGTCTCATTAAATACGGTAAATTTGCACAGTTACTAGCAATCATCTCAGAAAACACAGATGACTTACTAGATGAACTGATAAGAATAGTGAACATTTTAGCTTTTGCTCGTACTACGACCACCCATCATTCAATGTTAAGTTTAGGCGTCCTTAGGAAAATGTTAGAACGATTAAGATTAATCTATGGCAAAGATCAGGTCATAGATTTAGAATTAAGAGACTATTATAATATTATAAAATCTGGCTCATATTATGTTAGGAAACAGATTGTTATAGTTTTTAGATTCCCCATAGTTTTAGCTAGTACGTATGATCTATATAGGTTGTCTATAGCCCCAAATAAATTCCACCAGGTCCTAATACCTCCCTTTCCTCTTATAGCAACTAATAGAAAAGAATTTGTGTACATAGAGGTTGAATGCCCGTAGTTTGAAGGTCAATATCTCTGCAAAGGGAGCCCACACCAAAAGCTCCGCACCCAGCCGGACTGCGTACAAGAAATCATCTTACATCAGACCATCGACTCAACATGTAATTTATCAACGGTACATATGTCAAGAGAAGCAATGGAGCAGCTCGATGATCGAAGTTACGTCGTTACATTCCCGCGACCTACCAAAGTTCAACTGCACTGTGGCACTGAAGATTACAATTTACTAAATGGCAGTTTTCTTGCGACGCTACCTGTACACTGTTCTCTACGCACTACAGAATTCACTATAGCAAATATTGAAGATATAGTACAAGGTCAACCTATCAAAATTATGAAGATCACATTTCTTGACTACACTATTAACAATAGCATACTTGAAAGAAAGTCGTTTGTGCGTGACCTGGGAGTGCTATTCGATGAAAAAATGAGCTTCAATTGCCATTGTGAAGCACTATCCAAAAAGTCTACTAGACTAGTAGGATTCATTTGTCGTGCGTCCAGAGAGTTTAGGTCCCCAGGCAGCTTGCTTTTGCTATACAAGTCATTAGTCCTTTTTTTTTTTTTTTTTTTTTTTTTTTTTTTTTCCTTATACTGGAGGAAATTCTTAACGAATACCCGAGGCATGGGGACACCCCGAGTTATGTGGGACTCTCCCCCCAACTCCCGCCTCCCCGTCCAGGCCCTGCGGCCTCGACGGGGACTCGGGAGGAGGGGGGCCTACCCACTAAAACCTCCAGTACATCCTCTCGTTCGACGGGCGGCTCGGGATTGTGGTCAACACGACTACCGAGTGTCGCCCGGCGATTTTCCATCAGGAGGAGGAGGCGCCCGAGGATGTTTGGGCGTTTCCTGAACGGCTTGCACGGCCGTGCAATGCGGGCTCGAGGTCCCCACCTCTAACCCGCTGGCCAATGCTAGGGTGGCAAGTGGCGCAAGAACCTGCGCCTTCGACCGCCCGTCCTCCTTCTGCGGAGTAGGTCCGCATTGGCGTCCGTCTCGCGCACTCTCTCTGCGGCCTCTTTGAGGGACATCACCTCCTCAGCGAAGGAGGCCACAGCCGTCCATGACCTCTCATTAGCCAGCATAGCCTTGACTACGCCGGTCAAAGAAAGGTCCCTGCCTATCACTCCTGTCAGAGTGTGACGCTGGGGAGAAAAAGCGCCGCACACTTCTAAGGTGTGCTCCACCGTGTCCTCCGCAGCGCCACACTCGTGACAGGACGCCGTCGGCTCCCTTCGCGCCACCCGGTACAGATACCGACCGAAACAACCATGTCCGGTCAGCACCTGCACCAGGCGGAACGTCAGGGCCCCGTGCTTGCGCTCGGTCCATTGCCTCAGCACCGGCCTGATGGCGTTTATGGTCCGGGCCCCATAGACCGGGGACTCCAGGCTCGTCGCCCACCGCCGCATCAGGGAATCGCGAGCCTCCCGCATAGCCTCCCTGGCCTCTTGCGGAGCCATGTTCTGGCCTCGCTCTCTGGCCTCGCATCTAAGGCGGTACGATACCGCCAGGACTCTTGCCTCCAACTCCCATGGAGCTGCTCCGGCAAGCGAGCATGCCGCTGCCCAGGACACCGTCCTGTACCCTCTTATGGCTCTCACCGCCATGACCTTTTGCGCTTGGCGCAGTAGCGATCGATTGGTGGCGGTGAGAGCCTCCGCCCAGATGGGCGCACCGTACAGCGCCATGCTGGCGACAACACGGGAGTAGAGCTTCCGGCAGGACGCACTGGGGCCTCCCAGATTTGGGAGGAGTTGGGCCAGAGCAGACGCGGCAGAAACCAGCCTGGGGGAGAGTCGCCTGAAGTGCTCCTCGAACCGCCATTTGGAGTCGAGGGTGAGGCCTAGATATTTGAGGGTCCCCCCGACCCGGATCCTTTGTCCCTCCACCAGTACATATGCCCCCGCCGGGGGGCGCCCGCTGCGACCGAAGAAGGCGATGGCCCTGGTTTTTTCCACGGCCACCCGTAGGCCAAGGAGCCTTATCCTTTCCGCCACCAGCGTTGCCGACACCGATACATTTCGGGCCGCGTCCACATACGTCGGACCCCATCCCGTCACTAAGGTGTCGTCCGCGTAACACAGAAGGTCAGAGCGAGGGACCATGGTTCCGCGTAGAACCCAATCGAACCCGAGGTTCCAAAGCAGGGGGCCCAAAACCGACCCCTGCGGAACCCCGGCCTCCATTCGGTGGGCCCGCATTCGGCCATCGGCGTCCAGGTACAAGACGTCCCTGTCCCGGAGGTAGGCGCCGACAATGGCCCTTAAATAGGGGGGCACCTGATGAGCCCTCAGAGCCTCCTCAATAGCGGCGTGGGGGAGGGTGCCGAACGCATTCGCTATGTCTAGCGAAACGGCTATCAGCACCTCCCTACGCCCGGTGGCCTCGTCCGACTGCCTCCTAAGCTCCGATATGGCATCGAGAGTGGAGCGTCCCTTTCGGAACCCGTACTGTCGGGCCGAGAAGTTCGGCCCCACTCCCTCTAGGTGCTCGGTGATGCGGTCCGCGATCACCTTCTCCAGAAGTTTGGCCGCCTCGTTTAGCAGTACAATCGGTCTGTACGCTGACGGCTGGTCTGGGGGGCGGCCATCCTTCCGAAGAAGGTACAGGTGCCCGTCGCGCCAAAGCTTCGGGAACTCCCCGGCCCTCAAGCAAGCGCTGAAGATATTCCGCAGCCTCTCCCCCAGATGACCTGCGGCGATGTGGAGCACTCGCCCCGGCACCCCATCCGGGCCCGGAGCCTTTTTCCGTCCACGAAGACGGTCGAGGGCGGTCTCCATCTCCTTCTCGGAGACCTCCGGAATGTCCCCAGGAACGACCACAGGGTCAATTGTTGGGGGAATCATCGGAGGCGGGAAGAAAATCTCCTGGGCAGGGAACAGCCCCTCCACAACCCTCCTTAACAACTCCGGTGCCATTTTGTCGGTGGGTGGGGCCTGGTGCCTCAGCCTACTGCGTACCATTAAGTAGGGCCTGCCCCAGGGGTCCCTGTCCAGGTCGGAGATGAACTCCTTCCAGGCTCGGTCCTTGGCTACATAAATGGCCTTCCTGAAGGCCTTGCGGGCTGCCCTAAGGGACACGAAGAGTGACCTTTCCTCTTCCGGTGTATGGCGGCGCCTACGACATCGGACATATGCTCGCCGGGCCCGATTGGTGACATCACGGAGGGCCGCAATCTCCTCCGACCACCAATACACCCGGTTCCGCCTACAAGTATGCCCGGCTCTGCGCATTGAGGCGTCGCATACTTCTGTCATGGCCCTTTGGAATTGTCGGGCCATGGTATTAACATCCTGGCCGCCAGGAGCAGGGACCCATTCCTGCCCCATGGCGGCTTCTATTGCCATGTCCACGTTGAGCCGAGTCATAGCCCAACGCGGAAACTTGGCTTGACCAGTAGGCCAGCCAGGCCCTGGCCCGCGCGTTCCTCCGGGAGGTGAGACCTTGAACGATATGTAGACGTGATCGCTCAAGGTCTCAACGTCCTCCAGGACATGCCAGTTCCGAATGCGTGCCGCTAGAACGGGGGTAGCGAACGTAAGGTCCACTATGGACCCCCCCGCTCTACGCACGCAAGTATTGGCTGTTCCCTGGTTGATCACCACCAGTCCGGCCTCGGCCGCCCACTGCTCTACGGCTTGACCCCTGTTGTCGGTGCGGGGGCAACCCCAAGTGGTGGACTTGGAGTTGAAGTCCCCCGCGACGACGATTTGCGCCGGAGCCAGACGTCTAACGGCGACACAGACGTCCCTGAGGAAGTCCTCAAATTCGGAGAAGCTCCTATTTGGGGAGAAATATATCCCCAAGAGGATCAGGTCACCCCAGGCGCACGCCACGTAGCCCGGTCCTTTCTCTTTGACAGAGAGAGGAGGGGAGTGGGTGCCATTTGAGGTAGCGATGGCTACTGTGCCAAAGACGTCCCCAGCCCAGTTTTGCTGGGGGGGAACACAGTAGGGCTCCGCTATTACCGCCGCGTGAACCTCCCACTCCGCAATGTGCTGCACAAGTAGGTTTTGCGCAGCTGCGCAGTGGTTCAGGTTAGTCTGAAGAAGGTTGAGTGTCGGTGTCCTTAACATTGGGATTCCGACATCTCAACCTCCTGGGCCTGCTGCCCTGCCCTCTGCGGAGCGACCCTTGTCCAAGGGGTCGCTCTAGCCTTGACGGTGGGGGGGAAACAACTCCGACCCCCCATCAGATGCCCAGCGGGCCGTTTCGCGGCTGTGCAAACCGCACACTTCAGGCCGTTAGCCGGGCAAGCTGCCCCTTTGTGGCCTGTTTGACCACACCGATAACATGTATCGGTGTAGTCAGCGTCCGAAGGACATCGCTGCCGGGTGTGCCCAAACGACATGCACCTGAAGCACCGCATCGGCAGCGGCTCCAATGCGGTCACCCGACAAACGCTCCACCCCACAAACAATCTGCCTTCATCCACCAGGACTTTGGCTGCCGCCGCCGGGCACCGGACCAGGACAGAACCTGTCCTATCTTGTCCGAAGCCAATTTTCCCAGACTTGATATCGTCCGGGAGACAACCGCCCTTTGCCGCAATTGCGGACACGATGTGTTCGACCTCAATCGACTCGTCCAGACCGGTGATTTTGAGGTCCGTGCGGTGAGTGGGCCTGACCACTATGGCGGCCGCGGACAGGACCTCCTTCAGCCTGGTTGACAGGGCATCGGCTTTAAGGCCGCTAGAAGCGCCCGGGATCTCCATGATCCTGGCCCCTGTGGCCGTCGCCCTGATGCGCAGCCCCTCAATGCCCAGCTCGGCGATGCTGATCCCGGCTTTGGCCTTTGCAATGACCTCCCCGTAGGTCATCCCCCTCTCGAGGGCTTCTTCGGAGAGTGTCACGATGACAGCCGCGGATTTTGGAGCCTGGAACACTTTTTTAGGCCTTGGCTTCGGAGGAACAGCCCTCGGGGCTGGCGCTGCTGATGTGCCTGGTGGTTGCAGGCGAGCCGCTTTTTTCTTCCTGCGCTTTTGAGTCGCAGTCTCCCACTCTGGTTCGGGCGCCGTGTTGGTGCCGGACTGTTCCACCGGTGGATTGGCCGCACGACCTGGCGTGACAGGGGTTTTCGGAGCACGGGGGGCAGGGGCTTTCGGAGCACGGGGGGCAGTGCCAGCAGACGGGCCAGCGGCCACACTGGCGAAGGTGGCTTCAGCCGCCTCCTTTCTTAAGTCCGCTGCCAGTGGTGGACGGAGATTTTTTTCCGGGAGCAGTCGGTCCTGGATTCCCTCTAGGCGGGCATTAATTATATTGCCCAGGGTCCGGACCAGCCTTTGCTCCATGGTCTCCAGATCCAGTCTTGAGGGTGAGGCTGTGCGAGCCGGTTGTGGCCTCGGCTTAGCTTTCGGCTGGGGAGCAACAGGGGGAGGAGGAGGAACGGGAGGAGCAGCCCTTCTGCTTCCCTCCTCAAACGCTCTTCGGAGAGCCCTCAACTCTTCCTCCATGTGCTCAACCTTCTCCTTGAGCCGTTTATTGTCGGCCTTCAGCCGGACCGTCTCCTCAGAAACCGTTAGGAGGGCCATGTCAGACACCTCCGCCCGGATGCCATGCAGTATGTTATAAATGTCCCTCATGCATGTCCCCTTCAAATTCTTTGACTTTTTAACCACAGCCTCGATTTCCAGGCACCCGTGAAGGACATTGACCTGGTGTTCGGCAGCTGTGGGGAGCCTATCTTGGTCTTTGGGGGGGGAGACCCTCTCTTTCTCTCTCCTTGCGGCGTTGGCTGATGGGCCGCCTTTCCTGTACGCGGCGGCCCTGGATGCCTCAGGGTCGGAGGTGACCGAAGCTTCCCTGTTCAGCCGCGCCAGGTCCGCCTCCTCCACGAACGTGCACTTCCGGAACCGCCCCAATTGATCACGGGCCCTCCCTAGACCCATGGACGTCCCAACCGTTGGGGGCCTCCCGCGGCCTCTGCGGGCCGTAGGGACTTTAGGTGCGGCAGGCACCTCGGTCTCCGAATCCGAGGACACCGCCGGCGTCGTGCCCCGTGGCCTCTTCCTATTGGCCCTAGTGACGGAGACCTCCATCTCGATCGGGCTACTAAGGCCACCAAACTCCCTGTCATCGGCGCCTTTCTTGGTCTCCCAACCGTCCACGTTGAAAGGGCTGGACCTGCCGAACTCCGGGATTTCCTCAGGACCGACTAAGGTCTCCGATCGGGGCACCCTGACACAATCAATGGACTCCTCCGGATCGGACGAGTTCGTGAGGAACTCTCCACCGGACACCGATAGGTCGTCCACAAGGTCCACAAAAACTTGGGGCTCCAAAGGCTCCTTTGGGTTCCTCCTTCGGCGTCTTCCGCCCTTTTTCTTTTCCCTATCAATTTTGGAAGAGTCGGCGGCAGCGTCACTGCGCAATTGTGCGTTTGCGCCGGCCAGCTCATCCCTTTCCTTACTCCCCTCTACAGCACCTCCGCCCTTCTCGGGCACACTCCTGCCTCCTCCAGAGGCACCACCGACGTCCTCGGTAACAGATTTAACACTTGCAGGCCCGGATACCTGCAAGCGCCGGGGGTCAGCCGGGTCGCATGACGCACCTTCGCCCTTCTCGGGCTCTTCCTCCCTCCGCCTTCCAGGAACATTACTGATTCCTGAGGCCTGGTCGCCTACCTCAGGGCAGTCTTCGGTAATCAATTTCTCACCCGATGGCCCGGATACCATCGAGCGCCGGGGGTCAGCCGGATCGCATGACATCGTATTTTCGAAGTCGGACATTTTCATTAAGAGGGGACTGCAATTTGCGGGTTGCAATCCCCGTGGTCGCTAGTGGGTGGGCTGTTTGCCGCCCACCAACCCATCCTAAGACGGGCGCCTGTCGCCGCGTGCCGCAACGACGGAACCTTTGCCTGAAAGGCGCCCAGAAGGGGCGCCGACTACCCCATTCCCTCCCTTTGTAACGACGCACAGAAGGGGCGCCGTCAAAACTCCTCTCAAAGCCGCTCAGAAGAAGGAGCGACGAGCGTGCGGCCCAGAGTGGGCACGCACTCGGAGGTGCAGGCCCAGAAGGGGCACCGCCTACATTATTCGACGCCCAGAAGGGGCGCCAGGGATTTGCATAAGGCCCCTTGTCCCACGCTGAACGTGGGCCGAGAGGCCTTACCCCAGGGTGCACCACGAGGAGGTTCCCAAATTTGCACCCCAACAAGTCATTAGTCCTAAGCCAACTTGAGTACGCTTCCCTCTCCCTCATTACGAAAGTCCATCTCGCACTTGGCTGGTTTTTTGTCAAGTTTTTGTGTACTAAAGTTAGACCTTAAATATCTTTTAATCTATGAGTCGATAATAGAATCAAATATTAAGAATTACAATATTCTATTAGCGATTATTAAAATTAATTAATAACAGTTACAATATCTAACCCATGGAAAACAGTTCAAATTGATGTTATCGCTATACATTTCTTTTAATATCAAATAGTCACTAATTTTGATAGAAAAGGTTATTTAAAATATATTATCGTGTATTAATATAGATAATGGCTAACGTTGGATCGAGTTTCACCCAAAACCTCTAAGAAAAACGTATGTCGTTAATTGATCCAACTAAGTAAAATAATCTTATGAATCAAACAAGAAAAATAAATCTAAATAAATTAGATAATTGCATTAGGCATTAAGTCCGCCAAGTAATTAATGTTACATAAGTTTAAAATAAATAAATAAATAATTAATAATAATTCATCTTAAAATACTAAAAGTTCTAAAATTTCTAATAACGCCATGGGTCGCTATTAGAATCAAACCGACCTAATTTAAAGTTTGATTGATACCTTGAAAACCAATAATAATGGTTATATTATGGGTTAGTTTAAAAAACGAATATGTACATTACAGTTGTTATGTGATAGCAAGAAGATAAAACTTTAAGTATGTTATTTTCGTTAAGCAATGTTTAAGTGTACTTACGTAGCTGGAGACACGACACTATGGAACGTGTGTCCGTTTCGGGCGCGTCCCACTTATCGTCAAATTATTTAGTTTACTGACTATTTAGACACACAAACTTTACTTTACTTCCCACAGTTGGAGGACATCTTTTATTTATAGGTTTTTTTTTCTTTTTTTTACCGTAGTTTAGTTTAGGTTGATTAATTTTACTTATTTATGTAGGTAAGTAATTAAGTTTTTTTATTATTATTAAGTTATGTTGTATTTTTATTATTGCTGTGTTTATAAATAAATGGAATTGTTTATAAGTCAATTACGTAGGCTGTAGCCGGAGGATCTAAAAAAAAACTAATTTTTAAACAAACTTTATTTAATTATAAAATAAAAATTACAATTTAAAATAGCCTAAGCCTAAGGTGTTGCCTAAGTTCGAAGTAGGAACGAAGTGACAGAAAAACTGTGTGCTGGCGTAAACGTCGCCGCTGGCTCGGCGGCACGTGGAGCACGTTGCGCTGACGCTGCGGCATGTGTCGGCGTGTTGATTCGGGTCATCGTTGCTGCACTCGATGACGAAATTACTTTTATATATACTTGACAAATATATCGTATATAATTTCTCTTCCCTCAGAACAGCAATTATTTTTTAATCTTGAGTGAAAAAATTGCTGGTTGAGATGGTTTCGTGTAGATATGATTCGCAGGATCTTCGACGTCTTCATCTTGCTGGTTGCGTTCCTCAACTTCAGATGTATCTTGTTTCTTGCGGTTGCATTTGCAGAGTCCATATCGGCGAGTAATTATTATCGCTACGAGTGCGGCTGCACTGGACAATACTGTGTAGAATGGTATTGTCGTGTGATAAAGTGTTTCAGAGATAGGCGTAAGTTGTAGCTGAGACTGAACCATAATTTTATCTTGGATATAATGTAGTTGTTTCAGATCTATGGTGTTCAAGTTGATTGGCGGTGATGCTGCAATCTTGTTGTCATTTGGAAATGTGATCTTCATAATTTTGATAGGTTGACCTTGTACTATATCTTCAATATTTGCTATAGTGAATTCTGTAGTGCGTAGAGAACAGTGTACAGGTAGCGTCGCAAGAAAACTGCCATTTAGTAAATTGTAATCTTCAGTGCCACAGTGCAGTTGAACTTTGGTAGGTCGCGGGAATGTAACGACGTAACTTCGATCATCGAGCTGCTCCATTGCTTCTCTTGACATATGTACCGTTGATAAATTACATGTTGAGTCGATGGTCTGATGTAAGATGATTTCTTGTACGCAGTCCGGCTGGGTGCGGAGCTTTTGGTGTGGGCTCCCTTTGCAGAGATATTGACCTTCAAACTTCGGGCATTCGTATGCCTCTCGCACTCTTAACGAGAGCGAGATTAACTATAGTACTATTGAGAAAGAATTGCTCGCAATAGTGTGGGCAACGAAATATTTTAGGCCGTATCTATTTGGTAGAAAATTTAAAATTCTAACCGATCATAAACCACTTCAGTGGATTATGAGCCTTAAGGAGCCTAACTTCAGACTTACCAGGTGGAGACTAAAACTCAGTGAATATGACTTTACAGTCATATACAAGAAAGGCAAAAGCAACACCAATGCTGATGCCCTTTCCCGAGTAGAAATTCATAACGAAGAAGTTAGCTCCATAGTTGCCAATCCTTCTGAAAGGCAATTCACTACAGACAACTCGGATACTAGTACAGCACACACAAGTAAAGAAAATCCTATCTTAGAGGTTCCTATTACAGACGAACCCATTAACAAATTTCATCGACAACTATCTATGACACTTGTAGACGACATCAAACGAAGACCTGTTGTAACTAAACCTTTCGATACTCATACGCGAGTGACAGTACAAATAACCGAATCAGACTTAGAAAATGACGTAGTGAATACTATTAAAGAGTACATTAATCCCAAAGTAAAAAAAGGACTTTTAATAAATCCACCTTTAGCTATGTTTCGCATAATCCCTATAATCCAGGAAAAATTTAGAAGTTCATCGATGAACCTTGTTTTATGTAAGGTAGAGCTGGAAAACGTAAAACAGTACCTTGAACAACAAGATATTATTAGACATTACCATGATGGCAAAACAAACCATAGGGGAATAAATGAGTGTTACCTCGCCCTATCTCGTAGATACTAGATTGGCCAAGAATGAAAGATCATATAACTAAGTACATAAATGAGTGTAGTATATGTGGCCAAAGTAAGTACGATAGGAATCCAATAAAACAACAATTCAATATCGTACCACCAGCTACCAAACCATTAGAAATAGTGCACGCTGACTTATTCACTGTACAGAGTGAAAAGTACATAACATTCATAGACGTTTTTACAAAGTACGGGCAGGCTTATCACCTTCAAGACGGTACTGCAATAAGCATACTTAGAGCCCTTCTTACTTCTGTACTCCCCATGGCCTTCCGCTGACTTTAGTGACAGACAATGGGACTGAATTTACGAACCAACTCTTTGCAGAGTCTCTCAGACTCCATAAAGTACTTCATCATAGGACATTGCCTCATTCCCCGAATGATAATGGCAATATAGAACGGTTCTACTCCACGCTGTTAGAGCATCTTCGCCTTTTAAAATTAAAACAAAAGGACGAACCAATAGTAAACCTTATGCCGTATGCTATTATAGCATACAATAGCTCGATCCACAGCTTCACTCGTTGTAGACCGTATGATATTTTAAAGGGTCATTTTGACCCACGTGACCCTATTGACATTGACGTAACTGAACGTTTACTCCAACAATACGTACAGACTCATCGCGAACAGATAAAAGTAGTCTATGATATTATAAATGAAACTTCATTAGCCAACCGAACCCACCTTATTGAGAACCGTAATAAGTCTAGAGAACCCGAGGCAGAATATGAGCCCCAGCAACAGGTATTCATAAAGAATCCGTTTGCCAGTCGACAAAAGTTAGCTCCAAGGTATACGCAAGATAAAGTTCTAGCCGACCTCCCGATCCATATCTACACCTCTAAAAAACGAGGTCCAGTAGCGAAATCACGTCTTAAACGAGCTCCTAAGAATGTAAAATTGTTGCAGGATACTTCTGTTGCTGACTGTCCACCTAACTCGAGCCCAGGAGATAAAACTTGACAACCTGGATGAAGGACCTGGACTTTTACCATTCAAGCTTGGACCGACTCGACTAACCACTCACTATCATACATTTATACAATACATAGAACTTGACAAAATAGAACACGTTATTGATACACTAAAACAACAAATACGAGATTACGACGACAGACTAACTAACGAGACGTATATCCTATACGAACTCCAGATAAACTATTTAGAGAACAAAACAGATAAGATTTTAAATCATTTAAAAAGCCTCGAGCCTAGTAGGACAAAAAGAGGTCTATTAGATGGATTAGGTTCGATAGTAAAAAGCATTACGGGAAATTTAGATTATCAGGATGCCTTGAGATATAATTTTACAAAAAAATTTTACAAGTTAATCAGAACAAAATTACTGCAGAATATAGTAATAGTGTCAGTTTAAATAATGAATGGATGCTGGAACATAATAAAGTAGTAAACCAGCTCTTGGATAATCAAAGAAAAATCGACTCAACCTTACAGTTATTGCTAGACAATAACGCGTATCAGGAAAGTAGTCTCATTAAATACGGTAAATTTGCACAGTTACTAGCAATCATCTCAGAAAACACAGATGACTTACTAGATGAACTGATAAGAATAGAGAACATTTTAGCTTTTGCTCGTACTACGACCACCCATCATTCAATGTTAAGTTTAGGCGTCCTTAGGAAAATGTTAGAACGATTAAGATTAATCTATGGCAAAGATCAGGTCATAGATTTAGAATTAAGAGACTATTATAATATTATAAAATCTGGCTCATATTATGTTAGGAAACAGATTGTTATAGTTTTTAGATTCCCCATAGTTTTAGCTAGTACGTATGATCTATATAGGTTGTCTATAGCCCCAAATAAATTCCACCAGGTCCTAATACCTCCCTTTCCTCTTATAGCAACTAATAGAAAAGAATTTGTGTACATAGAGGTTGAATGCCCGAAGTTTGAAGGTCAATATCTCTGCAAAGGGAGCCCACACCAAAAGCTCCGCACCCAGCCGGACTGCGTACAAGAAATCATCTTACATCAGACCATCGACTCAACATGTAATTTATCAACGGTACATATGTCAAGAGAAGCAATGGAGCAGCTCGATGATCGAAGTTACGTCGTTACATTCCCGCGACCTACCAAAGTTCAACTGCACTGTGGCACTGAAGATTACAATTTACTAAATGGCAGTTTTCTTGCGACGCTACCTGTACACTGTTCTCTACGCACTACAGAATTCACTATAGCAAATATTGAAGATATAGTACAAGGTCAACCTATCAAAATTATGAAGATCACATTTCCAAATGACAACAAGATTGCAGCATCACCGCCAATCAACTTGAACACCATAGATCTGAAACAACTACATTATATCCAAGATAAAATTATGGTTCAGTCTCAGCTACAACTTACGCCTATCTCTGAAACACTTTATCACACGACAATACCATTCTACACAGTATTGTCCAGTGCAGCCGCACTCGTAGCGATAATAATTACTCGCCGATATGGACTCTGCAAATGCAACCGCAAGAAACAAGATACATCTGAAGTTGAGGAACGCAACCAGCAAGATGAAGACGTCGAAGATCCTGCGAATCATATCTACACGAAACCATCTCAACCAGCAATTTTTTCACTCAAGATTAAAAAATAATTGCTGTTCTGAGGGAAGAGAAATTATATACGATATATTTGTCAAGTATATATAAAAGTAATTTCGTCATCGAGTGCAGCAACGATGACCCGAATCAACACGCCGACACATGCCGCAGCGTCAGCGCAACGTGCTCCACGTGCCGCCGAGCCAGCGGCGACGTTTACGCCAGCACACAGTTTTTCTGTCACTTCGTTCCTACTTCGAACTTAGGCAACACCTTAGGCTTAGGCTATTTTAAATTGTAATTTTTATTTTATAATTAAATAAAGTTTGTTTAAAAATTAGTTTTTTTTTAGATCCTCCGGCTACAGCCTACGTAATTGACGTATAAACAATTCCATTTATTTATAAACACAGCAATATTAAAAATACAACATAACTTAATAATAATAAAAAAAACTTAATTACTTACCTACATAAATAAGTAAAATTAATCAACCTAAACTAAACTACGGTAAAAAAAAGAAAAAAAAACCTATAAATAAAAGATGTCCTCCAACTGTGGGAAGTAAAGTAAAGTTTGTGTGTCTAAATAGTCAGTAAACTAAATAATTTGACGATAAGTGGGACGCGCCCGAAACGGACACACGTTCCATAGTGTCGTGTCTCCAGCTACGTAAGTACACTTAAACATTGCTTAACGAAAATAACATACTTAAAGTTTTATCTTCTTGCTATCACATAACAACTGTAATGTACATATTCGTTTTTTAAACTAACCCATAATATAACCATTATTATTGGTTTTCAAGGTATCAATCAAACTTTAAATTAGGTCGGTTTGATTCTAATAGCGACCCATGGCGTTATTAGAAATTTTAGAACTTTTAGTATTTTAAGATGAATTATTATTAATTATTTATTTATTTATTTTAAACTTATGTAACATTAATTACTTGGCGGACTTAATGCCTAATGCAATTATCTAATTTATTTAGATTTATTTTTCTTGTTTGATTCATAAGATTATTTTACTTAGTTGGATCAATTAACGACATACGTTTTTCTTAGAGGTTTTGGGTGAAACTCGATCCAACGTTAGCCATTATCTATATTAATACACGATAATATATTTTAAATAACCTTTTCTATCAAAATTAGTGACTATTTGATATTAAAAGAAATGTATAGCGATAACATCAATTTGAACTGTTTTCCATGGGTTAGATATTGTAACTGTTATTAATTAATTTTAATAATCGCTAATAGAATATTGTAATTCTTAATATTTGATTCTATTATCGACTCATAGATTAAAAGATATTTAAGGTCTAACTTTAGTACACAAAAACTTGACAAAAAACCAGCCAAGTGCGAGACGGACTTTCGTAATGAGGGAGAGGGAAGCGTACTCAAGTTGGCTTAGGACTAATGACTTGTTGGGGTGCAAATTTGGGAACCTCCTCGTGGTGCACCCTGGGGTAAGGCCTCTCGGCCCACGTTCAGCGTGGGACAAGGGGCCTTATGCAAATCCCTGGCGCCCCTTCTGGGCGTCGAATAATGTAGGCGGTGCCCCTTCTGGGCCTGCACCTCCGAGTGCGTGCCCACTCTGGGCCGCACGCTCGTCGCTCCTTCTTCTGAGCGGCTTTGAGAGGAGTTTTGACGGCGCCCCTTCTGTGCGTCGTTACAAAGGGAGGGAATGGGGTAGTCGGCGCCCCTTCTGGGCGCCTTTCAGGCAAAGGTTCCGTCGTTGCGGCACGCGGCGACAGGCGCCCGTCTTAGGATGGGTTGGTGGGCGGCAAACAGCCCACCCACTAGCGACCACGGGGATTGCAACCCGCAAATTGCAGTCCCCTCTTAATGAAAATGTCCGACTTCGAAAATACGATGTCATGCGATCCGGCTGACCCCCGGCGCTCGATGGTATCCGGGCCATCGGGTGAGAAATTGATTACCGAAGACTGCCCTGAGGTAGGCGACCAGGCCTCAGGAATCAGTAATGTTCCTGGAAGGCGGAGGGAGGAAGAGCCCGAGAAGGGCGAAGGTGCGTCATGCGACCCGGCTGACCCCCGGCGCTTGCAGGTATCCGGGCCTGCAAGTGTTAAATCTGTTACCGAGGACGTCGGTGGTGCCTCTGGAGGAGGCAGGAGTGTGCCCGAGAAGGGCGGAGGTGCTGTAGAGGGGAGTAAGGAAAGGGATGAGCTGGCCGGCGCAAACGCACAATTGCGCAGTGACGCTGCCGCCGACTCTTCCAAAATTGATAGGGAAAAGAAAAAGGGCGGAAGACGCCGAAGGAGGAACCCAAAGGAGCCTTTGGAGCCCCAAGTTTTTGTGGACCTTGTGGACGACCTATCGGTGTCCGGTGGAGAGTTCCTCACGAACTCGTCCGATCCGGAGGAGTCCATTGATTGTGTCAGGGTGCCCCGATCGGAGACCTTAGTCGGTCCTGAGGAAATCCCGGAGTTCGGCAGGTCCAGCCCTTTCAACGTGGACGGTTGGGAGACCAAGAAAGGCGCCGATGACAGGGAGTTTGGTGGCCTTAGTAGCCCGATCGAGATGGAGGTCTCCGTCACTAGGGCCAATAGGAAGAGGCCACGGGGCACGACGCCGGCGGTGTCCTCGGATTCGGAGACCGAGGTGCCTGCCGCACCTAAAGTCCCTACGGCCCGCAGAGGCCGCGGGAGGCCCCCAACGGTTGGGACGTCCATGGGTCTAGGGAGGGCCCGTGATCAATTGGGGCGGTTCCGGAAGTGCACGTTCGTGGAGGAGGCGGACCTGGCGCGGCTGAACAGGGAAGCTTCGGTCACCTCCGACCCTGAGGCATCCAGGGCCGCTGCGTACAGGAAAGGCGGCCCATCAGCCAACGCCGCAAGGAGAGAGAAAGAGAGGGTCTCCCCCCCCCAAAGACCAAGATAGGCTCCCCACAGCTGCCGAACACCAGGTCAATGTCCTTCACGGGTGCCTGGAAATCGAGGCTGTGGTTAAAAAGTCAAAGAATTTGAAGGGGACATGCATGAGGGACATTTATAACATACTGCATGGCATCCGGGCGGAGGTGTCTGACATGGCCCTCCTAACGGTTTCTGAGGAGACGGTCCGGCTGAAGGCCGACAATAAACGGCTCAAGGAGAAGGTTGAGCACATGGAGGAAGAGTTGAGGGCTCTCCGAAGAGCGTTTGAGGAGGGAAGCAGAAGGGCTGCTCCTCCCGTTCCTCCTCCTCCCCCTGTTGCTCCCCAGCCGAAAGCTAAGCCGAGGCCACAACCGGCTCGCACAGCCTCACCCTCAAGACTGGATCTGGAGACCATGGAGCAAAGGCTGGTCCGGACCCTGGGCAATATAATTAATGCCCGCCTAGAGGGAATCCAGGACCGACTGCTCCCGGAAAAAAATCTCCGTCCACCACTGGCAGCGGACTTAAGAAAGGAGGCGGCTGAAGCCACCTTCGCCAGTGTGGCCGCTGGCCCGTCTGCTGGCACTGCCCCCCGTGCTCCGAAAGCCCCTGCCCCCCGTGCTCCGAAAACCCCTGTCACGCCAGGTCGTGCGGCCAATCCACCGGTGGAACAGTCCGGCACCAACACGGCGCCCGAACCAGAGTGGGAGACTGCGACTCAAAAGCGCAGGAAGAAAAAAGCGGCTCGCCTGCAACCACCAGGCACATCAGCAGCGCCAGCCCCGAGGGCTGTTCCTCCGAAGCCAAGGCCTAAAAAAGTGTTCCAGGCTCCAAAATCCGCGGCTGTCATCGTGACACTCTCCGAAGAAGCCCTCGAGAGGGGGATGACCTACGGGGAGGTCATTGCAAAGGCCAAAGCCGGGATCAGCATCGCCGAGCTGGGCATTGAGGGGCTGCGCATCAGGGCGACGGCCACAGGGGCCAGGATCATGGAGATCCCGGGCGCTTCTAGCGGCCTTAAAGCCGATGCCCTGTCAACCAGGCTGAAGGAGGTCCTGTCCGCGGCCGCCATAGTGGTCAGGCCCACTCACCGCACGGACCTCAAAATCACCGGTCTGGACGAGTCGATTGAGGTCGAACACATCGTGTCCGCAATTGCGGCAAAGGGCGGTTGTCTCCCGGACGATATCAAGTCTGGGAAAATTGGCTTCGGACAAGATAGGACAGGTTCTGTCCTGGTCCGGTGCCCGGCGGCGGCAGCCAAAGTCCTGGTGGATGAAGGCAGATTGTTTGTGGGGTGGAGCGTTTGTCGGGTGACCGCATTGGAGCCGCTGCCGATGCGGTGCTTCAGGTGCATGTCGTTTGGGCACACCCGGCAGCGATGTCCTTCGGACGCTGACTACACCGATACATGTTATCGGTGTGGTCAAACAGGCCACAAAGGGGCAGCTTGCCCGGCTAACGGCCTGAAGTGTGCGGTTTGCACAGCCGCGAAACGGCCCGCTGGGCATCTGATGGGGGGTCGGAGTTGTTTCCCCCCCACCGTCAAGGCTAGAGCGACCCCTTGGACAAGGGTCGCTCCGCAGAGGGCAGGGCAGCAGGCCCAGGAGGTTGAGATGTCGGAATCTCAATGTTAAGGACACCGACACTCAACCTTCTTCAGACTAACCTGAACCACTGCGCAGCTGCGCAAAACCTACTTGTGCAGCACATTGCGGAGTGGGAGGTTCACGCGGCGGTAATAGCGGAGCCCTACTGTGTTCCCCCCCAGCAAAACTGGGCTGGGGACGTCTTTGGCACAGTAGCCATCGCTACCTCAAATGGCACCCACTCCCCTCCTCTCTCTGTCAAAGAGAAAGGACCGGGCTACGTGGCGTGCGCCTGGGGTGACCTGATCCTCTTGGGGATATATTTCTCCCCAAATAGGAGCTTCTCCGAATTTGAGGACTTCCTCAGGGACGTCTGTGTCGCCGTTAGACGTCTGGCTCCGGCGCAAATCGTCGTCGCGGGGGACTTCAACTCCAAGTCCACCACTTGGGGTTGCCCCCGCACCGACAACAGGGGTCAAGCCGTAGAGCAGTGGGCGGCCGAGGCCGGACTGGTGGTGATCAACCAGGGAACAGCCAATACTTGCGTGCGTAGAGCGGGGGGGTCCATAGTGGACCTTACGTTCGCTACCCCCGTTCTAGCGGCACGCATTCGGAACTGGCATGTCCTGGAGGACGTTGAGACCTTGAGCGATCACGTCTACATATCGTTCAAGGTCTCACCTCCCGGAGGAACGCGCGGGCCAGGGCCTGGCTGGCCTACTGGTCAAGCCAAGTTTCCGCGTTGGGCTATGACTCGGCTCAACGTGGACATGGCAATAGAAGCCGCCATGGGGCAGGAATGGGTCCCTGCTCCTGGCGGCCAGGATGTTAATACCATGGCCCGACAATTCCAAAGGGCCATGACAGAAGTATGCGACGCCTCAATGCGCAGAGCCGGGCATACTTGTAGGCGGAACCGGGTGTATTGGTGGTCGGAGGAGATTGCGGCCCTCCGTGATGTCACCAATCGGGCCCGGCGAGCATATGTCCGATGTCGTAGGCGCCGCCATACACCGGAAGAGGAAAGGTCACTCTTCGTGTCCCTTAGGGCAGCCCGCAAGGCCTTCAGGAAGGCCATTTATGTAGCCAAGGACCGAGCCTGGAAGGAGTTCATCTCCGACCTGGACAGGGACCCCTGGGGCAGGCCCTACTTAATGGTACGCAGTAGGCTGAGGCACCAGGCCCCACCCACCGACAAAATGGCACCGGAGTTGTTAAGGAGGGTTGTGGAGGGGCTGTTCCCTGCCCAGGAGATTTTCTTCCCGCCTCCGATGATTCCCCCAACAATTGACCCTGTGGTCGTTCCTGGGGACATTCCGGAGGTCTCCGAGAAGGAGATGGAGACCGCCCTCGACCGTCTTCGTGGACGGAAAAAGGCTCCGGGCCCGGATGGGGTGCCGGGGCGAGTGCTCCACATCGCCGCAGGTCATCTGGAGGAGAGGCTGCGGAATATCTTCAGCGCTTGCTTGAGGGCCGGGGAGTTCCCGAAGCTTTGGCGCGACGGGCGCCTGTACCTTCTTCGGAAGGATGGCCGCCCCCCAGACCAGCCGTCAGCGTACAGACCGATTGTACTGCTAAACGAGGCGGCCAAACTTCTGGAGAAGGTGATCGCGGACCGCATCACCGAGCACCTAGAGGGAGTGGGGCCGAACTTCTCGGCCCGACAGTACGGGTTCCGAAAGGGACGCTCCACTCTCGATGCCATATCGGAGCTTAGGAGGCAGTCGGACGAGGCCACCGGGCGTAGGGAGGTGCTGATAGCCGTTTCGCTAGACATAGCGAATGCGTTCGGCACCCTCCCCCACGCCGCTATTGAGGAGGCTCTGAGGGCTCATCAGGTGCCCCCCTATTTAAGGGCCATTGTCGGCGCCTACCTCCGGGACAGGGACGTCTTGTACCTGGACGCCGATGGCCGAATGCGGGCCCACCGAATGGAGGCCGGGGTTCCGCAGGGGTCGGTTTTGGGCCCCCTGCTTTGGAACCTCGGGTTCGATTGGGTTCTACGCGGAACCATGGTCCCTCGCTCTGACCTTCTGTGTTACGCGGACGACACCTTAGTGACGGGATGGGGTCCGACGTATGTGGACGCGGCCCGAAATGTATCGGTGTCGGCAACGCTGGTGGCGGAAAGGATAAGGCTCCTTGGCCTACGGGTGGCCGTGGAAAAAACCAGGGCCATCGCCTTCTTCGGTCGCAGCGGGCGCCCCCCGGCGGGGGCATATGTACTGGTGGAGGGACAAAGGATCCGGGTCGGGGGGACCCTCAAATATCTAGGCCTCACCCTCGACTCCAAATGGCGGTTCGAGGAGCACTTCAGGCGACTCTCCCCCAGGCTGGTTTCTGCCGCGTCTGCTCTGGCCCAACTCCTCCCAAATCTGGGAGGCCCCAGTGCGTCCTGCCGGAAGCTCTACTCCCGTGTTGTCGCCAGCATGGCGCTGTACGGTGCGCCCATCTGGGCGGAGGCTCTCACCGCCACCAATCGATCGCTACTGCGCCAAGCGCAAAAGGTCATGGCGGTGAGAGCCACAAGAGGGTACAGGACGGTGTCCTGGGCAGCGGCATGCTCGCTTGCCGGAGCAGCTCCATGGGAGTTGGAGGCAAGAGTCCTGGCGGTATCGTACCGCCTTAGATGCGAGGCCAGAGAGCGAGGCCAGAACATGGCTCCGCAAGAGGCCAGGGAGGCTATGCAGGAGGCTCGCGATTCCCTGATGCGGCGGTGGGCGACGAGCCTGGAGTCCCCGGTCTATGGGGCCCGGACCATAAACGCCATCAGGCCGGTGCTGAGGCAATGGACCGAGCGCAAGCACGGGGCCCTGACGCTCCGCCTGGTGCAGGTGCTGACCGGACATGGTTGTTTCGGTCGGTATCTGTACCGGGTGGCGCGAAGGGAGCCGACGGCGTCCTGTCACGAGTGTGGCGCTGCGGAGGACACGGTGGAGCACACCTTAGAAGTGTGCGGCGCTTTTTCTCCCCAGCGTCACACTCTGACAGGAGTGATAGGCAGGGACCTTTCTTTGACCGGCGTAGTCAAGGCTATGCTGGCTAATGAGAGGTCATGGACGGCTGTGGCCTCCTTCGCTGAGGAGGTGATGTCCCTCAAAGAGGCCGCAGAGAGAGTGCGCGAGACGGACGCCAATGCGGACCTACTCCGCAGAAGGAGGACGGGCGGTCGAAGGCGCAGGTTCTTGCGCCACTTGCCACCCTAGCATTGGCCAGCGGGTTAGAGGTGGGGACCTCGAGCCCGCATTGCACGGCCGTGCAAGCCGTTCAGGAAACGCCCAAACATCCTCGGGCGCCTCCTCCTCCTGATGGAAAATCGCCGGGCGACACTCGGTAGTCGTGTTGACCACAATCCCGAGCCGCCCGTCGAACGAGAGGATGTACTGGAGGTTTTAGTGGGTAGGCCCCCCTCCTCCCGAGTCCCCGTCGAGGCCGCAGGGCCTGGACGGGGAGGCGGGAGTTGGGGGGAGAGTCCCACATAACTCGGGGTGTCCCCATGCCTCGGGTATTCGTTAAGAATTTCCTCCAGTATAAGGAAAAAAAAAAAAAAAAAAAAAAAAAAAAAAAAAAAGGACTAATGACTTGTATAGCAAAAGCAAGCTGCCTGGGGACCTAAACTCTCTGGACGCACGACAAATGAATCCTACTAGTCTAGTAGACTTTTTGGATAGTGCTTCACAATGGCAATTGAAGCTCATTTTTTCATCGAATAGCACTCCCAGGTCACGCACAAACGACTTTCTTTCAAGTATGCTATTGTTAATAGTGTAGTCAAGAAATGTGATCTTCATAATTTTGATAGGTTGACCTTGTACTATATCTTCAATATTTGCTATAGTGAATTCTGTAGTGCGTAGAGAACAGTGTACAGGTAGCGTCGCAAGAAAACTGCCATTTAGTAAATTGTAATCTTTAGTGCCACAGTGCAGTTGAACTTTGGTAGGTCGCGGGAATGTAACGACGTAACTTCGATCATCGAGCTGCTCCATTGCTTCTCTTGACATATGTACCGTTGATAAATTACATGTTGAGTCGATGGTCTGATGTAAGATGATTTCTTGTACGCAGTCCGGCTGGGTGCGGAGCTTTTGGTGTGGGCTCCCTTTGCAGAGATATTGACCTTCAAACTACGGGCATTCAACCTCTATGTACACAAATTCTTTTCTATTAGTTGCTATAAGAGGAAAGGGAGGTATTAGGACCTGGTGGAATTTATTTGGGGCTATAGACAACCTATATAGATCATACGTACTAGCTAAAACTATGGGGAATCTAAAAACTATAACAATCTGTTTCCTAACATAATATGAGCCAGATTTTATAATATTATAATAGTCTCTTAATTCTAAATCTATGACCTGATCTTTGCCATAGATTAATCTTAATCGTTCTAACATTTTCCTAAGGACGCCTAAACTTAACATTGAATGATGGGTGGTCGTAGTACGAGCAAAAGCTAAAATGTTCTCTATTCTTATCAGTTCATCTAGTAAGTCATCTGTGTTTTCTGAGATGATTGCTAGTAACTGTGCAAATTTACCGTATTTAATGAGACTACTTTCCTGATACGCGTTATTGTCTAGCAATAACTGTAAGGTTGAGTCGATTTTTCTTTGATTATCCAAGAGCTGGTTTACTACTTTATTATGTTCCAGCATCCATTCATTATTTAAACTGACACTATTACTATATTCTGCAGTAATTTTGTTCTGATTAACTTGTAAAATTTTTTTGTAAAATTATATCTCAAGGCATCCTGATAATCTAAATTTCCCGTAATGCTTTTTACTATCGAACCTAATCCATCTAATAGACCTCTTTTTGTCCTACTAGGCTCGAGGCTTTTTAAATGATTTAAAATCTTATCTGTTTTGTTCTCTAAATAGTTTATCTGGAGTTCGTATAGGATATACGTCTCGTTAGTTAGTCTGTCGTCGTAATCTCGTATTTGTTGTTTTAGTGTATCAATAACGTGTTCTATTTTGTCAAGTTCTATGTATTGTATAAATGTATGATAGTGAGTGGTTAGTCGAGTCGGTCCAAGCTTGAATGGTAAAAGTCCAGGTCCTTCATCCAGGTTGTCAAGTTTTATCTCCTGGGCTCGAGTTAGGTGGACAGTCAGCAACAGAAGTATCCTGCAACAATTTTACATTCTTAGGAGCTCGTTTAAGACGTGATTTCGCTACTGGACCTCGTTTTTTAGAGGTGTAGATATGGATCGGGAGGTCGGCTAGAACTTTATCTTGCGTATACCTTGGAGCTAACTTTTGTCGACTGGCAAACGGATTCTTTATGAATACCTGTTGCTGGGGCTCATATTCTGCCTCGGGTTCTCTAGACTTATTACGGTTCTCAATAAGGTGGGTTCGGTTGGCTAATGAAGTTTCATTTATAATATCATAGACTACTTTTATCTGTTCGCGATGAGTCTGTACGTATTGTTGGAGTAAACGTTCAGTTACGTCAATGTCAATAGGGTCACGTGGGTCAAAATGACCCTTTAAAATATCATACGGTCTACAACGAGTGAAGCTGTGGATCGAGCTATTGTATGCTATAATAGCATACGGCATAAGGTTTACTATTGGTTCGTCCTTTTGTTTTAATTTTAAAAGGCGAAGATGCTCTAACAGCGTGGAGTGGAACCGTTCTATATTGCCATTATCATTCGGGGAATGAGGCAATGTCCTATGATGAAGTACTTTATGGAGTCTGAGAGACTCTGCAAAGAGTTGGTTCGTAAATTCAGTCCCATTGTCTGTCACTAAAGTCAGCGGAAGGCCATGGGGAGTACAGAAGTAAGAAGGGCTCTAAGTATGCTTATTGCAGTACCGTCTTGAAGGTGATAAGCCTGCCCGTACTTTGTAAAAACGTCTATGAATGTTATGTACTTTTCACTCTGTACAGTGAATAAGTCAGCGTGCACTATTTCTAATGGTTTGGTAGCTGGTGGTACGATATTGAATTGTTGTTTTATTGGATTCCTATCGTACTTACTTTGGCCACATATACTACACTCATTTATGTACTTAGTTATATGATCTTTCATTCTTGGCCAATCTAGTATCTACGAGATAGGGCGAGGTAACACTCATTTATTCCCCTATGGTTTGTTTTGCCATCATGGTAATGTCTAATAATATCTTGTTGTTCAAGGTACTGTTTTACGTTTTCCAGCTCTACCTTACATAAAACAAGGTTCATCGATGAACTTCTAAATTTTTCCTGGATTATAGGGATTATGCGAAACATAGCTAAAGGTGGATTTATTAAAAGTCCTTTTTTACTTTGGGATTAATGTACTCTTTAATAGTATTCACTACGTCATTTTCTAAGTCTGATTCGGTTATTTGTACTGTCACTCGCGTATGAGTATCGAAAGGTTTAGTTACAACAGGTCTTCGTTTGATGTCGTCTACAAGTGTCATAGATAGTTGTCGATGAAATTTGTTAATGGGTTCGTCTGTAATAGGAACCTCTAAGATAGGATTTTCTTTACTTGTGTGTGCTGTACTAGTATCCGAGTTGTCTGTAGTGAATTGCCTTTCAGAAGGATTGGCAACTATGGAGCTAACTTCTTCGTTATGAATTTCTACTCGGGAAAGGGCATCAGCATTGGTGTTGCTTTTGCCTTTCTTGTATATGACTGTAAAGTCATATTCACTGAGTTTTAGTCTCCACCTGGTAAGTCTGAAGTTAGGCTCCTTAAGGCTCATAATCCACTGAAGTGGTTTATGATCGGTTAGAATTTTAAATTTTCTACCAAATAGATACGGCCTAAAATATTTCGTTGCCCACACTATTGCGAGCAATTCTTTCTCAATAGTACTATAGTTAATCTCGCTCTCGTTAAGAGTGCGAGAGGCATACGAAATCGGTTTATCCGATCCTACAGATCCCTGAGATAGAATGGCTCCTATTGCAAAGTTAGATGCGTCGGTCGTTAGTATGAACTCCCTAGTAAAGTCGGGGTACTGTAATATTGGGTCATTGGTCAAAAGTTTTTTGCACTTTTCGAAACAGTCTATGTACGTGTCGTCTAACGTAACTTTCCTATTCTTTTTCAAGCAAGTTGTCATGGGTTTAGTAATTCTAGCGAAGTCTGGAATAAACTTCCTATAATAACCTAATAGACCAAGGAACTGTTTTATTTCTTTGGGAGTTTTTGGTAACGGATACTTCTCAATAGAGGAAATGTTGTCTGGGTTAGGTTTTACACCTTCACCACTTATTACATGGCCGAGATAAGCCGTTTCAAGCTTGAGAAATTCGGATTTATCCATCTGGATCTTAAAGTTAGACTCGCGAAGTCGTTGGAAGACCTTTTCCAGGTTAATCATGTGCTCCTGGAGGCTGGCACTGTATACTGTGATGTCATCTAAGTAAACTAGACATATCTCGTTTTGCAAGCCTCTGAGGACGTTATCCATCACACGTTGGAATGTGGATGGAGAATTTTTCAAACCCATGGGCATTCGAAGAAATTCGAAGTGCCCGTGTTCGACACTGAAGGCAGTCTTCTGAATATCACTAGGGTCCATTTCAACCTGATGAAATCCACTAGCAAGGTCCAAGGTCGTAAAGTATTGACACTTGCCTAACTTGTCCAATACGTCGGTAATGTTGGGAATTGGGTATTTGTCATCTATGGTTTTATCGTATAACTTCCGAAAATCAATTACAATACGCCACTTTTGTTTGCCTGAGGCGTCTGCCTTTTTGGGCACCACCCAAATTGGCAAACTCCATACAGACTCCGAAGGTCGTATAATACCTTGAGAAAGCATCTTTTGAATCTGCTCTTTAACCTCTTTCGATGAACAAAAGGGTATCTATAGCTCTTTGTGTAAACCGGGATTTCATCGGAGGTGTTGATTCGATGTTTGACCTTGTTAGTAAATGTCAAGGTTTCATTGTCGATATAAAAAACATCTGCGTATCGCGAACAAAGTGATTTTAAATTAATTCTTTCCTCCTCGTTTAGATGGTCGGTACGCAAACGTGATACTACGTCATGCGCGCGTGACTGTTGTTCAGTACGCGTGCACTCAATATTAAAGATTTCTGCTTCAACAAAATAGTCTAAAGATAGTATTGCGTCGTTATTGGTTAAGTTTTGAACCTCTAAAAGAGCGCGGTTATTGATTACAGTCGTTACGCATTTCGAGATTATACAGTTACATGTTATTTGCTCTGGAATGAATACGTCGCCATCCAGGGCATTAATAGGAATTCTAACTAGCTTTGAGCTCTGTGCCGGGATAATATCTTCGTAAAGATTGATATTTTGAGAGTTAAACATTTTTATTTCATTAACCATAGAACGAGTAGTCAATGTCCTATTTTTCAAGTCGATCTTAGCTTCCCACTTAGTGAGTAAGTCTAATCCAATCAGTCCGTCGAAATAGTCATGGAATTTGTAGACAAAGAAACGTAAATCCTCTATATCGTTGAACTCAGAAAAACAAGGCAACGTTATGGAATAATTATTTATGCTAGTGGCGTGAACATTGGTGACCTCGAAAGGATCGTAATTTAATGGTACATTAGAAAAATATTTTTGAACTGCCTGTGGGCTTAAAAAGGACTGGTTAGCACCAGTATCTATTAATAGTTTGAGAGGCGGATTACTGATTTGAATATATGGTAATTGCCTCTGACTCTGTAAATTTATCTCTATTTTGGCTTTTTTAATACTTGATCTCTCCGAAAACTTTGGCTATCATCTGTGACTTGGTAGTCCTCAGCATCAATAGCGGCCGTACAGCTCTGAGAGTTGTCATAGTGAAACGCTGGATCAATTTGACTATCATAGTACGGCTGGTCGGAATAATCATAACTTTCTGAATTATCGCTATACTGTGGCAACGTGTAATCGGAGTCATTATAATAGTAGTTATCGTTGTAATGAGAGCTCGCGTCGTAACATTCATTCATATTCATTTCGCGCGTTTTAAAATAGTTATTTGGCGGCGGGTTACCATGTACGCGCCAATCGTGACCTCGAATTCCTCCACCAGATGGAGGCAAAGGTTTGGGCGTGAAGTGCTGGATACCGCTCATCGGCTTTGGCGTAAGATATTGACCGGGCTGGTTCCTAGGCGGAAGGCGGAACAAATTACTTTGCGGATTATAGTTAGGCGGCCTAGCGCTTAGCATCTGCTGAGTTCGTGAAGGACCGGCACGTACCTGTTGCTGATGGTAGCCCTGCATAGGGCCTCTAAAGCCTTGGTGAGGCTGCGGCGCGAACCTAAATGGCTGAGGAGCTGGTGGCAGTGGCCTCTGCATAGCTGGTGCGGGTCAGAATGGTGCTTGTGAAGGTTTTAGGATCTGTACAGGTGCTGGTTGAATCTTAGGGGCCGACTGGGTCCTAGCTACTGAGTCATTACGCTGTTGCAAGTACATTATATTTAGCTCCTCTTGTACAAATTCTAAAGCTTTCTCTAATGTGTCGGGTCGCATGCATCGTATGCGGAAGCCAAGTGGCTCTTGCAGCCCTCTAACAAATGCCTGCTTGGTAAGTTTACGGTATAATACACGTTTGGCTTCTATCGTGGTCGCTAAAGACTCATGAAGGCTGATGTATGTCATGATAGTGCTAAATAGTGTTTGACAGTGATCATAGAATTCCTGTAGAGACCTTCCCCCCTGAGTGGCCAAAGAAAGGTCGTTATAGAGAGCAGTTTCGTCTCTCTGATCGGCAAAGTTATTAATTAAAGTATTTCTTATAGCTAACCAATTATCAGGAATGCCGTTTGAGTTTATAATACCGGCGGCAGGTCCAGTAATTTTATTTAGAATACCATTTAATAAGCACAAGTTGGATAATTCACTGCCAGGCTGAGCACTAAGATACGTAGAAACAATTTGATCACATATATTAATAAATCTGGTGAGCACGTTCGGGTTGCCATCGAAGTCTGGCACCGGGCGCAAAGCCTTAAAAATAGTGTCTGGCTCGTGCGACATTATACTATCAATATCAAATGAACTGTGTCATCATTTCTTGCCTCGAACTACAGTGTTGTGGAACCAGCTCTCGGCGGCGGTATTTCCGGACCGTTACGACTTAGGGATCTTCAAGAAACGAGCCTATTCCTTCCTTAAAGGCCGGCAACGCGCCTGCGATTCCTCTGGTTTTGCGGGTGTCCATGGGCGGAGGTGATTACTTTCCATCAGGTGACCCGCTTGCTCGTTTGCCTCCTTCTGCTATAAAAAAAAAAAAAAAAAACTGTTTAAATCTAAATCTGTAAAATTTCTACTATGATCTATTTGTCTTTGCCGGCGAGACTGCAATAGCGCAGACTCGCTGGGTCCCGTAGAACTAGGACGGAAAATGTTTAAGGATAAAAGGAAACTAGTCTAATAAGGACACAAGGATAGCAACACAAGAAAGATTCTGTGCAACTCACCAACTCATGTCTCCGATGGTCGTATCGATTTTCAGATACTCTCCTCCGCGTGGCTGCAGCGCTCGTAGATTCTGGATACTCGTACCGGGGCTTGATAGCCGCCCGGGCGACCCGCGATTCCGAATTTCGATATTAGAAACCTCCCCGCGAACCGACCGCGAGTATCCTACCGACTGCGCCAATTACGTAGGCTGTAGCCGGAGGATCTAAAAAAAACTAATTTTTAAACAAACTTTATTTAATTATAAAATAAAAATTACAATTTAAAATAGCCTAAGCCTAAGGTGTTGCCTAAGTTCGAAGTAGGAACGAAGTGACAGAAAAACTGTGTGCTGGCGTAAACGTCGCCGCTGGCTCGGCGGCACGTGGAGCACGTTGCGCTGACGCTGCGGCATGTGTCGGCGTGTTGATTCGGGTCATCGTTGCTGCACTCGATGACGAAATTACTTTTATATATACTTGACAAATATATCGTATATAATTCGTTCAATATGCAAACTTTACTCTTTTTGTTGACCAACAAAAATACCTAAATCATTTTAAGTTGCGACTTTTCTGGAACCTATATTAAGTCTAATATGAATAATTAAAAAAATAGATCGTTAATAAAATACAAATTTTATGGGTCGTTAATAGGAGCTTTCACGTTATTCGGCTTGAGAGCTTGCACGACGTAGACCAGAATGGCGTCACAAGCTCTCAGCTTGCACGACGTAGACCAGAATGGCGTCACATGCTGTCCCATCCAGCACAGTATATACTGTGACTCTAGGGTGGATAGTTACGAAAAAGAGCGCAGTAGGCTATAGGATTTTTACGCAAAACGTCAAGCACGAAAAACTAGTTCAAGCCTACATATACCTACACATTTAATTCATCAGCAGTGCGATTCTCTAAGTTAAAGTCTTGGTAACAACGGCTGCCGCAGCGCTGAGAATTGACTCTGTTTCTTTCACATTCATAGAATTGGAAAGAGACAGCAGATCACAGCCATGCGCGCAGCGTCTAAATGTCGCTTAGAGAATCGCATAGCTGGCCAGCTACACTGTGCGCCTTGTAATCGTCTCTTTAGTTTCGTCCTTTTCGGCTTCGCAAGTCACATTCGAGCAAATCACAAAGACCAGCTTTCAACAAATTGTAAGATTCGCCGTCACCGGTTACGGTGAGGAGGACATGATATTCGGCTTAGATTTTGCTGTTTTAAAACAAACTCAGTAGTGTCTCAGTTAACTGATTCGAGCTCAGTTTCGCTTATGAAGGTACAGTATTATTTTATTTTATTCGTGTAGTTAGCTAACAGTTATTATTTCTAAGCCAGTTTCCAGTTAATCAGCTTTCATAATGCCGGGTCACAGGCAATGACCTTTTATAAATAGACTAGTTATACGTGAATGAATTGCATTTTAAAATGGCGATATTGTTTCTATGACGTAATACACGTCGAAAGGGAAAATCATATCATTAGCCTATTGTTAAAAAGAGATAGACAATATTTTGACTTTTGGTAGTTGACCAATGAGCTCATAGAATTTATGCGCTATCTCGGCCGCCATTGTTTTTCTCTTTCACTCTTACAGAAAACATAGTATACGCTCCTCACTCATGCGTATCGGATTGGCAACATGGCAAATGTCATCACTAAATGAAAATTTGTATTTTAAAGGACCATGGGCATTTTGTATGAACACTGGACCCACCACCTTCCAAAATTGTGCAACAGTGATGAAACGTAAGTCATATGAAAGCTCTTGACGTGTACTTTATTTCATTCTATAGCAGCCAAGTTCGAATCCTGCGCAAAAATGGCGTTTTGGTACATTCAAAAAATATTCTAAATGTAAAATTCCAATGTGGCAGATTAGCTTCCATCCTTATGAACGCTACCCTTTGCATGTTTAGGTTTTTCAGTGTAAATTAAACAAAAGATTCGGCAAGTTGATTTTTTCTATAGTGAGTTGAGTATAGTGAGTTATAGTCCTAGCTACTGACTGATAGCTAATCATAATTTAATATCGAAACAAAACATTTTTTCAAAAACGCACCAAAACACCGTTTTCGCGCTGGATTTGAATTTAGTTGTCATATAATAAAATAAAGTACACGCTAAGAGCTTTCATATGACATTTAATTCATCACTGTTGAATAAAGCTGAAAAGTGGGTCCAAAATGACGCATGGTCCTTTATATTTACAATACTTACGAATGAAGTAAGACATTTTTATTGTCTCTTACGGTTGCAGTATAATTTTTACAATTTCTGGATACATAGGAAGGCATTTTAACCAATCAACAAATCAAAAACTTATAAAGGTAACGATCGTGTAAATCGTGTTGACGTGACACTGACTGACGTGTGACTGAGTGAAACTCGGGCAATTACCTGAGTTTGTTCTAGTCATTACAGAGGGCAGACAACGTATCTACACATATAATATCATTGGTCACAGGATGATTGACGAAATTAAAAACTACACCTCCTCCGTACTTCGAAAGGCACGTCAAGCCGTTGTTCCCGGTTGTAGACGTATAAAAGCAGTCGTTAACTCACCAACTCGCATTGGGACAGCGAATAGGGATAAGGCCCTATCTTCCCATGTTTTGTCCTCGTGGGAAGGCATGTGCCCAACAGGTAGGTGTTTATAGGCAGACAATGATTCACACTATAGTAAGTAATCAATAGATAATTGTTTTCTAAGCACTTACAATAGAACTACAATGAATAAGTGTGTAATGTTTGATATAAATTACTTATGGTCTAACGTTCAGATAATATAATTTCATTTCATGTAATTTCATTTGATATAACAACTGACTTAATATAATAAACATTTAATATAATTTTAGATTCTATAATGTCATTTGATATAATGTACTTTTGATATAAAACTAATGATATAAAACATTATTCATGTAATAACCGCTTGTTTGGCACTGGGACAAATCTATTCCAGAAAAAAATGTCAGCAAAGTGGCACTGGGACAGATATGTCCCAAACTCATAAAAACGACTTTTTTTGTTTTTTATTGGACTGGAACTGCTTATAGTTGAGTAACTGTTCGAAACGTATTCCCTATCATTTTAGCCTTTAGCAACGTTGGTGCGGAAGGCAGTCCAGGGAATTTGAAACATTTTCCTCCAGCACCACATTTCGAAGGCGTCAAGACGGACACATCCTTAACGAAAACACAACGTATTAATTTTTAAGACAATATTTAAAATTAATTTAGGGTTAAAAAGCTATTTTTATTTATAAGCAAAAATTATATCAAATGGAGTTATAGAATATGATTATTCTACGAATATAGCTTTATAAAAATGCTCATTGTATATTACTCATTACGTTTATTATTCATTTGTTGTTATCGGAGGTGTATTTAGAACAAGTAAAAAAAATATCCAATGAACGTTGTGTCCTTTAAAATTAGTTCATTATTCATATGAAATGATACGCACCTCCACAATGAAATCAATTTAGTGTTAAAAAGCCAGCCTGCTGGGCCAGCCACCTGATATTTTCTTGTGATATAGTCCATGTAATGGACGGGTCCCACGGCGTGTCTTAAGACAATCCGCGCCGCGCCGCGGGAACGCTTAGGGATGATTTATATTAGAGCGGGCCGTGCACGGGGCGTGCCCCGTCCGGGCCCGGACGGGGGCACTGATTTGAGACGCTGCATACATTTTGTATTTATATTAGAGCGGACCGTGTCCCGTCCGGGCCGGACGGGACACGGATCATGCACGGTGTAATATGAACTGCTTCATACAAAATGTATGCAACGTCTCAAATCAGCGGCGTCGTCCGGGTCCCGTGCGGGCCCGACGGGACACGCCCCGTGCACGCCCGCTCTAATATAAATCATCGCTTAACTGCCACGCCTGTCGCGGCGCGTCCGCAAACGGGCCGTGGGCAGAGAATATATACACTACCGGGAAAAGAAGCGACACTTAAGCATGTGTGCTCGTAAAATCGCTCGCGGCTATGTGTGGGTGTCTGGATCTGCGCGGGGGCCTTGCGCGGCGCGCGGGGTGTGGGCGGGCGGTCTGGAGACCACCTCGGCTGAGGGCTGAGTCGAACGAGCGAGCGTCTGTGATGTAACTCTGTATTGCGCACCGCACGCACGGACTGACCTACGACTTAACGAGTACACGCACGAGTAATCATGCCCGGTTTTCATTATTGTTGTGTAAACGGCTGTGGTAATAACCAAAAACAAACTGATAAAAGTTTTTTCTTATTGCCCAGCGATCCAGAAAAGTAAGTGCCTACTTTATATTAATATTTTAATCCCTAGTGCCATGGGACGATTGGGACGACTGGGAGATGAGCCCATCGCCGCTCTATGCTGTAGGATGTATGTGCAGTCTTTAGTCCGTTAGTCGCTTTTTACGACACCTAAGGGAAGAGATGGAAAGACTGCACATACTATCCAACACCATAGAGCGGCGATGGGCTCATCAATATAATACTACCAACCCCTGTCTTCCCTTGAGTGTCGTAAAAGCAACTAACGGGTTAATTTTTTATAAAATACACTAATTCATATTGTATTAGATTGTTTTATTTTCTCGCATTCGTAGTGAAAAGCAGAGTGTAACACACGGTGTTAAAAATCTATTATAACTCGGTTTCTATTTACCCCCTCGCTAAAGCTCGGGAGTAAAACTACCTCGTATATAATGGGTCATTTTAGCCCCTTATATAACAATCTACTATTTCATACCTCATACACAAAAAGTAGGTCTGAAGTTGCCTGAGGAGCGGGTGGAAAGTAATACTTTTCCGCCCTAGGGAGAATCATTTTTCTTGGGACACTCCTTTTGCGTGTAAAAGATATAACGCAACACTTCCCAGTGCTCAGGCACATACCGTTGTCACCACACCAATCGTATAAGGCGTTAACATCGTCTGCAACCTTACGCAGTCCCTTATGGAATCGATATGACAGAATTTTTTTAAGCATTATTAGAGACATATTTTAAGCTTAGGAACAAGATCATTTACGTACATAACAAATAATAGGGGACCCAGATGCGAACCCTGTGACACGCCAGACACAATAGAGACTGGCTGCAAGCGATAACCTTTTAGAGCTACAATTGACTCCGATTGGAGATGTAGGATTTTAGCCAGCGAAGAAGACAGCCGTGTACACCCATAGAATCCACTTTACCAAGTAATATTCTGTGATTGACTTTATCAAATGCTTTTTGAAAGTCCGTATATATCGAGTTAACCTAACCATGATCATTAAATACTTTACAGATGTAGTTGGTGTATTCCAGTAAGTTGCGGTCGACTTACCCGCTATAAAACCGTGTTGTTGCTGGTGGAGGTACGGTTTAACATGGTGAAAAACATACTCGTAAATTAGAGACTCCAGTACTTTTGCAAAGCAGCACAGAATACTTATCGGCCTATAATTAGTGCGGTCACTAGAATCACCAGACTTATGAATGGGTACCACATGGGCCTCCTTTCAGACACCCGAAAATGTGCCAGTCTGCAAAGATTTTTTATAAATAATGCAAAGTGGCAAAGCAAGAGCAGACGCACAACGCTTAACGAAGTAGTGAGGTATGCCGAGCCAGCCCCCTTGTTCTCGGACAAAGCAAGCAGTTTCTTGACAACATCTTTCCCAGAAACATATACAGAAGACAGAAAATAGCTAGGATGCAACACCTCTTCTCTAGTGGAGCCGCCACCGCTGTCAGGGGCGAAAACTAAAGAGAAGTAATCCAAAAAAGCTCAGCAGCTGCCTGGCCACCAGTAGCGATTCTATTACCAAATCTAACCGTGTCAGGAATAGATGGGTTGGATTTCTTCCTCTTAAGAAAGAAGAAGAACAACTTTGTTGTTTCAGAAAGAGACTCTTCAACATTGGAAACATAAGAGTCGTAGCAAGCTTTAATCAGCTTCTTTGATCTAGAGCGTAACAGCTGAAACTCGTTGTAGTCCCTGGGATTGCCAAACTTTTAAATCCTTTTTCGGAGATACACGCCCTCAACGGCTCTGAGAACCAAACAGGGTAATTCGACCGTCCAATAACTTTGAGCTTGAGCGGCGTGTTTCTCTTTATAATGTCGTTCAAAATATTTATGATAGCAATGAACGTCGGAATCAACATCATCATGAACGAGAATATGTCTCCAATCTACGACATTAAGTGGCTCCATACATGTGGAAGTGTCACACTTGCGAAAGTTAGGTACCCTGACATTCTTTGTAACAATTTTTGTCCTAAATTGAGCCATACAAATTAACTTTGCATAAGAGCACTAAATTGAATACGACATTATTTTAAACCGCAGTACTTAATTCAAATATCATGTATTGTTTAGGTTACTTCATTGGCTATCTATTAAACTTTTGTTTTGTTTAAAATTAATCAATTTTTATCCCTTGCAATTATATTATTTACACTACCACTAATAAAGCTATCACCGATGGTGAAAACAAGCCATTATTCAGTAATAAGTAATAACCTGAGAGCATTCAATGCTCTTAGGTAATAACTTGTATAAGAAGCTATTACCGAGTGTTATTACTCGGTATTAACTTCACCATAGAAATCTAATACCGACTGATAATAGCATTTATTTTTCAGTTTGAGGTTCTCTAGAAACAATACCTATATGAAATTCACAACCCTATATATACATATACCTACCTACTTTTCTAACTGAGGATTTAATTTTTACATAGGCAAAAATTCAAGGCTACCTCTTTTCTATTAAAATAAAATAACTTTATTTTTTATTTCTTATGCCCATAGATTAGAAAAAATGGTGGGCAAGTTGATTTACCGCCAACTCTACCTCCTTATCTTTGGACCATGATCCAGGATTGGGGAGATCAGGTAATTACAGTGGAGCAACTGCCGTCTGATCTCCGTGACCCTGTTAACAGGGAAACCTAACCAGCTTGGATCATAGTTGCAATTTCAGTCGCCTGAGTGTGCAACGATGTTTTCCCTCATACATAGAATAACCATCAATTTGTTTTTAATAAAGATTTGTACGGAACCAAAATACCTATTATTTTTCTACCCTCGATAATATAATCACGATTCGCGGTATAAACTGCAATCACTTAAGCATACCTCGGTAATAGCTTCATCCGGCTTTTAATATTTAATATTTTTTTTCTTTATATATTTAATCAAAACCTATCTTTTATCATTAGAATCGTATTTTCATTCATCATTTCCTTCGAGTAGTATAAAGTCCAGATCTTAAAGTATCAGGAAATATATATTTGTAACTGTTTTTACGATCGGAAATTCTTATTTCAAAAGTTTAAACCTTAAGGCCTTGATTTTACCTTGGTAACACCTGCGTTTACCTTAGTCTGTGATTAACATATAATAAAGAAATAAAATAAAAAAGCAGTTTCAGTTTCGACGACCTCCGTGGTTGAATGGTTAGCAAGCCGGGTCTGGCATCGCACCAATTGAGGTCCCGGGTTCGATTCCCGGTCGGGTCAATTTAGAAAAAACTATTTGTCTAAATTGATTTCGGGTCTGGGTGTTTTTTTTATTTATCCGTTATCTTACCATATTAACGAGTTTCAAAATAATACTGATCTTGGTCTCTAGATAATTCGTGTGAGCGTAAACAAATTTTATTTATTTTATTTTATTACTTTTTAGAGGACGACGAAAAAGATGCAAGACATTTTATAGATTTAGACAAAGTTGGTTTAATCCTTTAGAAGGACATTGACAGGGTTTAGACCAAGTGCTGCCCAGACGATGGAAGTACTTCCAAGTGGTTGTTTACGTTACTGGTAAATAAAAAAAATATAAAAAATATCGGTCCGAGGGTTACCGGCTAATTAAATATTTTGTTTTTAAGATTTCTCATGTGATTTAAGCATGAGAAAATGATTATTTTCTATTTTTTTATGTTTACGCACAAAAATAATATGTAACGCCATGCTTATCAGATTTTAAGCTTCCATCATGCTCTCTCGGTTGGCTTGAAAACCGGTTCTTTTGATATCCTCGGCTTATCACTTGGTCAGCTTGTGAGAAATATACCATTGCTTCATATTAATAGACGAGGACAATCGCGGACTAGACTGCAATAATAGTACATTGTTACCCTAGGGGTGAAAGTAGCTTATTCTAGTCCCGTGACGGGGTTTAGCGCCCGAGCGGAGCGTAGCGAGGGCGCGAATAGTTCGAGAGACTAAATAAGTCTTTCACCCGAGGTAAACACTGTGCTTTTCATTACGAATATAAATAAGGAAGGCAAAAACAAAAACATGAATGTCTTTAGTCCGTTAGTCGCCTTTTACGACACCCAAGGGAAGAGAGGGGTTTGTAGTATTAATTTGATGAACCCATCGCAGCTCTATGCTCTTGCATGTATGTGCTGTGCTGTCTTTAATCCGTTAGTCGCCTTTTACGACACCAAAGAGAAGAGAGAGGTTGGTAGTATTATTTTGATAAGTCCATCGCCGCTCTATGCAGTTGGATGTATGTGCAGTCTTTAGTCCGCTAGTCGCCTTTAACAACACCGAAGGGAAGAGAGAGGTTGGTAGTATTATTTTGATGAGCCCATCGCCTCTATATGCTGTTGGATGTATGTGCAGTCTTTAGTCCATTAGTCGCCTTTTACGACACCGAAGAGAAGTGAATGGTTAGTAGTATTACTTTGATGAGCCCATCGCCGCTATATGCTGTTGGATGTATGTGCAGTCTTTAGTCCGTTAGTCGCCTTTTACGACAATCAAGGAAAGAAAGAGGTTGATAGTATTCATTTGATGAGCCCATCGCCGCTCTATGCTGTTGGATGTATGTGCGGTCTTTAGGCCGTTAGTCGCCTTTTACGACACCCAAGGGGAAGAAAGGGGTTGGTAGTATTATTTTGATGAGCCCGTCACCGCCTCACCGCTCTATGCAGTTGGATGCATGTGCAGTCTTTAGTTCGTTAGTTGCCTTTTACGACACCCAAGGGAAGAATGGGTAGTTTGTATTATTTTGACAATTAGTCACAACTACGCATGACAGTACCTGTCAGAAAAATGATTCTCCCTAGGGCGGAAAAGTATTACTTTCCACCCGCTCCTCAGGCAACTTCAGACCTACTTTTTGTGTATGAGGTATGAAATAGTAGATTGTTATATAAGGGGCTAAAATGACCCATTATATACGAGGTAGTTTTACTCCCGAGCTTTAGCGAGGGGGTAAATAGAAACCGAGTTATAATAGATTTTTAACACCGTGTGTTACACTCTGCTTTTCACTACGAATGCGAGAAAATAAAACAATCTAATACAATATGAATTGGTGTATTTTATTAAAAATTAACCCGTTAGTTGCTTTTACGACACTCAAGGGAAGACAGGGGTTGGTAGTATTATATTGATGAGCCCATCGCCGCTCTATGGTGTTGGATAGTATGTGCAGTCTTTCCATCTCTTCCCTTGGGTGTCGTAAAAAGCGACTAACGGACTAAAGACTGCACATACATCCTACAGCATAGAGCGGTGATGGGCTCATCTCCCAGTCGTCCCAATCGTCCCATGGCACTAGGGATTACATTTGGATGAATATTTCGACTTCGATTATATCGATATTAAATTAATTACAAAAATGAAAAATATAAAAAATAGGTAATTAAGTAAGTATAATAAACAAAAAAAATATACTTACTAAGTAAGTAAGGAAGTGGTGATGTATGTGCAGTCTTTAGTCTGTTAGTCGCCTTTTACGACACGCAAGTGAAGAAAGGGGTTGGTAGTATTATTTTGATGAGCCCATCGCCGCTTTATGCTGTAGGATGTATGTACATAATAATACATAGGTAATCTTAAGTTAAAGTTCATGGTTGTAATTAATTTAATATCGATATAATCGAAGTCGAAATATTCATCCAAATGTAATCCCTAGTGCCATGGGACCACGGGGAATTAAAATTACCCGTAGACCCGGTAATGGGTCGACCCACCGGGTCCACGGGTAAAGACTGATTTTAGCCTCGCTCTAGAACGCTACAATGACGGTCTTTTTGAGCAAAAGGAGTGGAACAGTAGATTATTAACCAAGGGGATAAAGCAGTGTCTTCTGTCGCGGGTAACGATTTAAATCGAGAGCGTAACGAAGGACTCGAGGTTTACTCCCGAGCGAAGCGAGGGTGTTAAATACTTAAATCACGAGCGAAGCGAGGGATTTAAGACGAGTCCTGAGTGTAGCGAGGGATATAATTTCACCCAAGACTAAGACAGCTTTATCACCGAGGAAAATACTCTACTTTTCGTACCATTTGCAAAAAAATTAACACAATAAAACCCAAATTTCTTGGTTGCAGTAAGTATTTAATAGTACAATATTAAGCTTTAATTTAAGTAATCCAACATATAATTTGTTTAATAGGTTTTTTAAGATGAAGAAAAAGCAATGAATAACCACTGACGTCCATGTCAGTGCGAGAAAAAGAAATCAGCCAGAGAGCCGCACAAAGAGGTTCTTCAACATGCTCCCGCCCCTTGGGAACTTGCTTTCCAAGGAGCTTAGGAAATTCCCTCTAAATCACAGAGACGAGTGCCGGCTCTCTTAATTATTCCGCCTTTAGTTAGGACGTCGACGACCCGGCAGACACCGTCCGTCCTTTGATGGATGCTGTGCACGCGGCCCATGAGCCACTGCATGGGCGGAAATTGATCATCCATGACGATAACAAAGTCGCCGGCCTGAAGATTTCTCCTCTGTGTTCGCCATTTGACGCGTTGTTGCAGAGTTGCTAGGTAGTCTCTCGTCTACCGCGACCAGAAGTGTTGCCTTAAGCGTTCAATCAGCTCGTAACGGGTTATGCTGACTCGCTCGGTAACAGGCGAAGGCAGTGAGGTCAAAGGACGACCCACAAGAAAGTGACGAGGCGTAAGAGGTGTCAAATCAGATGGATCCGCCGACATCGGAATAAGCGGACTTGAGTTCATAATAGCTTCAATTTGAGAAAATAATGTATATTACTCTTCAAAAGTTAAACTAGAAATTCCAGCGATCTGCTTTAAGTGAAATTTTGCCCTTTTCACTCCTGCTTCCCAGATACCACCGAAATGCGGTGCGTATGCCGGAGAAAATTTAAAGTCAATGCCTTCGTTACACGCAAATTCGCTGACCGATTTGTTACATTGCTTTAGCAGTCTGCTCAGTTCTTTACAGGCGCCGACAAAGTTCCGAGCATTGTTGCAGTAAATTGTTTGAGGTTTACCGAGTCTTGAGATGAATCTACGTAGGCAAAGAATAAAGGCTTTACTGCTTAGGTCGCTAACCACTTCTAAGTGAACAGCCCTTGTAATAAAACAAACGAAGATACATAAATAGCACTTCGAAGTCTTTGCGCCACGACCCTTACGATTAAGAATGAGGAAAGGACCAGCAAAGTCGGTGCCACAAGTTTGAAATGGTGGAGCAGGAGTTACACGTGGCTGAGGTAAGTTTTCCATTATAGGGTTTAAAGTTTTAGCGTTGAATCTTTGACAGCGAATACATTTTCTTACCGTGGCAGTAGCTAGTACCTTGCCACCAGTAGGCCAGAAGTGGTCACGAATAGAATTTAAGAGTTGTGTCGGACCACAGTGTAGTAGACGAAGATGTTCTCGTTGAAATAAAAGTTTAGTGAAAGTGTGTTTAGGGTCTAACAAAATGGGATGTCTTGTCCCATAGGGACAATAGGCTGTGTTGTCGATTCGACCACCGACACGCAGTATGCCGTCTTTATCTAAGAACGGATTTAAAGAGAGAACAGGTGACTTACGGTTCAAAGTTTTCACAGTTTCAAGTGAGTGAATTTCTTTAGAGAAGGTTTCTATTTGTGATATTTTAGCTAACATAGTCAATGAGTAATTCAATTCAACACAGGTAAGTTCACCATGTATTTTAGTAGCATTTGTTTTTATATTATTTATGAATCTCAGTGCGTATGCAAATATTCTTTGTAGTGTGTAAAGTTTTGAGTATTTATCAAATAATATAATTTCGTTAGTTAGGATTTTAGTACTTAAGCTTATTTTTGTTTCAGGTAAATCCGAGGAACTATATCGAGATTGCGGCCACTCATCTTCAGACGTAGTTAAGAAATTGGGACCGTGCCAACAAAATTTACTATCAGCGAGAAGCCGCGGAGGATACCCCCTAGACGCTAAATCAGCAGGATTAACCTCAGTAGGTACGTGCCGCCAGTTATCCTTATCAGTGAGTTCCCTAATTCGTTCAATACGATTACAAACAAAAGTGTTAAGCGTTTTAGAATGAGTGTGTATCCATCCTAATACTATAGTTGAGTCTGTCCAGAAAACTGAACGTGAAACAGTTATTCGCAAATACTTAAGAATTTTAAAATGCAGTTTAGCACCAAGTAACGCACCTAGCAACTCTAAGCGCGGTATTGTTTCCGTTTTTACTGGACTGACCTTTGTTTTAGCACAGAGTAGGTTAACACATTCAACACCAGCGTCATTTCTAGATTTTAAGTATATGCACACACTATAGGCGTCCTGAGATGCGTCTGTGAAACAGTGAGCTTCTATACTAGTAGGAGATTCGCAAAGAACATACCTGGGAATCCTAACATTTTCAAAGTATTTCGTCTCATTATAGAAATTAATCCAAGACCTTTTTAAGTTCTCTGGAATACCGTCATCCCAGTAAATCTTAAGCAACCATAGTTTCTGTAGAAGGATTTTATGGAAAATAGTAGAGGCTGATAGAAGACCTAACGGGTCGAAAATTCTACAAGAATTTGACAGTATTGATCTTTTTGTTACTTTAGCTATGTTTTTTAGTTTCACAGAAAAATGAAGAGTGTCTGAGACAGGATACCATTTTAAACCTAGAACAGAAGATTCTTTATAAAAGTCTTGAGATTGATTAATAGTAAGAATTTCATCAAAAAATATCAGGGGCATTAGTCCGGAGTTTTCGCAAAGGAAAACAGCCTTCAGCAAGTTTTTGAATAACACTTTTAACGGTAGTTTTTAAGTCTGACTCTCAGACGAGTAGTTTCACTGCTTTCGCGCACAACGGCATGATGAGGAATGTAGTATCCGAAGGGTGGGCGAGCTACTTCGCTAAGATGGCCTAAACGCTCATATTCTTTAGTAAAGTTAGTGTAGTCAGCTTTCATATTAGTTTTTGTTAACCGTTTCTCTATGGATTAAAGTTTTTTTTTTTTATATATTTTAGCGTTTTATTAACGCTTAAATATACTTACGTAAAATTTTTTAAACACTGAAAGAAAATTTTACGTTTCTCTATGTTTAAGAATCGACGTTTGGCGATATGGTAGGAATCGCCTAAAGCGTCTTCGGGGACCTCCCGAAAGGGTAACTTAACAGAGAACCTGCCGTTAGGTAGGCGTACAGTATTAGTGATAACCTGTTCTTCACAATATTGTTCATCTTTAGAGAGTATACGTTCAGTTGGGAGAGTAGGAATATCTTCTAGTTCCCAGAGTTTAGCTACAGAGTCACTAATTTCTCTGCAAAAGTTAGAATGAGTAGTGGTATTAGGCCCCTGACAAGTTGGGCCAGAGACGAGCCAACCTAGTCTAGATTTCTGTAGAGTGGGTTTATTCTTACCCAGTTTCAGTAGTTTAGATTCAACTATTTCCCAGTAGACATCTGCGCCTAGTAAGATATCAATGGCAGAGGGTCGATAAAAGCTAGGGTTCGCTAGCTTAATAGACTCAGGAAGGTATAGACGCGAGAGATTCAACTCAACTAAAGGTAGTCGACCAGTAATATAAGGAATAACAAGACAAGACACATTAAAGTAAGAAGAGTTAATGCGAGATTTCAGCTTGATATTACAAGTCTTGGTAGTGTTAGTTAGTTTATTATTAATTCCAGTAGTACAAATGTTCGCATCAGAACAAGAAAGTTTTAATCTCCTTTGTATTTTTTAAGAAATAAAAGAAGATTGGGTTCCACTGTCAAGAAGAGCCCTAACTAGGTAAGTTTTATTGTGTTAGTATCAATCAGATCGACTTCAGCAGTGCACAAGAGAACCTGTCCGGAACTCACAGAAGATAGTGACACAGGAGACAGCTGATGAGTGAGTAAAGCAGCACCAGCAGGTGATGGCACAGTAACCGCAGCTACTTGAGAAGAGACTTCCATTTGAGAAGAAGAGGATGCCTGATGTGAAGAGAAACCCGAAGGTAAGTTAGTAGTATTTTTATTAGTTTGCTTATGAAGTAGTAAATTGTGTTTCTTGTTGCAGATCTTGCAGGCAGTGTGCCGGCAAGTCGACGAGAAATGTCCCGTACGAAGACAAATAGTGCAAAGCTTGTGCTTAGCCACCTCTGCAAAGCGAGCGTCCAACATTGAGTAAATGAACTAGAGAAGACGTCCCATACAATAAATGTGCAGTTGTGCACAGCTACAATGATACTTGTACCGTGGTGCGGGGCTTAACTAGTTGTCATAGAAATGTCTAAGCGCGCAGATGCGACACACTATTCATACAATTTTATTACCGAGTTGTAAAGTTGTAAGATAATGTTTTTATTTTTGTTAATTGTAATATTGAAATGCAATTGAGTAATTTAATGCCAAACATAAAAGTAAGTAAATAATTGATTAAAATATTTCATAACAATGATAAAAATCTTTTTCAATTATTTAAGAAAAATATTTATTTAAGTAGGTATTTATTTAAGTACGTGTAAAAATATTACTAAGTATCAAATATTCAGATGCTCAAATTTTTCAAGCATTCAATAATGCTAGATGAGATTAAAAATCGAATTTGAGTCCAATATAGGTATGAGAAATAAATAAAAAAAGTATTTCAATGATAACAAAATATTGTAATTTCCTTGGAATAATACAAGTTTAGTAAGTTTCTGCCGTATAGTTTAATTTTTATTTCAGAATTTTTTTTTTGGATAATTATCAAAAATTGGAAAATATTCTAAGTATAATAATTCTAACGAAATCCCCAATCAAACTGCCATCATAATTCCAACCCTAGTAATTATTTCACATAAAGCGTTAAAAGTGTCACATCTGCACAAAACAGAAATATTGTTACTCTATGCAATGCTATTACCGAAACATGGCCGCCGCTTCATGGCTGGCGATTTGATAAAATAATTTAGTCAAATGCATGTTAAAACGTTAATTTAATACGTACTTACAGGTGAAAAGTGATTCCATTGTTTTTATTTGTGTTTCCTGAGTTTTTTAAATAGTACCTTAGCACACATGAAGGCATATTTTTATTAAACAGAACACAGAATTACACACGTATTTGCATCTAGCGCCTACCACAGACTAATAGAGGTGGAGCGAGCTGGCTCTAACGCGTGTTGCAAACAATCTAGTTGAGATGTCTTCTCTAGTACGTAGTACATATTAACTCAATGGCGTCCAACGACATGGCCTTAAATTTGTCACATTTGTAAACTAAATGATCCTGAGAACAAATAACACAACCATTGCTATCAACAGAAGAAGTAAAAGATTTTGTCTGTTTATTTTCCTTTTTAAGTCATATAATGCGTACTATATTGCAACGTTTCCAAAAAATCAGCACGTTTACATATATAGTCACAAAATTCAACAACAATAGGTGATGAAGTAAATTTAGACCTGTGTTCTTCCCATTTCCGACTGGTGGCCCCATCTAGTTTTGATGCCATGATAAACACAATCAAAGTGTCCCAATGAGTAGTAAGCTCCTTCAGAGAATCCAAAGCATGAAGATTTTTGGTAAAGTAGTCGATCGTGTAGCGCAGAGACTTAAAGTTGTCTTTAGTTAACGCATCAAAATTAAAAAAGAGCTTTCAAGTGGTTGTTGGCCAATATTCTTTTGTTATCATAGCGTTGAACAAGTGACTTCCAAGCTAACCCATAATTATCAGCAGTGAAGTCGATTGCCTTTATAACATTAGCCTTCGGCCTCCAATGATGATCGCAAGTAGTGGAACTTGTTTATGTTTGGAATAGACGTGTTACTATTTATTAAAGAGTCGAAAGTATCCTTGAACTCCAGCCATTTGATGTAATTCCCATCAAACGTTGGCAACTGAATGGTAGGAAGCTTCACGTAACTATTGTTGCGATCATCATTATGAGCACTACAGCTATCGAAGCCCGAATGAGGATTCTGTTGTATAGTAACCGCAGAAACATTATCAATTAAACACTGAGCTAATGTAATGTTAGTACAAAAGTTGTTTTCAATAGCTTCATTTTCATGTAATTGTTCCGGAGACAAAATTTCAATCTTATATTTCAAACAGTCAAACTCACTAAACAATTCTTTCAGTCTAGCTAGTTTTAGTTGAAGTTCTGCAAGTTTTTCCTTGGTAGAGTTTTTTGCTTCAATGAGTTTAATGGTATCCAAGTATTTAGTAAATGTGGTTATTCTGGCTTTAATAGATCCTCGTTGAAGGGTAAGAGTTTTTATATCGGTAGCCATGGTGAATGATGTGCGTTTAAATTCAGACAATCAAAAAGAACTCACGCACAGTGTTCGAACTGAACAGACCAACCACCAGTAGTTACCTCACCAACCAGGTACGTGGGTAATAATTTCAATATTAAAGTAATAGTGAAGTAAGTAAGTACTGTACAAAGCAACCAACCTTGTACGGCCGGATCGATACGGCAAGATATCAGCGGTTACCAGTCAGCTGTTCGCATGCAACGAAGGTTAGTCGACTCGCTGGGCGAATCCAACTCATGAGTAGTCCACAGAGCGGGAACCAAGAAGCAGGATTGCAGCGAACCTAATTAGTAGATATTTTATTATAGTACATCTGACTCCAATTCAGCGCAATGAGAAAAAACAAAAAAAAGAACAATTTGCGTAGGTATGCCGGGTCACGTCCCTGTGGTGCGATCCTCCAGCTCCGCACAAATCTCCCTTTCGCCAGCCGTTAGATGTATTGTTGTCGGTCGGCAATCCAGGAAAAAACTTAATAATTTTCTGTCCTGTGATCACGTCGGGGTCACCAATGTTTGGGCGTCTTCAATGAAAACCCAAATTTCTTGGTTGCAGTAAGTATTTAATAGTACAATATTAAGCTTTAATATAAGTAATCCAACATATAATTTGTTTTAATAGGTTTTTTAGGATGAAGAACAAGCAATGAATAACCACTGACGAACATGTCAGTGCGAGAAAAAGAAATCGGCCAGAGAGCCGCACAAAGAGGTTCTTCAACATAAGCATTTATTAAAAATAATGACAATTAAAAGTAAAAGTTAACATTCGAAACATTGTTGATTATTGATAGAGAGAGTTACATTTTTGTTTGGTACATTTATTGTTGATGAGTTGATTTGTAATTTTTTTTTTAATTTGTTTTATTTCCTTTTTCAAAAAGATGTATAATGCTGTATATACAAACTCAATGGTGTAAACACAGATGTAGTTCAGTATAAATTTCCAAATTTAAATCACATTCTCCCCCTAGAGGATGAATGAAATTCAGTACAATTTTCTTTCCCTGTTTTTAACAGATTAAAAATGATTATGTTTGCTTTTTGTGGCATAGAATGTCACTTTTTTGAGCAAGTGGTACGAAAAAACTATTGCTGCTCATGTTTCACTGGTCGGAGAACAATTGGCAGTTGTGCGCACGTTGTATGCCTAGTTTGGTTTTTAGGGTGGGCTAGGCACGAAGACGTTGTGTGGCGCCCTGCATTATTCCTCGACAGTATTATCATAGATGACGACGACGATGACGACGATTAAAGGTACTAGATTGTTTGTACTAAATAGATGATTGTAATAATAATGTATCTTTTTTTGTTTTAAAGTCAAAGTCAAATTAATTTATTCAATTTAGGCTACAATAATTGCACTTATGAATGTCGCTACGCCATCGGTTCCTAAGTCCTAACTATGGGTCGGGATCGGGAGCCTTGTACTGAGAAGAACCGGCAAGAAACTCAGCAAGGACATTTCTTTTCTCCCTTTCTTTTACAGCGTCAATACAAATTGGAAAATGCCCTCTCTATCATAAAAGGACATTTTCCATTACAACAAAAAATACATTACGATACGATCACAACACATACAAAAAAAATATCCATTAAAAACAGCTATTGCTCGATATAAAATAAAATAAAATAAACAACGTCTTACAGTATTTTTGAAACAAGAAAAAGAAAGACTATTAGATAACTATTAGACAAGTTTGTAATAATTATTGTCATAATAATAATGTATTGTAGTGATAATGTAAAACATTGTTTATAAATAATTGCTGTAACTAAAAAAAATGGTATAAGCCGTTATTACTTATAATCATTTTTAAAAATATTTTCAATGTTCTAAAGGACATTGACAGTCATTAACATCAAGAAGCCAGTATCAATAAAATCTATAAAATACTGTTGTTTTTCTTGTTAACGTATAACTGTAAAGATAAACTAAATAAAACAACGTAAAACATATTTCGTGTTTAATCAATTTAAAAAATTATGTAGGTAACTTAATTATGATAGAATCAATGTTATAATTTATTTAATTAGTTTTATGAGACGATGACGAAAAGGTGCAAGACATAAATGCATTTTTATTTTATAGATTTAGACAAAGTTGGTAGGTAGTTAACATTAAAAAGCCAGTATCTATAAAATCTATAAAATCTTTTGTTTATCTTGTTAGCGTATATCTGTAAAGATAATCTTAATAAAACAACGTAAAACATAATTTCGTGTTTAATCAATTAAAAATTTTCTGTAGGTAACCTAAGATAGAATCAATGTTATAATGCTATTAATTTTTGATGACAGTCTCACTTATAGAAACGGAAGTTGTTTGATTAATTTCAATGAAGCGTGGCAGCACTTTAGATTGAGCAAGAAATTAACTTTTTATTACATTTCTAATAATTAGGATAGAAACAATTTCACGCGATCCTTTTGGGATCGGCGGTTTAGACAAAATGACGAACTTTAGTTTTATTTTATTTTCGGTAATACTTATTTTAGGTAAGTCTCAATTATTGTTGTTAAATATTAAGAATAACATGAAGCAACGTGATACAACTTCAAAGAAGAATATGAAATTGGCGGTAAAATTCTGCTTCAAATGGGGTAGGCTCTAATATCTATTTATTCTGACAAGCAGCATTTTTCTCATAGCTTTGAAAGATCCTAGATCGAGTTAAAATACAGGATCTATCTATACAAATAAGTACTAAAAAAATTTCAGAGTCAATAACGCACGCGCAGTTTCCTATATAGGTACCTGGTATTGAAAGCATCCATGAGATAAGGAGGGACGTGGTTTGTTTGCCAATTCAATTACAATAATAATATTGTTAATAAAACCTACTTATTTCTGGTTGCAGGTGCATCAATAGCTATACCACAACCCCACTCAACCAAACTAGAAAAAGCAACCAACGCAAAACACGTTGCCAAAGCATCAGCAAAGAGCGGAAACGGCACAGGTGATGTTGAAGAAATAACAGACGACGGATGGGAGTATGAAAACACAACTTTCGTTGACACAAGAAGAATTCTGTACAGTAAGAAGTCTCCTGTCGGCAAAAGGCCTTATATGGTAAGATCAAATTTTCGCGCGTTAATTCTAACCACAGAATTCTACAGTTGCATGGTATTAAAGTAGCGCCTGGTGCCAAATGAAGTTTGTTGCAAATTTTGCAAAACAAATTTTCGTTTACGTTAACATCATCGAATAGTGAATAAAATAAAACCCTAGGCTTGGGTTATTTTTTTCCACTATTAGAACGGTAAAATATTATCGATAAAATTTCGAGGATCTTGTAAAATAAGCCCTTCTTAATTGATGATGATGATGGTCGGAGGAGCTACCTCCGACCCGAGCTAAGGCGTTTTAAGAGGAAAGAAGTTTTCTGTTGTGTGGTCCCAGTTGATAAAATCCGATGACAGTCACTAAAACCACTTTCCCCTTCCCTCATATCACTAAACACCCCCACAGGTCTACCTCCAGCTGACAAAGGAATCAGCGAAAGCCCATAAATACCGCGGCTGGTTGTGTGGCGGCGTCATCGTCGATGCCAATTACGTGCTCACTTCGGCTGCCTGTGTGGAAGACGCTGATCACTTTTACATCGTGTCTGGCACCACCAAGTTCGTCGATAGCTTTGATTACAAGAACGACGAGTGCGTCTGCAAACACCGACGCAAGGTTGTGTGGAAGTGCATACCTAAAAGTACGTCAATTTTGGTTTTTATTTCTTTAATGATTGTCCTTATGATTTAAGGAAGGTCACCAAACCCAGTGTGCATGGAAAATAACACATACAAGTACCAACTAAAGTAGTCATAAAACTAGGTTAAACATATTATAGGTTTTGCAAGTACAAAATACAAAACTTCTTTTGGACATCTTTCACTTGTAAAACGCTTGAGTTTTAAGTTGAACCTAATTAAATAAAAAATACTGTTAGCCATGTTAAACCACGGAGTGTTTTCTTATCTGCAACTCTGAATATGATTAATCTTACGATTAATAATAATACAGTAATTTAATACATTTCCTAGATTACAAGTTCGACTTTCAAGATAGTATCAAGTGGTCTTCCAATGACATTGCGATTGTGAAGGTAGACAAACCGTTCAAACTTGGAGTGTTAGAGAAAGGCTGTGAATTCGCCACCGACCTCATCTGTTACAACAACATCAGTAGGGAGCTGGAGAAACCAGGCACCAAGGCGTACATCGCTGGTTGGGGAAGCGGCAGTAACTTCAGAGAGGTTGGTATATTCGTCATCAGAAAATTATAGAATTGAAGTTCTAGAGAACTTTTGATAAAGTTCTTAAGTTGAGCGTCTATTAGTGTTCTGATTTTAATTAAGAACTGTACATTTAAAAAATTTCCTATCAGGGTGTCTATCGTAAACAAAGGGTCCACATACCAGAAAATGCGAAGAGCCTCCAAGAAGCCAAGGTCTGCATAATGGACAACGAGCAGTGCGCGAAGAAGTGGGCTCAACGGTTCCGGAGCATTATCACACAGTACATGATTTGCACTAAGGACGTCATGAAGAAGCTTAGTGAGATCTGTGAAGTAAGTGTAGTCCAATCATCGATTGTAACACTAATAAAATATAGGGAATCACAATATTCATAATCAATTTACCAGTTATCGAAAACGAACTACTAACGAAAATGCTGCCGCTGCATGTTTGATACTTGTTGTTTAAATAATAAGCTAAATATACCGCAAAAGGCAAAAAAAGGCCACAACAACAAAAATATTAAAATGAATCTAAACCTTAATATTTCATAATTGGGATTCATTCACAGTAAAAGCCGCACAGCTATGGAATAGACTCCCCAAATCCATTCAAGATTGTCCTTCCATAATTTCATTCAAATTAAAGCTCAAAAAGAACTTTCTTAGACTACCAGTATAACATGATCATATAGGTAGACATTATAATAAAAGTATACAAAATTATATATTTATTTAAGTATATGTATTTTATTGTTATTTTATTTGTATAATTGTTTATTTTGTATATATACTTATTTGTATTAGGTCTAGGTAATTGTCTTTTTTTTTTGTTGCACTTTGTGTCACCCTTATTACATTTAACTCACACACTCTCTGGGTTGACTATCTCTTTTAGAGATAAGTCCACCTTTGCGCACAATGTCTCTTGTTTTTTTTGTTTCTGTGTAATAAAGAATAAAATAATAATTTTATGCGACAATTTTCAGAAAAAATACGCCAACTGCACCGACGTGGAAAGCCGTAGACAAATCGAAGCAGACGCCACGGATGGCGCGACGAAGATCTTCAACATAGACCTGGGGAGGCATTTGAAGGACCCTGACGACTACACCGCGAGACGCTCTTCGAACCAAGGTGGATTTTGTGAGGTGAAGCCCTTTAATTCTGTTTTAGTCTCTAGCTAGGGCAATCTTTGGCAAGTATCGTCAATTAGTGGTTTACCAAAAGTAATTAGTGCTTTGTCATAAAACTATTGAAACCCAACCCTATCCATGCCATTTGATAATGCAAATCAAAAGTAAAATTAATTATACCCTTCCAAAATGACAGAATGATCACGGCGGTCCACTCATAGTGAAGTACCAAGGCAAGGAAAGAGCGACTGGTGTGATATCCGCATGCAAGATCGACCCCAAGTCACACAGCTGTCACGGGCCCTTTTTATACACGTCGGTCTTCAAGAATCGGCAGTTCATCTCTTGCGCTATTCACAAAGATGTCGAGTAAGAATTATCATGTACCAACTGTTTTTCGTTTTGTGTTTCTTTAACTTCCATGAACGTCGGCATTAGCATTATTCACATGTTTAACAACAGGATTAACTTGAACAACAACTTACTTTTGATGTAGTCGTCATAAAAAGGATATAACCACTATTATTATACCTATAACTAACTTTCTGTCTGGAAAAATTACGAGATTTCCAGGACCTGTCCCAAATCGGGAAACTGTCGAGGTAACAACCTCCGCCGTAAATGCTTGGCCACGTAGACGGGCTAGGCGCGGTTGCGGGTGGCGGCGGCGGTTGGCTAATTTAACAAATGTATGAGAATGTATAAAGCATGCCACGACGCGCGCGCGGCGGGCTAGAGCGGCTGCGGCTGGCGGCGGCAGTCGGCGGCGGCGGTTGCGGGCGAGGCGGGCGTGGCGGGCGGGTGGGAGGGAACAATGCTACGGGCTAGTTTGCGCCTGGCCACGGTGCACAGCGGTTTCTCGAGCGGTTGAAACGGGCTAGCGCGGGACGGATCGAGCGAAACAAATTTGTTTAGACGAATCTACGAGCGGTGAGACTTTATTATGGACACTTATGGACAATTATGGACTACTTCAATATGTTCAACATATAATTAATCAAAAGTTTCAATACTCATTCTAATGTACTCATAAAATTTGTCCGGATACTTTCCGATGCATATTGCATAAAGATTCAAAAATTCTCCACATTTATGACGATCTTTATTTAATTCATACACTCCATCTCTTGAATTTAAAATGTCGTGCATAAAATACGAACTGCTGTCAAGGCAATTACGCGTCACTTTAGAGCCATCCTCAATACGTCCACTTAGCCAGCCGCTGTAGCCGCTACTGAATGTACGTGGTGTGGCATGCCACGCGCCCGCAGAAGTCAGCCGCGCCCGCGCACGTGGCCAGGGCGTAGACCTCTAAGATGAGATTTGTTTCCTACCACTAAATTTTTCTGTTAAATAGGGAACAAGCATCTGCATCGCTTCAACACTTTATACATTGTGATAGGATAGGGGTGGTACTTCTAACCCGTTAAGGCTAAGTACTACATCTAAATTCATCGACAAAAAAAATAATATAGGGGTCCAACTTAGTTTTGAGTATTCTGTAAAAAATAAAAAAAGTGATTGTAAATCACAAAATAATTAAGTATAATGATTTTTTTCTCACCAAAATAATCTCAAACTAACGAAACAAAGTAATTGATTAGTTAACCAGTGTCATTAGCTACCGTTTGCCATTTTTTCATGTTTCTACAACGTATGAAACCTTTGATATCGCATTGAAAAAAAAAAATGGTCATAAATTATAGGGGGAGGGTTGGACCCCCCATATTATTTTTTTGTCGATGAGTTTAGATGTAGTACTTAGCCTTAACGGGTTAGAAGTACAACCCCTATAACATTGTATAGACTTCAGAAGTCATATAGCTCCTTTTACACACCGGATTCAGTGGCTTCTTCTAGTGAAGTCAACGTATCTTATGTTTAAAATGTTGTTAAAAATAAAGATTATTATTATCTGTAATAATATTACAGATAATAATAATATAATGGTATACATACTTTATTCTCAGTAATTTAATATAAACAAATATACCATTCCGTTTTCAGAGAGAATTGTAGAAGAGTCTTCCGTACAGGAATAACACACGAAGAATGGTCGGTGAACTGGGACAACGTGGAGGAGTAAATACTTTTTTTTAAATATAAATTACATACATACATATTATAATTACGACTATTAGCTCCGAAGGGTTAGTCAGATACCAGACAATAAGGACCGCAAAAGCAGTCCTCTGCCATAGCCCACTTTTCACCAAATAGCGACTGCACATGTGCTCAGCGTGACAGGTGGTGAGCCCATCGCCACTCTGACATATTCATTGGCAGTTCGCTTATGAAAATAATCATGTGAAGTAATTTTCAAAAACTCAGTATGGTTTAGCTAGCGGTTATGCCCGGACATAGCCATAGCACAGAGATTTCGTCCGACCCAAGTCCGACCAGATGATCGTCTATAACTTGCTCATTTATTTGCCTTCCACTGTTACAAAGAGGGGCTGACATAACAGTAAAGATGTAGTGGTTTATTATCAAACATTGGACAAACCTTAAGAAATTAGTAAGTTTAATATGTGTAACGTAAAATTCTTAAAACAAAGTTACTTACAGAAGTGAAGAAGACGGCGACGCCGGCGGTGACAAAGAAGAAAAACCTGACAGGTAATATGTACAAGAGTATATAAATTAATACCAACTGAATAATTTATTTGCATTTCTTGTAACCAAATCTGAAGACACCTGAAAATATAACTACGCCAACCATAAGAGTGAAAAAAGCTCTGCATATGCATACGATGGTTGAAAGGCTAATAATTGATCTAAGCGACATTGTTTGCGATATTGAGTAAAATACATATTCGGAATCAGCAAATTTTTCTCCGCCGTTTGAGTCAAGTTTCGAAATTTTTGACTACCCAGAACAAAACAGGCCTCAAAGCTCATTGATCTATATGACACAAAATTAGACAAATTTGAAGACACGATGACTTAAGCTATTTTGATTTTTCGTACTTTTATTACATGTGTCGATTAAGGCATTTGGCTTTTTCGCCATGCTTGTCATTTTGTCGTTTGGTCTATTTTGCATTAAACCCAAACAAAATAAGCTTTGTCATTTGGTCCATTTTGCATTCAACTAAATTAAAAAACTGTGTCGCTTACAAATATCTTATGGACATTGGACATTGCTGAATAATGATAGCCTAAGCATCAATATCTACTGTAATGTAGTAAGGGTTCATTTTGTTTCATCCTGTAGTTATCTAATGGGCATCTGCATTAAAACTATATACTTCGCTCTGGTGCAACACTATCATGTTGCATTACGCTCATTGGGCATATTCAACAGCTAATTGACTTGGCGCTCAATTCAGTTTTTATTCTTAGTCGATGCTTGAGAGCCACTTTACTTTCAGCTATTTTACTAACGGTAGGCATTTGAACCATTTTGCCTTTCTCAAAAAATAACTAAATTTGATGCATTTTCGGTAAACCAACATAAGTTTTCTAAAATAAACACAATTACCAACAGTAACAGCTTAAAAAAAATCCTTACTTAATTAGGGATACACTGTATTAAATAAATCAAAGTTTTTTAGATAGGTGTTTATTCATAATTTTTTTTTTTAAAACAAAAACTTTAATCCGTCCTCCTGTAAGTTTTACAAAATGTCGCTTGCATCAATTAGCCTTTCAACCGTCGATATATACCTATGTTCGGTGCAACGCACTCGAACACCTTTGTCAGCAATTTACTAGTTTTAGGTCAAGTCGCTTAGACATGTACTGCATGATTCAGACCGAAATCAATCACCGAGCGCGACGCGCATATCATTATCATTTTAATTGTAATTTGTGGAAATTAATAGTATATTTATCATCTTCGGACTCAGTGTTTTAATTCTATCATTTATCAATTATCACCGGCACTACAAGCACATTTTTTGGTCCATCGAGCTCCGTAGCGGGAGTGACGGAAGTGCCACGTAGTGTTTGGACTATAGCAGTGACATCATCATCATCATCAATTTTGGAGTATTTCTATCAGGTTTGGAGCAACAGAGAGCGAAAATCAAGTAAGATCTTTCTAATTTTATATTAATTTATCATCGTATCATCAGTAATTTTTAACAATGGAAGATATGTACAATACTCAATCAGAACTTCTCTCTATCATTGAGAAATTCTACAACAACATTAAGAAGGATGGAGCAGATCGTAAATCATCCCCGACGTATGTTAAAAGGAAGTTAGAAACAATAGAGGTGTATTGGTTAGAATATCAAAGAAATCATAGAACTTTATTGTCGAATGAGGACAAGGAGCATCCTTATTTTGCTCGTAAGGAGTATGAGAGAACGGAGAAGCTATATTTAGAAATTAAAAGCTACTTAAGCCGTCTAGTTTCCGAGCATACAGCTGAAACTCCGACAGGGAGCGCAAATAACCAGGTGAGTGTCGCTAGTGGTAGTAAATCAGGTATGTCGCAAGGTAGAGCAGTGACGCCGAACCCGAGTAACCAGAGTGAAGGTGCTGGAGGGAGCAGACCAGGTGGGTCACAACAGCAGGACTATTTCCCTGAGCAAAGGTCTAGAGAGGTCAGTCATTCGAATATCATAACTAGACGATCCACGGGAGCTTTGAGCAAGTTAGACGAAATGTTACATAAACAAGCGATTAATTTTAAAGCACTTATGAGAACGGTAAAGGGCATTGACGTTAACTCTATTGCGGAAAAATGGAAATTCGAAGATACTTTAAAACAATTACAATCACGCTGGTCGGTCATTGATTCTCTCCATTGGGAGATAGATGCCATTTTAGACGGGGAAGACGAAGCCTACGAGGACTCATTTAGTTATCATGAGAACATATTTAACAAGCTGAAAGAAGAAATTAACACAAAATTATGGTCAGTATCGCACAGAGAATATATCACGCCACAGGTAGATATTCCAGTTTTTACAGGAAAAATTTCTTCAAAAATCTCTTCATGGAGGCAGTGCATCTCAATACATCTCTATCAAAGTCGCAAAAAATGCAATATTTAAAAGGTAAAATCCGAGGCGATGCGGAACGGTTAATTCAACACTTGCAGATAGGCTCTGTCAATTATACTACGTGTTGGGACATTTTAAACCACAGATATGAAAACAAGAAACTTATTTTTTCCTCTCATCTTAATATCATCCTAAATCTTCCTAATTTACAACATCAATCTTTAATTCAAATTAAGAAAATGCATGACACCACCAAAGGGAGTTTAAACGCTATTAAGAACCTAGGCGTTGACATAAGCACCTGGGATCCGATATTAGTATGGATAAACAGGATATGGTATCCTGACACAAAAATTAGATCATGAAACGCACGCAGATTATGTTGAATCATTAAAACAACCGCGAGAATTACCCATATTACAAGAACTTTTAGATTACTTATTCACTATGCTAGAGCAATCCAAAAGGAAGCAGGATATAGTACAAAAAGATACATATTTAAACTCTAACAACTACTCACTTTACCCTAAAAAGCCACTAGCTATGAATGTTAATACAAACAACAAATATAATTACTCTAACTATCATCAAAATAACAGACAATCGCCAAAACAATTTAATAAGTCATATCATGTTACAGCTCCAATCATCAAGTGTCCATTATGTAACTTAGACCATGGCTTATTTAGTTGCCAAAAATTTTTAGAACAACCAAATGAAATCAAATTGAAAACTTTAACAAGATTATATTTGCATAAAATTGTCTGTATTCGCATTACGGGAAGCCATGTTTTTCAATACGGCGGTGTCGTATATGTTCTGGGTGTCATAATACCTTGATACATGACGCGGCTGTGCAAAGGCCGACGACCTCCTGTCCGGCTGGTTCGAACATGCGCCCGAATTACAGGAGTCAGCAAAATACGAACCGAGTTAATACATCGCACGTAACACAACAAAATGCATCAGAGATTTTATTATCGACCGCAATGATTAAAGTAAAAGCAAATGGTTCATACAAAATCATGCGAGCCCTTATCGATCAAGGGTCGCAAATATCACTGATTACTGAACATGGGGCTCAACAGTTAGGATTAAAACGTCAGCAATGTAGAGGTGTTATCTTCGGCGTCGGAGAAAACGAAAGTAACTGTAAAGGGAAATTAAATATCACTATTGCATCGTTATACAATGATTTCTCACTAAACATAGAAGTACTTATCATGAATCAATTGATCAAAAATCTACCAAATTCATCATTACCAAACCAACATTGGTCTCATATCAATAACATCGAATTAGCTGACAACGAGTTTTATATTAGCCGTCCTGTCGATCTACTATTAGGAGCTGAAGTCTATTCTAGTATCATGCAAGAAGGTATTATCAGGGTCAACAATCAGTACGAACCAATCGCGCAAAAAACGCAGCTAGGGTGGTTACTATGTGGAAAAATCCAATCATTTCACTGTAACGTCGTTTTAACACAATTACAAGATATTAAATCATTTTGGGAGATGGAAGATATCTGTGATAACACAGAATTATCATCAGAAGATCAAAAATGCATCGAGTACTATCAGGAAACCACACGACGCAGGTCAGATGGGAGGTATGAAGTTAGAATACCGATGAAATCAACGCTGCAAATTTACGAATTGTGAAACATGTACAGTTGAGCGAGTTTAGCGATGACATAAATAATTTAAACAAATATCAAATCTTGAGTTCGAACAGCAAATTATTGAATTTACAACCATTTTTAGATCAAGACGGAATTCTACGAGTTGGTGGAAGATTGAGAAACACAGATTTACCATTTGAGTCAAAACATCCTATAATCATACCACATAGTCACCGATTAACACATCTAATCATAGATCAAGCTCATCAGTTAACATATCACGGCGGGGTAAAATTAACATTAGCAACATTAAGGAAGAAATTTTGGATTTTAGGAGGTATCAACGCCACGAAAAACCAACTTCGAAACTGTGTTACTTGTCGAAAGAATAAACCGGAACTAAATCCTCAAAGGATGGGTGACCTGCCAGAATCGCGTTGCAACCCTGCTCCTTCGTTCTATCATACAGCGGTAGATTATACAGGATTTTTTGACTTTAAGTTTAATAAGGGGAGAGGGGCGAGGACAACAAAAGGCTATATTGCGGTGTTCGTCTGCATGGTCACCAAGGCCGTGCATTTAGAACTGGTCTCCGAACTAACTAGCGAAGCATTTCTAGCAGCTTTACGTAGGATGGCGGCAAGAAGGGGCACGCCCAGATATATTTACAGTGATAATGGTACGAATTTCATCAAAGCCAATCGAATGATGCAAGAAGAATATGAACAATTAAAACAAATATTCAATGACAGTTTTTTGAAAGAAATCACTGAAATGAAGATTGAATGGCGCTTTAATGCCCCTGCCTGGCCCACCGCTGGAGGTTTGTGGGAGAGAGCAGTAGGTAGTTTAAAACACCATTTGAAAAGAGTGATCGGTTGTCAAAAACTGACATTCGAAGAATACGCCACCTTGCTGTCACAGCTGGAGGCTTGCCTGAACACACGCCCATTGTGTAGTTTAACAGAAAATATTGAAGATCTGGAGTGCCTAACACCAGCACATTTTCTTACGGGCAGAGCAGGAGCTAACGTAATAGAAACAGCTGAGGATGCTCGAACAAGATGGAATTTAGTAACTAAAATATTTAAAGATATCTGGAAACAGTGGAAAAGCGAATACCTCGTGCAACTATCAGCTAAAAGTAAGTGGTTAAAGCAAAGACAAAACTTTGCTATTGGCGACGTAGTTATCATTCATGAGGAAAACCTTCCAGCTGGGAAGTGGGCTATGGGTAAAGTGGTAGAAGTACACCCCGGAAACGATGGTTTAGTCAGAGTAGTGACATTGAAAACGAAAAATGGGTATTTAAAAAGACCAGTTACAAAAATATCATTATTACCGCTATCAAACAAGAGCACTAATATCTAAAACCGTGACGCATCAAATAACGCTGAAACAACAGAAACGTTAAAAAACAAAAATCGCACCCCTATCAATATCAAGCAACATACATCAAAAACAAACTTTATGCCAATGGCAATATCATTTTTACTTTTTATGACGATTATATCACCATCAAACGCAATGTTTACATTGTCTAAGTTTAATAAAAATAACAAATCTCTTTATTTTGACCCTGTGGCGGATATGCGGCTGATCCGAGATGACTGGACCATGGTAACCTATTACGATATGTCTCCTTATTGGGAAGGATTTAAAACAGTTGAAAAGTGCATAACATATTTACAAAAAACATGTGATATAATCCCGACCAAACGCGATGCAATATGATACTAAAACAAATACAACACGATCATACGGAATCAAAATATTACAATGAACTGTTGCTGAATTGCTGAATTGCTGTTGCGGCATTTGAAGTGCGAGACGGGTTGCACTCCAGACAGCGTCGGCACCGCGGCCTTATCAATGGCGTGGGTTATATTGCAAACAGCCTATTCGGAATATTAGACGAGAGATTTGTAGAGAAATATACACACGATATACGATTACTCAAAGAAAATAACAAACATATTTATGCACTTTATAAAAATCAGACCTCGGTAATTGAATCAGAATATAACCTTTTGAAAAGAGCGGAAGAAATTATGAACAGTCAACATAAAACAATAAGCAAACATCTTTACAAATTAGATTCCTCGATCGACAATATCACATTACAAGTTAGTAGATTAGCAATTTCTGAAGATTTTACTTTGACTACTATTACTGCTGTCAACTTAATATCGAATTTAAGGAGAGTACAAGATACCCTATTAAGCACGTTAATAGATATTTATCACGGGCGCTTTAACATACATCTGCTTAGCCCAGAACAGTTCCGAAATGAGTTGCAGATTATATCTAACCAACTCACCAAGGACCTCACTCTACCATTAGATGATATAGCAACAAGATTTCAAGAAATGTACAAGTTGATAAGCGTTAAATCAAGAATAACAAAAGACTACTTTATTTTTGAGATCAAATTTCCACTCGTAAGTCGTGATTTTTTCCAATTATATAAATTAATCACGATTCCACACAAGATTGATAACAAAATGATTAAAATTGTACCTAGAGCGTCTCATATTGCAATGAATTTACAGAAGGATGCATATCTAGACACTAAACAGTATGAACTACAAAATTGTTTACACCAAAGAACGGTTTATTTATGCAAATTGAATAGCCCTATAAAACATATGAGTGCAGTAGAAAACTTTTGTAAATTAGATGACCTTGGGAATTGTCAAATACAGATAACCGCATGCAGTGACGAATGGTTTGAACTAACTGAACCTTCTACATATCTATATTTTCATTGTAGTTCTTACCCCTTGAGAATCATGTGTGATCAAGATATCAAGACAGTAGAATTAGAGAACTCTGGGATTATACGTCTAGAAAATAAATGTATAGCCAAGGGTAAAGATTTTACGTTTTATTCGAACATACCACAAACCAATACAGTAAATATAAGTCAACATATAATAAATAACTTTGAAATAGCTCCAATTAATCACTTTCTTAATTTAACAATGCCCACTGCGTATAACTACAGCTCTAGCGACACAAACCTTTCCAACGACTTTAGAATTGTGAAAGAAAACATAGAAAAACTGAATCATAAAACTTTAGACGAAAGCATAGAGCTCTCCGGGGATGATATTCATCAATACGTAGTCTCATACATGGGGGTGGTAGGAGCCATCGTGTTAGCAGTGGTCGTGTGGTGGTTGCGGCGGCGCGGACAGCGCGTCAGCGCTGGCGCCGAACGCGCTTTGGACATCCAGCTACAGCAGCTAGGTGTTAGTGAGTTAAGTGCGCGAAAGCAGAGCACGGCTGACCGTCAGCCTAGTGGTTCAGTGTTAAGTGAACGAAGCCAATCAATGGTGGACATTGCAACATCTCCCATAATCACCAAGAGAGTTTACATTGACATTGAAGACAGTCGAGTGTGAATTATTTTTTGAATTAATTTAGATAAGAAATCAGTTATTTAATGAATTGTTTATATTTTGTTAGTTTCTTAAAAAAAAATTAGATTTCAATACATATGACATTGTTTTGAGTTGTTGTTAAGTAAGTAGTAGGTCTTTGTAATTTTTATTTTTTCCTTGTTTTCTTGTCCCGTCGGGAATATGTTCGGTGCAACGCACTCGAACACCTTTATCAGCAATTTACTAGTTTTAGGTCAAGTCGCTTAGACATGTACTGCATGATTCAGACCGAAATCAATCACCGAGCGCGACGCGCATATCATTATCATTTTAATTGTAATTTGTGGAAATTAATAGTATATTTATCATCTTCGGACTCAGTGTTTTAATTCTATCATTTATCAATTATCACCGGCACTACAACGCACAACCTACGTAAACCCTGCCTACTTATAAACTTATAGAAACATTAAATCATTATTGTGAAAATACCTACCTACTTATGTTTTGTGTTTTCTATTTCAGCGACAATGATAAAGCAGCTGATGGTTCCGACAGGTATTTCATCATGACAATTGTGTCTATCGCTTTTATTATCTTTCTACTGATTTTGTTTAATGTAGCTACTTTGTCAGTTAAAATTATAACCCTCATCAAACGTAAATGCCTTAAAAATGTTGAAACAAAGAGTTTCAACCTTGGTTTCAACTCAACATTCGTAGATGACCCTTGCTATTTTTTAATAATGTAATATTTTGCGCTCGTTATTGTTTTATCATCCGTGTCTTGCAATAGACATTTACAAAAATGCTTAGCACATCGCTCAGAAAATTAAAAAAAACACTACAAAAATAAATGACAAAATGCAAACGATAAAAATACGATAGCCTAAACGCATTTCTTCTTGCAGTGATGGCGATAGCTCGAAAAAGGAGTCTTTAAGGCAACTGGAGTAAGTTTTTTTCTTAATATTAACTAACCCAATGTTACATTGGTTCAGCGTGGTGTCTTATGGAACAATCTCCATATGCTGTTGTCCATGTAGGAAGGCCTGTGCCCAGCCGTGGGACGTTTAAAGGCTGGTGATGATAGACAGTGTAAATTTTGCTGCCGGTATGGTTTTCAGTACTTTACCTTTATAAATGGGTTAAAACATTTATGTCGCGAGGTAACAATAGGTAAAGCAAAATTGCACTCATATAAATAACCCATTTAGAAAACAACCTACTGTACAGATTTCAGCACTTCAATCTACCACAAAAAGTCAAACTTCTTTGATTAATGAACTTTGCCACTGAGGAATAAGAATTAATATTAATTTAAGATTTAACAGTTTAGATAGGTTGATCTACAGGCGTGTGTACCAAAGATTAAAAGAATTAGGCCAGAAGAATGAGAGCAAACATCCAATCCAGACATGAATATGCTACGAAAAATATATCTTTATGAATCTTTTACTGCAACTGCATTTGCTAAACCATTGTATTTCAATAAACAGAGCAACAAAGAAGAAACAGGTGAAGAACGTCAAATCAGACACCGACAGCGATAGCAGTGATAGCAGTGATAGCAAAAGTGCCGAAAAGAAAGCAAAAAAGGATAAAGTAAAAGAAGACAAGAAGGAAGTGAAAAAGAAGGAGAAATCTAGCAAACATAACAATAAGAGTAAGAAGAAGCATTCTAAAAGAAATGATCAGGACGAGGATAAAGGAGAGAAATCAGGTGATGAGCCCAGTCACGGTCAGGAAAGAAGGGAGGTCTTCTACGAGTCCAGCCGGGATGAGAACGTAAATGAGCCTGACGACGAATAGGTATATTCGGGAATAAATGAACTTGTGTACCTTAATTAGTGTTCTTATTACCAAACAACAAAGTACCAAATGATATTCAGAAATTAGATCTTGATAAATTTAAAATCAAAATCAAAGAAAAGCTTTATAAAAAAGCTTATTATAAAGTGTCGGATTATACAGAAGACAAAACAGCTTGGGTCTGAAATGCTCCAAGTACCTACTCCAACAGCTATTTCTAATTGCCTATAATTAATTTATATAGAGCACCATATTTAATTAAACTATTTACATTCAAATTCATATTTTGTATTTTGTGACCTGGTAACGACATATAATATATATATATTTTGTAAATGTCGTTGCTTCTGTGCGCTGTGGTTTCTTGCGCCCGTTCTTTGCCACAGTTAAAAAATGATGTCCTGAATGGGTGGTAGGTTAAAAAATATTTGGACGTTTCAAAGTACTTATTAATTGAGTTTATTGAATAAATATATTTTGACTATTGACTATTAAAACTCGGCGAAAATACTTAGACCGGTTGGACGAAAACTCCGTTCGAAAATGTCCAATAACCTAGGATCAAGTAGGTATAACAAAACATGATCCTAGCAAATAACAAAGCAATTTAAAATGATCGTTTGTAGTGTGTAAAAGTATGTATGGTGAACCAGTAGGTGCGTAGACATATGTACAACTCGCATCCGACTATCTATATACCTGTGACGATTTTTTATAAACTAATTAAATTAAATTAAATTTGTTTACGCTAATAACTTATCTAGACGAAGATGAGTATTCTTTTGAAACTCGTTGATATGGTAAGATACATGAACATAGAAAAAAATCACCCAGACCCGAATTCAATTTAGAAAAACAGTTTTTCTCTAAATTTACCTGACCAGGAATTGAATCCGGAACCTCAGAGATGGCGCGACGCCTGACCCGGCGTGCTAATAACCACTTGACCATGGAGGTCGTTATACCTTAATTACCTACATAGTACAAAACCAACACTCATTAATCTTAAACGGGTAAACGTGCCTGTTTTAGATTAATGACAGTTTCTGTCGACGTTGGGTTACAAAATGAAATCCTAATTCTCATCACGTTTACTTATAACAATTTCAGACTGGCTCTATAACAAACTCGAGTACCAAGCAACCCTGGAATATCTTCTGCTTGCAATCGCACATAGGGTTCTTAAAGAACGTCACCGTTGTTTGGTAGGGTGCTTCGTTGGCCTTGTTCACGGGAAGATCGTCTGCGTCTACCACTCATTCCTTGATGTGGTAACCGCCCTATGAAACTGAGCACGTATTAGCAACTTGTATCTTTTATATATCTTTTACAAAAAATGTCAAACTATAAGTATATCTTTATTATTGAAATTTTGCATTCAAAATGCAATGCACAATGCAGAAAGCTCGAATAGGATTTGAACCCATGACCTTTGGATTGCCGGTCCACTGCTCTAACCGCTAAGCTACCGACACCCCAGAAGACTCGTTGAATTTTCTCTAGTAGTTTAATTTACGCTGCAAGCCAGCGGTATTACGTCACTGTGAAGTCTACCCTCTAATCGTTATTACGTAATTGCATAAAAATATCTTTATTGAAATTTTGCATTCATAATTAGATATAGGATAAAATGTTTACTTACTAGAAAAAAATTAACTAGTCTCAGGAAGCTTGAATGGGATTCGAACCCATGAGCTTTGGATTTCCGGTCCAAACCGGCACAGCCATCATCATCACCGGCAATCCAAAGGGGGTTTGAATCCCATTCGAGCTTCCTGAGACCGGTTAATTTTTTCTAGTAAACATTTTATCACATAAGTATAATAAAAACCGGCCAAGTGCGAGTCAGACTCGCGCACGAATGGTTCCGTACCATTTCTCTATAAAACTTTGATCGATGTTTTAATAATAGTGTATTTTTTAAAATTAATTAATTTATGACGTATTAAAAAAAAACTACTTAATAGATCTCGTTCAAACCAATTTTCGCTGGTTTTCGGTGGAAGTTTGCATGGTAATGTACATCATATATTTTTTTTAGTTTTATTATTCCCTTATTTTAGAAGTTACAGGGGGGGGGCACACATTTTATTCAGATTAGAAAAAAATTATATTAGAAACCTCAATATCATTTTTGACCTATCCATAAAAAATTGAGTTTCTGTTCTAAGTATGGGGAACCCCCAAAATTTATAGTTTTTTTCTATTCTTGTGTGAAAATCTTAATGCGGTTCACAGAATACATCTACTTACCAAGTTTCAACAGTATAGTTCTTATAGGTAGTTTCGGAAAAAAGTGGCTGTGATATACAGACGGACGGACACAGACATGACGGATCCATAAGGGTTCCGTTTTTTGCCATTTGGCTACGGAACCCTAAAAAGTCAACCCGTATGCTGTCCCACTGCAGGGCAAAGGTCTCCATCATTGAAATCAAATTCATCGCTACAATAGGTTAGTTGACTAAATTTTGAAATCATATTAAAACGATACTTGTTTACCTATTTTATCAATGATGTTACAATAAAATTTATCATTGTATTTTATCCTAAAAATAAATTATTTTTCAAAAATTCGATCGTTTACAATATTTATTCCACTCCGATTTAAATTTACTGCAAAATTGCATTACATGACGTCACGCTCCCTGTGCCAAAAATCCGTTTCGTTCGAGGCTTGTTTAATAGAAATGTCACAACAATAAAACGCCATTTGGCACGGCGTGACGTCAATGCTTTTGATTTCCGTTTAATGTCACATGACAGAATGAGTATTATTGTCGATTTTTTCCTTTAAAAATATTAATAAGTATAATCCCAATTTTTTATTAGGAATATTTTAGATATTTTGTTTTTATAATTGATCATTAGAATCGCCAATCCACCCGATTTATTCTTAGTGGACACAAGCCTATTGTGGATATTGGCTTAATTACCATGATTGCCAAATTCGTGTACGTGATCCTAACAAACACGGGCTATGCACCTAGTGTTACCATTTAGAAATTTGAAAAGTCCTGACAAAAAGCCTGACATTTCGATAAATGTCCGGACTTTTTAGTCACAAAATGGAAACATTACTCACTTTTATATTTTGTTTTTAGATAACTGAATGAGAAGTTAATAAAGATAGACTTATTTGATATTACCTAAGATGTAGGTATAGTTTTGTTACTCGTAATCCAAAATCCAGACAAATTAAAGAGCCGGACAAAATCTGGACTAAAGCCTAAAAGTACGGACATGTCCAGACTAATCCAGACGGATAGTAACTCTATATGCATCCGAAAACACACTGTGCCCGACCCGGGAACTCCGGATATCGAGACGAGCGGTTGACCACTCGGTCACCGAAAATCTATTACTTTGAAGGAGTACCTATCTTCAAACTAACTTTAGACGTAAAAGAATGCGAGGACTTTTAAGTGCTTGGGGGTAAGCTAGAAAAATCCTACAAATATTACAAACGCGAAAGTTTGTAAGTATGGATGGATGTTTGTTACTCTTTCACGTAAAAGCTACTGATTGGATTTGGATGAAATTCGGCATGCAGATAGTTTATAGCCTGGATTAACACATAGGATACTTTTTATCCCGATATTCCCACGGGAACGGGAACCAAGCGGGTAAAACCGCGAGCGGCCCCTAGTATAACGTATAATAATAATAAGGGCCGATTTTACAATTGACAGCTAAAACCTATTCGCTTGATAAAAACATACTTTTAGAAGTTAAGTAACTTTTTTTTGTTTTTTTTTCTATTTTTGTGTGAAAATCTTAATGCGGTTCACAGAATACATCTACTTACCAAGATTCCACAGTATAGTTTTTATAGTTTTGGAAAAAAGTGGCTGTGACATACGGACGGACATGACGGACATGACGAATCCATAAGGCTCATCACATAGATCGAAATAGGCAGAGTTTTATTGGATACTTAGGTACGTCTATCGTCTAATGTATGGATAAGCTTCCGAAATCCGTAATATTTCCGAAATGTTTGTACGCGCATCACTTCAGCACGGCTCGACCGAATTGGCTGATTATTTTTTTGATGTGTTCGTAATTGCCAGGACAAGGTTTGCGTGAAAGAAAACTTTTAGAAATTCGTTACGAGATACAGGGTTTTCACGCGAACGAAGTTGCGGGCCGCTAGTATGAGATAAAATTTACTTGTTCATATACATATATTTTATCATTTGGAAGTGCTATAGTCTGTACCGCGCCTTGGGTATGCGAGCGGCGAGGCGGGGGGGGGGGGGGGGGGGGGGGGCTAAACAGTTGCTGTTGACTGTCTGTTTCAGACGCAGATGAGATAAAATATCTAAAAATGGTTCGTGCATTATCTCGAGATATCAAGACCGTCATTTTTTACTGTCAATTTAGTCCACAAAAAAACAGAAAGTTATAAAGAAAAAACATGTTATTGATGATTTTGATTCATATTTCCAAGAATTAAAGATTTATTTCATTTATATTGGTTTTTTAATTGTACTTATCTAAAAATCATATTGGACAAAAACGGATTGAATGTACTCGTAAATATAAAGCTTCAATAAACTGTGCTTCGATATCGTAAGATCTGTCTGACACTACGAATCTCATGTGAGCTCATGCTCTTTACTTCCCACTCCCCTCCTCCCCGCGCATACCTAAGGTGCGGTACAGCGGTAGCGGTCAGATTATAGTTACAATTTCATTCTATTTAACTATTGAAATAGAAAAGAGGGGAAAATAATTATTGCTACAATGAAATTCCTAAAAGTAATTCAAAAACAAAAGTTGTTTATGTATCCAATGTTTAAAAAAACACTGATTTCATATAATTTGACTACATTTTAAATAAATAAAGTCTGTCGTGGCATATCCATATTATGCGAACGTTGCAAAATTACATAAAAAAGTCTATCCTATTGCGATCTATGATCATCACACTTACCGGCACAATCGGGCAGTGTGCACTGCACAGCCTTCAAACATCTAGCGCTCCAGATTTCTGTCGGACGTCCAAACGCTCAAGGTTACGTCTGCGACGTACGTCCAATAGTTTGCACAATTAATGTACATTCATTGACTAGATTGCCTTTAAGTCGCGGCTGTCAGCCGCGTCCGTCAGCAGCGTCCGATAGTTTGTTTCCAGCTTAAAGCGCGTTCGAGCAACGCATACATAGACACCGCTCACGGACACGATATCTCGGACCGGCTGGGACTAGTGCGAGCGCGAGTGCTATCCGCTTGAGACACGCGTTTGTAAAATTTTATGTGCTAAAATGGAGCAACAAAAAAAAGTTATCATAACTGTTCAGTGGACGGTTGATTAAATTCAACGTTAAACGGTGAATTGTCGTTTTAAGCTACCAGTTGTTTCAGAGAGATACCTAAGTAGGTATTTGCTTGTATTTCGATGGTTCGTTTTAATAACGTATAACCGCCTCTGTGGTCTAGTGGCTAAGCCACCGGTTTCAGACCCAGAGGTCCCGGGTTCGATTCCCAGCGGGGGGTACATCTTTGCGTGCTTGGCTTAGTTGGTGGTAAGGTGGTAGGGTGGTGTTAAGTCCGCCTGGCTAGCTACCACCGTCTTATCTAAGTCTGTGGCCATAACAACGATGTTTATAGCATTGTTGTGTTCCGACAGTTGGAGATAGGATAGCCAGTTCCTCAGTGGTTGAGGATTCCCGGTGAAGCGCGCTTCCACCTTCGGCCTTATCGTCACTTACCATCAGGTGAGATGAAGGCCAAGCGCTTACCTGTTGAAGAATAAAAAAATAATAAAAAAATAACGTAACACAGTTAGGTAGGTAAGCGCCCCGGCGGGCGCGGCACCCCGAGAATATGTTGTAAGGTGGCTATCTAAGCTCGGTTTATATAATAGTTTCCTTTATATACACTTTTAAAGTTTCCCATTCCATTATGCACACATATAAACGGGATTTAACGCAAAACTATTTAGTAAAGGCATCCTACGCATACCTTCTATACCCGGCGTTTCGACCGAATTGCACCGGCCGTGGTCACGGGCTGACTGCTATCGCGGTGTATCGCCTCCGTTGGCACCGAAGAGTCTTCATCTCATCACCTGCGGTAGTTCCATAGGCCAGACAAAACGGACGATCCATGAGACGGTCAAGGAACATATTGCGGCTGTAAAAAACCGCCAGTCTAAGAAATCAGCCATTGCAGAACATTTAGGTACTTGAAATAGGCGCAAATCACTGGATTGAATTTCATCGTACGCAAGTCCTCTCCACAGATCGTCATTTTTATTCAAGAGTAGTGCGTTAAGCGATTGAAATTAAGAAACATCCCAACAATTTCAATCGGGATGGTCACAAACTATCATCAGCGTGGAATCCAGTGTTTGCATAAACGCAACTTCGTTTTAGCTCGCAATCGGCTAACTATCAGAATAAGGCTTGTATACAGAATAGGGACACCGTTAGTGTTGTGTGTGACGGTAGTTCGTTAAATAATGTGACGGTGGATGAAGACTCTTCGGCGCCAACGGAGGCGATACACCGCGACAGCAGTCAGCCCGTGACCACGGCCGATGCAATTCGATCGAAACGTCGGGTATAAAAGGTATGCGTAGGATGCCTTTACTAAATAGTTTTGCGTTAAATCCCGTTTATATGTGTGCATAATTGAATGGAATTAGAAGGGTATAAATAAATTGTGTTGTTTTTGGTGTCATTTAATAGGTCCAGGTCTAAAAAGGATACGGCAAAAGAAATTGTGTAAATAGGGTAATCCATTTAGAAGTTACTAGGGATTATCGATGGTGAAAATTGTCAAATGAAAAATTTGATATTTTTATGATCTGTAAACTTTTTGTATTGTAATAGTATGTTTATTGTTTTGTTTTAATATTGTAGAATAAGTTTTTTGCTATGCGGGCTTGGAAATAGCTGCCTCAGTCGCGCGGCGCGCGCAACCCTAATAGCGCGACCGCCGAGCGTAGGTGGGTGGATCTCACAAATATATTTTTTTAATGCATTTTTTATCTTCCACGGGAATTTCTCTATAAAATCAATCTTTTGGGATATATTCTATAGTCTACCTTACTGACAGCTTTTTACAAGTATTTGGAGCTTGCAAATAGGAGTGTAATGACATTTTCATATTGCAGTATAGGAATGAAGGTATTAAGTGGCAATAGGTAGTGTTACCTTTGAGATTTTGTCCCTTTTGGGGAAAAGGAAGAAAATCCCAAACGCAAGCTTCAATGGGTTGTTATAAAATAAAACCATAAAATGTTCAACAGCTAGGCAGTATATTGTAAAAGAACACACACCCTAAAATTTGGTTCAACAACAATAAAATAAAATTATAAATTTTATTTCACTACTATTATTTAAAAGAGGGGGTTAATCACAATTTTCCTTATATTAGGTTAGGTCCTAATCATCTACGTTACTTTAAGCCGAAAATAACAAAAAAACTATCAGTCGAAATTGACCCTAGGGTCAATCTCAAATGAAAGTCCAATAAACTTTTTAATAATTTTGCCAACTATAATTTACTGTTTAAATTAATCTAAACCTTATTACAAAGCTATATCACCCCCTAAAACACACGAAAATCCTAAGAGTCAAAAGTGACCAAGCGGGTCGGTGGTAATTTTAATTTCAAATAAATTTTATAATACTGTTCCTACTACTACCTAACCAGCCAGCTAATATTTCAGTGGTAAGAGCTATGGTCGTGGGGGTTGGGATAAAGCCGGTACCGTCCGGAGTATGATGCTGAAATTAAAATTAAATTACTCCGTCTAAAAAAATATATTAAATAAAATGTTTTAATCAGTTTAACCGTATGAAAACCATTAAACGTTTAAAGCCAATACACTAGAGAACCGTGGGGTTACACCGATATAAAATTAATATTAAAGGGCGCCAGGGTCTAAAAGTAGACCCGAACCTGCAGACGACGTCCTTGTTCAACTTCACACAGGTCGAACTCGCAGATCTTCAAATGTTTCACAACTTCACCAACGCTTGGTTTAGTTGGACGTAAAAAGAAAATACAGGTTAAGGTTTCTTGTCTTTAATGTGAAGAAAAAATGGATTATAGTCTAACAAACCACAATGACTATACCAACAGTCTACAGGTAATTGTTGATTTTAATTACCGCGAATCTTTTTCTAAAGGTAGACAGGGACCTGGATTTACAACTTAACAGTAGGTATTATGAATACATGTAGGTGTTAATTCTTGTAATTCTCTTATTTATCTTGTAAGGATTATACAAACTTAATAAAAAAAGTAACTATCAATACTTCGTATTCAATAAAAAAATTAAAAATAACAATAGTAAGTACCTAAGTAAGTAAGTACTTAGTATTAAAAGTCAGTTTGAATAACCATAACAATATATTTTTAGGCACTATTATAATAATACGTACGATTCCGTCGGTTAGGCCGATCAGTTTCAGTCTCATCGGGGAGACCATGCTCAGGGTTAATGCAAGATAACTACGCCGCCGCGCCGTAAGGTTCTAGGTCCTCTAAAATCTACTCAAAGATAAACTCAAACACAAATACTTGAAATACTACTCAAAACATAATAAAGTGAAAGATAAATTCAAATAAAAAAAAGCTCGGAGCAAAAATACAACTCGAATCAAAAATACAACTCCAAACAAAAATACAACTCGAAACAAAAAAAAACAACACGAAACAAAAATAAACAACAATATACTTCGTAGAATTATAAAGGCTTTGATTTTTTATAGTAACAGAACAGTAACAATACTTTATCTGTTAGATAATATAATAGGTAACAATTATGTATTAACTGCAATATAAAAAAGCAAGGAATAATTAGGTGCTAATTAGGAACATAAATTAAAACTTCGGCTTGCAAGCCGATGTTGTGTTGGTGAGCGAAAGCCATCTGCGACGATAAGCTCGCGTGGGACCGCCGCCGGAGTCCCGCAGCGCCGAAGCCGTGACAGAAACCATGACTGCTGCATGTTGCATGCCTGCTTGCATGCTGCATGCTTGTCTGCATGCTGCATGCCTGATTGTTATTGCATGCTTGCATGCTGTATGCATGCTTGTATGCTGCTTGCTTGCACACTGCATTCTGGCTTGAATGCTGCATGCTTGCTTGCATGCTGCTTGCTTGCTTTCATGCTGCTTGCTTATTAAATGAATAATGTTTTATATCATTAGATTATTATATCAAAAGTACATTACTTATATCAAACATTACACACCCATTATTAAAACATCGATCAAAGTTACAAGGAACTACAAGGACTTTGACATGATGTTACTTGCTGCTACGGAACCCTTCATGGGCGAGTCCGTCTCGCACTTGGCCGGTTTTATTAAAAAAAAATCAGGTGACCCGCCTGCTGGTTTGCCAACTATATACAGTCGAGGAAGTTCCCGGTCGACCACTTTTCCGCGATATTCGCTTTCACACTAAGGCTCGTATTCTAAAACCAAACTCACACTCAAATCTCTGCTTAAAAGGGATGGTGCTATTCATCGTATACATCGCCATCCTTTTCTAACTGTATTCAAGCATGGATATGATTATGGGTTTGGTTTTAGAATACAAGCCTAACTACGCGCACGCTACGGCACGTAGGCGCGGTCGGAACGGAACGCATACGAATATCTACGCGCACGCTACGGCACGTAGGCGCGGTCGGAATGGAGCGCAAGCGAATATCTACGCGCACGCTACGGCACGTAGGCGCGGTCGGAATGGAGGGCAAGCGAATATCTAAGCGCTCGCTACAGCACGAAGGCGCGGTCGGAATGGAGCGCAAGCGAATATCTACGCGCACGCTACGGCACGTTGGCGCGGTCGGAATGAAGCGCAAGCAAATATATAAGCGCTCGCTACAGCACGTAGGCGCGGTCGGAATGGAGCGCAAGCGAATATCCACGCGCACGCTACGGCACGTAGGCGCGGTGGTGGCGCGCAACCAGCAAAGAAGTCGTATTGAGGGGTTAAACGACTTTTATATGATAATAGGAGTTTTATATTGGTTATTAACTAACTCTGTTATCGTATAGACGAAGTACATCTGACGATTAAGTCGTTTAACTAAATAGTCTAATTACAACCTAGCATATGCGTTTTTTCAACTATTATATAACAATAATACAATGGTATTAACTAAAACGTATATTTAACAAACGTCTAAGTCGTTAGAACGTTTCAGTCGTAAAAAGGTTTTTTTTAAAACAATTTCGTCGAAAAAGGGGCATGATTATAACATCTAAACACATTGTTGCTCTAAAACATTTTTATAAAACCTTAATAAGTATAACGATTATATAGTGGAATTATGGTTCACTTCAATATTCTAATATTTACCTTTTGTTCCCGCCAAGGCCGGGACGTTGCATTATAAGCGAATTAGAATACGCCTAGCGCCACCTAGCGTTGTACCGCGAAGTTGGCGCGCGTGAGAAGTGTGAAGGAACGACGCGTGCCGGCGCGTCACTCTGTCTGCAAGCGATCGCGAGACGCCCGCAGATATACGCGCCCTGTATCGCCTTGGACTGCCCTTATTGATAGTGACCCTGTGATGATAGTGCCTATGATTAGGTAAAGTGATTGTGTACTGTGCGTCAGAAACCGCCTGCATCGCTGCCCGCCGCCAGCTCGCCTCCAGGTTCCTGCGATTCCGGACACCTTCCCGTGAGTACCTACTTCTTCCTTATCCCTAACCAAACCTGTCGTTCTGGGTCCACAACCTTGATTACATCGCATGTTAGTGCCTCTCGCTTCAACACCTTTTATTCAACAGGTAGTTTTGTTAACGTAAAACAAAAGCTTTGACAATATATACAGTTTTCTGTAACCTGTTATATATTTTTTATTTAACAACATATTTTATAGACGTTCAATTAAGATTTTAATAAAACAAAATATGACGTTTTGTGGTTTTATGAGAATCTCATTACGTTTAAATAAAAACGACAAAAAATGGATATTAGATTAGATTAGATTAGATTAGATTAGATAACTCTTTTATTGCAACAGTTTACAATACAAATACATACAAAACAAGAAAATAGGTAAAATACATAGTCACAATTTGGCGGTCTTATCGCTATGAAGCGATTTCTTCCAGACAACCAGTCGGATGGAGAGATCATATAAACTCGAAAATCGGAGGTGTAAACTTTTTACGGAATTTAAATAAAAGTGAATAGATAGCAATAAATAAATAAAAATAAATAATGTATGTAATAAAATAAATAAATAAAATAAATAATAAGTGTGTGTGAAATAAATATATTAGTATGTAAATATATACATATACATACTTAAACATAATAGTCTCAGGTAGAAAGTAGTTGACAATGGCAGCTTTGCAGCAGGATGTGGTTAAGCGGATAGGTAAAAATTTTTCACGAGCTCCTTAAATGTGTGGATAGATTGCGCACGCCTGATCGCAACTGGAAGCGAATTCCAGAGACGAACAGCTTGTACGGTAAAGGAGTTATCGTAAAAGGTGGTGTGGTGCGGAGGGGTTTTAAGAGTTAGGTTTTCTGATGACCGTAATGAGCGCGAGTGAGAAGAATGAAGGAAACTAAAACGATCCTTTAGATAGCTAGGGTAATTGGGATTAAACAATACGTTATAAAGAAGGGAGAGGATGTGAGTATTCCGGCGAAGACGAATAGGAAGCCACTTGAGTTTAGCGCGATATTCAGAAACATGATCATACTTACGCAAGCCAAATATGAATCGTATACAAAGATTTTGAAGGCGCTCAAGTTTATTTAGCTGGTCCTCCGTAAGATCAAGATAGCTGGCGTCAGCATAGTCTAAGACAGGAAGGAGCAGCGACTGTGCTAGCGAAATTTTAGTGGCAGTGGGTAAAAAGTTGCGTAGTCTTCTTAAAGATGCCGAAGATGCGTAGAGCTTGCGGCTGACAGCTTGCAGCTGAGGCCCCCAACTCAAGCAACTATCAATAGCTACACCCAAATTCGTTACAACTTGACTATAGGGGATAGACACTCCATCAAAGTCGACCTTGGGAAGTGTTTTCCAGTTGACCTTTGAGAGCAATCTGGAGCTGCCGACCACAATAGCCTGCGTTTTCCTTGGATTGACCTTAAGTCCGAAGGCTCGACTCCAATCAACTATTCGATCCAGGTCGCCGTTGGTAGTTTGAACAGCTTCAGCGAGATTACAAAGTGGTGCCTGGCAGTATATCTGTAGATCGTCTGCATATAGGTGGTAGGAAGAAGAAAGGTTTTCAGAAATTGAAGTGATGAATATAGTAAAGAGAAGAGGAGATAAAACGCCACCCTGCGGGACACCAGCCGTCGAGTCACACCACGAAGAGAACTTCTCCTCAAGGCGAACCCGCTGCCTGCGCCCGTACAGGTAGCTGTGAAACCACTCAATTACCGTTGGAGATATGTTAAGAGAGCGCAGCAAAGCTAAGAGGATGTCAAAATTAACAGTGTTGAAGGCATTGCTGAAGTCCAGCAACGTCAGCACAGTCAATTGGCCGTTTTCCATTCCATGGCGGATGTCGTCAGTGATTTTGACTAAAGTAGTGACTGTGCTATGGCCAGGACGGAAACCGGATTGGAGTGGGTTTAGGAGTTTATGATTAGAAAGGAACTTACTGATTTGGTTGTGGACAAGACGCTCAAGGACCTTGGATAAGAAAGGAAGAATGGAGATGGGTCGAAATTCAGCAAATGATTTAGGGTTACCTTTTTTAGGCAAAGGAATTATTTGAGCGTCTTTCCAAGAGGAAGGGAATACAGCGTTGGAGAAGGAGCAATTGAAAAGGAAAGTGAGGACTGGGAGGATGACATCAAGGATTGGTACTAACATATTGCGGCTTATACCGTCATTACCCACCGCATTGGAAGTAATTGACAGCAAGCTCTTCTTAACATCACAATCCGATAATTGGTCAAATACAAAGGGAGAAAGATTAGGAACCGGTATAGTAGACAGTTTGTGTAACTTAGTCGCTTTATCGGCATCACTTATACATGATGATGAAGAGAAATGAAGATTCAGTGAGTCAATATTAATATTGTGTGAAATAGGATTTTGTTTTAACTTTCCGATTCCAAGCGACCTGAGGAATTTCCAAACTTTGGATGTGTCTACATTTTCGACGGAACTATGGATGTGGCGGCGTAGCGCATCCCTACACGCCCTATTGCAGCGATTACGAATCTTGGCATAGTTTTGCCTATTGTGATCATTAGGTCGTAATTTGAATCGGTTTTTTGCTGCGACTTTCTTCTGCATCAATATTCTTAAATCATTTGTCAACCATGGCGCTGGAAGATGTTTAATCTTAACGGCTCGAAACGGTGCATGCTTGTCATATAGTTTCGTTACGAGCGAATTAAAAGTATTGACCTGCTCATCAACGGACTGAGCGGATGTAACGGAAGACCAATCGATATTACAAGCGTCCTCACGGAACGCATGTTGATCCATACCACTAAAATTGCGCTGAAGAATTACTTTGGGTTTAGCTTTAGGAGGACGAACTTTATAGGACAAAAAAATGAGATCATGATACGAGAAAGCGTCGGCTGAGCATTGACCATGCTTCGCAACATGCTGGGGAGATGAAACTATTAACAAGTCGAGAAGAGATGGAGTTGAATTCGGGAAATGATGGGTGGCAGTAAGTGGGAGAATATTTAAGTTACTGGAACTAATAACGGATTGAAATGAAGAAGTACGGGCATCGTTCCTAAGGAGGCAAGTATTAAAGTCACCCATAATAATAGAATGGCTGTAAGAAGGAATTAAGTCATCAAGTAGATTTCCGAATGAAGTGAAAAAATTTACAAGTAAAGAAGGGCTGTAGTAAACTCCGAGAAGGATTTTATTATGAGCAAGAACAACTTCAACCAACAGGTGCTCGCCTGCGTTAGCTGGAGGTGGTTGTGCCGAGGTGCTAATTACAGAGAAAGGAATATGAGCACGTAAGTATATAGCAACCCCGCCACCCCGGGAGCCAGTACGATCATTGCGTATAAGATGGAAGCCAGGCAGAGCATAAGAGGTAGAAGGTAAACACGGTTTAAGCCACGACTCGGAGATTAATACAGCATGAATATTTTTGTTATCGAGTGACGCCAGCATGTCTGAATAATGAGCCGGAATACTTTGCGCATTTATGTGAACGACGTTAAAGTTTTTTGGTACATCAGAAAACTGAGACTGTAGTGTGTCGGAGAGGGACGGGATGCTAACAAAACTGTCTTCATCACTACTATCAGAAGGTAAAGAAAGATAGTTCGAATCATCGCCTGAGGTGGACATAAAAATAAATATAAGTTTAAATATTATAAATAATAATATCACAAATTATGTTAAAAATACTATAAAAACTATAAGTAAAGTACAACAACTCCACCCGCTGGTTTGTGTCATCGTAAAAACATAATAAAATAAGAAAAGTAAATAAAGCAGACATTTAAAAAACAAAATCGTAGAAAACAAATTAAAAGGAACTATGTAATGCTAATAATAAACATTTAAAATAAAATTATCTAAAACTATCTGTGGACCCGATACAAAAATAATTTGGAAAAAAAAAAATAACAAGTAAAAGGCAGAAACGGAACGTACAAAACAAAGAAAAAAAAAACAAAAAACGTCAGACGTTTTACCTCCCCCACTTAGGGAAAAAAATAAATAAAAACTAATGACTAGGCAGTATGGTCTGTGACCTTAACCTGTTTCTTAACAGAACAAATTTAAATATAAAAAAGTCATTCATTCATAGTCACTGTCACTAAAATAAAATTTATCTTATTCGATACCATCAAATGGAATTAAAAATAGGTACGTTTACTGCAACAAAACAAAGAAACAAAGTAGTGACGAGAGGGTAAATTAATTTAAATATGTACCATGTAATGAATAAACCGGGGCCACGAAAGATGTCCACTCAACAACACAACAACAAAACACTACAAAATTGCAACAAGTGTTACTTTTTAGCGGTGCCCCCGGCTCGCCTGGTTTTCGGCAATGCAGGTTCTGGTGCCCTGGCCGCAGCAGGTGCAGGCTTGGGTTCATCTGCAACCGTAATCTTCTGAAGCTCAGCCAGTGAGCTTATACGGCTGCGCTTCCCGTCAGAGCCGACCACGAACACGTAACCCTGGCGCGTGAAACATCTTGTGACACCAAACTTCTGACGCGCTGCCATAAATGTGTCATGCCGCGGCTTCGTCAGGAACTCGGAGACCGTAATACCGGAGCCCTTTAACGCTGTCTTCGCATGCCAGATCTTGTTCCTTATGTCGAGATCGCATAGTTTTAACAAAATCGGTCGCGGCCGGTCGCTTGTTGATGTGCGGCCCATACGATGACAACGGCCCACGTCCTTTACCGAAAAGCCAGACAATTTCATACGGCCGACGACAGTGTTCACCACAACTGCTGCCGCATCCTCGTTGGTTTGCTCAGGCAGGCCATGTACCAGCAGCATCTTCCGCCGACTCTTCATTTCGATGCTGTCCACCTGACGAGCAAGCAGGCCCACCTGATCTTGGAGGGTGCGAAGAGCCGTCATGATGAACTCCCTGAATGTTGTGAAGTCTGCCGCTAAGTTGGTGACATTCACCGAAGGAGCCGCGTTATGAAGCTCACCCTGGTACGCATCCATTCGCTGGGTAAACATTTGTTGGAGTTGAGTCACCGATTCTTGAAGAGCCTCCATCGTTTGCAGTTGGTAGTGCAGCGCAGTGCAGAAGTGGTGCAAAAGTGTTAAAGTTGTGCTATTGTTTTGATAACACTCACCAGCAGGTATTAAGTGCTAATTATTGATTTGCATTAATAATTAAATTTGCTAAACTAATATTATAATTATAAATTAAATAAAAAGTATAGAGCTTTTTAATTTGTTGTTCACTTAGCAACTACCCCCGAAAGAAAAAAGAAAAAAATATTAATAACTGGAAACGATATAAACGAAGTAGAACTTTCAGAAGAAGAGAAACTGGTCTACATCTAATATCACCACCATGTTCGTGTTCAAAAAAAATGTATTTTGTGGAAATTTAAAAGATACCCACCTATTTATTACATTAGAAATGAAAAATACACTACTACGATTTTGTTTATATCAGGGGTTTAATTAGTTTTAAGGAACCCTAAAACAAATAGCAATAGCGCTTGTTTGCAGTCCTTTTAGAAACGTCTACTTGAGTGAAAGTTATAGTCCACTGATGACTTGTAGGTACAACAATGGCTGACCTTAACCGTATAAAGCGACTTTAAGAAATTGTTGGAAATTAACGATATTTCGGATATTCTTAGAGAGCTACAGTAAAAAACTAAATACACATCATACATACAATATCAATAAAGTTGCATTCCCATAGAAATCTACACGTTATCTTAAATTTAGTAACTGGGTGGATCCTACAACATTCGATATCAATAATCTACCGTTGATTATTTATAGAATTTCAGTTTTTCTAAATTAATTTTAGCTGCAAATAATGAGTACACGATTATACTAACTAGGTAAGAAACAATTACATGTGTTTTATCACTCTTTAAAAAAATAAGCTTAAAAAACTATGCAAAATGTCATTCAGACGCTTGAAGCCAACTGGGCTCCTTAGAATAACATAATTAAATAAAAAAAACTACTACTAGGACCAAAAAATAAAAAATATCACTGTGACTTGATGAATGTCCCATTAAGTTAATAGATATAATAATTAAAAATAATCAATATTTTGGAAAATAATTCAATTCAAAGTTTTGTCACCAAAAATCCGTCATTCAGTCCACGATGACATTTTGACTTTTGAAATTTTTAAAATTTATGTTTGATCGTGCCGTGACCTGCCGAAACCTCACTAAACACCTGCCCACCGGCCTGCCTTCATTCGTCGACCGTTATCTATCACTGAGAGAAAGACGTTTGATATTGATATTTTTTTAACCAACTTTTGTTCGCAGCATTTTGTCACAACGATAAATGTGTGGCGTTTTACCTATAATAATAATAATAATAATAATTTCACCAGAGACGAGTCGAGCAGCGCGAGCGGGCGATCGCCGCCGTCCCCGCCGCCACAACGACCTGCGCGACGTGGACGACCACCGCTGCCGTGCCGGCACGCTTGGGATCAGTGTGGCAATCTGCCCCGCGTACGACCCCCGCTACCGGTGGTGTAGTGCGCCGCATGCGATGGACTCAACAAATAAATGAGAACTAGCATTAACCCTGAGCATGGTCTCCCCCATGAGACTGAAACTGATCGGCCTATCCGACGGAATCGTACGTATTATTATAATAGTGCCTAAAAATATATTGTTATGGTTATTCAAACTGACTTTTAATATTAAGTACTTACTTACTTAGGTACTTACTATAGTAATATTTAATTTTTTTATTGAATACGAAGTATTGATAGTTACTTTTTTTTATTAAGTTTGTATAATCCTTAGAAGTTAAATAAGATAATTACAAGAATTAACACCTACATGTATTCATAATACCTACCTATTGCCACTAAATACCTTCATTCCTATACTGCAATATGAAAATGTCATTACACTCGATGTCATTACATTCACGGCAATAAATAAAATTTTCTTGATTACTCAAAATCTACAAGAGATAACAAGCTCTAAATACTTGTAAAAAGCTGCCAGTAAGGTAGACTATAGAATGGTAATAATACTAATTATTTAATTGTAATAATAATAATAATACAATTCCCTTTTTTTTAAATGGGAAAATTGCGATACCCTAACAGGGTTCATGTTTAAGTTACTAAAATGATATTGTCCTACCATCTTTATACTACATGAGTGCAATAAATGATTTGATTTGATTTGAATGTATCCCAAAAGATTGATTGTAAAGAGAAATTCCCGTGGAAGATAAAAAATGCATTAAAAAAATATATTTGTGAGATCCACCCAACTGCACAATATAGATTCATTATTAACTTTAATAATACTATATCTACCATTTAAACTTAACTTGTTTTATTATTTTGATGAGCCCATCGCCGCTCTATGCTGTTGGATGTATGTGCGGTCTTTAGTCCGTTAATCGCCTTTTACGACGCTAAGGGAAAGGAGAGGTTGGTAGTATTATTTTGATGAGCCCATCGCCGCGCTATGCTGTTGTATGTGCAGTATTTATTTAGTCCGTTAGTCGCCTTTTACGAAATCTAAGAGAAGATAGGGGTGGTAGTATTATTTTGATGAACCCATCGCCGCTCTATGCGGTTCGATATGTGCAGTCTTTAGTCCGTTAGTCGCCTTTTACGATACCGAAGAGAAGAGAGGTGTTGGTAGTATTATTTTGATGAGCCCATCGCCGCTCTATACTGTTTGATGTATATGCAGTCTTTAGTCCGTTAGTCGCCTTTTACGACACCGAAGGGAAAAGAGGGATTGGTACCGTAGTATTATTTTGATGAGCCCATCGCCACTCTATCCTGTTGGAAGTATGTGCAGTCTTTAGTCCGTTAATCGCCTTTTACGACAATTTTCCATGACATGACTGCCAAGCAAGTACATCTTGGCATGGCCACCATCACCAACTCTAAATCTGACTTTACAGAAAGTATGTCGATAGTATGTCGAAGTATGTCGCCAAATATCAGAGTTTGTCGGTCTACCGTTCAAAAGTTATAAGGGGTCATGGGTGGCCATGCCAGGATGAGCGCTCATCCTGGCATGGCCACCAGTATCTCAAAAACTACTGGTCGTAGCGAAGATCTGATTTCACCAATAGTATGTCGAGAGTATGTCGAAGTATGTCGAAAAAACTTCAGAGTTTGTCGGTGCTTCTATAAAGAAAAAAATCAAATTTTAATTTTCCTATAGTAGAATTACAATCGGGTTCATAAAGTTTATTGAATAAAGTAAATGAATAATTTTAATCTGAAAGGTTCCTTGATATAAAGAGTGCAACTTGATTAATTATGTGGGTACTTAATCGGATGCTTGGATATAGACAAATAGTTCATTAAATATAAACCTTCACAGGTTTATATTGAATGAAATAAGTGCCTACTTAATGACGTCAAAAACTAATAAAATATCAGTTAACTATCATTTAGTTATCTTAACAATAGTTAGATTCAGAGAATCTACCACCAGTTCGAATATAATCAATCACGCATGAAATTTCGCAAAATGTACAATAGTGTCTACAATCATAATAATACTGAACCTTGAGAAACCAACATAGGTACATAACTTGATAATACATACAGATGGAAGTGCGCATCACCCGGAATCCTCAACTACTGAGGAACTGGCTGTTTCTTGCATCTTATTTACAACTGCAGGAATATAACAATGCTACACTAACATTGATGTTATGGCGACATTATTACATAAGATGGTGGTAGCTAGCCAGGCGGACTTAACAAGCCATACCACCAACCAAACCAAATACACAAAGGTGTACCTCCCGCTGGGAATCGAAACCCGAGACCTCTGGGTCTAAGAACGGTGGTGGTCTTAGCACTAGACCACAGAGGCTTTGTGTTTTATTGTAATAAATAAATAAGTGTATTTAATCTTTTTTATTTTTTTATATATTTTTATGACACATATCTATGACACCAAAATCAAGGCCATATCAGGTACCGCTCTATTTTCGGTAAACTAATGTTTTGCATGATTATAAGTATCTGATAAACATACATATACACATTGAAGTTCCGTTCTTCGTACAACACTTTATGCGTTCATTAAATAGCCTAATAAAAATATTTAATGCTCGTGTACGCGATTGTACTATTTGCTGTTGTATGGAAAAAAAGAAGTTGATTTAACTTTTCATAGTAGCACCGACAAACTCTGAAGTTTTTTCGACATACTTCGACATACTCTCGACATGCTATTGGTGAAATCAGATCTTCGCTACGACCAGTAGTTTTTGAGATACTGGTGGCCATGCCAGGATGAGCGCTCATCCTGGCATGGCCACCAATGACCATTTATAACTTTTGAACGGTAGACAGACAAACTCTAATATTTGGCGACATACTTCGACATACTCTCGACATACTATTGGTGTAATCAGATCTTCGCTACGACTTGTAGTTTTTGAGATACAAGGTGGCCATGCCAGGATGAGCCTCATCCTGGCATGGCCACCAATGACCCCTTATTACTTTTGAACGGTAGACCGACAAACTCTGATATTTGGCGACATACTATCTACATATATTTTATAAAGTCAGATTTAGAGTTAGTGATGGTGGCCATGCCAAGATGAGCCACACGTGTTAATGTGTTCCTTCCTAGCACGGCCCCACGAGCTAGGCACGTAAAACTAATGCTAATACTTCAGATGCTCAATGTACCTCTAGAATTTATCAACAGAATTCAATGTACCTACCTCAACCGTTTTGACAGAAATTATGATAAAATGCCAGATCTTCCCAGCTGGGCCCTTGGCTGTATAACGCTCGAAATACGTAAAAAATATACTGATCTAATGTACTTCCAATGTACCTCCCGATTTATGTATTAAATTCCAGAAATTCTAATTGGAACAGAACATATTCAGCTTTAAAGTTTTGTCATCCTAGCGGGGCCCTCTGTAACCAAAGTGAATACGAATAAAAAACTATACCATTTTTATGTTTTTCCAATGTACCTGTTAGTTCTTCGCAATTTACCAAATTTAGATACAAAATTATGATACTTGGTAAGGTAAGGTCAACAAAACATATTAGTAGGTATGCTTACTAAATTAAAACTGCTTTTTGGTAGGAAAACTAACAAATAAACTATTCACAGCTACCCTCATTGCAGCAAATATTACCTGTTGCTGTCCTTATCTTACCAAGCGTGTACTGTTATTTACTAATATCATAATTTTGTATCTAAATTTGGTAAATTGCGAAGAACTAAGAGGTACATTGGAAAAACATAAAAATGGTATACTTTTTTTATTCGTATTCACTTTGGTTACAGAGGGCCCCGCTAGGATGTGTGCTTCAAGCTGTAATCCTCATATTTGAAATCTTAATGAAAACGAATTTTGACAACGCTAAAAAATAGTCATGAAATAGTCATAAATAGTCGTACATGTAAAAAAAAATAGTCGCATTATAGTTTCGGCGTTATAGCTATTGGTTAGTGAGGATTATGGCTTGAACGTCAAGCTGTAATCCTCATTTCTGGTGCAAGCAAACGGTAAAATCTTTCGGATTGGTTTAAGTTCCAAAAAATAGTCATAAAATAGTCGCAACGACATGCCAAATCTCAGAAATAGTCCTTAAAAGATTCCAGAGATGGCTTGAACATTTGAAAACTTCAAATTTCTCCGTAACGCCTACGATTTTCGGTTTAAAATTTGTACCAAAAAATAGTCATGAAATAGTCGTATAAAGTGATAATAAATTTGAGCTGATTTAATTTCAAAATAAAAAGTTTTTACTTTCCCTACATTTCTATGGATGTACAGTCGTGTTCAAAATTTGTAACTTCATTTGATATGCTTGTGAAATATTTCGCTTAAAATATAACATTACTTTCAATTAGGCGTTTTCCATGGCAGCTGTTATAATTAAACAAAAAAACAAACATTTATGTATACTTTTTTTATATAATAGAAGGTGGCAAATGTGCAGGCGTGTCACCTGATGGAGAGTAATCTTCGCCGCCCATGGACACCCGCACCACCAGAGGAATCGCAGATGCGTTGTCGGCCTTTAAGGAGGGAATAGGTTTTAGGAAGGAATAGGAATTGTGGCGGGGGGGGGGGGGGGGGGGGGGGGAAGGGCCTCCGGGACCCTCACTGGCCGGACGAAACACAACAGCACCAAGTGCTATTATTTCACGATGGATATTAGTGAGAGGGTGGTATTACGCCGGGCGAGCCGGCCCAATGCGTGCTGCAACGCAGCGTGGCTCTACAGTCAGTGTCACTCATTTAGCACCACCCAGGGGTCGCGTGTAAAGTCTTAAGGGTAAACCTACGGACGCGAGTAACTTTAACCCCCTTATCCTTATTTATATTTATACCATCGAAAGCTTGCTTTACATAACTTGTTTAAATCTCAGTACATATGTATATGTTTATATCACAGCAATTAGTTTTGATCTTATTTATCATAGTTAGTTCAATATCTGTTGGTGTTGGATTAGTTCATACAGTTTGTTTCTAGAAAATTTCAATAGGGATAGTGCATATTCTAAAATCACAAATTCAATAAAACCTATTCCCTCCGTAAAGGCCGACAACGCATCTGCGATTCCTCTGGTGTTGCGGGTGTCCATGGGCGGCGAAGATTACTCTCCATCAGGTGACTCGCCTGCTCGTTTGCCACCTTCTATTATATAAAAAAATGAACATAAATGTTTGTTTTTTTGTTTAATTATAACAGCTGCCATGGAAAACGCCTAATTGGAAGTAATGTTATATATTAAGCGGAATATTTCACAAGCATATCAAATGAAGTTACAAATTTTGAACACGACTGTACATCCATAGAAATGTAGGGAAAGTAAAAACTTTTTATTTTGAAATTAAATCAGCTCAAATTTATTATCACTTTATACGACTATTTCATGACTATTTTTTGGTACAAATTTTAAACCGAAAATTGTAGGCGTTACGGAGAAATTTGAAGTTTTCAAATGTTCAAGCCATAATCCTCACCAGGGTACCTTTATATCTCTGGAATCTTTTAAGGACTATTTCTGAGATTTGGCATGTCGTTGCGACTATTTCATGACTATTTTTTGGAACCTAAACCAATCCGAAAGATTTTACCGTTTGCTTGCACCAGAAGTGAGGATTACAGCTTGACGTTCAAGCCATAATCCTCACTAACCTATAGCTATAACGCCGAAACTATAATGCGCCTATTTTTTTACATGTACGACTATTTATGACTATTTCATGACAATTTTTTAGCGTTGTCAAAATTCGTTTTCATTAAGATTTCAAATATGAGGATTACAGCTTGAAGCACACCGCTAGGATGACAAAACTTTAAAGCTGAATATCTTCTATTCTAATTTTAATAAATAAATCGGGAGGTACATTGGAGGTACATCAGAACAGTATATTTTTATGTATTTCGAGCGTTATACAGCCGAGGGCCCAGCTGGGAACATCAGGCATTTAATCGTAATTTCTGTCAAAACGGTTGAGGTACCTACATTGAATTCTCTTGATAAATTCTAGAGGTACATTGAGCATCTGAAGTATTAGCATTAGTTTTACGTGCCTAGCTCGGGGGGGCGTGCTAGGAAGGAACACATCACGTGTTAAGGTAGGTAAGGTAGTAGTGCCTAAGGTCAGAAACGCCTTTTTTGTGCTATAGTAGACTTGTGTCCAAAATATATGTTTCAATTGAATTTAATTGAAAAAGTTGAAAAAGTCTCAATGTATAAAGGGATTGAGGATTGTTTGTGAGCGTTAGCTATATTTTAATGCACTACAATCGTTATAAAATACATTGATTCATATACCACCTTAGTTTACATAAATAATAGGATGCCACTTTCAATGAAACACAGATATACTAAAAAAATAGAATTTAATTTGACCCTCAACCTCTAAACGACAAAAATGTTAGTACAACCACAATATTTAAGTATTTTGAACTAGATATTTACGAGATCTATGTTTAATAGGTAAAATTACTGGACTACATTAAAGCAAAAATAAATTAGGAAAAATATTAACAAAAAAGAAAACCAATAAAAAGTGTTCAATAAATTTATTAAAAAAAAATACAAAACAAAAAAACGCTCATCCATGCTTGCTATCCCAACGTTAAAGTTTACAAAATAAACTAGCAAATAGTTGTGTTAACAAGTGTAAATACATAAATACTATATCTTTTCGTAATGCACAAAATTGCGAGTGGGAATTAACAATAAATATATAGAGGCAGTAATAATTCAATGCGTACCTCTAGTCTTTAGAAACTAACGTTAGAAAAATGCTTTTTAAATGTATTATTTACCAAACTAATATTATTATGCTGCCTGAATATAACAAAATTTCGAAAAATATTTCTATACGAATAGTTCATTCTATACAAAATACATCTTTTTTTATACTAAGAGACCAATTCAGTAGAAACACTTCATGTTCACATCATAATCTAAAATATGTACTGTTATATTTCTTAAAGTCAATTATATATTACTTTTCGAGTCTTAAATTATACATATAACCTAATACTGAAAAAGTAACTATTGACATTTTCGTAATGGTTCACAGAATTATACCAACGCACATAAACACATCAGATATGTTAAAAGTAGTAAAACGTTACTATGTTAATATTGAATACGCTACAGATCCAAAGGGAAGATAGTTATTATTTATTGCATGTACTCGAAGTTGGCACAAATACACAATATAACAAAGAAAACGAAGGCCCAAACCGTAATTTCATTGCAAAATAAATAATACTCTTAACACTAATCAAATCCTTTCAAACTAATTTCTAACGCGTTTGGGACTCCGTTCAATAAGCACCTAAATTTATTAAAAATATATTATTATTTTTCTGTGTTCAATCTATTCTATACTAAAAAATATAGCTTCTTTTCGTAAATTATGGAAGAACGCTTAAAACGTATACTGCATTGAAGAAACGAGATATCGTAAATTAATCTAGTTAGATTGTATATGCTAACTTTAGACTAGAGAAACTAAAACATCGATAGATATATTTTTATCGTTTAAGTGCCCATCTACAATAATAGCTCACTCAGAAACCAGCGTCGGCCTGCGAGCACAATAACAAAAAACCACGAAACTGCGTCTACAATACTATATACAACATCAACTCGACTTCCTACAAAAATGTACTCTATTACATTCACAATAAAGGCCATAGTTTCGATGACTAATAATAACACTGCAAAGCTAAAACAGCAGCTGACATGATAAATATCAATTTAGTTGTATAGATTGACAACGGTGAAAAAGATGGATTATTATTACCTTTTTATATTGGAAAATACACATACAACTAGCTTAAATGATTCAATGCACTTCTGTCAAATGAGATTCATAGAGATATAATTATTATGTTTATATTATTAATTTTTGATAATCTAGTAGATATATTATGCATTTTAAACCATTACATTTCCGCCAGTTGGGAGACATAATGTTTTAAGAAAATTCTAGCCTAAGTTGAGATTGAAAGTTTGAAGCATTATTTCTAGAAGTCGTATTTATGTTTTATAGTCTAGTGCAGAACAGCAGCCGAGCGAACATCCGTTCGAAACAACAAAACTTAAAATCGAACCATCGCTTCTTGCCGGTTACAAGTATACGCATTGCACATTACATTGACTAATTAGGTTGAACAATATTGAACCCTATGTGACAGGAGTATAAGTTTTAGAATATTAAACTTAGTGTTTTAAAAAAATAATGTAGTTATTACATTCCTTATTTTTTTTAACAAGATCATTTCAAATCCGTCGACAGGACAGTTAGAATTACTTACTTAACTTTTTTTTTATGAGACATGCCTGTCTTAGTCTGAAATACTCGTATTAATAATGCGGAGACTAAAAATCTACAAAATCGTCTTCAATGAGCAGGTAGGTAGCAACAATTTCGATTAAATTCTATTTAATTTACGGCAATGTGAACGCGCACAGAATGTTTAATTAGTGGGCCGACGCAAAGTAAAATCAACCTTAAAGCTAAAAATTAGTATCGGAATGCGACAAATCTGCCGTCTCTCCGTGTGCAACTAAGCGATCAACGTTTGTATGCGTGTTTGAGAAATAATACAATGTTTTCGTTTAAAAAACGTCGAGCGCGGCTGTAGATTCGGCATTTGGAGTCAATGTACTTCAGCAGCCTGAAAGAGACAAAAAAACTAAATTAGTTTTTATGTGATGAATGCTGATGAATGATGCAGCGGCTGGCAGATTGTGTTGCGGTTTAACGTCGTGTATAGAACAGTTACGTGATACCATATTTGAAGTTGACATTTTTGGGTCCGGCTGTCAATACCTACCTGGCAGTGAACTACGTGTTCACGGGGAAACTCTCTCGAGACACTAGTCTTATGAGTACCGAATGAAGAGCGCGCTTCGGCGGGCACTGATTTGGCGTCAAGACCTAACGCAGATGGTCCTCTGGCACTTCTTACATAACCTAACGGTTGGTCTCGAGGTGCCAGTACAAATAAAACTTAGTGAATAAGGAGAGGGGATGTCAATACCTACCTACCTACTTTTTGAAAATAGGTACAGTTAGACACGGAACTATTTACACGCTCGCCACTTTACCCCAGCAATAGAATATTACAGTTCTACAGTTTTTACAGAATATAACAAGAATACGGAAGAAAATTATTTACCAATCGTTAATTATTCACTAACAATCTTTTAACGTTCTTTTTAAAGGTAAAATGATAATACTTATGTAGATTTTAAGTATGAATAAAAATGAAATGTATTAAAGTGGTTTATTTCTCGACAGTAACTTTGAAAAAGTGGGCATTTCGCTACTATGTCATAAAGCGATTTAGTCTTAATACGAAATAGGGATTAACCTCTCGTATGGAAAACGGATGCGCAAGCGCAAACATGTACCCGTCATCTGTGCAGAGATCGCATTGTGGTAAGCGCGTGCGGCTCTTCTTAGAATTTGTTGAAAATGTCCTCTTATTTATAGGAAACATACTAAACGGACTGTTCTTGAAACCTAAATAGTTATTCTATCTTATGAACCAAGTTTAATTAATAAATTATGATTTGTTTTTATTCTACAGACCATTGATCACAGCTAGTCGACCTAAAATGACATGTCCCTGAAAATGAAAGATTTTTCGATATATTTTATCATTCAATTGTTGTTTTGATTATTATTAAAAAGTAAAATAAATGAACAATCCACTAATATGTAAAAGTTATTACTTATAACAGTTCTTGACTTCTAAATACTAATTTGAAAATTACAAAAAATATTTTGAGTGTCGCCATTTTGCATTTGTTTACCTACCTACATCAAACTTTATACGCCTCTTGGCACGTAATAATTTGATCCTAGACACTTTTGAGTTCATATTTGCGTAAATAATTTATCTATTTTTACATAAATCATGTAGAAAATGCCTGAGTTCATAAAATATACGCGTAAAAACACTAAAAACTTTATCAACTCAACAAAGTAGGTATCTTCAAACTTTTGTGTTTTGCACTGAATAAAAAACGAAATTTAGACAGAATTTCCTTAAAAAAGGTTCTCAAGTACGGAAATAATTATTTCCGGATCAATTATTTCCGTACTTGAGACAAAAAAAACACAAAAGTTTGAAGATACCTACTTTGTTTAGTTGATAAAGTTTTTAGTGTTTTTACGCGTACATTTTATGAACTCAGGCATTTTCTACATGATTTATGTAAAAATAGATAGATTCCCTACGTTAAGATTACGTCATTATTTTACACTTTTTATTGACTCCTAGACAACACCAAACGTATTGAATTCTTCAATTTGGAATGAACCATTTGACAGAATGGTAAGTTTAATTGAACGGGAGATTGTTGCCTATGGTTCGTACAATCAGCGGGAATCAAATGCAAGCATAATATAAAGCGGATAGATACAAAAATACACAAACAAATAATGAACAATTGCAGTAAAATAGTGAGTTTTAACTGCAAGTCAATCAAGCGATCTATGGAAGGCGTCAGAGCGTTGTGCCAGTCGGCGGATGTGGTAGCCCTCCAGGAGACGTGGTTGTTGCCACACGACCTACCACTTCTCGGCACTGTTGACGACGCGTTCGGGTGTACTGGGACGTCCGCGGTCGACACTACGGCGGGCTTGTTGAGCGGGAGACCCTATGGGGGCGTTGCGCTACTGTGGCGTAAGGGTGTGTTCGAGTCAGTGTCGCCCATTGATTGTGATAATGTGCGAGTGTGTGCGATCAACATATCAGTAAGTGGTAGATCCGTAGTTATTTTAAGTGTGTACATGCCTACGAACTCAATTGACAATCTTCCGGAGTTTACAAGCTGTCTTAGTACCATCCGTTCTATAATAGAGGTAGAGGAAAATAAAGGAGTCGAGGCCTTTTATATCCTAGGAGATTTTAATGCACATCCAGATGAACTGTTCTATACTGAGATGTTAAATTTTTGTGTGGATCAAAGTTGGCACTGTATAGATCAAAGTATGTGTGACAGTAGTACATACACCTTTACTAGTGAATCGCATGGCTGTAATAGATGGTTGGACCATTGCATAGTCACGGAGTCGGCGCGACAATCAGTCGTCAGTGTGAAAGTTTTGTATGACGTGTATTGGTCCGATCACTATCCCATAGTGGTTGAGTGTGATTTACGTAAACTTAGACTTAAGGCTGGTAATTTTGATGCACCTGTAAATCGAGTTATTTGGGGCGATAGACAAGATGAACAGGTGAGTCGATACCGTGAACTTTGTCATTCTGCATTGCGTCTGCTGGATGTTCCCCAGGAGTTGAGTGGTTGTTGTGATGGATTCTGTGCCCTTGGGGAGCATCACGTAATACTTGATAAAATGTACCAAGAAATTATAAATACGCTGTCGACGGCCGCGGTACAGACTTATAAAATAAAATGTCGGAGAAAGGGTGGCTATGTCACGGGTTGGAACAGACATGTCGCGGGCGCGCACCGCGAGGCGAGGCTTCAATTCCAGTTGTGGACATTAGCTGGGCGACCCCGTAATGGTGAAATATATGATAGTATGGCGGTGGCGAGGAGACATTTCAAAGCTAAATTAAAGTGGTGTCAGGACAGACAGGACCAGCTCAAAATGGATATCCTCGCTACCAACCATACTAAAAAAGACTTCAAACATTTTTGGAAGAACACCAATAAAATGAACGTGAGGCCGAGCCTCCCGGTGAGTGTCGGTGGCATTATTGACCATAAACACATTGCAGATGCTTTTAGGGAAAAATTTTCTGTGCGATCGCCCTTGGGTGCCGTGTCTCGCAATGCAGCAAATGCTGAGACCATTGTGACTGAGCGGAACATAAAAATACCACCCAGGAGAGTGGCTGAAATCATTTCGGGCATGCAGCGTGGGAAATCTCCGGGTCACGATGGTCTCAGCATTGAACATTTTAAGCATGCGGGGGTCCATCTGCCTAGGGTATTGTCGCTGTTTGTCACCCTGTGCCTAGGTCACTCCTACTTACCAGAACCACTTATGCGGACGATAGTTGTACCCATTGTTAAAAACAAGACTGGTGACGCTTCCAATATGGTAAATTATCGACCTATCTCACTCGCTACAGTCATGGCCAAGGTGCTTGACGGTGTGTTGAAGGGCAGCCTCTCAGAGTGTATAAAAGTGCATGATGCTCAGTTCGGGTTCAAAGCAGGAGTTTCAACAGAGAGCGCCATTCTAACCCTGAAACACACTGTCAAGTACTACACGGCAAGAAAAACACCGGTGTACGCTTGCTTTCTTGATTTGTCAAAAGCCTTCGATCTCGTAGTCTATGACATCTTATGGGACAAGTTGAGGGACAAGGGTGTGCCCCCGGAGTATACGGCTCTTCTCAAATATTGGTATTCTCATCAGACGAACCGAGTGAGATGGGTCGGTGCTATGTCAGAGGAATACAGGTTGGAGTGTGGGGTCAGGCAGGGGGGACTAAGCTCGCCCTTGCTATTTAATCTGTATGTGAGCCGACTTATCGAGCGACTGAGTGGCACACATGTTATAATATAAGTTATGCCGATGACATGGTGCTGCTCAGTCCATCGATAGGTGGGTTAAAAGAGTTGCTATCGATCTGCGAGATGTATGCGGTGGAGCATGGTCTAGTATACAACTCTAATAAGAGTGAAATTCTAGTGTTTAAGGCACCTAGACAGCGGCCTCGCCTTGTGCCACCGGTATATCTCAACGGCGTAGCCCTAAATATTGTAGATAGCTTTAAGTACGTAGGACATGTTGTTACCAGCGACCTTCGGGATGATGGCGACATAGAGCGAGAGCGCAGGGCGTTGGCAGTTAGGAGCAATATGCTCGCCCGCAGGTTCGCTCGCTGCACGACAGACGTCAAAATAAGTTTATTTAAGGCGTTCTGTCAGTCCTTCTACTCGAGCGGCCTGTGGATTTCATATACGCGCCGAGCCTACAACATCCTGAGGGTACAATACAACAACGCTTTTAGGATGCTGTTACGGCTGCCGCGGCGTTGCAGTGCGTCAGGAATGTTTGCGGAGGCCCGTACGGATGGTTTTCACGCCATCATGCGTAAGAAAGCGGCCTCCTTGCTGCAACGCTTGCGTAGCAGCCGGAATGGCATTCTGAAGGCGATTTCTGAAAGACCGGACTGCCCAATACAAAGGCACTGGGTGGAACTGTGTATAGGATTAAATAAATAATATTGTTTTGTCTTTTTACTAACATTACTAATCTAGAATAAGCTATTTTTGTTACTAACTTTTAACTAACGAGTTATGGACTGTAGTCCGAAATAAAAGTGTTTTATTTTATTTTTATTTTATTTTAAAAATAAGCGTTATTTCTCTGTACTAAGTTTTATATTTCCGTAAAAGCTGACCAAGTCACCTTGCCCCGTATCGGAGCCTACTCAGTTAACGGAGGCCGCACGGATCCGGGACTACATACGAAAGGTTAAGAGATGTGGATTATTTGCTACGCAGGTTTTTTGCATTGTAGGTATTGACAGCCGGACCCTTATACACTGACCTGTAGCAGCAGCTTTAGCTCGGCGTTGACCCTTTTATCGTTAGTTATCTACTCTAACAAACACACATGCAGATGTGACAAGTCTAATAATGTGCTAACTAAAAATTTTTGATTTTTTGATTATTTGTATGTCGTTGTCTTTGTCTTTAGTCCGTTAGTCGCCTTTTATGACCCCCACGAGAAGAGAGGAGGTGGTAGTATTCTTTCACCGCTACGCGACACGGTAACAGTACAGTTAAAGCGACTTAATACTCGGATTCTTCTCCGGCGTCACCTCAAGACCTTATCAAGCATGTTGTCTTAAGCGACTATCCATTAGTCGCCAAACATACCTGCGGTTGCATTTGCGGCTCGTTCGGATTGGCATTTTCCCTCAGCCGCCGCGGATGGGCGGGGTTCACACACAAAAGGCGGAATTTGTCGTCTTTATCCTCTTCGCCGGCGTCGCTGCCTACTACTTACACAGATCTGTGAAGTCACAAGATACTGACCTCCGTCTGTGGCTGTGCTCTAGCCCAACGTTGTCATTCTCATATTCTTCTCCGGTGTCACCTTTTTTATTTTTACTAAGTAAATGCAATGCATGCTTAAAGATTAGGGGGGGGGGGGGGGTATAAACACTACATTATGCATTTAAGGGTAAATTCTTCGATTATTCCTCCCCGGCGTCTAAAGACCTAATATTATGCATAGGATAAAAAGTTTACTAGAAAAAAAACAACCAGTCCCAGGAAAGCTCGAATGGGATTCGAACCCGTGACCTTTGGATTGCCGGTCCACTGCTCTAACCGCTAAGCTACTGGGACCCCAGAAGACTCGTTGAATTTTTTCTAGTAGTTGATACACTGCAAGCCAGCGGTATTAAGAGGTCTATTACATCTCGACTGTGATTTTTGCGTAAAATGGCTAATTTTGGCGTTATGGATCTCAGAAACAAAAATACATTAACAATTATGATTTATCGAATAGTGTAGAATAGCTATTGGAATAGTGCGTAGCGGCCTCGCTTTTTGTAAATTTTGCTTAACTTTTTAATTAAACCTAAAATTGCCGAGCAAGATTTTCATAAAGTGCGCGAAGGCACTTTTTTGAGCTCATCGATTGAACTACTGTTCGAAACAAGTTAAATAAAAAAATTATAATGTTATCTCTTAGACACCGAGATTTTTCATTGGTTTTGGAGCCGAAAACGTTATAATACAAATAAAGTGTTGTACCTATTTAAGAAATGATAATCGATTTACGAGCAAAGATAAAAAAGTTGTAAAAGTGACTTTTTGTCGAAAACACATAGTAACGTTCCAGTTCACATAGTAAGACGGCGCGTTTGAAGCGCCTCGGTCGTTGACTTTTATAGGATCGTGCGGTACTAAGGGTTCTTATATCAGTCGCCTCTCGGCACCGCTCGTTATCAGACGCTTGTTTGAAAATTTAAGAATACCAGTGCTTCTCAATCTATCTTAACCATGTTCAACTGTGCTAGCTGCGGTAATCAACATACGGACGGAGCCGTCTGTAGTGCTTGCAAACGGCGTTATGACTTTCCCTGCTCGGGGGTCACCGAAGCTGGCTACCGGAGGTTAGGTGACAGAAGAAACACATGGCGCTGCCCGAAATGCAAATCAAGTTCTTCACCTTCACCGTCCCCGGCTGTGGCCACCCCTCAGTGCAGCGATCTTGACGTCGTGCAGAAGCAGCTTCTTAATATCATAACTCAGCTGGCTCCACTGGCATCACTTGTGGAAGATGTCAAGTCAATTAAGTGTGAGCTTGGTGACCTTAAGGAATCACTCGGAATGGCGCATGACCTTATTAGAAGTTTTACTGACAAAATTAACAGTGTGGAGTCTAGAGTCATTGAACTGGAAAAGGCCGCTAATGAGGTTTCAGCTCTTCGAAACGATGTTGCTAAACTAAATCGTGAACTGGAAGACAGGGATCAGTGGGCTAGAGCAAACAATGTGGAAATACGTGGTATACCTCTAAAGAAAAATGAGAATCTTTTTGAAATCGCAAAAAAGATAGGAAGTCTATGTGATTTTTCATACAGGAAGGAAGATATTAACTACATTGCGCGCATACCTACCCGTGTTCCAAATGCAGATAAACCAATATTAGTTGCTTTCAATAGCCGATATTTAAAAGAAGAATTTGTCGCTTTAGCAAGAAGGAGTAAGAATCTCAATCTAACAAAGCTGGGCTTTTCAGCCCCTGGATTTTTTTATGTGAACGATCATCTTACATCTTCCAACAAAAGTCTTCTAAATAAAGCAAGAACATCAGCCAAAGAAAAAAACTTCCAGTATATATGGGTCAAACACTGCAAAATTATGGCACGGAAATCGGATACTTCGCCCATTTTTCAGATAAAGTGCGAGAAGGATTTGTTAAAAATCACATAATTATTTATAATATTGTATCTTTCTTTAAGATTAAAAACAAATTATTTGTACACAGTTTGGGAATCACATTGAAATTATTAGTCTTTTGTCCGCCGGCCAAACCGGGTTTTGCAACGAGTTACTACGGTAGCGACCACTTGATGCACGTAAGTTTGCACCTTTTGTCTCAAGTAATATGGCTTTCGCATACGCACGCACGAGTATGTTTCTGTGGCATCGCGCCATTCAAAACAAGTTTTGCTTCATTGATACATTCGCTTAATGTGAAGTGCGTTATTGTTTCGGCTACCAGCTTTTTAAATTTTACCCTGTTTATTAATTATCATACACGATTTTACTTTTTAATATTGTTTTCGCTATACTTGTATATTATTATTGATGGAACTATGTACTGCTGGTTAAACCTATTTTTAACGGCTAAAGGATGCTTTTATGAACTATTTTATCTGTTTTATTTTTTGTTGGTTATTTTAAAATTTTTGCTTTGCTTAGTTGTACAGGCTTTTGTCAATGAAAATGGCCAATCTTAGTATTTATTACCAAAATGCTCGAGGGTTACGCACCAAAACACATATATTCAAACGTAATTTAAACCTCCATAACTATGACGTAGTATCGATTACGGAGACTTGGCTAATTGATGGTATTAGTGATAGTGAGCTTTTTGATGACCGATACATAATTTGGCGACGGGACAGAAACTACGTACGCACCCAAGAAAAATATGGTGGTGGTGTACTCGTAGCCATTCGTCGTGAGTTAACAGCAGTTGACCGTCCCGAATGGAATTCCTCAGCTGAAGACATATGGATAACGATATCTCATAGACATACTGACCGTTCCCTTCTTAAGTTCCATTTATGTACACTTTATCTTTGCAGTGAAAATAGAGGCCATTCATTTAATAATCAGTTGCACAACTTTACAGAAAAAATTTCGGTTTTGGTAAATTCGTGTCCCAACGATTTCTTTGTTGTAATGGGTGATTTTAACCTTGGCAACATTGATTGGACCTATAGTGGTGGCAACCTGCAGCCTTCTGGTATCACTGGTGAAACTCAAGTTTATTTTTTCGATACTCTGTTGGAATGTAACCTAAATCAATTTAATGTGTGTCGTAATGTAAACAATAGGCTCTTGGACTTGGTGTTGAGTAACTCACATGCTTCAGTAACTTCTTGTGATGACCCATTGGTGCCTGAGGATGCTCATCACAAATCTCTCAACATCATTCTTAGTACGGTTAGTGTTGACTCCCTTAAGTCAAAGCCTAGACGCAAATATTTTTATAATTCGGGGGACTACGTAGGAATTAATTCATCATCATTCATTAATTCAGAGATCGGTTGGGAAGCTCTTCATTGCAACTCTTTGGACAGCGCTGTCGGTCTCTTTTATCAACATTTATATGATCTAAGGGATAAATTTGTACCTTCCAAAGTTACGTACCCTTCGAAGTTTCCTCCATGGTATAACGCTTCCTTAAAGAAAATCCTTAAAGAAAAATATAAATTCTTAAATAAGTATCGCGTTTACGGCAATGCCTCTGATTACCATTCGTTTTCAATATTGCGTAAGAGAGCTAAAGTGGTGGAAAATGAATGTTACACGTCCTATATAAAAAATACTGAAGAATCCAGTATCTCTATACTGGATTCTTCAGTATTTTTTAATATATAATCTCCCATCAACTCTAACATATGAGGCGCAGTCCGCTAGCTCTGGTGAGGAGATTTGTGATCTGTTTGCCTCATATTTTAAGTCAATGTTTCTCCCTGTCACTTCACATCATGCTAGCTATCATACCGATTACCATGTCTCCGATTCCACCCTCAATATAAGCGATGTGGAAATCGACCCAGAGGCCTTACTTAAAATGCTTAAGTCTCTAGATCTTAGTAAGGGTGCTGGCCCAGATCACGTTGCGCCTACACTCATAGTAAATTGTTCCCAAGGCCTCATCAAACCGCTTTCAATATTGTTCAAGCGATCAATTAAAGAAGGTACCGTCCCTACACTATGGAAGTCTGCGTTTATAACCCCCATCCATAAAAGTGGCAACAGAAATGAGATCAAGAACTACCGCCCGATCTCAAAGCTGTGTCTGTTCGCTAAGATTCTCGAACGTCTCGTTTACTCGCAAGTATATAATACTCTATCAAATACTTTTATCTCGGAACAGCACGGATTCCTTAGGAACCGTTCAACTTCATCCAACTTGCTTTCGTTTATTGAGTTCACAACCTCGGGTATGGATTCAGGTGGGCAGGTTGACGCTGTCTTCACTGACTACAGCAAAGCTTTCGATCGGATAGACCACTCAATACTTTTACAAAAGCTTCTATCAGCTGGAATACATGGTGATCTGTTCAGGTGGTTTACTTCATATATTGAGAATCGAACCCAGGCTGTGGCGGTAAATGGCTACTCTTCTAAATGGTATTCTGTTCCTTCCGGTGTTCCTCAAGGTTCCTTAATTGGACCATTGCTTTTTGTGATTTTTATAAATGACATTTCATCTTGTTTTATTCACTAAAATTTTCTGCTATACGAGGGGCGTTCAAAATATTCTCGGTATGTGGATAAAAACAAACAAGTACGAAAAGTTTGATATTTTTATTTTTCAATATACTCCCCCCCTATGTTCATACACTTATAAGATCGATCAATTATTTTTTTTAATCCCTCATAAAAATAATTTTTATCTTTGGTGTTAAAATGCTCCTCCACGGCCGTCTTCAACGCTTCATCGTCAGAAAATTTATTTCCACGCAGATCCTTTTTAAGATTGGGGAACAAAAAGAAGTCGCTTGGGGCTAAGTCCGGACTATAGGGTGGATGAGTAACAGTTTATATATATAGGGTGGATGAGTAATAGCTGCCTTGGCAATATGAGCAGTATGGACAGGGGCGTTGTCATGCAGAAGCAGAACACCTTTGGTTAACTTTCCTCGCCTCTTTTCTTTGATCGCATCTCTTAATTGACGTATAACGTTAGCGTAGTACTGCCCTGTGATATTTACACCTTTTTCTTTATAATCGATAAGCAAAACTCCTTCACAATCCCAAAATATTGTGGCCATGACCTTGCCAGCTGACGGGATTACCTTGAACTTCTTGGGATGAGCTGAACCCTTAATGTGCCACTGCATGGACTCCTGTTTGCTCTCTGGGTCATAATGATGAACCCAGGTTTCATCTCCAGTAACTATTTTTTGCAGCACCTCATCGGGATTTTCACCACACAGGTCGATAAAATCTGAACAGCAAGCCACACGCATATCCTTTTGAAGAAGCGTCAGCATTCGCGGAACCCATCTTGCACTTACTTTTGACATATTAAGATGGTCATGTATAATGTCATGTACGGTACCAATAGAGAGATTGGTTACTTGAGCTATAGATTTTACCTTCACTCGGCCGTCTTCCAATATAAGTTTTTCCACTTTATCAATATTTTCTTGTGAGGTAGCCACTACAGGCCGGCCAGGTCTAGGGTCATCTTCAATACTCTCCCTTCCACGCTTAAATTCGCTTGACCATTTTTGAATAGTAGATAAAGAAGGAGCAGACTCACGGTAAACACAATCCATTTCCTCTTTTATGGTTTTTTGATTTTTACCCTGTTTTGTCAAGAATTTTATGACGGATCGGTGCTCTAATTTCGTTAAAATTGTTAATTCGCTCATGGTGTTCATGTTTGTTCGGCAATTGCAGAAAAACAAAAGAACATCTCGGTTCCAATTTTACTTTTTTTTAATGTCAATGGATGAATCTTAGCGGCCAGTAACAAATATATATATAAAAGAGGTTGTAACGTATCAATACCGAGAATATTTTGAACGCCCCTCGTATGCAGATGACATGAAAATTTTTAAGCAAATTGAAAGTTTAGACGATTGTTCTTATCTGCAACAGGATCTTAGCAGATTTGAAAGATATTGTGAACAGAATAGATTGGACCTAAACGTTTCTAAATGTAGCATTATATCGTTTAGTCGTAAACCTGTAATAATTAATTATCCATATGAACTTAAGGGACGGATGCTTGATAGAGTCAACGAGATACGGGACTTGGGTGTCATACATGACTCAAAACTTACATATGAAAAACACGTAGATCATGTCGCCAAAAAAGCCAGCAGGAATCTTGGTTTTGTCATTCGATCATGTTCTCAGTTCTCAGGTGTAAAAGTTATTAAAATTTTGTATTGCTCATATGTGCGTAGCATCCTCGAGTATTGTTCGCCGATTTGGAATACTCAGTATGGTATTTACATTGATAGGTTAGAATCCATTCAACGTAAGTTCACAAGGTTCTTACAATTTAAGTGTTCGACCTACGAGAATGGTTATGATGCGAGGTGTCGAAGGCACCATTTATTGCCTCTTCAAGAAAGACGCAAAATAGCAGACATAGTCCTCTTATTAAAAATAGCCCAGTCATTAATAGACTCCCCTCATCTTCTTTCTATGGTAAAACTACGAGTTCCTAACAGAAAGCTGAGACGACCGATCACTCTTTCTGTACCCTTTAGTGCCACCAACTATAGACAAAATTCTTTTTTTATTCGATCAGCAAATTCTTTTAATAATCTAGCAGAAGCTTCCGATTTAGATCTCTTCCTTAGCAAACCTAATAGTGTTAAACAAATTCTTTCAAAACATTGGTTCAATGTGATTCCTTGACTGTCGACTGTCGATATCGATGTCGAATTGTATTGTGGACCTCAATAGTGATTGTAGTAGTGTCAAATATTTACGTTTAATATTTCTAGTTTTCTATTCTTATTTTTTTTGTTTACATATAATTTTCAAACGAGCTAAGTAAGTTTCTATATGTGAAAACATTGTAATTGTGTACTCTGTTATGTTTTTTTAGGTCTATCTGTGTTTTTCGTTACTGTATTGTTTTCCAAATAAAATAAAATAAAATAAATAAAATAAATATTATTTATTGATATTTTTTTAATGATTTTTTTATGCTCATATTTTTAGTTTTACAAGCTAAATAGCTTCTACTGATGTTAAACATGAACAGGGTTTCGGCTCCAAAACCAATACAAAATCTCGGTGTATAGTCGAATAGTGCGTAGCGTCCTCGGAATTTTTAGATATTATTGATTTCATATAGGAAAAAAATCTTATTCTAAACCAAAAAACTTCGAAAATCGCTATAAGTTAACTGTGATTATCTCCTATCTACGATAATATTATTGAGCAAATTTATACCAGAGTAATTGTTACTTCATGAGGAATAAAGATTTTATAATGAATTTATTATCCTATTTCGATAAAAACGATAAATACAACTGCAAAATTACTACAAAATGCGAAAATGGGCTTTTTACGCAAAAATCACATTCGAGATGTAATAGGCCTCTGTTGTCACTGTGAAGTTTGTTTACCCTTGTTGTTTCTGATTTGTTAGTTGTTTTTTTCTAGTAAACATTTTATCCTATATCTATGTAAGGTGACTGCTAGAAACCGCAAGAAACTTCAAGGGCTGGTCAGGTCAAGTGTTTTAAACATGGCAAAAATGACAAAAAGAATTCGTGTTTTTTTCATTTTTAATTAAATAATTCATTTTGTGAATTTTAATTGGATAGTCTTCGGCGTCGTCCTAATTAGCGGTGATCGTACGATGAATGTGCGTTCTTGTCGTGCGATATTCAAACATATAGTGTCCTAATTACAGTTCGCAAGTCATCGCGCGAGCACAGTACGATCATTTTCATCGCACGACGAAAACGCATCGCGCCATCGCACAATCACCGCCAATTAGGACGACGCCTTTGAGTATCTTATTTATTTTAAAGCAATAACATAAGAAAAATAAAATGAAAACAATTAAAACTAACGATTATTTACAACGCGAGGGCAACGGCCGGCCGGCCATCTGTTGGCCCGTCAACGTAGGTATTTATCGCCCAGCTGACGCGGAAGAAACACGAATTAATTTTTAGTCATTTTTGTCAAGTTTAAAACACTTGACCTGATCAGCCTTTGAAGTTTCTTGAGGTTTCTAGCAGTCACCTTATATAGCAATGTGAATGCAAAATTTCAATAATAAAGACTAATATTATGCATGTTATGTCTTAAGCGACTATCTATTAGTCGCCATACACCGACCTGCGGTTGTGGCTGCGAATGGGTCTCGTTCGCATCGGCTTTTTCCCTCAGCCGCCGCGGAGGAGCGGGCTCCACACACACAAAAGGCGGAATTTGTCGTCTTCATCCTCTTCCCCGGCATCACTACCTACTACCTACACAGCTGTGCTAACTAGCTATTCGTCACAAGATACTGACCTCCGTCTGTGTAGCTGTAGCTCAACGTTGTCATTCTCATATTATTTTCAAGTGTCACCTTTTTCGTTTTACCTCAGCAAATCCTACTAATATTATAAACGCGAACGTTTGTAAGTATGGATGGATGTTTGTTACTCTTTCACGTAAAAACTACTGAATGGATTTGGATGAAATTCGGCATACAGATAGTTTATAACCTGGATTAACACATAGGATACTTTTTATCCCGCTATTCCCACGGGAACGGGAACCACGCGGGTGAAACCGCGAGCGGCCGCTAGTGCAATATAAAGCATACCCCACATGTGATGCTTTTCATAAACATTCTCGCGTGTCACCTAAACCTATTGAAAGCCGCCAATACAAACACAATAGAAAATCTATTGTTCATGGCATGCGGACATGCCATGCGGATGTCAAGAGGTAAAGGAGTGTAGGGGTTGTCTCTTACGACGTTATCTAAAGACATATTATTATTAATGTCTTAAAGGACTATCCATTAGCCGCCATACACACCTGCAGTTGATGCAGTTGGGGTTGCGGTTGCTGTTGCGGTTGCGGCTGTGGCTGTGGCTGCGGCTGCGGTTGCGGCTGCGTCTCGTTCGCATCGGCATTTTCCCTCGGCCGCCGCGGTGGAGCGGGCTCAACACACAATAGGCGGGGTTTGTCGTCTTTATCCTCTTCCCCGGCGTCGCTGCCTACAGATATCTGAGCTAGAGCGGTGAGCACGCTATCCATGCTGACCACGGCGGCTGGTACGCTGTCGCCTTCGCCCTGGTAGAAACGGAACGGATACAATTTAAGCTTTTTCGCAGTAAAGTGCTAAGTTATATGTGTCTACACCCAGCGGGATCACCTATCTGGGAGACTTATGTGTGATGCAGGGAATTAGATCTATATTTGTTCTATTGAATTATGCTTTAAACAGAATTTGTTCTGTAAAAACAACGGAAATATAGGCTTTTCTAACCGACCTCCAGCCAGCGGGATATTTACCAAAGTTACGTCTGATGAATATAAATTGGTACTAACATTTAAAACTATCATTGTTCTGTTCACCAAAACAAAACACATTTTTCTACCGTCCTTACTTCAGCCTCAATCATTCTGCAAAGAAACCTCCAGTCAGCGGACTTTTTCTCTTAAGGCATTATTTTGGTAACTTTTACACTAAATTAACCATTCAATTCTATATTCTTATATCGGAAATGCAAATATTCTTTAAGCAAATGTAAGTAACACAATATCACTAACCGAGTTTTGTATTGCTATAAACAGCTTGAATTTGCATGTAACTTTTTTGTATTCTACCCACATAATAGCTTTCAAATTCCATACTTTTTATTTTAACACAAGATGTACGAATAGGTAATTTAAGTAAAATTATAGTCGTAAATAGTTTAAATTTTACAATATAGTTATAATTTTAGTTGTAAATAGGTAAAATTTTATTAATTTAGTGTAAAAGTTACAAAAATAATGCTTTAAGAGAAAAAGTCCGCTGACTGGAGGTTTCTTTGCAGATTGATTGTGGCTGAAGTAAGGACGGTAGAAGAATGTTTTTTGTTTTGGTGAACAGAACAGTGATAGATCTAAATGTTAGTACCAATTTATACTTCATCAGACATAACTTTTGTAAATATCCCGCTGGCTGGAGGTCGGTTAGAAAAGCCTATATTTCTGTTGTTTTTACGGAACAAATTCTGTCTTTAGCATAATTCAATAGAACAAATATAGATCTAATTCCCTGCATCACTCATAGGTCTCCCAGATAGGTGATCCCGCTGGGTGTAAACACATCAAAGTTATTAATCATAGAGTTAACCTAGAAATTAACTAAGTTGCCTCAAGTCATGCGCTGTTGATTTTGATGTTGGAGTTGACCATTTCGCTAGTAACTTTTTTGCGAATCAGTCCATTCCGGAATTACACATTTTACTATTGTCTGCTTTTACGCGATAAGTTCTTTTGAGACTCGGGTGCCATTGTGCGAATTCAACAATAGAGGACTAAACGAAAAGACTAAAATAATAATTAAATATTGTTTTTTACAGGCTTTTATTTTGGTCCGATGACATAAGGAGGGCAGCAGGAACACTTTAGCAAGGGACAGATCTGAGTGAAAGAAGCTGGAGGAGGCCTATGTGTCAGCAGGACACGCTGATGGATATGATGTGTTGAAATTTTAAATTAATTATTTCAAATGTAATTTCATCAGCAATAAAGGCTTTATTATTATTATTATTATTATACAGGCTTTTATTTGACTTCCCCTGTTCGTTAGTTTGTGTGGGACAAATCTTGCAACTGAATTTAAGACCAGTTCTCCTCAACCGATTGAGCGGAAATTGAGTATACTTATGTATTTATGTAAGTACGATGACAATGCAATGTTATGGTACCATTGAGCTGGTCTGATGACGGAATCTGGAGGTGGTCATAAGAACTCTTAAAGGAAACGGCGGAATAGCATCGAGTTTGGGTTCGTTGGATTAGTCTTTTCGAGCACTTTAGTGCTAGATTACTCTAAATCCAATACTAAAAGGTAAAAAAAAACCTTTTTAAAAAACAATCTTTTATTTAAATGCGCTTAAAAGAAAAAAAAAAAAATTTACTTTCATCTTATAACGTCCGTTACACAATTTATAAGATATAAAAGGTTGTCGCGAGATTTACTTGTGTAAATAAAAAAGTAAATAAAAAAAAATTGATATGATTGATTAAAATTTTCAATCTAAGGATAGTTAAATACGAGTGTACTAACGTAATCTCGCGACAACCTTTTAAATCATATAAATTTTATTCTGTAACAACGTTATAAGTTGAAAGTAAAAGTTTATTTTTTTTTCTTTTAAGCGTATTTAAATAAAAGCTTGTTTTTTAAAAAGGTTTTTTTTTAGACTACAGCTCGATATGAAAAAAGAATACCAACCCATCTCTTCCCTTGGGTGTCGTAAAAGGCGACTAACGGAAAGTTGTTATGTTATCGTAAACAAATGCATATAAGTTACCTTTTGAGGACCAGATTTGAAGAAGTGTAGATAGCAGAATCCACGGAAACCCTGAAACAACAAAAACACCAAGTTATACAAATGCGATATTTAGCACATAGGATACAGTAAAATGCTGTAAAATGATGATAAATGTAAAATCACTGATTGTTTTTTAATCATTACACTCCTCCTTCAACTTATACAATGTGATAGGGGTGGTACTTCTAACCCGTTAAGGTTAAGTATTACATCTGAATTCATCGACATAAAAAATAAAATGGGGGGTCCAACCCCCTCCCCCTATAATTTATGACCATTTTAATTTTTTTTTCAATGTACTGCGCCGCTAAGTGATATCAAAGGTTTCATGCGTCGTAAAAAACATGAAAAAATGGCAAACGGTAGCTAATGAAATGACACTGGTTAACTAATCAATTACTTTGTTTCGTATGTTTAAGAATATTTTGGTGAGAAAAAAATCATTTGTTAATTATTTTGTGATTTAAAATCACTTTTTTTATGTTTTCACAGATTACTCAAAACAAAGTTGGACCCCCATATCAATTTTTTTGTCTATGAATTTAGATGTAGTACTTAGCCTTAACGGGTTAGAAGTACCACCCCTATCACACTGTATAGAAAAAAACATTTTGTGCTTATTTATTACATACTATGATGATATTATTATGATGAAAAGCTTTGTGAAACTCAACATTAAACATTTGTACATTGAACCGCTATGTTGTAAAATGAAACAGCATGTTATCCCGAAAAGTTAAATTTCTGCAAACCATTTTGAACTCTACACCTCAACAGCTAAAGTTAAAAATCGTTTGGAGCGTTTTGACAATTTTGTATAGCCTGAAGTGCTGTTTGTGTGAAAAATATAATAATAATTATTATTATTTATATAATTATATACAATTATTATAAGAGAAAAGAAATAACTCGAGAGCTTACCTTCCAAATCATGATCTGTGGTTTGACGCCGCGTTCAGACAAGGCCTGCTTCAAATCCCGGACTCGAGTGTTGGGGCTGATGTTCGATATCTGAAACAATTTAAGATTTTTTTTAATTGCTCCTTCGTGAATAAGTAACTATTATTATCACAGGATATTTGCGTATCGCGTAGCGGCTCATTAAAATAATACTACCACCCCCTCTCCTCCATCGGGTGTCATAAAAGGCGACTAACGGTGAAAGAAGAAGCGAAATTTAGTGAAAAGTGGACTATGGCAGAGGACCGGCATTTTACAAACTAGCGAGCGTTTGCAAACAGACGACGCCGTTTGTAAAATGCCTAATTTGACAATCTGCCTGCGACATCTACACTATTTAAGTAATTTCAAACTAAACTAACCGGTTCAAACTAACCGGTATTATGACTCCGGGGTATGTTGGGCCAATTGTCAGAATGTCCAAGGTGTCATAATGTCCGGATGTTATAAAGACCGTTGGTCAATATGTACAAGTGTCAGAATGTCCAAGAAGTCATAACGTCCAGATGTTATAATGACCTTTGGTCAATATGCACAAGTGTCAGAATATCCCAGAAGTCATAACGTCCAGATGTTATAATGACCTTTGGTCAATATGTACAAGTCTCTGAATGTCCAAGAAGTCATAACGTCCAGACCGGGTAGCACGATCACGTTTTTACCGACATAAAGCATACGTCCCTCTCATACTCGTACTCACATATTTGCCAGTACGGGCCGAATGCTTTATGTCGGCGAATAAACGTGATCGTGCTAGCCGGGACAGCTGATGTTATGAAGACCATTACAAGTTTCCTTTTTAGTTACTCATGTCAGGGTTTCTTACCCAAAATGGCCAAAACTGACAAACAATTTGTTGTTTTGGTAATTGGCCATTATGGATAAAATGTTTACTAGAAAAAAACAACCAGTCTCAGGAAAGCTCGAACGGGATTCGAACCCGTGACCTTTGGATTGCCGGTCCACTGCTCTAACCGCTAAGCTACCGAGACCCCAGAAGACTCGTTGAATTTTTTCCAGTAGTTAATACGCTGCAAGCCAGCGGTATTACGTCACTGTGAAGTCTACCCTCACATTCGAAAGAAATACTATTGCAAGTATTTAACAATCGATAAAGACGTAATTGCTTATAAATATCTTTATTATTGAAATTTTGCATTCACAATGCTATATAGATTTAGGATAAAATGTTTACTAGAAAAAAAAACAACCAGTCTCAGGAAAGCTCGAACGGGATTCGAACCCGTGACCTTTGGATTGCCGGTCCACTGCTCTAACCGCTAAGCTACCGAGACCCCAGAAGACTCGTTGAATTTTTTCCAGTAGTTAATACGCTGCAAGCCAGCGGTATTACGTCACTGTGAAGTCTACCCTCACATTCGAAAGAAATACTATTGCAAGTATTTAACAATCGATAAAGACGTAATTGCTTATAAATATCTTTATTATTGAAATTTTGCATTCACAATGCTATATAGATTTAGGATAAAATGTTTACTAGAAAAAAAACAACCAGTCTCAGGAAAGCTCGAACGGGATTCGAACCCGTGACCTTTGGATTGCCGGTCCACTGCTCTAACCGCTAAGCTACCGAGACCCCAGAAGACTCGTTGAATTTTTTCCAGTAGTTAATACGCTGCAAGCCAGCGGTATTACGTCACTGTGAAGTCTACCCTCACATTCGAAAGAAATACTATTGCAAGTATTTAACAATCGATAAAGACGTAATTGCTTATAAATATCTTTATTATTGAAATTTTGCATTCACAATGCTATATAGATTTAGGATAAAATGTTTACTAGAAAAAAACAACCAGTCTCAGGAAAGCTCGAACGGGATTCGAACCCGTGACCTTTGGATTGCCGGTCCACTGCTCTAACCGCTAAGCTACCGAGACCCCAGAAGACTCGTTGAATTTTTTCCAGTAGTTAATACGCTGCAAGCCAGCGGTATTACGTCACTGTGAAGTCTACCCTCACATTCGAAAGAAATACTATTGCAAGTATTTAACAATCGATAAAGACGTAATTGCTTATAAATATCTTTATTATTGAAATTTTGCATTCACAATGCTATATAGATTTAGGATAAAATGTTTACTAGAAAAAAAAACAACCAGTCTCAGGAAAGCTCGAACGGGATTCGAACCCGTGACCTTTGGATTGCCGGTCCACTGCTCTAACCGCTAAGCTACCGAGACCCCAGAAGACTCGTTGAATTTTTTCCAGTAGTTAATACGCTGCAAGCCAGCGGTATTACGTCACTGTGAAGTCTACCCTCACATTCGAAAGAAATACTATTGCAAGTATTTAACAATCGATAAAGACGTAATTGCTTATAAATATCTTTATTATTGAAATTTTGCATTCACAATGCTATATAGATTTAGGATAAAATGTTTACTAGAAAAAAACAACCAGTCTCAGGAAAGCTCGAACGGGATTCGAACCCGTGACCTTTGGATTGCCGGTCCACTGCTCTAACCGCTAAGCTACCGAGACCCCAGAAGACTCGTTGAATTTTTTCCAGTAGTTAATACGCTGCAAGCCAGCGGTATTACGTCACTGTGAAGTCTACCCTCACATTCGAAAGAAATACTATTGCAAGTATTTAACAATCGATAAAGACGTAATTGCTTATAAATATCTTTATTATTGAAATTTTGCATTCACAATGCTATATAGATTTAGGATAAAATGTTTACTAGAAAAAAACTAGTAAACATTTTATCCTAAATCTATATAGCATTGTGAATGCAAAATTTCAATAATAAAGATATTTATAAGCAATTACGTCTTTATCGATTGTTAAATACTTGCAATAGTATTTCTTTCGAATGTGAGGGTAGACTTCACAGTGACGTAATACCGCTGGCTTGCAGCGTATTAACTACTGGAAAAAATTCAACGAGTCTTCTGGGGTCTCGGTAGCTTAGCGGTTAGAGCAGTGGACCGGCAATCCAAAGGTCACGGGTTCGAATCCCGTTCGAGCTTTCCTGAGACTGGTTGTTTTTTTCTAGTAAACATTTTATCCTAAATCTATATAGCATTGTGAATGCAAAATTTCAATAATAAAGATATTTATAAGCAATTACGTCTTTATCGATTGTTAAATACTTGCAATAGTATTTCTTTCGAATGTGAGGGTAGACTTCACAGTGACGTAATACCGCTGGCTTGCAGCGTATTAACTACTGGAAAAAATTCAACGAGTCTTCTGGGGTCTCGGTAGCTTAGCGGTTAGAGCAGTGGACCGGCAATCCAAAGGTCACGGGTTCGAATCCCGTTCGAGCTTTCCTGAGACTGGTTGTTTTTTTCTAGTAAACATTTTATCCTAAATCTATATAGCATTGTGAATGCAAAATTTCAATAATAAAGATATTTATAAGCAATTACGTCTTTATCGATTGTTAAATACTTGCAATAGTATTTCTTTCGAATGTGAGGGTAGACTTCACAGTGACGTAATACCGCTGGCTTGCAGCGTATTAACTACTGGAAAAAATTCAACGAGTCTTCTGGGGTCTCGGTAGCTTAGCGGTTAGAGCAGTGGACCGGCAATCCAAAGGTCACGGGTTCGAATCCCGTTCGAGCTTTCCTGAGACTGGTTGTTTTTTTTCTAGTAAACATTTTATCCTAAATCTATATAGCATTGTGAATGCAAAATTTCAATAATAAAGATATTTATAAGCAATTACGTCTTTATCGATTGTTAAATACTTGCAATAGTATTTCTTTCGAATGTGAGGGTAGACTTCACAGTGACGTAATACCGCTGGCTTGCAGCGTATTAACTACTGGAAAAAATTCAACGAGTCTTCTGGGGTCTCGGTAGCTTAGCGGTTAGAGCAGTGGACCGGCAATCCAAAGGTCACGGGTTCGAATCCCGTTCGAGCTTTCCTGAGACTGGTTGTTTTTTTCTAGTAAACATTTTATCCTAAATCTATATAGCATTGTGAATGCAAAATTTCAATAATAAAGATATTTATAAGCAATTACGTCTTTATCGATTGTTAAATACTTGCAATAGTATTTCTTTCGAATGTGAGGGTAGACTTCACAGTGACGTAATACCGCTGGCTTGCAGCGTATTAACTACTGGAAAAAATTCAACGAGTCTTCTGGGGTCTCGGTAGCTTAGCGGTTAGAGCAGTGGACCGGCAATCCAAAGGTCACGGGTTCGAATCCCGTTCGAGCTTTCCTGAGACTGGTTGTTTTTTTTTCTAGTAAACATTTTATCCTAAATCTATATAGCATTGTGAATGCAAAATTTCAATAATAAAGATATTTATAAGCAATTACGTCTTTATCGATTGTTAAATACTTGCAATAGTATTTCTTTCGAATGTGAGGGTAGACTTCACAGTGACGTAATACCGCTGGCTTGCAGCGTATTAACTACTGGAAAAAATTCAACGAGTCTTCTGGGGTCTCGGTAGCTTAGCGGTTAGAGCAGTGGACCGGCAATCCAAAGGTCACGGGTTCGAATCCCGTTCGAGCTTTCCTGAGACTGGTTGTTTTTTTCTAGTAAACATTTTATCCTAAATCTATATAGCATTGTGAATGCAAAATTTCAATAATAAAGATATTTATAAGCAATTACGTCTTTATCGATTGTTAAATACTTGCAATAGTATTTCTTTCGAATGTGAGGGTAGACTTCACAGTGACGTAATACCGCTGGCTTGCAGCGTATTAACTACTGGAAAAAATTCAACGAGTCTTCTGGGGTCTCGGTAGCTTAGCGGTTAGAGCAGTGGACCGGCAATCCAAAGGTCACGGGTTCGAATCCCGTTCGAGCTTTCCTGAGACTGGTTGTTTTTTTCTAGTAAACATTTTATCCTAAATCTATATAGCATTGTGAATGCAAAATTTCAATAATAAAGATATTGGCCATTATGTCTACTAGACGTTTTGGCAATTGGGTGTTTTGATATTGGACATTAAGATAGTCCGACTTTTTAACAATTGGTTGTTATAGTAACTTGACATTATGGCCATTAGACGTTTTAGGAATTTGTTGTTTTGACACCTGAATATTATGACAACTGGTCATTTTAACAATTGGGCATTATTGCCTTGTCATTTTGACACACTGGACATTCTGACAATTGGCCCAACATACCCCGGAGTCGGTATTATAACGTTCCGGTGCGAAACCAAAGAGGAGCGATACTTTGAACCTAAATAAACCGGTTTATTCCTTGCCTCTTGCGTCGGTCGCGACGCGACTTGTTGAGACTTGTTGAAGTACCGCCGCGTGCCCGTCGCTCGCAAGTGCAGTCAGTTTCATTCTTTGTGATCGTTCCGCGCATCCTATCACCATGGGTCGGAAACGCAAATCAAGTACACTTTTACCCTGTTAGTATAGTTTACTTTGAATTTAATGAAGTATCAAAAAAAATCCAAATGCCTAATAGATAATTGCAATGCAGAGTTAAAGGTTCAATCCTCACGAAGTCCAGGTTGTTGTCCTGCATGAGCGAAAAGTTAAACCGGTTAATGAAAAATACTCATATTTTTCCAAGCCTGTTTAAAAACTGGTCCAAAGATCCTAGAAACTGTAGAAATCCGAGCAGATTAGTACTAAGTGACACCCCTAAAACAATGCAATATAGCAAAAGCTGTTTAACCATGTGTTCCAAGATTTACAACAATGTACCTAACAACCTTAAATCTTTAAACATTTATTCATTTAAGAAAGCCTTGCGCAACTGGTTACTGTCGCAAACATTTTTACAATCTAAATGATTTTTTTTAATATTAACAATTAGCTGTAAGTAAAATCGATGCTCGATGTAATAATGATAGAATAGAATAGAATTATTATTTATTTGCAATGAATTGAGTATAATGTTGAGTATATTTTAATGAATGATGTATTTTGGATATTTCCATGATTTATTTATTTATTTCCATTTCGGCAAAACATGATTGTGCTATTGATTTTATTATTATCACCAATGTATGCAATGTTTTTATGCAAAAGAATTTATTTATTTAAAGGAACAGAACCTTTTTCTAAAAGTTCCACCTGTAATTTCGTTGAACCGGTTCAAAAAATTTACCGGTTTCCAAGCCCTGGTTTTAATTACCTTGCCGGAGAAGTCAATGACGGGCCTCGGCCGCTTGGTGCGGCGCGGGCGCGGCTCTGCCCCCTTACTCTTGAAACCGATCGCTATTGGATCGGATTGGTATTGCGAATTTTCATACTCCTAAGTTGAGACACCAGAGCTAATATGGATTCATATTGCGTGGATATTGAGTAAAAAAAATACAAAACTCAATGCCATTTAGATCACCCAATATGAATCCAAATTAGCACTGGTGTCGTTACTTAAAAATACGAAAATTCACAATGTCAATCCGATCCAATAGCGATCGGTTTCGAGAGTAAGGGGGCTGCTTCCTTACCGTCTTTGCCGGCCGCCTTGTGGCCGTTGCGGCGGCGGGTGGCGCGCCGCGGTTGGCGGATTTGAACTTTAAAATACCTTGACAGAGCAATCTATGACGGGCCGCTGTATTGTTTAGAGGTACTATTTGTGTGCGAGAGAGAGGAGTTTCTTGCGTGTTCTTTTCGCAACAACACGTGTTGAGACTCCATTTTTATTTATTTTATTCTACCGTACAAACTCAAAATTCCTAAGCGGAACACTGGATATTGGCGAAATCTATAAGGAAACGCCACAAAACAAAAAAGAAGAAGAAGTGTGCGAGAGAGAGAGAGGGGAAAGAAAGAGATAGAGGGAGAGGGAGAGAGAGAGAGAGAGAGAGAGTTTGACAGGTATTTAGCTTGTTTGAGTGTTTGCCTCTAAATTACCCATAAAGTTACTATACCTAGCGGAATAGAGCAACAAACATGAGCTGTCAAACGAAACCGAAATATGATGGCATTTGTGTGTGTAAAGAATGCGTTCAGTTATTTTACGTCATGTCGCTTTTCACATTAACATCGATATCGATTATATTAACTACTAACATTAATAGAACTAAAATAGGATGGGATGGGAAAATATCCACGATTTCACGTAAAATCCGAAAAATTCGCAAAATCCAAATTCTCAGCGTGCTGATAAGTGCTGACAAACATTAGCCAAAAACAGTTCTGTGACGTCGCATCACGCATCTCTTTTTATCCCACAGTGTTGTTGCTAGTGACATCCTGCTCGCTCAGCCCTTTGTTTCTCAATTCCGCTAGGTATAGTAACTTTATGAAATCACCTTGACGGAGAAGTCAATGACGGGCCTTGTGGCTGTTGCGGCGGCGGGTGGCGCGCCGCGGTTGGCGGATTTGACTTTAAAAATACCTTGACAGAGCAATCTATGACGGGCCGCTGTATTGTTTAGAGGTAGGTACTATTGAGTGCGAGAGAGAGAGAAAGAGAGAGAGAGGGGAAAGAAAGAGATAGAAATGAAATGAAAACTAGTTTATTTAGCTACAACACACGAGACAGTTACAATCACAGTTTATCAAAATATAGATTTAAAAAAAAACAGATCAATATGAGAACACTTATTAAAAATAATAGCAATGTCTCACGGCCGCAGCTAAAAAGGTAGCCAATTTAGCAATTTGTCAGGTCCAATGGAGCCTGACGCTGGGTTTCAATGGGCTCCTTCAATAATTTTTAGAAAAAGAGATTAATAGAGAGAGAGAGAGAAAAAGAGGGGAAAGAAAGAGATAGAGGGAGAGAGAGAGAGAGTTTGACAGGTCTTTAGCTTTTGTTTTTGGCTTTAAATTACCTTGACGGAGAAGTCAATGACGGGCCTCGGCCGCTTGCTGCGGCGCGGGCGCGGCTCTGCCTCGTGTTTTAACGAATTATTTATGTACAATAACTTTGTAAATACTTCTCGTATCAAAGTGAAATAAAAACTATTGGTTTAAGAATAACGACTTCTATAATGGTATAAAAAAATTTTTTTTTTTTCATTTTACCCTAGTCCATTGCCTATCAGGACCACGCCTCAGCTTGAGTGAGTTTTTATGTTACAAATACTATGACGCAGTAGTCGACGACAGGCCTTGGCCGCTTGGTGCGGCGGCGGGTGGCGCGCCGCGGTTGGTGGATTTGACTTTAAAATACCTTGACAGAGCAATCTATGACGAGCCGCATTGTTTAGAGGTACTATTTGTGTGCGAGAGAGAGAGGAGTTTCTCGCGTGTTCTTTTCGCAGACTCCATTTTTATTTATTTTATTCTACCGTACAAACTCAAAATTCCTAAGCGGAACACTGGATATTGGCGAAATCTACAAGGAAACGCCACAAAACAAAGAAGAAGAAGAAGAAGTGTGCGAGAGAGAGAGAGAGGGGAAAGAAAGAGATAGAGGGAGAGGGAGAGAGAGATAGGGAGAGAGAGAGAGAGAGAGAAAGAGAGAGAGTTTGACAGGTCTTTAGCTTGTTTGAGTGTTTGCCTCTAAATTACCTTGACGGAGAAGTCAATGACGGGCCTCGGCCGCTTGCTGCGGCGCGGGCGCGGCTCCGCCTCCTTGCCGTCCTTGCCGGCCGCCTTGTGGCTGTTGCGGCGGCGGGTGGCGCGCCGCGGTTTGCCGGCGGACTTGCCGTCTTCGCCCTCGGTCGTGTTGCCCTGGTACACAATAGTACATTGTGTCACAAGGGAACAAAATTATGCATTTAACCCATCGAACGATTTAGTCACACGGTTTGTAACTCGAAACTCGATCGCTCGCGCGCTTTGGTAACATCATATAGTAGAGGACCCGAGTATACAACGACCTTCACCGAGCGGTTAATGGATGAAAAGTATTTTATATCAAATTTAATATGTTAAAAAATATATTGCGAGTGGGTTGGCTGAAAAATTTCAGTTAAATATATAATTAATTAAATATTTAAAAATATTTTTTTTTAAATATTGCACTTGTTTCGATAATAGATAAATTAAATAGGTACCAATCGAAAGTTTGAAGCCTATAGAATATGCAAACGTTAGGTTGACTATTTTTTTCCTGTCATAACATTGGGTGTAAACAGGCAAGTCAATATTAGTAATTTGCAACCGTCTGGTTAAATAAATAAAATTTATGTTTATTTAAAAATAAGCTCATTACAAACACACAATCACCAAACCAGTGCGATGTAAAAAAAAAATATTTTTTCTAATATTAAATTAATCATTAATGGTACTGGACTGAAATTTTTCAGCCAACCCACTCGCGATATATTATTTAACATATTAAATTTGATATTAAATACTTTTTATCCATTAACCTTCTCGGTGAAGGTCGTTCTATACACGGATCTTAGACTAATATGTGATAGTAGCACAGCGCGCCACTCTCGTTCAAGTTTTAGCGGTGCGATTAGCACTAGCGGTGTTTCCGTTTAGCTTAAAATATTCTTTGGTTCGTATGGAGTAACTTTTATTTAGGAACCATTTGACAACGACTCGAAACGGAAATCCGAAAAATTATAGAAAAAGTCGAACTTTTTTTTTGTCAGTTGTTGCGTAATTCTTTGTAGTTGGTTTAGGTGTATTGTTACATTGTAAAACGGCGAGTAATGTTATATAAAGTATATATTTTATTACTTAAAAGAGTGTAGATTGTGTTAAAATAATAGTTATTGTAGAGTCAGTGCTAATCTTTGTAAAAAAAAGTCATGAACTTTTGAAGTGTGATTTTTTCGTAAGCGTGTACTGTATGAGTAGGTTTTTTTTCAGTAAGAAATATAAATAAAAGTGTGTAAGTTTGTCGATTACATACGCAGTTATTGATAAAATCACATTTCATTACCAAATAACTAATGTAACTAATAACAAATGAACACAACAAAAAAATAAAAAATCGCGGCCTCAGTCCGGTGATGGCCGCCGTTATTTGCATAATGCGGTGCATATTATTGTGAACAACTAAGACAATATGTGACTTCAAAGCCTGAAATTTGAAATGTGAATACTTGAATAAATGTACTTTGTGGTGTTAGTGTTGTTTTGAGTGAAAGTGTATGAGCAATATGTGTATTGAGGTGTGAAAGTGTAGGTACGCTGCGATGAATAACATTCATCATAATTTAATCATCACCTCACACTCTCATGTAAGTTTTTTTTACTAAGCTTATGATATTTTGATAGGAAATTTCATGCAGATTACATTGATACATAACACTTATGGATAAATCATGTATACAGGAATAACGTAATTAGGTTATTCCTGAAGACTAACCAAAAAAAAAATTGTAATATAGTGGAGCACTAGAGGGCCTTTTTTTCTTTTGTACGTATCAATCGCTCGATGGGTTAAGGCGAGAGCGATTTTTTTAATCCAAAGGGAAGCGAAGGATATAGAATCCTAAGCGTAGCGAGTATTCAAAGTACGTCGCTCGAGGTTAAATAATTTTGATACCGTGTGACACACCCTGCTTTTCATCTTAAACTAGGAGAAAAATTTATCATACGAAAAAACAAAACGAATAAAAAGTTCCCGAGTATTCTTTTATTAAATTTGGATACCTAGCCAACACCCAATGCCGCGTCGGCACGTTCGCCTTTTTTATTACCATCCAGGACTTATTGAAGCGAATTGCGTTCAAACTTGTTAACAGGCCTATTACATCTCGACTGTGATTTTTGCGTAAAATGGCCAATTTTGGCGTTATGGATCTCAGAAACAAAAATAGACTTATTGAATTGTAGAATAGCTATTGGAATAGTGCGTAGCGGCCTCGCTTTTTGTAAAATTTGCTTAACTTATTAGTTAAACCCAAAATTGCAGAGAAAGATTTGTATAAAGTGCACGAAGGTACTTTTTTGAGCTCATCGATTGAACTACTGTTCTAAACAAGTGAAATAAAAAAAATATAATGAATTCTCTTATATACTCGTAGTTGGATAGTGTGTAACGGCCTCGGAATTTTTAGATATCATTGATTTTATATAGGAAAAAAATCTTATTCTAAACCAAAAAACTTCGAAAATCGCTATAAGTTAACTGTGAATTTCTCCTATCTACGATAATATTATTGAGCAAAATGTATACCAGAGTAATTGTTACTTCATGAGGAATAAAGATTTTATAATGAATTTATTATCCTATTTCGATAAAAACAATAAATACAACTGCAAAATTACTACAAAATGCGATGCGCCGGCCGTCCGAATTCAACTTATGCTTACAGAATGGAGATTTGTAATATTATGCACAAATTTATTATCCTATTTCGATAAAAACGATAAATACAACTGTAAAATTAAAAATGGGCATTTTACGCAAAAATCACATTAGAGATGTAATAGGCCTCTTAATTTAATAGTGTTCCAAATTCAAGTCATTTCATCACTGTTATTAGGCGCTATGGAATACTTTGCCCGCACTTATCGAGGAACCTTCGTCTCTTTTCGAATAGATGGGATGAAAATACATAAACCCTTCATACGGCACAAACCGGACAGTACAAATATCAATTGTGTCGACCTCTAAAAGGTTGTTTTGCCAGACAAGCGGCGACAAGACAAAAAGAATATCATAGAAAAAGTCGCAACTCGACGGTTGGAACACAGAACATACAAAGCTGAGTTAAGTTGTTGGCATCAGATTGCAACCATACTTCTTTAATTCTACTATGGCATTAGTTAATGCACCGTTGTAAATAGAAAATAAATTAAATTATAATAGCATTTTATAATAATAGTTTGCTCACCTCGCCCTCGCTCTGGCTCTTGTGCGAGCGCGTGCGTCTGCGCAGCCTGCGCGGGCGCTGTGCTGTACGCTCTTCGACGTCTGTGTCTACCTCTTGGAGAGTGCAAGGTCTGCCGGCGCTGAGTATAGGAAAATAAACATACTTAAGGCTCGCGTCCACTAGGCGGATCGGGCCGGGGCGCATCGCAACGCAAAAATCCGCCTGCCTGTATTTATTATGAAATAGCGTCCACTAGCGGCGGGTCGGGGCGGGGCGGGCCGCAGCGCTATAGCAGTGTTACGTATGCGATGCGACCCGTGCCGATCCGCCCCGGCCCGATCCGCCGCTAATGGACGTCTACCTTTACTAATCACCACATGTCCAAAGGAGACCCGGCGTTTTATGCTCATGTTGTATACTTTTTAATTTTTTTAATCTGTAATTCATCAACTGGCAATATCTGATGACAGTTGTACAGCCGCTAGCTGTCAAATCAAACAATATGACGGCATTGTTGACATTTCACTATTTTAAAAGCCTAAGAATTATGGTTTATACAGCCACGTTAGACATTTTTAAAGTTACGTGTCTGCCTTTTGAAGACTCAGTGTTTCCATATTAATAAATATTAATAATTAAATAACTATTATCTGCGATTCGTTAAAAATAAGACAAAACTTGGTTTTGGTAGCAAATAAAATTAGCTTTATTTTATGACCAAAATCTATTGTACACAAGTTTAGCATTTTTTATGGAAAGTGCCGGTACTCCTTTTATAATCACCGAATTTTAAAAATTTTTAGCCGTGTCGTGTAGCGGCTCACTAAAAAACCACCCCCTCTCTTCCTTTGGATGTCGTAAAAGGCGACTAACGGACTAAGCGGCGACGGGCTCACCACCTGTCACGCTGAGCACATGTGCAGTTGTTATATAATAGAACGTTGACTATGGCAGAGGACTGCTTCTGCGGTCCTCATTGCCCAGTCTCTGACTAACCCTTCGGGGATAATAGTCGTGATTATTATGTATGTATGATTATATGTGATAATGTATCTTACAGCATCTCGATGTCCCGCAGCTGTCCCAGTATAGGCATGAGCTGCACACGACGGTTGGAGAGCAAATGCCACAGGATGCCGACGGGGCGTTGGCTCATGCGCTGGGTCTCTATCACCTGCAATTTAAACACACATTAGACGGGTGCCAGCGGTTTTTTATGAGACAGATAGGCAAACGAGCACGCGGGTCACGTGATGGAAAGTAATCACCGCCGCCCAATCACCGAGGTGGACCAATTTTTATTTAAGCGTCGGTTGGGGGAGGAGGTTATCTGTGTCTGTATGTTTGATTTTTTTTTAAACGAGTTACTTAATGTTTCTGAAGACGCCTTAAAACGAAGTGATTTCGCTTAATTTTGAAGGCTCCTGGTTATTAAATAAATGACTTAATGCAAAGGAATCAAGCATACGGACGTGAAGGGTCTCTTTCTTTAACCGTTGCTGAAGGGGTGGTGGGGGTTGGTCCGGTTTTGGAAGGGGGCTGCGGGGCGTCGTTTTTCTGTGTTTTGTGTGGGAGTTTTGGGTGCCGCGTCGGCGTGGTGTTTCCTCTTAACTCGTAATCCCTACGCGCGCGCGTAAACCCTGCGCTCCTGACGGACGTCAAATCGATATCGAGTCGGCTGTGCTTATCGGAATATGAACGCTCGGGTCACGAGATAGGTTTCAGTTTCGCGTGGGGGTCGTTGGAGGGTGAACCTTCTGTACGGTAGTAGTATTAGTTATTCTGTGCTTGTACCAAGACGAAAAACGAAACAATTTTAAAACACACAAGTTTATGCTTATTAATTTTTGACGTTTTTTTATGCTTAAGTTTTTATAAAAAAAGATATTTGAATGATTAAAAATGTCAACCTTATTGGTTAGATACTAATGTTTTCCAAAACTCATTTCAGCCGCTACTTTATTTTACTTCAAAAACTCTCCAATTTATATTACTTACCACAGTATCAATACGATAATTGGAAATCATATTACACAATTCTATGACCACGGCTTATATTTCGGTTCGACGCGATTCTGTTTCGGCGTGCAGTGGTACTGGGGGTAGCAATGCGCATTTGTCTGGCACAGACTATAATAGCTCGTTAGATTAGTTATTAAGTCTTAACTATAAGTTAGTTAACTGTTTTTTTATTATTATTAGTATTGACGTCAATAAGTGCCTGTAAAGGTTTACATTGAATAAATAATTTGACTTTGACTTTGATCCGTGAGGTTGGATTCGTACCAAAAAGTCGTAAATGAAAAGCAAATAACGGTCAAATCACATTTTTACAAAAAAAACATCTCAATAACATGTATTTATCCGATTTTGTTCCGCAAAAATATTTGAAGTATATTTCTTCAAAGGATTTAGTCAATTTTGTTGCGACAAAATGATACAAATATTTTTGTATTATTTTCCTGTTGGATTTATCCGTTTACGTACCGAGACGTCATTTGAAAAGCGATTTTGAAGGGGATTTAGCCGTTTGCGTACCACAAGATTTTCATGATCAATGGGGGCAATCGTTGAAAATTACGAATTAAAAAAAAGTTTTGTGGTCGATGTGGAGTTAGCCGGTTTTGTTCTGCGACTCCTCATATTAATCTTTTTTAAAAAGCCAAACATTTTTGTGAATATGAATAAAATAAACTGTTTTAGATAAATAGACACAAGAGTAATTTCACCAAATTATTTATTTTGTCAATAAATTAACCTTAATTCATAACATTATTGTTTAGTTTATTATATTTGTACTGGCCAAAGCCCTAACTGCGATAGGTCGGGATATTTGTCCAGTAAAAGGCCAGTGGACTGTATAAAAAGCTGGTGTATTTCGCAACTGTACAGATCGACCCGACAATGAAATCGCCCGCGGTTTGTGTGACGTGCGCCCGAGTGGCTCGTAAGACGTCGTAGCGAAGATTGCTGTGTTCGCCGCGGTGAGCGGCGCGCTGCTTTAAGCCCGCATTGCCCCCCCGCGTCTCTTCTGTGAATGTGGAGTTGTGGACTCGGTCCGTGCGGCCCTGTCCTGACCAATATTTTTAATAATATAGGCTGTTTGGTAGTTCTCCTTTGCCATAATATTATCATTGTTTTAATAATAAATATTTTGATTAACAAAATAAACCACAATTTTATTTATTTTTCCTCACAAGTGTGTTGAAACACGTCGTATGTAACGCGTGTGCATTGGTAATTACAATCCTCGGCTCCATTAAGTCCTCGCCTTCGGCTCGGGCTCATAACCCGCCTTGGTTGTAATTACCAACATTGCACCCTTGTATAATAATTAGGGATGGGCCGAAATACGTTTCACATTCGGTTTAACCGAATTTCGGCAGCTTGAACCGAATGTCGCCGAATGCCAAACTTTCGGTAGGTACAAGAAAATATTGAATTAACACTTGATCTTTTCTTACACTCATTGTATTTGCAACACGAAAATATATCCATTAATTTACCTCGTTGATTCACTTAAAATCACGAAGATAATAATGTAAACAATAACGCAATTGTCGCGTTAATAACGTATTTGCTAATGACCGGCCGGCTGGGACGGGAGACGAGGGCATTTGTCGCGGGCTGCGGCTGCGTTGCGGGCGGAATGCAATACCAAGAATTGTAGGTAGCGCGTTAACTAATTAGAACGTGTTGTAGTTGTAATAGAGAAAGCGCCGCGAAAATAACCAAACTTCGGTGTGAATTCGGCCGAATTTTGAGTTTTTACCGAATGTTCGGCCGAAGTTCGTATTCGGTTCAAACCACATTCGGCCCATCTCTAAAAATAATGTACTAATGTACGTCATATTGTTATTTTAATTGTTACACAAACGGCACAAAAGTTAGTAGCAATCGTGAGCAATAAATCAAGATACCTGTGTCGGCGTGACGATAATGTCAATCGGGACGTCGTGAGGGCCAAACAGCTCGGCTGGTAATGTGTCGAACACCTATATATAACAAATACATATTATATTGAAAAAAATATGGTTACTACATAAAATTACTTGTAATACTTACTAAAAATGTTAAGAAATTTTATAGTATAGACACGTAATCCGAACGAATATTATGTGAAACTAAACAAAAGTATATGAAGAATCGTTGACACGGACGAAGGCGCGGGCGGGCTGCTAGTAAAATCATTACACATTACAAAGTATAACCGTGTCACGTAGCGGTGAAAGAATACTACCATCCCCTCTCTTCCCTTGGGTGTCGTAAAAGGCGACTAACGGAAAAACAGCCCATACATCCAACAGCATAGAGCGGCGAAGGGCTCACCACCTGTCACGCTGAGCACATGTGCAGTCGCTATTTGGTGATAAGTGGGTTATGGCAGATGACTGCTTTGGCAGTCTCCATTGCCTAGTCTCTGATTAACCCTTCGAGAATATAGTCGCGATTATATGTATTTCACCCTTGTGGTTCCCGTTCCCGTGGGAATATCGGGATAAAAAGTATCCTATGTGTTAATCCAGGTTATAAACATCTGCATGCCGAATTTCATTCAAATCCATTCAGTAGTTTTTACGTGAAAGAGTAACAAACATCCATCCATACTTACAAACTTTCGCGTTTATAATATTAGTAGGATAATACTAATTGAGAGTAAGAAAAACTTACTGATAATATTAGTAGACGAATATTATGAACTTGAGTCTTTGTTTCGGAACACTTTATCGGTTTTAGTTTATTATTTTTTAAATTTTGCCTGTATCCTTTTTTCTCGCTCGAGTCAAACGTGTTCTTAAAAGTTTGTACATTATCAAACAGTTAAGAAAATTTTAATACTTTGCATTGTGTCACCTTTATTAATACTTATAAGGATTTTCGGCCATATTTTCGTTAGTGTACAGTTAAGCAATAAGCTTCCCCGATCTGCCCAATGTCCATTTAACAAATGGACATTGGGCCGCTATTAATTTTTTTTTTTTTTTTAATATATAAGAGGGAGGCAAACGAGCAGGCGGGTCACCTGATGGAGAGTAATCACCGCCGCCCATGGACACCCGCAAACCCAGAGGAATCGCAGACGCGTTGCCGTTGTATATAAAATAAACCATTATAACCATACCTGACAGTCGTGAACGGTGGTCGCAACCAGCGTGTTTGTCTTAATTGATTTCATGTGCATCATTAGACCAAACTCCAAATCGCCATAGCCTTAAAAAAATAAAATTATACTTGAAACAACTTACCTAAACATGCACACATATTTAGACGGGATTTAACGCAAAACTACTTAGTAAAGGCATTCTACGCATACTTTTTTATACCTAAACATAATAATATTACAACCACATTGTTTCTTTTCAACCTAATATGCAAAATCACATTGAAAATTAAAAGGATTTAAGCTTAACAGAAATTGACTACCTCCCGCCTAACCTACTAATCCAACCTACTAAAAACATCCATAATTTTGCAATTTGGTGGCAAATCGAAAGAAACAAGGTTTATTTTAGTCTCTTCTCTTCTTGTCTTGTCTTCAAGCCGTGTGGTAGAGCGGGCCACTAAAAGACTACTATCACCCACTCTCTTCCCTTCCGTAAAATGTGACTGAGGGACTTAAGACAGCACAATGCACATCATCCAACAGCATAGAGCGGCGATGGGCTTACCACCTACCACGCTGAGCACATGTGCAAGTATAATTTGGTAAAACGTGGACATGGCATTGGACTGCTTCTGCGGTCCTCATTGCCTAGTCTCTGTCTAACCCTGTATATTCATAATAGGTACGATTACGTATGATTAAACTGAAAAATAATGGTACGATAAGTTTACGCATGATTGAATTGAAAAAAGATAAATCTATTTACACCATACCTCTTCCTTTGCCGATGTGATATCCCTCTTTTGAGACAGCCACTGATCCCAGTACCACCAAGTCCAGAGTAACTGAATCTTCGATGCCTGCGGAAACAATAACAAGTTATTTATTTGACACATAATAAATTACATAAAAAAAGAGTATATATAACAACAACAGCTGTATTTTACATTATGAGAGAAAAAAAATCAACAGATTAAGTTATAAATATTAGATAGATTCCTTTGGATATAAATTGACATTAATTTGGTCAATAATACTATTACGTATCGCGTCTGCATCGATGCTATTGCGTTTGCCCGTATTAGAAGGACAACCTAGCAAAATGCCCTTGAGGCATTAACGACCTACTAATAAAACATCTAAAATCTAAAATAGTCATAAAAGTAGAACGTCTGATCAATGATATTATTATGTGTAGATACGTTGCCTGCCCTCCGTAGTGACTAGAACAAATCCAGGTAATTGCCTGAACCTCACTCAGTCACACGTCAGTCATTGTCACGTCAATACGATCGTTACCGTTATAAGTTTTTATGTTGTTATTTGGATAAAAATAAATTTAAAATAGAAATTTTCATTTATGAGGACATTTGCCCTGTTGCCAATTCGATATGCATGAGTGAGACGCGTGTACTATGTAAGAGAGAGAGGTTTCTGTAAGAGTGAAAGAGAGAAAACAATGGTGGCCGAGATGGCGCATAAATTCAATGAGCTCATTGGTCAACACCTTAAAGAGTACCTATACAAAAGTTAAAAGATATGTTTATCTCTTTTTAAGAGTAGGCTAATAATATGATTGCATTTATTTTCTTTCCCTTTCGACGTGATTACGTCATAGAAACAATTTCGCCATTTTTAAATGCAATTTGTTCAGGTGTAACTAGTCTATTTATAAAAGGTCATTGCGTCTGATATGAAAAATCATCATGACTTATTAGGTAAAAGGACTGGCACAGAAAATAACTAAAAACAAAAATATCTTAAAGTATTTTTTTAAATCAATAAGTATAACAATAAAAACGATAAAGTCAGTCTTTGAACAAAAGGGCATACAAATATAAAAAAACCTTATTATAGATGTGGTAGAGGTTTTATAAAATTGTCTCCGAAAATAATATTAAAAGGCACCATTATTTTATTTTATTTTTCAAATTATCTTACTTATATCTTTTTTTTAATCAAAAATACCATAATTCTTTCTACCTTTTTGACCTTCGTTTATTGTGCCTTTACTTTTTAAGTAAGGATAACAAACTAAAGGTTTTTCTATTCGGAGTACCATTGTGGATTACTTACACAACACACCTATACATTACAAATGCATTTTATACACTTGAATAATGAAGTAATTTTACCTAACATGATGATTTTTCGTGTCAGGCGTTCTACTTGTATGAATATTTCAGATTTCAGACGTTTTACTAGCAGGTCGTTTAACTTTTATGTTGTTAAGGGGGTTTACGCATTCCAAGTTGAAATTTGTAAAAACCAGTAAGCCAATTTCTATGATACTCGGCATGCTGAAGTAAAATATAGAGATCTAAATAGGTAGTTTGTTGAGAACGTTTCTAAAAAACGATTTTTTAACTGAGTTACGGCGATTTTAAACTTTCTATAGTGGACTTTAAAACGCAATAACTCAGCCAAATAAACCTTTTTTTAAATTGTTTTCAACAAACCATTTAGATCCCTATATTTTACTTTAGCATGCAGTTTCAGTGAAATTGGCTTATTGGTCTTTAAAAATTTCGACTTGGAAAATTGTATGGGAAACCTAAATGCGTAAACCCTCTTAATGCCTCAAGGGCCTTTTGCTAGTTTGTCCTTCTGATACGGAGGGGGGTTTGCTTCGACACTGTATCGCTTTTGCATCGATGCTGTATCGCGTTTGCATTGATGCTGTCACGCGTTTGCATCGATGCTGTATCGCGTTTGCATCGATGCTCTCACGCGTTTGCATCTATGCTATCTCGCGTTTGCATCGATGTTGTATCGCGTTTGCATCGATGTTGTATCGCATTTGCATCGATGCTGTATCGCTTTTGAATTGATACTGTACCGCGTGTGTATCGATGATGCATCGCGTTTGCACCGATACTGTATCGTGTTTGTATCAATGCTGTATCGCGTTTGCATCGATACTGTATCGAGTTTGCATCGCTGCTAAAAGTAGCAATGTATAAAGAGATCTCAAACTCACCGATAGGTTTCCCGTAAGTCTCTATGTCGTTGCGGGAGACAGCTACCCTGATGGCAGCGGGACCAGCCTCCCGCTCGAGCAACTCCAAACGATTGTATCGAAATTGTATCGCGTTTTCATTGATACTATGTCGCGTTTGCATCGCTGCTAAAAGTAGCAATGTGCAAAGGGCCTAAACAAACTCACCGATAGGTTTCCCGCAAGTCTCCATGCCGTTGCGGGAGACCGCTTTACTGATGGCAGCGGGACCAGCCTCCCGCTCGGGCAACTCCAAACGATTGTATCGAGACTGAATCGCGTTTGCATCGCTACTGTATCGCGTTTGCATCGCTGCTAAAAGTAGCATAGTGCAAAGGGCCTTAACAAACTCACCGATAGGTTTCCCGTAAGTCTCCATGCCGTTGCGGGAAACCGCTTTCCTGATGGCAGCAGGACCAGTCTCCCCCTCAGGCAACTCTAAACGATTGAGGTAGCCGTTCTGGAGACGCGGCACTGGCACGTACAGCGTCTTCTCTTGCTCCAAACAGAGCACTCTAGAAAGAAGATTGTTTAGATTTAGGCGCCTTGATATTTTATTGATATGGGATAGTTAGAAGGGGAAGACCTCGGCGAAAGTACAGTTGAAGAAGTTGTCGACCGGGAACTTCCTCGACTGTACTGCGAGTGCGACCAGCCCCCTTACTCTTGAAACCGATCCCGATCGATCTAGATGGTATTGTGAAGTTTCGTACTCTTAAGTTACGACACGACTAAAGTACGAAACTTCACAATACCAATTTCGATCGATCGGGATCGGTTTCATGAGTAAGGGGGCAGATCGAAGAAATTGGCGTTAAAGGTCAGGTAAAGAGTTCCCTAAACCGACGAGCATGTATATTAAACGTTTTGAGAGCATAATATGAAACAAAGAATGTGTGCCAGAATCGTAATAATCATTAATTTTATATCGTTCAAGATACTATATCGACATTATCATTTGGGTACTTTTTGTATTTTTAAATTTCATTACAAAATAATATGTTCTGATAATAATTTAATGTGTATGTATAATTATTTTTTTATTTATGTTGCTTCTTTTACGAATGTGGTCTTCACCTATAACTGTAATAACATTAAGCTTAAGTTATTCTATTTTAACCGTAACTGCTTTTGTTAACGTTTATTATGTTGGTGTCGTTGGTGATCAATAAATAAAAAAGTAATAAATAGAAAGGTTCAATGAGGATTGGTGGGACTACCGAGTTTAAAAGGAATCATAACATAAGCAAAATTATGCTAGTTTAAAATACATAAGAGACTTAGTATTAGACTTAGACTTACATAAGAGAATTAGACTTAGTTTTGTCATTTCTTTTAATTCTTGTCGGAATTGGAGCATATAAGATAGCAATATGTTTTACTTACTCACAGCCAATACAAATTAATTGTAGGTGCATTTTCTTTATCTTCAATATGGCTTCGGGTTATCTCTCTTAGAAACATTTTAAACTAATTAAGAATACGACTCCTTATTTATAGAAGCAATCAAATTACATGCATAAAATCAAAGTTAGATCAATTACTCATTCCTTATATTTATTAAATTTACGGTTTTCATTGTATTATTATCTTTTAATAGTTAATGGAATTTACATTTATATCCATAATTGCCTTTATTACTTTTTATTGTCTTGTTTTATTTTTTGTCACAATATATTTTTAATTTTATTGAAAGGGTCCGAAACGTCAGGACTAAAATAAACCCTAAACTGTACTAACAAACGCGAGTTAAATCCGTAAAAAGAGTTTCATTTAAATTTTATGGAATTTAGTTGTTTTATGCTATTGTGTAACACAACACCTGTTATTAAGATTGCATTTAGCGAGCGTCGCGCCAGACACAATTGAATTGTCTTTGGCGATAGTCGGCAGGTCGCCGCTTGAGAGGTTACGAATGTCATAATTAATAATTATCACGATTGTGTTGGTGTGAAATCCGTTTAGATTGTGATTAAGTCTATAATTTCACTTGCGTTTGACGTGTTTGACTTAAATAATAATCCTTTATTGTAAGTTGTTTGTAAAGCAAATAAGTGTAAGGGTGTACGAATAACGTTTTGTACATAACTCATTAAAAAGGCTAGTGTATACCGTTATAAACATTAAAAGTTAAACAAAACAATGCTATCAAGATGAGATAATGAAATAAGTATTTATAGCTATCTTGGTGGACATGAAGACAAATTTAATAAGTAACAAAACGTTACTGTGTTTACAAACATAAATGTTGAAACACCATTTAACATTTATATACAATAAAATGCTTATATTCATTAGATTTTTAACCATATTGAAAATTAACAAAGTTCAGATTTATCAAACACAAACGTGGACTATGCATCGAAAAATACGACTTTCTTGGCCCGGTAATTTAACATTGGACTTTTGCATAATATGGAAGAGCGTTTAGCTATTCGCCACCGAGGAGTTTCAAATGTTTCAATACAAAATCAATTCGTTAAAGCGGTCGGTTTACGGTTTGATCTGCAGTGCACATTCTCGATAATACAATATCACATTTGAAATAAGTTTTACATAAAGGCGTTATAAAACCGAGGCGGAATGCATTACCCAAGATATATCGGTGGGCTTGCATAACTGAAACCGCTGTAGCATGATAAATATTTACTGAATCCGACATTCTATTATTCCAGCCACAACATGGAATCGCAGCATTAGAAAGTGACTAATTAAAACTTCAAACGTTTCATAGAGAACTCTGTTTTCAGAAGATTTCTAGACACGTTGAACAAACAGAAGAGAATTTAGCAAATTTAGGTTATCAGAGTTCAATCTGACTGTTTATAACTGTTATTTTACACCCTGGTCACAAAGACAGGCTGCAGGTTCTTGACGGACTTATACAGCAAAAAGTTGTATCAAATAGGTAGCTGTAAAGAACAGCTGGACATAAAAATGTGTTGAGCCACTCACCTCACGGGCTCTTGCGGCTTATCCGGGTTCACTGTGTTGCCATTCTTTAATACCTGGTCACAGGGACACGTCTTACAGGTCCTTGGCCACGCAAATCGTTGTACAGAACAGCTGGATAAAAAAATGTGTTACGTCACTCACCTCACGGGCTCTGGCGGCTTATCCGGGTTCACTTTGACTGTATAGCCATTCTTTAATACCTGGTCACAGGGACAGGTTTTACAGGTCCTTGGCCACGCAAATCGTTGTACAGAACAGCTGGATAAAAATGCGTTACGTCACTCACCTCACGGGCTCTTGCGGCTAATCCGGGTTCACTTTGGCTGTGTAGTCATTCTTTAATACCTGGTCACAGGGACAGGTTTTACAGGTCCTTGGCCACGCAAATCGATGTACAGAACAGCTGGATAAAAAAATGTGTTACGTCACTCACCTCACTTGCTCCTGCGGCTTATCTGGGTTCACTTTGACTGTGTTGGCGTTTTTAAACACCTCCAGCTCAGCTAGCTTGGCTGCAGCCTCCGGAGCCCCTTTGAAGTTCGGTATGCGGTTGTAGACTGGCCTGGGGAACATCGCCAGGCCGTTCGACTCTAGGTGACGCCATACTTTGAGGCGGTAGAATTGCTTCGAAACCTCCTCGGGCGCTGGGTTGGCTGTAAGAAATAGAATAGAAAAATCTTTATTTGATAAAATACATTCCTTACCTTTGTAAGAAAGTTGATCATTCAGTCATTTCTTTGTGTGATTACGATAGTGTAAAATCAGTTGCAGCATTTTTGACAACAATAGACTGTGCGAAAAAGTGTTGTTGCATGGCTCCTCTATTAGGTATTCTATAAGAATAAAAATAAATTAAGTGTGTCGCGTTGCCCTGAATGAATACTAACACCCCCTCTCTTCCCTGGGTGTCCGTAAAAGGCGACCAACGGACTAAAGACTGCACATATATCCAACAGCATAGAGCGGAGATGGGTTCACCACCTGTCACGCTGAGCACATGTGCAGTCAATATTTGGTGAAAAGTGGACTGCTTTTGCTGTCCTCATTGCCTAGTCTCTGACTAACAACCCTTCGGGGATAATAGTCGTGATTATACATATGTATGTAATAATCAATTGCCACTAATGTAATGTAGGTACCTACGGATGATCGCGCATCACTTAAGAACGGCTGAATCGATCAATAAGATGCTGGGTGTGTAGTTAGTTTATTCGGACACCAGTATATATACAAATAGGTACTACCTACATTAAGCGATAAACTAGATTAGGAACAACATCATCATCGTACTGTCATTTGAATCACACACATGTTAAAGGTAAAGTTAAAAAAAACTAACAAGTAACGCATGTTAAAAAATCATCAGTTTCATTATAGCACAGAAAAGCCGACGATCCGGCATTTGTTGACATTCTGCAAGTCAAATGTCACGGTCCCAGATATTGTTATCGGTAATGCAATGGTTTATTACCATTACAAGGAGGAAGGAATGTTGCGCGCTATGCGAATGCGACCAAGACGCGATAACTCGGCACAAGCTGCATATTAGATTGCGCCGAGTCAACTTTCCGGGATTTAAGAAGACACGAGTACTCAGCTGAGAAGACTGGTGAAGTGCATGTTTAAGAGGGTGCCGCGCGGTCGCAAAAACTGGCATAAGTCTCTTAATGAACTTCAAAGCAAAATCAATCATATTTATATTTAAAATTAGAACAATTCTGCTTTGACGTTCCAGACCTAGTAATTTGATTAGAGCTATGTTTTTATTCTGCGAAATGTACAAAACGATCACGCGCTTGTGTTAAAAATTAAAATTTACTTTTTTAAGATGGGGGTGAGCTGCGGAATATCAATACAAATATGTTCATGTAAGAATTATTGTTCCATGCGTAAAATTAAGAAAGTTGTCGGAAAAAATGTTTTTAGGAGTCATTACATTTTTGTATTGTTTGTTATTGTTTAAAGAATTTGTTTCAAATTTCAACAAGGCCACGACCTTGTGCAACGATCAGGCTAACTTATGTAAGTTCTTTTAATGTATTTAACTAATTCAGCGCATAGTACAGGTAACTTAAATATACGTAAATTTTCACAATTTCGTGTAGGAGCCCCTTAACTCATTAATAACTAGCGGCCCGTCCGCGCCCTCGTCCACGCTAACTTAAAAACACCGTCATAGGTACTTCAGCTATTTTGTACAAAATATCTACAAATTATAATATAATAATAATAAAAGTATTTATTTGTTCAAAAACTAACAATATGGAACAAAAAGGTAATGTGGCTCAGCATCAAACAGCTGAATCGACAGCTGTAGCCGATATTCTGCCACAACCTACCGTTTTTTTATACTTTTCTAAGAAAATGTGACAACAGTAAAGTTTTATGAAAATAATTTTAAGTAGAAATAGTTAAATCTTCCCTACTACATTTTATTACAATTATAATTTAAACATTATCCTAGCCGCTTCGTTTTGTTTTTCTAATAACAATAATTTACATTTACGCTTATAACAAATATACAAAAACTATCCTCAGTTATCGCATCTATCACTTTCAATTAATGAAGACCGCATAAAAATCCATTGCGTGGTTTAGAAGAATAGTGCGGTGCCGCAGACAGAGGGAAACGGCGACTTTACTTTATAATATGTAATGATTGTCGTAATATATAAATAAAAATCAAAAAGACTCGTAGAGGTTGCTAACAATTGAAATTGTTACTGTTAATACGACTGCTGACCTGGTGAGCTCATATAGGTACCTAAATAACCGACCAATAGTAAGTCGAAAAAGATACTTTATGTTTCGATTGAGAATCATAGAATGACATCTGTCTGTAGGTATATCGTCCAAAACGCACGCAATATAGCATGTTGCAAGTTGAAATATGCCGTGAAAAAGCGCGAAAAATCAAAACGGATCCTAATAAAATTTTTGAACATACTTAATTAGGTTAGTATCTCAGCTCAGATCTAAATTCACAAAGCACGCTAGGTACATACTTATTTTAAGAGATCTCGAATGTGATTTTTGCGTAAAATGCCCATTTTCGCATTTTGTAGTAATTTTGCAGTTGTATTTATCGTTTTTATCGTAATAGGATAATAAATTTGTGCATAATATTACAAATCTCCATTTTGTGAGCATAAGTTGAATTCGGACGGCCGGCGCATCGCATTGTGTAGTAATTTTGCAGTTGTATTTATCGTTTTTATCGAAATAGGATAGTAAATTCATTATAAAATCATTATTCCTCATGAAGTAACAATTACTCTGGTATAAATTTTGCTCAATAATATTATCGTAGATAGGAGATATTCACAGTTAACTTAGCGATTTTCGAAGTTTTTTGGTTTAGATAAGATTTTTTTCCTATATAAAATCAACGATATCTAAAAATTCCGAGGCCGCTACAGTGCGACATAAAAGAGTAGAAAATAAAGGAGGGCGCTGTTGTCGTTAACATAGCAACTCTGATAGTTCGACCAAATTGGTCTTGATACTTGTTTTTATTTAATATTTTCATATAATTGGAAAACATCACTTACACATTGCTCTGATACAAACGAAGTAGCTAAGGCACTTGTGTTATAGAAATCAGAAACAACGACGGTACTACAACACCCAGATCCGAGACAATATAGAAAAGTTGGTTTTCTACATTAACCCAACCGGGAATCGAACCCGGGACCTCAGAGATGGCGACGCCAAGTCCGGGGTGCTTGCCTCTCGGCTAAGGAGGTCGTTAAAATAATTAATTTGAGTAGTTTGTTTGTAGTATTTAATGAAAACAGCCATTGTACTTATAACTTATTTTTATTTAGATATAAAACTAATAAATTAAAGTCCAGATACTCTTCAAGTTTCGCAAATGCTCGCGGCTTCCATCATAGCCAATAAGTTGCCTTAATTGAGCTATGAATTTGCATATTGTTGGTACTTCTTTTTTTACAGTGTAAAAAAAATTATTTTCTGACGGATTGCACACATATCAAAGTCATCGAGTTCCTTTGCAAGTCGACCCTTTTTGTGTGCTTCAAGCTGTAATCCTCATATTTGAAATCTTAATGAAAACGAATTTTGACAACGCTAAAAAATAGTCATGAAATAGTCATAAATAGTCGTACATGTAAAAAAAATAGTCGCATTATAGTTTCGGCGTTATAGCTATAGGTTAGTGAGGATTATGGCTTGAACGTCAAGCTGTAATCCTCATTTCTGGTGCAAGCAAACAGTAAAATCTTTCGGATTGGTCTAGGTTCCAAAAAATAGTCATGAAATAGTCGCAACGACATGCCAAATCTCAGAAATAGTCCTTAAAAGATTCCAGAGATATAAAGATGCCCTGGTGAGGATTATGGCTTGAACATTTGAAAACTTCAAATTTCTCCGTAACGCCTACGATTTTCGGTTTAAAATTTGTACCAAAAAATAGTCATGAAAAAGTCGTTTAGAGTGATAATAAATTTGAGCTGATTTAATTTCAAAATAAAAAGTTTTAACTTTCCCTACATTTCTATGGATGTACAGTCGTGTTCAAAATTTGTAACTTCATTTGATATGATTGTGAAATATTCCGCTTAATATATAACATTACTTCCAATTAGGCGTTTTCCATGGCAGCTGTTATAATTAAACAAAAAAACAAACATTTATGTACATTTTTTTTACATAATAGAAGGTGGCAAACGAGCAGGCGGGTCACCTGATGGAGAGTAATCTCCGCCGCCCATGGACACCCGCAACACCAGAGGAATTGCAGATGCATTGTCGGCCTTTACGGAGGGAATAGGTTTTAGGAAGGAATAAGAATTGTGGGGGGGTAAGGGCCTCTGAAACCCTCACTGGCCGGACGAATCACAACAGCACCAAGTGCTATTATTTCACGCCGGATATTAGTGAGAGGGTGGTATTACGCCGGGCGAGCCGGCCCAATGCGTGCTGCAACGCAGCGTGGCTCTACCACTCAGTCAGTGTCACTCATTTCGTTGTGCACTACTAAAAGCGGTCGAACTTAACAATAGATAACAATACCATTCATTGTAAAATAAGGTGTGCTTCAAGCTGTAATCCTCATATTTGAAATCTCAATGAAAACGAAATATGTATATGCATTACGCATTCTAGATAATACTTTTTGAAATTGAAAGCGGCAGCAAGGTACAGGGTGGTGAAACTATCTAAGATGTTTTACATTATTTTATACCTATGCATGTTATGAAGAAAAACAGCACTTAGTTTAAAAAAGTTTATTTGTCTCTTTGAAACTTTAATGTACGAGGGGCGTTCAAAATATTCTCGGTATGTGGATAAAAACAAACAAGTACGAAAAGTTTGATATTTTTATTTTTCAATATACTCCCCCCCTATGTTCATACACTTATAAGATCGTTCAATTATTTTTTTTAATCCCTCATAAAAATATTTTTTATCTTTGGTGTAAAAATGCTCCTCCACGGCCGTCTTCAACGCTTCATCGTCAGAAAATTTATTTCCACGCAGATCCTTTTTAAGATTGGGGAACAAAAAGAAGTCGCTTGGGGCTAAGTCCGGACTATAGGGTGGATGAGTAACAGTTTCAAACCCACATTCAACAATAGCTGCCTTGGCAATATGAGCAGTATGGACAGGGGCGTTGTCATGCAGAAGCAGAACACCTTTGGTTAACTTTCCTCGCCTCTTTTCTTTGATCGCATCTCTTAATTGACGTATAACGTTAGCGTAGTACTGCCCTGTGATATTTACACCTTTTTCTTTATTATCGATAAGCAAAACTCCTTCACAATCCCAAAATATTGTGGCCATGACCTTGCCAGCTGACGGGATTACCTTGAACTTCTTGGGATGAGCTGAACCCTTAATGTGCCACTGCATGGACTCCTGTTTGCTCTCTGGGTCATAATGATGAACCCAGGTTTCATCTCCAGTAACTATTTTTTGGAGCACCTCATCGGGATTTTCACCACACAGGTCGATAAAATCTGAACAGCAAGCCACACGCATATCCTTTTGAAGAAGCGTCAGCATTCGCGGAACCCATCTTGCCCTTACTTTTGACATATTAAGATGGTCATGTATAATGTCATGTACGGTACCAATAGAGAGATTGGTTACTTGAGCTATAGATTTTACCTTCACTCGGCCGTCTTCCAATATAAGTTTTTCCACTTTATCAATATTTTCTTGTGAGGTAGCCACTACAGGCCGGCCAGGTCTAGGGTCATCTTCAATGCTCTCCCTTCCACGCTTAAATTCGCTTGACCATTTTTGAATAGTAGATAAAGAAGGAGCAGACTCACGGTAAACACAATCCATTTCCTCTTTTATGGTTTTTTGATTTTTACCCTGTTTTGTCAAGAATTTTATGACGGATCGGTGCTCTAATTTCGTTAAAATTGTTAATTCGCTCATGGTGTTCATGTTTGTTCGGCAATTGCAGAAAAACAAAAGAACATCTCGGTTCCAATTTTACTTTTTTTTAATGTCAATGGATGAATCTTAGCGGCCAGTAACAAATATATATATAAAAGAGGTTGTAACGTATCAATACCGAGAATATTTTGAACGCCCCTCGTAACACACATTTGTTGTTATTAAATAACTATGTTAACATATATAATTCCAACAAAAACCAGAAAGTAACCTATAAATACAAAAAAGCTGGGTCCATGGCGCCATTTTGAGTAGCGCGCTTTTGTTTCTCGGGATTGGTCAAATAGCGCTATCCTTGTCTCTACTTAAACGCATCGATCGCAGTGCGATGGGCAGAAGTTGGTTTTGCTTGTTATGTTATTATCAAGTTCAGTTGAATGTAAGTCAAGGTCATAGATCACGTGTGTCGTTAGTTGTTGCATTCGCAAAATTTTGAAAAAAATGGCTATTTGGTCCAGTGATATTGAAATCATGAAATAATTTGTGATGGGTACACTGGTGAAGGATTTTAAATGCCTAAGAAACCGTATGAATGTATTTATGAACTTCTACGAAGACGCGGTGTCGTTTTTGAAGTTATTGTGAGTATAAAACGTACTTTCGACTTAAATTACAATTCACAAGCCACCCGTCCGGTTTCGTCCGTAAACGATAGATACAACGATATATCGCTGTTTGGTCGATCCCGGATTGATACAACCACAGACGTATAATAACGTCTGTGGATACAACAGACGCTGCTCTTGGAGTGGAAGGTTCTGTTACTTTTTAACATTAGTGATACCTTAAACATATTATTACATAGTATTATACTTTTATTCGATGTAAGTAATTAAAAGTTGTTGATATTGTTGGTGTCTGATTCGTTTATTGAATTTGTGATTTTAGAATATGCAATATCCCTATTGAAATTTTCTAGAAACATAAACTGAAGTAACTGATCCAACACCAACAGATATTGAACTAACTATGATAAATAAGATCAAAACTAATTGCTGTGATATAAACATATATGTACTGAGATTTAAACAAGTTATGTAAAGCAATCTTTCGATGGTATAAATATAAATAAGGATAATTAAGGGGGTTAAAGTTACTCGCGTCCGTAGGTTTACCCTTAAAACTCTACACGTGACCCCTGGTCGGTGCTAAATGAGTGACAATGACTGAGTGGTAGAGCCACGCTGCGTTGCAGCACGCATTGGGCCGGCTCGCCCGGCGTAATACCACCCTCTCACTAATATCCGTCGTGAAATAATAGCACTTGCTGCTGTTGTGTTTCGTCCGGCCACTGAGGGTCCCGGAGGCCCTTCCCCCTCCCCACAATTCCTATTCCTTCCTAAAACCTATTCCCTCCTTAAAGGCCGACAACGCATCTGCGATTCCTCTGGTGTTGCGGGTGTCCATGGGCGGCGAAGATTACTCTCCATCAGGTGACACGCCTGCACGTTTGCCACCTTCTATTATATAAAAAAATATACATAAATGTTTGTTTTTTTGTTTAATTATAACAGCTGCCATGGAAAACGCCTAATTGAAAGTAATGTTATATATTAAGCGGAATATTTCACAATCATATCAAATGAAGTTACAAATTTTGAACACGACTGTACATCCATAGAAATGTAGGGAAAGTTAAAACTTTTTATTTTGAAATTAAATCAGCTCAAATTTATTATCACTCTAAACGACTATTTCATGACTATTTTTTGGTACAAATTTTAAACCGAAAATCGTAGGCGTTACGGAGAAATTTGAAGTTTTCAAATGTTCAAGCCATAATCCTCACCAGGGCACCTTTATATCTCTGGAATCTTTTAAGGACTATTTCTGAGATTTGGCATGTCGTTGAGACTATTTCATGACTATTTTTTGGAACCTAGACCAATCCGAAAGATTTTACTGTTTGCTTGCACCAGAAATGAGGATTACAGCTTGACGTTCAAGCCATAATCCTCACTAACCTATAGCTATAACGCCGAAACTATAATGCGACTATTTTTTTTACATGTACGACTATTTATGACTATTTCATGACTATTTTTTAGCGTTGTCAAAATTCGTTTTCATTAAGATTTCAAATATGAGGATTACAGCTTGAAGCACACCCCTTTTTGTTTTTCCTCCATTTTCGGAGCCTTGTTTAGCTATTCTCCGCACAGTACTTTCAGAAACCTAGAACAATAAAAACATATATGCATAAAAATAACAAAACCAAAATTGTTCAGTCCTATGGACTGAGTTATAAACATAATTGGTAAAACTTTTGAATCGGGGTGGGGGTGGTTAAGGTATAAAGTGGGGGGAGGAGTACCCCCCCATTTTTCCCCCCTGCCGCAAACAAGTAGTTTTTAAGTTAAGTTAATTTTTGTATTTTGAGGTTATGTATCATGGTAAAACTTTTGAACCGAGTCTCCTTAATTGGTGGGGGAACGGGAGGGGAGGAGAGAGGAGTACCCCCCCCCCCTAACCCCTCCTGCCGCAGACAAGTAATTTTTAAGTAATGTTACTTTTCTAAAAATATGTAAATTTACAAAAACCTCATTTCTGGCGCTTCGCTGGCCGCTCCCGCGGCACGCTCGCTTCGCTCGCTCGGCTCTCGCGTTTTTGGTCAACATACTTAATAACCTAACCTAATTAACTCTTTAGACTTTTTCATGGCGGGGGGCTTCGCTCCCCTCGCCCCCCTCGCAGGGAGCCCCGTCTCCACACTTCGGTTCTGTTAATATGGTATTGTATTACCTAAAAACGTGTAATTTTTCGTGATTAAAGCCGGTTTTGGCAAAACTTTCAAGTAGTTTTTTACCTTTATTTAAGAACCCCTTAGACCCCCCCCCCCCCACAGTGTTAGTTTCTTCAAATTCAGACGACTCGATTTAAAAGCCAACCCACATAATTTACTATACTTACCACATTCTACCTCTTAACACTTGATAAAATGTCCCAATAAATTCAAAAGTTCAAGATTCTCGAGTCGAACTATAATAACCAACATTTTTGTTTGTAATATCATAACCCCAAAACTTTTAAAAATATTTAAAAATACTGATTGTTTCACGGAATTTAGCCGATTGCGCATAGGCATATTTTAGATAATTATACTTTCAACATCTTTTATAACATACTTACCAGTATAATCTGCTGTACGTTGGTAAATATCCTCCAGATTACGTAACAAAGTTCCGTATTGAAATTCTGCCAAACTTCGCAAAAAAAACCTTATAATTATGTTACGAGAACCGCCACGAATGGTCATAATCATGTTATCAGTGTTTTAAATCCAGGAATGTAGAAATATCACTAAAACAACAATTTATATCGTAACCACGGACAGAGTTGAACAACCACTTGACATTTATGACAGATAATCAATGTTGCCAAAAAATGAGTGAATTTAGTTCTGTATTATTTAATTTCTACTCTTTTATGTCGCGCTATACGTACTATTCGACTATCTAAGAGATAACATTATATTTTTTTTATTTCACTTGTTTAGAACAGTAGTTCAATCGATGAGCTCAAAAAAGTGCCTTCGGGCAATGATATTATGTTAAAAAGAGATAGATAGGTTATGTCAGTACTAATATGATTTCAATAATGGACCGAAGCGTCGTACATACGAAAACCTGAGCATGCGCTATACTCACTAAATATTACGATGTTATACGGCCGAGGTAACTTGTCACTTCTAGTCGATAATCTCATATGGCCGCATCTGCCGAGTTAACTTGACCGTATTCTAAAGTGTGAGCAAGATAGCATGACAACTAGTAAGAGCGTAAACAAGACAGATACATGTAGCGCTGTGTCATTTCGAATTACATGTCAATTTGCTGTCGCACTCTATATTTTTATGACACAATTTATTCTGACATTTTGTAGTTGATAAATAATAAGAACTTAAATCAATTAAAATTTAAACTCACGCATGCCACTCATGATATATAATTTCATGACCTTTTATGTAGTTCGCATGACACAGGACAGCATATGTTTAATTAATTTTCGGAAACAAATACATGCAAACTGACACTGTCAAAGTGTCAACACTGCTAACGCTTTTGTGAGACTACGCTTAAGGTAAGCCAATTAGCATAGTTTTCTGTTGCCACTTTTTGGCACATGTAACACATCTACCTCTTTTTATTGTAACATCATTGCCTTCGGGCACTTTATGAAAATCTTTCTCTGCAATTTTAAGTTGAATTAAAAAGTTAAGGAAAATTTAAAAAAGCGAGGCCGCTACGCACTATCCCAATAGCTATTCTACACTATTCAATAAGTCATTGATAATGTATTTTTGTTTCTGAGATCCATAACGCCAAAATTGGCCATTTTACGCATAAATCACAGTCAAGATGTAATAGGCCTCTTAAGAATATATTATAAATATATTTCATTACTCAAATCGCGCTTGCTTCGGCGTTTGCGCAACTCTAGACAAACTTATGACGAGAACTAAGGGCGCATTCAATAGCTATTCTACACTATTCAATAAGTCATTGATAATGTATTTTTGTTTCTGAGATCCATAACGCCAAAATTGGCCATTTTACGCATAAATCACAGTCAAGATGTAATAGGCCTCTTAAGAATATATTATAAATATATTTCATTACTCAAATCGCGCTTGCTTCGGCGTTTGCGCAACTCTAGACAAACTTATGACGAGAACTAAGGGCGCATTTTCATTGGTCGTTAGCGCCCGCATGCGGGGTGCAGGAAAATTTTTGAAACGTATGCCACAGCAGGGCCCGATGTTTTATACTTACATTCGAAAAGGTCTTCTCTAATTTCTGAATCCCCTTAAAAATCAATTGGCAGTTGTAAACCATGAAACCGTCGGTTAGTCCTAATGCGGGGCCTCCCCGCATTCATACTAACGACCGACTTACCGACCATGAAAAGGCCCCTAAGATTGACGAAATCTTTACACGTAGGCACACACTCCAGCAAGGGCCCTTCGGTTAGTCCTAATGCGGGGCCTCCCCGCATTCGCACCGACTTACCGACCAATGAAAAGGCCCTAAGATTGACGAAATCTTTACAAGTAATAAGCACACACGCCAGCAAAGGCCCTATCTGCCACCTCTTAAAACAGTATTTATTACTTAATGTAACTAATTCGTATGGGAATTTGCATCAAATTAATCAATATATTTAACCTTAACAGCTATAAAACGGCTTTGAGTGGCAGAGTGCGTTCAAAAACCTAAATTGGTTACTGCCATACGAAAAGAAAACTAAGTAATTGTATTTTTTCCTGACTAAAGGGAAAAAAGGAGCTATTTTTGTCAATACGATTTATATTTACAATTCTCAAAAACCAGGTCTTAAATGTGCATTGTCCTTTATGTATGAAACAATCGATTTCATAAAACATCTTTGGATTTATAATCTTCCTAAAGATATTATAACAACAATGAAGGACAGACACTAACATAAATTTGAAATAAAATGTTCTTTTAATAATAAACAAAAGATTTAATTCTAAGCGCTCTTAATAAATGAGCTGATACAAATAAGGTGTGCTACCTACCTCCTGTGCAAACTTTGCGTAAGCCAAATGCACAAACATTGAATAACCAATGTAATAAATAACTCACACCTGATCTCTTCAAAAGTAATGATGTATTACATAGAAAAACTATAGAAGTTTGTTTATGTACCCACATGTAATATAAATTGAAATGGTACAAATGTGACTTTATAATTAGGTATATTGTTGTTCTACAACAAAAACCAACAAAAAACATTTGAGTTGCATGATTTTGAAAACTTATAAGAAAGTCTAATCATTCAATATAATTTACTCTCTCATGTAGTAGGTCCAAATGTATGCTATAATTAATTTTGATGCAATATTATGCTAACAAATTATGAAATTATAGCATACAATTGGATTACTCAGTATAGTACAGTCATAGATAAATGATTGGTTTACTGTATTACCAATTATTAATCTAAGAGTAGTGTATAAAACAAAGTATTAAAAAATTGTTTTTCTTGGCGAAATAATTATGATTAACAACGATATATGAGCACTAGAGGATGCAGAACCGGACCTTATTTAGGAACCGGGTTTTTCGGTTCCATTTAACCGAAGAACCGGGTACCCGGTTATTTTCGGTGCTTTTGGGTTCGTGAAATAAAATAATGCTTAATTTGTTAGTTGAGATTGAGTTTGAGTTGAGATTTGAGAGTTGTTGAGTAATTTGTTAGTTGAGTTGAGAGGGCGGGATTAGATCAAAAAGTTCTTCAGAACACTCTCCGTAGTAATTCCGGTAGAAGACACTGAGAAGCAATGTCTCTACGCAGCTGGATGTCCTCAAGAGAGGCTGTAACCTTAGCATCTCCAATAATGCCTACCTACCGCTCGCCTTTGCCCGATGTCCATCCCGGGATTGCTGAGGTTCACCGAAATGGGTAACGGAGAGTTCTGAAGAGAGGGAGGACTAAGAAGGGAGTTACCTTGGACGAGAATGCACAAACCTGGGTTTTGCTGGCATTAAACTCGACCAGGTTTTCAGATCCCCACTTAGAGACACGATCGAGAGCCAGGTTCAGCTTTGCAGCCAGTTCTTGCCTTTTCACCACGATGTCGGCTTGCTTTGCCGCAGGATGTCCCAAGTACCGCTCATGCACCGTACTGTCATCCGCATAACAATGAATATTGCCCAAGGACAACATGTCATTAATATACAGAAGAAGTAAAGTAGGTGAGAGCATAGAACCCTGCGGCACTCCGGCATTTACTTTGTAGAACGCGGAGGAACTACCCTCACAAAGGACACGAATCCTCTGCTCTTCTAGAAAGTCTGCAACCCAGGCGCACAAACTGGACGGCACAACGAAGGCCGACAACTTGGAAAGAAGGGAACGATGCCACACTCTGTCGAAAGTTTTAGCGATATCAAGGCTGCAGGGATTCGCCATGCTTGTCCATCGCTTTACCCCATGCGTGAGTAACGTACGCTAGAAGATCACCCATTGATCGCTTGGGCCTGAACCCATACTGGCGATCATGGAGCAGCGAGTGATCCTCTAGGTAGTGAAAGAGCTGCGAATTAATTATCCGCTCAAACACCATGCACAGCACAGAAGTTACAGCGATGGGAATAAAACAGTCAAATATTTTTTCCACGCGAAATTACGGTATAATAAAATGTCTCAGTCTTAAAAACTACTATAGACAAAAATTATTTTCTTGCAAAATCAACAATTTATACCTACCTACTTAATGGAAAAATTTGAGTCTCATAACAATATCGTTATTGATTTATTTTTTGACAACATTGATAAGAACCAAAAGAACCATAAAAACCGGGTAATATAATTTTAGGAACCGGTTCTTTAAAGATTAAAAGAACCGGGTAAAACCGGGTATTTTCGGAACCGGGTAGAACCGGGTGCACGCCCTAATGAGCACAGCTGTCCCAAAAACAGACACAATAGAAATTCAATTCTTAGCAATCTCTAACTGCCGTACCCAGAGACATCAATTTAAGTTTTAATGATAATTGGCTATTTGACAGTTGTAACAATAAAATATGAATCTGTCGGATAAGGTAGTTTATAATTTTACGATAATTATCCAATTAGTTTTTTTTATTAAGATAATTTCTAAATATATTATTTTTACAAAATTAAATTTGCATTTTTTATCTGTGGATTACAAGACCCGAAACACGGGCCATGATTGAGCTTCGTGTGACGTCCATTGATATTTATAATGTAGATTTGGGTTACAAAAATCATTTGTTCGCCTAAAACATGGTAATATAACTGGTCATGATAATAGTATGTACAAACATGTTTTACCAAAACTGGCATGCAAATATTAATTGAAACTATTTTAAATATTAATTTATTTTTAAATATTATTAATAAAAATTACAAAAAATATTATTTATTATTATTACACATCAAATTCGAACAAACACAATAAAAAGAAATTACAATTGTCATATATTATAACTACATCCTACTATAATTTATTTATTTAACTTTGTTGAATATTAGCACATTATTGTATCATTTCATCATCATCATCAGCCTATAAACGTCCCACTGCTGGGCACAGGCCTCCCACGTGAACCATAGCACGTGGGGATATTGGGCCATAACCCACCACGTTGGCCCAGTGCGGGTTGGTGGGTTTTAACGACTGCCATCTTATGACAACAACCGGGACCAACGGCTTAACGTGCCTTCCGAAGCACGGAGGAGCTCGAGATGTTTTTAAATTTGGTCACCCATCCAGCGACCCGGCATTGCGAAAGTTGCTTAGCGAGCAAGATCGCAAGCCGAACGCGCTAGCCGCTGCGCCATCGAGCTCCTCAAACATAAACAAATTGTATCATTTACATATTTAAAAACTCTGAAACAATACAAAAACAGTGTTCAATTAATAATTTCTTTAACCTAGACTTAAATATGGGAACAGATAGTGATTGTCTAACATCATTTGGTATCATGCAACTCAAATTTATTTTGTTGGTTTTTGCTATAGAACAACAATACTTATAATTATAAAGTCACATTTGTACTATTTCAATTTATATTACATGTACCTAAGTACATAAACTTCTATAGTTTTTTTAAGTAATACCATAGAATACATAATAGTACAAGTAATACATCATTACTTTTCAATATATCAGATATGAGTTATTTATTACATCGGTTATTCAATGTTTGTACATTTGGCTTATGCAAAGTTTGCACAGGAGGTAGGTAGCACACCTTATTTGTAAGAGCTCATTTATTAATGAGCGCTTAGAAGTAAACCTTTTGTTTATTATTAAAAAAACATTTTATTTCAAATTTATGTTAGTGTCGTTCTGTCCTTCATTGTTGTTAAAATATCTTTAGGAAGGTTATAAATCCAAAGATGTTTTATGAAATCGATTGTTTCATACTTATAGGACAATGCACATTTTAGACCTGGTTTTTGAAAATGCATAAATATAAATCGTATTGACCAAAATAGCTCCTTTTTCCCTTAAAAGTCAGCAAAAAATTCAATACCTACTTAGTTTTCTTTTCGTATACCAGCAGTCGTATACTTTTCGTATGGCAGTAACCAATTTAAGGTTTTTGAACGCACTCTGCCACTCAAAGCGTTTCGTTCCGTCTTATAGCTGTTAACGTGAAATATATTGATTAACTTGATGCAAATTCCCATACGAATTAGTAAGATTAAAGTAATAAATACTGTTTTAAGAGGTGGCAGATAGGACCCTTGTTGGCGTGTGTGCTTACGTGTAAAAATTTCGTCAATCTTATGGGTCTTTTATTGGTCGGTAAGTCGGTCGTTAGTCCGAATGCGGGGAGGCCCCGCATTCGGACTAACCGAAGGTTTCATGGTTTACAACGGCTAATCGATTTTTAAGGAGATTCAGAAATTAAGAGAAGACCTTTTCGAATGTAAGTTTAAAACTTTGGGCCCTGCTGTGGCATGCGTTTCAAAAATCTTCCTCCACCCCGCATGCAGGCGCTAACGAGCAATGAAAATGCAGAAGTTTGTCTAGAGCTGCGCAAACGCTGAAGCGAGCGCGATTTAAGTAATGAAATATTTTTATAATAAACTATAAAAAAGAGTATGTAGCGTGCTTTGTGAATTTAGATCTGAGCTGAGATACTAACCTTATTAAGTATGCTCAAAAATTTTAATAGGATCCGTTCTGATTTTTCGCGCCTTTTCACGGCATATTTCAACTTGCAACATGCTATATTGCGTGCGTTTTGGACGATATACAGATGTCATTTTATGATTCTCAATCGAAACATTGAGTTGAGTATCTTTTACTACTTACTATTTGTCAGTTATTTAGGTACCTATATGAGCTCATATTATGTCGCATTAACATTAACAGCCTCTACGAGTCTGCTTGACAGACAAGGAGAATGAAAAGGATATCTCTTTTAGAAAGAAATTTGCTTTTTCTAGCCCTCCTTAAAGTTTTGGTCGTTTGACACTGCTCTTTAACAACCCACCAACCCGCATTGGGCCAGCGTGGTGGGTTGTTGTGGCCCAATATCCCCACGAGGCGTGTGCCCAGCCGTGAGACGTTTATAGGCTAATGAACCCTTTAACTAACAGGCATCATCTAAATGTTAAATCCGTGACTTTTTTCAATATTATTCACTCGAAACAAAACATACGACAACACGTACGTCTGACTTACACTGACAATTGTTCAAATATTTTGTTTGACACTTGACCTCGCTCTTTGGCTTGCTAGCTAGCCTGTTCTTACCTCTACACATTGATATAGGCGCGCAAGGGATAAGAACAGCTGCGTCTGTAGAAATTACCGCAAAATGGGCTTTCTGCTTAAGCCCGATTCGGGCTTGGTGCCAGACGCGAGCTTTTTGAAAAAGCCCGGAAGTGGCGACTTGCCAGTTAGAGTAGAGGGCTTTATGCGCGCGGGGGAGGCCGCGCCAGCTGAGAGGTTAAGCAATAATTGAGGCAACGTAACTATAGTAAGCAGACAAAGTAATACTGAGTGAGGTTTTGGTTTTCGATAAAGTGATTCCACAGCTAGTACAACAATTGGCAAAACAATTTCTTTATTATAAACAATTTGTGTAAAATTTTATTTTGCTCAATGATCCATTATCAAACGTTAGTTACATCTGGGTTAAAAAAATCAAATTACCGGAATTTCCCGGTTTTCCCGGTACCAGAGTTAGCGCAGTACCGGGACTGCAACCCCTAATGAATATGTCCATATTTTGCATTGAGCTATATTACTACGTATAGAGAAGACACCGCTCACCACTAATGTGTTCCGTTCAAGTGCGGCCTGCCGGCCGCACTTGGGCTGCAAACGCCTCAGTGATTGCGCGTGATTCAAGCGATTGTGGACCTTGCGGCTGCACCTTAGTTGCGCACAAACTTGCTTCGCGGTGTCTTCTCTAGTATATTGTACCTCAATGATATTTTGCGTATTTTATTTAACAAAACTAGATATCTAAGCGATGAGTCACAAAAAAATGTAGAATATTGTAATGTATCCATATATCAACTTATACTTTATAGAGCGTACGTAAATTGACAAAACGAGATAATCAAATGATAAATGTGTATTATTGATATCTAATTCTATGGTGAATAAGTTGATAAGTATAGGTATGTGGGTGGGGTGTGTGTAGGTCATCGGTAAACATGTTGATAAGTTAATTATTATGAATAATAATATAATAAGAAAGAAAAGCATAACCATTAAGGCCTTAGTATACATTGGCGTACGTTGGCCCACTGCCGGCCATTGCCAATTGTAGACAAATGTAGGCCACGATCACTAGGCGTTCACACATTGGCGTGTGTTGGCCCAATGCTCATTGCTGCCTGGTAGTGGTGGGTAATATACTTTTTTTTGTAAATCGATTCGAAATTATATATCGATATTTCATATCGGATTCTGAAACTATATATTTTAATATCGGTGATATCGATATCAAACCCAAAATTTATTTATTCAATAAACTTAAAATACGCATTTTGAATCGTCTAATCGACTAATCTATCGACCATATCTATCACTGTATAGACACAGAATAAATAATAGCACTACGTACAGAAGTTGCACTCCTTTGATTTTGAATAAAGCTGCCTATTTAATAACCTACAATATTAGATAGGCACCGTGTGCATTCAAAATAGCACCTTATCGCTATACGCGAAGAGTAGTTATTACTTTGTTATGCATTTTGTACCGAACGTACCTACGCCGTCTACTGTGTTACGCCTACGCAACCTACGCAATACCTACATTAGTAAGTAATTTATTTTGTGATTGCACACCTAAGTAAAATGTAGTTCTGTAAGTTACTGTAAGATATAACGAAAACAAAACGTAAACCACATTTTATTACGTAGCCGTAGGTAATATAGGTACCTATTCTATTACCTACCTAATGATAAGTACTGGCGATTTTAATTCTTACAAACTCACTATAAATAGTAAGTTACACAGCAGGTAGGTTAGGTGCCTACCTTCTACATCACAACAGTCACAGGCTCACGATCGCACGGCGAAATAATTCACATAAATAAGTAAATACCTACCTTTATTATTGAAATTTTGCATTCACAATGCTATATAGATAACGGATAAAATGTTAACTAGAAAAAAATCAACCAGTCTCAGGAAGTTCGAATGGGATTCGAACCCACGACCTTTGGATTGCCGGTCCACTGCTCTAACCGCTGAGCTACCGAGACCCCAGAAGACTCGCTGAATTTTTCCTAGTAGTTTGATTACGCTGCAAGCCAGCGGTATTACGTCACTGTGAAGTCTACCCTCACATTCGAAAGAAATACTATTGCAAGTATTTAACAATCGATAAAGACGTAATTGCTTATAAATATCTTTATTATTGAAATTTTGCATTCACAATGCTATATAGATAACGGATAAAATGTTAACTAGAAAAAAATCAACCAGTTACGTCTTTATCGATTGTTAAATACTTGCAATAGTATTTCTTTCGAATGTGAGGGTAGACTTCACAGTGACGTAATACCGCTGGCTTGCAGCGTAATCAAACTACTAGGAAAAATTCAGCGAGTCTTCTGGGGTCTCGGTAGCTCAGCGGTTAGAGCAGTGGACCGGCAATCCAAAGGTCGTGGGTTCGAATCCCATTCGAGCTTCCTGAGACTGGTTGATTTTTTTTCTAGTTAACATTTTATCCGTTATCTATATAGCATTGTGAATGCAAAATTTCAATAATAAAGATATTTATAAGCAATTACGTCTTTATCGATTGTTAAATACTTGCAATAGTATTTCTTTCGAATGTGAGGGTAGACTTCACAGTGACGTAATACCGCTGGCTTGCAGCGTAATCAAACTACTAGGAAAAATTCAGCGAGTCTTCTGGGGTCTCGGTAGCTCAGCGGTTAGAGCAGTGGACCGGCAATCCAAAGGTCGTGGGTTCGAATCCCATTCGAGCTTCCTGAGACTGGTTGATTTTTTTCTAGTTAACATTTTATCCGTTATCTATATAGCATTGTGAATGCAAAATTTCAATAATAAAGATATTTATAAGCAATTACGTCTTTATCGATTGTTAAATACTTGCAATAGTATTTCTTTCGAATGTGAGGGTAGACTTCACAGTGACGTAATACCGCTGGCTTGCAGCGTAATCAAACTACTAGGAAAAATTCAGCGAGTCTTCTGGGGTCTCGGTAGCTCAGCGGTTAGAGCAGTGGACCGGCAATCCAAAGGTCGTGGGTTCGAATCCTAATCGAGCTTCCTGAGACTAGTTGATTTTTTTCTAGTTAACATTTTATCCATAAATACCTACCTACCTCTACTTTCGTGTTACCTATTTGTTCTGTAAAAAACAAAAGTGTAAAATAAATTAAATATACCTAATTTCCAGAATCTTTCGGTAGGTAATGTAAAAAAGATAACTTCGAATCTTTCTGTTTATTTCGACAGCCTTCCACACAACAATTATTACTGTTGCATTTCACCATTATTACGGAGCTTGCAGATTTACTGATATCGGAGAGGTAGTTATTTTTAAACAAACCGCAATTGCGATCCGAGACTACTTAAATTTTACTATGCCTGAGCGTGTGCTCGAAAGAGCGCCGAGTCCCTGACTGATGATTTGCAACGACAAGTTGTCGCGCGCTGTAGGTGCTTTTCGCGGTAGGCGTAGGTATGACGGAAGATGCCTGGTATAGTATATCAATAAAATATTCGTAAAACTTTACTTACCTAATACTAGTAACAACATGCATCCCTAAACCCATTGTGTAAACACCAACATACGCCACGAATCCTTTGAAGTGTGCCCAAAAAACCGACAACTTTCCGATTGCGTGCCACGATGGGCCTTTGTCCGCCAACGACGGCCAAGGTACACCAATGTCCCCGTCTACACATTGGCGATGGCCGGCAGTGGGCCAACATACGCCAATGTGTACTGGGGCCTTTAGGGTTTCTCATCGAGAAGTCTCGAAGCGGGAATTCCCGGGAAATTTGGCCTTAGTCGAGACTGGAAAAAAGAGTTGATTACCTGGGAAGTCGAGAAATTAAAAATAACTAAAAAAATAGCAATTTGACGTTAACTAACGTTTGACGTTCCTGTGTTACTTAAAAGTACTAGTATGGAGAAGTCGAAACTGTGGAATTATTTTTCGTAGAATAAAGATTTGATGACAGCACAATGACTGAAATGCCCGAAACAGCTCTCTATGTACAAGGCTCAAACAGAAGCGGACTAATAAAACACCTAGAGCTTGTACACAAGATTTCGGCAGACACAAGCTGGAGCAGAAGAATCAACTCCATCTTCTTCCGGTTCAGCCATCCATACGGAAGATAATCAACCACCAGCATCAAAAAAATCAAAACTAAACAAATTCAGCAAAACCTAAACTAAAAATAAAAAAAATAATGTCTGTGATTGATATTTTGTTAAATTTAAAGATTTTACTTATATTTTATTCTAGTTTTAAAACTCTGTGATTATAAATCAAAGTGGTCATATTTGTCAATAAACTGATTATAAAAACAATGTCTGTGATTGATACTTTGTTAATTTGAAAGATTTTACTTATATTTAATCTTAGTTTTAAAACTCTGTGGTTATTAAAGAAATTAAGAAGGCATATTTTTTAGTTAATTGACGAAGACTGATTAAAATGAACATTTGTTGGTTACGAAAATGTGTATTTTATTTTAAAACCTTTTTCAGACATTTTTATTGAGGTTAATTAAATTCCCGACTTCTCGGGAATTCCCGGGAAATGGTGCTCGAGAAGTCTCGGTATACGGGAACAAAAAAATCGGGAAATGACTAAACCCTAGCCTAAACGCACCCCGTTGAATATAAAAATGATTGACGGTAGGCAACTATACTCAATTCTATATAATGGGGTAGTGGTACTCACTTGAACCGTCAAAGTAGTGGGTTTCGGAGTGGAGCAGTGATCGGCATAAGGATATTATAAGGATATTATTGTGGCATTTATTCTGGTTAGTCAGGTCAGTGTGCTCATGTTAATCATATTGATATTGTGAATTGCTAAAGCAGGATTTATGGATATATATGTATTTTTATTTGTATGTACCTACCTTAGATTAAAACAAAAAGGGAAGATACGGCATAAGCGTCTCGTGAGTAAGCCGCTAAAATTAGGCCTAAAGGCACAATTTCGCTTCAGTCGCAATTTGCCGAGCGTACAGGCTACATCGTACTATTGCGGACATTCTACTGCTGTGATAAAAAGAGAAAGACGCTACTCCGCAGTGGCGTCGGAATCGGTCGTACACAATACTCGTCAACTTGCTGACTTCCTCTCGCTGACGTTGAAACTTACTGCTCTGTCTCACTCGCCTTATTTACACTTTTATAGGTGTGCGTGTGTGAGTGTTTGCATATGTAGTTGAGTAGGACTATATTTTGATTGACTACAAGTAGGAGCATGCCGTATCTTCCCTTTTTGTTTTAATCTAAGGTACCTACCCATTTAGAATAATGGTACTGGCTGAAAACCAGTGCTACATAGGCATTATGCCTATGTTGCATCTAGCTGAGCCGATAGCCTTTGGCATACATATTGTTACTGTAATGATATATGTAATTTATATTGTCATAAATGTAAAATAACAAATATGTGCCAATAAATTATTTTTCATTTCATTTCAGGCTGGCAAAGCCGCTTCGTTCAAATAAAAACTGTACCCTGATGAATTTTCGAGTAGTAGGAGTAGAATATTTCCTAGGAAATACTACCTAGTCTTGACAATTTTATTACAAACACAACAAAAAAATAAATTGATGGATTTGATTATTATTTTAGCTATGTAAGTATGTTCTGAAGGCAGTACATGTCAAGGGGTTAATATTTACTGAAACAATGGGTTCTGAAACTCTCCTTTTAAAGTTAAAGTGGCCTCTACCCCCTATTTTTAAAACAATATACTTTAATTTACATTGAAAAGCCTGCGTGTTTGAGAATTTTGTATGAGAAAAATATCACCTATGTGCTAATTAATTCTCTAAATAAAAGAGCTGACAATGTCTTAAAAAATGTCAAGTTGAAGTCCCTCATAATGATGATTCAGAGCAAACAGATATGATTGAAGGTAGGTGAAAAATAAAGTTAATGTATAAAACACAAAAAGGGAACAAGGAATCATTTTGTTTTCAACAAATAAACAGTTTATGCGAAAGTCTGACGGCGTTGAGTGTGCATTGCCTAATAAATCAACCACAATTTTACAAAAAGAGGTGGGCAGAACATAAGAATGTGACTCACGCTTCACACTCCAATTAAGCTACCCACAGTATCAATAATTAAAGACGAGAATAAGCCAATAATTGTAATCAATGCACGAAACATTTTATGCAAGTGAAAATTGTTAAACGTAATTCAGTCACAAAATATACCCGTATCAGTGTAACTCGTAGATAATAATTGATGGGAGTGCTGATGAGGGTATTCCAATATAAAAGCTGTTTCCTTATTTGATATAATAAGATATTTGTGCATCAGCCAAGCGGCATTTCTCAAATCTAACAAGAAAACAGTGGAACAATGATTGTTATTCTAATAATTTTGACAAGTCGAAATAACACTTACCACCAGTTTCCGCAGCCGCCGCCGTGTCGTCTCCGTTCTGCATTTTGGTAATTTATTGCAATCAAATGATGTCCTGCCAATATTTCGTCGATCCAAACGATTTACATTAGTTTTTGGAAAATTAAAATCCTATGCCGGACGGAACCGTCACACACAAAAATAGAACGCGAATAAAAAACAAATGCATCCAACTTTACGGCGCGAAATCGGACAGTGCTAACAACATAACAATAACTAAAAGGTTTGTTCTTATTTATTTTATCTTGTTGAAAAGAAATCTAACTAGACTTTTATTATAGTATAAATATTTATACTGTGCTTTATGCACCACAAAAAATTGATTTTAATCAAAATTAAGTAGTCATTGATTAAAATTAGAAATATCATTAAAACGAGAATAAAAGGTGACTTTATTCGTTACTTAAAACGGCTGGCTGTATATGACGCGCCTTTGCCTTTCTATGGAAGACGAAGATTTAATTTAACTAGACAGGATGTTTGCAATACATTGCGTTGTCCAGGCAAAGCATGTTACTATACCTATAGGTATAGTAACTTTATGGTTTCTACACGGTCTGCATTGTATTCTGTTAATCTGTCAAACGTGATCTGTCTATCTATTATGCTCAGCTGCCGTAAAACCTTCTAGTATTAAACGTCTGTGCGTAAAATTGGTTTAAGGCACATACGTAATACCATAGACAAATAAGATAAATCGTCCTTGGTAATACACATCTGTACAAAAAACTTAGTTTAAAGCACAGACGTATACATAGATGAATGATTGGCTGCGCTCGTCTAGATACCGCGCTACCTAAAGTTACTCTATGGCGCTACCTTTAAACCACAGCTCCGTAAATGCGGCAACTCATTATTGTAGTGTGTTTATGACAATATGCAAGGATGCTAGTGTGCGTGAAAAATTTGTTGCCAGCTGCTTAACTGTTACCCGAGTTAATGGGAAAAATATTTTTGCTGTGATGTATTAGTTAAGTTGCTGGTTATAAATGTAGCTCAGAAAATATTCAAAAATTAACAATTAAAAGCGAATATGTATCAATACAGCTTGTATCAAGCAGGGCCAGCCATATTTCACGTACCTAATCACTTACTTTTAGTGAGATGGTACACATAAAAACATTTCTTGATATCTCGGGCATTGTGGAAGTACATACTTTTAAAAATAATACGAGTTTATCGACATTATGACAACACTATCAATCAGCTGATTGGAGTAATGAACTCTGTCTAGTGTTACTTCCTCCTTTGCCTCTGCTGTGACCCTAGTATTTTTGTGCCTATTGTGCTGACTCCACCCGCTTTCAATTATTTATTTTTGATAAAGTTTAAAGGGTTCCGTGTTGTTATTTTTTTTACTAAGAACACAAGTTACGACTACCAACTTTTATTAGTTAGAAAAGAAAATTAAGACGTTCATTTAGTCAATTATTCTGTGTTCCTATCACCAGGTCAGGTCATACCAAACGCACAGAGAAATGTTTTACTTCGCATAGCATTTCTACTTTGCTTAGACCGCGATTTTCTAAGCGACACATAGACTCTTTGATTACTGTCTCTTTCCGATTCTATGAATATGAAAGAGGCAGAGTCAATTCTCAGCGCTGCGGCAGCCGCTACTACCAAGGCTTTAACTTAGAGAATCGCACTGCTGAACAATAACTAAAGCAGTATTGTTCTGAGGCTTAGACAAGTAAATGTTTGTGAATACGGGTTTTATTCAGCACTGTACTAAACTCACCCGTTTACACGCAGTAAAAATAACAAAACAAAAAAATCTGTCACCATGTGAGTTTTCATTGTAACTTTTATGTCGGCTCTAAAAAAACAGAAAATAATAGTGTTAATAATTTGAACAGTGATAAAAAAATGACTTAACTAATTTAAAAATATTGCTAGTTTTCGTAACTGTAGTCTAAATTTCGACCCCTAAAGACTACTAAGGTTATGGGCGGTATTAACTTCTAGGAACCCAAGCGGTCGCATGAGACCGCAGTTGACAGTGCGCGCATATTCCTGCCTTTGTGGGAGCGGGCAAACTACATTTTCAGAATTCTCAGTACCAGGAGTAGGCGGCACACCCCACAATAGCAACGCCCAACGGTACGGTAGGTTTGTTTGCATGTTTGCCTACAATTTTTTCGCAGTTGTTTGTGAAAGCTTGCAGAGTGCATTCCTACTTTTAGTTATTTTTTGCTGTTTGGTTTCGATTCGACTACCTATTAAATTAATATGGCATTTCTAAGTAATCAGGAGTATTACGAAGTTATTCTTTGTGTCGGAGCAGCTAATGGTGGTCTCCGTGGTGCTCGTGAACTGTACCGCGAGAGATTCATCGACGGCAGACCAGAAGCTTAGCAGCGACGCTTGCCATCGGCGGATTGCTTTCGACGAATGGTTTTGCGTCTCCAGCAGACTGGATCCTTTCGTGGGACGAGTCCGGAGGTCCAGCCAAATATGCGGAACCCGGGTTTTGAGGTGTTGTGCTTGTGTTTTGCTGTGTTGGAGCCACTTTTGTAAACTGTTTATTGTGAAGTGCAGTGGACTACACGTGCTTCGCTTTACCTTTCAAGCCCCAAGCGGCAAGAAGTGAATCTTTGTGTGCTGTTTTTATCAGATTTACCTAATGTAAGTACTGTTGTTTATTAGAAAATTATTATTCTGACTAATGATTAGTAGGTAATAAGTTGTAAGAAATACATCGAAATACGAGTAAAATAATACGTGAAATAATTTCTCCAATATTCATTGGAGAAATTCACTCACTCACGGATTATTTTACGCCAGGACTGACGCGCAAAACTGATCGTCAGTGGCCAGCTTAAGAGTACCTAGTACGATTATGTATTCTGTGACTACACCTCAAAGTGCTTCGCTTTAGTTGTATTGAGTTATTTCAAAAATAAGTCATTTTAATCTAGACCTATCTTATGTAGGTACCTACCTAGTCGTAGGTAAGCGTACCTATCTACTTTAGAGTCGAAACAATGTGACTGTAAAATGAAAATATTTTTATTACTTTGATAATAATTACTTAGGTAGGTAAGTACCTACTTAATACAAATTATTAAATCACGAAAGTAAAATAGCTGCCTACTTATGTGTCTTTGTTTAACAAATCCAACAAAAAATGCCGCCAAGCGACTGCCGACAAACAACCCAGGCGGGTTGTTTGTGTCAAATGTGACGCCATGGTCAAAGGTTTTTGATTTTCGCCGCCCGCCGCCGTCACAGTAAAACCTCTTGTTTGTAAAACTGTGCGCCTGGTAGGGGGCGGAGGCGTGGCTGACTAGGGCACGCAGTTTTTTAAACAGGAGTTGCACTGTAGGCAGTATATCATACAGAGTTCATGACCCTGCTAGTGATGGCTTTAGCTTGTTCTGATTATAAATTAACGACAGATTAACTTTGTTTGTAAATGCAAAAACAAATTAAATTGAGCTTATCTTACTAGGGTATATACAGAAAGGGTCTGTACTAGGGTCAATTTAAAACCCTAGATTAAGGCTGGCCCCGTTTAATACACGCTGTATGATTGTTTATATTATTATGTAGGTTAGACGTAGGTTTCTTCTGTAGAAAAATGGTAGGTATGTATAGCAATGATTAGACCTCATTTTTTTAGTAGTTTATTTTTATTACTACCAACCCCTTTCTTCCCTTGGGTATCGTAAAAGGCGACTAACGGACTAAAGACTGCACATACATCCAACAGCATAGAGCGGCGATGGGCTCATCAAAATAATACTATCAACCCCTCTATCCCTTCGGTGTCGTAAGAGGCGACTAACAGACTAAAGGCTGCACATACATCCAACAGCATAGAGCAACTATGGGCTCATCAAAATAATACTACCAACCCCTCACTTTTCTTCGATGTCGTAAAAGGGGACTAACGGACTAAAGACTGCACATACATCCAACAGCATAGAGCGACGATGGACTCATTAAAATAATACTACCAACCCCTCTCTTCTCTTCAGTGTCGTAAAAGGCGACTAATGGACTAAACACTGCACATACATCCAACAGCACAGAGCGGCGATGGGCTCATCAAAATAATATTACCAACCCCTCTCTTCCCTTCGGTCTCGTAAAAGGCGACTAATGGACTAAAGACTGCACATATACATACAACAGCATAGTGCGGCGATGGGCTCATCAAAATAATACTATCATATCAACCCATTTCTTCCCTTTGGTGTCGTAAAAGCGACTAACGGGCTAAAGGCTCACCACCTAAGCACATGTGCAGACTGTGCAGTTGTTTCTTGCTGAAGCGTGGACTGTGTGGGCGTGGTCTGTGTTGTCCATAGATTAAAATGATTACTAATTTTACCATAAACTTTAATAATAACTATCTCAAAAAAGTTGTTGATCTAAGTAAACAGTAATATGTCGAGTCTTTATTCATGATTATTCTACATATGACTAAATACTTTTTCGTTTTTGTAGTCATTGTCATGTAACAGACAAAAATTTATAAAAAAATACTTTTTCCCCTAAGGCAAGAAAAGCTATTTTAACCTCGCTTTACAACGCTACAGTGTGTAGTTCACGTGATAGGTTAGAAAAAGACAATCGCAAAGCGCAGCGTAGCGATTGTCTTGAATTTCGAGGTTATTTTTTTATTAGACAACAGAAATCTAACTCCATACAAAAATATCTTTTGAATATTATGTCGTCTGAACATTATGACAAATAAAAAATATGTTACGGTTCCCGAACCGATTGAGATACAATGCCACTTGTGGCACTCTATACGCTTCGTACTAGGATGCCGTCAAGTTACGGCATCGTAAGCGTAACCGATCGTACTATGTTGCCGCTTGTGGCACTCTATCACTGCCTACACTTTGTAAGTACCTACTAGGATGCCGTAATTACGGCATCGTAACCGATCGTAATCGTACTAGAATGCCGCTTGTGGCACTCTATCCACAGCCAAAAAAATATAAAGTCCTGTGTCCCAAATGCCTCCCGGTGGGGCTTTGTGGGACACTCACACGTTTTTAACATTTATGCCTAATTTAAGGCTTAATCCCACATAGACTCCTTCTTGACTCATTCGGGACATGTATATTACTATAAACTGATCGAAAAATCTTGAAATTTGGCTTAGATATTTTTTTTGGAGTAATTTCAGTAAAACTTATCAATATTGTAATTTCTTTATTAATTGACTTCAAAATATGTTTACACAGTTATAACCTTACATCTTTTGGACCATTTCGCCATATTACGTGAATTAAAATACAAACAAAAACTAAGCAAAGAAACAAACATTTGTAGAGGATCTTTTAACTATCAAAATATGTAGGTAAATATGTAGTAAAAACTTACAAATTCTTTTCCTTACTAATCAAATTATTCTTATAATCTAATCATAATAATTATCGTAATGGCTATAATACTTTGTTTAGCAACAAATACCTTAATAAATTAAATCAACAACAAATATTTTAATAATCAAAGTAAACAAGGTCGTCATCATTAAAAAACACGAATTTAATTATCTGTTCATTTATAGCTAACAAGTCACAAGTTTTTATAATCGTTGTAATGTCTACATTAATGATGTCTTCTTTCTTTGGTTTGTTTCTTCTCTTTTTGACACTGTCCCGAACATAAAGTTACTATACCTAACGGAAAGGTATAGTAACTTTATGGTCCCGAATAACTTCCTAGGGATGTCCCAAATACCCCCGGCCAAAAAACTGCTCCTGGATTCACGAGATACACCTAAATTGACAAGAATTTATGCTTAAAATGTAGCACAAAAAATGCGTCATAGAATAAAGTTTCACATTTTATATAGCGATAGAAGTTTTACCAACCTTTATTTTGTTAATTCTCATACTAGATTTCGTCGACATTTCGCACACCAAAATACCTTTCCTTTTCTATTCTACCAAACTTTTTATATATTATTTAGTACCTAAAGCGACTAACGGACTAATGACTGCACATACATCCTACAGCATAGAGCGGCGATGGGCTCAAATAATATGTTTTAATCTAAGTACATACCTACCATTTTTCTACAGAAGAAACCTACATAATAATATATACAATTATATTGATACATATTCGCTTTTTTTTTTAAATATTTTCTGAGCTACATTTATAACCAGCAACTTAACTAATACATCACAGAAAAATATTTTTCCCATTAACTCGGGTAACAGTTGAGCAGCTGGCAACAAATTTTTCACGCACACTAGCATCCTTGCATATTGTCCTATACACACTACAATAATGAGTTGCCGCATTTACTTACGGAGCTGTGGTTTATAGGTAGCGCGGTATCTAGACGAGCGCAGCGAGACCAATCATTCATCTATGGCCAGAAGGTTGTTTTATGAATGTCATGTCACCTATATCAATAAGGTGTTACCAAAATACCTTTCCTTTTCTATTCTACCAAACTTTTTATATATTATTTAGTACCTAAAGCGACTAACGGACTAATGACTGCACATACATCCTACAGCATAGAGCGGCGATGGGCTCATCAAAATAATACTACCAACCCCTCTCTTCCCTTCGGTGTCGTAAAAGGCGACTAACGGACTAAAGACTGCGCATACATTCAACAGCATAGAGCGGCGATGGGCTCATCAAAATAATACTACCAGCCCCTTTCTTCCCTTGGGTATCGAAAAGGCGACTAACGGACTAAAGACTGCACATACATCCAACAGCATAGAGCGGCGATGGGCTCATCAAAATAATACTACCAACCCCTCTCTTCCCTTCGGTGTCGTAAAAGGCGACTAACAGACTAAAGACTGCATATACATCCAACAGCATAGAGCAACTATGGGCTCATCAAAATAATACTACCAACCCCTCACTTTTCTTCGATGTCGTAAAAGGGGACTAACGGACTAAATACTGCACATATATCCAACAGCATAGAGCGGCGATGGGCTCATCAAAAGAATACTACCAACCCCTTTCTTTCATTAAGTCTCGAAAAAGGGGACTAACGGACTAAAGACTGCACATACATCCAACATCATAGAACGGCGATGGGCTCATCAAAATAATACTACCAACCCCTTTCTTCCCTTGGGTATCGTAAAAGGCGACTAACGGACTAAAGACTGCACATACATTCAACAGCATAGTACGGCAATGGGCTCATCAAAATAATACTACCAACCCCTCTCTTCCCTTCGGTGTCGTAAAAGGCGACTAACAGACTAAAGACTGCATTTACATCCAACAGCATAGAGCAACTATGGGCTCATCAAAATAATACTACCAACCCCTCACTTTTCTTCGATGTCGTAAAAGGGGACTAACGGACTAAAGACTGCACATATATCCAACAGCATAGAGCGGCGATGGGCTCATCAAAAGAATACTACCAACCCCTCCCTTTCATTAGGTCTCATAAAAGGGGACTAACGGACTAAAGACTGCACATACATCCAACAGCATAGAGCGGCGATGGGCTCATCAAAATAATACTACCAACCCCTCTCTTCCCCTTGGCGTCGTAAAAGCGACTAGCGGGCTAAAGGCTCACCCACATCAGCACATGTGCAGACTGTGCAGTTGTTTCTTGCTGAAGCGTGGACTGTGTGGGCGTGGTCTGTGTTGTCCATAGATTCAAATGATTACTAATTTTACCATAAATTTTCATATTAACTATCTCAAAAAAGTTGTTGATCTAAGTAAACAGTAATAAGTCGAGTCTTTATTCATTATTATTCTACATTTATGACTAAATACTTTTTTGTTTTTGTAGGCTCATTGTCATGTGACAGAGAAAATTAAAAAAAAAAAACTTTTTTCCTTAGGGCAAGAAAAGATATTTTAGCCTCGCTTTACAACGCCTACAATGACGGTCTTTTTGAGGAGGAGTGAAAATATTATTTCAAACATTGTCTATGAATTATGTCAAAACGAATACGTCCGTGATTTGCCGGTGGCGGCACTGACACTGAGAGCATTATCACTGACAAGTGGGGATGCGTTCATAGAGAATGTATGAAAAACACTGTGCCGGTACTGTGTCGGAACTGTGGCTTCACTGATATGTGTGAAGCAACTTTTAACCTATAATATTACCCGAATCATAAGCCTGTTCTCAGTTTCATAAAAATCCGTCCAGCGGTTTTTGTGTGATGCGCGTCAAACAAACAGACAGACAAAATTCCAAAAATGATTCTAATGTTCACGTATCCTTCATCCCCTAGATTATGTTTTTGCCACAGACATATAAGAGTAAGTCTGTGGTTTTTGCAAATATTTTCAATGTAAGTACAGACACGAAAAGTTTACATTTCAGGAACATAGGTCAAAATGGAAAAAAATAGCTTTTCCATACTTGAGTCAATCAACTGATTGCGCATTTTGTATAGGGAAAAATAATAATTTTTCGACCCATGTTCCTTAAGGAAAGTTGTTCAGTATCATCAGTAGAATCCCCTTGATATAGTGTCAGCTAACATTTTTACACCTTATTATAGATCACAAATATAAGTAAACATGAAAATAACATAGAACTAGGTTAAGTATATAGTAACTTTCTAAGACAAATGAAATAGGTTACCTATATAATAAAAGACAATAACAATAAATTCACATAATAAAAATCTCAACCACGGGGACTTTATTCTTGTATAAGCGGCAACACTGAATGGCGTTTATTGTTCATATTATTTTATGATGAAATTTCGAAATTATACGATACTTACTGATGGTATGTGATCCCAGTGTCCTTCTTATTTTTTGAAGTATTATTTTTACAGTTTTATTACGCAAACTGGCATTTTAGTTTGAATTAAGCCCAAAATTTAACAAAACATTCGGTACGTACACTTCACACACAGCTATCAGTGTGACTGGCTCGGGTACGCCGATTTCGGCGTAGCATTTGTTGCCGTATTTGACAAGTACGACGGAGGTATCCCTTATTATTATATTTCTTTAAGGAGGTATCTAGTCGAGCGCAGCGAGACCAATCATTTATCTAAGCTTACATGATTGTTCTGGGATGCAATGCAACCCAAAAAAATTAAAGTTATACTGCTGTAAGAGGCTACAGCAGGGCTCCTGATGGGTAGTGCCACCATACCTAAGACAATACGTAACTGTTTCAAAGTCAATAAATGTTTCTTATCTTATTTTATCTCTCAAACATCTGCAGCATACGGCAAGCTAATATGAAAGGGGAGAGACCTATGGAAAATAAAACATAGTTGTACTGTAGGTTGAGCGTTTTTTTTATAATAATATGTGACCGTTCTAATCAAAAAGGCAAGGCACCTAAGTCGTTTTTAAATACTTCTGTATAATAATTAATAAATAAACAACTACCACTAGCTAAAACAAATGAAGGGCCAAAGGATTTCAGCAGTTAAGTCTGACGTTAACAAATAAATAACCGCTATGTGATAGATTGAACAGGACAAGGGATTCGTTCCGAATGCATTAAAAATAAAGCCAACTTTGCACTAGGCCCCTAAATATTTTAATAAATTAATTTAGAATTTTAATAGTACGCGCTCTAGCGGATACCAACGATAATATTTAATGCGTAAACCATAGATATCAACAATAGAGAAGATACCTACGTTACCAGCGTACCGCGCGCGCCTCTTGCATACTATGACTATACACCTCAGAACAATAACTATATTGTTCTGAGAACTAAACCGAATACCGTGACAGGCAGCAACTCGTTCGACACCATTGACGTTTAGTTCTGTTTTAGTAAGAAAGAGCGTTAAAAATGCCTTACTGTTCATTTATACGGTGCACAAACCACTTAGTAAGCAAAAACAAGGCACATGGAATTTTTTTACTTGTTAAGTACACCAAAGACCAAAACAATATTTATATTGTAGAAAATATTTATTATTTATTATGACATTGATTGTCTGAGCTAGTTCGTGAAAAACTCAGAACAATAACTAAAGCATATTATTCTGAGGTGAGGAACTTCAGGGTGCTTGCTGACCCACTCGCTTAGCGTAGCTCTATCTCGCTCGCTTGATTGACATTAGCTGTCACACTACAAAGAGTAGGACCTCGGACCAAATATTTGGTCCGAGAGTAGGACTATGTTTTGATTCATGTATCTTCCACTATTATTTATATCTATGGCGGAAAGAAACCAATATTTAGATAAAAACTATAAAATTAATAATCAATTTATTTGTTGTATTTATTGCCTAATATAGTTAGAAGTTTGTCATAATTTGTATGGAGATAAGTGAAATTTCTAACTCTTGTGACAGTTTTGGAGGATAAACAATATTCATAACTAAAAGTCCCGCCACTTTTTCGGGGACTCTTTCATCGTATAGTCTGAGACATGTGGAGGGGTGTCAACATGAGTTCAAACGCTGCGTCTTTGAGGTTTGCTCCGCGTAGGTTAGCTTCATGCAAATCACTGCCGGATAGGTCGCAACACTGCAACACAAACACAAGAGTATTGTATGTAGCTAATAGAAAAAAAATATACATTTTTAATGGGTTTTTCGACTTAAGTTTTTTTATATTCAGTAAGTAATAAAAATAAAAAATAAAGTGTCCAAAATAAATGATAGCCTTAGGGTGTTACTAGACCAATCGATCGATCGTCGATCGAAAGCATCGATCGATGGTAGAATGGATTAGACTGGTGCAGAGGTGCTCACTCTGCCGGCCCACAAAGTGCTTCTTCACGCCTCGTTTGAAGGACCCTAACCAATCGATCGATTGGTTAGTCAAACGGTATCCGTCGATCAATTAAAGCTACCAGAGCAGTCGATCGACGATCGATCGGAAGGTCTGGTAACACCCTTATACAATAGAATAGAAAAATGTTTATAAAGGGTTAATTAAAATCCAATAACCCATATTGGGACAAGTTATTGTTCATGAGGGATAGGCCTGAGCTTAGTAGCGGGACGTTTATAAGCTAATATGATTATACGTACATATAAAGTGACTGCTAGAAATCAGATCAGGTCAAGTGTTTTAAACATGACAAAATAGGAATTAGTGTTTTTTTTTTCATTTTTAATGGAATAATTCATTTTGTGAATTTTAAATGGATTGTCTTTGAGTATCTAATTTATTAAAAAGCATACGGCCGTCTATTGACCCGTCCGCGTCAGCTGGGCGGTAAGTACCTACGAAAAAACACGAATTCCTTTTTTGTCATTTTTGTCATGTATAAAACACTTGACCTGACCAGCCCTTGAAGTTTCTTGCGGTTTCTAGCAGTCGCCTTACATACATACAATCACAACTATTATCCCCGAAGGGTTAGTCAGAGACCAGGCAATGAGAACCGCAAAAGCAGTCCTCTGCTAAAGTCCACTTCTCACCAAATAGCGACTGCACATGTGCTCAGCGAGTCAGGTGGTGAGCCCATCGCCGCTATATGCTGTTTGGTGTATGTGCAGTCTTTAGTCCGTTAGTCGCCTTTTACGACCCCCAAGGGAAGAGAGGGGGGTGGTAGTATTCTTTCACCACTACGCGACATGGTGGTGCGGCAAAAAGATCATGATGATAATATTTTTTTTATTAAAAAAACAATTCTCAGACCTCCAAGTCAGCACCAGCCAAAACAGCCGCCCTGAGATCACAGTTTTGAAGATTTGCATTCTTGAGTGTTGCCACCCTCAAATGGACGCCCGCCATATTGCTTCCTTCCAAGTTTGCACCTAGAAAAAGCATTTAAAACATAAGTTCAATTATAACTAGACAAGTGTGACGAAAAAAATAGCACCGCGCTTATATATGTCGCAGGGATATGGCAAAAACAGAGATTTGGTCAATTCCTTAAGTGGTTTGATCAAATCACGGAGGATGTTAAAATTACAACACGATTTTATCGTTTCCCTAAAGAAATCTCGGGATTTGAACACCACTAGAACATAAGGTCATCTGAAAGCAATCCCCGCCGCCCATTGCTGACCTTTCAGGAAGGAGTAGGTTTCTTTTTATAGCAGAAGGAGGTAAACGGGCAAGCGGGTCACCTGACGGAAAGTAATCACCGCCGCCCATGGACACCCGCAAAACCAGAGGAATCGCAGACGCGTTGTCGGCCTTTAAGGAAGGAATATGCTCGTTCTTGAAGATCCCTAGGTCGTAACGGACCGGAAATACCGCCGCAGGTTCGTTTCTTGTAGATCCTTATGGCGAGTCACCAAGGATATGCGGGCAAAACTGTTTTGTTAGATCCAATGGTTTATGTATTTACCATTAAATAACGCTCTTATAAAAAATATATAACACACTAAAGGATTGTGCATAAAAATATGCAAATTTGTTACGCGATTAGATGTACTTTACTCGATTACTTAAAAGAAATCCCGAAAACAAGCCAAAATAAAAGTCTAAAACGGATGATTTCTTAAATTTTTTTAAATTTTCGACTTAATTTTTACATTTATTTTGAAGTAGGTACTACAGAGAACCTGCTAATTCATTAAATCCTATAAAACCTATAAAACGCGCCTATTTGCGCCGCTTCGCTGTTATACCCGTCCCGTACCGTCGTACCGTCGAGAGAGCGAGAGAGAAGCGCTCGAAAAGACTCCCCTTAACAGTCCAGAAATACCGCCGCTGCGAGTTGGTTCAGAACGTGTAGAGAGTTATGCTAATAATTATTATGTCTATTACACATAAAATATGCTATAAGTACCTTTAAGGTTAACTCCTTCCATTACAGCTCTTGAGCCTGCGGGATCTTCCATATTGCTACCTTTTAAATTAGCACCTGAAGTCATAAAAATAAACATGTACAAAATTATGAAAGAATAGACCAACACAAAATTGTATGCGGCGAGAGTGAATGGTACAGTGATAAGGGGAACATATCGTCCGTCCAGATCGGCGACATTCTTGTAAAAAGTCATATCAAGAGTACCTACCTAAACCTGTACGAAGAGAAGCATGTACGAAAAATGATACGAGAGTAAATTAAGGAAAAGAAGTATTTTTTTATAGTGATTCATCATAGTGACCACATTCTGCCTGATGGTAAGCAGCCGATGCAGTCTAAAATAATGAGAGCGCTCCCCACTATGGAACAGCACGGTAACAAGCGCACCTATTCATGACGGCCTGCATAAATGCCGTTTCACGCCCCGCCTGCGCATTTCGGTTTCCCATACAAACTTCTATGTCGAAATTTTAAAAACCATTAAGCCAATTTTGATGAAACCTGGCATGCTAAAGTAAAACACGGGGATCTAAAAGTGTTTTCAACAAACTATTTAGATCCCCGTGTTTTACTTTAGCATGCAAAGTTTCATCAAAATTGGCTTATTGCTTTTTAAAAATTTCAACTTGGAAGTTTGTATGGAAAACCGAAATGCGTAAACCCTCTTAAGACTTTATGCGCAATGGTGGTCACCGGTGACCGACAAACAATTAAATTTCAATTGTGTCGTGGCAGCGTCAACGTGTTAAAAGACCCGGCACTATAGCAGCTGGGAAACATGCGCCGGCAAATAATTTCAAAGCGGAATGGTCTTACAGAATGATGGTGGTTCCTAAGACCAGCACGTGTAGTCCAGGAGAGGAAAGGAGAGAGCGGCATTAGATCAAAAAGTTCTTCACAACACTCTCCGTTGTAATTCCGTTAGAAGACACTGAGAGAAGCAATGTCTCTACGCAGCTGGAGGTCCTCAAGAAAGGCTGTAACCTCAGCATCTCCAATAATGCGTACCGCTCGCCTTTGCAGTCTATCAAGTGCATCGAGGAGGTATTTAGCGGAGCCGTCCCATACATGGGAACAATACTCCATACTCGATCGCACCTGAGTTTTGTACAGCAAACAGCGCTGCTCGGGAGTGAAAAACCGCCTCACCTTATTGAGAATACCCAACTTACGGGAAGCAGTTAAAATAACACTCTCGATGTATCATTACATGTAAGTAAGTCAAGTCAAGACTTCTTAGTGGGAAAATAAAGTAGATGTTTGCAGAATTGTTTTTTTTCGTTACGTCAAATATGTCACACTAAATCCCGTGACGAATTTCCAAAAAAACTTCTTGGTGTTTGTTCACGCGGACTAAGTAGCGAGCAGGCCGTTAGTATTATCATTACATAATTTTATGGTATATAGAGTCGCCGTTTTCCTGTGTCTATGGCCCGCTTTATTCTTCTAATCTAAACCATGCAATGTATTTTTGGATGAGGAGCTCGATGGCGCAGCGGCTAGCGCGTTCGGCTTGCGATTTTGCCCGCTAAGCAACTTTCGCAATGCCGGGTCGCCTGATGGGTGAACAATTAAACACATCTCGAGCTCCTCCGTGCTTCGGAAGGCACGTTAAGCCGTTGTTCCCGGTTGTTGTCGTAAGATGGCAGTCGTTAAAACCCGCCAACCCGCATTGGGCCAGCGTGGTGGGTTATGGCCCAATATCCCCACGTGCTTAGCGTGGTGGGTTATGGCCCAATATCCCCACGTGCTATTGTTCACGCAGGAGGCGTGTGCCCAGCAGTGGGACGTTTATAGGCTGATGATGATGAATGTATTTTTATGAGGTTTTAACTAATAGAAAGGGCGATAACTGAGGATGGTTTTTGTTTATAATTTGTAGCTATATTTTGACAAAATGGCTGAAGAACGACGGTGTTTCTAAGTCAGCGCGGACGAAGGCGCGGGCCGGCCGCTAGTATTATAATAAACTAGCGGCCGGTCGCGGTTTCAGCCGCGTGGTTCCCGTTTCCGTGGGAATATCGGCATAAAAAGTATCCTATGTGTTAATCCAGGCTATAAACTATCTGTATGCCGAATTTCATCCAAAACATGCAGTAGTTTTTACATGAAAGAGTAACAATCATCCATCCATACTTACAAACTTTCGCGTTTATAATATTAGTAGGATAGGATACATAATTCAGATAATTGCTTTCAAGAAAAAGATACACCATTATGCTTCTTCAGGGGTCTTCATCCACGTAAGAGATTCTCATCATCTTATCGTCTATTAAATCTAAGTATGTTTATGTAGTTTATCTTAATTGATTAATGATATTTAATGTATAATTTGGTACATAAGTAAGCTAATTGATTGTGTAGTTTATTTTTATTGTATACTTTTATCTTGTATTGCACCGCCATCAACTCTTTCTGCCTAGCCCTAAGGTTGACTGACAGAGAATGCCTTCTGGCATTAAGTCCGCCTTTTGTACTATTTTTTTACTATGTGCAATAAAAATTGAATAAATAAAATAAAAATAATTCAGATAATGACCTTCCATGTTAGCGCACAGCGCTCTGATGCCAAGCAGCTGTGCGCCTTCCAAATTGGCATGCGATAAGTCGGCACGCTCCAGACAGCAATGGGACAGATTCGCGCCGCTTAAGTTACACCGCGACAGGCAGGCATACTGTAAGAATAAAAACAAATGTTCCACAGAATACAACAAGCAACAAAAAGCTTGTGCAGGGCATGTGGAGAGAAAATGGAGTCTATATGCAACACCTATGCTCCGTGCTACGGAAGGCATGTAAAGCGGTTGGTCCCAGATGTTATCGTTAGATGGCAGTCATTAAAAGGCACCAACCCAATTGAGCCAGTTGCTGATGGGTTATGGCCCAATATACCCTTGAACATACATACATATAAGTAATCACGACTATTATCCCTGAAGGGTTAGTCAGAGACTAGTCAATGAGACCACAAAAGCAGTCCTCTGCCATAGTACACGTTTCACAAACTACTGATTGCACATGTGCTCAGCGTGCCAGGTGCTGAGCCCATCGCCACTCTATGCTGTTGGATATATGACATATGTGTAGTGTTTAGTCCATTTATCACCTTTTTATGACACCCAGAGGAAGAGAGGGGGTAGTAGTAAAGGACGTAGTGGTACTGTTCTTACAATGAGTTGCTACGCGACAGCTCTTGCGACCCATGTTTACATGGGAAAGCCAATGCTTAGCAGTGGGACGTTTATAGGCTGATGATGATGATGCAGCACCTATAGTGTAATGTGACCGTTTAGCCAGGAAAAGAATGAGTCTCTTGGGATCGGCCTATCCGAATCCAGAAGACTTTAGGCTTTTCACCTCCAAAAACATTGCCAACTGGGATCGGCCTATCCGAATCCAGAAGACTTTAGGCTCTTCAACCCCAAAAACATTGCCAGGGATATGGGAGTCACTTTCACTAAGTAGGAAGATTGATAGGATGGACTAAGCCCCTTCGTACACAAGGCTACGCAAATCTCCGATACTCGACGATTTTAGTCTCCAAGCGACTACCGCCATACAAATCCATTGAGGCTCGTACACTAGTCGCGTCGCCGACATTTGTCTCGCGTCTCGCGTCGCGCTACCTGCCAGTCGAGATCTTCGATACTTAAGTCGCGGCGTTTTCCAAGATGGCAGAGCAATCATTAAATATTAAATTTGTTTCTGAGGTGGAGAAATATCCTTGCCTATATATACAACATTAGTATCGGAGATTTGCGTCGCCTTGTGTATGAAGGGCCTTACACAAAATATCCCGTGGAGTTAATGTGATACTGCGAGAGGGGAACCTAGGCAGACCTACTAATATAAGATAAGTGATACTACATTTTAAAATATTTTATTGAAATTAAAGTATACGGAACTCAGAACTCACCTTAAAATTAATATATCTTAGATCCAATCTATTCAAATCAGCGCCAGCTAAATTGACTCCCTGGAATCTAAGCTCGGAATCCGTGTTGGTCAGAATGACTGAACGGACCACGTCCATGCGCGTCAAAGCCTGATTGCTACCCGAAGTGATCTTGGATTCCTCTATCAGCTGATTCAGGTGCGGTATCATTGAATCAATGCCTGAAAATAGTTTAAACATTTACTATATACATTGTAGTAGGTAGGTAGGTATGTTTGTTTTTTGTCTCAAAGTAAAAACACATACCGTTAGTTAAAAGTTATTTGCAAAATATAAATGTTCCTTTTCAATGTGTATTGCTTGCGTAAACGTAGGAAAACAATACCTCCAATATTTTTAAACTTTTAATAGTGTATAATAAACCATAAAGTTACTATATGTACCTAGTTCCGCTAGGTATAGTAACTTTATGGTAGAAACATAGGTAAAAGATAAAGAAGGTAAGTAGTACATACTCCAGCCAAATTCGAGAAAGAATGTTTACCAACAAAGTTGCTTATCAACCAATGACATGCACATAATATTATATTATCAACCTTTTCCAATTGGAGAATGGGAAAGATTTTGCATAAAATATTCATTTATTAAACATTGTATGAAAATTTAAAAAAAAACCATCTTAAAAGCTTTAAATTAAGTTTAAAGTATATTATAATGGTTTATTATGCAAATATATTTTGAGTTGAATTAATTAACAGTATAGGTTTAGAAAATGTTTTTTTTTAGTTTTACGTAATGTAACAGAACATTGTTCATTTGTATATCGTCAGCTTATAATGCACAATATATGCTGCAGATTTCAGAGCTAGTTACGATAATCTACCATAGAAAAATATTTGTATCATCTTCATTTGGAATGCTAGTACTTATAAAATACGGAAAATGTTTTGAATTAAATAAATTTTAGTAATGCCATTTGTGTAAATAGGGTTACTCTCAAGTGAAAATAGTTTACATTTTTTTTTCACATTCTTAAAGACATTTCGTGAAGGATTTGAGTAAGATGTGTAGTGAGCATAAATCAAGAAAATAATACGAAAAGTACAAACACATTTTTGCCCAGATTTGTGATGACCCTAATTAGGTTTGTTTACATAAATTCTCTCTTGAGTTTGGCTGGAGTATAGGTAACTATATTATCATGTTGTCAATTTGTTATTATATCATAACAAATCTCATATTTCATCATCCACATATAAACGACTCATTGTCTGGCCCAGTGGCCAGATTCACGTATTTCGTAATAGTCGAAATGTCGTTTACGTTTAGAAGTCGTCCTATTGAAAAACAGTCACAAATCCGTATTCACCTGTCATTTCGCTAGAACGATTACTCAATAGGAACGCAACTCAGCGATTTGTCAACTATTTAAACTTAATGTTGCAATTACAGTTCTACCAAATAAATTCAAATACTTTTTGTTAACAAAACATGCAGAAATGTTTATTATTTTTTTCCAACAACTTGGAAATTGTCTAATTTGACGTGTAATCGCTGAAATCCGATAAAACTAAACGTCAAAATAATAGGTGAATACCGCAGAGGCAACGATCGAACTTCGATTAATGCATGTGAATACGCTTAAACAAAATTGTGCGATTGATATGTAAATACGAAAAGTGACTTCAGCGATCAAATCGCTTGCATGTCGTTGAAGTTTTGTTTCGTGAATTAGGCTACAGGCCTTTTCACATGGACAACAACCCATGTGAAGATTGGACTATAACTCACTATGCTGACCCAATATTGGTTGATGTTTCATATTTACTACCTACTATTTATAATAAGGATAATACAATAACACCAAAGGCTTTTTCTATTAATAAAATACAATTGCATTTTAGAATATTATTTACAAGGAAAACTGTTGTTGTTGACATCCTTGGCCAATTATCCTGTACTCAGCTTTTTTTTACTGGATTTAAATTTATAAAGTATGACAAATTCAGAATTACAGATTTCGTAATCCATTTAAATTCAGGGGCAAAACATACTTAATAGGTCAAGGATCATAAGACCGCCGGCGGTCGCGAAACAATTGATTTTTTATTGTGTCTGGTTTTACGATCCTCAAGGGGTTAAAACATTTTTATTACTCAATTATTCCAATTCAAATTGTTATAATAATATAGGTACTTATCTGTAATATTCTCTAGCAACTTGATTGAATAGTTTTACAAATTTGACTGATTTATTATAGGCAATAATGTATTACAAACTATAAAGAGAACAAACAACAATGACTTTAGGTAAAGAGTAAAGGTATCAAGTTTTAACCTTTTCACGGGCAGTACAGTTGAAATTTTGAATAGCTTTTCAATCGTATTCCAAGAGCATATGGTTCAATACTTAGTAGCAATATAGCTGCCATTGCCTTGGAAAGGGTTAAACCAAAAATAGCAATGGAGCTATAGGATTTAAGAAATAAAACATTGACAAATACCCACCATAAAATATAGCTTCTTCTAACACACCCTTTGGGTTAACATTCTTATCAAGTATGACATCACCATGCCTCAAATAGTTCAGTATGGGCTCAAAATATTCAGGGCTTCTATCAACCAAGAAAGCCCCAGATGAATCGATAGCACTAGGATTCATTAAGTAAGTATTTTTGTCTCCAGCAAACATTCTGGCCAACATAGATAAGGGCTCTTTAGCCACAAGCGTGGAACGTGTTGTTGTGAAGTGTTTCCCACCAATGTTAAGTGTAATCCAGTCTGTCACAGTTTTAATATCTCTGTCAGCCACACTTGGATTTTCTAACGATATTTTTGTTTTATCACAGCTCTTACTGTCTTCTGTACGTTCTAAGCTTAGGTACACATTCTCGTTGTCCCTTAGAACCCTCACGTCATTTATTTCACAGCCATTTGAGGAAAATAATTTAAAACTCTCGTCTGTTAGGTTAAACTGAGCAGATATTACTGATTTGAAGTTTTTAATCGTATCTTCCACAACCATAAGTTTGCCATCGTTCTTGTCTAGATTTTCGAACACAGAAACGCGTATCATTACGTTTTATTTGTTTCTAAAATTTAAAACACTGCACTGCAACTGTAACAAACAAAATCAATGCACAATTATTGCACTGCACACAGACAGACAGACAGAGAAGAGAAGATGAAGAAAATGAAAATGAAAACACAAACACAAAAATATTATTTTCTGTCAATTTGACGTTTACAGATTTTTTTAAATAAATTCGTTCAGTAAAGGAACAGGCTAAGGTCAGAGACCATGATGCCTAGTCATTAGTATTTTATTTCTTTTTTCCCCCAGATGATAATGAGTGGTGATTAAGATGATGAATGATAAATGATATTCCCCCAAACCCCTTGAGTCCTCAGTAAAGATGTGGAACTTTACAGAGATCTCACGCGGACTTCTTGAGAGAATTTGAAAAGTGATGTTGCACTGTTTTGTTTCATTTGCCAACACTCACGCACGTTCACAAACACTTAACGGTTAATAATCCACTATTATTTCACATTAATGTTCGAAAAAACACAAATTTTAGAAAATAAAAAAAAACTGCAGACATGACGCTACACTTTTCCACCAAGAAGTCTGACCTGGATGACGTTTACAGAATGACATTTGTAGCTTCTTAACTTAACTAGGAAGGACAAAGTATTTAGCCGATTCAGCCTGCTCTTCAGTATTTTATTTTTTTAATTTACCGTGCTTAATTGTTTTTGTTAAACTTAACATTGTATTACACGAATACGTAACAATTATTATTTCACGATCAGTAGACATATAACACACATTTTTGTTACCTTAGCATACGGACGGTTTCAACACCAGTGCGAGGTATCGTATCACTCACTCACGCAGGTTTTACAGGGTTGGCTTGAGTCACGCGTTGCCAACCCTGAAAAAACCTTTTCACACTCATCTGGAAAGCAAAAATTGCATAAACGGCTGCTAGTGCTAGTATTAAGGTAAGGGGAAGGGAGGGATGGAGAGTCCCACAGACACCCACATTTAAGAATCCACAATTCATTACACAATATAAGAGGCCACTGGCCACGATGTACAGTCGAGGCGAGGGAGTTTCCGGTGGACCACTTTTCGGCGATAATCGCTTGCGCTCCATTCGAACCACATAAGTAATTACCCAAACGAACAGCGAGTACCTACCTACGTACAGTACCTACAGTAGGTGCGCGTAGATTCTGTGCAAGCGAATATTGTCGAAAAGTGATCGACCGGGAACTTCCTCGATCGTACTATCGTGGCCTGTAGCGATCCTGGAATGGTAGGTACATATGAAAAAGCAGCAATAAACCCATTTGAAAAAGATAAAATGGCGTTTGTCACATCACATCACAGTCGAAAACGTAATACTGTGTCGTACGAAATATTGTGTCGATTACGATTATTTTGCAATCAACATAAGAGGCCTATTACATCTCGAATGTGATTTTTGCGTAAAATGCCCATTTTCGCATTTTGTAGTAATTTTGCAGTTGTATTTATCGTTTTTATCGAAATAGGATAATAAATTTGTGCATAATATTACAAATCTCCATTATGTGAGCATAAGTTGAATTCGGACGGCCGGCGCATCGCATTTTGTAGTTGGTATTTTGCAGTTGTATTTATCGTTTTTGCCGAAATAGGATAATAAATTCATTATAAAATCTTTATTCCTCATGAAGTAACAATTACTCTGGTATAAATTTTGCTCAATAATATTATCGTAGATAGGAGATATTCACAGTTAACTTAAAGCAATTTTCGAAGTTTTTGGTTTAGAATAAGATTTTTTTCTTATATAAAATCATTGATATCTAAAAATTCCGAGGCCGCTACGCACTATTCGACTATATAAGAGAAAACATTATATTTTTTTATTTCACTTGTTTAGAACAGTAGTTCAATCGATAAGCTCAAAAAAGAGCCTTCGCGCACTTTATGAAAATCTTTCTCTGTAATTTTGGGTTTAATTAAAAAGTTGAGCAAAATTTACAAAAAGCGAAACCACTACGCACTATTCCAATAGCTATTCAACACTATTCAATAAGTCATAATTGTTAATGTTTTTTTGTTTCTGAGATCCATAACGCCAAAATTGACCATTTTACGCAAAAATCACAGTCGAGATGTAATAGGCCTCTTAAATGAATTTGCATACTCTTCTGGGAGTGGAACATATTACATAATATAATTGTAACAACTGTAACATTTACTATGTTCTTGGCAAATAAATAATTATTTCATTTCATTTCAACGAGCATCTCAAAATCAATTTAAAGGTACCTACTTAGAGTCACAGAGTATTTATAAACATAGAATTATTAATTTTCTGATAATTTATCGCCTCAGTGGCTGAGTGGTCATGTGGTCAGTGGTCGCTCGGCTCGATATCCGGAGGTCCTGGGTTCAATTCCCAGGTTGGGTTTGTCAAGTGTGTTTTCGGATTTTTCGATGCATAGCCCGGGTTTGTGGTCACCAACCCGCATTTAGCAAGCGTAAACCAATACCCATCAATTGTATTGTATGGAAATTGTATGGAATTAGGGATGCTTCTTTGAGCCTTCTAATCTCATACTTGAGTAACAGGATTCAGAAGGTCGACATTAACGGTAAAAGATCTCCGGGATCAGTGGTTACAATGGGAGTTCCGCAGGGTTCAATACTAGGTCCATTCTTGTTTTTGGTTTATATTAATGACTTACCTTATTTTGTAAAAGACAGTCATGAGATAGTATTGTTTGCTGATGATACTTCACTTTTATTCAAAGTGAAACGACGACACCCAAATTATGACGATGTGAATAATGCGATCTCAAAGATTGTTCACTGGTTTAGTGTAAATAACTTGCTATTAAACGAGGGAAAAACCAAATGTGTAAGATTTGTATTGCCTAATGTTAAGCAAGTAACAACTAGTGTACAAATTAAAGATAAGAATATGAATCCTGTGGACACCACTGTGTTTCTAGGCATCACGTTAGATGCCAAGCTTCAGTGGGGCCCACATATAGCTAAATTGTCGATTAGACTTAGCTCTGCGGCTTATGCAGTAATGAAGATCCGTCAGTTAACTGACGTTGATACATCCAGATTAGTTTATTTTAGTTACTTTCATAGTGTAATGTCGTACAGCATTTTACTGTGGGGAAATGCTGCCGACATTCAAACTATCTTTGTGCTTCAGAAGAGGGCTATTCGAGCAATCTATAACCTAAAGGCTGGCAACTCTCTCAGAGAGAGATTTAAGAATATAAATATAATGACAGTTGCATCCTCGGACCATTTGGTCCGAGGTTGCATCACAATACATTTATGAAAATTTGATTTATGTTTATAAAAATACTGGAATGTTTTCAAAAAACAGTGATATTCACAATGTAAACACTAGAAGTAAGAACAAATTAGCAGTACCTTATACTAGGCTCCATAAAATAAATAATTCTTTTAGGGGTCTGTGTGTAAGATTTTACAACAAAGTACCAAATGATATTCAGAAATTAGATCTTAATAAATTTAAAATCAAAATCAAAGAAAAGCTTTATAAAAAAGCTTATTATAAAGTGTCAGATTACACAAAAGACAAAACAGCTTGGATCTGAAATGCTCCAAGCACTCCAACAGCTATTTCTAATTGTCTCTATTTAATTGATACTACATTGTATTGTAATTTTGTATTGCATCATTTTTTTAATATTTTTAAATTCATATTTTGTATTGACCTGGTAACGGCATACTCTTTTTTTTGTTTGTAAATGTCGTTGCTTTTGTGCGCTGTGGTTTCTTGCGCCCATTCTTTGCCACAGTTAAAAAATTATGTCCTGAATGGGTGGTAGGTTAAAAAAGATTTAGACGATTCAAAGTACTTATTAATTGAGTTTATTGAATAAATATATTTTGACTTTGACTTTTGTAGCGATGACTTGATTTCAATGATGGAGGATGAGGATAAGGATGGATGGCCTTTACCCTGCAGAGGGACAGAAGTGGTTTTACATTACTTTTTAAAAGTACAGTTTAATTTTTCTTTTACTGTAAAATTACCTTTCAGATTATCGGTCTATATCGGTAATTTGGAAAAGGTTTAGCCTTGAGACCCTACACGTGACCCCTGGGTGGTGCTAAATGAATGACACTGACTGAGTAGTAAAGCCACGCTGCGTTGCAGCACGCATTGAGCTGGCTCGCCCGGCGTAATACCACCCTCCCACTAATATCCGGCGTGAAATAATAGCACTTGGTGCTGTTGTGTTTCGTCCGGCCAGTAAGGGTTCTGGAGGCCCTTCCCCCCACTCACAATTCCTATTCCTTCCTAAAATCTATTCCTTACCTTAAAGGCCGGCAACGCGTCTATGCGATTCCTCTGGTTTTGCGGGTGTCTATGGGCTGCGGAGATTACTATCCATCAGGTGACCCGCCTGCTCGTTTGCCTCCTTTTATTATAAAAAAATACCTGAAAGAATATCTAAGTAATCTCACCTCACCTCACAATACCGGTACTACCTACATATTTTGGTTCTTACGAACTTTGCGCTGCGCTTTGCGCTGTGCTGATCTGAAAAGTTTATAAAAAATATATTTAGTTATGCTACTTACTCATCTACTTGCCAAGGACGATTATAAAATATTAGTGGCCCGCCTGCACTTCGTCCGCATGTCCGTATTCCTTGAAGAATTTCCAAAAAAATTTTCCGCTTTTCATTGTCTGTCCACCACAGTTCCATGACTAACCTACTAATTTTAGACTCCAACTCCGTTAATGAGGGCATTTAAAACTGATTTAATAGTTGTCAATTAAAACCATGCCCCCGAAATAATGCCATAGATTACGCGCAACCGACTGTACCCGGAACGCGCGGTATTGGAATTCGGAATGCAAGTAGCTCGCCAAGTGGGTCATCTATAAACAATATAAACTTAAACAACTTGACATATAGAAGGACGAATGTTAGGGACGGTGGACCACGATATAATAAATATAATTTAGCCACGATATAGAGATACAGATTACAGACTGTACTTCAGAGAGTGTGCTCTGGAGCTGCATGAGCTCATACCGCCATCACCCTCCATCCATCGGACATCCAGACGCACTCCGGGCTACCACCCTTTCTTCTTGCGTCTGTGTTTTCCAGTACTTATAATCTTTCCATCATCAAAGCAAGAATGAATAGGCACTGGGTTAGCTCGCTCCATCGTGGATCCGGTCTTAGCCCCTGGGCTTGATTGGGATCAAGAGCAAACCCATCCATAGTAAAAAAAATATTTTTAGTTAGGGTATAGTTTATCGAAGTGTTTAGTATATTAGGTACTTATATAGTTACTAGGTACAGTACAGGTGCAGAGTTATTTTAGACCGTATTGGCACGCTACGAAGGTTGATATTGTATTGCAATTGTGTCGAGAGTAAACTTTCTGCTTGTAAGTATATTATTCTGTGGTACAGTCGAGCGAGGCAGTTCCCGGTCGACCGCTTTTGTACCCGAGGTCGGAATGGGGCGCAAGCGAATATCACAGAAAAGTGATATACCGGGAACTTCGACTGTACATTCGAAACTTACTTATTAGGATTAGTTTTTTATTAGTCTGTGTTACGCTGGTTGGCCTATGTGCTAGTTAAAACGATTTTTAAAATAAATTGGCTATTTGACAGGTTGTAACAATAACTAAATGAATGATTGGTCTCGCCGAGCGCAGCGAAACCAATCAATTACCTACCTATCTAAGATGTGAAATATGTCGGAAATGGTAGTTTATGATTTACCGATAATTATTCAAAAGTTTTTTTTATTAAGATAATTTGTAAATAAGTATTTTATTTTTACAAAATAAATTTGCGATTTTTTATCTGTGGATTACAAAACACGGGCGGCAAGGGGCGGCCATGATTGAGCTTCATGTGACGTCACATTTCACAAAATTATCAAAAACTATCTGTCAGGTTTCAAGATAAGTTTCTTTATTGAAATGTGACGTCACAGAGCTAAATGTCACGTGACCAACCGTTTTCGCACGAAATTTGAAATCAATAAAGAAAAATATGTTTTTTTCTGTTAAATAAAGGTTTTTTCGAGAAAGAAAATATTGTACGTAAATTATGCGTTTGTAACTTTTTAAATACTTTTTCTAAAACTGTCAAGTAGGCAATTGGAAAATGAAGAAAAAAAAAATTCGTGAGCGGGATTCGAACCCGCACCTTTCTGACATTCCTGGTCAGTTGCACTTCTAATCATGTCACCGTGGTTCGTATCCAGCCCGCCGAAACTTATCAACACTATTTACTTTTTATTACTTTGAAAGCCAACCCACCCACTGTGTCCTACCTACCCACTCCGTGGTCCTATACTTACTTGGGTACCATCTAAACGTGTTTGAAATGTCTAGGTACCTTTTTTTAAAATAAATAGTGTTTGTTTATAGTGCAATAAAAGCGTGCCATCCCTGCTCTACACAATTAGTTTAGCAAAGAGGATGTAACACACCGTTTAGTGCAAATTGATCACTTACTAACTCACAGATGGCTATCATAAAATCCGTGTCATCCCTCAGATCTTATAGGCATACAATATGCTTTGTTAATAGCAGCTGCATAGAGTTGAAATTACATTGAATTGTTGAGTAAGTTGGTCAGTGAATCAGCTGGGGCAGTAATCAAATACTGTTTATGTCTCACTTTACAAATCAACGCCAATATGAATGTACTCGTAGTATTGCATTTATAGTGCGACTTTTATTTACAAACAACCACTGCGCATGTGCTCAGCGTGACAGGTCTAGGTGGTGAGCTCATCGCCGCTCTATGCTGTTGAATGTGTGGCCAGTGTTTGGTACGTTACTCGCCTTTTACGACACCCAAGGACACCCAAGGGAAGAGAGTGGTTGTTGGTAGTAGGTATTCTTTTATAGTCCGACAAGTTCGTGCACGACCTTTACGCGGATCAATTTCTTCCGTATTAGCGTCTGGCACTGATTTGTCTTTCAAATATTAGTTACAATAGTATTAACCTACCTTGTAGGACAAGAAATTTTATATTTGTAGTCAGACAAAAAATCTGTGCTAGACGCTACCACGGAAGAAATTGATCCGCGCATACGGTTACCATTTAGAAATATGAAAAGTCCTGACAAAAAGCCTAACATTTCGATAATAGTCCGGACTTTTTAGTCACCAAATGGAAACATTACTCACTTTTTATGTTTTGTTTTAAATGAGAAGTTAATAAAAATTAAAAACGTATTTGATATTACTTAAAATGTAGTTTTGTTACTTATATTACAAAATCCGGACAAATTAAAGAGCCGGACAAAGTCTGGACTAAAGTCTAAAAGTCCGGACATGTCCGGACTAATCCGGACGAATGGTAACCCTATCTGCGCACAGATATGTGGATCCGCGTAAGGGTGTTACCAGACCAATCGATCGATTGTCGATCGACGGCATCGATCGATGGTAGAATGGATTAGTCGACGTCGATCGATAGTGTCTACCAGACCTATCGATCGATCGTCGATCGACGACATCGATCGATGGTAAAATGGATTAGTCGACGTCGATCGATAGTTTCTACCAGACCAATCAATCGATGTCGATCGACAATCGACCGGTAGAATGGATTGGGGGTCAGATCGAGCTGTTTGATTAGACGCGCCGGCCGCTTCACTTTTTTTATAAATTTAAGATTAAGCAACACCGAAAAAGGGGGGGGGGGAAGGGGGGGGGGGGAGGGCGAAGGGGGAGAAAGGGAAAGGGGGGCAGGGGGAAGATGGGAGGGGGAAAGGGGAGGGGGAGGGGCTATTTAGTGGGAGAGGGCGGGAGGGGCGGGGGGAGAGTGAGGGGGAGGGGCGGAGGGAGAGAGAGAGTGAGGGGGAGGGGGCGGGAGGGGAGGGGGAGAGTTAGGGGGAGGGGAGGAGGGATCCAAAGTGCGGAAATGCATAGTTTTAAGATATTTTTATTTTGAGGTTATGATAGGTTATTTTTAAGAAAAAAAACAAATATTCTACCAAGTTACCATTACCGTACCCCCTCCATCCCCGTCCCTTCCTCCCCCAAGATATTTTTGAATGGAGCTAGTTTTCTGTTGTGTAATAAAAAAATAACCTGGAAATTCATGACAATCGCTACGCAAAAAAAAATAAACCGCTGCTTAAAATGTCGTTTACGCACTACTGACCACGCGGGTAGAGCCGTTCATGGGAACAGTTCAATTGGGACAGACTGTCTGTTCCAATTGGTAACCGAGCCTACACGGCTTCCAGATGTGGAGGGCGATACACCTACCCTATTGGACATTTTGCTGACCTTGCAACCAGACGGCTATCATGTTTCTGTTGATGCACCACTAGGCTCATCAGACCACTGTCTGATTCGTAGCACTGTGCCTCTTACAGAAACTTCAAAAACGTCGAGTCTGGCATTACAGGTCAGTGGACTGGGATGGGATGCAAAGTTTCTTTGCGTCCTACCCATGGTGGCGAGTTTGCTTCTCGCTGGATGATCTTGATGTCGCCGCTGACTTTGTCGTTGATGTGATACTCCAGGGAATGGAACTTTTCAATCCAAACTCTGTGGTTCCCATTGGCGGCAGTTCCCAACCATGGTTCGGTCGTTGCTGCAAAATGGCGTCTCGCCAAAAGCGACAACATTACCAAGCTTGGGCTAATGCGGTGTCATCAAAGGATCCAAACACCAGTGCGTTCAGAAAGGAACTTTGCCAAGGCGAAGTTATCATTCATAAGTGAAATTGGCGAGAGGCTAGTGTGTTTTCCTCCGGGAACGCGTGCGTTCTATGGTCTTTTGCCAAAGCTATCTTAGGGAATTTTTGTCAGCCTTCCCTACCACCATTGCACAAGACTGATGACTGCCTGGTCCATACTGCAAAGGAGAAACCCGATTTCTAGCGCACTCTTTTCACATCAAACTCGACCTTGGACGATGGGGAAAACTCTCCACCAACCATATGATACGCATGCGCTTGTTCAATGCAAAACATCCGGTTCCTACAAAGGTCAGCTTGTAAGGCTCTTTTTTTTCCTTGATATCCATAAGTCGAGTGAGCCTGATGCAGTTCCTCCCATTGTACTTCGGACATGTGCTCCTGAGTTGGCTCCAGTTTTAACGCCTTTTCCGGCTCTCTTACACTACTGGCGTTGTCCGAGCTCTTCTAAGACAGCCCTTGTCCACGCGATTTTCAAAAAAGGCGATCGCTCAGATCGGTCCAACTACAGGCCAATAGCCACCTCTTTGCTCTCCAAAGTAATGGAGTCCATTACAATCCAGCTCTTAAGGTATCTAAAAGAAAACTAGCTACTAAGCGATCGCCAGTATGGTTTTCGTCGCGGTCGTTCGGCTGGTGATCTTTTAAAGTACCTTACTCACCGATGAGCGGAGGCAGTCGAGAGTAAAGGGTATAGCACACCCTTTACTCTCGACTGCCTCCCTACCTACCTACCTACCTTTACCTGTGTGTGTGTACCTTTGACAGGGTATAGCACAGGTCTCTTCTCTCTAAATTTCCATCACACGGGCTTCCTAAGAAGCCAGCTTTCTTTCTGGACGTAGCATCGAGTAGTTGTCGACGGTTCGTGGTCGGACATGAAGCCCGTGAATGCTAGAGTCCCGCAGGGATGTGTGTTAGCCCCTACTCTGTTTCTTCTGCATATCAATGACATGTTGCATAACTACAGCATTCATTGCTAGGCGGACGACAGCATGGGAGTAACGCTCTACACCAGACGAGCTGATATTTCTCTGGAAAGCACCATCGAGAAAAAGTCAATTTCCCGGGAAATACCGGGAAAAATCGGTACCGGGAATTCCCGGGAGCATGCTCTAGTAGTAAGTACTTATTGTAAAAATTTTGATATCGGATGTTGATAACGTAGGTTGTCAAAATCTCAATCATTCTCTTCAATCTTCTTCATCTCTTGCAATCATTGCAAGTAAAAATAGAAGATGGTGTTTTTTTAGTTTCGGCGGCTGGATAAGTTCCACGGTAGCTCAACTGGAAAGCCTAGCTCGGATTGCCAGAAGATAGCAATAGCCGGCGACTACGTCCACGTGAACCCGCGTCCCCGTATCCGTTAAGGTATGTTTCCGAGATGGGCTGCAGACTGCAATCGCAGGCGACATGGTCTAGCGGCTGCGGTTGACCGCAGTGCTGCCTGCGGTCGCGGCTGCATCTATTTCCAAGTGCATGCCGCGGCTGCACAATGCATAAAACGATGCCTCAGTCACTCCAGTACCTTTATGCGAAACAGAACGTTGAGAAAAAGTCGCCATTTTTGTACGTGACACGTGTAAACTCTCTACTGTTCGCGACACCACCTATGGACACCACTGCTGCAGTCTGCGGTGGCGGCAGGTAGCTGCGCGCCGCGGCCGCAGGCCGGTGTTGCCGCGCTTGGAATCAATTTCATAGAGATGCATAGAAACCAGTAGTGTCGCTTGCAGCCTGCAGCTGCAGTTTGCAGCCTGCGGTCCGTCTTGGAAACATACCTTTATGCATTTCCCGTAATTTTAGGAGATGTCCCTACTCCCGTTGTTCAATTCCTGTCTTACCACACGGCTCTGTTTATAAAGAATTAACATTTTTCATCTTAACTGGAAACTATAGTTTATCGAAATAAGCTTAACGTAGGAAAAAGGACGGATAAGACGTTTCGCCTCAGGCGAAGCGAAATACATGACTTTTCTTATTAAGGTCCGTTCTACTGTAGGGTTGACAAAGGCGTGGTTTTAAAAGTTCAATTTCATTTTTAGAATTATTTTATTGAAATAATACTAACTGTTCCTAAGGGTTTGTTTAGGTCGTGATACTGAACGCCTCGGAGTGGTTAAGGCGAGGAGTTTGCTAGATCAAATGGTTTATGTATTTACTATTAAATGACATGTATAATAAACTAAAGGATATTGCCTAAAGAATGTGCTAATTAGTTACGCGATTAGATGTACTTTACTTGATTATAAAAAATCCCGAAAACAGGCCAAATAAAAGTCTAAAACGGATGATTTCTTATTTTTTTTTTAATATTCTAGATAATTATTACATGTAAATATTTATATTGAAGTACTACATAGAACCTGCTAATTCATTAAATCACATAAAGTCCATATAGGCAAAAAACCTAAAAAAACCTATAAAACGCGCCTATTTGCGCCGCTTCGCTGTTATACCAGTCCCGTACTGTCGAGAGAGCGAGAGAGGAGCGCTTGAAAGGAAGCCCAGGATCAATTCCCTGATCGGGCAGAGTGTAATACCACCCTCTCACGAATATTCGGCGTGAAATAATGGCACTTGGTGCTGTTGTGTTTCGTCCGACCAGTGAGGGTACCGGAAGCCCCTCCCCCCCCTCCCCTCCTCCCAATTCCTATTCCTTCCTTAAACCTATTCCTCCCTTAAAGGCCGGCAACGCGTCTGCGATTCCCCTGGTTTTGCGGGTGTCCATGGGCGGCGGTGATTACTCTCCATCAGGTGACCCGCCTGCTCGTTTGCCTCCCTCTTTTATAAAAAAAAAAAAAAGTGTGTTTCAGATTTTTCGATGCATAGCCCGGGTTTGTGATCACTAACCCGGATTGGGCAAACGTGGTGATTATTTATTTATGTATTTACAAACTTACAACTGTTATTACAGGATACTCCTAATGCGACAGTGTATTTCTGTAACATAGAAACAAACAATCTTTTTTTTTTCTCTCTCTTAAATAATGACTTTGTGGGAAGTGGATGATAATGAGTGATAATGAACGTTCAATGGTAAATGATTTTCCCCCAAACCCCTCGAGACTCAATAAAGCTGTGCGAGTTTTTTGAGGTCTGACACGGACTTCTTGAGAGAATTTGAAAAGTGATGTTGCACTGTTTTGTTTTATTTGCTAACACTCATGCACGTTCTAGAACACTTAACAGTAAATAATCCACCATTATTTCACATTAATATTCGACAAAACACAAATTATAGAAAATAAAACAAAACTGCAGACATGACGCTTCACTTTCCCGCCAAGAAGTCCCACAATCTTATTTTTGTGAATTTATTAAGAGTTATTAAGATTTATTAGCAGTTAAATTTAAGTCAATACCCAGCATTGGGACAGTACGTAGGTTAAAACTTAACTGAACTGAAAATAGGTTCAAGTCGGTAGTATAAATGGAGGATTGAACCACGATTTCTCGAATTAAACTCTAGCATCTCCCTGTTCGTCTACCCACGCTTCATCGTACCTTTCTTATCTTAATGGGGGCAGGAGTATCCCTCAGTGCACTTTAATCTATTGCAATCTTCGCAATCTGTGCCAATCGTATGTACCATAGAGAATGAAGTATTACATCAATTACTTACCTAATGTTTATGTATTAAGTCCATGCCAGCGATGAAATAGTGAAGTCTTGTCTTGATCTAGTCTGTGAGTTGTTTGTTTATATGGGGAAGTGAAGTGTAAAAGATTCTTATCATTTAAGAAGGGAAGAGAATTTTAATCATTGAATCTGAAGACGATTTCAGTTCTTCTACATTTTTTGCCTGTATAAGCAGTATAACAAGTCTGATACACACATCCGTTACTTCACGTACTCTCATAACGTTCTTCATACATGTTTGTCGGTTTAGGGTACTCCTGACCAGGGGCCCAAGTCTGCTAATTTACGAATGGCATAATTGAATCGCAATTGTATCGCATTGTAATTGTTTGACACATTTGGTATTCTTATATGAGTAAGAGAACCTTTAACGAGAACGTCACCAATCTGATCTAAGTACGTTTGCCGAGGTCTTCCCCTTCCAACTATCCCATTCACTCACGCCTCATTCACTTTTTTGTACTTCTTTCTTCCTCACTACATTCATCCTCTCTACATGACCAAACCATCTTATCATGCCTTTCTTAATTTTTAGCTACGAAACATTTTTATACAGGATATTTTTTTTTATCAGTACGCATATTTTTTTAAATTATAGAGTAAATTAATCTAGAGCTACAGATTTAATTTTAATTTTATAAAGTGTAAAATAAAGAAATTAAAATTTATTTAATTTATCCACAAAAATACCGTTGATTATGCTAAATCGACCGGGACCACGAAATTGAACTCTAAGGCTCGGACTTCATGCATCCGGAATCAGTCCGGCCCGGGCAAAAACCAAATTCGGCAAATAATCGCCTACACGCGCTCCGTTTTGAATGCGGAGAGAAATTTACTCAGTCGGTCTCTAGCACTTGCGCTGAATAGTCGTCCAGTCGACAAGGGAAAGTTTAACTTTAGTTGAAATTGTATGCTTAGCTGTGGCCGTTAACAAAAAAAAGAAAAGATATTGGGTTCATCCTTTTCACATAGACCGCATAACGGAAAGTGTACTCCACAAGTCTTATACAAAAATTAGGTTCTTTCCCGATAAATTCTACGAATAGGCTACTACTACATAACCATAATGAGGCGCTCGGAATCAACTATTTTGCAGTTTTGCTTGCGCACGCGACGCGACCGATCGCTTGAGTGTCTGTCATCGACTGGCGCGGCGCGTGATTTCTCCGGACCGGACCGGAACCGACGTTTCTCGCGTTCTCGTGTGGTCAGCTCCATACAACTTCATACGATATTGATAGGCCCCGCCCCCCGTGCCGAAAAATAACGGACCGGGTACTCGGAGACGTCCGGAGCATGTTCTGATTGCTTCCAGGTTAAAATCGGGATGGGAAGGCCCCTGATCACATGTAGTCGATGCAGTAAAAATTCATATATTTGTTTGAGCTACGGAATGAATCCGGGGCCTTGTTTTTTCGGGTCCATGTGATTCCGGATGCATGTAGGATGTAGTCCGAGCTTAAAGGCGTCACATCACGTCGGCAGATGCGCGACATTGGCAGATGTATCCGCAGATGAATTTCCACGAGCTGTCCACACGTCATATATTTGTTGGAGCGTCGGCCGACACACCCGCAGACGACGTCTGCGGATGCGTCTGCCTACGTGAAGTGGGGCCTTAACACATTACGATACCAGGCGGCTGGGCGGGTCATTGCACTTGCACCGACACGTGACCTTTCGTTCGCCCGGTATCCACGAGTTATTTTTTATTGTGCCGGACAAATTAAATAAATAATAAATACTTAATAAATAAATAACAAAAATGAAAATGATTTCCATTAACGTTATTGAATGATATAAAAAATATGCGTACTGATAAAAAAAATCCTGTATAAAAAAATCAGTGAACCTAAACACAACCCTGACTTTAAGTAGCCCTACAGTTTTATCTGTTGTTGAAGGATGACAAAATCACTCGGCAATCCAGAGATAGGTTTACGAAAATATTAAACAACACTGATAACCAGAAAGCAAAAGTAGTCTTGGTTATAATGTAGTAAGAGCTAAGCCTAAGGGCTTTTAGTATGCAGCATGTAGTAACATATCTAACAAGACAAGACCGTATCGTTAAAATTATCGGTTAAACTTTTCGGACAATACAACCTTATCTATCTACATAACATTCATCGTTTGTTGCGAGGTGATCCTTTCTCATGACATGGTTCACTCTGGCTGAGGGTCTAGCTTAAAGGCCTTTTATACAGAGTTAGTTTGTAAATATATCAGTATGAAAATGCTGAAAATAACTGAGGTAAAGTCGTCGATTTTAAAGTAAGTAAAAAAGCATTAGTACCTTTAAATGCTGACGATAAACACGCATGAGCCTCGCGTCGTTTTATGTTTTTTTGTGAGCAGGAAAGCTGGAAATCTACCTACTTGATGGACAGCAGCCAATGCAGCTATCATTTGAATGGAGAAGTTTTTTTAAATGTGAAAAGGAGGCATACTAGCAGGCGGGTTACCTGATGGAAAGTAATTACCGCCGTCTATCATACATAAATAATACCTTAATGCAAATATACCCGCAAAACCAGAGTGTCGCACAGATAGAGTCGCAGATGCGTTACCAACCTTGAGGAAGTAGTAGGATCTATGAGAAAGGAGTAGGGATTTTAAGGAGGGAGCGATGGGCTTCCGGTGCTTTCACTTACTGGACGAAACACTACAGCAACGATAGCCATTGCTTCACGCCTTAATTCTAAGTTCTTCATCCTTAAAAACTTTCAAAACAAAATCAAAACGCGAGAAACAACAGACGCTCGTTGTACAATCACGAACATCGCAAGTCAACAGACGCACACGAGCGTGTTAATAAAGATTGACTCCCAACAATTTCTTGGAGCAGCATCTTATTCACATTCAGTTCAGAGAAGTGGTCGCGCGCGCACCACCACCTAAACCAAATTGTGATGACACAACGGGTGGACGTGTTACCGTTTTATTTATAAAACCAGTGTCCAGCCACGCTTCAGTATCGCGGACGTCTCCACACTATATTTTTAAATACATGTATCGCGTATATATAGTAGCGACAGTGTTTTGTTTTGTGAAAGTATTTCGACGCCGGCGCCTCGCTTCAAAACCGATTAGGAGTGCAGAAACAAATAGATAACAGAGATGGATTCGCTGGACGCGCCCCCTAAACGCCCGCCTCCGCCCCCACCGCCCAAAGATAAGATGATCAGACCGAAGATAACGATACAAATGCCCGATGCTACCACGCCGATGACACCTCGAGGACTTCAAACGTCAACTCCTTTCAACTTCCCTTCTTCGAGGTATAGGGGTCGCGCTCCAATGACTCCAGCGTCCCACGTGTCTGAACAAAACCCTTACTTCAACCCGTTCATGCACATGTACCATAACAAGGCTTCCGAGTTCATGTTCAAACAGTTTGAGGGCTTCAAAGAGTTTTCCATGAACACGGCGAAGAGTGGGCTGAGTGCTGGTGAAAAGTCAGCGTTTTGGTTTGTGAATAAGTTGAAGATATTGTCCAAGAAGTGGTTCACGCATTTCTTCCTGACTATTTGCTTGGTGGTGTACAGTATTATTGGTGCGGCGGTGTTTATGGCGTTGGAAGGTGAGTGTATTAGTTCGTCTGTATGAGGCTTCGTGATTGCGCAAGTTTTTATAGTAATAATAATTTTGTAATTCGGAACTGTGTTTTTTGTCGGATTTAAAAAAAAATATTATTAAAAAGGTTGTAAGTACACGTTTAATTTATTTGAAAATCAGCGTTGCAGTTTTTTTTTTGATGCTGCAACATTACAGGTCCTTTATCGTCGTAGCAATCTAATAAGTAGTATTACGTTTAGTACTTATAACTGGACTGAAATAAATGGTTTGAGTTTAGGTTTAAATGTGGCGTATTTAATAATTAAAGAACGACACACGACGTTTTAACTAGGTGTCTGTATTTTATTTACCATAGAAAGTTTGAACAAAAGTAATTACAAATTGGATAAAAAAAATGTTAAATTTTGATGGGCTACCGAAATGTCCAAAGGCTTTTAACGTTAACGGACGTCTCTGAGAGCGGCAGTAAAATAATATTATTACGACACAATTCACAAATAAGGAATAAACCCTTCAATAAACTTTATCAAAGATTAAACCACTAAGATTAACGTTAAACATAGACACACGTTAACGATACATTAATGCAAGAAATTAACTGTCTTTGCGTTAAAAAACGCTCAATTAAACTCAAAATAACAAAACGTTGAAAAAAGTTCTTCCTTAGCTGGGAATCGAACCTACGTCTCCGCAATCAGATTTAACTAGGAGATTGCGGAAGACATGGGTTCGATTCCCAGCTGAAGTAGAGATTTTTTTTTAAATTTGTCGTTATCTTTGACTATCCTTACCATATATCTGTTACTAGCCTACTGGAGTAAGATATTTTACAAAGATAAAAACGTTGAAAAAAAGTTCTACCTTAAGTGAGAATCGAACTCACGTCTCCGCAATCCGAATTTAACTAGGAGATTGCCTGAAGTAGACATTTTTTTAAATTTTTCGTTATCTTTAACTATTCTTACTTTTATATCTGTTACTAGCCTACTAAGTAGAGTGAGATATTTTACAAAGATAACGAACCGTTGAAAAAAAGTTGTACCTTAGGTGGGAATCGAACTAACGTCTTTGCGATCCGATTTTAACTAGGAGATTGCAGAAGACGATTTGATTTTTGACAAGGTTCGATTCCCACCTGCTATCCTATCGGCTAAAAATATAGATATGGACATGGGCTTCATTTGACATTTGAAGCCCATAATATGCCCTTAAGGACAAAATATGGGCTTCAATGTCAAATGAAGCCCATGTCCATATCCATATTTTTTATCCGATAGTCCCGCTGACGTAGACATTTTTTTTTTAATTTTTCTTATTTTTAACTATACTTATCTATCTGTTATTTGCCTACTAGAGTGAGACGTTTTACATAATTTCTTCTTATGGGGAGCTTATTTACAAAAAAAATACTTGAGTGCAGTTTAAATCACATTCAAATACGTCACGTGCGGAGCGGTGTGCTAAACTGGCTCATAAAAAGAATACCTACCAACCCCTCTCTTACCTTGAATGTCGTAAAAGGCGACTAACGGACTAAAGACTGCACATACATCCAACAGCATAGAGCGGCGATGGGCTCACCACCTGTCACGCTGAGCACATGTGCAGTTGTAATTTTGTCATTTGGTGAAACGTGGCAGTGGATTTGCCTAGTCTCTGACTGACTGACTAACCCTTTGGGGATAATAGTCCTAAATCTATGTAAGTGTGTAATACGTCACGATAATGAAAATGGGATTAGATAAGAGAAATTTATGAATTAACTGTAATTTTATTGCATATTTACAAATAATATTTTTAAATGTTAGATCTTTTAGATAACAAAAAATTAATTATTATCAAAATTTTGCATGTCGACTACTTGACAAAATACGCTTGACCTTTGTTTATTCTGTAACAACTTCATTGTATACCGTGTTTGAAAGCAAATAAACCATTTCATTTCATTTCAACGAAAATTTGTAGGTAGGTAGTTCTATTGAAGAGCTGCTACATGGCTCCTTAGAGGCGCCCTCGGGTTTTCCGCTCTCGAACCGACTCGAACCCCCAGATCCCCAGGACATCGGAGAATCGCTTGCGAGATGCATCCCCCGCCAAAAACTCTCTGGGGAATTTCGGTCTTACTGCTTGAGGAACCTATACGTTTCTCGCCGCCCCTAAACAAGCCCAGTTAAGCTGTAAAGGTCATCTGCGACCGACAGCAAGCACACTCCAAAAAAAGATCTCCTAAAAATTATTAATTGCATTTAAACATCATTAAATCACAGTTTATCTTAACTAATTTTAAATGTCTGTTTTCTACCATATACTTACAGTTTTCTTCCATATAATATAAACCATTGTCGTCGTAGCTAAGTTAAGACTGTAACGAATACAAAACAAATCGGTTTTTTTCTGACTAAAACCCTATTAATCATCAATGATTGTTCTCATTGTTTACAAATGCTATTGTTATGCAAATTTTAATAACTAAGTTGAATGACCCGACAAGATTTTCATTGCTTAGAATAGAATTTATTGCCAAAACTGTTTACAAATTATGCAGATGATAATGCATGCAATATAACAAAATAAAACAAAAATGAGATGAAAACAATAATACTACAACAACAAACTACAAACTAAAAATAAGTAGGTACTTACTTAAGTAATTAAAATTAAATGACACTAATAGAAATAATAATAATTGTCGATCCTGATCAGTAGAGTAGGTACCTACTTCTAATTATTATTGTTAGAGGTACTTACGTATGTGAAAATGAAACAGTACCTACAGTAGCTATTAAAGTCTGACCAACGAAACGTGACGCGGTCTATTTTCAAAAGTTTTATTATGGCAACAATTTTAAGCTGCCAAACGATTGTGTTAGTTTTACGTACCTAGGTACTTGAATTTATCATTTAGATACATAACATACCTTCTTTTGTTGTTCTCGTCTATCATTTTACATTCTACTCTGAAAAACTACACACTACAATCATAAACAATTCTAGATTAATTCGGTAAACTTACTTACTTTTTCCTTTCATTCAAAATTAATAACCTAAGTTGACTCCCCAGCCATTTTTGGTTTATCTTACAGAAACTTAAAGTAGGATAGATAGTGAGACAAAACTAAAAATTAAAGAGATTGTCAAGAATATTACATTACCTAAACAAAAGGAAGTTTTATCTAGTGAAATGCAATATTTGGAAACAATATCGTCAATGACAGACCTATTTTCAAACAAATAAAATTATTTCATTCTACTTTGTAAGTCGTAGGTAAGTCGTGGTATTTTCATTTTCACTAATGCCTCTTTAATTATTCTTATTTATTGATAGATACTACAAATTATGTGTTTGGTTGATCTGGAGTTTAATAAAAAAAATATACAAGTATCGACGTCGTTTTTTCAGAGTATAATGAGTGTTGACACCCCAAGAATTTTTGAATTTGCCGCCATTCTTTCTAGTCACGTTTCGTTGGTCAGACTCTACCTATTCTGATTCTATGACAGTAGATATACATAGAAAACTCCCTCGCTTCGCGCAAAATGCTCATGTCATGCAATCCAAATGTGATGTTTGTCAGATGTTGCACCATAAATCGTCTGCTCTAAGGCTATAGAAGCAAAACCCAATCAAATGCTGAGGACACTTTTAAATTGACATTTAAAAGTATAATTTATTAAACCGTTTCGCGTAGCGGTGAAAGAATACTTAAACTACTACTAAAATACCCCCTCTTCCCTTGGGTGTCGTAGAAGGCGACTGACGGACTAAAGACTGCCCATATACCCAACAGAATAGAGCGGCGATGGGCTCACCACCTGTCACTCTGAGCACATGTGCTGTCGCTATTTGGTGAAAAGTGGACTATGGTAGAGGACTGCTTTTGCGGTCCTTATTGCCTAGTCTCTGACTAACCCTTCGGGGATAATAGTCGTGATTATATGTGTGTATTAGTCCTGAGTATATGTATGTTATGTATAATGTCGTGTCGTGGTAATAATATTGGCCATATCATGAAATGCTCGGCCATCTCATGATTAGGTTAGGTTAGAACATGATTATTTCATGAAACATTTTGAGCATTTCATGATATGGCCTATTTTACTACATGCCCAGTGCCCACGACATAATTAATAATCATATCGTATTTTCGAATGTATATTAATATGTATTTATAAGTACTATAATTATATGTAATCTGAGAAACAGATTATGTACGAGTAATTTAACATTAGTTAAACATCTGCTAATACTTATTTTACAATTTATTTTGATCAACTGAGCAGTGTCTGTCTACGAGTGTATAAAACGGAAATCGACATTTATTTTTACTATTGACTAATAACGGTGATTCAACTTGCAGGAAACGTAAAGCAGACTAACGGATTCGTTGAAATTATTTTAACAGAAAAAAACATTTTCTTTGACCTTTTCTTGTACTCGTTTATAGAACGTTAGTCGGTCGGAAAGGGACTAAGCCGCGGACAGCTGAAAGTGCTACTATCAACTGTTATGTTGCAAATATAAACTTTGCGAAAAACATTCATATTAGCACATTCTAATAAAAAAATGTACAACCCTGAATAGGGGCAGGGCTAACGCCACTTGTTAACCCCGGCAATGAACTCATTGAACTCAAATCTGTCTCTCTCTCAAAACAGCTGACCGCCAGGGCTACCACAGCGTCATTTCTTATGAAATCTGTTAATCTAAAATTATCAATTTTTAGGAAAAGTTCTTGACAAAAGTTATTTACTATCATGTATACTCTACCCTCCTTTTAGCTTAGTACCCCCTTTCCGACTGACGTTGTATACGTGTACCTAATAGGCAAAGGCCTTCATCATTGAAATCAAATCATCGCTACAACCATAGACAAATAAGATAGTCCTTGCTACAACTGATGGAAATTGACCAAAGAAAGTTTACGCTTTACGGTTTCCCATACAACTTCCGAATTCAAAATTTTACAAACCAATTAGCCAATGTTATTCAAACTTTGCATTCTAAGGTAAAATACAGAGATCTAAATATACATATATATAATCACGACTATTATCCCCGAAGGGTTAGTCAGAGACTAGGCATGACCGCAAAAGCAGTCCTCTACCATACTTCACTTTTCACCAAATAGCGACTGCACATGTGCTCAGCGTGACAGGTGGTGAGCTAATCGCCTCTCTATGCTGTTGGATGTATGTGCAGTCTTTAGGCGGTTAGCCGCCTTTTACGACATGCAAAGGAAGAGAGGGGGTGGTAGTATTCTTTCACCAAAAAATCACTACCTAGCTGAGTTATTGCAATTTAAAGTCCAATCTAGAAAGTTTAAAACCGAAATCACAAATCCTGCATCGAAAAATCTAAAACACTACCTACTCGACCTGGGAATTGACCCCGGATATCATCACCATCATCATCATCCGCCTATAAAAGTCCCACTACTGGACACAGGCGTTCCCAAATGAGGAAGTTGGTCCATAAAGGTGGCTTCACACATATCAGTGATGTCACAGTTCCAGCACAGTACCGTCATAGTGTTTTTCATACATTCTCTATGAACGCATCCCCACTTGCCAGTGATAATGCTCTCAGTGTCAATGCCGCCACCGGCAAAATGTATGAAAGAATATTTTTCACTGTGCCGGTACTGTGTCGGAACTGTGGCTTACCTTACCTTAACCCTCAACGCTGGCTAAATACGGGCGGGTGGGTTTTAACGCCTGTCAACCGGGACCAACGGCTTAACGTGATTCCGAAGCAGGGAGGAGCTCGAGATGTTTTTAATTTGGTCACCCATCCAGAGTGTGTGTAAGTGTAGTGTAGAGTGTGCCAGGTGCATTGCGAAAGTTGCATAACAGGCAATATAGCAAACCGAACGCTTTAGCTGCTCGTTGCTTCTCAAACTCCGGATTTACACACTTAACCGCCTAGAGGCTAAGCCACCGGTTTCAGACCCAGAGGTTCCGGGTACGATTCCCAGCAGGGGGTACATCTTTGTGTGCTCGGTTTGGTTGGTGGTAGGGCTGTTAAGTCCGCCTGGCTAGCTACCACCATCTTATCTAAGTCTGTCGCCATAACAACGATGTTTATAGCATTGTTGTGCTCCTACAGTTTGAGATAAGATAGCCAGTTCCTTAGTGGTTGAGGATTCCGGGTGAGGCGCGCTTCCACCATCGGCCTTATCATCACTTACCATCAGGTGAGATAAAGGCCAAGCGCTTACCCGTTGCCGAATAAAAAAAAAGATTTTATAAAAAAAGACGTCTTGATTGGCCATTGAAAATTGTAGACTAAAAAAATATTTTGAAAATTTAAAAAGTGTTTTTTGTAGGTAAGTATTAAGTTTTCTGAAATAATAATATTTAAACACACTTCGAATTTGCCTCTCTGCCAGCACGAGCCTAAAATAAATAACTACGGACAAGTCGAAAATAAAATGACTGGAAGATACGAATTCCATATTTCTGAGTACACGACCGCAGGAAAATTATATGATCAGTCATAGGCCTCTTATAATAATAGCATCACATCACAGATTTGTGACAACTTGAAGCGAAAATATAATATGACGACGCAGTTGTGAGAAGGGTTGCTGACGTCAGATCCTATACTAGGATCAAATTCGATGAACAATGATTACAGGCAAATTATTCCCAATTCTCAGTTCACATATTATTAGGTGTCACATGAAACTTTAGTTATTATCGTATGCCTCTCTGTCCTGTAATTTCAATGGACCTAGACCCATCTCTAGAATTCCTACTTCTTTTTTTTAAATTTATTTATCCATTAACATTTGTTCCATTTCATACATGCATAATACTTAAATAATACTAAAGCTAAACGTACAAACAATTACAGGTGAATATCACTTGCATCCACTAATAAACTTAAGTAAATAAGTACTTAAAGTAACGTAATATACACCCTTATTTTTAACTCGTTTTAATGCAATGAAGGGTGAGTTCCACCCATGAAACCATAGATTTAGTATACGAAATCTATGCATGAAACTGAAAAACTTTTCCCAAGAAACCTATGTGCAATAACGACAAAAAAATTTCGACCTCCCATACAAAACTGTCCGATCAGCTGACGATAAATAGTATGGGAGGTCGAAATTTTTTTGTAATTTTTGCACATAGTTTACTTGGGAAAAGTTGTTCAGTTTCATGGGTCGAACTCACTCTTAACCCCTTGAGCACAGTAAAACCAGACAAAATTGAAAATCAATTGGCGACAGGCTCACCACCTGTCACGCTGAGCACATGTGCAGTCTCTATTTGGTGAAAAGTGGACTATGGCAGAGGACTGCTTTTGCGGTCCTCATTGCCTTGTCTCTGAGTAACCCTTCGGGGATAATAGTCATGATTATAAGTATGTATGTCTACAGTTTTGTATATTTTTGAAAAATTGTGTGTTGTCGAATGTTAAGTGTTAACCCTTAAGAGGAAACACTACGTGGAAGTGGCATGCAAAATTCTCATACGAAACACAGAAAAAGACGTTTCGTAGTTCCCTGTTTCCTCTTTCAGACCTGGACCAATTTCTTTTTCTACATCTACTACATCTGTATGTTTCATTTTTTTGCATTAATTCATTTGTTTAACAACCAGGAGCCTTAAAAATCTTTAGTCTTTAGTCTTTAGAAACATTAAGTAACCGGTTAAAAAAATCATACATAGAGAGATAGAAAATCTCTTTGTTTAACCGTCGCTGAAAAAGTTATAAAAATTGATCCAGTTCTGAAGGAGGAAACAGGGGACTAGGAAACGTCGTTATTCTTTTTTCGTATGAGAATTTTGCATGATACTTCCACGTAGTGTTTCCTCTTAAGTGTTCGTGAACGTGCATGAGTGTTAGCAAATAAAACAAAACGGTGCTACAGCACTTTTCAAATTCTCTCAATAAGTCTGTGCGAGATCTCAGTAAAGTCCCATATCTTTACTGAAACTCAAGGGGTCTGGGGTGAAGGGGAATATCATTTACTATTCTATTAAACATCCATATTATCACTCAACATCATCTTCTTCATGCAAAGAAAATTCTATTAGAATTGGCACTGGCTGAATATGATATACTCACGAAGCCATTATTTAAAAAAAAGCAATACAAAACAATGTTAATTGGCGGCCGGTGGTCACCATTCAGTCGGAAACTGCACAATCCTGCTATCAGGAACCAAGATTATGAATTTCGTTAAAAACAATTAATCGCGTAACGAAATGGCGAACGTTAGCTACAGCGATTAAAAGTTGTAAGTGCGCTAAATGCCTACTTTGAACCTCAAAACTCCATAATAAGTTCATAAGTAGCGAGCTAATACAAGTGATTGTTAGAAACTTTTAACTTTCATTTGTATAATATAGCTACAGTGTTAGAACCATTTGCTTTAATATAAAAAAAAGTTTTAATACCTTCTTAGTAAAGCCTCCGTGGTTGAAGTTCCTCGTCTCTATGTAACGGCTTTTATAAGCTTTTATGCTTTCACAGTACAGTCATCTTATGTGAAACTTTCCTCACGAAATTGTTGTTTGTTTGCTGAGTGTATGATCTTAATATACATACATACAAGTATATACATTTCCCAAGGGGGTAGGAAGTGACTGTGGCTTTCCTTAGTGATGAATTCTTGACACTATTATTTTGCTTTACCTTTTTAATTCAATATATTTATTTCGGTTACCTACTTAAACATATTTATTTACAAAGAAAGGTTTGGATTTTCCTTTTAAGATAGGATAAGATACATATAATGACCAAAACACTACAATGTGGAACACAGAAGATGACAGCGAAAAAGGGTGAAAAAAAAAACAAGAGGCAAAATAAATGATAATGATAATTTTAAGCAACGATAAGGTAAGGCCTTATCTATTTCCAGAGAATCCACTCCTCTGTAGCACGTTCTCCTAATAAATTAAATGACATACCAATAAATCCATTATAGTTAATGTTCTAATGAACATTTATTTACATATTAATTAACATAATCTAATTTTAAAAATTTTGTTTTATTTACTGTCATACCATTAAAGATAAGAACACTCTTGACCTGACTTCTCCTATTTGGACGAAGTACGCTCGCTCTAAAGATGTATCTAGGTAGAAATTAAAATCTATCAATCGATCAATGTGAATATGAATATGCAACGCCTAGACAAACCATTCAGGTTTTCAAATGATCATAGCAACTGGGTACCGAATAACTGGAACCGGCGGCGCGGTAGGCCCAAGATGAGATGGCGGGATGAGCTGGCAGAAGGATTAGTCTCAGATCGCTGCTAGTAGGGAAGAATGGAGGAAGGGAAGGGATGCCTTTGCCCTGCAGTGGGACAATTTAGGCTAATAATAATAGAAAATTAAAAGCTTAATTGTCGTCTGGAAGAGATTGCTTAAAGCGATAATACCGCCAAATTGTAACTGTATTTTTAATCGCTTTATTGTACTCGTAATGGTTTTTTTATTTTTAATCGCTAATTATTGTTTTTTTTAGTTCTATGTAAATCTTTGTGGTGTTGCAATTAAAGTGTTGTCTATCTATCCATCTATCTATCTATCTAAAGCTGTGGTCTCTGCCTAACCCTCTGGAAAGCGGCGTGATTTGTGAATTTATGTATTTCGATTAATGTATGTTAGCAAATCACTTCAGAACGGCTGTAACTATTTGGCTAATTGTTTATTTGCGGTGTTTGTGATTGTCAGGACAGAGTTAGTAAGAAAAAAAAAATTATCACGGGGTATATACCTACGCGGATAAAGTCGCGGGTACTAATTATAATGCCGCGACCACACGCTTGGCAAACCTCAACAAGCCGTCGCAAATTCAAACGTGTGGATAAGCGTTTGGATGGTTCGCAAGCGCTTGTAGCCGAAGCCGATCCGTCGAACAAATCACAAATCCAAACGTTTGTAGAGGTTTTGGAGTTTGCGGCAAGTGCCAAGCGTGCGGACGCGGCATAATATCCATGTTTGCCTCCTTTTCACATTAAAAACAACTCGGTCTCCTACATCACCTCAGACTATTATCCCCAAAGGGTTAATCAGAGACTAGGCAATGAGGACAGCAACAGCCCTCTACCATAGTCCACTTTTCACAAAATTGCGACTGCACATGTCCTCAGCGTGACAGGTGGTGAGCCCATCGCCACTCTATGCAGTTAGATGTATGTGTCTTTAGTCCATTAGTCGCCTTTTACGACACCCAAGGGAAGAGAGGGGGTGGTAGTATTCTTTTACCGTTACGCAACAAGGTTACGTTACGAAATATATACGAAAAACAAACCCATGCAAATCCGTATAAAGTGTCCCATTTCAATGTTTAGTGTTGGACTAAACTCTAGCGCCATACATCTTTCTTTGTGTTATTTTTCTTAACTCCCCTTGACTAATAGTCTGGGTATTTTCACATCACCGCAGTTATTTTCGAGTGTGACACGCATATGATTACGAAGTCGGCACTCCGTCGCCGAAATACACTATTTTTAAAGAAGTGACAATTAGTTTGAAGGGCTAACTGTTACTTAGTATTTGTTTCGTATTCCAAGGAAAAAATGTCTTTCTCGTTCTCTTTGCACTTTCAATATTTATTTAATTTAATTTCCATTTTATTTGATTTAAAGACAACTCATTCATTTATATTCTTTGGATGTTTATCTGTCTAAACATGTGAATCATCGAGATTGGAAAGTTTTGTAATAAATATAGTTGTATAAAGTTTGTTTGTTTTATAATTAAACTATTTTACGAATATACACCACTACCTGAATGAGATCAGTACAGTTTTTTTATAAAAAATAGATGACTGTAATACATTTATGACCGGAAGTAATTATAACGTAAATTATGTTAAGCTCTTAAGGTCCATACAAATTATGTAAAAAAAATACGCTTGTACTCGTAGGCACAACAACAGTTAAGGATAAATAGGTTTAATTCCGATATACTTTTATGAAAATAATGATTTAGAAAGAACTTCGTTTCATTAGAGATTATTGGATCTCAGTGTGTAAAGAAAACTTATTAAGTATACCTACATAATATTATTCTCTCGCGGCGATCTGTCTTCACAGTACGTATGTATTCAGTTGGGACTTAGAAAAACACGGTCCACCCATTTGTCTCATTATGATCAATATCTCGATAGTTCAAGTTCGCCGGGAGCCACATCAATCTTAACAACTCTATTGCTGAACAAACACTTTTCAAATATCTCGCGTGTGGTATCGAAGATAAAGCCTTACATACCTAAATACTATTGCAGACTTGTGTAAAAGTGAAGAGTGTGTCTTACTCGTAGCAGTGTGGATATCGATTTAAATCTCGAGATCAATCGATCGATCGAAAAGTAACCCAGTCGCGTAGCGGTGAAAGAATACTAACAAGTCTAACAACCCATCTCTTCCCTTCTTGGGTGTCATAAAAGGCGACTGACGGACTAAAGACTGCACTTCATCCAACAGCATAGAGCGGCGATGGACTCGCCACCTGTCAATAATCTTAAGATCATGTGATTTTTTTTATCACAGTGAAATCACCTGCTATTTTGCACACCTGCTATTTTTCATTGAGAGTGATTTTCCTACTATTTATCATTGAAAATATTAAAATGAAATGACATGGTAATTGAATAATGATTATGATGTAACAGCTATGCGATTCTCTAAGCGACACACAGACGCTGTGCGCATGGCTGTGATCTGCTGTCTCTTTCCAATTCTATGAATATGAAAGAGACAGAGTCATTTCTCAGCGCTGCGGCAGCCGCAGCTATCAAGGCTTTAGCTTAGAGAATCGCACGGCAGGACACGTTTGGCGAGGACGACCGCCCCCGAACAGGCGAAATGTCACTTCATTTCGTTAGTTTCGATAAAAAAATCATACACGCACTAATGAGAAATCATAATCGCAGTGATTGCAAATGACAATAGCTGAGATGTCATGTGAGAAACTAAATCATATGATTATTCACTGCTATCAATGATTTGTTCCATCTTTATTGCCTATATGAGTGTGTGTATTCATGGTCAAAACACTGCAGTATGCAATAATATCGATAAACCGGAGTAATGAATGGAAATTCAAATGCTTTATCTTTATAAAAGCTTTATAAAGATAACAATGTTTTAACAGGACATTCGATAATGTTTCCTATGAAAATACGTAGGTAGTACGGAATGTTGTTTGCATTCCATAATCTTGAAATACATAGAACACTTTGATTCGTATTAGATAAAAGTATCTGATGACATTAAAACTCTATTCTGTTGGATGCTCATTAAATATCCTCCATTTTAATTCGTAAGGCTAGTACAAAAAGAGTCAAAAGAGCAATAAGTATTAAGAGGTACGCATTTCGGTTTCCCATACAAACTTCCAAGTCGAAATTTTTAATGAAACTTTGCTAAAGCAAAATACAACGATCTAAATAGTTTGATAAAAACATTTTTATAAAAGGTTTATTTAGCTGAGTTATTGCGATTTAAAGTACACTATAGAAAGTTTAAAATCGCATTAACTCAGTAATTTAACAGGTTTTTAAAAAGGTTTTCAACAAACTATTTAGATCTCTGTATGTTACTTAAGCATGCAAAGTTTCATTGTAATTGGTTTAATAGTTTTTAAAAATTTCGACTTGGAAGTTTGTATGGGAAACCGAAATGCGTATACCCTCTTAATAAGTCTACCACAAACCACAACCCACCATCACAGGGTTGTGTATGGTCCAATCTCCCTATGTGCTGTTGTCAATGTGGAAAGGTCTGAGTCTAGCAGTTGATGATACACACATATTATATATTATATATACACACATATATACAAAAGATACATAATATATACATATAATCAAGACTATTATCCGCGAAGGGTTAGTCAGAGACTAGGCAATGAGGACCGCAAAAGCGTTCCTCTACCATAGTCCACTTTTCACATAATAGCGACTGAACATGTGCTCAGCGTGACATGTGGTGAGCCTATCGCCGCTCTAAGCTGTTGGATGTAATTATTTTTATTTTTATTGGCAACGGGCATGCGCTTGGCCTTCATCTCACCTTATGGTAAGTGACGATAAGGCCGATGGTGGAAGCGCGCTTCACCCGGAATCCTCAACCACTGAGGAACTGGCTATCTTATCTCAAACCGTCGGAACACAACAATGCTATAAACATCGTTGTTATGGCGACAGACTTAGATAAAATGGTGGTAGCTAGCCAGGCGGACTTAACAGCCCTACCACCAACCAAACCGAGCACACAAAGATGTACCCCCCGCTGGGAATCGAACCCAGAACCTCTGGGTCTAAAACCGGTAGCTTAGCCACTAGACCACAGAGGCAGTTAAAATGTATGTGTAGTCTTTAGCCCGTTAGTCGCTTTTTATGACACCCAAGGGACGAGAAGGGGTAGTAGTATTCTTTCAACGCGACGCGGTCAGTTGATGATGATGATTAATATTATTCCCCCGTGTGGTGCCGGGTCAGAATTGCTCTACCCCCTCCCCTGTATCTTAGCGGGTGTCGTAAGAGGCGACTAAAGGGATTTTGCTGGTGGGAGAGCTTTGCTCGTCCGGCGCTACCACCATGCGTTAAACCCGCCAAGTGTTCGGTGCTCGACACAGGACGCGTTCCGGGTTCAGAGCCGTAATACCGGAGCTTGTGGAGGTGCGGTCGCGACAGGGTCAAGCTCCGGTGGGAGTCTTTGTGGACGCATTGTTCGGATGACGTGGGTCGATTCGCCGGCCAGGGAGACCCGTAGAAACGGTGGTGCCGCTGGCCGCCCGCGGCATAGTACAGGAGCCTAACTAGGGCTAACCACCCCAGGAGGCTGCTCCACCAGGTCGCGCATAATCCCGAAGTGGCTCGTCGTGCCGGTTGGTGACCGGATTGGTGGGACCCGGCGACTACTTTCGGGGGGGGGGGTACGGGGGCCCTTCCGTCCGGCGGGTCGATTAACGTCTTACCGAACAACTACATGCACCAGTTCATGTTAGTCTCCCACACTTTGTCTTTTCCCCCTTGCCGCCACAGCATCTCCTTTTACTCACGGCCCCATCCAACCACCATGTCAGTGTATAAAAAACAATGCAGGTCATCCCACTTCCCCACCACCAAGTCGCTTTTTGAGGTGGAGTTCACTAACATCCGTGGACTCCATTCAAACCTCAACGCCGTCCACCAACACCTTGAGACGGCCCGGCCTGCATTTTGCTCTTTCTGACGGAGACACAGATCCGCCGTCCTGCCGACATTGCATATCTGCACTACCCCGGCTACGTGCTTGAGGAATGCTTCCTCGCGAAAGCCGGAGTATGCCTTTTCGTCAGGACGGACGTTTGCTGTCGACGTTTGCGCTGCTTGGAGGACCCCTCCTTCTCCATCCTATGGGTACACGTGGATCTTCGTTCCGAGAGCCATGTCTACGCTTGCCTGTACCGTTCCCACTCCGGAGACCACGAGACAACTCGGTTATTCGACTACCTGAGCCAAGCAGTTGACGACGTACAGGAGCGGTTTCCGTCTGCCAATGTGGTACTTTTGGGAGATTTTAATGCCCACCATGAGACCTGGTTGGGCTCTTCCAAAACAGATCACGCAGGCCGAACTGCCCACGCATTCGCTCTTACGCATGATCTGACTCAACTGGTTCTCTAGCCCACCAGGATTCCAGATATATCGGGTCAAGCGCCTTCCCTGCTAGACTTACTGGTGACGAGTCGACCAGCCAGGTACAGTGTGTCGATAAGTGCTCCGTTGGGCACTTCTGACCATTGCCTGGTTGGTGCCACCGTACTGCGCCGTAAAAGCTCTCCCTCAGTGGAGTCTAAACGGCGTTTATGGCACTACTCGTCGGCAGATTGGGATGGGATGCGCGACTATTTTGCGTCCATCCCGTGGGGACAGCGCTGCTTTGTGGGTAGGGACCCATTGGAGAGTGCCTTTGCTGTCCCTGACGAGGTCATGTTGGGGATGGAATATTACATTCCCTACACTGATGTCGTCAGCGGAAGTAAGGCGCGCCTTTGGTTCAATCGCGAATGCGCCAAAGCTGTTGAACTTAAACAGGCGGCGTATCGCGCTTGGACCAAGGCTCGCACGCTCAACGATCGTAACATCTCTTCCCTCAAGGTAGTCTTCAACAAGGCTACCAAAGTCTGCAAGAGAGCTCTCTCGAGAGCGAATGCCCAGCGCGTTGCTCGCGTTGGCAAAGAGCTGTTGTCGCACCCAACGGGTAGCCGAAGTTATTGGCGACTGGCCAAAGCGGTGCAAGCCAACTTTTGCGCGCCTTCTCTGCCCCCACTGCGGTACCCTGATGGCTCGTTGGCCCATCGGCCGCTAGACAAGGCTAACCTCTTAGCGAAGCTCTTTGCGGCGAATTCGCGTGTCGATGACTGCGGCGCGGAACCACCTACCATCCCTCACTGTGGTTCCTCAATGCCTGACGTCCAAATCAGACAACGTGACGTCCGTGCCGTGCTGCAGTCACTTGATGTGCGGAAGGCTAGCGGTCCTGACGGTATACCTGCAGTCGTCCTTAAAAAATGTGCTCCCGAGTTGTCTTTAGTACTGACACGCCTATACCACCTCTCGTACTCTACTGGAATTGTGCCGGAGGCTTGGAGAAAGGCGAACGTCCAGCCGGTCCCCAAAAAAGGGGATAGGTCTGACCCAGCCAACTATCGACCTATTGCTGTCACCTCTGTCCTTTGCAAGGTTTTTGAGCGAATCATAAACAGGCAACTCATTCGCTACCTAGAAGATCACTCCCTGATTCATGATCGACAATACGGGTTCAGACCGAAACGACCAACGGGTGATCTCCTGGCGTTCATAACACACCTGTGGGGTGAAGCAATGGACAAGCACGAAGAAGCACTGGCTGTTAGCCTGGACATCTCCAAGGCTTTCGATCGAGTTTGGCATCGTTCGCTTCTCTCCAAGCTTTCGTCATACGACTTGCCACCTCGCCTATGCGATTGGGTCGCCGGGTTCGCATTCGCGTACTCTGCGAAAGCAGTGCCTCACAGTTTCTGCAGGAGAACACCGGAGTGCCGCAGGGTTCTATAATATCGCCCACGCTGTTCCTTCTGCATATCAATGATTAGATAGACGACAGTACAGTACATCGGCGTTATTTGGGTCATCCTGCGGCAAAGCAGGCCGATGTAGTGGAGTCGAGACGGAGGATTGACATGAGCTGGACGAGGAGTTAGACCGCATTTATAAATGGGGCTCTGATAACCTGGCCCAGTTCAATGCCAAAAAAACACAGGTCTGCGCTGTCACTGCTAAAAAGTCTGCATTTCTCCCCCAACCCTCCTTCCAGAGCAACCTATTACCCATCCAGACTGGTCTCAGTCTCTTTATTACTATGTACTTTTTTTTGAAAAGGCTGTGGCAGAATAGCCGAAGCTGTGGATATGTACTATCTGCGGCTTCTGAGCCATAGACCGTTTTGTTCTTCATTTAACTTTACCATCTGCGTACTAATGTTCCCTGTGTACTTTGTATTTTAGATTGAAGACAAATAAATTCGTTATTATTATTTTATATTTTATATAAAAACATATTTACAATATAAAATATTATAAAAAACTTAACCTAGGTTGCCACCGGCAGCGCTGATAGACCCAAGCTATCGGTGGTTAGGGCTGCAGAGTGAGGAACCTCCTCACAATACGTGCCGTGTCAAGGAGTACTGCCTTCTGTATCTGACCCTTGACCCAACCTTTTAGCGAGAGCCTCTCTAGATGTTGATCGAGGCTCTTAGCTATAAGACCGTGTGCCGAAACGACTATCGGTACAATAATAGTTGAATCCACATCCCACATGGCGGCAACCTCGTGAGCCAAGTCAAGGTACTTACTGAGCTTGTCCTTCTCGGCTTTCACGAGGTTCTCGTCATGAGGTATGGTGATATCAACTAATATTGCTTGGCGCTGAGATCGGTCGATCACCACGATATCATGCTTATTGGCGACAATAGTCCTATCCGTGATGATAGAGCGATCCCAGTAGAGCGTTGCATGACCATTTTCGAGAACTGGCGCAGGTGCGTATTTATAGTACGGCACCTCTGATTCAACAAGGCCATATTGAAGAGCAAGTTGCTGGTGAATTATTCTGGCTACTTGGTTGTGTCTGTGCAAATACTCTCCGTTAGCAAGATGAGAACTACCGGAAATAATATGTCGGAGTGATTCTCCAGGACGGCGGCATGCCCGACAGATGTCGACCGTACCGTCCTTCATAATATATTTCCGGTAGTTATTCGTCTTGATAACTACATCTTCAATGGCACAGACAAAAACTTCGGTTTCCCCAAAGAGGTCACCGAAACGTAGCCATTTCACCGAGGCAGGCAAATCTACATCAGGCCCAGTTAGAGCCCGATAGTAGCGCCCGTGTAGCACCTTGCTCTTCCATATGTCCTTGCGATCGAGAGTGCTTAGCACCACTGGTTTGCGCCAGTTTTCTGTTGACAAGGAGAGCGGCGTAAAGTGTCTATCAACTGCCACGACATCCAAATGCATCCCACACTCACTGTTAAGGAAATAATCCCTGAGACTGCACACCTCACGGTTATGTAGGTCCTTGGCATTTAAAAAGCCGCGACCCCCACATCTCCGTGGGATATACAGCCTCATAACAGATGAGCGCAGGTGTAGCATTCTGGAAGTCGTGAGCATTTGACGGACTCTTCTATCCAAGGCATCCAATTCGGTCTGAGTCCATCTTAGTATGCCAAAGGAGTATGTGAGTAGAGGCATAACCCAGCCATTAAAAGCACGCGACTTATTGCCACCCGATAAAAGACTGTTAAGTACTTTTCTCAGGCGGCAAAAGAATCGCTCCCGTAATGACTGTTTTATGTCCCTGTCCTCAACACCCAAAGACTGTGATATACCAAGATATTTATAAGTTTCAACTTCAGAGAGAGATCTGAAGTTTATCGTTTCGGAGAGTTGTAAACTGGTTGAATTTACTACTCTCCCACGCTGTACATGCATAACCGCACACTTATCCACACCAAATTCCATCTTGATGGCACTGCTGAAAGTCTCAGTAATTTTCAGCAGTTTTACCAAGTCTTGGCGGTTTGGTGCGAACAACTTGAGGTCATCCATGTACAACAAATGCGACATAACTTCACCCCCTCTCCGCAGTCGACAGCCTAACCTTGAATTTCTTAACAAAGTACTGAGAGAATTCAAAGCTAGGCAAAACCATAAAGGACTCAGACTGTCGCCCTGGAATATGCCACGCTCTATCCTTATAAGATCCTGCGTGGCAAAAACACTATCTCGACATCCTGGTTGACGCAAGACCGTGGTCCACTGCCGCATACATGACATCAAAAAGGATTTTAAAGTTATATCAATTTTATATAACTCTAAAATCCTCACCAACCATGTATGCGGCACCGAATCATAGGCCTTCTTATAGTCAATCCAGGCTGTGGAGAGAGTCCCTCTGCCACGCCGAACCTTCTGGCATACGGTCATGTCAATGAGGAGAAGCTCCTTAGTACCACGGGACCCAACCCTACATCCATTCTGAGTCACGTCCAAAATATTGTTTGCAACAATGTGCGAGTTAATTTTTGTTCTCAGAATGGATGTAAGGAGCTTGTATAAAGTAGGTAAGCACATGATGGGTCTATAATTTTTAGGTTCCGTGGTACTACCTGATTTATGGAGCAGAAAAGTGACACCAGTAGTCAACAAACTTGGGAGTGAGCCGAGCTCTATGGCTGCTTGGAATTGCGTTTCCAGTAACTCGTGTGAACATCGAAACCATTTGATCCAGAAGTTGTGCAATCCGTCCGGTCCTGGGCATTTCCAATTTTGGGCCGTACGAATTGCACAACTTACGTCAGCTGTACTTATATTAATAGGCTGCATGGTCTCAATAGGTTCACACGCCTCACTGACAACACTCATCCATTCACCTTCCGTGTGCTCGACGGGCACCGACCAAATGTTGCGCCAGAAATTAGTCATGGCATCAACATCCGGTAGCTGTCCGTCGCTCACACGTTGATCAGCTCCTTCCCAACGTCTGTATACTTTTCTTTGGTCACTTTGAAAGAGGCGATTTTGTTGGTATCGGTCCACACGCACTCTGTAGCGACGTATACTGTTTGCCCATGCATAGACTTTTTTGCTTCAGAAAGTCAATACGTTCCGTCACACAAGCCATATAGTTATCCGGACGAACATCAGTCCCAACAAAGGCTTGTGTGACGAATCGCATGACGCGAGGCCGATTATTGCCATTTCTGAAGCAAATTAGCTTTGCAATGAGTGTCCTGAATCTATTAATACGCCCCTCGATCCTCAATTGCCAAGCAGGGGCAGTCCCGGTTTGCCGCGGTACTCGGTCAGAATCCTGGAATTTGACACGAGCAACGCGACACACCGTGATGGCCCCACAATAAAGGATCGAGTGGGTATCAATTAAATTTTCACTGGTTCCAAGATAAGGAACCAGTAAATCGTTCAAGGCACTCATTAACGCCAAATTATGTCTATTCGTGGGCAAACAAGGTATACGCGGCCTAGAGTTACGCGTGTTTCGATACTGTAGAATGGCATCGTTCAAAGCGCTCCTCATTTGCTCATTCGTTATGAAATCTTCACCGTCGGGTACCGGATCTACTCGCGCCACTAAAACCGGCGTCACGGCCGTTAATTGTGGGGCAGGGTGATCCTGCACCGAAGAAGAAGCCGCACAAATACGTAGTGACTCCAGGCGTAGCCGATCAAGTGCTGACTGATCCAGCAAGTTGTTACGCTGGATCACCCGCACTTGATCCGATAATCGTTGGGCAGACACGTCGATGGTCGGTTCAAGGGTCTGAAACAAAGACAGCAGCCGAACACGATACGCAGTAAAGTTAGTTCCTCCCTCTGTTGCCCCATAGTAGGCGCGCATGCAGTTCTCATTTATTTGTTGAGTCCATCGCATGCGGCGCACTACACCACCGGTAGCGGGGGTCGTACGCGGGGCAGGTTCCCCACTGATCCCAAGCGTGCCGGCAGCAGTGGTCGTCCACGTCGCGCTGGTCGTTGTGGCGGCGGAGACGGCAATCTCGTCGACTTGTCAGTTGACACCCTGGTGAGGTCATCATTGGACGAGGAGCTTGAAGTCGGCGGAGTAGGCGATGGTGGAGGGCGTGCGCTTCGTTGAGCTCTGTTTCTTGTTATCATTTCTTTGTGATTTTCATATTGTTGTTTTTGTATGTTGACGTTGTATGTCAACATGTCAGTGGGTTCGGGATTGTGTTTCTATTGTAAATGTAATTTATATACAACCAAATCAGTGTTTTGCATTTTTGCTTTTGATGTTACTGCTTTTATTTGACTGTTACGGAAATTTTGCACGACGAAAACAACATTAGAACCAATAAAACCAAAAAATATTTTCTTTAAGAAATGACACGTTGTGACAGTGATTTATTATTATTATTAGGTATGGACATACACAGCGACCTCAACCCGAAGAGCTATATTGAGAGCATTATAGCCACAGCCTCACGTAAACTCAAAATCCTGAACAAGGTGAAGCGGTTCTTCACGCCGGAGCAACGTTGTCTTTTGTATAAGACTCAGGTGCGCTCCTGCGTGGAGTATTGCTCTCATCTTTGGGACGGATCCGCCAAGTACTTGCTCGAAGCTCTTGACAGGTTGCAAAGACGTGCTGTCCGTATTATCGGTAACGATAACGTTACGACCAGTCTGGAGCCGTTACAGCTACGTAGGGACATTGCTTCCCTTAGTGCTTTCTACCGCCTTTATCACGGTGAATGCTCTGAGGAGCTCTTTGACCTCATCCCTCCCTCTCCTTTCCTTTCCAGATCGACGCGTGCAGGTCTTAGAAGACACCCTCATACCGTGCTGACCATCAAGACACGTACCAAAAAGTTTGGACAATCGTTCTTTTGCCGAACTGCCCGTATGTGGAATGCGCTTCCCGCACACGTGTTTCCTTCCTCTTTCTCTCCCGGGTTATTTAAGCGGGGCGTGAAAAAGCATTTATGCAGGCCGCCATAGTGAGAGCGTTCGGCATAGCGTAGTAGCGCTGTGATGAACGCTTTCACTTCTTGGGCTTCACTGGCTGCTTTTCATCAGGCAGAGTGAAGCCATTATGGCGTGCCACAATAAAAAATAAAAAAAAATGTTATGGACTCGGAGTACTTGGCACATTTATGAAAATGGATCGGTAGGGTAACGCCGTAACTTGTTCGTATTAAAATCCTAGTGCCTTATATTCAACGGAAAATGAATAAAGGTAATAAAGTAGGAGTAGATAATGTTGATAAAGAAGACTGGGCGTTTTTGTATGAAACCCGTCCCACCCCTTGTAAGTTCCCACATGGTTAGTTTCGAAATAAATAGTGTATTTTGTTGTAAGGACAGCAAATATGGACGAGCGAATGTATCAATGGAAATAAAAAGAAAAAAAGGAGGTAAAAAAAATAGGCAGCATTTTAAAATTATTTTTTTCATTTTATACGACTCATATAAATCAAAGCAATCCGATAGGGAGGAGTTTAAATTTAAGAATAAATCTTGACTTCAATATTATATTATCATTTATTATTTTAATTTTCTTCTTCTCAATAACTTTATTTTCCCATACCTGACAGATATGCTGTCATACAATAAAATGCTTCACTTTTCAAGTACTTTTATTTGATGCATAGATGTAAGTGTTACAAGGAGGGGGAAAGTTTTGCCCATTCTTCTTTGCAGACGCTTACTTAGTGTGGGTCGGTGGGTTATTATAAATGTCATAGTATGCAAGTTCGAATTTCGAATGCTGCATGTAGGTAGTTTACTCAACATTTTGTTTTCTCATTGGTGCGTTGATTGTTTTATCGACATCTTACCCGACGTGTAGCTCTTCTGTGTCAAACAATCAAACTAAGGGTGGATTCGACCAAACTGGAATAAGGTCTTATACCTAGATTAAACGCCGAAATTGTATAGACTAATCTCGGAGTAAGTCTTATTCCAGTTTGGTCGAATCCAGCCTAAGTATAGTTATTAATTTGAAAGAATTGTTTAACTGACAGGATCGCACTAGAGTATTGCGTCTTGCTTATAACTAAAGATACATAACATATACTTAAAATCACGACTATTATCACAGAAGGGTTTGTCAGAGACTATAGGCAATGACGACCGCAAAAGCAGTCCTCTGCAATAGTCCACTTTTCACCAAATAGCAACTGCACATGTGCTCAGCGTGACAGGTGATGAGCCCATATGCTCTAGCTCTAGCCTCTATGCTGTTGAATGTATGTGCAGTCTTTAGTCCGTTAGTCGCTTTCTACGACGCTTACGGGAAGAGAGTGGTAGTGTTCTTTCACCGTTACGCGACACGGTTATAGATTATGTAAAAATACCAAAAGAAAAATTTATCTTATGTAAAAATATAATTTTGAACTTAGGCAGAAGCCGGCGCCAAAATGAGTGTTTCCGAGAAAATTGTCAGTTGCAGATATAACGATGAAAATGTCTATTATTAAGTTTGATTGCGAGCGACACATCATGACGCGTGACTCACTGAATATATTATTAGAAATATTTTACCGAAACGTGCTATAAATAAAGCTAACTGGTATAATAAAATAAAAAGTTGACACTCGATTTCACGTGGGTGATGCCAACCTTGTAAACACTCACTGAAAAAGTTTACATGTCTATGGAGAACTATAACTTTTTAAATAATAGACAATAAATCAACTGAATGTTTTTATTATCTACTCTATCTATTCTATTGAATAAGCGTGATGAGAGAAATACTTTACGTACTAAAATATTCGTTTAAGGTCAAGTTTACTATTATATTTTACTGGAAAAAAAGAATTCTGTTATTGAGATTATTATTATGTGTGTGAATCATTTTGCGTGAGTCGAAATGCTTCGAGGGAAACGAGTCACAACTTAATTTTAGACTACTTACGCCCAATTTCACCCTAAAATAATTTAGCATTTTAATGTTAATAAATATTATTTGAAACTACTTAGGTTTGCTTAGATATTAGGCACTACGAGTGAGACTACTACTTACTAATACTGAAATCATGTTTTTCGTAAATCTATATTTTTTTTCGAAAATTAAATTGCACTGTAAAAAAAGAAAACTGGCGCTGGCGCAAGTGGGAGTCAAACCCATGACATTTATCATTGCTGGCTACAGCTTACCTTTACCTACATAAAGAATAATTAATACTAGTTTTAAAAGAGCTCTTAATTTTTTAACTGCCTGTCTGTTTGTAGGAATTTGGGCATTAATTTTGGTAATTTATGTTGGTATGAGCCATAAAACTTGGCAAAGATTCCGCTCAAGAAAGTTGTATCTCTATTAAACAGTGTTTATTAATGTTACATACACAAATAATGCTAGTAGTAGCATTTTGCTGAAGCAAATTGTAAAGCGCTCAAGCTTTACCCAGAATATAGTGAAGTTAAATTTTTAAAACCACTTCAGGCTCACACTTATCGTTTCGCCCAGAGATTCACAAACTTATTTTCACTGTGACGCCCTTTTTAATTTGTGCCCCCCAGTTTGGGAAGCCCAGTCTAGCCCAAGAAAAACTTAACGAGCTTAAGCTTAAGTGAAAACTAAAATTTGTTTCCAATGGTCAACTGCGCCGGAAGACGCAGTGTGGGCAGGCCTCCAACAAGGTGGTCCGACGATCTGGTGAAGGTCGCTGGTAGCCGCTGGATGCAGCACAAGACCGGTCGTGGTGGAGATCCTTAGGGGAGGCCTTTGTCCAGCAGTGGACGTCTTCTGGCTGATAATGATGATGGTCAACTAGATAACGATAATGATACTAAAAAACATGCTTTTTAAAAAACAAAAAACACTTACCACTTAGAAAACACCCAGACTCGAGAAAATTTAGGAAATCATTTATTTCTAAGCTTGTTTCTTCTTATTCTGTTTTCTGTATTTTTTGTGTGTGCAATAAATGTTTAGTACGGAGAATAATTAGTGATCACTGCTCCAACTAATAAATAATATATTTCAATAATTACTAAAAACACCTAATTTTGTAAGATTGTATAGTAACACCAAGATTGTATACTAATATGTTAATTTACTCGTATACAAGTACTAACTAACACTTTTATATGGGTCTCGGTATAAAATATATATTTTTTTATTATTTTAATAAAGCTATTTAGCTATCTACTTATATCTATCTATCTATTTCTAAATGGACCCGACCAGAAATTGAATCCGCGACCCCAGAAATAGTGACGCCAAAACCGACGTGTTGACTTTTCGATCACGGAGGTCGTAAAAAAATAAAGAGCACTAAAATAAATAAACAAAATTAATGTTAAAATTTTTCAATAGATGGCGTTGTTCACTTTAATAACAAACTGGCTCAGATAAGTATTCCTGTTATGGTTTGCGCAATTCATTCAACAATATTGAAAATAAGCAGTATAGTGGTTAAGCTTTCTTTCCGTTTGGTTGCACTTGCAGACAACATAATTTAATTAGGTCGATTTATCCAAAACAAAAAACAACATTAGTGGATGACGTTTATTACTCTTTGAGATACCTACTCGTAATATTATGTCATAGATTATCTATTCTGAGCTTCGATCAACAATACCAACCTGAGTATTATGTACAGACCAAAGAGTAGGTAGAGTTATAAGTACAGACCTCAGAATAATAATTATTCTATTAAATTTACAACTACGTATTATCATCACCAAATAGATAGTTATAGACTAGGCAATGTGGACCGCAGAAGCAGTCCACTGCTATAGTCCAAGTATCACTGAGTTACAACTGCACATGTGCTCAGGCTGATAGGTGGTGAGCACATCGCCACTCTATGCTGTTGCATGTATGCGCAGTCTTTAGTCTGTTAGTCGCATTTTACGACACCCATGGGAAGATAATAGAACTTCTAAGATTTGATGAAGCAATGTTATCTAAAAAAAATAAGCATCAAGCACCTGAGGTTGTCGTCTTTTTTCAGTGTTTAAAAATGTTACTTATATGTATTCAAGCGTTAATAAAACGCTAAAATATATAAAAAAAACCTTAATCTATAACGCAGCTTCATCTTAACCGAATGTTAAAATATTTGTAAAAATATTTCTTTCGGATCTCAGAGGTAAAAATATCTAAGATTTGATGAAGCAATTTTGACTAAAAAATATAAGCATCAAGCACTGACACATTTCGACGGGTGAAAGAAAACCAGACCTCGGTAGCCAAGAGTCGCCCGGAATGCGGAAGGTGCGTGGTTCGATTCCCGCCTGAGGTTGTCGTCTTTATTCAGTGTTTAAAAATCTTTGACTTTTAATTTAAATAAAACAATTATCGACACACGTTTATTCTCTCTTACGTGTAACGTGGTAAATACATTACTTTTTTTTGGATTTGTAGGTCTTTGTTTAATTACTACGCTATTTAGGTACGGACGAAATTACGAGGCTTGTTACACTCGACTGTGAATTTTGCGTAAAATGCCCATTTTCGCATTTTGTAGTAATTTTGCAATTTTAGACTTTTACTTAGACTTTTTACGACACCCAAGGGAAGAGAGGGGTCGGTAGTAGTTATTTTATGAGCCGGTATACGTACCTACCACACAGCTCCACACGTGACGTATTTGAATGTGATTTAAACTCGCACTCAGTAAAAAGTTCCCCTTGTGTAGAAATTATGTAAAATGTCTCACTCTAGTAGGCAAATAACAGATAGATAGAAGGATAGTTAAAGATAGCGAAAACTTGAAAAAATACTGGCCAAGTGCGAGTCGGACTCGCCCATGAAGGGTTCCGTAGCAGCAAGTAACATCATATAAAAGTTTTTGTAGTTCGTTGTAGCTTTGATCGATGTTTTAATAATAGTGTATTTTTTTAAATTAATTAATTTATTACGTCACTATTGTGGTAATTTTTTTGTATTTATCGTTTTTATAGAAATAAGATAATAAATTCATTATAAAATGTTTATTCCTCATGAAGTAACAATTATTATGGTATAAATTTTGCTCAATAATATTATCGTAGATAGGAGAAATTTACAGTTAACTAAAGCGATTTTTAAAGCTTTTTGGTTTAGAATAAGATTTTATTTCTATATTGAATTAATGTTAAGTATCTAAAAATTTTGAGGCCGCTTCGAACTATACGACTATAATAGAGATAACATTCAAATTGTTTTATTTCATTTGTTTAGAACAGAAGCTCAAAAAACTGCCTTCGCGCATTTTTAGAAAAATCTTTCTCTGAAATTTTGGGTTTAATTAAAAAGTTAAGCAAAATATATAAAAAGCGAGGCCGCTACAAACTGTGCCAATAGGTATTCTACACTATTCAATAAGTCAAATTTGTTTATTATGTATTTTTGTTCCTGAGATGAAGAACGCCAAAATTGGCCATTATACGTAAAAATCACAGTCGAGATTTATTAGAGTTCACAATAAATCAATCTAGTTGAAAATTTAACAAAATCAGTATGGAGGTTTTTCTAACCCTTGTAGGCAAAACAACAGACAGACTGATTATTAATTTCAGCCATCGTTAGGATCATCGAAAACAAGTCTTTGTTAAAGAAAACGCATCTAAGACCTTTCGAAATTTTTAATTTTATTTGTAAGTATTTATAATTTAAGGGGTAATTAAACAGCTTTCATAGTCAACCCATTTCCATTTTTATAAAGGCACAGTAATTTTTTCGCGGGAAAAAGTAGCCTATAACAATCTCCAGGGCCCTATCTATCTCAATACCAAAATTCATTAAGATCGGTAAAAGCGGTTAAAGCGTAACAAACAAACAATTATACTTTCGCATTTTATAGTTTGGTATTGTGTACCATGTCTTCTAACTTAGAGTCTATCAAATGCTAACCGCCAGAACCGTAATGTACACTGTGTGACCAAACAATCATTACTAACATTAAAAGTATCCGTTTCCCCCCCATTTATTTACTTTTCCAACCGCGTATCGTGAAAAGCTTTATGGCTGGCAATTCCACGATGGTCCGGCACGTCCACAAAATCTAATTCGACCTTCCCCACCTAACGTTTAGATTGATTTTTGTTTGTGCCACATAGATATTGATACAGTGACTGTCCTCGGGGGTGATAATAAAATGTCATTCTATTGTTATCTGGGAGAGATCGTCGTTTTTTTTTCCGAATGAAAGGTCTGTTAATGGTGTCGTTATATCGAATGTCCACATTTTTTCTGTGAAACGTTTCAAAGCTATTAATATTACCCAGTGCGGTCCCACTGGTACCTACACCTTCGTTATGCGTATTAAAAAGTAATAATGAAAGGCGAATTGCAAAAAAAACCATTAACTTTATATTACAGGTAATTTTTACGTGGAAAATATATTGTAAAAGCTTTGTACCCGATACTTGAGATCCGGGCCAAATGCTCCTGAGACTGTCGTGGTTGTTTCTGACTCATCAACACTACTCTCTGACTTTGTAAGCCAAAATGAGCTGGAGTGTTGGGTGCAAGATATATTCACTACGCGATCCAAAACAATCATTTTTATGGCATTGAAATTGCGCACTGTGCGGTTTTGAGGAGTTTCTTCCTGCGTGGGTTTAGGTTGTGGAATGAGCTTCCTGTCGAAGTTTCCTCAAAGTAATAATTATCAACGTCCGTTTACAATCATACATACATAGACTCACGACAATTATCCCCTAAATATTAGTCAGACAGAGACTATAGGCAATGAGGACCGCAAAATCAGTCCCATTGAGCTTTTGAGCCAAAAAGCTCAGTCATGAAGTTCAGTCCTCTGCCATAGTCCATGTTTCACCAAATAACAACTGCATATGTTATTTGAGCCCATCGCTCTACCTCTATGCTGTTGATGTAGTCTTTAGTCCGTTAGTCGCCTTTTACGGCACCCAAGGGAAGAGATGGGTTGGTAGTATTCTTTTAATGGGCCGCCATCACACAGCTTTAGGCAACCGTTTTTTCTATGTTTGTACAAGAGTATATAGCGAAAAAGACCGCTGGTCATAAAAATAAATTCAATTTCCAGCGGGTCTCTCACTATTAAGTGAGACTATTCCCGGTATAAATGTAATAAAAAAATCTTCTCCCTCATCTACTTAATAATATATAAGTAGTGTTTATTAAGATACTCAGACTCAGTAGATATTGAGAATCTGAAAATTTTTAATACATACTTCGCATGTTTCACTTTACTGTTGAAATTGTAGCTGTTATATTGCTAAAATTATTTAAAAACGAAACGACGGCGACGGGACGCTAATTTATTACCATCTCCTATTTTATTATTATTATTTTAAAAAGTTTTGTCTAATATTATCACGAATTCTCCAAATGGTTCGGAGGACAAAGTGCCGTTAATGTAATCTTGACCTTTTTCATAAAGTCTATTCATTGACACGTTCTCGAAATTGTAAAACGAAAATAGATAACGTCTAGTGTACTGAGCACGTAGCTGTAGGCACGAAAACATATTTATTTTTGGCTTTTGGTCTTTTCGCAGCGAAAGTGTAGTGACCGGACAGGAGTAGCGGAAATCAAATAATTAAATTATCAAATCGTGGAATGATGAAGACATTAAATGGCAAAAGGAAAAAGCTTTTTGATAATAATATGGATAAATTGTTTTTAAATTGATAATTCTAATTCTCAATATTAATGTATTTGTCTTTATTTAAATTGAAGTGAAGAGTAGAGATTAGATGTCAAAACTTTCTATAAAATATTTTTTATTTCCGTATCTAAAAAAAACACACATTTTAACGATGGATTTAAAGTTGAGGACTTAATAAGTAACCTTTTTTCTTGTTATTGTTGATTCAAGTTAAACTTTACAGCTATTTTAGCAAGGTTTAAAACTTTACAAAACATAGTACCAATAAAATTTATGTAATTGCTGAACACGATAAATCTTCACAACGACTTATTTTTAACAAGTAACATTTAATGCTATTACTTTTGTTTAAATTATTTGTTAACTTTAAGTATAAAGAGGTAGAAAACAATTTTTTTAATTATATCTATTAAGATAAAGTATGGTATTAAGATAGGGGTAGGTACTTTATTGACTATAACATTTATTCCAATTAGGAACAATGTCCAACTATATTTTAAGAAAAAGTATGATTTCCCAGTTGCATTGCAGCTCACGGAATTAGGGTAATGAGGTGTTTGGGCGTTAATTTTTATTATCGCGTTTTTAAGCAGCAGCTAACAGTCTTGCGTGGGTACGGGAAAACGAAATTAGCTGGATAAATTTAACTTATACAAACCTACATTATACGAACTGACGAATTCCCTGAGTTACTTTCGTGACTACTAGGGTCTTATTTTGGTTCTTTGCAAGGAACTGATACCTAAACTAATTTCCTTGGTTCTTTGTATCTTTTTCTTTCTCATCTCACAGCGTTTTAGTCTTTACATCACATTAACATACCTCTTTAACGTTAAGTGACGATAAACCTGAAGGTAGAAGTGCACTTAATAATACATACATTTAATCATGACTATTATCCTTGAAGAGTTAGTCAGAGACTAGGCAATTAGGACCGTAAAAGCAGTCCTCTGCCATAGACGTCATTAAGTATGCACCAACTGCACATGTGCTCAGCGTGACAGGTGGTGAACCCATCGCTGCTCTATGAAACACTGTGCCGACGCGGGAGTTGAACCCTGGACATCCTGTTATATACTCGGCCACTAAGGTGTTCATATGAAATCATATAAAATCTTTATAGAGAAAATAGAAATCTTATCTTTATCTATCGAAACACAACAATAATACGTTGTTATGGCGACAAACTTAAATTCTAACCATAAGCTGGCTTCAAACAAGCTGTACTCCCAATCGAACTGAGTGTACATATTACGTACATAAAAGATATCAAACCAAGAAGTGCACCAGTGGCTTTACCACCACAGACGCAGTCTGTTAACCTCAGGAAGAAAATCATTATTTTCATAGTCTCACATCCGCGAGCAAAGCTTACACTAAATAAAAGTGCACATTAATCTTTCGGCTTTAATTTAAATCCTAATGCAATTCACAATGTTTGTGGAATCGTTTTCTGCGGGAGGTTTGTTTACACAAAAGATATTTATTTAGTTCACATGTCACATAAAATTTTGTGTGAGAAAAAGCGGGTGCGGTAAGTTTAGGCAATTAGATGTGTAAAATGACTCAGAGTTCAGTCATGATACACGTTTGTGTTAGTTAGGTCGAGTGTTTATAGTTCTACTATATCTGATTTTATTAATGATTCTTCAGGAGTTCCTCAAGGATCGCACATGGGGTCGCCCTTCTATAATGTGTACCTTAACGACTTCCATTAATGTTTCTCCAATTTGTCTTACAATCGAAAGCATAAGTGTCCGTCATGAACTGAAAAAGGATATGTTACACAATTTTTCGAAATTAATAATCATCTCAGCATAATGGTGGGGCTGTCTCGAATAGGAGACACCAACAATATGTTATCCCTTACCGCAAATAATGAGATTACTCGCAAAAAAAGTCGATAATTATAACTACCAGATACGAAATGATTGAGAATGCAGTTGGCGATATAGCCCGTAATCTGCAAATGTTCACCGATTACAGCCGTACTCAGAGATCTTAATAACTTTTAATGAAAAATAACTATTAAGTCTCTTGCTGTCATTTTCTTTATTATGTATAGTACTAAATAGAGAAGGAAAGATATTTAAATGGCATTAAATGTTAATGGACCTCTCGGAGTACGAAAGTTAGTCCATTTCCGTTTAATGTTTACTCATCTTGTATTTTACAGTTCAAGATGAGGGCTCAGATAGAAGTTGTTTGTTAACCAGGTTGTTGGACAAATAAAATGCGGTGAAACAATAATAATGTATGCGCTTGAATGACTGAAACTGGTTGCATCACTAACGAGTATCTCTGAAGCAGTCTTGGCATAAGTAAGATGCGTGTCAAACTGAGTCATGAGAAGATCGACAAAATGCACAGAACACAGAATATTTGAATTTAGATTTACGTGGGTCTAGATGTAGTCGTAAACCAAAAAAATGCTGGGTCTGTGTAATAAAAGAAATATAAAAAAAAGAAAAACGTAGGTTTTCTAAATAATTGTAGTGACCTAATAATACTCAGAGGTATTCATAGAATAGTATCATGCAAGCGTCTCTTTGTACCTTGCTAGATTTTCAGAGGCATTCAAGTATTTTATATTGACATGTTCTATAAAAAAAGTCTTTGATTTTTTATGTTTCTCTATGTTAATATTTATATCAGAGGAGATGTCTACATCTATCTATCTTAGAGTTTATATATGGAATCTATACGGTTTCTTTCGATAGCTTAGGTATTCATATAGTGGAATACTTTTGCTTACATAATTTATATGTGATCGAAATGAGTAGAAAAACAAGGAGCAATACAATGCCCGCAAATTATTGTTAACTAAGGTTAGACCTTAGACCTCTTATCTAGTTATAGTCCCGCCCTCAGAACAAAGGTCCCGCCCGACAGACCTGACATAATATTTATGCCACGATAAAAATAAAATCCATCAAAGACGGAAATAAATGACAAAAGAATTATCCATCAAAACAGACACAAAAATGTTACGCCAAAAACAGTAAAAATCCTGTAAAAACATTAGAAGTTACAATGAAATCCTAAGAATGATAATAACATAACATTTTACTTGTTAAAACTGGAACAAGCCAAACACATCATAAAACCATTGAAAATTGAAAGGAAGTTTATCTGCAAGCATGCCAAGTAAGCGTAACCAATTTGTAACCTTTGTATCATACCTAGTAGTCTTCAGCATGACTATTCTTTAACACACATGCATACAAATAATCACGACTATTATCCCCGAAGGGTTAGTCAGAGATTATTAGGCAATGAGGACCGCAAAAGCAGTCCTTTGCCGTAGTCTACTTTTCACCAAACTTGAAGATATTTACAGCCTCTTCGCAATCAAAATTCTGTGGATACCACCATATTCTGTTTATTTAGATTACAGCGATTGCACCTGTGCTCAGCGTGACAGCTGGTGATCGTCGCTTTCTGCTGTTCGATGTATGTGCAGTCTTTAGTCTGTTGGTCTCCTTTTATGAAACCCAAGGGAAAAAGGGAAAAGTTTTATGAATACCAACCCCTCTTGTTGGTAGTATACTTTTAGTGAGCCGCTACACATACTTCTCCTATTAAATGAAAGGCAATTATCCTGATAGTAATTAACACACTATAATTTACTGCTGATTATAATTTTAAAATCGAAGTGGGAAGTATATTCAAGAATAATGAGTCACTCATAATGGAGCACATCAGTAGTACCTTTACTGATTAATTATTGTCTTATAATGTTTAATGTGTGTTATAAACAAATATTAAATTTACAGAGTACAAGGAAGTAGATGTCTGCTCAGGGTTAAAACCCCAGAAGATCACATCATGTTCCCTCAAAGAAATATTCATTGTGATTTTAACATACCTTGCTTTTATAGTGTGTAGAACTATACCAATTCTTTGCTACTTTTCTTTAGGAATCGCCTACTTACTATGCCAAAGCGTATGTTGTTTTCTCTTTTGTACGTGTTGAACAATACTGTATGTTAATTAATTAGAAACAAGGGTTAATTCAGAATGTCTGGCTACTTATTACTGTTTATGTGCTTCCCCTTATGCAGTGCGGTTATCTTAAATGTCTTGGGATGTACCTGTGTACTGAAATGGTTGATTTTTTATCCCTTTTCTGTGCCCATAACTTTTCGCTTGTTACACTTTTAATATAACGGTAAGAGAATTGTTTGTTTTATTTGGTACCTGACGTTATTTTCAAAGCGTTAGGTTAAAACTAGTTAAAAGTTCCCCCTGTTCCACCTATCTTTACCAGGCTATCTCCACACCTATGAACTTATTATTCCCTGCTAGTAGGGTCAAGTGGACGTCTTATCCATCCCCTATTCCATCTAACTCTACTGCCACATCCATCTTGGTAGGGAAATGTGGATTTTTCCTATTCTTTTCTAGGGTGTAGGGATATTTTTCCACTTATCGATCCTAGGACGCAATTCCGAAGGTACAGATGGAACTTTTCCAGCTATCTCTACTGGGTCACCCATCTGGTAGAAACAGATAGAACTTTTTCCACCCATCCCTACTGGTTCGCACACATGTGGTAGGGACAAATTAAACTTAAAAAAATAGAATTAGAATTTACATCCTATGAGATCTGAATGAAAATATTTTACAATATTTTAAAGATTCAGTTTTAAATATTGTAAAATAAACTTTATAGGTTCGTATTACATATTTGATTTTTTGCATTAATAACGCGAAAATAAAGTCGAAGATAACAAAACGTTGAAAAAAATCAAACCTCAGGCGGGAAGATTTTGTAAAATATTTTCATTCAAATCTCATAGGATGTAAATTTTAAGAGGTTTGATAAAACACTGTTGCCATAAAAACATAAAGTCAAAAAGTGTTGAAAAATTGTTGCCAGTTTCACCAGTGCTGTAACATCGATATCAGTTTAAAGTAATTAAAATAATCATACTTAGGTACTACACCGGTCATCACAAAAATCGACCCTCCCTGTTTGCACCATTGCTCTTTATAATTTTAAAGATAAGCGCTTAGAAGTAAGTTTGTGAAGTGAAGTAAGTAAAATGTTTGACATTTGATTTCCATAAATCTTAACGCACATGAGGATACTTATAAACTTTTAATTCGGATTAAATTAGCCTGGAATAATGAATACTACCGAAGCTGAATCGGCCCAAGTTGTGGTTTTGCTGCGAGTGGGTTTTAGTCAACGTGTTGTCGCAAGATTACATCTCAGTCGATCTGCGGTTCGGAGAGTTTACCAGAGGTTTCAAGAGACTAGGCAGTACCGTAGAAGAACAGGATCTGGAAGATAAAGGGTCACCACTCAAAGAGATAACCGCTTTATTATGACGTCTTTAAGAAATCGGCATCTTTCTGGTGTATAATATCACCATCGACGGCTGCGTGAAGTGCGGGGTGTGGCTATAAGTGACAGTACGGTAAGAAGAAGACTTCGTGAACATGACTATGACCTCAAGAGCCAGCAACAGGACCACAACTGACCGTAGCTCATCGCCAAGCCAGACCAATGCGCGAGGGAACATCTTGAACGGGCTACAGACCAATAGGCTTCAGTTATATTCTGTGATGGGGGTCGAATGACTTTATACGGCTCTGATGGGCGCCGTAATGTCATACAAATATATTACAATTTGATTCTTTCAAAATATTAAAATGAGTTTTCGTGTAAATTGTAGGTGAGCCGATTTTTGTGATGAGCAGTGTATCTTATAAATAGTTTTTATATGGACACTCAAGAAAACACTTCGTGGTTAGAGTCTGGCCAACGAAAGCTGAACCTCGTAGTTATTTGATTGGCAACACTTTGTCTCTATGTGTGTCTATCTGAGGTGTCATGTCGTATGTCAAATTGAAATTTTTCTGAGAAAATTGCAGCTCTCTGAGTGACCCTGTGTTACCTAGTCACGATTTTTTTGAATTTGCCGCGTTTTCCTGGTTCAGCTTTCGTTAGCCAGGTGGAATTATTTTGTGTAACTGTCCCTACTAGTGGAGATAAAAAGCGTTTCTTACCTTAGGCACTACTGCTTGTCATTACCAGTAGTGTCATGAAAAATTTTTGTTTTCCCATGACACTACCGGTAGTGCCACGGAAAAAATGAATTTCCTGTGACACTACAGTCGCCTACGCCAAGGCGTGTCTCGGGAAAATTTGTTTCCCCTATGCTCCCCTCGCTCCATCCCCTTGCTCGCGGGGTATTATTTAAGTGAGAAATTGTTTATTTTAGTAAGCTTATTACTTAATAGAAGATAAAACACTTTCGTTTTCATTAACATTTTTAAAGTTCACCATCGAATATTTTAATCCAAATCCACTGGGTGGGTGGTAGTGCCACGGGTAATTAAGTATATCAGAGAAGTGGCAAATTGGGAAAGAAAGGGAAGTTGGGAAAAAAATAATTTTCAATGACACTACTGGTAGTGCCATGCAGTAGTGCCTAAGATAAGAAACGATAAAAAACCATAATGTTTCCACGTATCCCCACAAAAATAAAAGCGTCTAAATAGGTTCCACCTGTCTCTACCAGTGGGGACAGGTGGAAAAAAATCCACCTATCCCTACCAGTGGAAATGGTGGAACAGGGGAAAACAGGGGAAAAGTTCAGTTTAATTCAATATACTTTAAATCAACGTATCAACTGAAACTAAACAAAAAATTTTAAAGACCAAGTTAACTCAATTAATGATTGTGTCAAGTCTGCCACATGTATGACGGAGCATCACTTGAGAACAGAACGCCTCGTTCGTTCCTAATGTTTAGGACATTGAGCTTTAGTCTGTATCATGGACTTATGTCCATGGTATCCGCATAAAAGAAAGCTTTGGATAAACCACGGTAATTTGTGCTGCTTCTAATAGCTGCTAATAGCTGTATCCATTATTTCGTAGATGCGTACTGGTCAACTAGTAAGAGCGTCTTTACACTAGCGTTCGTCCAGCGTGTAAGCGTTCGATGAACGTATCGTTGCGTTGTCGCGGCGTCTGCGCTGCGCAACGTTCATCGAACGCCTACGCTGGACAAACGCTAGTGTGAAGGCGTTCTAACAGCTGACTCATAAAAAAAACCTTAACATTGTGCTTTTATCAGGTTCAATGTTGCGCAACTCAAGAAATGGAAACATGTCTGTTTTCTTACGCCTTCACTTAAAGCAGGTCAGCTCCTAAAATATGGGTGTAATTTAAATAAATATGATATCAATTCAAGCTCACAGTATAGCCTTTAAAATCTTCATCAATATTTTAAGCACGGAACAAATCACAAGCGGGTGATTCCATACTTTTGCACCTAAGAGCGTATACCTAATAACAATTTCATTATCCATTTGTAATACCTACGACAAATACACAGACCACGTGGACAAATAACTGATTGGCAACTGACGTTAATACAATGTTTTACATGTATATCAAAATCGTCTCACGAACACCGTTCACATAATATGAGGCTGGAAATAATCTCGATATGTGTGAATTTGTGTTCTACATTACTACACACAATATTGAGTTTAGAATCTTGCTCATCGACGAATGATGGAAGCGGATGGAACGGGATTCCAGTTTGTTTTGCTTATCTAATGTGAGCCAATGGAATTTGGTGGTTCCAACCGAAATCTGAAATCTTGATTGAACTAAAACATACACACATAGATCACGACTAAAGAGTTAGTCAGATAATAGGCAATAAGGACAGAAGCATAAATGTATTCTATGACAGAAGCAGTGGTGTGGAGTCATTTGTCGACCCACTGATATCCATCACTCGATAAAAGGTTCAAACCTTTTTTGTTGTAATCTAAGGTTCAAACTCCCTAAAAACATTAACCAACACGTACGTTAAGCTGGCCACAGAAGTAGCCTAAGCCAAATTGGAGACAAATTGGAGTCGCGGGACAAATGTCGGCGACGCGACTCGTGTACGAACCTCAATGGATTTGTATGGCGCTATATAGTCGCTTGGAGACTAAAATCGCCGAGTATCGGAGATTTGCGTAGCCTTGTGTACGTAGTGGCGAAGGGGCTTAGCCCCTTAAGCCCCAAGCGACTAACCGCCATACAAATCCATTGAGGTTCGTACACTAGTCGCGTCGCCGACATTTGTCTCGCGACTCGCGTCGCGCCAGTCGCGCGCTACCTGCCAGTCGAGATCTTCGCTACTTAAGTCGCGGCGATTTCCAAGATGGCAGAGCAATCATTGAATTTTAAATTTGTTTCTGAGGTGGAGAAATATCCTTGCATATATATACAACATTAGTATCGGAGATTTGCATAGCCTTGTGTACGGACTGTGCGCTACTCGTATAATTGCGACTTGATACTAATGTAGTATACAACGTATACGACATTATTATCGGAGATTTGCGTAGCCTTGTGTAAGAAGGGCCGCAGTTATTTTTTAGTAGTATGTTACCCACAGACATTACAAATGTCTGTGGTTATACCCAAAATTTATTGTCTTTGGTTATACCAAATAATGCGTTCATAGGTACCTACATGGTGGCACGAGCGCGATCGCTCCGACCGAGCGAGTTGGTGTGACATGGTACTAATATGTGAGCTGCTTCTAAGGCTGAATATGACGCAAAAAGCGTAATTCCCGTCACGCACAGATTATTCCAAACATTGAGGTATTATAACTAGAGATGACATCGCGAGGCAATTTTTTGCGCACTAATTTGCGGCCGCAACGTCCACAATTGCTTTGATCACTCATAATCACTGAGGCATATTCAATGCAGCCGCAGCTCAGTGGGCAAAAGCTTGCTTGGCGGTGTCGGTTCTAGTTATATTACCTCAATGGTTCCAAAGCCCCGTTAATTTATGCCCGGGTTAACGCAAACACCAGTGTGGCTGAAATAATAAATACGATGTCTGGAATCAAAACAATTTTTTATCTATTTGGTTTAAGGGAGAGCGTCTGCCGACATATTCGTACGGCACGCATACAGATATTTATTTTGACATGTCCTAATGTAAATGGGCGCTGCTCTTTAAAGCAAACATTGAATATGTATAAAGGCAATTTCCTTTTTTTTGTTTAGAGGGTTTTCACATTTCATACGTAGCCCATACGAAATTTTAAAATAAATAAATTTTAAACCAATAACATCATTGGACGCGCGTCCGATTAACCAAGGACATAAAAATATTTTCGGTGTTCGATCTTTAAATACATACATAGGTACACACATTACGCCCGCTTCCGGTAGGAGTAGGCAGAGACCACAGATTTTCATTTACTATACTCGTGAGTAGGGTTGCCACCCGTACTCTAAAATAGAGTACTGTCCTCTTTTTTATGTAGGCGTACTTTATAATCTACGACACGAATAAAGTACGCTAAAATACTCTATTTACGGAAAGAAAAATATTTGTTAAATGACGCAAACAGCAACAAAAATACGTTTTTAAGGACAAATTAATGAATACTATGACGAACTAATGACGACCTCCTTGGTCGAGTGGTTTGTACACCGGTTTTCATGGTGTCTGTCGCCATCTCTGAGGTCACGGGTTCGAACCCCGGTCGGGTCAATTTAGAAATTATTGTTTTTCTAAATGGTCGCGGATCTGGGTGTTTTCTATGTATAATACTCGTAAGTATGTATTTAAGTATTTTAAGTATGTTTATCCGTTGTCTAGTAACCATTTAACGAGTTTCTTCGAAGCTTCTCTTGGGCTAGATAATTGGTGTGAGTGTAGGAAAGTTTTTTTTTTAATAGTCTTTTTTATACTATATTTTTATTCTAATAAAATAAAAGTATACTTTATTCGTCCTAAAAAAAGGTGGCAACCCTACTTGTAACATACATCCTTTGGTTTACTCTCATAACGTCCTTGATACATGCACATCGGCTTAGGGTACTCTTGACCTGACCTTTAATGAGAACGCCACTGATCTGATCTCAGTTAAGTACGTTCGCCTAGGCCTAAGGTCTACTTTCCCTTCCAACTATTCCATTCACTCTTGCCTCATGCGCCTTTTCTGTAATTTTTTTTCCATTCATCCTCTCAAATATGTAGTATCAAACAAAACAAAAAAAAACAAAACAAAAAACAAAAAAAAAGGTTCTGCAACTTTCGATTTTTCAAGCTTATGCATACCTCGAAATACGTTTGTAGGGAATTTTAAATTGATAAGTAGGACCAAGATACTACCAAACAGGGTAGTAGTAGGTACTACAGGCAAAAAAAAATTCCCGTGGTACTACTATCAGTAGTACCATCGGTAGTACCACGGGTAACGGGTACAGGACGAAATCACCTTAGCATGGATTTCTCAATTTTTGTCACTACTTCTTCAGTCGATCTACACTTCAATCTTAAGGGGGGTTAGGCGGTCAGCGAAAATTCCGGGCCCTCGCGGGTGTTGCGCGGTGCGGGGTCCGCGGTAATTCGTAAGCACCATTCACATTTTTATTAAAAAATTAATAAAATGTTTAGTTTTTTTTGAAAAGTGACAATTCGGACACTTTAAATTCGGACAGTGTCCGAATTGACACTTTTTAATTTTATTATTTTTTTCACTGACGATTCGGACACCAACAAAAATAGCTGCTTTGTACAGTCAGATAAAAAACTTCTATAGATTTATTTACATTAATTTTAAGAAAATATACTATAGTATAAAACATTATATTTTGAAGCTTTTTTATCTGACTGTACTGAACAGTTCCTATAATTTAATAGTGTCCGAATCGTCAGTGGAAAAATAATATAATTAAAAAGTGTCAATTCGGACACTGTGTCCGAATTTAAAGTGTCATTGTCACTTAGTCAAGAAATCGAAAACCTATGTGTTTATGATTTTATAGGAATTATTATTATAAAATACGGTCGTAACGTGAAATTTTAGAGATAACTTCAGGTTTTTTTTCTATCGAGCAAAATATTTCCAATCGTGTTTTGGAAACAGTCATTCCCTCACACATCGTTCTGTAATACATATTTGAAAATTTTAGTGCGAAATATCTAGAAAATTTTGAAAAATAGCAAATAGAAAACAGTAAGTGTAAGTAAGTATATTAGCCGCCTCTGTGGTCTATTGGCTAAGCTACCCGTTTCATACCCAGAGGTCCCGGGTTCGATTCCCAGCGGGGGGTACATCTTTGTGTGCTCGGTTTGGTGGTAGTAGGGCTGTTAAGTCCGCCTGGCTAGCTACCACCATCTTATCTAAGTCTGTCGCCATAACAATGATGTTTATAGCATTGTTGTGTTCCGGCAGTTTGAGATAAGATAGCCAGTTCCTCAGTGGTTGAGGATTCCGGGTGAAGCGCACCTTCGGCCTTATCGTCACTTTCCATCAGGTGAGATGAAGGCCAAGCGCTTACCCGTTGTCAATAAAAAAAAAACAGTAAATTTTGCCATATTCACCGCTTAACCTCTTAATGTAATCGTGAATTGCTATGAGATTGAATAGCAACGCATCCTTGTGACAAAAAAAGGTGAGTTCCATCTTTGCGTACCAATTTACAATCGACAACGCTAAGACGTTAATTCAATAGAATCGCCATAAAGCGTCTTGCTATGCTAAGCATAGAAGCATCGGAGTCCGGAAATATCAAGTCGTAAGCTCACCGCCGCCCTCCACTTTTCATTCTACATTGTTGTTTTCATTCTACAATGTAGTTGCTGCCTACTCAATTAGCGACTATGTTAACTCGTAAGTGCTCTTTAAAATTCGTACCGACCACTCGCGACCGCGGCCGCCGCCGCCGCCGCCGCTTCAATTTGTTCAGCATAGTTCGAGAGAGCGTTAAATTTTAATAACACACTCGCGACCATTGAGCTATTATAACTGGAGATGACACCTCAATGCAGTTTTTTGCGCACTAAGTTGCGGCTCATGGGCTGCAAACGTCTATACACTGCCAACTTACAAGCGATTGTGGTGCGGTTGCAGTCCATGGTGGAGTAACTTAGTGCGGAAAAAATTGCTTTGCGGTCTTCGATCACATAATAGAAAGTAGATACACAATCCTTTACTAAATCTTAGTGGAACAGTGGCAGCGTTGTCATGATAGTCAATTGATAGTGTTTTTTTAAACTATTACAGTCCACTTCAAATAGAATGGCGTGAAGTTAGTCACAATTCGCGTCGCAGTAGCGAATTTTAGGTGTCACCCCCGCCCGCTAGCAGACCGCAACCCGCGGTAGCCCTACCGCCGCTCGGCACCTGCGCACTGCGGCACTCGCAGCTAAATTCACAACCGCCATCCTTATCGAATCGAACTGTGCCTCCGCTATGATGACCGGAGTCATTTTCTACTTGATATATTCTCTTTCATTCCAGTTCTCACTTTTATACCTCTCGTACTTTCATTCCTCATACTACACTTGCATACATCGCGCTTTTGCTCGTTTTGCGGTTGGGAGTTCCGCCTAACCTGCTCTTGCTGATCTAACTATCATTATTTGTCTTTCTTTATTTCACATTCTTATTCATTTTAAGTGGTCATTTAAGGAAGTAGCCAGTTTGAAAAAGCTAGTATTTTGGGAATTGGTGATAATAGCAACCAGACGTCTCGTGGCAACCAGACGTTAAACCCCTAAAGGCTTTTAAGTACTATGTTTCTTAATTACTTACTACTTTTTAATACGAAATACTTACTTACAATTGATCGTCTTAGGTATTATTGTAGTAGTGGCATCTTACATTTCAGGCACTTTGCTCATAATCGATATTCTTGACGTATACCTAAGTATTTTAGAAGAAAAGCAATTTTTGTAAGAGCTCTAATTCATGTTGACACTTAAAGAGCCTTAGGCGGTGAAAACGGAAAAATTGGCTGTGTTCTATAATTAGCTTTTATTCAAAATATATTAGATATTTCGCACTGAAATTTTCAATGTGTATGACAAAGCGTATGTGTGAAGTGATGAACGAAGCCAAAACACGATTGGAAACATCTGGATCGATAGAAAGAAATCTTGAAGGTACCTCTAAAATTTCATCACATTACGACCGTGTTTAATTATAGTCGTTACAATTATAATTCCTATAAAATCATAAACACATAGGATTTACCTTTTCGATTTCTTGACTGTTTTAGTTTTAAATTTTCAAAAACTAAACACTTTTATTAACATTTTGTTAAAAATGTGAATAGCGCTTACGAATTACCGCGGACCCCGCACCGCGCAACACCCGCTAGGCCCCGCGCAACTACCAATGTTCACTGACCGCCTAACCCCCCTTAACTCGCACACTATCAAACGAAATGCGTACCTAAACATCTCACTAGGTACTTATTTTGTGCGGAAGTTTTGAGAGCATTGATTGAAACGAAGAAGAGGAAGCCCGCCTGTTGCAACCTATGCGGTGTTGCACTGACTGGACCGAACCACCTGCTGCGTCTAGCTATACCGACGACGCTGCTGTACGTGTCCCGACTCCATTACTCTACGAAGGCAGAGGAGATCGTAGAGTACATACGGATCAAAAGAAAACTCACTTTAAGGGTCGAGCGGTTGGAGTCCCGCCACAATGTGAATTTTAATTCATTTGTGGTGAGAGTACCGACCGACCATCTATCGGCCTTTATAAAAGAGGAGTTTTGGCCGAAGGTGTCCTGTTCCGGCGGTTCCGTGGACGGCTACCGGACACCGCGCTGCGTCACACGTCGCCGTGTCTACGTGTAAAATAGTGATAAGGTTTTTATAATATAAATTATATGTATGTTAGTCTATAAGGTATTTATCTATAAAAATTGTGCATGCATCTAGTTTTTATATGTGATTAAAGTTTATGGGTGTAGTCTCTAGTTATAATATCTCATAGCAAGAGACGCGGGAATTCACGGCATTTTACGAGTGCTCTGACGGATTGCGCGACGCCTGTGATGCTGCCAAAACTGGATTACGATTGTTTAACGTCCCAAATTAATAACTTGTCCATCTGTTTGTTCTGCCTTCAGCTTACTACTAGAAAAACGCTCCATACAAATTTAAATTTAATTTTAAACAACAGTTACATAGTTTTTTGACACCGGCTGTAATCGGGTTTGAAAGTGTATCTCTGGGGAATAAAAGCGTAGTTTTATTAAAAGTGTTTCTACGGGGAAAGTGTGTCTCTTGGGAATAAAAGCGTAGTTTTATTAAAAGTGTTTCTACGGGGAAAGTGTATCTCTGGGAATAATTCACTCTGACTACCTAGTTCTAAAAGAATTGGTACGATCCTGAAATATACATGTTTTGCTTCATTTTCTCTTGTGGAGCTTGGTCATGTGGTGGCTATCAACCCATCTGTTTTCTTGGGCATCTCGTCAAAGGCGACTAACGAACTGAGGTTTGCTCATACGTCTAACAGCAAAAAGAAGCGATGTGTTCATCATTACCTAAGCTGAGCACATGTGCAATTGTTATACTTTAATTTAATTTTTTTAATGTTTGACCTCTGTGGACTTCTCCATGGACCCCCTTTGGGGGTAATAGTCGTGAGTGAAGATTGTTGGCGGCATTCCATTTGCTCTGATCCTGACATACAACCTTCAGGACCATTAGGTTGAACTCCCGTTATGTTGACTTTTATAAAAGTTGGATTCCCATTAAGTTGAATTCCCATTATGTTGAATTTTTTTTTTAATATAAAAGAAGGACGCAAACGCGCAGGCGGGTCACCTGATGGAGAGTAATCACCGCCGCCCATGGACACCCAAAAAACCAGAGGATATCGCAGGCGCGTTGCCGTCCTTTAAGGAAGGAATAGGGTACCCTTTACCCTATTTTATAGATACCCTTTTTTATAGATAAATACCTATTAGTCTATAAGGTATTTATCTATAAAAATTGTGCATGCATCTAGTTTTTATATGTGATTAAAGTTTATGGGTGTAGTCTCTAGTTATAATATCTCATAGCAAGAGACGCGGGAATTCACGGCATTTTACGAGTGCTCTGACGGATTGCGCGACGCCTGTGATGCTGCCAAAACTGGATTACGATTGTTTAACGTCCCAAATTAATAACTTGTCCATCTGTTTGTTCTGCCTTCAGCTTACTACTAGAAAAACGCTCCATACAAATTTAAATTTAATTTTAAACAACAGTTACATAGTTTTTTGACACCGGCTGTAATCGGGTTTGAAAGTGTATCTCTGGGGAATAAAAGCGTAGTTTTATTAAAAGGGTTTCTACGGGGAAAGTGTGTCTCTTGGGAATAAAAGCGTAGTTTTATTAAAAGTGTTTCTACGGGGAAAGTGTATCTCTGGGAATAATTCACTCTGACTACCTAGTTCTAAAAGAATTGGTACGATCCTGAAATATACATGTTTTGCTTCATTTTCTCTTGTGGAGCTTGGTCATGTGGTGGCTATCAACCCATCTGTTTTCTTGGGCATCTCGTCAAAGGCGACTAACGAACTGAGGTTTGCTCATACGTCTCATAGCATAAAGAAGCGATGTGTTCATCATTACCTAAGCTGAGCACATGTGCAATTGTTATACTTTAATTTAATTTTTTTAATGTTTGACCTCCACGGACCCCCTTTGGGGGTAATAGTCGTGAGTGAAGATTTGTTGGCGGCATTCCATTTGCTCTGATCCTGACATACAACCTTCAGGACCATTAGGTTGAACTCCCGTTATGTTGACTTTTATAAAAGTTGGATTCCCATTAAGTTGAATTCCCATTATGTTGAATTTTTTTTTTAATATAAAAGAAGGACGCAAACGAGCAGGCGGGTCACCTGATGGAGAGTAATCACCGCCGCCCATGGACACCCGAAAAACCAGAGGATATCGCAGGCGCGTTGCCGTCCTTTAAGAAACGAATAGGGATAAGGGTCAAGTGCCATTATTTCACGCCGGATATTCGTGAGAGGGTGAGAGCCGGGCCAATGCGTGCTACAACGCAGCGTGGCTCTACCACTCAGTCAGTGTCACTCATTTAGCACCACCCAGGGGTCACGTGTAGGGTCTCAAGGGTAAACCTACGGACGCGAGTAACTTTAACCCTTAAAATGAATTCTCTGAAAGTTGGATACCATATTGTTGGATAACGGATAAAATGTTTACTAGAAAAAAATCAACCAGTCTCAGGAAGCTCGAGTGGGATTCGAACCCACGACCTTTGGATTGCCGGTCCACTGCTCTTGATTTTTTTCTAGTAAACATTTTATCCGTTATCTATACAGCATTGTGAATGCAAAATTTCAATAATAAACATATTGTTGGATTCCCATTATGTTGAATTCTCCTTCAGGACCATTAAATTGAATTCTCGTTATGTTGAATCAAGCTGAAAACAATGTAGGGTATTCAAGATGATTGCACTACCGTAGAGTCATAGATTTCGTTTAAAAATACGAAATCTTTTGAAAGTTGTCCTTTGAAAAAATATTATGAGTAACTCAATTACACACGACGAGTTTCACACGCGCCACGAAGTAAATGTGTAGCCTGCTTACAGCCTTGTCTGGAATCATAAATGTACTCCGGACAGGTTCTAAATTCACCCAGCCATGTGGGATGGGCTAATTTGCATTGACAGGGTTGTCACTGAGGAAGGAGAGATATGACGATCTATTCTTTTCTAATACCAAAAACTAATACCAATGGTATTTGTTTGTAATCGTAATTAATTTTCTATTCCGGACATTAACGAATCCCAAAATACTGTATCTCATTACATTTTACGTACGTAAAATGTAATGAGATACAGTCAGTAACAAAAATGCTTTTTAATGCGATTTTAAGTAGTGTTTATTTATACAGAATCATTGGCCTTTTATACAAGTTACAAAAATATTAGGAGTCTCTTATAGGAGTCGTGAAAAGCTACTAACAGACTAAAGACTGCACACATCCAACGGCGCGAAGAGCGGTGATGATGTCGCCATTGTATTTCTACCAAACAATGACCTTTTATAAATAGACTAGTTATACGTGAATTCATTGCATTTTAAAATGGCGAAATTGTTTCTATGACGTAATACACGTCGAAAGGAAAAATCATATCATTAGTCTATTGTTAAAAAGAGATAGACAATATTTTGACTTTTGGTAGTTGACCAATGAGCTCATAGAATTTATGCGCTATCTCGGCCGCCAGTGTTTTTCTCTTTCACTCTTACAGAAAACATAGTATACGCTCCTCACTCATGCGTATCGGATTGGCAACATGGCAAATGTCATCATTAAATGAAAATTTGTATTTTAAATTTATATTTACAATACTTACGAATGAAATAAGACATTTTTATTGTCTCTTACGGTTGCAGTATAATTTTTACAATTTCTGGATACAAGAAGGCATTTTTACCAATCAACAAATCAAAAACTTATAAAGGTGTCGATCGTGTAAATCGTGTTGACGTGACACTGACTGACGTGTGACTGAGTGAAACTCGGGCAATTACCTGAGTTTGTTCTAGTCATTACGGAGGGCAGACAACGTATCTACACATACAATATCATTGCTACCAAACCGATAGATCGAAGTGTCAGCTGATTGGGTCAAAGTCCAATTTATGTATCCAAACCAGATCAAGAAGTTCGTTTATCAAATTTGAAAAGTCTCTGTTTTCACATATATAACTACAAGAGTATTTACAAAATATAGGCACTATGTAGACAAATTATCGTGTTACTTCCCTGATATCTGTTGTTTTACTGTTTGTAAACAGTGTATTTTTATTCACAATACTGCCACTTATAACTTGCAGTTTTTTTAAAACATTTAGTCACAATTTTCTTTAGATAACGTTTCCACACATGTAAAACTTAATTCTGAATTGAAATTACACACGTTTATACTGATATATTCCTGGCAATATTTTTAAGACCTAAGAAGGTTTACGCATTTCGCTATCCCATACAAACTTCCAAGTCGAAATTTTTAAAAACCAATCAGCCAATGTTGATGAAACTTTGCATACTAAAGTAAAACACCGGGATCTAAATAGTTTGTTGAAAACATTTTTAACAAAGGTTTATTTAGCTGAGTTATTGCGATTTAAAGTCCACTATAGAAAGTTTAAAATCGCAATAACTCAGCTAAATAAACGTTTTATAAAAATGTTTTTAACAAACTATGTACCTACTTACCTATTTAGATCACTGTATTTTACTTTAGCATTCAAAGTTTCATTGAAATTAACATATTGAAATGCGTAAACCTTCTTCATAATATGCGGAGTTTATGTTTACGTGACGCAAGCGCCATCTACCCTCTGGGCTCACCACCTATCACGCTGAGCACATGTGCAGTTGTAATTTAGTGAAACGTGGACTATGGCAGTGGACTACTTGCCTAGTCTCTGACTAACCCCTATAGTCGCGAATTATGTATGTATGTATGAGTAAAACAATTATATCTGTGTATTAAACGTTTGAATATATTAAACTGTCCTGTGTTACTCTGTCACTACCCTGTGGTTGACTGGTAGCTAATACCTCAGGCATTAAATTCGTCTAGAAATATAATGTTTCAAAAGTTTAAATAAAAAATAATAAATAAAAAGAACTTAAATGAAGCGGAAACATACGTGTAATAAACAAGCAACATTGAGCAGAATCAATTTGTGAGAAACATTTTTTTTAGTTATTGTAAAACAACTAACCGACGTAGTGTAGCGGTGAAAGAATACTATCACTCCCTCTCTTCCCTTGGGTGTCGTAAAAGGAGACTAAAGGACTAAATACTGCACATACTTACAGCATAGAGTGTATAGAGCAAAAGTGGACTATGGCAGAGGACTGCTTTTGCGGTCCTCATTGCCTAGTCTCTGACTAACCCTTCGGAAATAAATAGTCGTAATTATATGAACGTATGTAGAAGCTTCATAAAGCTTGATGGTGTTTATCAACTATTGTTATTGGTTAGACTCAATCAAATCTCGCGCTCTCGCGTCTCAAGTTCGATTCCTAGATTGGGTTCATATTGTTTTTGTTCAGGTCTACTCGAAAAAGCTTCCACTGAACAAACATTTAACAGAATCTAAATGAAGCGTGCTCTAATAAAATTTATTTGCTAACCAGGATGTAACCCTGGTGTTTTCATCTCACTTGAATAACTCGTTAGATATTTATTTAGTACATGGCATATTTCTCGTGTGTTGTGACCATATTATTATTTCATATTGCTGTTTCTTTAATAAATAGATACAAATATTTTATAATAGATACCCATAATTTAGATAAAAAAGCGAAATACGTATCTTGAGTAAAATACCTATAAGTACTACAAAATTTGGATACATATTGTACGGATAATTTAGTTTCTCATTTGTTAAAAACTTTTCATATTAAGTAACGGTACTTTACGTCTAGTTGTAAATGTACTGTAAGAATACGATTTCCATAAACGTTTGTATGACAAAAGCATCTTCGACATCACGCGATTCAGAGCAAAACGCAAAACACACTCTGTTCCGGTAACAGAAGTTCTGTATGCTGACGATATTTGCCTTATGGCTGACAGCATGAGCGTTTGCAGAATTGTCTCGACTACTTAGACGGGTTCTGTCGCAAATTTGGCTTAGTAATCAGCGCTTCCAAAACCCAGATTTTTAAACAGCGTGCAAAAGGAAAATCTGTTTACCTGCGAGGAAAGCCTCTAGATTAAGTAGAAACTTTCCGGTATCTTAAGAGTCTAGTGCGCAGTGATAATCGTCTCGAGTGAGAGATTTCTGAGGGCCTAGTCAACTGGCAAACGCTCGACCGGTGACAGCGTCAAAATCGCTCATCAAATTCGCTAGGCTACATCGATATCGATAAGCTAAGGGATATAGAACATACAGGCTTGTCTTAGTATTTTTTTGTTTGATGATAATGTAACGCTTAAGTAAGATTAATAAATAGGTAGTAACCACACCGATCCTTTTGAGTTTTAGTGAATTGAATGTCACTTTACTAAGAAATTCGGGTAGACTCCTTGAGACAATTTGAAAAATGAATCAATCGCTTTTTTCGCCGGAAGTTCGCCAGAATAAGTTACTCTATGTCGCCAGACAAGCACGTTTGTAAATAAGTACACACGGCAGCACATCACGCTATCCATTATACATATCTATAACTACGTTGCGGTATGGAGTGTTAGACTTTCTAACTTAGAAAGAAAGTGTCTTCAATTTAATTGGTGGAATTCTCTAGTTTATCAAAATTCCCGAATGGCGAATACAGTCGAATATGTCAAAAACTATCGGCCAATAGTACTACACACATCAAAAGTGTCTAGGGATCAACATATATTTTTGCAATAACTTTTCTCCTGATTGATATTAATTAAAATTTTCTTTAAGGATTCATCAAATAAAGTGTTTTCGTTTGTCTACAGTAACGATAAACCAAGTCACCTTTGCATTAATAAAGAAATTTGCCATTTTCCTAATAAAGGGATTTTTGACATTTGAACCACTAACATTAAAGTTCGAAAAAAAGACTGAAATAACAGTTTTCTTTAAAATTTTATTGGGTAACTTAAACAATTAATAATCCGTGTTTCTACCGCGAACACTAACAACACAAGAACATCGGTTTGGTATACTCAAAATGAGTTCATCCAAATCACGCTGTGGAATGGCCGCCCATGTTCGTTGCAACAACAAAAAAAGGTCTTCTTGCGACTGGATACCCTCCATATTCGGCAGAGCTCTTCTCTGTAGCATATCCCATGCATGCTCAATCGGGTTCAAGTCTGGCGACTGAGCAGGCCAGGGCATGACATTGATGTTAGCTGCGGCGAGAGTCTGTCTTACAACTCTTGCGGTGTGCGGTCGTGCATTATCATGCATTAACTGAAATAAGGGACCGATTTGCACTTGTAGAGGAACGATGACGTCTGATACAATCGTCTCAGCATAAATTTGAGCGTTGAGGTTGCCTCTGATCCAAATCAACTCAGTTCTTCCGCCGATCCAAATACCCGCCCATACCATGATGGTTCCACCACTATAAGGATGGACTTCCTGGCAGGATTTTAATCGCTGTTGGCGTCCAGGGGTTCTCCAGTGTCGTATACGTCTTGTATCCGGTCTCATACCAAAACGAGACTCATCAGAAAAGCACACGAAACGCCATTGTTCTTCTGCCCAATTTCTGTGTTCAAGAGCCCATTGATATCGAATCCTACGATTGTGCATTGCTATAGGTGGTACCCTTAGCGGTCTTCGGGAATGAAGGTTCACTTCATGCAAGCGGTTTCTGACTGTTTGGTCGCTAATTAAGTTCCCTGAAGAGTGATGAAGCCTCACGGCTAACATCATGGCGGTTATTGTTGGAGCTCTTCGAGTTGTGATTTGAATGTATCGGTCTTGTCTCCGTGTGGTGCAGCGATACCGTCCTCCATGGCGCTCAGCCACGGTACCAGTGCTTCGGTAACGTGTCCAAAGTCGACTGATAACACTCTGACTTGTATTCAGAGCTAAAGCCACAGTACGTTGCCGGGAACCAGCTTCTATCATTCCCAAGGTTTTGAGCATTTCTTCCCTGCTTAAATGACGTCGCCGCTCCATAATAACGTTGGTTTTAATCAGTAGTAGGGAAACAGTAGCACTAATAATGTCTTCAATGCGTTGTATGTTTTTATAGGGAAAATATTGACAGCTGATTTTCATCTTTTACTAGAAATTGATTGAAAGTTCCTGTTTCAAATTATGAAATGCACCAAAAAGGATCCATATAAATTTATAAAATCATAAATTTATTACAAAGCCACATCTCAATCTCAAGAAATCCGCATAAAAATGCTTGATCCCTAGACACTTTTGATGTGTGTACTTATAATGATGGCGAGTGACTTACCTACCATAATATGATATTGATATGAGACCAAACCCATTTTTCAGCTTATAATATAAATAAATTAAGACTGAAGACCACAAGCAAACGCTTGCTGCCAAGAATTTCTCAAATATTAACAACTTGACGTCCGTCTGTAATGATTTATGTGATAACACTAAATGTTACAAACCGCGCGAACATTTAAACAGTTTGATCTTAGATGCGAGTACCCACTAGGTAGTGATTAAAACGTTTGCATCTTGTATGAGTACATCGCCTAAAGTAACTCTATGGCGTAGCGGCTAAGGCTTTCGGGTTTAGTTGTCTAATTACAACACCTATCACATTACTTTTCTAATTGATTATTGTCCTAAATAAAATAAAATAAAAAACATTCCAAGTACATGGTTTTGCTAGTTAAATTAAAACTAATTTTAAAATATGCAAACTAGCGAAGCAATGTACTTACTGTTACTTGAAAGGTAATGCTAGAGGTTCAACTAATGCAAAAAGTCCCCGCCCGCGCCGCACCGGTTTGTGATCTTGCCAGTTAGTTACGCAACTTTCACATTACCGAGCTAAAGGATGGGTAACCAAATAAAAAGCGTCTCGAGCTCCTCCGTGCTTTGGAAGGCACGTAAAGCACACTGCGGTTGTATTGGCTCAGGGCTTAAGCCTGTTATAGCCCAGTCTGCCTTAGTGCTGTCGTTCATGTGGGAATGTTCAGGACGTTCATAGGATGACGATGAAGACAACATCGCCTTAATATAGGATTGTTTCATTGTTACTTATTTATAGCGGTAGGTACCGAAAATAATTGAAATTAAAAGTCAAATCATTTATTAAATATACGCCTTCACAGACACAATGACATAATCGTGGTCTCTACGCGACAAGTTAAAATATTTATTTATTTTACATTATTTATTTCACTGCCATTCATTATGAGTTGGTTGATAATGTTTCGAAATAAAACATAGGATTATTTATATGTTTACCAAAAATAATTTTAAAACAATTAATTTTGCATGCTGATGCAGCATTAAATATTGGTGTTATTATGATTAACCATGCTTTTTGAAGGTATCCAGAATCTCCTAAGAAATTGGAATAATATACTTACTTATAGAAAATTGTCATACATAAAAAGTTAGTAGGTAGTATATATTTAACAAAAATAATTTAAAAACAATTAATTTTATTTATTTATTTTATATTCACAGGTGAATCGACAGTTCTATAAAAAGTATAACACTGAAAATGTGAAACAGCAAACCATTTACAGATTCACACAAATAAAAATGTGATAGTAACATTACAAACTCAAGCAACAATTACAATCGATTACTTCACAATCGCCAAATTGATAATAACTAAACTATTACAGAGTATGCTAGATATGGAACTTAATTTGTATTATATGTATAACAAGCCACCTTATGTTAAGCCACCTATTTAAAGAAAAAACAATATTATAACAAACACAATAGAATCCACCAGATTTAATAATCGGATAATAATAATGCAAGTTTATACATATAATTACCTTTGTATGTTGATAATGAATCAAGTACAACTTCAATAGCTTAATGTTATGACTAGTAGAAATTGATATAAGTAGGTACTTAAACATTTTCTATAGGTACCTACTGCAAGTAAAATTAAATATCAAGTAAAAAATAACATTAATGTTGTATTTCTTAATATATTCTTATTTCCTTACCTAACTCTCTCAAAGTCAAAGTTTATTAAATATGAGGCTTCACTTTCTCTTATTGACATTAAAACTATATGTGTATAAAAATAAATGCCAATTGTGTGTATAAGAAGGTACTGTTTTTTAGTACCTACCTAAGTAAATCTTTTTAATAAAGTACAATAAACTTAGAACTAAATTAACTTTATACTTAATTTTTCCCCATCATATAAACCAAATCACTATTTTATGGGTTAAATATATTTATGGCACACTGTTCCTTTTCTTAAAATAAAAATGTTGTCAACGAAGGTACTGTTTTTTTGTACATAAGTAAATCTTTTTAAATAAAGCACAATAAACTTAGAACTAAATTAACTTTATACTTAATTTTTCATTATCAAATAAACCAAATTACTATTTTATGGATAAATAGATTTATGGCACAGACTGCTCCTTTTTGTAGAATAAAAACGTTGTCAACATTAGAGCTCCACAAAAAAAAATCATATAAATAACTAAATTCAACGATGCCAAAGCCATGTTCAATGCAGTTTCATTGTTGGATATGACATGTGGTACACACCCCTCCTTTCTTGTGAGTCTGATGCAGCATTAAATATTGTTGTTATTATCATTAACCATGCTTTTTGAAGGTATCCAGAATCTCCTAAGGAATTAGAACAATATACTTACTTATAGAAAATTGTCATAGATAAAAAGTTAGTAGGTAAGTACCTATGTATTATACAAAATTGCTTGATATTGTTTTTTACCAAATAACCATGTTTGTTCACCATTCTGAGGAAGTCCATCCTCCAAATTATGAAGTAACATTTAAGATTTTTGAATCGTCGTCTCAAATCTGCAAAACCACATAAAATAGTTTTATCTTTATGTCAATACTCTTTATTCTAGCAATTTTAACAAGACTGACATTTCCCGGTAAATCCCAATATAATAATAGGCATAATACTTACCTTTATTATGTAAGTAATAATTTATTTATTAAAACTTACCGTTTGAACGTAAGGACTGATATCTTTTCCTATTAAGAAAGATGCTTGTCTGTATAAGATTTATAGGGTATAGTCAATAGGTACACCTTACTACACTTAGAGCCTTGGTTTAATACTCTAAGCTATCTGGCAAATTAAATCTTCATTGGAACCTGTAAAACAAATAGGCAATCTAAGTTATAAATTGATAAATGGACATTATGGATAGGTTACATTTAATATTTATACAAAAAGTCCCTTACTGTTGTCTTATTCTTGACCTTTCTTGTCATGATTAAAGGTACTTAGGTGGATTTATTTGGCCCAAATGTTTGTATGGTTTGAGAGCCCCTACAAATTGTTATGCAGCGACTTGCTCTTCGTTGCGGAAAATGTTGCATGACACACATTTATTTGGTCACTCACATCGCAACAACTATATCAGCATGCAATTCCCGGCAGACCTTAGTTAGATATTTGAAAGTTCGTAAACGAGAACTCCGAGAACTATTCACAAGTACAACAAACTCGATTTCGTTAATTTGCTCCAAGTAACGTAGGGAAACATTTCTTCCTTAGCGCCTGAGCACTTGATTATCGCAGTCCACAATAGCCCTAAAAAGAGCATTTTAAACAAAACTTTCAACACAACACAACTATTCCTTCATCAGCTGATCAAACAATCGCCATTTTGTGTGAATTTTTATCTTCAATGTTTGAGTGATCGCTAGATTAGCGATTCTTGGCTTGTCAAACTGTCAATTAGGTCTATTTTAGCGTAAATTTTACGTCGTAGGTAACTTTTGCTTATGTCAATCCCATACATTCGGTTTATCGTAGCGAAGATTTCGTAGCGTTTAATTTGTTTGCCAATTGACTAGGCCCTCTGTACGGATCGCGAAAGTCGCTGCGGCCTTTGGTGGACTAAACCGACGAGTTTGGGAGTCACATGACCTGAAACTCCACACAAAGCTCGCTGTATACAAAGCGATAATTCTACCTTTGTTGCTTTATGCCTCGGAGACCTGGTGTTTGTACAAAGGAGACATCAGACGGCTTGACATATTTCATATGAAGTGTCTTCGGGCAATTCTTCGGCTGAGCTAGCAGGATCGCGTTCCAAATTCGGAGGTTCTACGTCGAACAAAGATGTCCGAAATGGAGTGTCTTCTCATGAAAGGCCAACTTCGCTGGTGTGGGCAACTTGTTCGCATGGAGTCTACCCGGTTGCCAAAACAAGTGTTTTACTCTGAGCGTAGCTCAGGTAAACGCAAACCGGTCAGTATCTGCGTTACAGGCACGTCTTGAAACGCCACCTGACTGCTATTGGCATGCCTGGTAAGTTGTGGGAGAAGCTTGCCACTCAGAGATCGAACGGCGATCTGCTGTCAACCTGGGTCTACAAAACTTTGAACGTGCCCGTCTTGAAGATCTTGACGCCAAACGCCAGATTCGATAAACTCGACCCAAGCCCTCTTACAACTATACATATGATGCTAGTGGGTCTCTTCATTGTGCTTCCTGTAACAGGACTTTCAAAACTAAATTTGGTTTTGCAAGTCACGCTCGCGCCCATGCAAGGCTAACGCTATACTAGCTAAGGGTGTCGCCGTCGACGGATACGTCTGGCAGGACATCATCATTATTTAATTAATCTGTTTATGACCGTTTGTTACCTTAATGAATAAAAATAAATTAAATATTTTCGTATACATACATATATGTTGTAATTTTCTTTAGCACTTAAAAGTAATAATAAGTAAGTAGGTAAATAATAATTTCTACCGGGATAAAATGTTTACTAGAAAAAAATCAACCAGTCTCAGGAAGCTCGAATGGGATTCGAACCCATGACCTTTGGATTGCCGGTCCACTGCTCTAACCGCTAAGCTACCGAGACCCCAGAAGACTCGTTGAATTCTTCTAGTAGTTGATGATTTACGCTGCAAGCCAGCGGTATTACGTCACTGTGAAGTCTATTATATATATATATTCGAGCTTCCTGAGACTGGTTGATTTTTTCTAGTAAACATTTTATCCTATACCTATATATAGCATTGAAATGCAAAATTCCAATAATAAAGATAATTTCTACACTTATTTCTTTCTTAGGATGGATTCGACCAAACTGGAATAAGGTCTTATACCTAGATTAAGCGCCAAATTTGTATAAACTAATCTCGGAGTAAGTCTTATTCCAGTTTGGTTGAATCCACCCTTAATGGATATTATTGTACATATACTATTCATCATTATCTGGGGCCTTCACCATCAACTCTTTAAGCAGTATTATTTAATCTTACTATGCTTGTTTCTATACGAATTTTGGATAGTAACATTATTGTAATACTGGTAATAATATGACATATTATACTGAGGAAGTCGTTAGCGCCTGGCGCGACCCGATTACGATAGATAAAGCTAAGTAACTTTGGCAATGACAAGCTTCAGGATTAGTGACCAGACTTGGTTATGTCGAATGCATCTATTTAGTCATCATCATTCTATCTCTAACTATTCATATTCCGATCACTGTTTATTAACCACAACTGTACCAACGCTTCTCTATAGAAGCGTGTCATGTATCTATTAGTCTCTATAGACTAATAGACACGTGACACGGAAGTAGACACATTAATATCATGTCACATTTGTGCCTTGACACTTTACTAGGTACCATGTCACACCAACTCACTAGTAACGATCGCTCTCGTGCAATACTATTATTTATTCTGTGACGATGCACTTGGTATAATACGGTACAATGTGTGTTAGCTACCTCTGAGGCCGACCGTATCGTACCACCCCTAAACAAGGTAATTACAAAAGTTATATTGCTTTAACCTTCATCTAGAATGTTTAATTATAGAAATATGGTGGGCTAAGTTACCCGCCAAGTTATGAATATTATAAAGTGGGAAAAGTTGAAATTATCCCCACGGAAGAGTGTTAAAAACTGGCCCTGCAAAAGTATTTTAGACGCTGCGGCCTTATCATTTTCTTGCCCAACTTGAACCTTCTTGGTTGGTTAAATGAAATTGAACTAACGTACTTGCGCGTTCGGTAAACGAAACGAAAAATTAAAAAACTTTCCCAACCGCCTCCGTGGCTGATTAGAGGTATTAGAGTGGGAAAGTGTATATTCGTCTATGTCTATGGGTAGGTACGTATTAAAATCAGATAATTCATAATACCTACAACTAAAATTCCTACGTTTAAAACATCGAAAATCAAAATACCGAATGAGTGAAATACCTATTACCCGATATATCGAAGCTCAATATTATTATGACGATTTTCAAATAATCGAAAGTTCAAAATCACGAAAGTTCGAAATACCGAAAGTTCAAAATCTCGAAAATTCAAAATACCGAATTTTATAAGACCCAATTTAAGGTTATGTTTTTTTATTAGACAACAGAAATACTAGCTGCCCTCCTCCTGTAGGTCACGTGATAGGTTCGAAATTCGTTCGTTTACATTGTAAAAACAAGGTTAATCTAACGATTTTCGAAATTCGGCCTTCCGTTCATAGGTCTTATGAAATTCGGAATTTTAAAATTCGGCATTATAATACGTACCCATTTCTATACTTACCCTGGGATTACTCACCAACTCACATTTAGCCACGTTTAACTACCTAACCGACAAAAACATCATACATACATCTCCGAAGGGTTATTTAGAAACTAGCCTCTCAGTCTTGGTAACGAAATGTCTAAAAATTTTGACAGCAGGTGCGATTTTTCGAGAATTTCTAATTTGCAAAAACGGAAAAAATAAAAATATGAAGACAGTTCATGTTAAATTTTGCATTCACGATGCATAAACTGTACCACAGAACCGAAATAATCGACCTTGTTCGTTCATACAAAAGTAGTCTCTAAGCGTTTCAATACACGGTACAAAGTCAAGTGGAGAGCGCGGCCAGCGCGGCCATATTTGGCCGCTTGGGGTCTGACGGAAGAGCGAGTTTTTAGGTGCGGCCAAATATGGCCGCTTGGGGGCTTGAGAGACTAGGCAAAGAGGACCGCAAAAGCAGTCCTCTAACGTAGTCCACTTTTCACCAAATAGCGACTGCACATGTGCTCAGCGTGACAAGTGGTGAGCCCATCGGCTGCTCTATGCTGTTGAAAGTATGTGCAGTCTTTAGTCCGTTAGTCGCCTTTTACGACACCCAAGGGAAGTGAGGGGGGTGACACGATTACAAAACATGACTGAAGACTAAGCTGTATCCGTTTGCCTAAAACGGAGAACATTCATACACAGATAGGTTCACGACTAGTATTCCCAAAGGGTTAGTCATATCTTTATTATTGAAATTTTGCATTCACAATGCTATATAGATAACGGTTAAAATGTTTACTAGAAAAAAAATCAACCAGTCTCAAGAAGCTCGAGTGGGATTCGAACCCACGACCTTAGGATTGCCGGTCCACTGCTCTAACCGCTGAGCTACCGAGACCCCAGAAGACTCGTTGAATTTTTCCTAGTAGTTTGATTACGCTGCAAGCCAGCGGTATTACGTCACTGTGAAGTCTACCCTCACATTCGAAAGAAATACTATTGCAAGTATAATAACAATCGATAAAGACGTATCTTTATTATTGAAATTTTGCATTCACAATGCTATATAGATAACGAATAAAATGTTTACTAGAAAAAAAATCAACCAGTCTCAGGAAGCTCGAGTGGGATTCGAACCCACGACCTTTGGATTGCCGGTCCACAGCTCTAACTTTTTTTTTCTAGTAAACATTTATAGGTAAGTCATAGACTAGGCAATGACGACTGCAGAAGCAGTCCAATGCCATAGACGTTTCACCAAATTACAACTGCACATGTGCTCAGTGCGATAACCCATCCGCTGCTCTATGCTGTTGGATGTACAGTCGATGACGAGTATCGATCATTGCATCATCTATTATTTTTTAAATTCATATTTTGTATTTTTATGACCCGGTAACGACATTTTTTTTTGTTGTAAATGTCGTTGCTTCTGTGCGCTGTTGTTTCTTGTGCCCGTTCTTTGTCACAGTAAAAAAATGACGTCTTGAATAGGTGGTAGGTAGGTTAAAAAAGATTTGGACGATTCAGAGTACTTATTAATTGAGTTTATTGAATAAATATATTTTGACTTTGACTTTGACTTTGATCGAATAAGCGAATATCGCCGAAAAGTGGAGTACCTCGACTGTATGTGCAGTCTTTAGTACGTTAGTCGCCTTTACGACACGGAAGAGTGAGAGTTAGCCGCTATACCAAGTGGCAAGACGAACATAAAGAACTAGAAAAGACCTTAAAAAAGATGGCCTCCTTTAGCCAGGGAACAAAGAGGCACCAAAAGCACTAAAGCACGTAGAACTCGTAATATCTTAGGCAAAAAAACAAAACAACTTCAGCTATTTCATGAATCGTTGGAATAACTCTAACTGTCTGCGAGGTTATATTTCTCATATAGTTGAATTTATTGAAAAAGAGACAGCAAGTATCGCAAAAGCAGTCCTCTCTGCCTTAGTCCACTTTTCACCAAATTGCACCAAATTAACAGGCGGTGAGCCCATCGCCGCTCTATGCTGTCGGATGTATGTGCAGTCTTTAGTCCGTTAGTCGCCTTTTACGACACCCAAGGGAAGAGAAGGGGTGGTAGTATTCTTTCACTGCTACGCGACACGGTACAAATATACATTAACATAGAAAACAACCAGACACAGAATAAATAACCTGAAATCCCCAGACCTGAAATCAATTTAGAAAAACAGTCTTTCTCTCAATTGACCCGACCGGGAATTGAACCCGGGACCTCAAGATGGCGCGACACCAGACCCGGCGTGCTTACCACTCGACCACGGAGGTTGACAAAACTACTACTATGAAGAAGCCATAAGGATAAAACTATGAAGAAGCCATAAGGAGGAAGGTAGGGAAAGGGAAAACCAAAGATGGGAAGGAAGAAGTAGAAGTGATATATGAGAAGAAGACAAGAAATCCGCACGTGGCACACATGGTGGTCAAGGTGGCCCCAGCAATTTGGCAGCAGCTGACAGAGGCGGGGACTCTTCAACTACAATGGGGAGTCTCCAGAGTGGAAGATCAGTCCCCGCTAATCCAGTGCTCCCGCTGCTTGGGCTACGGCCACATCAAGCGGGTCTGTCAGGAGCAGCTGGACAGCTGCAGCCACTGTGGGGGCAACCACTTATATGCCACGTGTACGGAGAAGTTGAGTCCCCCCCGCTGCCTTAACTGCGAGAGAGCCGGCCTGGAAGAAAAGTCCCACAACACCTTTAATGAGGTGTGCCCAATAAGGGCTAAGTGGGACAGGCTGGCCAGAGCAAAGGTAGCGTACAGGTGCTAAGGGCAAGACGTCGGTTCCAGAAAACAAGAAGAAGTACGAGATAGTGCAGGCGAACCTCCAACGCAGCAACAATGCGACCTCAGAACTGCTGGCAGAGATTGCCAGCAGGAAAATCTGTATTGCACTCATTCAGGAGCCGTACGTAGGTAATAGAGGTGTGATGGGTGATGTGTCCGGAGCGAGGATCGTCCAAGCGGCGCACGAGGTTGGGAAAAATAATAAAGCCGCCATACTAATAAACAACAACAATATTACCATCACGCAATTTCCCAACCTCACAACTGCCAACTTAGTAGCGGCTAAGTTGGCAACAACCGAATGGACGATCGGAGTAGTATCTTACTACTTCGAGCCGGACATAGACATCGAGACCTACATACGGCTCCTGAAAAAGATGATAGAAGAACTAGGTTGCAGTAAGCTCATCGTTGGAGGGGACGCGAACGCCTGGAGTGAGTGGTGGGGTAGTGCAAGGAGCGATAGTAGGGGTGCAGAGTTGGTAGGTGTTTTCATAGAGTTGGGCCTTGAAATATTAAACGAGGGAAACACTCCAACTTTTGATACCTGGCGAGGAGAAAGGAGATATAAGAGCTCAGTGGACGTGACGTGCTGCTCAGACGACATGGCCAAGCTGATACAGGAGTGGAAGGTGGAAGAAGGAATGACGACCTCGGACCACAACGCCATTACTTTTAAAATTAACTTAGAGGAAATAAAGGAGATTGAAGACACGAAAACTACAAGGAAGTACAAAACAAATAAGACAGACTGGAGTAAATTTAAGGAAGAATGCAAGAGAGAGTTTGAGAAGAGGAAGGTAAATGTAGAGGAAGTAGAAAGAATAAAGGAAGTGAGTGAATTAGAAGAAAAAGTAGGTGAATATATAGGAAGCATAGAGGAGACATGTAACAGAATGTTGAAAAAGAAAAAAGTTAAAAAACAGATAAAATTGGCGTGGTGGTCCGAGGAGTTGGAGGAGATGAAGAAGGAAAAGAATAGGAAGAAGAGAAGAATAAAATGGGCAGCGCCAAAACGTTTGGCACATGTCGTGAAGCAGTACGTCGAAGCGAAGGAAAGATACCAGTTGGAAATGGAAAAGGCCAGGATCAGGAGTTGGAAGGAGTTTTGTGAGAAGCAAGAGAGGGAAACGATGTGGGAGGGAATTTATAGGGTAATAGGAAAAACAAAGAAGGCGTATGAAGATCTGCCGATAGCCAGGGATGGCAAAAACACCAGCCCAAAAGAGTCGGTGCGCATCATGGCCGAGAGCTTTTACCCGGAGGACACCGAATTGGGGGAGAACGAGGAACACAAAGAAGTGAGAAGAAGGGCAGCCGAAGCGAATGAGGGTAACAAAGATGACCTTTGCGACCCCCCATTCGTGGAGGCTGAACTTCTCCACGCGGTGACCTCGTTCAACCCCAAAAAGGCTCCGGGTAGCGATGGCTTCACGGCCGACATTTGCGCAGCGGCCATAAATGCCGACTCTAAATTATCCCTGGCTATCTTCAATAAATGCCTGGAAATCTCCCACTTCCCCAAGCCCTGGAAAGTAGCGACCATCATCTTGCTTCGAAAGCCCAACAAAGAAGACTATACGCACCCCAAATCCTACAGACCGATAGGGCTCCTGGCTATTTTAGGAAAAATTCTAGAGAAACTTTTAGTAAAGCGAATTAGATGGTATGTGCTGCCCAAACTGAACCCTAGCCAATACGGCTTTGTGCCACAACGCAGTACCGAAGACTCCCTCTACGACATGGTCCGGCGAATCAAACAGAATCTGGTAGAGAAGAAGATAATGGTACTGATTTCGCTGGACATAGAGGGAGCCTTCGATAATGCGTGGTGGCCCCAAATTAAATGTCAACTAAGGGAAAAGGAATGTCCGATAAATCTGCGGAGGCTGGTAGATAGTTATTTGGAGGACAGGAAGGTGACGGTGAAGTACGCAGGGGAACAATTTAGCAAAAACACCAACAAGGGCTGCGTCCAAGGTTCCATAGGCGGGCCCTTGTTTTGGAACCTTATTTTAGATCCCCTGCTAAACGAACTCACCGTCGCCAATGTATACTGTCAAGCCTTCGCAGATGATGTCGTCCTAATAATTGAGGGCAGCACAGCCGGAGAAATCTCCATAAAGGCCAATTCCGTTCTCTCCCGTGTCCAGAAGTGGGGTGTGTCGAACAAGTTGAACTTTGCGCCGCACAAGACCAAGGCGATGGTCATAACCAGGAAACTAAAGTTCGACACACCGCGTCTGGAGATGGGAGGGACGGCAATTGAGATCGTAGACAGTATTAAAATTTTAGGGTTAATTGTAGACAATAAGCTTTTATTTAATAAACATATTCAATATGTGTGCAACAAAGCTATAGGTATCTATAAGGGAGTGTGCAGAACGGCGAGGGCTACCTGGGGACTACATCCTGAAATAATCAGGACAATATACAAGGCAGTAATCGAACCTGTGATCTTGTACGCAGCTAGCGTCTGGTCCGCGGAAGCGAAAAAGATAGTCTCCAGGAAAGCCCTCGATGTAGTATTGAGAGGATTCGCGCAAAAAATCATTAGGTGCAATAGGACAGTTTCCCTTAACGCTGCTTTAATACTGTCGGGGCTGCTTCCGCTGGATCTTCGGATCCAAGAAGCATCCCGGCTTTTTGAAGCAAAGCGCGGGAAACCCCAGGCAGTATTGAGTGGCAGGAGGGTTGAGCAGCGCGTACCCTTTATCGAGAACACCCACCCCAGTAGGATACTAAATTCAAAATTTACCTGTTTGGAAAACGCGGAAGAGGATAGCGAGGTGGCAGAAGGCTTGCCTAAGATCTACACTGACGGTAGTAAGCTGGAGGGGAAAGTCGGAGCAGCCCTGACCTGTTGGGAGGGGTCTGTTGAGACGTGTACCCGAAAATTCAGACTGGAACCGTACTGTACGGTCTTTCAAGCCGAGCTATACGCTATCCTCCAAGCGACCGAAATTATCATTGGCAAAAAATTCGAAAATGCGGCTATCCTGAGCGACTCGAGGTCGGCTCTCCAGACGCTGATAGATCCAGACTCCTCGCACCCAATCACGAAGGCGATACAGGGTAACCTGGAATTCCTGAGAGACAACCACCAACTAGTCTCTCTCTACTGGATACGGGCCCACGTCGGAGTGAAAGGGAACGAGAGAGCGGATGAATTAGCGAAGGAAGCCGCCCTCAAACTGAAGACCAGAGCGGACTATGACTGCAGCCCCATCTCGTTCGTTAAACGTCATTTACGGGCGGAAACGATCGAGCAGTGGGACTGCAGGTATAGGACCGAAGCCACAGCCGCGACCACCAAGGTCTTCTTTCCGAATGGGGTGGACGCACACAATACGGTGAGAAAGATGTCCATCGACCGAACGGCGTCGCAAATCCTGACAGGGCACGGGGGATTCTGTGCATACCTGCACAGATTTAAGCGCAGGGACAGCCCCTCGTGTGCCTGTGACCCGACCATGGACGAGGACATCTTTCACATCCTACTCGATTGCCCAATACACACTAACACTAGGTACACTCTGCAACAAAAACTAGATACACACTTAAGTAAAGATACCCTAAAGGAGATAATTAGTAATAAGAAAGAAAGAAAAGTCTTTATGGAATATGCCGGAAAAATCGTGAATACTGTAAATAAGAGAAATAAGGACGATTAGATATAAGAGAAACTATAAGCAAGACCACATTGTGGCAGGTGTAAAGAAAGGGATGAAAGAGAAGCATCAATCGAAATTGTAATTAGAGAAAGGAAAACTCTCAAAATGGAAGTATAAATATATACATGTACAATAAATATAAGAAACAAAAGAAACAAAAGAAATTGTAAAAATACTAGAACTAAGAAATGTAATAATTAGAAATTAAGTAAAAGAAAAAAATGTTTTAAGTAAGGAAATTATATCAGTACATAAGATAAAGTGTAAATTAATATAAGTAAAAAATGTATTAGTTTTAAGAATTTATGTATATAAAAATAATAAAAGAGAGAAAAAAAGAGAGAAATAAAAAAAAGAAAAGAAAAGAAAAGAGAAAAGAAAGAAAAGAAAATAGAGTTGAGCTCTTCAAGCTCTTGTTTCACTAAAAAAAGCCCAAAAGTCCCAAAAAACAAAGAACAAAACAGAAAACCAAAAAACCTGCCAAAAAGCGGGAGCAGCCAGCTATAAAAAAAAAAAAAAAAAAACTACTACTAACTACTACTAATAGGCACTAGCCTATGGTTAAGCATGCAACACCTTAGACCGCCTGTTCACCAAGCAGGTTGGTAGTCAAATGTATACCCAGTTTATTAAAAAAAAAAAACTAGCCTAGGAATGGGACGTTTACAGGCTGATAATGATGATTTAACAGCAATTGTATAACTTCTGTAAGATTATCCATTTTGTGTGTAAATAAAGGCGTAACGCAATTCCATGACAGGCTATTTAATCACCCGGAATCAATAAGATATCAATTACAACTAATTTAAACAAGATTCAATTCAATTCTATTTATAACCATGTCCGTAGCGGTGAAGGAATACTTCCACCCCCTCTCTTCCCTTAGGTGTCGTAAAAGGCGACCAACAGACTAAGGTCTGCACATACATCCAATAGCACACAGCGGCGACTGGCTCCCCACCTGTCACGCTAAGCACATGTGCAAGCGCTATTATGTGAAAAGTGGGCTAAGGCAGAGGACTGCTTTTGGTGTCCTCATTGCCTAGTCTCTGACTAACCCTTCGGGGATAACAGTCGTGATTATATGTATGTATGTATGTATGTACATTTAAACGGCAATTTTGCGTGTAAAGGCGTAATACAATTCTTTGGCAGCTATTTAATCACCCGAAATCAATTACAACTAATTTACCACGGAGAGTGTGCCGGTGAGTTTTTCGAGCTCATTCCACCATCACCCTTTTACCACCGAACCTCCAGACGGACTGAAGGATATCATCCCCACCTAGTAGAAGTTCCATTATGTCGCACTAAACGCTTCATGTCATCATTTTTGTTGCGCACTGGCAAGGAGTGGAATTCTCTGCCATCGTCTGTGTTCCTAAAAACTATAACCTGAATGCCTTCAAGGCCAGAGTTAATAGGCATGTTCTGGGGCAGCTCGCTCCACCGTAGACCTCATCTACGCTCACCATCAGGCGAGATCGAGGTCAAGAGCTGTCTTATTAAGCATAAAAAAAAATTAAACAAGATTCAATTCGATTTTAACTGCCCTCGACTGTACATCCAACAGCATAGAGCTGCGGATGGGTCATCACACTAAGCACATGTGCAGTCGCTATTTGGTGAAAAGTTGACTATGGTAGAGGACTGCTTTTGCGGTCCTCATTGCCTAGTCTTTCACTAACCCTTTCTATTAATGTATGTTTGAGTTTGAGTTGCAACGTGCAAAAGCAGTTTCGAACATTAGCGAGCGTTGCTACTAAGATGCGATGCGATGTTAATCTTTAAAAAAATTGTTTTATAATTATCTAAGGCGAAGCTTCATAAAGTTTGATGGTGTTCAATCATAAATATTTTTTCTTTTGACATCGTAAACCGTCGTCGATACAGCGGATCTGTTATTATAATGGATTTGGCATGTCGCCAGATGGTGTTGACGAATATGAGCTTTTATAATTTTAATGTCGGAGCATCGTCTTCACAGCGCTGTCGTATATTTGCCTTATTCGAGGAAAAAGAGGCAATTAAAATAAAATAATTAAATATAACTAGACATAACTTATTATCGTAAAGAGTGGAAGGGGAGTAATGAGACCTTTACCTAGCGGTGGGACAAGCCAGACTGAAATGAATAATATTACTTAATAAATTTTATAGTAATTAAATGCGATTTCATAACCGTGTTGCGTAGCGGTAAAAAAAACACTACATTACATATAGTTTTTTTTAGTTTCCTGACGTTTCGAACCCTTTAGAGGGTCCGCAGTCACAGTGAGTGGTTCCCGGTAAAAAGTGTTTCATTTTAATGTGTAGTGCTCTTTTAAAACTTAGATAAGAATTCTAACATCCCCTCTCTTTCCTTGGGTGTCGTAAAAGACGAGTAACAGACTAAAGACTGCACGAACATCCAACAGCATAAAGCGGCGATTGGCTCACCAGTTGTCACGCTGAGCACATGTGCAGTCGCTATTTGGTGAAAAGTGGACTATGGTAGGTGACTGCTTTTGCTGTCCTCATTGCCTAGTCTCTATATATCCCTTCGGGGATAATAGTCGTGATTATATGTATGTATTTAAATAATTTCATAGCAATTAAACGCGACTTGATTACCGTAAAGAGTGTTTTCCCAATTCAGTATAACTTTAATACAACGAACAAAGTGTCTGCGTAATAAATGGTGTACGGTGTCTGTGTAATGAAACTCTCAACTCCAGAGTAATGTTTCAACATAATTATTACACACGCATTCTTACTAAAATAATGACCTAACTTAAAATTTTTCTTTTTATTAAATTAAGTTGTAAACTCTGCTCTTTAAAGACGATATTACAGTAAATTAAAATTTTGAGTTCGGTCTATATTTTACTAAGCATGTACTTTTCTAACATGTTGCGTTGCGTACGAAATTCACACTCGCCTCTGTTAGTATATTATCACGTAGAGCATACTTTCGTGCCGCGTTCCGTAGCGGGTCATAATAATAACACTACCACCCACTCTCCTTCTTTTAGTTTTGTTTCTTTTTTTTTTGAGTGTGAGTGCTGTTGGTCGCAGATGACCTTTACAGCGTTACCGGGCTTGTTTGGGGGCGGCGGGAAACTTAAAGGTTCCTCAAGCCGTGATGGTCGAAATTCCGGTAGGGGATGGCATCTCGCCGCAAGCGAGTCTCCGACCCCCCCCCCCCCCCCCCGCGCCCCCAGAGCCTCTGGGGGTTCGAGCCGGTAACCTTTTAGTGTCGTAAACGGCGACTAACGGACTAAAGACTACACACACATCCAATAGCACAGAGCGGCGATGGGCTCAGTACTCATCACGCTGAGCACATGTGCAGTTATAACTTGGTGAAACGTGGACTACTTATGGGGTCCTCATTGCCTGTCTCTGACTAACTTATTATTATTTTTAAATATATTGTTTGTAATTCTTTCAAGATTTAAGTATCAATATTTACCAAAATTCAATTTAACACTTAAAGTTAAATTAAAAAGAGTCTTTAACGATTACTTTTTTTTTTTTTGCTTATTAACTTACTTTTTGTTACATTAGGAAAACCTGTAATTGGTCTTAATTTAAGTAATTAGCTACTATGTAAGACTAATTGTCTGTAAACGCTGTCAGTTTTCTGAATAAAATAAAATAAAAAAATAAAAATCCTTTGAGGATAAAAGACGTGAATATATTATGTATGTTTGTATGAATACCTGCGTACCGTAGTGCACGTTAAAATCCCGGAACGGAGTTGGGTGACGCGGCACTTTTGGCAAGATATTACGACGACGTGTCCGGGATTAAGATTGTCGGGGGTAAACATGGAAACATACGGGAGCTTGTTGTGATTGCTACGGCCTAAACAGTTAGAACAGATTGTGAATGAGGAGTTCTGTTGAAATAGGGCCTCTACCGCTGCAGATTTCTGTTGAAATACGTCCTCTAATATCTATATCAGGAATTTTGTGCCATCATGCGTCTTTACTAAATATACTTTGTGGGGACGCGGACCTGGCCGACTTCGGGTATAGTTAGGAAAACCGCTAAATGCAAAACCATTTGCAAATAAAGCATTAGGTACCAAATATATCCTATTTCGATACAATAATTAGCTTGACTGAAATCGAGTATAGTTAGTAGTTTCATCAAAAAAGCACAGTATAATTTGTCTCTGTCATGCACATAGATTTGTTTGTTTACGTAATTTTAGTGCGAAAGCCGCTGACTAGATAATGGACACAAATCATCATTTCTCTGAAATTTACTAAATTTTTGACGATTAAAAGATACGATAAGAAACGAGTTCATTTTTCAAAATATAAAATATCGGAAAGCACTCCAAAAAATACCAGTTTAGCCTACTTCAGTCAGTCGTCGTTCCTCAAGAGATTTGGTGAAATTTAAACTAAAAATCGCATCCAATCCGGCCGCCCCACCAAACTAAAAAAAACAAAAAAATCTATTCGTAAAAGGCAACATTGTCTCATCCATCGCTAATATTAATCTAAATGTGTATTAATTTCATTTATTACTAATCGCTCGCCGGTCAGGTATGTTTAGTAGGTAATAATAACAAAACGTTAATTACAAAATATACCCGATTACGGCACCCCAACTCGGATATGTTTAGTAGTCCATTTTTGCTAAATCTTTATGCTACTAACTTTAAGCGACCAAAACTCTATGGGGATTCACCACAAAGTATGTTTAGCAATTACGCGGCCATCATGGCGCTTTAGTAAATGTCCATATGGGAGGATTTATCCTTTGCTGAGGCAAAGAGACCACACCCGTACAGCCATTGGGTCCGAACAAAATGTCTTACAGTCATAATTTTCTAACACAAGTAAGTGTACTTCTTCTTGATAAAAATAAATCATCGAGTAGGATTCCAACATGTACCTGGCATTCTGGGTCGGTCCCTACCAAATACGTTTTTACAATCAAAGTCAAAGTCAATAGTCATATTATTTATTCAATGTAAACCTTTACAGGCACATATTGACGTCAACACTAATTAAAAAAAAACAGTTAACTGACTTGTAGTTAAGACTTAACAACTAATCTACTATACCTACCTAATCTGCCTCCCTAACTAATCTACCACCAGTTCGGATTTTGGGAGAGCTTTCGACTGAGAAGAAGCTTTCAAGAAACTCAGGAGTCCTTTCTTTTTTCTCCCTCTAAGTAACAAAAGTTATTTACGTTGTAATAGATCTAATTAAGTACAATATAATAAAACATAATTATGTACAAATTTGTCAAGTGTGTACAAATCAAGGCGTAATAGGCCTGCGTATGAAATTCGCACTAACCGCTGTTAGTTCATGTGTAGTTTTTGATCACTTTTATATGTGATTGCAGCGTGTAGTACATATTATTACCTATGTGATGTACATTCTAATCCAGAAACGGGTTCGGGTGACGCGCCATTTTTGTAGCGTTACAACAGCGACTTCAAATTCGCACTCGCGGTATCGCCCGCATAAAGCTCCCGTGTGTTTCCACAAAATATGACGACTCTTAGTTGTTACTTTAAGACTTCAGAAGCATCTTTTATCTCAAGCTTAGGGCATACATAACAAGAAAATGTTTTTATGATTTTTTATAACACGACTGTGAAATGATTGAACTTAATCTCACCTATAGGATAACCTTTTCTTAATCTGTTAAGGATACAGGTTGAGATGTGCTTGCATGCTCAGCTGTATTGTCTCTTATCATACATACACACATATAATCACGACTATTATCCCCGAAGGGTTAGTCAGAGACTAGGCAAATGAGCACCGCAAAAGTAATCCTCTACCATAGTCTACTTTTCACCAAATGGCGACTGCACATGTGCTCAGCGAGTCAGGTGATGAGTCCATCGCCGCTCTATGCTGTTGGATGTATGTACAGTCTTTAGTCCGTTAGTCGCCTGACACCCAAGGGAAGAGAGGGGGTGGCACTGGGTGTTGTATAGGCTAAACGCTTCCCTGTTCTATAATCATTATTATCGGTCATTCATCAGCCTATAAAAGTTCCACTATTAGGCACAGGCCTTCCAATATGAACAACAGCACAGGAGATTCGGTGGGTGCCCTTCGGTTCGCCTAAAATTGTTTGTCCTAATATGGTTTGGCCAAACCGTTTTGGCCTAAACTTAAAACGTACAATTATTGTTTCGCCTAAAAATTGTTTTGCCACCATTATAGTTTGACCTAAGAATTGAAAGGCCTAATTTTAGAATGTCTAATGTAAAATAGCCTAAACTATATTGGCATAACTTTATATTGGCATAACTTTATTTTGGCATAACTTTATTTTGGCATAACGATTGTTTCGCAAAATTTATAAAAGCTCTAATTTTAGCATATCTAAAATTAAATGTGCCAATAATGTATTGGAATAAAAGCATAGAATTTTATTGAGAAAATAAATTGACAGAAGCGAATCGCTGCAAACCCGACTCCACGTAGTCTTGTCTGCCCTACCCTAGAGTGCAACATAAGCCCGCGTAGGCGCGGAGGGGCGAGGCGGCTCGCGAGCTAAGGAGCAGGTGGGTTGAGCTCGCCGCCGGGGCTGAGGCTGGCCGGCGAAGCCGGCCAGCAAGCCGAAGCCTCGGTGGTGAGCGAAAACCATCTGCGACGAAAAGCTCGCGTGGGACCGCCGGAGCCCCGCAGCGCCGAAGCCGTGACGGAAACTATGCATGCTGCATGCCTACATGCATGCGGCATGCCTGCATACATGCTGCATGCCTGCTTGCATGCTGCATGCCTGCTTGCACGCTTACATGCCTGCACGCATGCTGCATATCTGCATGCATGCTGCACGCATGCTGTGTTTCTGCTTGCATGCTGCATGTCTGCATGCATGCTGCATGTTATGCTGCATGTCTGCATGTTTTGTTAGATACCTACATACAATGTGATTAAATCAAGTTGCAACAAAATAATGCAATTCTTTTGCCAAGTTATTTTGCCTTATAAAAATGAGTAGGCGTTTTGTACTTTATGATTTTTAATTTCGTGCGAATTAATATTTAGGAATTGTAAACTTTAGGGATAACGAATTGTTCTGCCAAATGACACATTTGGTAAATGACAATGTGGCGATAAAAAGTTAGACGAAGTGAAATTAGGGCAAACACGATTCTGAAGAGTGAAATTAGGCGAAAAAATTTTAGGCTTTTCGTTTGGGTGCCATTGCAAATTAGGCGTACAAAAAATTAGGCGATCCGATAGAGACCCGATTCGGTCGTTACGTGCGGGTTGGTGGGTTAAAACGGCTACCATCTTACGACAACAACCGAGACCAACGGCTTTACGAGGTACGTTGAATTTGGTCACCCATCTAATAACCCGGTATTACGAAGGTCGCTTACGAGGAAACACTACGTGACTGTGTCATGCAAAATTCTCATACGAAACAAAGAAAAACGAAGTTTTGTAGCCCCCTTTTTCCTCATTCAGAACTGGACCAATTTTTATTACTTTTTCAGCATCGGTCAAAGCAAGAGATTTTCTATATCAGTATGTTTGATTAAAAAATTTTTAATGTTTTATATTTTAGCGTTTTATTAACGCTTAAATATACTTAAGTAAAATTTTAAACACTGAAAAAAGACGACAACCTCAGGCGGGAATCGAACCACGCACCTTCCGCATTCCGGGCGGCTGCCTTAACCACTTGGCTACCGAGGTCTGGCTATCAACCGTCGAAATTTGTCAGTGCTTGATGCTTATGTTTTTAAGTCAACATTGCTTCATCAAATCTTAGAAGTTTTCACCTCTGTGATCCGAAAGAAATATTTTTACAAATATCTGAAAATTCGGTTAAGATGAAGCTGCGTTTATAGATTAATGTTTTATATTTTAGCGTTTTATTAACGCTTAAATATACTTAAGTAAAATTTTAAACACTGAAAAAAGACGACAACCTCAGGCGGGAATCGAACCACGCACCTTCCGCATTCCGGGCGGCTGCGGATTTGCAAATTTTACTTAAAAAAATTTTTTTTTTAGAGTTCTAGCGGCAAAGATCGCTTAACTGGTAAGATCGCAAACAAAATGCCTTAGTCGTTACGAGTTATGCTATGAGCTAGATTACTAGCGGCTAAGATCGCTTAACTGGTAAGATCGCAAACACAATGCCTTAGCCGCTACGAGCTAGAGCAATAGCTGCTAAGATCACTTAGCTGGTAAAATCGCAAACAAAATACCTTAGCTGCTACGAGTTATGCTACGAGCTATGGTACTAGCGCAAAATGCCTTAGCCGCTACGAGTTACGTTACGCTACGAGCTAGAGTAATAGCGGCTATTAAGAGGTCAACGTAAAAACCAATATAGCAATATTTACTTTTCCGTAGCATTTGTAAATACTCATTTTTCTACTACACTGGAACATAATGTATGATATCGTCTATCGAGAATGTGATGATCAGTTTATATCTGCTGAGGTGAATGATTCTAATCACTTCTGTTTTATTTATTTTTCTATAGGGGTTCACTTGCAAACAGAATACAGAATTCTGTACTCTGAATCTTGCCCAAAGGTTGCCTAGAAGAAATTTTTATGTTATTTAGTGCAATAAACTAGTTTTCATTCATAAATTAAACCTTAATAGCTATTTCTGCCGAAAACAGCTTTGTTTTTACCCTTTCAACTGCGGGCGCGCACTGATCAGTGCCCAATGAATAGAATTTCTATTGAGCCTAGTGGCGCCGCGTTCTAAGTGTTTATACAGAGCATAGAAGCACAAGAACTAAAGCTTCAGGGTCGGCAATGTGTATGTGTTGTCGTAGTTGTCATCATCATTCATCATCATCATCAGCCTATAAACGTCCCATTGCTGGGCACAGGCCTCCCACGTGAATAGCACATGGGGATATTGGGCTATAACCCACTACGCTGGCCCAATGCGGGTTGGTGGGTTTTCCCGACTGCTATCTTACGACAACAACCGGGACCAACGGCTTCCGAAGCACGGAGGAGCTCGAGATGGTTTTTTTTTCTTATTGGTCATCCATCAGGCGACCCGGCATTGCGAAATTTGCTTAGCGGGCAAGATCGCAAGCCGAACGCGCTAGCCGCTCCTCTCTTCTCAATTAGCGCTCTTCAAGTGTGGCCTACTTAGAGTAAAGATATTAGTTATCTATACTTTATGGTCGCATCGAACCATTTAAGTCAATGCTTCGAACCATCACCATTCAAATAATAATAATGAATAATAATAATAATTATTATTATTCTCATTAGTTCCTCACTCTGCAGCCCTAACCACCGATAGCTTGGGTCATTCCTTGCTGCCGGTGGCCACCTAGATTAAGTTTTTTATAATATTTTATATTGTAAATATGTTTTTTTTAATATATAATATTGTATTACTTATATCTTAAGTAATTTTTTTTATATCAAAGTTTTACTTAAGATATATTTTAAATAAAGTTTTCTAGACACTAAATGAATACTTTAGTTGTAAAACTAATTAATTTTTAAATTCATGGGCGGCAGCAGCCGCAGCCGAAAGCCTCAAGCGGCGCAAATACGAAGCACTTGGTGAGAGCTAGGTATGTATTTGTGCCGTTTGGGGTTGAGACGCTGGGGCTGTGGGGGCCAGAAGCTCGGCGTTTCGTCAAAGATCTGTCGAAGCGTCTTTTCGAGGTCTCCGGCGACCGAAAGGCTGGCAGTTACTTTGCCCAACGTATCAGTTTAGCTATACAAAAGGGCAACGCTGCCAGCCTCTTGGGGACTTTGCCGCGCGGCAGCGGGACCCTTAAAGATATTTTTTATTTATAAGATATTTTTAGGTTTTTAGTTCTTAATTCATGATGTATTTTGTTAATGTTAATGTAAATAATAATATTTGCATGCCCGATCATGGGCAAACTGTTGATACTATTTAATTATTTTAAAAACTTGTTACACAGTCTAAGCAATAAAGAAGTTCTATTCTATTTTATTCTAATGCTCCAACGACGCTCCAACCAAGAGCATTGGATTGATGTCAGTTATCGATATCATTATATCATTATAGAGGAGCTCGATGGCACAGCGGCTAGCGCGTTTGGCTTACGATCTTGCTCGCTAAGCAACCTTCGCAATGCCGCGTCGGGTCACTGAATGGGTGACCAAATTTAAAAACATCTCGAGCTCCTCCGTGGTTCGGAAGGCACGTTAAGCCGTTGGTCCCGGTTGTTGTCGTAAGATGGCAGTCGTTAAAACCCACCAACCCGCATTTTTCCGGCGTGGTGGGTTATGGCCCAATATCCCCACGTGCTATTGTTCACGTGCGAGGCCTGTGCCCAGCAGTGGGACGTTTATAGGCTGATGATGATGATGATGATGATGATCGATATTATTTGACATTGCCGACCAAATTTAATACTTATTGTGGTGATGATAGGATCGAGTATCTAAATTCAAATCAAATCATCTGCCTATAAATGTCCCACTGCTGGGCACAGGCCTTCCCACGTGGATAAAATCCATAAAGTTACTATGGTGTAGTATGACAAGTTACTATGGTGTAGTTACTATGTGTGTGTTACAATGTGTGCAAAGTTACTATGGTGTAGTAACTTTATCATAAAATCACATGGAAGCGCAGCGCTCACGGACTGCGGTGGGCGTTTTCTGTTAGGCGCTGACGTCGGTTAGTTGTCTCAGTAACATAAATGGGAAAGTTTAAAATGGTAACTTTCCAGATTTGTCTCTCCACAAATCTGGGTCAGTGGACTATATTCTCCCTCGTAATCTGAGATGCATTCCTATGTCGCCGTTTATTGTGTGCGCCGCGAGATGAGTGAGATGGGGGGAATATTAAAAATAGAGTTCCGTACGCGCCGTTCTTCGGGGAGAATTATTAAATGTCATTCTGGCGGAATGAAAAATTACGACGGGAGTTTTGTAAACTAGACACCGCTGCATTGTTGCCTGAGATTAGGTATACTTACTTGCTTATTTACTTACCTAAGTACTTATTTACTTACTGTCCTGGTGCTGCTGTAGCGCCAAGTAAGCTTTTTTATTACTAATATTTTGCATTCACAATGCAATAGATATAATTTTTTTCAAATAAGCTTTTGTCTCTGATGCTTTGGTCGGTGCCACTGGTCCCGGTATTTTATTTAATGTAAATTATAGTATGTATTTTTATAAAGAATGATTTATGTACGCGTAGGTACTACTGCAACCAAAAAGTTATAATTTAACCCAGATTGGCCTACTGTCCTAAATATAGGCCACCTAGAAGATAAAAATATATTAACCTACATTCTATACCCAAATAAGTGTATAATTTTAAAGATATGCAGAGAAAAATAGTTTCAGGCTTACTGGGTAGTATTTAAGGTTAGAGGTATAAGACTGATGGTTCAGACGTTAATGAAGTTAAAGTCAAAGTAAACTCATACATTTAATTAATTCTTTACAGGCACGTATTGACGTAAAAAAATAATTAGGTTTCAAAATAATAATAAGCTATTGTATAATCTAAACTTTTATAATTGGCACTTGCCGCAAACTCCAAACCTCAACAAACGTTTGCTAGCGTAGCGTTGTAAACTACAAGCACTTGCAAACCTACGCAAACTAAGCCAAACGCTCTATCCACACGTTTGAATTTGTGACGGCTTGTTGAGGTTTGCCAAGCGTGAGGATGCAGCATAACACTATCGAGCAAACCTCTATCATTGAAATCATGTCGTCACCACAATCATTGTGTATTAGCTTAAAAACCAGGCTTTCCAAATCCAGATTAGTAAACAAAAATCCGGGCCGGGAATTAAACCCGAACCGCTGGTTATAGAACCGAACTCATTGCCACTCGGCAAAAAAAGAAATGTAAATTAAAATGTAATTTTTACAATTTATTATGTAAATTTTTATTTAACGTTAGGCACTTTTTACAATTGACAAATGTACATCGATTATGCTTCGTTGGTTACAACATTATTCTTTTTCTGTAATTGTATTCTTAGATTATTTGTATTAAGTGCGCAGTTGGTATTAGATAAATAAAATAGCATTATTCCATTCGTTGCAGGCACAAATGAGAAGCTCGAACACAGCAGATACAACAAAACCTTAAAGGAAGTCCGGAGCGAAGCCGCCAGCAAGCTCCTAGTCATTTCCACCGGGTTTAGTTCCAATGTACGTACGAGTATTCGATTTATCCTGTATATTATTTGTGTATTATTTACACCCAACGGCATAGAGCGGCGATGAACTCACTACCTGTCACGCTGAGCACAAGTGCATGAGCACAGTTGCTATTTGGTGAAACGTGGACTATTGCCTAGTCTCTGAATAACACTTCGGGGATACCTAATAGTCATGATTATAACCTATATGTTTGAATGTTATTTTGTGTAAGCTTTATTTTGTATACCATTCAGTTTAATAGAAAATTATGTTTACGCCCATTTACGCCCACCGTCCCCATACGAGTACAATCTACCCTTAATTTTTTTAATAATTTCTTGAAACTCGTTTTTATCACGTATTTGTGGAGGTAAATAGTGTACTTTGAAGATAGTATCATTCTATTTATACAACGTGTAGTACCTTTTATTTTATTTCTTGTGATGGGCGGTAAGTCGAACAGTTGCAATTTTTCTTAAGTCAAAGTACTTTTTATTAAACTTCAGGTAATTTATCTTTTGTTTATTTCGCTCATAAATGTGAGGCATAGTGATAACTTTATGATATCAACAAAATAAAATATATATACAGGGTGGAAAAAACAGACCGTGGTTGGAGGAAAAGTACCCTTAATATTGATGATGGCAATTTTTTTAGGAAGCAAACATTCCTTTAATTTCAAAAATAATTAAAACTATAATTAAAGATTTTTGAAAAATCACCTGCTTGAGATGGAAAACGAACTGGTGAAATGTAAAAAAAAACATCCTGTATTTTATGATACCAACCGAAAGAGTCATTCTTAGGGATCAATTTATTTTAAACAACATAGTGTCTTCAATTAAAGAAAGACCAAGAATATGTCTGTGCATACGTGAAAATGGGTCTCATTTTGAGCAATTCATAAGTTAAGTGAACTATTTTAAGATAGTACCTAAGTAAGCTTTACAAGAAAAACATTATTTTTCTTGGTCTTTCTTTATATTAAGATACTATGTTATTTAAAAGAAATTGATCCTTAAATATGACTCTTTCGGTTGGTATCATAAAACACAGGATTTTTTTTTCACATTTGTATGTATAAGCAGTTTTAATTATTTTTGAAAATAAAGAAATGTTTCCTTTTGGTAAAATTTGGTATCATCAATATTAAGGGTACTTTTCCTTCAACAACGGTCTTTTTTGTCCACCTTGTATATAGATTGATCCTAAGCCATAATTTATCTCGGTGTCCTTATATAGGGACAATGGGCACTTGCATATTATTATGTGAAAAATGCGAATTTTCTTTGCAAACTATATCAACGCAAAACATGTCAAACAAACCCTTTTCTAAAAATAACTACCCAATGAACTTGAGGTCCTGTAAGCTGTGATGAAGGAAGAAGAATTTCAGCAAGAAAAACGCGACATTATCTCACAATCTAGTTGGCGTATGCAATCCTACCATCAGTATCTTTCCTGTGAGCAATAATACTGTGCATGATCAGATAAACTGTTCAATGGCTGATGTTCTCATGAAGAAGTTTATGTAATGGGGAGTGTTCAATGAGAACCTATCTAGCTAGTGGTATCTACCTACCTTTGATAGTGACCTTTGACATATACTGTGGCAAGACACAGGCTACAGATAGTGCCATCAATTAACCATTAGGTAAGGTAGTAAAAGACCTCCTCAATCAATTCGATACCGAAGTTAAAAACCACGTGCTGTCCATTGAAAACTGTTTTACGTTGTTACGTGATTTACGAAAATCCAGCTTTTATGTCACTGTTAGTGTGAGAGAAGGAAGAACAAATAAGTGTCGTCTGGTACCCATCAAGTAAATGAAGAAGATATAACGTGCGGCTTTTGATTACCGATTACAGAATTTATTTGACCTTATCGAGATCAATGTATTTCTTTTTGTCCGATGGCTGGATAATATCGTTTACACAATGGGAACCAACTATAATAGTGTTGTCTTATTAGAAAAGGATAAGTGCTGAAGCTCAGTGGAGGAATAGAAAACATAAGCATTCGTCAAGTCTTTTTGGGAGGAATTTTGGAAGAGTCGATCAAGCCGATCAGGCGATTTCAAAAAATGGTGGTGGATGTTCAATGAACAAAAAAATTGGCGCAACTGTCACCGTCAAATTTGACAGAATCGAGCATAGACTATGCTTTATTTTGTTATCACGATACATAAGATGTACCACAGTACCTAAATAATCAAACTTGTTCCAGCTAAAGTAGTCTGTAAGGCTATGAAAACAGGGTACAAAGTCAAGTGTGCTTTTGTAGGTGCGGTCTCATGCGACCGCTTGGGGCCTGAGGGGTGACTTTTATGTAAATCGAACATAATTATACTACTGTTAGGTATTTTGAGTTGCGCTTTTATTCTTACCGAGTGCCTAGTACCAATTTTATTCACTATTCCTTCGATCAAAGCAACCTTCGATCATGAGAATTTGTATTGTATAATCGTGTCGCGTAGAGGTGAAAGAATACTACCACCCCCTCTCTTCCCCTATGTGTCGTAAAAGGCAACTAACGGACTGAAGACTGCACATACATCCAACAGCATAAAGCGGCGACGGGCTCACCACCTGTCACGCTGAGCTCTTATGCAGTCGCTATTTGGTGAAAAGTGGACTATGGTAGAGGACTGATTTTGCGGTCCTCATTGCCTAGTCTCTGACTAACCCCTCGGGGGTAATAGTCGTGATGATGTAATATGTATGGTAAAATGTTAATAAGCAATTTGGTAACTGTTTTAAGTTTCAACGTTATGTTCATACCCCGAGTATGCTTACAATTATTTAAAATACGATGAATAAGTTTTGCACTAACGGGACTTGAATCTAACTCATGCAAATTCAACACTATATTACAACATCATTGCATGAAATCTGTGAACATTTATTATTTATAATTGTTTTTAACCTTATAAGGACATAGCATAAAACATTAATGAAAACTTGTTCTTTTCCAGGACGGCTCCATCGACTTAATGAGTCGAATAGAGGAGAGCTTAGAGCAGTACGAAGCCAACTACACGGATTACATTAATAATGTGAAAAACAAGAAGACTTGGACGTTCTGGAACGCTATGTTCTACGCTGGGACTATTTACACTACCATAGGTGAGGGATTTACAATTTATTTTTATTTTACAACGTACTTACCGTACTTGGCCTTCATCTCACCTGATGGTAAGTGACGATAAGACAAGGGGGAAGCGCGCTTCACCCGGAATCCTCAACCACTGAGGAACTGGCTATCATATCTCTAAGCTGTTGGAACACAACAATGCTATAAACATCGTTATTATGGTGACAGACTTAAATAAGATGGTGGTAGCTAGCCAGGCGGACTGAACTGCCATACCCTACCAAACTATTAAAGTCATCATCACACCAAGACCGTCACTGTATAAGCGCATCCGAAACTTCGATAGCCCGTTTCGTCACAGCAAGAGGCCTATTACATCTCGACTGAGATTTTTGCATTAAATGGCCAATTTTGACGTTATGGATCTCAGAAACAAAAATCTATTAACAATTATGACTTATTGAATAGTGTAAAATAGCTATTGAAATAGTGCGTAGCGGCCTCGCTTTTTGTAAATTTTGCTTAACTTTTTAATTAAACTCAAAATTGCAGAGAAAGATTTTCATAAAGTGCGCGAAGGCACTTTTTTGAGCTCATCGATTGAACTACTGTTCTAAACAAGTAAAATAAAAACATTATAATGTTATCTCTTATGTAGTCGAATAGTGCGTAGCGGCCTCGGAATTTTTAGATATCATTGATTTTATGTAGGTAAAAATCTTATTCTAAACCAAAAATCTTCGAAAATTGCTATAAGTTAACTGTGAATATCTCCTATCTACGATAATATTATTGAGCAAAATTTATACCAGCGTAATTATTACTTCATGAGGAATAAAGATGTTATAATGAATTTATTATCCTGTTTCGATAAAAACCATAAATACAACTGCAAAATTACTACAAAATGCGATGCGCCGGCCGTCCGAATTCAACTTATGCTCACAGAATGGAGATTTGTAATATTATGTAGAAATGTATTATCCTATTTCGATAAAAACGATAAATACAACTGCAAAATTACTACAAAATGCGAAAATGGGCATTTTACGCAAAAATCACATTTGAGATGTAATAGGCCTCTTAAGTAGCGGGCTTTACAGTCGCCCGCGAATCGAGCTGCGCGTAATTTCAGCGAACTTCGATACATACATACACAGTCATATTATCACGACTATTATCCCCGAAGGGTTAGTCAGAGACTAGGCAAAGAAGACCGCAAAAGCAGTCCTCTACCGTAGTCTATATTTCACCAAATAGCGACTGCACATGTACTCAGCGTGACAGGTGGTAAGCCCATCGCCGCTCTAAGCTGTTGAAAGTATGTGCAGTTTTTAGTCCGTTAGTCGCTTTTTACGACACCCAAGGGAAGAGAGGGGGTGGTAGTATTCTTTCACCGCTACGTGGCACGGTATTCGATCACAAAAGAGCCTACGAGTACCTACTCAGTAGCTAACGAAAGCTGAGTACTGAATCTATAACAGGGTTTTGATGTAACTTATTTTGTTAAGATTCATTAATGTTGTTATTGTAGTTGTTATGTACCTACAAAAGTTAGCAATTTGTTGTGGTTGTATGGCCGGCCGAACACTATCTTTTTTTTATTTTTAATAAATGGTAGCCGCAGAATACCAGGTCGTGGCACTTGCGCTTCAGCTTAAGCTGATAAGCTTAAGCTTAAACTCATATACTTACTATACTATTCCGCTACCATCTAGTATTTGATTAATGATATTATAATAAAAATATTATTGTAAAGAATTGTGCATCTAGTTTTTATATTATGTAAGTAATCGAAGGCTGCGAAATACCTAATAGCTGTGTGGTGGCACGAACGAGTAAATTTCGGCTGTTATACATCTCATTTAATTTCTGTGGTAGATTTAGATCAATCATATTCAATTACATTCACATCACTATCAATCGAATTAGACTTGTACCGATGCTACGTCCCTAACCTAACTTCTACTACCCTCATCATTTTTTATCCTCGATCCTATGGGGGTAAACCAATATCGCGTCGTGTCGTGTCGGCCATCTTCACTTCCGATCTAGCCTGCCTACGCGACAGAGCCTTTGAGTCGAGCGCTCGTGTTCCTCATTTATCGGTCAAGTCATAACATCTTCCAAGTGATCGCCGCGAGTTTACTACTGTGATCACGAACTTTTGCCGTGGAAAGTCAAGAAAGAGTGAGACGCGCGTCCACTACAGCCAGCACGCGGGAGCAACGTCGAACCAGGTTAGCCCCCTAAACCACTCTTCTATGATCGCCCATGTTTTGGTCCTTCGTCCCGATTCCCATCTTTTCCGTAAGCATCGGAACATATTATATTCAAATATCATTAATTGCATAAAAATCTATTTTTAGAAAATATTTTTTGCATACCTTCAATAGTTTTACAAAACTATCTTGGGGATATCAATTCGCATACTAGCAGCACTGAACATCGTTCAATTAAACTGTCAACTGTCAAGTGTCAGTCATCTGTCAACTGACATTACTAATAACCTCTAGTTTGTTTTGTTTATTTTTACTTGCGAAATAAAATAACTTATCAATTATGGCGAATGAATTGAAAATAGCCACTGTTAAATTCAACATGGCTTATGATTTCGTATGCGAGCTTTATAAACTGGCTACAGTGCTTGTGCAAACTATTCCTACAACACCGCAGGAATTGAGTAAATTTCGTGTTCGTTTCGTTGATCTAAATCAGATGCGTGAACAGTTTGATACTAATTTTACGTTGTTAGTTGCTGCTTCACAGCCCGAAGAACAGAGAGGAACTATAGAATCTTGCTTTACAACGTTTTACGAGAAATATTACTCAATTTAAAGTATTTGGTCTGACTTAGGTGTATTGGATTCCAAAACAACTAATGGTCCTGTGACACAAGAGGTAGTTTCTAAGTCTAGTTGCGAATCAAGTCGTTTTCATTTACCTAAAATTACATTAACACATTTCAAAGGCATTCACACTGAATGGCCCAATTTTAAATCAATATTTGACAGTTTAATTCATCAAAACAATGAAATATCTTCAATACAAAAAATCCATTATTTATTGAGTGTTTTAGAACAAGAACCTCTTAACTTAATTAAACATTTAAGCATAACTAGTGAAAACTATGGTGTGGCCTATAATCTCTTACAGGAACGTTATGAAAACAAGCGCTTGATAGCCGACAAACATTTAGATTTGTTACTTTCAGTTTCATGTTCCAACTTAAAGAATTTAAAACGTTTTCTCAACACTTTAAAAGAAAACACACAGGCATTAAATACTCTTGGATTTGATGTCAATTCTTGGAGTTTTCTTTTATATCATATAATATCTTAAAAGTTACCGTTGGACTTAAGAACTAAATTTGAGTTTACATTACAGCAAAATGAGATACCGCGCTTTAGTAACTTGTTGACATTTTTAGAACACAATTTAAGGGTTTTAGAAGCAACTAATTTCACATGCGTAAACAATAATCCCAAAGCGTTAATTCCTCATGCATCCTTACATGTAACTAATTCAACTTGTTATTATTGTAGTGGTGATCATGCAATCTATCAATGTTTAGAGTTTGAGAAACTGAAAGATAAGAAATTATTTTTAACTGAAAAAAGACTTTGTTACAACTGTTTAAGGCCACATAGTATTTCACAATGTTTATCTAAGCGTTGTTGTCAAGTATGCAAGAAACGTCATCATACAAAATTACATAATGAGTTTAAAGCAGCGGATTCCTTTGTGAAGCCCGAACCCTCCTCTTCGAAACAGGTGTTACTTAACATAGAACCATTGTCTACCGGCCTCTTAGGTACTGCTCTTGTTGGAGTCCAGGATGTTGATGGTCAGGTACATGTTGTTCGTGCGTTAGTAGATCCTGGTGCTCAATCATCTCTTATAACTGAATCTTTAGCACAGCAACTTCGACTGCGACGTCGTAAGTCCTGCGATCTGTTCGGTGTCGGTGAACACCGGCAAGCTACCCATGGAAGGGTAGATTGTTCAATCTTGTCTCTCACAGACGATTCCGTTCCTGGTTTGTCCACTGAAGCCATTGTACTTAAGCGCATCACGGGATATCAACCTGCAGCAATGGTCAATCCGATTGTGCCAGAGAAATGTAGCGACCTTCAGCTTGCTGATAAGACTTTCAACATTCCGGGTAAAATCGATCTACTTTTGGGTGTTAATCTTTTCAGTGACATTTTTAGCGGTCCAAAGTTAAAATTAGGTAATGGTTTACCTACAGCTCATTCAACCATCTTTGGTTGGGTCATCATGGGTTCGACCCCAGTGACTACAACTCAGTATCAAAATATTAGCCTACTTACCAACGAGTCTAGGTTACAACTTACTATAACCAAATTCTGGGAATCAGAAGAGTCTCCTTTGCCGCCGATTCCAGATCCTGATGACATCATATGTGAAAAGCACTTTGTCAACACACACAATAGAGATCCCGATGGGAGGTTTGTAGTTAGGCTGCCCTTCAAGGTAGAACGTAAACTGTTTACTACGTGTTTGGTAACGGGGCAGGTATGACATAAGTAGTAAGTATTTTAATTAATGTTGAACTTAAGCTTTGCTTTTAAAAACATTTGGTAGGTCCTACTTATGACTAAATAGGTCTTTTAATGCGTAATAAATAAAAAGATTTTATAACAAAATATGTAGGTATCCTTCTCATAGACTTTCGAAAGGCATAGCAACTTAGAGTAAAACCTGTATACTCTAAGCTTATCAACATATTAAATAATGAATGTTACTTACTAGGTACTTACCTATTATTTTTATATGAAGCGGGAAATTATCACCATCGTATCTCCTTGACGTTTATTTACCACTAGCGGCCGCTCGCGGTTTCACCCGCGTGGTTTCCGTTCCCGTTGGAATATCGGGATAAAAAGTATTCTATGTGTTAATCCAGGTTATAAACTATCTGTATGCCGAATTTCATCGAAATCCATTTTGTAGTTTTTACGTGAAAGAGTAACAAACAAACATACACACTCACAAACTTTCGCCTTTATAATATTAGTGTGAAGTGTGATTATGATATATGATGATATATGATATATTATGAAGTGACCAAAGGAAGACCAGCAGAGTGAACATCTAAAATAATTAATCTGTAGTTAGTATAAAGTGTATTTTGCTTTTAAACTGGCAAAAGAGTATTGTAAAATATTTGCTCTGTAATAACATCAGGCGCCAACAATAGGGCATTTATAGTTTTATTTCAAAAGTGTGGCGCTACGTTCTGCCTTGACAACCATAATAATATGAAAGCCACACAAAAGGTGCAAATCCAATTGTTTCAATGTTTCAAAGACTGCACTCGTCGTTAACACGTTCAAAGCTTTAAAGGAAACAATACTTATTTATTTGCGAAAGGTAAACACGGCGACAATCCTTTGTGCCGCTTCTGCGAGTTTACAAAGTGGCGGAAATATATTCCAAATAAAGGCGTATACTAAACTGGTAGATACTAAAATGTTTTCAACAACAAAATGCATTTGTACAATTAGTATTGTGCACACCTTTATGGCGTTTTCGAAAGGAGATTTTTTTTCCACAACGGGTAAGCGCTTGGCCTTCATCTCACCTGGCCCCTGATTCTGTATCGCAATCTATAGATTCCACACCTAAACCTTACCGCGCACAAACGTCAAGCGCATACGTTTTTGGGAAGATATCGTAACTTTTTAAGGAATTAACGTGGTTTTGAAACAAGGAATCGTTACAGAATAAGGGCCCTGATGGTTAAGTGACGATAAGGCCGAAGGTGGAAGCGTGCTTCACCCGGAATCAACAATATTGTCACAACAAATCTAAAAATGACGACGAGGATATTTAGAGAAAGCGTAAGTAGGGCGCTGGCGCTAAGGGGCAACATGCTTGCACGCAGGTTCACTCTATGTGCGGCGGAGGTCAAAATTACCCTTTTTAGGGCATTTTGTCAATCGTTTTACTCGAGTGGTCTGTGGGTGAGTTATACGCGTCAAACCTACAGCACACTACGCGTGCAGTATAACAACGCCTTTAGCTTCAGAGCGCTGGTGCGGCTGCCGCGGTTCTACAGCGCCTCGGGAATGTTCGCGGACGCACAAATTGAGGGATTCCATGCGATAATGCGCAAAAAGCCGCATCCTTACTGCGACGCATGAAAGCCAGCACCAACAGCGTTCTGAAGACAATTACCTACTGCTCGTCCTGACTGTGCTATCTAACAACATTGGATAGAAATAGTAACTGGCCAAATAAAATAATTTTGAATTAAAATAATAATTAAAATATAATTGTGTGACACAAATCATGTGTAACTGTTTCTTGTATATATGCATAAAGTGTTTATCTATTCCATTCTATCTAAAACTAAAAGTTCATTGTTTTCATAACTCTAATTGCAACTTAAACAACTTTCCAACTTTTGTATTTACACGAATACCTACTACACATTTTAATTAAACACTTTATACACAAATCTAGTAGTGTTTACTTCACATATTATTAAACTTCTAACCCTTTGCAGCCACGGAGTTGATAGACGAAAGTAGATGTGTATAAAGTTGTTCATTTTTTATTGAACCGAGATAACAGTGCGATTGAATGCATGAAAACTCTTGACCTCGTCATTCGAAAATCACAATTTTAGTTTAATTATACAAGCAATCGCAACGTCGCGACGTGTCATAGCATTTTCAGGTCCAGCGGAACGTATAACTGTACCAACCGAGGTGTAAGTAGCTATGGTTGTTTTAGATTTGGAACTGTGCCCAGCGCGCTTGGCGCTACGGCTCAGTCACAATTCGACCCAACCAACGAGTGTTTATTTCGAAATTTTGCGATTTTCCTCTTCAAGTTATACTAACACTATATACTTTACAAAATATAAGTGAAACGGTGTGCACAAAGGTGAAAATGGACAGTGCCGTCGTATGTTTACGTACAAAGCGTTGGAGTGTCTAAAATAGATTCTTTTATTAGATTGCTGCGTTGTCCTCGATGTACAGTTAAGAAGTTTGTTATCGACAACTATCGGTGGTAAGTTTACGCTACATATATTTATACTTAAACTGCTGTCTTATTTTCGAATTGCGCATTGGCAGATGACGTGTAATCTATTGCCAAATCTATTGACTTTATGAAGTACTCTTTGTTCAACGTTATCTAATGATCGCATTATCGTTTTTTTTCAGGTGCCGTAATTCAGTTATACGGTTATGAGTGAAAGGGGAAATGAAAAGGAAAATAGATTAACCCTCCAAATCCCCAAAATAAGAACCGAATCCGAAGCCCAAACCTCTGGCCAATTAGTATCCAAATCTCCTGAAATAGTTTACGACAACAAAATGGATAGTGATCAGTCACAGTCGATGTCAATTAGAAAACGACGAAACCTGTCAAAGAATAGGGGTCAAGCAGCTCGTCAACGAGAAAAAACTCCTGAACCTGGTCGGACTCTTATTCCTCATGAAGATACCACAACATCAGACGATGAAGAATTCAATCCACCACCCCAAAGAAACTCAAGAGAAATCGAAGCTGAACATAACTATCTTGAAGTTAAAAGAATGATTCAAGAACGATCCGGTGACAAGGATCCAGTTTATGATATAGATACTAATGAAATTCTCGAAGCTAGGGCTGTAGCTGCACACGCAAGCAGAAGGCGCAGTGTTTCACCTTTTGCCATACCAGATAGGGAAGAGCTGAGTAAATTGCAGCGAAATACTTTTGTTGATCCTTCTAACAAACTACTGTCCACGAATTACACCCTCAGTCCAAAAGATGAAGACAGAAGTCGCCGTAACTCATTGACTATTGAACCACCTAAAGAAAACAGAAGTTCCCTTTCACCTCCTACACCAACAAGTGCTTCGCCCTTAGAAAAAAACTTTCCATATTCGTTACCTACAACTCCGAAAAGGTTAACTCAAATCGTTTATGATGATGAAAAGAAACCTGAAGATAAAACGTCAAAAACTCCAGAAAAGAAAGATGATGTCTTTACATTCGAAGATAAAGATATCAAACAGCCTGTGAAGGCGGTTCCTAAAACACCAGAAACACCTATTCCTTCGGGGGAAATCATTACAAAAGTTATACAGATAGAAAGAACACCTAGTAGAAAATTGATGCCAGATAAAAAGCCAAATGTAGAGATAAGAGAAAGAATTGTACGAACTCCAAGTAGAAAATTGTCAGCAGATATTAAACCAATAATTGTTAGACAACCACCTATAAAGCAGCCAAATGAATCGCAACCTAAATTGCCACCTGTTAAACCAGCGCGAAGCAAATCAGCATCAAGATTTGGGGTCAGTTTTTATGTGAAATTAATTGTGATTTTGTTTGTTGCTTTGTTAATAGCGCTATATTATCAATTGGCCTAAATACCCTTGGGGTGAATAATTTTCATCGTGTAAATAGAATTTCATAAATAACATTTAGAAGAAAATTAATTATATCCATAATAACGTTTACAGAGTAAAACGAGTGAGAGTGAGATGAGTGAGGATCAAGCCAAACAACTTATTAACATTGTGCCTGAACCAAGACGTAAAGTTCTGCCTACACCCCGACGGTTTACTAAAAACAGATCTCCCAGAGCGAATCGATCTCAATCGGTTAATCGGTACGACGAATCTAAGGTAATAGATAAAACAGGTACTGGCATGAGTCAAACCAGTAAAGAAATATTAGAACTTATGCAGAAAGCTCGAGCTAGAAGCCTTTCTATACCAAAGGATGATCCGAGACTTCTACCAGCATACAAATATCATTCAAAAAACTTACAAACACCAATTAGAACTCCTTCTACACCCAGAAATAGTAGAGGCATATCATGTCCAAAAACTATACAAATTATTAGTGATAAGGAAATACTATCTGGTTTGTCAACAAATCAAAGAGTTGATTTGGAGAAAGACAAGCGTAGGACAAGTAGGCAAAGCTCTGGATATGTAGACGCAAGTCAATCAGAGTACACTTCAAGTTGTTATTCAACATCTCCCAGTGAAAATGAATACGAATTTGATTTGTCCGAACGAACGGCCGAATTGACACGAAAACTAAAATTGTTAAGTCAACAGGTGGAAAATGTTGAAAGTAGGAGCAATAATAAAATATCAAAAGAAAAGGCACACACATTAAGAGACACCCAAATAGAACAAAAGCCTGTGTTACGAAAAAGGTCATTGGTAAATTCAAAAAGTGATGTCCGAAAGCAAAGTAACGGACAATCTTCAAAGAGTCAAAACAAAAAGGTCGATAATGATGAAAAGAAAGAAAAAGTAGGTAAATCTAGATGGAAAATTATAGCAAATTGGCAAGAATTCAAGCAAGAACGCAAAGCGGAATGTGATAAAATACGTTCACTTCGTAACAGATGTATTTGCGACTTGTTGCTTTTGATAATACTGTGCGGTTTGGGTGGTATGATGTTTAAATCTTTCGAGGGATCTTTCGAAAATGCTTACAAATGTGGCTCTAGGAGTGTGAAAAGAGATTTTATAGAAGCCTTGTGGCGCGGCAGCCATTACTTACGCGAAGACGACTGGAAATCTTTAGCTCGTAACAAGTTGCATGAATTCGAGAATCAGTTGCACACTGCGTTCGAAGCGGGCGTCACATCCTACAGCGGACAGCGATCGTGGAATTTCATGAACTCCTTCGTCTATTGTTTCACTTTAATCACGACTATCGGTAAGACCATGTTATATACATACATACTCTTTCTAGAGTACCGAAATTTTAATTTTTTTGTCTCCTATCCGTAGGTAATATGTTTCTGTAAATCATCTGTTACACTTTGTTGATAAATGTTTCAATCATTACTTAGTGATACATGTATGTGTTAACCGTATTGCGTAGCGGTGAAAGAATACTACCATCCCCTCTCTTCCCTTGGGTGTCGTAAAAGGCGACTAACGGACTAAATACTGCACATACATCCAACAGCATAGAGCGGCGATGGGCTCAGTACCTACCAGTCACGCTGATCACATGTGCAGTCACTATTTGGTGAAGAGTGGACTATGGTAGAGGACTGCTATTGCTTTCCTCATTGCCTAGTCTCTAACTAACCCCACGGGGATAATAGTTGTGATTATATGTATGTGAATGTAACTATGTACCTTGTGTTAGCGCAATACTGCACATTTTACTATTTGTTTAGTTTAGATGGCCTTAGAGTAATTGCGACAAAGATGTTTGTTAAGGTGAAATTTTCAGAACCGTTTGGAAGTACCAAAATCGTTTATGTACGTATTATTGTAAAATATTTATGAAAACCGAATACCCTGTACTCCGCAATTAACTATTTCACTTATCTTTTCCCATGAACGAAATACCTGTTGCATATTACTTATTGTTGTAAAATTGTTTGGTATGTAGAAAAGTCTTACCAATATTTTGCCCCATTATTGTTGCATGTTGGTTGGTAGTTAGATTAAATATAGATTAAGTGCTAATCCTAATTAAAACGTAATTGTTCTCATTAATCTAGTTCAAGTTAATCGAGAATGGGTTTGGCGAGTGAGGTTAAAGTTTCTGGTGCAAGTGGACTACAATAAATATAGCATTTGGAATAAAATTGAGAAAACGGTTTTACCTATTGTTATGTCAATCTCATGACAAAAACAGGTTTAACGATTAACGGCTATAGTTTTACTTGTGCTAAAAATATACTATTACACATTATTAAGCTGATTACACCTAACATTTATTGAAATTTTAAATAATTATTTTCAGATAATATTTTGTAAATAGTATAAGTCGTTACTGACATGTTAAAATTATAACAAAGACCCTGGCTCCTGTGCTCAAACCTGTACGCAGTCAGTTTACAAGTTTTAATTCGGTGTGATAAGGCGGTGCCAGTGGCTAAATAAAAAATATATTAAAAAGATGAATAAAATAATAACTAGTGTAAATCGTCTTAAGATAAGGTTTGAATCCTTAAATTCATCGTTTGTTGAAGAACAATTCCTTAACATGAAATAAAAATAAGCTTTTTATTACTTATCAAATAATTTAACTTTCCGAAAAGCAAAGCCTAAAGTCTAAATAAGATATTACAAAAACACCTTATTACTTAAATAACATTTGTACTCCTTTACGCATTTCAGGCTACGGGCATATTGCGCCGAAAACGACGTACGGGCGCGTGGCTACGATCGTCTACGCCATCATCGGCATCCCCCTCTTCTTGATCGTGCTCGCTGACTTCGGCAAACTCTTCACGAGGATCATCAAGTTCTTCTGGGCTTACATACGGAGATTCTACTACACGAGAAGTTGCAGGAAGGTCCGCGGAACTGCACCGATGCAGGTAAATTTCAATTTCAATCAAAGTCAAATAATTTATTCAATATAAACCTTCACAAGCACTAATTGACATCAAAAACTAATAAAATAGCAGTTAACTAACATTTAGTTAAATCTTAACTACTAATCTAACTAACTAACTAATCAACCACCAATTCGGATTTTGGGAGAGCCTTCGACTGAGAAGCTAGCAAGAAACTCAGAAGGCCTTTATTTTTTTCTCTCTCTTATTAACAAAAGTTACATTGATATACGATAATGTAGGTACAATTTGTACAATATTCTGTTAATGATCAGATCACGTAGTGATGTTTGTTTACACTTAGGTACTCTTTGTTCTATTTATATTTTGATTTGTGTCTTTCTACAATAGTGAGGGTAAAAGGAAGCAAAGGACTGCCCGGTCTTCTCAGTACAAGGTCTCCTGTCATACACTGACGAACCGATGACATACCTAGTGACCTTCTTATCTCAATTGTAGCGCAACGCAAATAAATAAATTTGATTTTAATTTTTTTACATCAAAACCAATCAATACGTACACTTTAAAACTTCCAGCTCTTTACTTTAATTTTATAAAGCCTTTACTTTAATCCTGTAGACTCCGGATGAAGTGTCAACCGTTTCAAGCTTCGCTCTAACTGTCATTTACAATTAATTGAGATGAAAGGCAAGTTCCTCCATGTCTTTAAAAAAATAAATAAAATAAATATATTTTCCAAACATTACCTAACCTTGAGTACTCGGCCAGACTGCATGCGCAGGCGCGGGCGCGGGCGCGGGCGCGGGCGCGGGCGCGGGCGCGGGCGCGGGCGCGGGCGCGGCACGACGTACAAACATACTATGCCCCGCGCCGCGTGCCTACTATGGACACTCAAATAAAATCCTACTAAATATTATAAATGCGAAAGTTTGTAAGTATGGATGGATGTTTGTTACTTTTTCACGTAAAAACTACTGAATGGATTTGGATGAAATTCGGCATACAGATAGTTTATAACCTGGATTAACACATAGGATACTTTTTATTCCGATATTCCCACGGGAACTGGAACCACGTGGGTGAAACCGCGAGCGGCCGCTAGTACAATATTATGTTTGAGTACGCCGCGCCGCGCCCGCCCCGCGCCCGCGCATGCAGTCTGGCCGAGCACTTAAGCTTAACTATACCACGATGACTGCTATAATTGAGTTTAAAGGTTAGATTATTATCCATATATGACGTACAGACATACCAATACTTACACTTACACTACACAAGCAACACATTACACAACACACATAAATCTCAACGCATACAACACTTTTTATACATCCTCAATTAGGTACTCTAAGTAATTGCATTTCATGTTCTGAGTAGTTTCTGAGTAGTTACATTTGCAGTCACTGCCAAGCATGAAATGTAACTGTTTCTGGTTTCCGAGGGTCAGGCCTAGCCTAGTTTGGGAACCCCTGGTAATTAGGCGACAAGAACTTTAATTCATGTTTTTAATAAATATTGTGTTTTATTGTTACATGTTCCGTTTTTTCAATAAATTTATTCTTATTCTTATTCTAAGCGCAAGATAACGTAAAATTAATTTAAAGTCTCGCCTTATTTCAATGCCGCCCTCTGAAACCAATTTCCTTTAATCTCTCCTAATATTCAAATGGACATATTCTCTTTACATTTCAATGATTTTTTATTCTTCGGGAGTAATGTAAGGGCGAGGGAAACAATGGGAACGTTCTTTTTTATATTCGAAAGTAATAATTACGCCGCGGGCTGTACCTTGTCTACATTGGCATCTTTTGTTTGTTGACAAAGCAATCGGCATTACAGTAGGATACGAAAATAACAAGGCACTTTTAAAATTTTCAGGAAGTAATGAAGGGCCTTAACATCGTCTACGACGTTGTGCGGAGACCGTCGCAGATATTTAATGAAGAGGATCTTGAAGATAACGATAGTCTTCCACCTCCAGTAGTCAGGAAACCAAGTGACGCCCCGCCACCTTTACCCCCTAAACCAGGGTCAGCATTACTAAGAGATCCAGAAAACGAAACAGAACCAGACACACCCGCCCCTTCAGTGTTTGAAATCGACGACGAGTTCAACCTACCAATCTCAGTTGCCATATTCATTCTGGTCGTGTACATACTGATTGGTGCGGTGATCTACAATACATGGGAGAACTGGAGTTTCTTCGAGTCATTCTACTTCGTTTTCATATCGATGTCCACGATTGGTCTTGGCGATTTAGTACCTGATCACCCTCACAGAATGATGGCGTCCATTATGTATCTAGTCTTTGGTTTAGCTTTAACTTCTATGTGTATTAACGTCGTCCAAGTCAAATTAAATAATACGTTCAAACAAGCCAGTGCAAAACTTGGTGCTACTATTGGCCTGAAGGTCGCTGAAGAAGATGGAAGTTTGGTACCGATAACTCCACCTCCAATCGAGATTGCTCCAGTACACAAACCTAGGACTGAAATTGAAGGCACTAAAAGTAAAGAAATTGAAGACGTTAAAAGCAAAGAAATTGAAGACACTAAAAGTAAAGAAGTTCATGAAAATGATGAAAATGAATCTAACAGTAAGAATAGATAAGATTTACAATCGCATGCTACTAATTGGTGCTAATTTAGTCATATCGACAATAAGTGATATCATTACTAATTTTATAGATTCTATTTTACATGTAGGCGTACTGAGTTGTTGATGTGTGTAAATAAAGATGTTTTTTTATCTATTTATTTAATCGTGACAATAAATGTTTTACAAGTAAAATGGTTCTTCTTAATATTTGCAGTTCTGGTGTTATAATATTAATGAAACAAACGATAATCTATCATTCAAAACAATAAAAAAATTTAAACTTTTACAAAACCAATAAAATAACATACCTACGGATTCGTAATTGAATGAAATATAAACATTTTTTTAGTGTGTTTGTGTTTAATGTTATCATGTTCTCAGCTAAACTGTAAAGGACTAAGAAAACTTTACGTTCCCTTGCATTAATGCAGTTCTCCAAGTATTTAAATTCACGTTATAATCCGCCACCCGGTTGCTTGTCTCTGAAATGAAATCCATATAAAACAAGTAAAGTATATCTTCCGGGCAAAAACCTCCTTAAAATCAATTCATCGCTAAAATTGTTGTTTTTTTTATATAAGAAGGAATAGGGTTAAGGAAGGAATAGGAATTGTGAGGGGGGAAGGGGCCTCCGGAACTCTTATTGGCCGGACGAAACACAACAGCACCAAGTGCCATTATTTCACGCCGGATATTCGTGAGAGGGTGGTATTACCCCGGGCGAGCTGGCCCAATGCGTGCTGCAACGCAGCGTGGCTATACCACTCAGTCAGTGTTACTCATTTAGCACCACCCAGGGGTCACGCGTAGGGTCTCAAAGGTAAACCTACGGACGCGAGTAACTTTAACCCCCAAACCTTCCTGTTACCACCTATTACTATTTTTCTGTTCATACACTAGACTAACTGTGTCGCTTAGCGGTGAAAAAATACTACCACCACTTCCCTTCCCTGTGGTATTGTAAAAGGCGACTAACGGACTAAAGACTACACATGCATCCAATAGCATAGAACGGAGATGGGCTCACCACCTGTCACGCTAAGTACATGTGCCTTCGCTATTTAGTGAAAAATGGACTATGGTAGAGGACTGCTTTTGCTGTCAACATTGCATAGTCTCTGACTAACCCTTCGGGTATAATAGCCGTGAGTATGTATGTATGTCATACACTAGACAACACTATTTAACAAAAAGTCTCGCAAAACCAATTATCTTAAAAAAATTGGTTGCCTGTAAAGTCGGTTTTACGGGCGAAGATTTTACGTGACAACGTCTTTTTCTCGGTAGAATATTTATTGATATGAATATAATTAAATTGCACAATAGGAACAAGGAATTGAATGAAAATAAGAATTGCACAAATTTTAACTATAGAAATATATATATTTTTTTGTTTTTTATTTTTTTTTATTTTTTTTTATTTTTTTATATTTTTTTATTATTTTATTTTATTTTAATTTATTTTATTTTATTTTATTTTGTTTTATTTTATTTTATTTTATTTTATTTTATTTTATTTTATTTTATTTTATTTTATTTTATTTTATTTTATTTTATTTTATTTTGTTTTATTTTGTTTACTAAAACATTGTACATGTAAACTTAAACTTAACTATTTAGTGGGAGAGAGACGCAAGGCATTCGGCGGGCCTCTCTCTCGTTCGGTGACTCATCGTTACGTTCCCGACGAGCGTTACACTTTTTCATAAGTGTCTCCCAGCTAACCTAATTTAAGACGTTGTCACGTCAAAAAGAAGAATTTTACTTCTAATATAGTAATAAAATATACATATTACATACATACATATAATCACGACTATTATCCCCGAGGGGTTAGTTAGAGACTAGGAGGACAGCAAAAGCAGTCCTCTGCCATGGACCGCACTAGGCGGAACTGCACCGCAGCGGAACTGAGCGAGACGACGCGTAATTTTTTGATAAACCGCACTTGAACTACAGCGGCGCTACAGAAATATATTCAGTAGCTAGGCAATACCTACCATAGTCCACTTTTCACCAAATAGCGACGGCACATGTGCTCAGCGTGACAGGTGGTGAGCCCATCGCCGCTCTGTGCTGTTGGATGTATGAGCAGTCTTTAGTCCGTTAGTCGCCTTTTACGACACCCAAGGACGAGAGGGGATGGTAGTATTCTTTCACCGTTACGCGACACGGTTAATAAAATATTAACATTTGAAAATACATTATGAAATTAAGTTTATTACTCAGTTCTAATAATCCTACTAATATTATAAAAGCGAAAGTTTGTAAGTAAGGATGGATGTTTGTTACTCTTTCACGTAAAAACTACTGAATGGATTTGGATGAAATTCGGCATACAGATAGTTTATAACCTGGATTAACACATAGGATACTTTTTATCCCGATATTCCCCTGGGAACGGGAACCACGCGGGTGAAACCGCGAGCGGCCGCTAGTTGTTTAATAATTATCCTGCTAAATGCGGGTTGGTTAACAATGACCATAGAGGTGGGATTTGCATCGAAAACGAGGACTTGGGTGTGGGTTCTATTCTTATCTGAGGTAGTCCTTTTTTGACGTTTCGTTATCGTCGTGTTTATTTGAGCGTTATTAACCCTAAAAATCAAATATTACGAAAATTATTAACATTTTATAACACGAGTAGCACAATCGAGACCCCTAATTTTTATGCATTCACAGTGCTATAATATTTATAGCGAAACTAATAATAATATCTCAAAATTATTATGTTATGTCTAATTATATTATAATTTTTATTGATAATTTTATAACACGAGCAGCACAATCGAGACCCCTAATTAAATTATGCATTCACAGTGCTATATTTATAGCTAAAACTAAAAACTGCGCTAATGGCAATAAAACACGAACCCACAACTTAATAATTATAATGGCAGTCGTCTTGTGTTCAAGTAACTTCAAGCCTTTTATTAGAATAAAAGACTTAAAGTTACACTTGAAAACATATGCGTACAGAAAACGATATCCTACTAATATTATAAACCCGAAAGTTTGTAATTATGGATGGATGTTTGTTACTCTTTACGTAAAAACTACTGAATGGATTTGGATGCATACAGATAGTTTATAACCTGGATTAACACATAGGATACTTTTTATCCCGATATTCCCACGGGAACGGAAACCACGCGGGTCAAACCACGAGCGGTACTAAGTACTACACGTACCGCTATTAAGTAATAAAGTGCTGCTTATAGTTTACGCGAACGTTATATTTACAAATTAAAATAAAAAAAATTCACAACATCAGTCGACTTTAACAGCTAACCAAAAATTAACTTTAAAACTGAACGCCGAACGGCGCGACCAGCGCAGCGGCCGGCGAGCAAAAAGGGACACCCGACAAACCTCATCCGGCCAGGGAAGTATAATTAAATTCCTGCGAAGCCTTTCACGAGGCTTCCATTACTGGCACAATGGTAAGAAAAAAATGTTATTGAACCACCCACCTATTCAGCGGTTAGGCTTCGAAATATCCCGTCTGAGATGTCTGCGTTTATTGAGCAGCAAGCATATTTTCTATTGACAATGACGATGTGATGTCGGATTCTGTGAACGCCGAGTCCGAATGAAAAGAAATTTAAATTGGAATTGTAATCCTTGCGAACGAAATGAATGTATCTGCTGGTACCAGCTAATAGGTATACTTTTTCAATATACTATGGGAATATATGTAAGATTTTTCATGGTAACTTTTTAAGATTATTACTAATTAATTCATATTATGCTCTATTATCAAATAAATAGTACCCTTTCCCTAACCGGTAAGCTCAGCTCGTGTAAGGTCTTAAAGCATTCAAAGTGTAAGGTATAGGTTTACGTCAGTTGTCTGAACTTTTTTCTTTTTGTCTATGGCATTTATAAAATATAACCTCTAAACCCTGACTCGTTATTCAAAATAATAAACTGATGAAACATATTGGATATGTAGAGCCGGAGATTAATAATTTAATACACCTTTAATCGTTTTGACTAATTCGCAGTTTTAATGGAAATTTTCAGTATATTGATTCATCGTCATCATCATCATCAGCCTATAAACGTCCCACTGCTGGGCACAGGCCTCCCACGTGGACAATAGCGTGGGGATATTGGGCCATAACCCACCACGCTGGCCCAATGCAGGTTGGTGGGTTTTAACGACAGCCACGACAGCAACCGGGACCAACGGCTTAACGTGCCTTCCGAAGCACGGAGGAGCTCGAGAAGTTTTAAATTTGGTCACCCATCCAGCGACCCCGCATTGCGAAAGTGGCTTAGCAAGCAAGACCGCAAGCCGAACGCGCTAGACGCTGCGCCATCGAGCTCCTCATTATTAGTATTTTGATAAGCATGTAAAAATAAATTGGGGATATAAAAAATTTAGGATATGGAAAATAAGTAGATAATTGGTTGGGAAGCTGTTTGCTTCGTGTCGAACTATGTGCGGCGTCATGCAGGTAGGTGGCGCCACATCAATGTTGTAAGTGTTCTTATACCTGTTACAGGCATGCATGTAAGAACTGTACCCTTAGCATAGCTAATAGCAGGAAGTCCTTATTTCCTCTTGTTGTAGTTTTTTTTTACTGTTTTTAATTAAGGCGAAGGGGTTTGTTGTAAACAGCTACTAGTTAAGTGTTCATGTTTAATTTTAAGTTTTATTTTGTTTTTATTTTTGTAATTGTTTTTTATCTTGTACACGTTGCCCATCGCAGCATCACCAAACCGAACCGACGGAAGATCAGCGCTGATCGCAAGGCCAGCATTTTGCTGAGTCGGAATCCGTTTTGGGACGTTCTCTGTATTTTTTTAAATTATTTTTGTCTGTATTAAATAACTGTTGTGTCCTAAATAAATGTTTTTTCTTTCTTACTATCCATATGCGAATACCTGATAATAGCCAAAGTAGATTTTTATAAATGTATCCTTATATTGTTTAAGTGCTGTTGGTGTTCTAAACAAAAAAAACTAATTTCGATACGCATAAACCTGAGATAGGACTTCTTGGCGGGAAAGTTGGCTCGTCATGTCTGCAGGTTTGTATTATTTTCTATAATTTATGTTTTGTCGAATATAAATGTAAAATAATTGTGGATTATTTACTGTTAAGTGTTCGTGAACGTGCATGTGCAAATAAAACAAAACAGTGCAACATCACATTTCAAATTCTCTCAAGAAGTCCGTGTGAGACCTCAATAAAGTCCCACAGCTTTATTGAGTCTCGAGGGGTTTGGGGGAAAGTCATTTACCATTAAACGTTCAATATCACTCACTATCATCCACTTATGTAAAGAAAATAATAATTATTTACTATTAAAAACTTGACACTGGCTGAATGTGCTGATCGCTCGAAGCCACTATTTAAGAGAAAAAAGAACCTGAGATACATCGCACAGTGCTAAAATAAGCGTTTTCCAAAAATAGCTCTTTAATTTTGCACTGAAATACGTTGAATTGATTAGTTTATTAACAGTACGTTGGTATTTTGTTTAATACATGCGGTGATTTACAAAGCATACTTGTACTTACTAATGTTCATTGTATGCCCGTTCATGAATGACGCGTGGATTTCATGTTTGTTTATTTCATTTTAATTAAATTACAAGTGCTCAGCGGGGTTACAGCTTACATACATACATACTCGTACATTATAATCGCGACTATTATCCCCGAAGGGTTATTCAGAGACTAGGCAACGAGGACCGCAAAAGCAGTCCTCTGCCATAAGGCCGGCAACGCGTCTGCGATTCCTCTGGTTTTGCGGGTGTCCATGGGCGGCGGTGATTACTTTCCATCGGGTACCCCGCCTGCTCGTTTGCCTCCTTCTTTTATAAAAAGAAAAACAGTCCACTTTTCACAAAACAGAGACTACTCATGTGCTCAGCGTGACAAGTATGTGCAGTCTTTAGTCCGATAATCGCCACGGTTACAGCTATAATGGTTAAAATATCATTTTGCCATTAGCACGGCCGTTGCCGTGATGTTGTGGCTCTGAATTCGCTGGGGTTTGGGAATCAACCGTACTGATTCTATTCAGTACGGTGGATCTCAAATGTCGGTGTGTTTTGGGTGGAAGCGGTATTGTGACGGTAGTGTGATATTTTTTAATTTAAGTAATTCATTTTTTGAGAATCTGTACCCACAGTCAAACTTTTAATATAATTTTGTGGGGCTATGTTTGTAGATGTCGTAATTATTAAAGTTTAATCAATATATTTTATTCATTCATTCATAGGAGGCGAACCCGCGCCGCCGCTCTATGCTATGCTGTTTGATGTACGTGCAGTCTTTAGTCCAATTATTCGCCTTTTACGACACCCAAGGAAATAGAGGGGTTGGTACTATTCTATTACACACAGCTTAGCCTGTATGCTTAAGGGTGGATTCGACCAAACTGGAATAAGGTCTTATACATAGATTAAACGCCGAATTTGTACAGACTAATCTCGGAGTAAGTCTTACTCCAGTTTGGTCGAATCCAGCCTAAGAGGAAACACTACGTCGAAGTGGCATGCAAAATTCTCATACAAAACACGGATAAACGACGTTTCGTAGTCCCCTGTTTCCTCCTTCAGAACTGGACCAATTTTTATTACTGTACAGCATCGGTTAAAAAAAGAGATTTCCTATGTCTGTATGTTTGATTTTTTGCATTAATAGGTCAAAGATCATAAGGCCGCCGGCGGTTGCGAAACAATAATAGAAACAGTAATAGAAACTTATAAAACTCTTCATTTAAATGATGCCTGCAAAATAGCTACTCCACAGTCAGAATGTAAAAAGAAACATAGCCAAACCAAAAACTTCACAAAATCCTCCAAAACAGTGTCAAGAACACCTACTAAAGATGTATCAGAGCGGGCTAGCACGGCACAGTCGAAGAATACATCAACGCCAAAGATAAACAAGTCTGTCGATTGTGCACAAGTAACTACGGAAAAATATATCCAACCCACAAAGAAGATAACAATAATTAGTAGTAATAATAGAAACAAGATACTCAACATATCTAAACAGAGTTTTGATAAATATAAATTTTGTCATTACATGATTCCCAATGGTAGTATTAAGCAACTTTTACATAATATTGAGTATAAGTTGAAAGACTATACATATAATGACTATTGTATTTTGTTAATAGGTGATTATGATTTCCGTGTTACTAAGGATTATGTTGAATTGATCGATTATATAAGAAAACAAATACTATTAGTCCAGCATACTAATGTGATACTGTGTGTTCCAACTTTTAAGTGTAACAATTTTAGTAACCTGTTCAATCTGCGTATTGAAGCTTTTAACAATAGGCTACATTTTGATAACCTTATTCACGAATATGCTTTTCTTTTGGACTCGAACTCAAATCTTGAGTACTCGCATGATATGTTTTATAGATCTGGTTTAATAAATAATCTAGGTATAAAAACGATATTTAATGACATTTTAGAACTAATTAACTCAATTGAACCAAATCAGACACTACCCAGCTTGACATGTAATAATAATAATAACTTTAATAATAATAATATTGATAATGAAATTATTAGTCATAATGAGGAATCAAATTTTTTTCGAATTTAATTATATCAATGTATTGCATGTAAACATTAATGGCTTTCTCAATAAATCTGACCTTTTAAGCATACATTTAGAGAGCTTAAAATCTAAAAAAAACCTTATTGACATACTGTGTCTGACTGAGCATAATATGATAGAAAGTGATGTAAAACTCAATAATTTAAATAATTATAATGTGGCGTCATGAGCGAGACATACTCGACATATTGGTACACAATAAGCATACATTTAAACCAATTTCAGCCGTAACGAAATACTTTGTAGAAGGTATCTTTGAATGCTGTGCTGTAGAACTAACACATCATAAGTTGCTAATAATTTGTGTATATAGGCCCCCCCAGATATAATAAGCAAGACATTTACACATTCTTTAATACATTGGATGGCATGCTTAATGAACTTGGGTTGAGGAGGATTAAAGTTATTATATGTGGTGACTACAATGTGGACATCTTGAACAATGACAAGAATACAAGAAAGTTCACTCAAGTGGTAAATAGCTACCTACAATTTAAAATTTTCTTTTAAAGAACTAACTAGAGCAGCGAGCGGTAAATGTTTATACAATATAATTCAGAACGTAAATAAACCGCGGACTAAACTACTAGAATTTGCAATATCAGACCATTCAGCGCAGCTACTGACATTCCCAGTTACCCAACCCTACTCCTTACCCTTTTGGTACAGCAAAAGGAGACCTTATAGCAAAGAAAACATGTCGAAATTCTCAATTCACCTACAATCTCTAAAGTTCAATGAAATTTACAATAACACGTGTGATCCTGAACAAGCATTCAATGATTTCTTTGATCGGTTTAGTTTCCTATACAAATTATGTTTTCCTCTTATTAGCGTTAAAAAATGTAGTCATAAAAAACCTATGTGGCTATCTAGGGGTATAAAGCAATGCTCAAAACGCAAACGTGAAATGCTTTGGAACTACAGAAAGAACCGTACAACAAAGCTTAAAAATGATTTTAAAACCTATTCGTCCAGATTACACCGCATTATTTAACAGACCCAAAAATCTCAGAATAATTTTTTATACTATCTGCCAAAAATAAATCGAAAGCTGTAGGGTCTATAATTAACGAAAAAAGAGAAATTTACCAAGGAATGACATAATTCAAATAAAAGTCGACTATTATAGCAAAGTCATTCAATGATTTTTTTATTAATCAATCTCATGTTTGCTTACCTAGTACTAATGTAAATAATAATGATAATAATAACGCACAAACGTTCCCATTAATGCGTAATAATAAATCACTGTTCATGAGACCTACTTCTCCCGATGAAATAAAATCTACGATTATGTCATTAAAAAACACTAATAGCACCGGATGCGATGAAATTTGTACTAAAGTCCTCAAATACGAGGGGCGTTCAAAATATTCTCGGTATTGATACGTTACAACCTCTTTTATATATATATTTGTTACTGGCCGCTAAGATTCATCCATTGACATTAAAAAAAAGTAAAATTGGAACCGAGATGTTCTTTTGTTTTTCTGCAATTGCCGAACAAACATGAACACCATGAGCGAATTATCAATTTTAACGAAATTAGAGCACCGATCCGTCATAAAATTCTTGACAAAACAGGGTAAAAATCAAAAAACCATAAAAGAGGAAATGGATTGTGTTTACCGTGAGTCTGCTCCTTCTTTATCTACTATTCAAAAATGATCAAGCGAATTTAAGCGTGGAAGGGAGAGTATTGAAGATGACCCTAGACCTGGCCGGCCTGTAGTGGCTACCTCACAAGAAAATATTGATAAAGTGGAAAAACTTATATTGGAAGACGGCCGAGTGAAGGTAAAATCTATAGCTCAAGTAACCAATCTCTCTATTGGTACCGTACATGACATTATACATGACCATCTTAATATGTCAAAAGTAAGTGCAAGATGGGTTCCGCGAATGCTGACGCTTCTTCAAAAGGATATGCGTGTGGCTTGCTGTTCAGATTTTATCGACCTGTGTGGTGAAAATCCCGATGAGGTGCTGCAAAAAATAGTTACTGGAGATGAAACCTGGGTTCATCATTATGACCCAGAGAGCAAACAGGAGTCCATGCAGTGGCACATTAAGGGTTCAGCTCATCCCAAGAAGTTCAAGGTAATCCCGTCAGCTGGCAAGGTCATGGCCACAATATTTTGGGATTGTGAAGGAGTTTTGCTTATCGATTATAAAGAAAAAGGTGTAAATATCACAGGGCAGTACTACGCTAACGTTATACGTCAATTAAGAGATGCGATCAAAGAAAAGAGGCGAGGAAAGTTAACCAAAGGTGTTCTGCTTCTGCATGACAACGCCCCTGTCCATACTGCTCATATTGCCAAGGCAGCTATTGTTGAATGTGGGTTTGAAACTGTTACTCATCCACCCTATAGTCCGGACTTAGCCCCAAGCGACTTCTTTTTGTTCCCCAATCTTAAAAAGGATCTGCGTGGAAATAAATTTTCTGACGATGAAGCGTTGAAGACGGCCGTGGAGGAGCATTTTTACACCAAAGATAAAAAATATTTTTATGAGGGATTAAAAAAAATAATTGATCGATCTTATAAGTGTATGAACATAGGGGGGGAGTATATTGAAAAATAAAAATATCAAACTTTTCGTACTTGTTTGTTTTTATCCACATACCGAGAATATTTTGAACGCCCCTCGTAGCAATATAATTTCGCCAATAATTAGTCACATTGTTAACTTGTGCATCGAGCACGGTATTTTTCCGGACAAGCTGAAAATGGCATAAGTGAAACCCCTTTTTAAGAAAAAGTACATTGAAAGCATGGCATGTTATGGACCCATAGCACTGGTACCTGTGTTCGCCAAGATATTTGAGAAGATAATTTATAAAAGGCTTTATGACTTCTTTGAAACGTTTAGTATCTTAGTTGACGAACAAATGGGATTCCGTACAAATAAATCAATAACTTTAGCTATTTATAATTTTTTGGATATTGTAATAAAAACCATTGATAAAAAATGTTTGGTTAGTGCTGTGTATATGGATCTAACTAAGACATTTGACCTTGTGGATCACGAGATATTTCTTCATAAATTAGAACAATATAGCGTAGGAAACGTTCTGAAATTAATTACATCATATTTGACGAACAGAAAACAGTCAACGCAGATTATTCGTTTAGATATCGAACGCAAAAAAGAAGTCGTCTATACGTCTGAAGTTCAGTGTGTCAAGCGAGGTGTACCACAGGGTAGTGTTCTGGGTCCTTAACTCTTCCTAATATACATAAATGATTTACCAAAAGCAATAAACGAACGAATTGTACTCTTCGCGGATGACAGCACAGCTATATTTATTGACAAAAACACCAGTAGCCTTATAAATAAAATGAACGACACTATATGCAATATTGTCAGTTGGTTAAATAGTAATAAGCTCTGTATGAATATCGACAAAACTAATTATATGACATTTTCTAATAATAACAATAAATCCTAAGAGAACTATGAAGTTACCAACAGAAACCAACAAATGAAAAAAGTGGACGTTACAAAATTTCTCGGAATATATATTGATCATAAACTGAATTGGAAGACCCATGTTGATTATGTATGTTCTCGTATCAACCAATTTTCGTATGCATTATACCGATTAAGTAAAATTGTTAATCAATCAACATTACTAATTGCCTACCATAGTCATGTTGAATCGATTTTGAGGTATGGTATTGTATTTTGGGGTAATTCTGTAGAGAAATACACTGTTTTTAAGGCCTAAAAAAATGTATTAGAGCGATTTGTAAATTAAAATGTAGGGATAGTTGTGAGTATCATTTAGTAAATCTTAAAATTATGACCTTATCTTCTTTGTACATATATGAGGTAGCAGCCTTTGTTAAATCTAATATAGGCATGTTCCATAGGTTTAGAAGCATAAGACATAGAAACAATATCTGCTTTCCCTCCAATAGAACTGCTTTGTTTAATAAAAGTATATTCGGTATGGCACCGCGACTATATAATCATCTGCCAGACAGTTTAAAAGAAATAGCTAGCATCTTAGTAGAAAAGACATACTATACAATTGACGAATATTTAAAGGATAAATTATTATAATTGGAATAACATTAGTATCTATTTTGACATAATTACTCGTATTTTGTACTGTGAGCGTTATACGTGACATGATTTGTATTTTAATTTAATTATTTTCACTGTAATGTAATTATTTAACTGTATTTTGACATATTATGTTATTCTTGTAAATTATATTACTCGATTATTATATTCGAGGTTGCATGTCATTAAGACAGAATATGGCAGAACTAATCATGAGTACTTTTTGTAAAATCTACTAACACCTATATTCGCAATAAACATTTCTGATTCTGATTCTGATTCAATTGATTTTCAATTGTGTCTGGTTTTGCGATCATCAAGGGGTTAAGTCATTTATTTAATAATAAGGAGCCTTCAAAATTTAGCAAAATCATTCCGTTTTAAGGCGTCTTCAGAAGCATTAAGTGGCTGGTTTAAATAAAAAAATCAAACATACAGACATAGAAAATCTCTTTCTTTAACCGATGCTAAAAAGTAATAAAAATTGGTCCAGTTCTGAAGGAGGAAACAGGGGACTACGAAACGTCGTTTTTCTGGGGCTTGTATGAGAATTTTGCATGCCACTTCGACGTAGTGTTTCCTCTTAACTCAACCTCTGGGCCAGCCGCACGCAGCAGGCCGTCAGCGCGCTACGTGTCCAATATAATAATTACGCTTTCAGAGTGTTGTTGGGGCTGCCCCGTTTCTGCAGTGCATCGGGTATGTTTGCGCATATGCACATAGACGCTATCATGCGAAAGAAAACTGCGTCGTTGCTCTGTAGGGTGCGGGCCAGCTCCAACACCATTCTGCAAGTAATAGGGAAATCGATTCGATTCTCCTAGTTTAGCTAATTATGTCAGGAAATGTATTACGTACGTAAATATACTAATGATGTCATGTTACTAACGGGTTACACTACATAAAAACGAAAAATTTAATTTCAAAATTCATAATCACGGATTTCAAAACTTCGAGTTTTATAATACCAAATGGTTTAGAATTCTGAATATCACAATTCCGATATATCATAATTCCTTTTTTTATAAATCCGAAATTACAAAATCCCGAACGTTTACAATTACGAAAATCAAAGTTTCTAATAAGTAATTAAAATTCCGACTCAACAATAATGCGAAGTCTCGAAAATACGAATTCCGATTATCAAAACTCCGAATTATTAAAGTTCCGAAATTTATGACTTGGTCACTCATCCAGTAACTCGGCATTGCAAAAGTTGCTTAACTGGAAAGAATGCAAACCGATCGGCTTAGGTTTACCTGTTAATGATCACATGTTCCAGCCCCCCCACAGGATTCAGTATGCAAGCAAGCATGCAGCAAACAAGCAAGCATGCAGCATGCAAGCAAGCATACAGCAAGCAAGCAAGCAGCATAAGCAGCATGCAAGCAAGTATGCAGCATGCAAGCAAGCATGCAGCATACAAGCAAGCATGCAGCAAGCATGCAGCAAGCAAGCATGCAGCATGCAAGCAAGCCAACATGCAACAGGCATGGCTTTTATCACGGCTGTGGCGCGGCGCTGCGAGGCTCCGATGGTCCCACGCCTCGCCCCTTCGCGCCTACGCGGGCTTAAATTATACTCTAGCGTAGAGCAGGCAAGACTACGTGGAGTCGGTTTTGCAGCGATTCAAGTCAAGTCAAGTCAAAATATATTTATTCAATAAACTCAATTAATAAGTACTTTGAATCGTCCAAATCTTTTTTAACCTACCACCCATTCAGGACATAATTTTTTAACTGTGGCAAAGAATGGGCGCAAGAAACCACAGCGCACAAAAGCAACGACATTTACAAACAAAAAAAAGAGTATGTCGTTACCAGGTCAATACAAAATATGAATTTAAAAATATAAAAAAATGATGCAATACAAAATTACAATACAATGTAGTATCAATTAAATAGAGACAATTAGAAATAGCTGTTGGAGTGCTTGGAGCATTTCAGATCCAAGCTGTTTTGTCTTTTGTGTAATCTGACACTTTATAATAAGCTTTTTTATAAAGCTTTTCTTTGATTTTGATTTTAAATTTATTAAGATCTAATTTCTGAATATCATTTGGTACTTTGTTGTAAAATCTTACACACAGACCCCTAAAAGAATTATTTATTTTATGGAGCCTAGTATAAGGTACTGCTAATTTGTTCTTACTTCTAGTGTTTACATTGTGAATATCACTGTTTTTTGAAAACATTCCAGTATTTTTATGACCATAAATAAAATTTTCATAAATGTATTGTGATGCAACTGTCATTATAATTATATTCTTAAATCTATCTCTGAGAGAGTCGCCAGCCTTTAGGTTATAGATTGCTCGAATAGCCCTCTTCTGAAGCACAAAGATAGTTTGAATGTCGGCAGCATTTCCCCACAGTAAAATGCCGTACGACATTACACTATGAAAGTAACTGAAATAAACTAATCTGGATGTATCAACGTCAGTTAACTGACGGATCTTCATTACTGCATAAGCCGCAGAGCTAAGTCTATTCGACAATTTAGCTATATGTGGGCCCCACTGAAGCTTGGCATCTAACGTGATGCCTAGAAACACAGTGGTGTCTACAGGATTCACATTCTTATCTTTAATTTGTACACTAGTTGTTACTTGCTTAACATTAGGCAATACAAATCTTACACATTTGGTTTTTCCCTCGTTTAATAGCAAGTTATTTACACTAAACCAGTGAACAATCTTTGAGATCGCATTATTCACATCGTCATAATTTGGGTGTCGTCGTTTCACTTTGGATAAAAGTGAAGTATCATCAGCAAACAATACTATCTCATGACTGTCTTTTACAAAATAAGGTAAGTCATTAATATAAACCAAAAACAAGAATGGACCTAGTATTGAACCCTGCGGAACTCCCATTGTAACCACTGATCCCGGAGATCTTTTACCGTTAATGTCGACCTTCTGAATCCTGTTACTCAAGTATGAGATTAGAAGGCTCAAAGAAGCATCCCTAATTCCATAGTGGTTAAGCTTCCTGACCAAAGTTTCATGTAAAACACAATCGAAAGCCTTGGATAAATCACAAAATACCCCTAGGGCATCCTGTGATTCCTCCCAGGTATCAAATATTTGGATTAAAAGCTCAACACCGGCGTCAGTTGTTGAGCGACCCCTAGTAAAACCATACTGTTTACAATGTAAAAGTTTATTTCTATGAAAATGAATTTGAATTTGGTCTAGCATCAACTTTTCAAAAATTTTACTAAATGTGGGTAGCACAGAAATAGGTCTAAAATTAGAGGGGTCAGAAGTGCTACCTGATTTAAACAATGGAATTAATTTACTATGTTTCATTAGGTCAGGAAAAACACCACAGTCAATGCATTCGTTAAATATGCAAGCTAAAACTGGAGCTATTGTCATAATTACTGATTTAGCGACATCCACGGAATTACCCCACAGATCAGCAGTTTTCTTTTTATTGAGAGTGTTAAATGTTTTAATATATCTATAACACAAATTTTTTGAAAACTGAAATTATTTTCACAATCTTTAACATTCTCCTTCAAAACAGATTCAGCTACAGTGGGGGAGGTAATCAAGGCTTTTGTAGTTGAAACTGGAATGTCAGTAAAAAACCTCTCAAATGCTGCAGCAACATCAGCATCAGAAGTCAAGGTTTTATTATCACAATTTAAATTGTACTCATTATTACGACTTCTGACCTTTCCTGTTTCACTATTTATAATATTCCATGTCATTTTTATTTTGTCATTACTATTCTTAATCTTAGAACTCAGATAGTTTGCCTTGGCTAATCGGCATACTCTTTTAAATAACTTTGAATAATTTTTAACATATAATTTGAAGTCGTCGCTGGTGTTATAGTTGCGTTCACCATAAAGTTCATAAAGCCGTTTCCTACTTTTGTGAATACCAATTGTAGCCCATTCATTAAAAGATGCAGTACCACTAACCGAGATCTTTTTTGGAACAAAAGATTTATTAAATTCTGAACAATATATGTTAAAAAAATCATTATAAAAGACATCAGGGTTGTCATTGTATTCTAAATAATTTAATTTTGTATCTAGATTGCTTTTAAAGCGTTCCAGCCGACCTGCAGTTTTTGGCACAACAGTGATATTCTTTTTCATCACTAAATAATTCGTTTCTGCTACTGACTTTTGAAGCACAACATTACTGAAAACATAAAATATTAACTTTTAACAATATTTAAAATCAATTTAAGTTTAAACTGCTGTTTTTATAACCATAACCATATCATAACAATATCCTGATTATTAATACATTAATCAAGCATGCAAGCAAGGATGGACAAGCTGCCGGTTGTTGCCACGACAAAAAAAAGAATTGCAATATTAAGCAGTAATGGATTTTCGGAAATATGATAATCGGAATTCCGTTTTTCGGACTAATAACATTTCAGGTTTTTGTTTGATCAGAAAATAATCGTATTTATGATATTTGGAATATTGACGTTCGTGATTTTAATTAAACGTTATTTAAATTTTTCGGAAATATAAAATTCAGAGTTTTGAAATTCGGAATATTCAAGTTCGGAATTAAGTTTTTCGGAGTTTTATGGTGTTCCCGTTACTAAAATTAGATGTTAAGATAATATAACATACTAACATTTTTTATTTATATAACTTAATAAAAAAAAAGTGTGACCTTATGTTTATGGTGACCGAAAATATCTATGATCGAAAAAGGGTGGAAGCGCGCTTTACCCGGAATCCTCAACCACTTAGGAACTGACTTTCTTATCTCTGCCGGAACACAACATTGTTATTAACATGGTTGTTATGGCGCTAGACTTTAGATAAGACGGTGGTAGCTAGCCAAGCAGAGTTAAAAAGCCCTAGCACTAACCAAACTAAGTACACGAAGATGTACCAAACCCGAGACATCTAGGTCTAATGCCGGTAGCTTAGCCACCAGACCAGAGCGGCGGTTAAAAGATTAAATTAAATTAATTAAATTAAATTTGTTCACGTTCTTTATTCTTTTGAAACTCGTGTCGTAATATAACGGATAATATACACAAACGTAGAAAAAACACCCAGAGACGAAATCAATTTAGAAAAACAGTTTTTCTCTAAACTGAGCCGACCGGGAATTGAACCCGGCACCTCAGAAAGGGCGCGACGCCAGACCCGTGCGTGCTAACCACTCGACAACCGAGGTCGTTATTTTAGATACTCCGTGGCGTTCCAGCCGCTTGACAGCGGAAAGCATTCATATCGTCCGTTCGTATAGTGACGCAGCTGACATTCCGGTTCCCGCATACCCGGTAGGAAATGAACCGGGAATGCGTGCTTTGTGGACCATTTCACTGTGTAAAACAGCAAGGAAATACTATTTTCTGACGGCATACGTTACCTTAATTTAAGTTAATAAAAAAAACAATTTTATTTATTACCCTTAGAGCAAAATGGATGAATACATTTAATGATATGACGCCAAAACCATGAAGGGACTTAATTAAAGTTCGCCATTTCTTAGTCTACCATGGTAGTAAATGCAAAACATCTTCTCTTTCAAAAAATCTACTCTATAGGTACGGAATAGCTAATGCTATGTTTCGTAAAATGATAAGTACCTTGATCATTCTCCTCCTCCATCAATCACCATCATTGAAATCAAAATATATTAATATACTGTCACGTTTATCAAAGACTGTCACAGCTGGGAAAACTGGGAAATCTGAAACACGTTGCCCCAATCTGGGATTGAACAAAGGAATTTCGGGTATGGTGTAAAATAATAAAAAAAGGAGCTTGATGTCGCAGCGGCTAGCGCCTTAATTCGACTTGCGATCTTGCTCGCTAAATTCGCAATGCTGTTCGCTGGAAGGGTGACCAAATTAAAAACATTTCGAGCTTCTCCGTGCTTCGGAAGGCACGTTAAGCCGTTGGTCCCGGTTGTTGTTGTAAGATAAGAATCGTTAAAACCCACCAACCCCTATTGGGCCCGCGTGCGGTGGGTTATGGCCCAATATCCCCACGTGCTATTATCCACGTGGAAGGCCTGTGCCCAGCAGTATTTATAGGCCGGTGCAGCTGATGATGATGATGATGATAGGCGAAATGACGTCTTCTGCATACACCGAGGGGTACACAGAGTCCGCCGCTTTCTATTTGTTACGATCCTACACAGTTTTAATGCAATATTTCCCGAGTTAACTGTACAAAACAATGTCACCAACGCAAAACGCGCGGTCGGATCTCTCAACCCAGCAATGTAACAACGGATCAGATTTGTACGTCTGCAAAGTTTATAGCGCTTATAAAGTTCAAGGGGCGTACTTAAGGGCGGTGAAAGCAGCAAAATATGGCGATATAAATAAATAATAAAATAACAGAGCACCGCGCACATAAAGTCAGATTAGGAACATAAACTCATTGTAGTGGGTGCAAGTTTGGCCGCTTCAATGTTATCGCATGTCGTAAAGTTAACGCAATATAATTATTATGTGAGGGTTACGCTTGTTTGCCAACCCTAGAGCCTTAACAGCTGCCCTCTGTGGTGTATTGATAAGAACATCGGTGTTGGGTTCGATTCCTCACAGGACACTTCGTTATTATTATGTGCTTGGTAAGATTGTCTAGGGGTATAGTTCTACGGTCTTCTACATACATACAAACATATAATCACGACTATTATCCCCGAAGGGTTTGTCAGATACTAGACAATGAGGACATCAAAAGCAGGCCTCTACCATAGTCCACTTTTCACCAAATATATAGCGACTGCACATATGCACAGAGTGAAAGGTGGTGAGCCTATCGCCGCTCTAAGCTGTTTGGTTGTATGTTCAGTCTTTAATAAGTTACTCGCCTTTTACGACACCCAAGGGAAGAGAGGGGGTGGTAGTATTCTTTCCCAGCTACGCGACACGGAAATCGCGCCAAGGCTTCACTCACATTTTCAAAATTCCAACTCGAATGCACATCCCTTCTGCATCCGCATCTTATAACACCATTACCATGACGATCGGTCAATAATCGTAGACGCTACATCACTTTTATGTAAGGAAAATCCTGTTTTTCTACAATTTCAATTTTAAAGGGACCGCCTTACTGGTCACTTAATCTTGTTTTTTATTCCGAAATATTTACAATTTAGTAAACCAACACCCCCCAAAATCCCGATTATCTTTACATTTTTCAATTTTTCAAAAAATTTATTAGCCAATTTTCAAAATGCAAGCGCTCACACGTGTTTCGATAAATTCCTCAACTGTTAGTCCTATTCCTATCTCGATCCTCCCAAAATCCTTGGTGCTACCGCCAAAAAAACGTCTCAGGCAACTTGCATCTGGTAACCATTTTCAATGGTAAAAATATTGACAGAATTGACTTTAGAAATTGACAGCTTGACGTTATTGTTCAGTGTTATAGCATAGATGAATTAGATTTTAACTAAAAGTTGACACAACATTCATTGATTGTTAGGCGGTAAGTACGAAGTTTGCCGGGACAGCTTGTTTATAATATTTATTTATTTATTTTATTATTTATTTGTGTTCAGGCAACGCAGGTCCATAGATAAATACCTTACAGACTAACATACATACAATATAAAAGCTTATCACTATTTCACTATTTTACACGTAAACATGGCGACGTGTGACGCAGCGCGGTGTCCGGTAGCCGACCACGGAACCGCCGGAACAGAACACCCTTCGGCCAAAACTCCTCTTTTATAAAGGCCAATAGATGGACAGTCGGTACTCTCACCACAAATGAATTAAAATTCACGTTGTGGCGGGACTCCAACTGTTCGACCCTTAGAGTGAATTTGGTCTTGATCCGTATATACTCTACGATCTCCTCTGCCTTCGTAGAGTAATGGAGTCGGGACACGTACAGCAGCGTCGTCGGTATAGCTGGACGCAGCAGGTGGTTCGGTCCTGTCAGTGCCACACCGCACAGGTTGCGACAGGCGGGCTTCCTCTTCTTCCTTTCCACTTTGGTAAAGCCCTCCTCGTCACGATGGTGAACCTGCGGTGCCACAGGAGTAGCTCCATGGATGACACCCTTGCTACTTTTCTTCTTCTATTGAGGCGGTCGCCGCTCAGGTTGCGGAGCGGCGGCGGCGGTGGCGCCGATAGCTCGGCTGGCGGCCGCAGCTGCGTAGGCACGTTTAGGTGTTGACGTGCAAACGCGTGACGTGCCCACCGGAGCGGGGGGACGGGCGGCGGAGCTAGGCGCATCGTGCGCAGCAACAACGGCCGGTGACGCATCCGCATGCGCCGACTCGAAACTGCAGATGGATGCGTTTGCGCCCCGCGACGAGTGTTGACATTAGAGGCCTCGGGTGACCTTCTTACCGAAGCAGTGTTGCTTAATAACACTACTTGGGCACGCAACTCACTAATGGTGTTGTTAGAGACCTCAAATTTCTCCACTACCTCGGCCAGGCTCGCTTTCAGGAAGTTGATGTCCTTCAGTAGCCTGGTGACATCGACGTGGTCGAATGTGACGGGAGGCAGCTTCGCCACGAACATAGGCACGTCCTCCGGGTCGGTCTCCTTTAGCAGGCTGATGATGTCCTGGAGACTCCTTTCTGTTCCATCCCTCCGTCGAGATGGCATCTGGCTGGCTTTGCCGACGGTCTGGTAGAGAAGCGCCTTGCCACTGCAAATCTCGTCCTCCTTAAAGTTGGACTTGCAGATCTACAAGATGCTGACCTCTTCCATGGTGTCGATGGCGTTTTGAATAAACGCCAACAGCTCGTTGGCTATGAGTTGGGAGCTCATAGTCAAAACACGTGCAGCGGCTATTGTCGCGCAAATCGCGAATTAAAAAATTCTCACTGCACAATGGACGCGTCCGTTTCCGAGCGCGAATCGCACGCACTGCGATGCGATTCATTGCACTAATATAAGTTAGGATAAGTGTTTTGTATCAATGTAGATAGTATTAAAAAACACTATCGATGAAACATGTTTATCTTCCAAGTACGGTACTGTGCTGTTTCCAGAACTTCGCGATAGCAAGATTTTGAAACTGTCGGTATCTGGTCGCGGCTCCTGACACTTCTACCATCAGCTCATAAGTTTTTACTTGAGTCGGGAACAGTGTCAAACTTAGTTACTTGACGACAAGGGATTTAATAAATATAATGTAAGAATAAATAACGATAAAGTTTTAATTAAAACACCTAAAATACATACTCTCAAGATATCCCCTAATAAAGGTTAGGCTAAGAGGTGAGAGACTAGGCAATGATTACCGCAGAAGCAGTCCACTGTAATAGTCCACTTTTAACCAAATTACTAATACACATGTGCTAAGCATGATAACTGGCGAGCCCACCGCTCTATGCTGTTGGATGTATCTGCAGTCTCTAGTCCGTTAGTCGCCTCTTTGTTGGTTGGTAGTAGGTATTCTTTTCAAGAGCGTCCAGCCGATGGCCCAGGGGGGGCAAGCCGATAAAAATGAAGGAGGTGATTGTAATAAGAACCGTACAAAGTCCCAATGTGTAAACTCCACGACCTCTTCACTGTACATAGAGGCGTGTCTTAAGAGGCCTATTAAATCTCGACTGTGATTTTTGCGTAAAATGGCCAATTTTGGCGTTATGGATCTAAGAAACAAAAATACATTAACAATTATGACTTATTGAATAGTGTAGAATAGCTATTGGAATAGTGCGTAGCGGCCTCGCTTTTTGTAAATTTTGCTTAATTTTTTAATTAAACCCAAAATTGCAGAGAAAGATTTCCATAAAGTGCGTGAAGGCACTTTTTTGAGCTCATTGATTGAAGTACTGTTCTAAACAAGTGAAATAAAAAAAAAAAATATCTCTTATATAGTCGAATAGTGCGTAGCGGTCTCGGAATTTTTAGATCTCATTGATTTTATATAGGAAAAAAATCTTATTCTAAACCAAAAAACTTCGAAAATCGCTATAAGTTAACTGTGAATATCTCCTATCTACGATAATATTATTGAGCAAAATTTATACAGAGTAATTGTTACTTCATGAGGAATAAAGATTTTATAATGAATTTATTATCCTATTTCGATAAAAATGATAAATACAACAAACAGTAAAATTACTACAAAATACGATGCGCCGGCCGTCCGAATTCAACTTATGCTCACAGAATGGAGATTTGTAATATTATGCACAAATTTATTATAATATTTCGATAAAAACGATAAATACAACTGCAAAATTACTACAAAATGCGAAAATGGGCATTTTACGCTAAAATCACATTCGAGATGTAATAGGCCTCTGTGATTTTTAACAGTTAATTACGTATGTTTTTAATCTCTAGAAGAGGGGGCGGGGGGTGGCAGCTGCCCCTACTGCCACCCCCTGACGACGCCCTTGATTCTTTTAGTGATTCGCTACATACACGGCTCCTATAAATTTTTACCCTTTTTTTGTGACAGTGTAGTCAAACATTTTGTGCTTAGCTTAGTAATTGTAGCAAGGACACGTACTGTTTTCGTTAACGGAGTGCTGCTCGGGGACGTTAAGCATTGATTGATCACCACCGGGGAGGTGTGACCAGGAACACGGTTCCTCGCTTAGAGGCCATTGAGGTATTAAAGCAAGAGACGAGATTGAGTAGCAAGTTTTTGCGCACTGAGTTTGCCCATTGGCTAAAAACATCTCTCCAGATTTAAGCAGCTCTTGTTGGATGGGGGAGGGGGGGTTCCCCCTCTCCTATCTCCTCTTAACCACCGTCAATAACCTTTTTTAAGGTTAGTTTTAATGAGAATTCAAATGCTTATATCTCCATAACTATGTATCTCCGGTAAGTGGGAATGACACGGGGGGTTACCCCCTCCCGTCTCCCCACACCCCACCCCCCCAATTCGTGCACCATTTTTTAAGATTTTTACCAAATCACTTTTTTAATATCATTCAATCATCTTTTGTAAGCGCTTGGCCTTCATCTGATACCTGGTCGTAAGTGACGATAAGGCCGAAGGTGGAAGCGCGTTTCACCCGGAATCCTCACCTCAACCACTGAGGAACTGGCTATCTTATCTCTTAAAACAGAAATTAGAACTTAATAAATTTAAAATCTAAATCAAAGATAAGCTTTCTAGAAAAGCTTATTATAGAGTGTCAGATTACACAGAAGACAAAACAGCTTGGGTCTGAAATGCTCCAAGTAATGCTCCAACAGCTATTTCTAATTAATTGATACATTTTATTGTAGTATTGAATAGCATTATGGATTTAAAATCCATATTTTGTATTTTATGACCTGGTAACGACATATTTATTTTATGTAAATGTCGTTGCATCTGTGCGCTGTGGTTTCTTGCACCCGTTCTTTGCCACAGTTAAAAAATGATGTCCTGAATGGGTAGTAGGTTAAAAAAGATTTGGACGATTCAAAGTACTTATTATTATGACGACCTCCTTGGTAGAGTAGTTTGTACACCGGTTTTCATGGTGTCGCCATCTCTGAGGTCCCGGGTTCGATCCCGGTCGAGTCAATATAGTAAGTAATTGTTGTTTTTCTAAATTTTCTCGGGTCTGGGTATATTTAAGAATCAAACGAACTTACCTTGTGAAGTTTGATTCCAATTATGCGAGAGTCTCAACCGAAGACGATTACTTATTACATGCAGCAGTACATGAGATGGTGCTATCTTCTTCACACTTTTAGATATATCCTAAAAAGAAATATCTTATTTCCGTTCCCTGCACTGGCAACCCCGCGTCACAAGACGTCATTATTTCAGAGAATTTTGTGTTATCCTGCACAATTTTTTATTTTATTTTTTGGGTTGGGAGGGATGGGTTGACGTAATCGTTTTCGGTTGAGACCCTCGCATAATTGGAATCAAACTTCACAAGGTAAGTTCGTTTGATTCTTAATTATACTTCGGGTCTCAACCGAAGACGATTACTTATTACATACAGATGTTCAGAGCATTGTAATGTTAACACAATGAAAATAAAAAAATTATGTCAATTTAAACTTTACAATATATAGGTAGTTTTTATGAGTGCTTAAGCCTCCTTTAAACCTTAAAAGATGCATTTAATGGCTATCGATGCATTGGTCGTTTTCTAAACAATGACTTTAACAATTTCATTTATTTATTTGATTTAGTATTATTATTTTGTTGTGTAAACAACATTGTTTTGTTGTGTAAACTGCATTGACAAATTAATTCTGATTTGTACCTAAACATTTCTCCAACAGTATTAACAAATACATTTAGGTGACTCAGCCCACAACAACTCTGCGAAACACCTCCAGACTAGATCTGTGAGCAGTGTGAGCAGTAAATGCCGAGCGAGTATTGTGACTGTGAGCTCCAAATAGACAGACAAATATCGGTCTCGGCATGTCGTCCACTGTCTTGGAATCCTTTTTTTTTTTTATCTGCAATAAATGTTTTTGACCGCCTTTTTATGAGGTTGGCACAACCAGCAACAAATAACTGGGATTCTTACAAATATTGGACAATCTGATAGCGGTTGCCAAACGCGGGTCCTGAAGTCTAAATGAAGTCGGTAATTTCAATCACAATCACATAATTTTGTATTGATATATTATTTTTGATTAAACTAATAGACTGCGTTTTTTGAGCAGAAACAATAGAAAATATAGTGTAAGAATCATAAGTGACAAATCAATGATTATGATCTGGTTCTAAGGATAGTCCTGAAAATATGGTTTAATTAACATGACATTTGTGTCCCATGTTGAATTATATTTTTGATTTGGAGCAACAAATCTTAGTTAGTGTACACTTAACAAAACTGTGTTAAACACAGTCATTTTTGTAAAGTAAATTACTTCCCTTAGTAGACAGGTAAAGTGGACCTATGCGTATTTAAACAACATAGAACCTTCCTCAAACTTTTTGGTTAGAAATGATAACTTTATAACTATCAGCTTTGAAAAGATTCAAGTTATTATTTTTCGAATTAAGCTACCAAGATATTATCAAATACAGTATTGATTTAATGTTACTGATTTTGTTGCAAGAGATGTAAACATATATCTCTAGATGCTCGTGGTATACCATGTCTGGTCAACGATTCACTAATAAATTGGCGCCACCTGGATAAGGCTATCTAGAAGTGGATGGCTCGCCTTGCAAGGAAATTAGTTATAACAAATATTATTAAGGGCCGAAGAACATTTTTTCTAGGACAACAAGGTTGGGCCACATTGTATACCAAGGATGTAAATTCTAATCTGTACCACAACAATACCTTCTGCTTTATCAAATTTATATTAAATGTAAGTGTTTTTTTTTTGTTATGGCTTGGTCAGGATTTTGTTATGCATTCTGCGTTTGTAAAGGTTTGTAAGGTCAAATTATGGCTTTGCCAATAAACTAATAATATTTGAAAATGCATGGTAGGAGAGTTACCTACTCCGTATCTAAGTATATCCGTATAATGTTTTCACAAGACTAGATGTAGGAAGCCAATACAAAAAAGTTTCTGAATCAATTAATGCTAAGAACTTCTCTTTTTCAATCAACTTGGTGTAGGTATGAAATTCAAACCGCAACGGCCCTGTGCATGCTGTAGTCAATATTCCTGAATTCATCTAAATCCCTCATTATACATTTATGTATAAAAACAAGTTCTGTTGCTCGGTTTTTTAGTAATGCTTTTGTAAGTGTTTGTGACAAACCCTATGACTCCAAAAAGGTGCTTGTACTCGTAGTTTTATTATTCAATACACACTCGTCATAGTTTGAGCTTATTTTTCGTGCGTAGGTACAAAACATAAACTAAACAATTATTGTAGAAAATTCAAGTATTATGCGCAATTGTTCTAGAACCGGTTACAGTAATTTCGCAAACACAAATAGGCCGAACAGAAGAACATTAATTTCAACTGAGGCCTCAAAGTAAACCTTAACTTTTTCCGATCAGCTTTAATTGCAGTAGATACTTAATTAAAAATAAGCATCTTGAATATCAATTGTTGACAATAGTAGTTGTGATTTAATAATTTAAGGGCAGTTCGATTCTTTTAAATTTCATTATTTTGAAGCTGCTTTAAATTTTAAGTGAATCTGTGAGATCATTTACCTTTTTTTTGTTTGTAAACTTTTCCTGACCTTTATAAACACAACAAAAGAGAATCAGACAAATCAGTCGAGCCGTTTTCGTGCGCTTAGCAACACATTTGGCGATTCATTTTTATCTACATAGATTGAGATAGTAAGTAACAGACATGGTTTTGGGGTATAGTTGTTTTGTATAGGTTTGCCGGGAAAATGAATAATTCATTTACGAATCCAATGTAAAACATTACGATCCCTAGTGAGCTCACACTTTCTGTCATTCAATCATAAAAATAGATCAAGCGACTGCAGGAGCTCTGATTCCAACGTCTCCCTGTCAGATATCCGGTGGAACCTCGGCAGTCCCTCGGCGGTGTGAATGGTGCAGGTGGGCTTGATCGCAGCTCGATAGCTGATGATACTACGCGCAGTGGCGCCCCCCCTAGAGTTTAAAGAACCTCGAAGTTGATCACAACTTCAGCCCGGGCATCAGCCCGAGACCCTGTACAGAGCGTTGGATTTTTGTTTTCTTTCCGAATCAAACTTGGTTATGGTATTAGGTGTCTTAATATTATTATGCTCAGAAAGTGAAGTTTTAAAACTTTTATTCATATTTACCTCCAACAGAGCTTATTATTATTATTATTTTTTCAATTTCCTAATTTAGTTTTGGAGCTTTGAGGCTTATGTACATTATTACCATTTTTTTATTATTATTATTATTATTTTTTTTTCATTTATTTAAGTAGGTAAGTAAGTACTTAATATTTTGTATTATTATTATTTTTTTAATTATTATTATGAGTAACCCTTTATTTTTTATGAGGTTCTTCTCTGAGAAATTGTAAAATCTATGGGTGTCCAATGAAAGCAGGCTATCGTCGGACTGACCGTCATATACGGCGACAGATCGAAGATCCTAGTGGCGCAGCTGGCACGGGCACAGGCGCTAGCGCTGCAAGCAGCGCGAATGGCCAAGCTTCGTTTCTCCCGCTACTGGTACATTGTAAACATCAATGACATAGTTTAAGATGTCTTCACCAAATCATTATTGATAAGTAAACCCGAAGATAACGAAACGTTGAAAACATGTCCACTTCCGGTGGAAATCGAACCCACGTCCTCAACGATGTTGAGACTCTGCTTTGTTCCACGGAGGACGTAGAAACGTGAAACTGTTAGGGTGAAATAGATAGGTATGGCCTCTCACGGTTAATGTGGAGTAAAAAATCCTCAACACAGTTCAAGTGGAGTTAGAAACTATGAAACGGCTAGCGTGGAGTAAAATAAAGCCTCAACACTGTAAAAATGTACTAAGTACATATTCCCGAAACGGCTTGCTTGAAATAAAATATAGCCTCACTCAACCCTGGTAGAGTGGAGTGAGTATCTTCGACACGGCTTGTGTAGCCGCTGTGTCGCGGAGTAAGTCTAATTATTATTCTAATACAATTAATAAGTATATATAATGCTGAGGTCTGACCTGAAAATCGCGTGGCGACTCCTTTACTTCCAATCCAGAGGGGCTCCTTGGAATTTTCTTTCTTGATATATCCACCAATTGACAACATCAATATAGCCTCAACACTGTTAAAGTGGAGTGAGTATCTTCGACACGGCTTGCTTGGAGTAAGATACAGCCTCAACACTATTAAAGTGGAGTAAGTATCCTCGAAACTGCCTGCATGCAGCCACAGCAGTGTTAAAGTGGAGTAAGTATCCTTGGCACGGCTTGCGTGGCGCCTCAACACTGTTGAAGTGCATTAAGTATCCTCGACATGGCTTGCGTGCAGCCTCAACACTGTTAAAGTGGAGTAAGTATCCTCGACACGGCTAGCGTGGAGCCTTAACACTGTTAAAGTGGAGTAAATATCCTCGACACGGCATGCGTGGAGCCTCAACTCTGTTAAAGTGGAGTAAGTTACCCTGACACGACTTGCGTGGTGTAAAATAGAACCTCAGCACTGTCTAATTGGTGTAAGTAACCTCGATACGGCTTGTATGGAGTAAAATCAATGACATTCAATGTCATTGAGTAAAATAAAGCATCAACACTGTTGAGCAGTTATATATCCTCGACACATCATACGTTTAGTAAGTTAAACACTGTTACAATGGTGTCTAAGTAAATAGTTTTGCATTTAAAGAATTTCTTGTTGTAAATGGCTTTTAATTTTGTTACAATCATTATTTTAGAACCCAAGAAAAACCAATAAAAATGAGGGTAGATAATTTGAATGATAAATGATCTTAGTTCCTTACAACTATGATACATTCCTTAATAGTTAATTTTTCAGGTAAATTAGCGTTATGTTTCAATACATGCGTGTCGTAATATCGTTGATATGACATTTATCACTATTCACCGACACCGATGATGATAAACGTTTTTTAATTAAAAATGATTTCTTTACTTTACGAAGAATACCATAATGATCACTGTCTCTCAACTTCGAACTTTAACGTTTTCCCATCATATTAAATACAAATTTAATTTCGTTACGAAAAGTACGTGTGATTCCGATAACACAAAAACACGTAATGACGTCTTGTGACGCGGGGTTGCCAGTGCAGGGAACGGAAATAAGATATTTCTTTTTAGGATATATCTAAAAGTGTGAAGAAGATAGCACCATCTCATGTACTGCTGCATGTAATAAGTAATCGTCTTCGGTTGAGACCCGAAGTATAATAAGTATGTATTTTAAGTATGTTTATCCGTTGTCTAGTAACCATTTAACGAGTTTCATAACTAAGCTTCTCTTGGGCTAGATAATTGATGGTTAAACAAACTTACCTGAAGTGAAGTTTGACCGTAATTGTACGAGACGTTGCATCCGAAGAGATTTATATTCACAAGGTAGTCCATTCTTCAATTCAGTTTTGAGAGCCTTCATTGTGCATTTAGTTTTTATAAGACATACATATAATCACGACTATTATCCCCGAAGGGTTAGTCAGAGACTACGCAATGAGGACAGCAAAAGCACCTTACAACAAACAACCACCACCGGCCGCAAATGAGTGAGCAAAAAATTGCTTCGCGGTGTTGTCTCTAGCTGTTATGACACCTCAATGTTAGAGGCACGGTGCCTGACACATTTTGAAAAGTGACCAACACATATTTATTTTGCTTGGTTTGAGGAAAACCTACAATGACAGTAGATCATAATGGAACGGTGATGTTACAGTGTTATTTTTCTATATGTGCATGTAAAATGCGTGAATAGTTTTCTTATTGTAAGAAGTAACAAAATTCGTAACAAATATTATTGTTTTTACATAGGTACATCGCCCCCCTTTTCCAAAGTGACCATAACTTTCTACTGCTACTTGCTACTGTCCCAGAGTCTTTCGGTTTGTTTACTCTTATAACATCTTCATACATGTAAGTACAATGGCGGACTCCGTCGCTTTACTAGTCTAAAGGTCAAATTCCCTTGCACACCGCGTCGTCTATTTGGTACGGGCACACACCCGGGCTGTCGGTGCGCTTCAATCGCTGCAAAGTGGTGAAGCGACAGACACGGTGACGCCGACCGTACGTCGGTTATTTAAAAGTACCTACTCATAAGAAGATAAAATCCCAAATTGTAAATTTAAGTTCAATAAGGCGCGAAATACACAGAAGTGATGTAAGATTCGGATGCGATGCGGATGTGGATCGGATTCGTTGTTCGTACAAAATGTATGAAAGAGATGCCTCGTAAATTACCATTAAGTTAGGGTAATGTGGTGTAAGAGTGCGCGGACGATAAGAGTGCGAATCAAACGTCACGCCGGCTCTGTGCGAGGTCTGTGGCTAACTTCAGTTGTGTTTTGGTCCATTAGTGATAAGGGTTGCGCTGCCGAAAAAAAATCGAAATTGTTTAAAAAACGGAGATACTACGTAAGTCAATAGATTTTTACTCATTTTGATCTAATTTTCTTGAGTTTTGCAAAGATATCTGTTCCGAAACTGGTAGTTACAAGAATATTCATTGATTATCCAAATAACGTATTTACGTGGCTAACTGATTCGTTCGGAAAATAGATGGCGCCAATGGTAGAATATGTTTGTGAAGGGTGAGGTGTACAAGAGTGCGCACGGTATGTGCGTATAACATTGCGCGCGCACTCTTATACTACATTTATTTTTCCCTAATGTAGTGTTTAAGATAAAGTCTAATTTTACAAACTAAGTATTTTTTTTGTGCACTTACATCATGTCTCGAAGAAAAAGAACTACTCGGCGACAAAATTGTTCGCTAGAGGTTCTTGATGAAGCTCGAAAGCTAATCTAAAAAGGACAGTCGTAGTTTTCTAGCTGAATCTTTTGGAATCGCGGAATCTACTTTGAAGGAAGCGGTTGAAAAATTCTACCCCTTAATCTCCACTAAATTAGGCCGCTTAGAAACTATATTTTCCCGTGAAATTGAACTAGAATTCAGGAACCATTTCACACCATATGGAGGTGTGATAGGTGTCGAGAAATATACAAAGAGCATATACTACTGGAGACTGGATCAAATGTTCGGTATGTCAACAATGGTGGCATGAAAACTGCATTGCCTATTAGGTCAAGGACTATATAAGTGCCACTTGTGCACTGATAATTAATGCGCGCACTCTTGTACAACTCGCCGCGCACTCTTGTACACCCGGGCGTATAAGAGTGCGCAATTATAGTTTTTTATGTTTCTTCAGTTGTTACTTTAATTAATGACATTAGTGTAATTCGTTGTTCCATAATTTGTTAACAAATGTATAGAGACTATAAATAAATAATGTTGATATTTCTAAATACGATACTTTATTTTTTATGGGGCCTCAAAGTTAAAATGCGCACACTTACACCACCTTACCCTACTATACCTAGCAGAATTATAGTAACTTTATGTAAATTACACAGAAAGGATGCGGCGCGGATCCGAAGATTTGAAGGGACTACGAATCCGATCCCCATCCGCATCGCATCCGAATCTTACATAGCTTCTGTGTATTTCGCGCCTTAGAAAATAAATTATTTTTTGTGTTCACTGGTACTTACTTGCTTTTTATTTTGCTAATATAATATTTGCATATTTTGCGAATTTAATATCTTGAAAATGTAATAATAAGCTTACAAAGGATATGAACAACGTACTATGCCCATTTTTTTTGTATTTTAAAATCATTTTTTTTTAACAATTGGATGGTTGACTTTAAATAACTCATGTCAAGTACTCATAGATATAGAGTACTGATGGCTTCGTACACTCTGTCCCACTGCTGGGCAAAGACCTCCATCGTTGAAATCAAGTCATCGCATCGTTACAGTTGAAGGGCTTATTCACTACGCTTAGCTTTGTCAAAAACGCTTTTCCCGATTTGGCAATTGAACCAAGGACCTCCGGATATCGATAAACTTAAGTGCTTTGGCAACCAGGGCCCTGTTTAATAAAACTTACAAATTGTAAATTGTAATTGTAAATTACAGGCTACAATTCTACAAGTTTCTGTTCAATAAAGAATACAATTTACAATTCTACCATGGTGGAAAAATTGTAAAATTGTAGCTACAAATTCACATATTTCTGTTCAATAAACATTTACGATTTACAAGTGATAATTTACATATTTGTAGGGAAAACTGTTTTATTGAACGCAAATTGTAAATACAATTCTACATATTTTGTAAATTGTAGTACGATTTACAAAACTGTCGAATTGTAACGTTTATTAAACAGGGCCCAGGTGGTTGACTGAGGTGTTAACTGTCTTGTTTTAAGGCGAGTCCTTTCGAGCGCTTCTCTCTCGCTCTCTCGACGGCACGACCACAGCACGACGGTACGGGACGGGTATAACAGCGAAGCGGTGCAAATAAGCGCGTTTTATAGGTTTTTATAGGTGTTTTTCCTATATAGACTTTATAGAATTTAATGAATTAGCAGATTCTCTGTAGTACTTCAAAATAAATATTTACATGTAAAAATAATGTAAAAAATTAAGAAATCATCCGACGTTTATTTGGCCTGTTTTCGGGATATCTTACAATAGAGTAAAGTACATCTAATTGCGTAACAAATTAACTCATTCTTTAGGCGCTATCCTTTAGTGTATTATATATATCATACTAGATCATACAAATATAATTATATCGATGTTAAGACACAAACACACTCACACACATAACACACACTCACACACCACACACACTTACACTCACACCACACACTCACATTCACACACATTTAGCTCCTAAGTAACTTAGCTTAAAATAAGAATACTGTAATCTTAGCCCAATATTGTTACTGAAAACCACATTAATCCTACACAAAGGTTTGGAGTGAGCGCTATTATTTTATCCGCCATTTTTGAATAGAGCTTTTTCATGACTGATTGAAGTGGGATGGCGATCGACGACACAGTTATTCACTTTACGACTTTTATGATGGATCGTTGGCAAACTTCCCCGCTCTTTGCAAGGTCATTGGACTGCTCTGGTAGAATTCATTTTTTAAAAATTTAGATGTAGATTGGTACCAAATCAAAATTTCAATGAATGAATAGATGAACTAATAGTTTAATGAATGTATAAACAAATGGCTCAATTATGATGGACCAGCAGGACATAATAATGCTGAGCGGAGACCAGTTTGGCACATTCATATTATATTCCTGTTTTTAAATTTAAATATTGTGATGTAATGTATCAAAAGATTTTCCTATTCTATTCTATAATAATTCTATGCTATGCTCGGACCAAATATTTGGTCCGAGATGCTATGTTTGTTTAGAAATATAAAACCACAATATCCACAATTGTATAGTAGTGTTCTGATTCTGATATTTTAGTAGTCCAAATGTCAAAATCTGACCACTGAAATCAGCGTGCGAACTGTAGTAGGTACCTACTTCATGTGGCTGACGGTGGACGTTGTGATGGGGTCACAGACGTAAATTATATGTCTGTGGATGGGGTGTATATTGTATATAAAATAAAAAGGAAAACAATAAATTAAAAGTGTGTAAAACCAATTAGTATGCTTGTGGTCCCCTTACCTCAGCAGAATATAGAAATAAATTATATAGAGAAAAAACGGAACTGTCAGATTTCTTCTTGTAAAAATGTCGGCCTGCGCGTGTGATAGTGAGATAGAGTGAGATAGAGTTGGTGACGAAAATAGTGAAATCCAATAAAATCCAACTGCCATCGGAGGCTATTATAATCAGACGGAACTAGCGCTGAACGACAGCCAAGATATTGAAAACCTCTCGCGGTTTGGTAGGCGTTGTCGCCTCAAGGAAAGCATTGCTTGCTAGTTATTGGGAGTCGGTTCCCCTTGATATCGTGGAGGAAGTAAGTGATCGGTGAAGCGGACGTGTGCTGTGAGCGTTTTGGACCAGCCTCTTGGGTTCGGCAGGCGTACCACGCCTCCGGACCTGTGCTGTCATCATCATCAGCCTATAATCGTCCCACTGCTAGGCACAGGCCTCCCACGTGGACAAGCACGTGGGGATATTGGGCCATAACCCACCACGCTGGCCTAATGCAGGTTGGTGGGTTTTAACGACTGTCATCTTACGACAACAACCGGGACCAACGGCTTAACGTGCCTTCCGAAGCACGGAGGAGCTCGAGATGTTTTTAATTAGTCGCCCATCCAGCGACCCGGCATTGCGAAAGTTGCTTAGCGGGCAAGATCGCAAGCCAAACGCGCTCGCCGCTGCGCCACCGAGCTCCTCACCTGTGCTGTGCTGCCTTTTAAAAGTTTAAAATAGCTGAACGAAGGCCCATTATCGCTAATGTAAACCTCTTGCGCGATATTACCCTTTTCTAGCAGGACAGAATAGCTGAGCAGTACACTACATTCATTAATTTTAACCGAAACGCCGTGAAACGATATTAGAAGCGGCAAGTATTTTATATAATGGGAGTCATAACGATAAAAAAGTGAGTTATTTCGAGTACTAAATTCTCGAGTGCCAGACTAGGTACTTACAGAAATTAATAAATGATTTTGTATTGTGGAATTGCAATGCTTTTTATGTTATTGACCCAGACACAAGCATAATTAGGCATCACTGAAGGTTTTACGTGCGTCTTACCTATACTTAGTTTCAGTTTTGATGCTCCAATGCCTCGTAATTTTACTGGAACAAGTACGTACCCTTCAAAACAGAAATCAATGCGAATTAATGCTGCTTGGTGGCAAAGGGTGGCATTAGAATGGTCGCCTTCCAGTTGGATTCTGGGCAGAATCATACGAACATATCACGTCTTCCACTCCGACCAACTGAACGAATTAACCAGTTGATCAGAGTGGAAGTCGATTCAGGCATAATATGTTCCTAAGGAATCAACTAGTTGATTAGATTCATTTTTCAATAATGTTTCTTTCCTTTTTGTTCCTATCGCATAATTTTGTCTATTGGTCTCTTTGTCAATGTACCTCAATAAAGTGTGTGCGTCTATCGCTTCCAAAATGGCCAATTCTCTTTTTAAACTCGTTACGTCGCCCACAACCCTTGGGAGAATTCCAATAAAAATTATTTTAAAACATTTTCACGGAATTCTCAAAGTTCGGTGGCTGAACAAAAAAACAGGGTAACTACTCCAAATATGCACGAGGGCTGCCAACACTTTTGTCTGTTTAAATAAACTTTTTTAATTCAAAGCAAAAGGACAGTTAAATATAAAATTGTGCTAACACTAGCTTTCGGCCACCGGTTTCGCCCGCGTGAACCTCGAACTCATGGTCCAGATAAAAAGTCTTTGACACACTCAAGCCCTCCAACGATTTTAGGCAAAAATACGTCGATCCGTCGCAAATAAACAGACTTACTTTCGCATCTATAGTAGTTGATAAAACTAGTGTGTCATCCCAATTAATAGAGCTGCCACCTTGATTGCAAGTAAGTCTGGATTCGAATCCCACACAAGGAAATTTTGCAAGCATTTCATAATACATGCATATACACATATAATATATATATATAATAATATATATATAATAATATAATATAATATATATAATATAAAAAAAAACTTTGCTCCAGTATAGAGTAATTTTTTGTGCGCTGATTTTAATTTGATAAATCCTGTAAAAAGGTATAAAAATGGGGACAAAGTGTAATGGCTGTAGTGCCGTGATTTGTGACATTTTCTTCATGAAGTGCTCGCCAGAAATATGTAAAAAATTTTACCATCTAAAGTTTAAACCTTAACAACGGAAAAATTTGAAAGCTTTACTCAGGACTACAAAAGGAACTGGGTATGTCCAGAGTGCACGAGGACTATCCCAAAAAGGGATAACACTGATACTCTGGTCCGAGGAAATAATGTTTTAATGAACAAAACATTCACTCCCGGCACTTATGTGAACACTGAGCGCGGTACCCGGGGCAACCGCAAGGAACCGGCGGCGGTGGCGGCGGACAGCGACAGCGTGCTCCTCGAGGAGCTACGTGAGTTTCGCCTCGAAATCAAATCACGACTGGATGTGCAACACGCCGATTACGCACTACTACATCAAAAATTTGTAAACACCGAGAAGGAACTACAGGAGCTACGAAAAGTTTTGAAGGTAGTCGAAGAAAAAAGTAATAGAATCCTGGAACTAGAAATTCAAATTAAAATCTTAATTGAGAAAAATGAACAGTTACAAGCCGATAATTACAAAAAAGATGTTATTGTCAACAACATTGAAAGGTCACAAAGCTCTCAACAACCTGTGTTGTCATTTGTCAGTGCAGTGAAACAAAACTTAGAGCAGGTAGTCCCACTCCCAACCCAACAAGAGGCATGTGTGGCCACTAAATCATCAACCTTGATTGTAAACGAAAAAGTTGTTCAAAATAAAAACAACAGATCACAAAATTTGTTAGAAGTTATTGGTAGTAAAAAGATGGAACCCGAGGGAGAAGAAAGCAATTGGACAGTCGTCAATAGGAAGAAAAATAAATATCCAAACACTGTGGTTAAAAAGGGAGGAAACTCGAGCACAACAGAAATTCAAGGGACAGAGAGGAAAAAACATTTACATGTATGGCGGCTCCAAAAAAACACAACATCAGAAAGTATGGAAAAACATGTAAATATATATGTGGCGAAGAAGTAACAGTTAAAGTGGGTAGAATAAAGCATAAAACTGAGAGGGATTACGATTCTTTCATTATTAGGGTGCCTGAAAGTAACTTTCATAAACTATGTCAATCAGAAAACTGGCCTGTAAACATTGAATTCAGTGAATGGGTGTGGTTTCGTAGACCCACCACTAAGTCCAAAAACAAAGAATAAAATTAATATTTATTACCAAAACGTAAGAGGACTCAGAACGAAACTAGATGAGTTCTGTTTAAGTGTTTCGTCCTCTTGCTCGGATTTGTTTGTCATTACGGAGACAGGCTGTAACGTTTCCATACGACGCAGAAATAATACCACCCAGCTATACCATTTCACGCTGCGACCGTGCGGACGGGCGGAAACAAGGCGGCGCGCTGCTTGTGGCCACACCGCGCTTGAAACTGCGGCGAATATCGTGCGACGTAAACATAGATGATCACGTATTTGAACTGGTGTGTGCTAGTGTTTACAAACACAGTCGATTTTTATTTTTATTGTGCGTAGTCTATATTCCACCTAACAGTCATGATAACGAATATATGGCATTGTTTAAAACTATAAAACAATATTGTAACAAGTTTAGTGAAATAGTGGTAATAGGAGACTTCAATTTGTTTTCTTGTTCCTCAATCATAAATAATTTTTATGAATATTTTGTGGCTTACTGTGGGTTCGGTCAGAGTAACAGAATAGGTAATTGCAACAATCGACAATTGGATTTAGTGTTGAGTACATTTGTGGAGGGCGAGAGTGTGAGCGTGCGCGCGGCGGAGGAGCCGCTCGTGCCCGTGGACGCGCACCACCCGCCGCTGGAAGTGTTGGTAAGTATGGCTGCGCGCCCGTGCCCACCTATCCCGTCATCGACATCCGATAACAGCACACATACATTGGAGGGATGGAATTTCAATAGGGCTGACTTGTCATTGCTGTATTCGTCACTAGCTACCATACAAAGGTTTCCAATGTATGAATTAGATTTAGAGAGTAGTATAAATGATTTCTATGACACTATTAATGCAGTGTTCGATGGCTGTGTTGCGAGGAAAAACCGAACTGGTGTTACTCTGAGACAAAGTTATCCGGAATGGTACAGTAGGGAAATAATTTACCATATAAAAATTAAAGCTCGTCTTCACAAACAATATAAAATTACAGGGGCAAGGCTAGATTATGAGGCATTTGCACAGTGCAGATCAAAAATCAAAAGTATGATTGCCATTGCACTTAAGCATTATCAGGACCGGGTACAAAGTCAATTGCACAGTGATCCCAAATCTTTTTGGGCGGCGGGAATGGGGCGGCTCGGGTTCACCTGGAACATCTAACAATTGTGGACGTGCAACGAGCGCTTCAACAGCTTAAGCCGAAAAGGTCAGTTGGCCCGGATGGCATCCCGCCTTATATCTTTAGAGACTGTCGTTCAGTATTAGCTGAACCGTTGCTGTACATCTACAACCAATGCCTGAAAACTGCAGTATTTCCGGAAAGGTGGAAAACCACTCGAGTAGTGCCAGTACCGAAGGGAAGGTTGGGAACGAAGGTAGAAGGGTATAGACCTGTTGCTGTCTGCTCTCTGAATGAATGAATCTGCAATTCATTCAAGCCTACTCATGCAGATGAGCGCGCAACTTTCTAACGCACAGCACGGTTTTCGCCCTGGGAGGAGTACCACTAGCAGTCTCCTTAGTTACATGGCGGACATTGTACTTGTGGTTGACGGGGGTGGGCAAGCCGATGCCGCATACTTCGACTATAAAAAAGCATTCGATAATGACGTACTGCTGAACAAGTTGGCGGCAATCGGTTGCACTCCTCACTTGCTTAATTTTTTTGCAAGTTACATGAGAGACAGGCAACAGTACGTTGAATATGCAGGAGAAAGATCTCGACCATACTTTACTCGTTCTGGCGTAAGTCAGGGGAGTAATCTCGGGCCTTTACAGTTTATTTTACTTGTAAATGATTTGCCTAGGGTGGTACAGGATGCGAAATGTTTATTGTTCGCCGATGACCTGAAGCTGTCCCTAGCCATCAAAAACCAAAGTGACTGTCAAAGGCTACAACGAGACATAGACAGGGTGGTAACCTGGAGCAAAGAAAACTTGTTACAGTTTAACACTCAGAAGTGTGTCACTATAACCTTCACTCGAGCACACACGCCAGTACTTCATGGCTACAACATCGACAGGACCTCGATTGTGAGAGTGTCAGAGGTTCAAGGATCCAGGAGTCAAACTACCCCAAAACCTAACATTTCGTGATCACATAGTCACTTGCTGTAAAAAGGCTTACAGAAATCTAGGATTTGTGCTCCGCATGGTTAATAGTTTCACTAACTTAAAGGCTATCATTACATTATATAACGCATTGGTTAGGAGTAATTTGGAGTGCAACGCAACGATTTGGGCTCCTTAAGAAAAAAAATAGATATTTGTATTTGAGACTGTACGGTGTGTATCCATTTTACCCCCTGATGTATCCAACATTATTTGTGTTAGGGATGGTAGGGTATAATGAATTAAGAGTTAGGAGAAATCTCGCTATGGTCGCATATATCTTCAAAATTATTAGAGGTAAAATTCAGAATGAGGATATATTGTGTAGAGTGGCGCTGTGTGTAAGGTGTGGCGCCGCCGCCGGCCGCCGCTGCTGGCGGTGCCGCGCGGCCGCACCAACGCGGCTGAACGAGGCACCGCTGACGCGCGCTCCGCATTCTCAACCTTATAGCTGAGGAGGTTGATCTTTTCTCTTGTGCTCTGACCGAATTCACGAGGGTTGCCTTGTTTGTGATTTGTTATGAAAGTTAATGTCTGTATCATTGTGTGAAATGTTTTATTGTTGTGTTATTGTATATTTTAAAACAATTTGTACTTAATAATAATATTAATGGTATCGTAATTATATAAGTTGTTAATAATAATAGAAACCATGTTGTAATAGTAGCTGCACTATCGCATTGGGTAACAACAAAAAGAAAACCTGTAATGATAGATATAAGTAATCATTAAAAAAATATATATAAAGGATTACTGATTAAATATATACTTACTTAAATTATAAAAATATCTACATAAATAGGTATCTACCTTAAACGATTGGAGAGTGTGCAGAAAAGATTTCTTTGGCATCTTTCCTTCCGAGCGCACCTTGCTAAAACTCTTGCAACATATGAAGGTTGTCTTAAACACTATAATTTAATCTAAATATATACATCCATAATAACTACGACTATTATTCCCGGAGAGTTAGTCAGAGACTTGGCAATGAGGACAGCAAAAGCAGTCCTCCACCATAGTCCACTTTTCACCAAAGAGCGATTGCACATGTGCCTAGCGTGACAGGTGGTGAGCCCATCGCCGCTCTATGCTGTTGGAAGTATGTGTCTTTAGTCCGTAAGTCGCCTTTTACGACACCCAAGGGAAGAGAGGGGGTGGTAATATTCTTTCACCGCCACGCGACACGGTTGATATCATAATAACAATTTGAATTTGATAATTATTAATAGTAATATTGAAACAACAAATTCAGTAAAAACGCTAGTAACATGAAACATTTTTATTATTTGTTCACGGATAAATTCGTAGCGACTCTTCTTTCCCAAGTGTGTTTTTGTGCATATTTGTCAAATAAATTGAGTAATTTCACAATGGGCACCTTAGTTGCAACGCTCTTGTAGTTAACGTATTCCATAGCAAAGTCTTTATGATAATACTTCGTCATTTCGGAGACAATTAACTTTTCCTGTATATTTATCTCCTCGAGCTGCTTCTCTAAATGTCCTCTAGTTTGTAATATATTATTCTTATTAATCGTTCCTAATTTCGAATAATATTCATAAGATAATATAGAATCTTCCTCTTTATTTAAACTGTAAGATACTTCGTTGTAGATAAAAGTAAAGTGTGTCAGATAATCAAAAAGTCTTTTTGACTCGAATTTGCACATACTGAAATCAATATCATCACCGCTTATCAAACAATTGAAGCTTTTGTTCAACTCAAAGTTTATGTATTTGTCTAAGTTTAAGTCTTTAAGGACGTCATCTTCATTACCGTTGATTAAAATATCACTGATCCCAGATTTGAATTTCTGTATGGTTAATAAGTTTAAAACAAGACTGAGTATTGAAACAGGGATTAGTTCACAAGGTGGGTCCATGTGGCTATACCTCGACCAACCTGTAAGAATAATTCCTTTGAAGTTGTACACATCACGGTCCCCGCCAAATTTGTAGCCTAGAATAAATTTCATCCAGCTGAAATGGTTAAAGAAGCGATTTTTCCAATCAGGTAGGGTCGCCGTTCTGCCATCAGCACCCTTATATGCCGATGCAATCCAGATGTGAGGAAACTTCTTACGATATTTGAAAAGGTTTTGGTGCGATATTTGTCGTATCGGCGATCCGTAGTCCCAACATACTGGATGCACATTTCTGAACACTTGAATATTCATCCATTCCCTGGGCCCAATATCTCTGAGCATGTCATCCCAGATGAGCACTGTCGTTTCCGCGCTGAGGGTTTTCACGACTTGGGCTACGGATTTTATGTGTTGCACGAACAGATCCCTGAAAACGGAGAAAGTAAATATTTTAATAGCGTTATAAAAGTGGCATTTCCGGCGGAATGAAACGTTGATCTATTTTCTCAGGGGAAACGGTGTTTTAACTTCATCGTTTTCATCTTGTAGACGTATAAAGCATTGTCACACGTAAACCATTAACGTAATACAGAACGATTCATCGATAGCACTCACTGTGGAGATAATTAAACAAAATATTCGGAAATGTACTTGAAACAAAGTTCACACAAGTAGTAAAATTAAAACATCAATATCACCAATGGCGCCATGTCAAAATTATTCTAGCAAATAGGTGGTTAAGTGGTAGTTATAAGCAAGGCTATGAGAACCCACATGATTAAGTTGTACCTACACTAACTCATATAAAAATACCTACTTATTGGGCTGTATTCTTTTTTTGCATTGGTGGCACTGATTTAGGTGGTATACTTCGTCGCATCCGATGTGTATATACTTGAGAGGAGAAACGGCAGTGTGAACATTTATTACCTGGAAAAAACAAAATAAGGTAACATAACATACATTATCAAAAAGAAAAATTAAATTGGCATTATTATATTAAACTAACGGCTTGCCCGCGACTTCGTTCGCGTGAACACCCTGTATTCCGTGATAAAAACAAAAAAAATGTTTCACACAAACCTGATCCTGACAATTACGAACACAACAAAAAATAATCTGCCAAATCAATCAAGCCGTTCTGAAGTGATGCGCGTATAAACATTTCGGCAATTGATTTATATTAATATAGATAGATAAATTATTGGAAAGTGTATTAGTCTCCGCTTACTTCTGGGAAAACAGGCATGAAGTATCTATCATAATAGCCTCAATTATAGTCTCAAATGTAGCCTCAAAACTATTGAGGACTTTTATTGTCTGTTATCTATTTAGAAATATTTGCTTTAACGGGGTGCTGCGCGATCGCAAAAACTGACATAAAGTCCCTTAATGAACATCAAAGCAAAATCAATCGTATTGATATTTACGAGTATAATAATTAGAACAATTCTGCTTTGAAGTTTCAGACCTAGTAATTTAATTAGAGCAATGTTTTTATGCTCCAAAATCTGCAAAACCATCACGCGCTTGAGTTAAAAATTAAAATTTACAGTTTAAAGAAGGGGGTGACCTGCGGAATATCAGTACAATATTTTCATGTAAGAATTATTGTTTCATACGTAAAATTAAGAAAGTTGTCGAAGAAATATGTTTTTAAGAGTCATTAAATTTATGTATTGTTTGTTATTGTTTAAAGAACTTGTTTAAAATTTCAAAAATGTCATGACCTTGTGCAATGATCAGGCTAATATACATAAGTTCTTTTAATGTATTTAACTAATTCAGCGCATAGTACAAGTGACTTAAACATACGTAAAATTTCACAATTTCGTGCGGGATCCCCTTAACTTTAAAGTATATTATTGCGCTTTAAGTTTAAGCCAATATTTCTTAATAGATAAAAGACAATAAACGTCCACAACAGTTTTGAGGCTACATACATACTTCATGCCTGACCAGCTGTCTAGGCAGACTGAAAAAACTTTTTTATTTTTTTTATTCTACAACGGGTAAGCGCTTGGCCTTCATCTTACCTGATGGTAAAGTGACGATAAAGCCGAAGGTGAAAGCTCTTCACCCGGAATCCTCAACCACTGAGGAACTGGCTATCTTATCTCTAAACTGTCGAAACACAACAATGCACATTTTTTACTTACAATATTAGAAATGTTTCTATTTTAATTTCAGTTTATTGCAAGTCACAGGTTTAATAAATAGATGTTAAAGAAATTAAAAGGGAAGAAGTGACAAAGTGGTAAGGGCTCATAATGTTTTGCTGACCGTTTATTTTATACCTATTAAATTTTACGTAAGGTGCCCTAATTACTTTAATATTGTGATTGAAAACTATACACAATATGACAAGGATACTGTATTTAAAACATTACTAACATTATAATAACGACTATTATCCCCGAAGGGTTAGTCAGAGACTAGGCAATGAGGACCGCAAAAGCAGTCCGCTGCCATAGTCCACTTTTCACCAAATAGCGAATTCACATGTGCTCACCGTGACAGTTGGTGAGCCCATCGCCGCCCTATGCTTTTGAATGTATGTGCAGTCTTTAGTCCTTTATTCGCCTTTTACAACACCCAAGGGAAGAGAGGGGGAGGTAATATCCTTTTAATAAGCCGTTACGCGACACGGCTTAAAACGATAAGATCTGCAAATATATCATTAATTCATTTTAACATAGTCGCTGTTGCTATCCTGGCGAGTTGCGGTACTGAGAAGCTCAATGGCGCAGCAAAGGCGTCCTATTTGCAATCTTGCCGGTTATGCATCACTCACATGCCGGATTACTGAAAGGGTGCTAAAATTAAAAACATCACCAGATCTTCCGTGCTTCCTTGAAAGCACGTAAAACCATTGGGCCTGGTTGTCGTCGTAACATGACATTCGTTATGAACAAATTACCCATGTGATGTTATCTATGTAAGAAAGCCTGAGTCCACCAGTAGGACGTATAGGCTAGTGATGACAATAATGAGAGGAGATGCATCGTTCGAAAGTATCGTGCCATTATCTCTCAGGAACATTTACCTGTGTAATCATATCTTTCAAGAACTGCTTGCTTGCCAACTTGGTAGGGCAGATGGAGTCAGGGAACTGGGGCACTTCCCTCAAATGCATGAACTCCGCCAGTTTCAACGCGTGCTCCAAGTGACCGAAAGTCTGTATCAGGGGAATGATCTCGAAGCCCGAGCTTGTAGCCTTGGTTAGAAAATTAGTGAGCTGAAACGAATTTACAAAAATTATGAAGGTACATTTAACAGTAGGTTATTGTTTTTATAGCGTAACCGGAGGTTAATTAATTGCAAGTACCTAAGGAGGTAGTTAAGCTTAAGCGGCGGAGGATATCAGACATTTAGCAGTTTCAAAGTTCCATTATGATCCCTAGTTATGGTGGAGAGCCTAGGTAACACTTTTATATACTTTACGTCAAAAGTGTCTTACTTCTGTGATGTTGTGACAACTGTTGTACCGTTGCATTTAAAGGTATGTATCATTTTTGCCTTTGTGGTCTTTTGATTTCGAATTCGAATTCCAGCTGGGTATGTAATGCAGTTAGTTAGTGAAAGTAAAACGGGTAATCATTAGATAAAAGTACCCTCGATAGGGGTTTGCTGTGGTGGGGAGGAGGTAATATAACCTCCCCCCTGCAACCCCCATCCACCGGAGATACGTACTTTTCGAGAAATATTTTGTTGTAAAAAACCTCAAACCTAAAAAAATATGGAAATTAAGAAAAAGGGCGGCCAAAAAGAAGTAGGAAAAGGGGAGAGAGTATGTAAAAATCGTTGTACGTACAAAAACGTTTCAGGGGTTTCAGTAAGACCCCCTGAGCCCCCCCCCCCCCCACGGTATCAGTTTCCCGAAAACGAGGGTACTCGTATCAAATGCCAACCCAGGAAAACAAATAAACTACCTACATTAAAATTAATGTTTTCATAATAAAGGCAGATAGAGACGGTATCAGTTTTAAACCAGGTTTATGTTTGGTTTATGTTTTGGAATATAACGTTGTGTAGGACCACTTTGCATTACACTAGACAATAAAAATACTTGATTGGCAACAAGAAAATAAACAAACCTCTGTTTTACTGTAACAGTATTCAGCGCTCAAGTTCACTAGTTTTCCTTCATAAGGAAACATGTCTTCGTATTCCATTAGGAGACCGTTGACACCATACTTTTTCAGTAAAGGCAGAAGGGATTCCAAATAGGAAATCTTGAGCGGAGTACCCTTTAAGTCTATATGAACAATCACATTCTCCAGTTTCACTGATGTTATTGCTGGGGTACTTCTACTATTCGCAAACCAAAATTTGAGAAACGTATAGGACATCAATACGTATGCTGTTAGGAAAAACACAGCGCACCCAAATGATTTCATTTTCATTGTCTTAAATTTTATTATAATATTTCGCATTTTACGTATTGTTAATGTCATTGATTCACGTCATAAAAACTTCTTGTTTTGCTAAGTTGTGATGTGAAGACAAAGAAGTATTTTCGATAGAGGTTTGAATACTCGTATTTATAAAATACAGAACCTATCGGAAATTCAGTAATTATTTTTTATTATTTTTGTGCACTTGTAATAAAGATTTTTATTATTTGTACTTTCTTAAAGGAAGTATTTAAAGACTTATAAGAACTCCTTACTCACAGATAAAAGAGAATGTACTGAATTATATTTCCAAGTCTCACGATGTTCTTCGTCGCTTAAATTACATAACAGTTTTAACACTTTTCAGGCTTCTTTGAGCGCTGCGCAACCTAGACACTTATGTTGCCGATACGAGACGTAATGACTAAAATGATGGAGAACAGTAACTTATATTTTCGGTGGTCTCAGATGTAAAGGTCCCATTTTCAATTTTATTCCCAGTGGAGGCTACCTACGAGTTGTAAGTGATATGATAGGTCTTGTTTCGAGTAAGCCAGGCCTACATATTTTCTTATTTTACATACGGTAATAGCTTGTCCTTGGTAAGATGTAAAACCTGAAGGTAGATGACGATAGAGCCGAAGAAGAAAGCGCACTACTCTTGAAATTCCACTTTGGAACTGACTATTGTGCCTACTTGTACTAGATAATATTATTACATCATCCTTTATTGCATTAGGCTCAGGTTTTATGTGTATCAAACATTTAGGTCAATATTAATCTTACTAATGTATTGCATCACGATTTGCACTCCGCACCATTCCCTTCCCATATTTTATCTGTTGTTTCTCTAATCAACCTCATCAAGAAAACCTCTCGCCAGACCTCTCAGCCAGACGCAGTTGTATACTATCTTAAACCCAATAATATTTCAACTGTCTGACAGTTACTACTGTGAGAAAACAACAATTAATTTTACTATTTACATTGTTGTTTAGGGATTGTACCCGGACCTTTGTCTGCGACCGGTGGTGTAACCATTAGACTACAGAGGCGGACATCTTACTCTGTGCCCGTTAAAAGCTTATTTCACTAAAATTGTTTAAAATTGTTTTGATGAACAACTTTAATGTTATGTAATTAGCTTTTTGTGTTACGCCTTGGCCCGACGGAAATTCGCGTTAACGACGTTGAAGGGTTAATTAATCAAGTCCAACAACTTTTGACCCTAATTGGGAGCACTCATTTTAAAAAGTTATTGTGAAAGAAATATAAAAATATCACCAAAATTTATTTTGCACAAAAAGGGGCTTTGCAGTTGGTAGTTATTGTTCTAACTGCTTTATAATTGTTGATAATATTTACTACCTACTATGCTTTAATTTAATTTATGTATTTTTAGGGTGCCCTACCCAAAGGGTAAAACGGGACCCGATTACTAAGACTCCAGTGTCTATCCGTCTGTCTGTCACCAGGCTGTACTCAGAACAATATGCTTTAGTTATTGTTCTGAGAGGCTGTATCTCATGAACCGTGAAAGCTAGACAGTTGAAATTTTCACACATGATGTATTTCTGTTGCCGCTATAACAAAAAACACTAAAAACAGAATAAAATAAATATTCATAGGGGGCTCCCATACAATAAACGTGATATTTTTGCCGTTTCTTGCTCGAGAAATGGTACGAAACCCTTCGTGTGCGAGTCCAACTCGCTTGTTTATGCTGCTAGTTCTGTCCGGTCCGCCTCAAGGGTCTTATCTCGGCCCCCTTTTGTTTAATGTTTTTAATAGTGATTTGATTTTGTTGATTAAATATTCTTAGATTATCATTAATGCTGGTGATATAATTTATAGGCGTTCACAATTAGAATTTGACTACAAGTCAAATTAATAAATATAAATACTGAACCAGATTTTGGTGTAATTGTATTAAACATATAGATTATTAACAATAAAATAAAAATAATAATAAAAAGTATTACTTTGTACAAAATTACAAATTTTAAAACTAACATGGAATTAAAACGTAATGTGGTTCAGCATCAAACAGCTAAATCGACAGCTGTAGCTGATATTCTGCCACAACTCAGCGTGAGTTTTTATGCGTTTCTAGTAATATGTGACAACAATTAGTTTTAAGAAAACAAAATTATAAGTAGGTATTATATACATAATTAAAACTTTCCTAGTACATTATGTAACAATTTATAATTTAAACACTATCCTAGCCGCTTCGTTTGTTTTTCTAATAACCATAAGTTGCATTTACGCTAGAAACCAATTTCGGACGTAAACCCTCCCATAAAGGAGGTTACTTACTTAAAACCCTGTTATTTGCTATGCTAAGATAGCTTTGTCGAATCAACGAAATAGGTCAAACAATAAATATTATGCCATAATCTGTACAGTATCGTAAACCACGCCGATTGCTCTGCCCCTATCGTTTGAAACAATACAACTGTTTAAACCCTTATAAATTATGAACGACTAGCAATCAACAAGTCGGGCCGTTCTCAAATGATCAATTCAAAATGACCCTTCAAGTCACCCTTACCTTACACTTTACACAATGTTAAGTTTCCAACTGGAACCATCAATTTTGATCCTTGTGCACCACTCATAAGGATTATACTATTGCCTCCTTTAAATATGGATTAACATAAGTTTCAAGTTTATCAGAGGCTTAAAGTTTCGAATTCCCTTGACTGACTATATTATTCATAACATAATGCTGCCGTGTAGATATAGCTTTAGTGAATTAATTCGCTCTTTGATAAATAGGTTTATTAATTACAGTAAACAAATTTTGGGTGCTGGTTCTGAGGGCGATGGAACTTGAGAGGATGAGGCTAGGTCATGGAACGAGTGTAATTGTTATGAAGGTCGAATGTTAGAAGGACGAATGCAAAAATCCAAAGAGTAATGCAGTACTTATTTCAATGTCATTTTCAAGCATACATAAATTATTAATTATATTAATTAAGTAATTATATATGTATAATCACGACTATTTATCCCAGAAGGATTAGTTAGAGACTAGGCAATGAGGACAGCATAAGCAGTAAAATAGCGACTGCACATGTGCTTAGCGTGACAGGTAGTGAGCCCATCGCCGCTCTATGCTAATGAATGTATGTGCAGTCTATACCTAGTCCGTTAGTAGCATTTTACAACACCTAAGGGAAGATTGTTATGCACAAAGAGATATTTAGATATTTGTATCGTAACTACAGATGGGCGGGTGGGTAAAAATTGGGGTGGGTAAAATTGGGAGGAAGGGTAAAAAAGGGTATTTACCCATTTATACCCATTTATACCGGGTATTTTTATTAAACATCGGGTAAAAATTGAATGCTGTCTATAATACTATCTTTAAAACGATCTACGATGTTAGTTTCGTTCTTGACCATTGAGGATAAAATATTGATTTCAAATAAAACACAGTTGATTATATTTTAAATCTTTAATCAACATCTATTTTTAACTAAAACACAACAAAATGGCGCAGATCTAGCTAGTTGAAATGCACTTCGAATGAACATGTTCGCGTACGAAAAATACCACGAGGGGTGGGAGGCGAGAGGCTGCGTGCGGTATTATGGGGACTGCTAGAAACCGCAAGAAACTTCAAAGGCTGGTCAGGTAATGTATTTTAAACATGACAAAAAAGGAATAGGTGTTTTTGCCATTTTTAATTAAATAATTCATTTTGTGAATTTTAATTGGATAGTCTTTGAGTACGAAATTTATTTTAAAGCAATAACATAAGAAAAATGAAATCAAAAACTATTAAAAATAACGATTATTTACAACGCGCGGGCAACGACGGCCGGCCTGCCGACCATCGTCTGTTGACCCGTTCGCGTCAGCTGGGCGATAAGTACCTACGTTAGTCTGCAAAGTGCAATAAGACCCCATTTATTTTCCTTTTACAACTGAAATGAAATGTGCGTGTTTAAGGTGCAGTTAAGAGGCCTATTACATGTCGACTGTGATTTTTGCGTAAATTGGTCAATTTTGGCGTTATGGATCTCAGAAACAAAAATACATTAACAATTATGACTTATTGAATAGTGTAGAATAGCTATTGGAATAGTGCGTAGCGGCCTCGCTTTTTGTAAATTTTGCTTAACTTATTAATTAAACCCAAAATTGCAGAGAAAGATTTTCATAAAGTGCGCGAAGGCACTTTTTTAAGCTCATCGATTGAACTACTGTTCTGAACAAGTGAAATAAAATAATTATAATGTTGTCTCTTATATAGTCGAATAGTGCGTAGCGGCCTCGGAATTTTTAGATATTATTAATTTTATGTAGAAAAAAAATCTTATTCTAAACCAAAAAACTTCTAAAATTGCTATAAGTTAACTGTGAATATCTCCTATCTACGATAATATTATTGGGCAAAATTTATACTAGAGTAATTGTTACTTCATGAGAAATAAAGATTTTATAATGAATTTATTATCCTATTTCGATAAAAACGATAAATACAACTGCAAAATTACTACAAAATGCGAAGCGCCGGCCGTCTGAATTCAACTTATGCTCACAGAATGGAGATTTGTAATATTATGCACAAATTTATTATCCTATTTCGATAAAAACGATAAATACAACTGCAAAATTACTACAAAATGCGAAAATGGGCATTTTACGCAAAAATCACATTTAAAATGTAATAGGCCTCTTAAGTCCAACGACTATCGATAGCATCAAGTTATGTTATGGTTCCGATAACGCGCATACAATGAAAATATTATTATTAATATATTAATTATTAATGATGTTGCCCAACCAACTCGCAAGTCAACTCAACACAATACAACTCTGAGTCCAACCGGGCGTGAGCCTGGCGAGCGCTGCCATCAAGGCCCCAAACGCAAACAGAGGGTGTAGGAAGCAAAACATTCTCTGGTTTGGGAGCAACACGCAGGTGGGCAACAATTTCCTATTGGGGACCCGAGTCCCCTCCCCTCCTACTAGCACGAGGCGGGAGATGGCCTTGCGCCAACGGATCCCAAGCACCACCATAAATGGAGTGGATAGCCGAGCCGATGGGAGAGGGGGTGGCGTCGAAGGTGAGGAGTTCACCCGATCCTTGCCACGATTATGGGCGCATACAGGGTGGTGACCGAACCACCCTAGCGTAGGTTATCGGTGCCCAATGGCACCCGCTGCAGGTCGATTGTCGCCTCCAAAGGCCCTACCTCTCCTAGACCTTCTCTCCGAAGGGACAGGAGCATGAGTTACAAGATAAGAAATGGCCCCCCGATCGGGCCCTTTTTTAACTGTAATTATTATTATGTTAAGTGTTAGATTAAAAATGAAAAAAAACACGAATTCCTTTTTTGTCATTTTTAAAACACTTGACCTGACCAGCCCTTGAAGTTTCTAGTGGTTTCTAGCACTAGCAGTCACCTTATATTTTGCGCGTGCGACGTTGCCAGCTTGCTGTAACAGGGAGAATGATAATTACATTACCCACTTTATACAGCGTCATTTGAATTATGATTTTTATGAAATGAAATAAATAAGGCCAGCGGCCCGGACGGGATTCCAGCTAGACTACTAAGGGTCTGTGCGCCTGAATTGTCTCCGATTCTAACGCGTCTGTACCGCCTTTCTGTTCTTACTAGAGCGGCCTCAGTCCTGGAAGCTTGCAAATACCAATATGGCTTTCGGCGGGGCCGTTCCACGGGGGACCTTCTGGTGTACGTTACTCATTGCTGGGGCGAGGCAATCGAAAAGCATGGCAAAACGCTTGCCGTGTCGCTTGACATATCGAAAGCCTTTGACCGGGTCTGGCACGCTTCCAGCGTACGGCATCTTTGCTGACTTTCGTGTCTGGATTTTGGACTTTCTAAGTGAACGGTCAATCAGAGTAGTCATTGATGGCTGTTCCTCCGACCTCATGGCTATCGATGCCGGGGTCCCTCAGGGTTCCGTTCTCTCTGCTACCCTTTTCTTGGTGTATAATAACGATCTGCTCAAGCCGGGAATTGTTGGGTATGCAGACGACAGCACGGTCACAAAGAGGTATCTGTCTAGCGCAAGGGTGGGCGAAGAGGAAGTTCGTTTAACGGAAGGAGTCCTTTTAACCTGGCTCCTACTTTCCGGTGTGTAGACATCTACCGACAACTTCGATCTCCTCGGCATGAAGTTGACCTCCAATCTCAACTTGGACGACAACATCGAAATCAAGGCTCAAACTGCGGCGAAACGCTAGGTGTTCTAAATAAGGTTAAGCGATATTTCACGCCGGGACAGCTTCTAACTCTATATAAAGCACAAGTCTGGTCGTCGTGGAGTATTGCTGCCACCTTTGGGACGGCTAAGCAAAATATCAACTTGCCGCGCTCGATTCAGTGGAACGCAGAGCCAAGAAACTTATAGGTAAACTTATAAGCTTGTGAAAACCAAGCTTCACAGTCTCGCTCACAGTTCGTCGCTCAGTTGCATGCTTGTCGGTATTTTACAGGTTGTACTTCGAAGAGTGTACTTTTGAGCTACACGAGCTCATTCCACCGTCCCCTTTCTAGTATCGGGAGTCCAGACGTACGGCGGGTTACTTACCACCCTTTTGATATTCCACTCATACGCACCAAGCACTATTCGTTTTCATTCACAATGCATACAGCCAAGGTATGTAATTCCCAGCCGGCGTCTGTGTTCCCGAGTGCATATAGCCCAACATCTTTAAAGCCCGAGTGAATAGGCTGCTTCTGGGCAAGCTCGCTCCATCATCGGCTTCTTCTTAATCCTACGGATAATAATGTGACCAAGAGCAAGCCCATCTATTATAAAAAAGAAACTGGGAATAGGTTGACTTCGTAATTCGTATGTCAAATACCTAAAAGAACAAGGAATACCAGGGTGCACGTCCCAGACATGATAATATAATTACAACAGAAATTGAACTACCTAGAAATGATAACTAACCTATGAACATTTTGATTATCTTAATAAACAAAAGTCGTGCCTCAGCTCGAAAATGAATAGAATTCCACTAAGTATTAGACTTAGAATGACTTAAAAATATGCTTTAGTCGATATGTAATAGTATCTATAACCAAATTCAATAATTGGTTTAAATTAAACTGAGTTTAATTTTTACCCGGTATAAATTTAAAATGGGTGGGTAAAAATAGGTAAAAATGGGTATTTACCCACAAGTCGGGTATTTACCGGGTAAATGCCCATCTCTAATCGTAACAAAACATTGAGTATGTTTGTGGTTGGTTGTATTGTGAGTGTATGTCAGGACTCAGGTCCAGCTCAGGATTATCTAAAACGGTGATTCATATTCTCAGCTTCGTTTTTTTAAGGTAAAAAGTAGGCGAACGAACAGACCTGTCACCTCATCATCATCAGCTTATATAAACGTCCCACGGCGGGGCATAGGCCTTCCAAAAGGATAATACACGGGGGGATATTGGGTCATAAATCCCCACGCTGGCCCAATGCGGGTTGGTGGATACCTGATGGGAAGTAATCACCGTCTCCCATGGACACCCGCAAAACTAGAGTCGCAATCGAGTCCTTTGTGGAAGGAGTAGGAATTATGGAAGGAATGGGGGAAGTGATGGACCTCTATGGTCGGTACTTTCACCCACCGGACGAAAAAGTGCGCCATTGTTTACATACATACTTACATAATCACGACTATTATCCCCGAAGGGTTAGTCAGAGACTAGGCAATGGGGTCAGCAGAAGTAGTCCTTTACCAAAATAGCTCATTTAGCGTCCATGCAACCAGACTGTGGAATAAGCTGACTGCTGACGTGCGTGAGAGACCATTGGTGGCATCATTCAAACTTAGGCTAAAAGAGCATTGCCTATCAACTACAACAATTAGAAATATTTTAACCAATGGAGCTGGGCAGGACACCTGGCAAGGCAAGGTGATGACAGGTGGAGTAAGGCGCTAACTGAATGGCGTCTAAGAACTGGACACAGAAACGTCGGTCGTCCTGCGGCAAGATGGGCAGACGATGTGGCGAACATCGCGGGCAAGACCTGGATGAGATTAGCACGGGACCGTCAACAGTGGCACATACAAAGAGAGGACTATACCCAGCAGTGGGTGAAGTCAGGCTGTGGATGATGATGATGATTCGTTCATATTATAAATTATTATGTATAGTATGTGTATGTATGTATAAACCATATAATTAGTGTAAGAATGTATATAAATATATATGTATGAGATATATAAGTAAGTATTTTATAATTAGTCCCGCAAACTTTCTCCCCGAACCACAGCTAGGGTTGGCTGGAAGAGATCTCTTCTAGAGATAAGTTCACCTTTGTATATGTCTTGTTTAATGTGTTTTCAATGTGTGTTTTTTATGTGCAATAAAGGATTATTATAATCCATTTAATGCGCATGTGCTCAGCGTGACAGGTGGTAAGCCCATCGCCGATCTATGCTGTTGGATGTATGTGCAGTCTTTAGTCCGTTAGTCGCCTTTTACGACACTCAAGGGAGAAGAGGGGGTGGTAGTATTCTTTCCAAGGGCGTGTACACACGGCGTCAGATCAACCTAACCAAAACTGTAAAATTACTACAATCCATTTTGAACTTTATTGTTTGGGGTTTAAGGATCAATATTCATTGGAGAAATTTGACAGTTTAGGGTAGGTTGATCTGACGCCGTGTTTACACTATTAAAGTATTAATTAGTTCTGCTCTCTTTAGATAATTCATCGGAGCGGTTAATCATATAATAAATCAAAACTCTATTATGTAATTGTAAAACGATTTGAGTTATTCATGAACAGAGCTGTAATTTAATCGCCTTAGTTAGATTATAGGATTATGCTGATTTTGAATGCAATGAAAATGTTTTCTATACACCTTAATCTATTACCTATATAAATAAAATTTCGACGACGAAATTCAATTAGTTTATGTTGAAATAATGATACAGATTTCTTTGTAGTTTTATTTTTACAATAATATATTATAATTATTTAACCGTGTCGCGTAGCGGTGAAAGAATACTACCACCCCCTCTCTTCCCACGGGTGTCGTAAAAGGCGACTAACGGACTAAAGATACATACATCCAACAACATAGAGCGGCGATGGGCTTACTACCTGTTACGCTGAGCACATTTGCAGTCGCTATTTGATGAAAAGTGGACTATGATAGAGGACTTCTTTTGCTGTCCTCATTGCCTAGTCTCTGGCTAACCCTTCAGGGATAATAGTCGTGATTAGATGTATGTATGTACCAATGTATATTCCTCTTTATGGAATGAGCTCTTTAGATTTACCTATAAGATATAAGTATGTAATGAGTCAAATAAATAAAATATGGAATTTAAACTTATCAGTGGGATCATCAGATCTCCAAAAAGCAAAACTCCAATAACGCGAAATAGCAGTATAAAACCAAATTCCTACTACCTGCAAGAAGCAAATTCACGGGAGTATATTAATTCTACCACTAAATCATATTTATACACGTATTATTATGTATTTACAAAATAAACATCCCTTGTGCCGTGTCCCTGTAAGCATTATTTACATAACAGTTTCAGCACTTCCCTTTAAGTTGGAAAATAAATACAAGTTTCTATACAACTGTTGCTTCGTATTTGAGTTACAGTTTAAACCTTACTATAAATGTACAATGCTCTTTGTTATGGACAAAACATACATACAGTTAATTTTCCTTTAAGTAAAGATACTATAAGTAAATTAATATATCTCAAGAACATTTATATTTAGGGCGTAAGTGAGCTTTAGCGTTTATACATTCGAAATAGCTGTATTACACGCTGTATTATTACACATTATTTAGGCATCTGATTAATGAGAACTTCCATTTCAGCCTGCTATTTCCAAAAATTGATATTGGACAGCGTTGTCTGGTTTCAAACACTAGGGACTATTGTTTGTGATACCTATAGGATTTCCAATTTGTCGTAACGCCATCGTCACCTGAACAAGAACAATCAAAAGAATTAATATCTCAAGAACAATAAGGCTTATAAAAATAAGAATATTTCCAGTATAGAACTTACTCTAAGTACTTAGGGTACATCAAAACTTGAAATATAGAATATGTCTACATAACAGTACGGGTATAATGCGTAACAAAAGTGCCGCTTATATCTTGGTAATAGATTACGTACTTTTAAAGTAATATAAAACTTGTGTAGTTTTTTTTACCGTGTAACGTACCGGCATAAAAATATGTTTTATGGAAGAGCGATTCGTTTATGACACAGTTGCAATAAACACCTAACAATCGAACACACTTCGTTTATAAAAATATTTACATACATACATACATACTTAAAATCACGACTATTATCACCGAAAGGTTAGTCAGAGACTAGGCAATAAAAACCGCAAAAGCAGTCCTCTAACATAGTCCACTTTTCACGAAATAGCGACTGAACATGTGCTCAACGTGACAGGTGGTGAGATCATCGCCGTTCTATGTTGTTGGATGTATGTGCAGTCATTAGTCCGTTAGTCGCCTTTTAAGACACACAAGAGAAAAGCAGGTTGGTAGTATTCTTTCACAGCTACGCGACACGGTACAAAAAATATTTTAGTATAAAAATATTTTAGTATAAAAATATTTTAGTTCTTTATTAAATGATTTTTGATTGATTTTATATGATTTTATCTTATCTTAGTGGGGCCTGCCTTGTTTAATATACTCTCTTGCAGTAACACGTCGATTCATCGGGATCTTTTGAGCAACCCCATCCTATTACTCTACTTCCTCGATGAAAATGACAGTCATAACTAGGGTTGCCAACTCTCGAAAGGACCAACCCGGGAGAATTTTATGTTATTTTATGTTTAAGAAATTTATCGAGAAGGGGGGGGGGGGTTGGTTTGAAAGAAAGTCATTAATTAGTTTTTGAATTTATATTTATTTTGTTTTCGAGCAGCATCTAATATTTGGCGGTTTTTCACCACAAAATCATAAAAGTTTTTACATGAAAAATCGAAGTTTGTTAGTACTTGTAACTCTGCTTTAACTAATGACTCATAACTATGTCAATGTTTCTGAGGGCAAGAGCCTGACTCATCCTTTTTCTGGACTCATACTCTCGTAAGTGCTTGGCTTTCATCTTACCTGATCTTAAGCGAGTAGGTGGGAACGCACTTCACCCGGAAGTACAAAATCTTGATATAATTGTCAATATAATAAAATTAATGTCATGGAGGTACTTTAATTAAAGTGGTTTCTCGCATGTTTCCAATTACACAAGAAAAGGTTATGTGCAGAGAAGGAATTTTCCCAAATCATAATTCTGACGATGCACAGAGTCAATAAAAAGTTTAGCACCCAAATTACTGCTTTAAAGCACTACATAGTAATGCAATTTGAACTCTATCACATCGACATAAGCCTCAACTTTTCGTTTCAGGTCGTGAGTCCCAAAAATACCCTTTGCCCCTAATTCTCCGTCAGATTTCGGTGAAACATGACGACAGGGGCTTCCCATTATCTTATTCAATTTCTTGTAATTAACTGGAAAACTGACAACGTAGGAAAGTGTTAATTGTGTTACAGAGCAACTTTTATTATTTTATGGCAAATACTCTTTCTTTTGTTAAATTAAATAATGGATTAATTAATTATAGATTAGATTTTATTTTATTTTATTTGACCAAGAAAAACAATAACACTATAAAATTTCATTAACGTAAAGCCTATAACTAATGCTATATAATACATTGTAGCATCTCATGCTGGGCTGGGATGTTGGTCCCGTATTACAGCATACAGCGCCTCTAGCCTCGGAATAGTTATTATACATTACTTATAAGCCATACGTTAGTAACAATGATAATTGATGCAACTTAAACGATACCTTAAAATTTATGTGAGTTTATGTGAGTCCTCTCGGTGTGTACGATGTGAATGAGTTGGTGCATGTGAGAGGGTGAGTAGATGAAAGAAGAGTCAATTTTAAGTAAAAATGGATTTTACATTTTAACTTATCATTAACCAAGTTACAATGCACCTGTATCTCTATTTCTATTCTGTGTAATAATGGTACTTAGTCTATTAGTAGTCAAATAGGGCTACTCTGTGACTATAACACATCTATTATTTTACTTCAATAATACTTTATGATACTGTTACATATTTATAACAAGTTTTGCTTATTTTCACATATTTTAAATATTATATCATATTTTGAGGTAAAACAATTAATTTATACAGGCACGTCTTGAATTAACATAACAATTATTATTTATGACACACTTAACTATTACACACAGGCAGGAACTATTGTTGTAACTTATAATTTAAATTTCCGTACGCTTAGAGCCCCGTATGTTTACATTGGGGAATTAAGCAATACCTTAATATCACTACTTTTGATGCCGGCACTTCACATGGCATATCGTGTTCGCGTATTTGCATTATTTGTCTGAACACGGCAATGTGTAGACGGCCTATTTGAATATATTTGCTTTATTTGCACGAATAAGGCAAACAACGCAAATAGCGAATATGCGTTTCCGTCCACTTGTCGGTTTTTGATCACACATCAAAGGAATCAAATACGGCAAATATTTGCGTCGGCCGTCCACACTTGGTTCTGTTCAGAAGCGCGCGTGCGGCTGTCCTGTTCAGACGTGTTCAGTTTTTTATACGTAAACATAGTAAAATGGATTGGACAAACAAAACCGTATTGGGATTTTTGGAATTATACCAAATGCATCCTAGTGTTTGGGACCCCAAAAATTCCTCTCATAAAAACAAAAACCGAACACGTTGCATTAACCCCCAGAGGACGAGATATTCAAAATAACTTAGGAGAACCCTGCACAATAAAAAAACAGGTGTTGGCTAGCCGCATTCAGATAAATATAATAAGCTGCTGCCACTGACACGTCCATCACTGTTGCATTCAATTTGTTTGTGAACAAGCAAAAATGGTGAATATTTGCGTTGTTTGCCCGTATAGGCCATGTGTGGATGGCTTGTTTGACGCCAAGCGATGTGCCAGATTATTTGGGCATCCACAACGATATCGCCACACGAACACGATACGCCAAGTGAAGTGCCGCCATGATACTCGGCAGCGAAAGCGTTTATATTAAGACGCCAAACTGAACAGCACCCTTATGTACTCACTAAGAGCATAAGGTCTATTTTTCAGTACAGAAACATTAGAACACTGAGTTGTGACCTGGCAGAGTTTTTGGTTAAGATGCAAACGAAAAGCACCTCTGTTCGCTACAACGTACAGTTAAATTTTGCCGCGCAAAACATTTACGTCATAATTCCCTAGCGAGAACCATGAGATTAGGTTCATGTTCCCTTATATTAGGGCTCCTGTTCGCAGATTAAAATCGCCTCTGTGGTCTAGTGGTTGGTTAGAAACCAAGTTTGATTTCCAGAGGGGGGTACATAGTACTCATTGCTGGGTTTGGTTAGTGGTAAGGTCTTTTTTTAAGTCCGCCTGGCTAGTTACCACAGTCTTACCTAAGTCTGCGCTGTAACAATACGGTATTGGCATTGTTCTGTTACGACAGTTAGATATAAGATAGATAAATTAAATGCGTTTATCGCGAATATAGGTGTTAGTAAGTTTTACAGTAGCACTTACATTTATTCCAGCTATATTCTGTCTTACTGCCATGAAATCCTTAAAAAATCGTTACAAAACAAGTAAGTATTTAAATAGCTAAAAAAAAAGCTTAAAAGAGCCACCTTTAATTCTTATCTTCATTGGCCATCAGGTGCGATGGAAAGTCTTAAGCGCTTATATACCCGTTGTGAAATATTAATACAAAGTTGATAGTGCGCCTACTACGGTATAGGTATCGGAGTAGTTCTGATCGAATCCAGCTCGTGAATAAAAAAATAACTAAATTAAAGAATAAAAACCTTTATTTATTAAAGGGGAACGGTTAATATTACAGTAAAAAACATTAATTCATTCCCGAGAACCATGAATGTACCTAATCTCATAGGGTCACTACCCGGTTATACGGACGAGACGGCGGAGTCGCGAATTTTTCAAATTCAAATTGGCTGCCACTGCAGTGCAGCTAAGGTCATTTAGAATTCACCAGTTAAACCGTTGGTGCAAAAATAGCATCGGTCTTATTATCACCTAACGTAAGGTAAGAATTAGGCAACGTCCTTAGGTACCCGCAATGAAATCATATATAACAAGAAGCAGATATGTTAAAACGCGCACGAAGTGAAGACTCAAATACTTCCCAATTGGGACGTCCTGTATGTAACTCTATGCACAAGAAACATTTGAAGTGCAATCATTAAAATTATAGCTATCTCTTTCATTTGCGTGCCATTTCGTATCTTTTGTTTTACTTATCAGTGAAACTTGTCAATGTGTGCAGCTCGAAACACATGTAAAACGCAAATTACTATGAACGTAACATATCTATAGTTTGTACCCGTCACCATCACTATCAGCCTATATACGTCCCACTGCTGGACACAGGCCTCCCACGTGGACAACATCACGTGGGGAGATCGAGCCATTACGCTGGCCCAATGCGGGTTGGTGGGTTTTAACGACTGTCATCTTTCGATGACAACCGGGACCAACGGGTTTACGTGCCTTCCGAGCACAGATGAGCTCAAGATGTTTTAAATTAGTCAACCATTCAGCGACTCGGCATTGCGAGAGTTGCTTAGCGGACAATATCGCAAGCCGCACGTGCTAGCCGCTGCGCCATCTAGCTCTAAGTAGAATAAAATAACTTGTAGCATTCCTTTCTCCTGGCGTCAGATAAAGGTCATTTTTCATAAGCTTCCAACCTCTGGTGCACTGGTCTTAGTTATACGTGCTTGAATTCATACATTATTTATTTGTGGAAGTTAGCAAAGAATTTCTCGCTTGACTACAGACGTACAGACGCCAGTTCTTCAACCTACCACAAAATGACTTTGAACTTTGTTGTTAGGATATAAAGGTCAATATCGTTTGGAGAAATTTCACAGTTTTGGATAAATTGACCGCAGGCGCACAGTATAAATATGAGCTAAAGCAGTACGGAAGCTGGGCCTGTTTCTTGTTTTATATACCTACGCGCCAATTGAGCGTTAGGGTTGTCCTCTTATTTTTGTAAAATTGATAAAGTTTTTGTTTAGTTAGCAATGTATCTCAGCTAGTTAGCGCTTTTTTTGAGATAACTAGCAAAGCTTATGGGTTGTCACTTTTTATTTTTATAAAATTAAAAGGTAATTTTTTCTATTATTTATCAAAACGTTTGTTTGGGTTCTATAATGATCAAATAATCGAATGAGTTGACTAGTTTACAAATAAAATTGTGTAATTAAAAAATCTTTAATATTTTAAGAAGTCTTTATTTTTCGTTAGTTCTTATAAATTACTTACTGAAAAATACTTTCGCCTGCTACGACACGTTCGAAAAGCTTTATTATTAAATTTTATAGTGTAAAAAATTCTCATTCTAATGAATAGCTTTTTTAAATAAATCATCGGTAAACATGGACACGGCACTATAAAACTGATTTTGTCTACTTCTTTATAAATTAATACTTTACAATTAATGTGTTCTCTTTGAAAACAACAGCGAAAACTTTCGTCCATTTTCTCGATATATTCAACGAATCATCCGGTGGTACAATTAGTAAACTCCGGTTAGACACACAGATCTGATATCGATATTTAGAGCAATCGGTCGAATAACTAAAAAGTTCAAGATGGAGGCTATTTTGTCTCATACTAATAACGGAGTCGTTGTCAAAAACCACACCGATCCCCAGATATCGATTTTCAAAGCAATCGGTTAAATAACTAAAAAGTTTAATATGGCGGCTACTTTTTCTCATTCTAATAACGGATTCATTGTCAGAAACCACACAGATCCTCAGATATCGATTTTTAAAGCAAAGTTTATTAACGATGAAGTTTCGTAGTATCAATTCTTATTTTTTTAACCATTAAAATAACGCGCGCTCAAAAAATATACGTAAGTACTCCAAATATCACCTAAACAAACAAACGATTTATTTAAAAGAAAAAGCTATTTATTTATTAATAATAAATCATTCTTCTTTCAACATCAGCAGAAAAATTTAAAAAACGAAAGCTCCGGTTTCGAAGCAGCCGTATACTACGCAATACACTCGCGGCATTTTTAAAAATCGCGCGCACAGGGCCCGCAAAATGCAACAGTGAACACCGCACTACTGAGAGCACTGCGATGTCCGCTTAGGGGCCCTGTAAAGACGTGCGTCTGTGGGCGTGCGTCGATTCGAGCGTTTGTACGTAGCTTCCTTACTGCTTTAGCTCATATTTATACTGTGGCAGGCGTGTGTACAACAGCGGCGAAAGAAAACTTAAGAGGAAACACTACGACGACGTGACATGCAAAATTATTATACAAAACACAGAAAAAAGACGTTTCGTAGTCCCCTGTTTCCTCCTTTAGAACTGGACTAATTTTTATTACTTTTTCAACATCGGTTAAAGTAAGAGATTTTCAATGTCTGTTTAACACCAGCAATAAACAGGGTAGGATAATAAAGGTGTCATGGCGGTAAAATTGACCTTCGTATGTCACTTCACTTCGGTATCGTTCGGTTTTCGGAATAGCACGTAATGGCGGAGGTCTGTTAATCAATCAATCAATCAATCAATTCATTTATTTCGACCAACTTAGGATCATACATTGCATTAAAATAACATTCATATTTAAATATTAATAACAATAAAAGGATAATAAAATTAAGAATTTAAATAAAAATTACTATTAAAACTACAATTAAAATAATAATAACAGAATTACAATAACAATACAATGACAATCAAAATTATAATAAAATAAAAATAAAAATACTATTAATGCCAAATTAAAAATATTAAAAAACTAAGTAAGTATTATTATTTAATTCAAATTCAAATTTTAATTTAAAAAAAAATGAAAATCCATAATTTTTAGTATAATAATCTACGCGTTAGTATTTTACAGTGATATTACTGCTAGGGCCATGTAGTCCACAACATTTCACAATGTGTAGACAGTCAAGCCTGTCTGCTATCGTCTTCAGGATGCTGTTGGAGGCCGCCCTCACCCGTCGCACCAGGGACGCCGCGCGCGCTCTCATTATGGCGTAGAAGCACTCTGTGCGCGCTTCCGCGAACATCTCTGAGGCGCTGCAATAGCGGGGCAGCCCCATCCTGAACGCGTTGTTATATTGAACGCGAAGGGCCCCATACGATCGTTGCGTATACTTAGCCCATAGGCTGCAAGTGTAAAAATTGGTACTGAAGGCTTTAAAAAGTGTGATTTTTACATCAATAGAGCAACGTACAAACCTACGGGCGATCATATTCGCTGGGATCGAAAGAGCCCTCCGCTCACGTTCGATGTCAACATTGTCCTTGAGGTCGGACGTGACAATATGCCCTAAATATTTAAATTCGTTAACTCTCTCCAGAGGAGTAGAGTTTAACGTTATACTCGTAGGAGGAACTTCGACCGTCTTTTTCGATCCGACCTCAAAGACCATGTATTGCTCTTTGCCACGTTGTATTTTAACCCGTGACTGACCGCATACTCTTCACAAAGCTTTACCAGCTCTCTAATACCACAGACGGAAGCGCTCAGCAGCACCATATCATCCGCGTAACTTAGGTTGTTGAAACACCTTCCGTCAACATGACATCCTACACGCGTGCTGCTCAGCGCCTCTATCAGCCCATTGACGTAGAGGTTGAAGAGCGTAGGCGAGGTCAACCCTCCCTGCCTCACCCTGCACTCCAACCCATATGCTTTAGATAGTCTGCCTGCCCACCTGACGCTATTGACCTGGTTTCCATACCAATATCGAAAGATACGAATAAGTTCTGTCGGCATACTAGTGTTCTCCAGCTTCTTCCAGAGGATATCGTAGGAAACCAGGTCAAAAGCTTTTGACAGGTCAAGAAAGCAGGCATACACCGGCGTCTTCCGGCTCACATAGTACCTGACAGTGTGCTTAAGACACAGTATAGCACTTTCAGTTGATAGCTGAGACCTAAACCCCAACTGATTATCATGCAATATCAGATGTTTACTCAAATGTGTATTAAGCACACCGTCGAACACCTTAGCCACGATTGTGGCCAGAGAGATGGGCCTATAGTTCGTTTTGTCTGATAGGTCACCGGTTTTATTCTTCACAACCGGTACCACAATGGTTCTCAACATATCAGATGGCAGGTAGGAGTGACTTATACACAGCGAATAAAGTAGTGCCAACGCTCTCGAAATATGTGGGCCGGCGTGGCAGAGGTGCTCAACACTGAGGCCGTCATGACCAGGTGACTTTCCACCAGACATTGATCTGAAAGCTTTATCAACATCCTTGGCAGTTACCCGAGTCAACACCTTGTCATGTCGTGCCTCAGGGCCGAGCCCCTCGCCGGTCGGGCCCAAAGAAGATTTAATACTAAAATGATCTCTGAAAAGGTCGGCAATACATTGCGGATCATTAACTCCGTCAACGCTCACTGGAGGACCAAGTCGAACATTCAACTTCCCAGTTGATTTCCAAAATGCACGAAAATCTTTTTTAGTATGTTGTGAGGCCAATATATCCATTTTAATTTGTTGCTGGTGGTCCTGACACCACTTCAAACGCGATTTAAATTTTCTGCGACTCTCACACATATTTGCATACTCCGCGCCTACTTTCGGCATTCCATACAACCTCCAAACTTGATTTTTCTTCCTCGCCTTCCCGTGAGCATCATTTACGTGCCTGTTCCAGCCAATAACGCATTTTTTATATTTTGGCTTTGACTGATCCAAACTGGCAGTCGCCGACTCCCTAAGAGCCATTACAATCTTATTATATAAATTATCAATGACTTCCTTATGACCAGAGTCAAGGCAATATCTATCAGCACATTTCCTACATTCTTTAGGAAACTCTATAAGTCGCAATTTATCATTACACTGTTTACTATAATGCTTAGTCTGTTCTGCTGTTCTATCCCCCCATACTACCCCCCGGTCAGTCACAGGTAATTGTGTTTTCAATCTAAGAGTTAACATGTTTATATTACATTTGACAACAAGAGGAAGATGGTCGGACCATAAAACATCATAATTGACAGATACATCTAGCACAGAACTCGCTGCCGACCTAGTTACTAAACAATGGTCTAGCCATCGTCTCGAACCATGCGCCTCGCTAATAAAAGTGTAGGTATCGGAAGTACCTCCTAACCAATCCACATCTATGCATAACCAACTTTGCTCACTACAGTAATTAATGAGTTCACTAAAAATTTTTTCACTAGGATGAGCGTTGAAATCACCCATTATGTACACAGATTCGCAACCGTATTCATCAATAATAGCACTCACCGCGCCGAGGCAGTCCGAGAATTCCGGTAGGTTATCACTGCAATCCGTGGGCATATACACACTTATCACGATAACAGGCCTATCATTAGTGACCACTTTGATTGCACACAACCGAGGATTATGACACCGCAGCACCGACACTGTCTGAAACAGCGCGCTCCGCCAAAGCAGGGCCACCAAGCCATATGGGCGCCCACGCAGCATAGCCGCCCCCGTGTCCACCGCCGACGTCCCCGTGCCGCTGAACTCGGCGTGAATACTGCTCAAGTATGGAAGGTCATGAGACAGCAATCAGGTCTCCTGAAGAGCTATTATGTCACACGAACGACACAGCTCCCTAACACCGTCGACAGAACGTTTCACACTTTTACAGTTAAAACTTGCAATATTGTAAGACCGTACATTTATTTTCTAACTGCTGAGTTGCCGTTCCTGTAGGAAATACCTTTTGTATGTCTGTACTTAAAATGTACAAACTTTCTGAACATAATTCCATTAGGCCATAGATTCACGTCTATAAACATAGGTAGTTTATGTTGTGACACAAAAAACTTATAAGCATTGTGGTCACTTTGCCTTCGCATGTTTATCTTTTCTAATGTCACTTCCTCTTGAGTTTTTAATTTAATGTAGTCAGTGATATCAGATTCCTTTGTCTTCTCATGTACGTAGGTGATAAACATAGGGATTTTTATTTCTGCTGCCTTAAATTTGCTTTCCAATTCACAAGCCGCTTTTCCTCTTTGGCCCCTATAGCGATAGGACTTCTTCTTACGATTAGTCATAGTTTGCCAGTCGCCGTCGGGTTTGTTTACATCCCGAGTGTTCACGGCCGTATTGTCATGATTCTCTTCGCCGCCGCCGCCGCTACTGGGCGCTTCGGTCGCACACTTTACATCACGTGATCCCACGGTCGGCAAAGCCGACAGTCGCCGACGAGTCTCACGCTGTGTTATTAGAGGCTCGCCGTCATTTACCCTCGCCTGCTCGTTACGTTTACAAACTGGTGTTCGCATTACCCCCCGATCGTCATCGCTCAAAATCACAATATTTTCGTAATTCGTTGTATTCTTTACCATCGCAGATGACGATGCGATTACTAAGTCATTTTTGTGCGCCTCGTCTACAGTAGAATTATTATACAGTGACAATCCTATGGGGCCGCTATCTAAACACCAAGCGCCCCGTTTTGCATTCACATTACACCTAGGTAGTCGAGGTGGAGAAATGTTTTTCAACTGCAGCAGCTCTGATTTTAGTTCATCCAATTGTGTAGACGTCACATACGTGCTCTTGATACATGTTATTTCGTCTTGGAGCCGGACCAGATCTTTAAGTAGTTTGGTGCAGTCTAGATGGTCGAAGGTCACTGGAGGCAATTTCTCCAGTTGCCGCGCGACAAAAACAGGTATCACATCTGGTTCGGTTACCTTGAGGACATTTACGATGTCATTCAAATCACGGATACCTTTTCCTTCACCCTTACGCTGTCTTTTACGTTTATCACTCGGAAGGGAATCGTATAATAACGACTTCGATTTTTTAATTTCGTCATCAGTAAATGACGAAGTACAAATACGCACTAACGTTTCCTCGTCTATCACAGATATTTTGTTTTGTATGTAGGATAGCATTTCATCTATTACTACATTACACTTCACCATGGACATTTTTCGGTCCCGATTGCGACTAAAACGCGAACGCGCACGCACTGTATGACGTTCGAACGCCGACTATGTTAAGTTTCGGTGCTGATTTTTGATTTTCCCACGGTACGGGACAGCTCAGACCTCATTATATGGTGTAAAAACAACCGCGGGTTGTACGCGTTTATATTTCTGACGGCAGAATTCGCGTTGCGTTGTTGTGACTTTAGTTTCGGTGTGTCGGTACATGCCCACGTGCATTCGTTGTGAATCAACAGTTAATCGGATAATATCTCAATAATCTCTTTCTAAAGAGCCATTGGAGGCTGCTGTGTGTGACTAATCGGACGAACAAACGCGACGGCAGCGCGTATATTGCGAACATTACCTCGCGTTAGCAGGCACGGCTAGCCTCGCGTGGTGAGCTGGTGGGAACTGGTTCCCGGCGATATCGTGGAGGAGGCGGCTGCTCGGCGAGTGGGACGGGGCCATCTGGACAGCCTCTAGGAGTCGGCCGGCGTGGCAACGCCGCCAGAGGCCAGGAGTCATCACAGCAGCTGATCTGCAACTGTCCTATTCCTTCCTTACCTCTGCCCTCTCCTCAGGTTGCGAGGCGGGTCAACCTTCATCATTCGGTTAGTTTAGTTATTAAGAAGTTAGTTAAAACATTAACGCTGCGAATCGCAGCTAAATCCAAGCAGGCCATGATCGGTGATGATCGGTGACCTGATGGTCCATGGTCTGGTTGGATATGTTTGATTTTTTTGTATTAAGTCGTTTATTTAACCCTTCGTTTTTCTGTGTTTTTAACCGTCTTCAAAAAAGGAGGAGGTTCTCAATTCGGTTGTATGTTTTTTTATGTTTGTTACCTCAGAACTCAGTCATTTATACACCGATTTAAAAAATCTTTTTTTATTTGAAAGGATATGCTTCCAGATTGGTCCCATTTTTTCAAAATCCAGTTCTGATGATGGAATCCTCAAGAATTGAGGGAACTCCTCAAATATTGTAGGCATACCTTTAGCGATTTTGGTATTTTCAGCAATAAGTCAAGAATTTGCATTCAGAAAGTATTATTTGATGAAGTAGAACTGATGAAGAAGACAACAGAATGTCATTGGAACTCCTCAATGATAAGTATTTCACGGGTGGCGATAAGATATCTCGATTAAGATAGTTAAGCGACTATGACGAATTAACAGAAGGCAGGTACCGGAACTCAGTTCTGATTGTGGAATCCTTGAGGAATTGAGGGAACTCCTCAAATATTGTAGGTATACCTATGGCGATTTTGGTATTTTAAGCCATAGGTCAAATGAGATCCACTCCGGCAATAAATCCTTCCTAACTAATATTGTAAATGCGAAAGCGTGTTTGTTTGTTTGTCCGTCTCTCACTTGCGCATCGACCTGATTTTGCACATAGATAGCTGAAGAACAATAGTGACATAGGCCACTTTTTATCACTCCTTCCGAAACATTTCTATTAGGATTTAAAAATACACTATTCACACTATTAATTCTGTCACTTCTTGTCTAAATTCTTCTTAACATCTTTATGCCGATGACTTACAAATTTATTTTCAGGCCTCGGCTGAGCGGCCTGAGAACCTCTCAGAAGTGATTGAGCAGATCAATGGTGACTTGGCTACGATCTAGGACTGGAGCAAGTCAAAAACGTCCCTCTAGTTTGCCTAACGATGAACCCTAGTAACTCGCAAGTCATCATCGTAGGAGGGTCTATACAGCGTTCACGAGTAAATCCGGGTAACTTGCCGTCTGTTTTGGATGTTGATTTCCTACTTTGTGATAGGCGTTTCTCGTTTTCTTCGCTTGTCGCATTTAAACGGCGCTGTCTTAGGTAGGTTTACCAATATTCGCTTTCGATAAATAGATCGGAACGTTTCACTAAAAAGCGAGAAATAAACAAAAATTTTAACAAAAAAAAACCGACTCCAAAAATTTTTACTGAAATAAATGCACTAAAACGTAAAAAATAATTGCGAAGTTTAGTTTGTTCAATTTACTTGCAATATTAACCTTTATTTTACTCAATCTTTTTATTTGTAAATACACACATCAAAAGTGTCTAGGGATCAAGCATTTTTATGCGGATTTCTTGAGATTGAGATGTGGCTTTGTAATAAATTTATGATTTTATAAATTTATATGGATCCTTTTTGGTGCATTTCATAATTTGAAACAGGAACTTTCAATCAATTTCTAGTAAAAGATGAAAATCAGCTGTCAATATTTTCCCTATAAAAACATACAACGCATTGAAGACATTATTAGTGCTACTGTTTCCCTACTACTGATTAAAACCAACGTTATTATTGAGCGGCGACGTCATTTAAGCAGGGAAGAAATGCTCAGAGCCGTGGGAATGATAGAAGCTGGTTCCCGGCAACGTACTGTGGCTTTAGCTCTGAATACAAGTCAGAGTGTTATCAGTCGACTTTGGACACGTTACCGAAGCACTGGTACCGTGGCTGAGCGCCATGGAGGACGGTATCGCTGCACCACACGGAGACAAGACCGATACATTCAAATCACAACTCGAAGAGCTCCAACAATAACCGCCATGATGTTAGCCGTGAGCATATCACTCTTCAGGGAACTTAATTAGCGACCAAACAGTCAGAAACCGCTTGCATGAAGTGAACCTTCATTCCCGAAGACCGCTAAGGGTACCACCTATAGCAATGCACAATCGTAGGATTCGATATCAATGGGCTCTTGAACACAGAAATTGGGCAGAAGAACAATGGCGTTTCGTGTGCTTTTCTGATGAGTCTCGTTTTGGTATGAGACCGGATACAAGACGTATACGACACTGGAGAACCCCTGGACGCCAACAGCGATTAAAATCCTGCCAGGAAGTCCATCCTTATAGTGGTGGAACCATCATGGTATGGGCGGGTATTTGGATCGGCGGAAGAACTGAGTTGATTTGGATCAGAGGCAACCTCAACGCTCAAATTTATGCTGAGACGATTGTATCAGACGTCATCGTTCCTCTACAAGTGCAAATCGGTCCCTTATTTCAGTTAATGCATGATAATGCACGACCGCACACCGCAAGAGTTGTAAGACAGACTCTCGCCGCAGCTAACATCAATGTCATGCCCTGGCCTGCTCAGTCGCCAGACTTGAACCCGATTGAGCATGCATGGGATATGCTACAGAGAAGAGCTCTGCCGAATATGGAGGGTATCCAGTCGCAAGAAGACCTTTTTTTGTTGTTGCAACGAACATGGGCGGCCATTCCACAGCGTGATTTGGATGAACTCATTTTGAGTATGCCAAACCGATGTTGTTGTGTTGTTAGTGTTCGCGGTAGAAACACGGATAATTAATTGTTTAAGTTACCCAATAAAATTTTAAAGAAAACTGTTATTTCAGTCTTTTTTTCTAACTTTAATGTTAGTGGTTCAAATGTCAAAAATCCCTTTATTAGGAAAATGGCAAATTTCTTTATTAATGCAAAGGTGACTTAGTTTATCGTTACTGTAGACAAACGAAAACACTTTATTTGATGAATCCTTAAAGAAAATTTAAATTAATATCAATCAGGAGAAAAGTTATTGCAAAAATATATGTTGATCCCTAGACACTTTTGATGTGTGTATGTTTAATTAGCCTTTAACAGTTATCGTGTTCATTAGTAAATAGATTTTATTAGGTATTGCTACATTGTCGTATTAAGCTGGCACCGACTCCAAAAATATTTTTTAAGATTATAAGATTGAGTAAAGGTTAATATTGCAAGTAAATTAAGCAAACTAAACTACGCAATTATTTTTTTACGTTTTAGTGCATTTATTTCAGTAAAAATTTTTGGACTCGGTTTTTTTGTATGAGAATTTTGCATGTCACGTCGACGTAGTGTTTCCTCTTAACACGTTCACTGCCAAGAGCTTAATACAAAAATCCCGCCAGGTGCCACACTATTTTTTTTGAATATATTAATGTTTTATATGTGCATTCATTCAATATAAATTAATACTATTTTATATTTGTATATTTCTCTTAAAAAAGGGGGATACTCGGATCCGAGTGGTCGGCGCTGTGGAGCCAAACACTCGGATCCGAGTGATCGGCGTGTAGGGTTCTGTGGAGACAAACACTCGGATCTGAGTACTCTTATAAACTCTTTTGTAAATTGGTTGTCTGCTAATTAAAAAAAAAGTATATGAGTAAATGCCACAAGTATTTTAATTTTGATTCACAAAAAATCAACAGTATATATAAAAATTATTTGTGTCATCAACAAAAAACTTCTGAATTAATCAGTGACATGAAAATTTAAAACAATAATTAGTGCAATATACATTAATGGTTTTACAATAAAATATATAAAAAAAATTGGTTGCCTGTAAAGTCGGTATACGGGCGAAAGTTTTACGTGACAACGACTTTGAGTGGTAAAATAATTTTAATATGAATATTCATTCGTATAGTAGGAAGAAGGATGAAATCTCTCTCGCTCTGTCTCTCTCGCTCTTAGGCGGGCTAACTGTGCTCGAGTGGAAGGGACGCGTGCCTTTCACTTTTTATGTCTGTCTCTCTCGCTCTTAGGCGGGCTAACCATGCCCGAGTGGAAGGGACGCGTGCCTCTCACTCGCTCTCATTGTGAGCGCATAACGTGAGCGGAGCGTAACGCAGTTTCTTGAAGTGTCACCCGGCAAACCAATTTATAAGACGTTGTCACGTCAAAAAAACAGTTACAAATTAATTTTTTACATTAACAATAAACAAATGATTTGGAGATAAAATTACGATAAAGTAGATTAGGTTAGGCTACTTTTACGCTTAGATAGCCCTGCTTCACTATCCATTTTTTAATACAAAAAGCACACGCAAAAGCGCTACAGACACACGCTATTTTAGTAAATAAATACTCGCGCCACAGGTGCCGGCGTTACATAAACGTACCGCGCCGCGACTCGGATCGCGTGTGCGGATCCTCGGACTAGGCGCGTGAACGCGGCGCTCGCGCACACAGTTATTAGCTTGTTTATCAAAACCAACGCAAGTTTTTACATGTTCAATTACATGTCTATGTGTGCGTACAAAACGACGCGCGTTTGCCAAAGGTAATAAACCAAACAAAATATTCGGGACGGTCACTCGGATCCGAGTGTGCGGCACCAGTGGTACGGCAAGCCGAACACTCGGGTCCGAGTGTTCGGCAGTCAATGTGTTAACTGTAACGTGTTGATAAACGTTGCACTTTCAATACAGACTATAAACGATACACTGGCTGGGCTTCGGCTTTCCTTAACCAGGAGCCTTCAAAATATAGCGAAATCACTCCGTTTTTACTCCGGTGTCTTCAGAAACATTAAGTGGCTGGTTTAAAAAAAAATAACGAACATTTTTTTTTTTTTAATACTAAGCCCTGCAAATGACCCCACTCCACCTGATGTTAAGTGGAAATGAGGTCCAGGCGCGAGGACAACTGGTGCAGCGTAAGAGACGTAGCATTAGTCATCCTCACTCTGCCGGCCCACAAAGTGCTTCTTCACGCCTCGTTTGAAGGACCCTATGTCATAGGTAGGAGGGAATACGTGTGCTGGCAGTCTATTCCATCTTTTGGAAGTGCGGCAAAGAAACGAGTCACCAAATTTCTTTGTGCGAGATGGAATGTTAGAGACTGTAAATTGGTGGCTCCGGAGAGCAGCACGCGTACTCCTATGGAGGAATGGAGAAGGAGGGATGAGGTCAAAGAGTTCTTCAGAGCACTCGCCATGGTATAAACGGTACAAGACGCTGAGTGACGCAATATCTCTACGCAATTGCAAAGGCTCGAGAGTTTTAGTGACCTCTGCATTGCCGATAATGCGCACAGCGCGGCGCTGCAATCTGTCCAAGGCATCGAGAAGGTACTTTGCGGAGCCGTCCCAAAGGTGAGAGCAATACTCCACGCAAGACCGCACCTGTGTCTTGTATAATAGACACAACTGATCAGGCGTGAAGAATCGCCGCACCTTGTTCAGGACACCGAGTTTACGTGAGGCATTTTTAATCACGGTTTCGATTTAGTCCTTTTGGTTCAGATCGCAGCGGATATCCATACCGAGCATGTTAATACTGCTCTGCAGGCCTAGAGATGTACCCTGAAGAGAGGGAAGGGGAAGGAATGGCGACTTTTTCGCTGTGAACGCGCACACCTGTGTTTTCTTGGCATTGAACTCCACCAGATTATCGGAGCCCCATTTAGAAATGAGGTCCAACACCCTATCGAGCTTAATGACAAGATTTGCTCGCTTCATTTCGGCGTCTACCCGCCCAGCCGTTGGGTGCCCGTTATATCCCCCATGCACTGTGCTATCATCTGCATAGCAATGAATGTTTCCAAGAGGAAGCATGTCATTGATATGCAGAAGGAACAGCGTGGGGGATAGAACGGAGCCTTGAGGAACACCAGCGTTCACTGACATGAACCGCGAAGCTCATCCATCCAAAAGGACACGGATAACATGCAGACATAGAAAATCTCTTTCTTTAACCGATCCTGAAAAAGTAAGAAATAAAAATTAGTCCAGTTCTGAAGGAGGAAACGGTGACTACGAAACGTCGTTTTTCTGTGTTTTGTATGAGAATTTTGCATGCCACGTCGACGTAGTGTTTCCTCTTAACTATAACGTGTTGAAAAAATTTGCACTTTCAATAACATCAGACTATAAACGATACACTGGCTGGGCTTCGGCTTTCCTTTGCAGAAAGATTGGGCAATTACTGACGATGTAAAGTTGCTTTGACTAAAGTGGGTCCGAAGGGTTAATGGCGGTACTTGCCGTATAGTATAGTTACTGGTTTTACTTAGCTCGGCATCAGATACTAATGTAAAATTACTTGCTACTTAATCTTTTTTACTAAGCCCGGCAAATGACCCCACTCCACCTGATGTTAAGTGGAAGTGAGGTCCAGGCGCGAGGACAACTGGTGCAGCGTAAGAGACGTAGCATCGGTCACCCTCACTCTACCGGCCCACAAAGTGCCTCTTCACGTCTCGTTAAAAGGACCCTATATCATAGGTAGGAAAGAATACGTGTGCTGGTAGACTATTCCATCTTTTGGAGGTGCGACAAAGTAAATTGGTGATTCCGGAGAGCAGCACGCGTCCTCCTATAGAGGAAGGGAGAAGGAGGGATGAGGTCAAAGAGTTCTTCAGAGCACTCGCCAAGGTATAAACGATAAAAGACGCTGAGTGACGCAATATCTCTACGCAATTGCAAAGGCTCGAGAGTATTAGTGACCTCTGCATTGCCGATAATGCGCACAGCGGTGCTGCAATATGTCCAAGGCATCGAGAAGGTACTCTGCGGAGCCGTCCCAAAGGTTAGAGCAATACTCCACGCAAGACCGCACCTTGTTCAGGACACCGAGTTTACGTGAGGCATTTTTAATCATAGTTTCGATGTTGTCCTTTTGGTTCAGATTGCAGCGGATATCCATACCGAGCATGTAAATACTGCTCTGCACTATGCACTATATGCACCCTGAAGAGAGAGAAGGGGAAGGAATGGCGACTATTTCGCTATGAACGCGCACACCTGTGCTTTTTTGGCATTGAACTCCGCCAGATTATCGAAACCCCATTTAGAAACGAGGTCCAACACCCGAGCCAGCTCAATAACAAGATTTCCTCGTTTCATTTCGGTATCGACCTGCCCAGCCGTTAGGTGGCCGTTATATCTCCCATGTACTGTGCTATTATCTGCAATAGCAATGAATGTTTCATCAGGATGCCGGCGATCCAGATGAAGAACTGAGCGGGCAAACCGTATGCCGGGATTTTTTACTATAAACTTTGTAATAACCTAACAAGCCCTAACCTATTATATTGCCCCTTTCACTTTCAATGCGTCTTTATTCAAAACGCGGTTGCAATGTCTGGTAGCGGCATCTGAACTCACTGTTTAATACACACACATACATCAGAAGTAAAATAAAAGCTTTTAAAAAATAATGAAATGTTAAAACACATGATGAAGAATAAAATGCTAACTAAAATATTTCAGTTAGCTCACTAAAGAGTATCTCCACAAAAAGTCATCTCATTTGGGGCGCGCGCCGTAAAAAGGAAGAGAGATAAAAACGTATAATTTACGACGCTTTTAGAGCTAATGGTGGAAGCCTTTATTGCACACCCATCATAAAGTTAAACAGAAGGTGTTATTCAAGTGGCCTGAAACACCGTCAAATCTGAAGACACCATTTTAGCACCTTACGCTGATAAGTATCGATAATTTATGGCGCCATGAAAAGGTAATAGAAAGAAGGAAATATACATACGTAGTAATACATTCATATACATACTGCACTGCCGCAGTTTAGGCGTACTAATTTTGGTTTGTTGGAAGGAGCACTTTGATATTAGGTCAAGAGAGAAAGGCATTTGGTATCAAACCATACAGTGTGAGCTCCTGCGAGTTCTCTGGTTTGCCAACTATAGTTTGAAAGGAAATATAGTCTTATTAGCTCATAGTAAAAGATCGGCTCAATTCCCTTAAAAAAAATTTGCTTACCTTATGAAAAAAGTAGACTCACCCAATTGTGGTGTGTGTGACATGTTAGATGATATACTTACAGAATGTACTATTGGAATGTATAAAGTTACAAACCGAAAGAGTTTCCATAAACAATATTGTTAAAACATCTTTAGATGTAGGCATATTACAGAGCGTCCTAGCGCAGCCAGTTTCGAGACCCGCTATGATGCTTTATGATCTTGCTTCTAAATATAAATAGGATTAAGTTTATGAGGTTTGATGGGACTGGCATGCTTTCTAAAAACAAAAGTCTGTTAATAAAATGTAGATAAAAAAAAATATAATATTGCTACGATACAGAAATAAAGATGGAGGAGATAAATAATTTTTGTTTGGTTGATAGTAACATATAAATAACAGAAGAATATAATTTTCCATCGAAATGGATCAAGGTCAAAGTCAATGGTCAAGTCAAGTCAAAAATCAATTATAATCAAATATTTTTTTTTAAAGGTAGGTTTACTTTTGAATCGTCAAAAATTTTATCCATTCAGGTAGATACGTCACGTAATTGTTTTTTCCTCAATTTCTTTGTAATAATGTTAGACACTAATTATATTTTTACTGCTCACAGTGTGTATATTTTTGGTGGTGACTTTTTCATAATAAATTATACTAGTTTCATCAATAATGTAATCTGTGTTTAAACGTTGTCTGCTTTCCAAATAACAAAAAGCTTTTAATATACCTATAAATATGATGAACACAGCTCACTGTGTTGCTGCTTTATAATTATCATCATTGCCTTAACCGTTCACGTAGTGTTATTTATTGTTTGCAAACCTTAAAAATTTACTACTTTTTTACGGCTGGCAGTAAAAATGTCGAACTGATAGCGGTAACTTTTAGAATTTAAAAAAATATTCGTTTTGGTTTTATTTTTTGTCATACATGTCCTATCTCCAAAAGGGAGAACATTCACTCCTAGGCAAAGGCCTCTTCACCACGACCGGTGTGCTGCTATCGCATCAAGCGGCTACCTGCGACCTTCACCAGATCGTTGGACCACCTTGTTGGAGTCCTGCCCACACTGCACGGTCGTCACTCTAGAACCTTTCTGCCCCAGCGGCCATCAGTTCTACGAGCTATGTGCTCTGCTCTTTGTCACTTGAGCTTAGCAATTCTTTGGGCTATGTCGGCTATTTTAGTTCTTCTACGGATCTCCTTAGTTATAATCCGATGTCGCACAGAAACCCCAAGCATTGCCCTCTTAACCAACCACGCTGGCCTTATATATGCGTGTTGTTGGGCTGGAACAATCTGTTCTGGTCCTTATATGTCAATATAAATCTGTTTGGAATAAAAAAAATAGATATGCACAGTCTAAAGTTTACGCGAACTGAGTTGCAGACATATATATGTCTGCAACTCAGTTCCAAATACCTATATAGGTACTTTGGCGATATTGCTTTTCCTCCAGAGCTTGCAGAGCGGAAAATGGTATACTTCCCGGGCTAAGAGCGTTAAGCTAGATGGAAAATTATAGTTATTCATGAGAATTGAAGTGAAACGGACACCGTTTAAATATAATAAACTCGGCTAGATGAGTTGCGCTTTAGCGACAGATATTATGCGAGTGTTAAGTGAAATTTGTTTTGGATGAAAAGGTTTTACCGGTTTCGAGATAAATTAAAATTATTATTACGGTTATCATCTTTAAAGGAATTGCGACCTTGAACCGAGATGCCGATTTAACTTTTAAATTTCTTTAATTCGAGATTTAAGCATTAAGTTACTATACCTTCCGCTAGGTACGTATGGTAACTTTATGGATTTAAGATCATTCAGAGATCATTGATGTGCAAGACGTCAAATCGGATCTAGGTTTAACTTTAATAAATCTAGATTTCAATTTTTCTGCAAGCTGCCCTGTAATATTTTCATAGTGGTATACTCTTGTTTAATGGTATGATATAATAGTTCTAATGTGTTAAGCTACTTCGAAGGCCGATCGTACTAATGTTAATAAAAAAAAACCACAAAGAAAGAGGGTAGATCGTTTTGTCTGCACAGGATGTTATTTTTTCCATATTGCCAAGGTGCCAATTAAAGTAAGCATACTAAAAAGATTCTGCTGCTTACTTAGATTTATTATAGCTTCAAGGTAAAAATCTAAGTTAACCAGTCTAGTCATCTAATCTAGTTCAGCAGCTAGATTGTGCCACCGTAAAAATATAGTAGCAATGCAAGTCTTAGAATACACTCTACAAGTTGTATTTCAGTGTTGTACAAAATTTAAGCTCGCTACAGCGCAGCGGAATAAAACATTATTCTCTTTACTTATGCATCGTAAGCGCATCTAGCGTAAATAGGCCAGGCACACTAAAAATAATACAACCAACATCGGTACAGATGTAAATTAATTCAAGCGCTGCGTCCGCTGCATTTCAAATAGTGAGCTTTCAGCGGCTGCCTATGAGAGAGCTTACATGTACACTTGGTAACAGAAGTGTAGTGAGCGTTTTTTATATATATTTTAAAGTAAAATTTTCGCAAACGTATGAAGGTTGCGAACAAATTATAATTTAGAAAATACCGCTTATAGAACATTTTAATTTTAATTTTCCAACAAAAATAGTTTGACAATTGTCTTAGAAACAACTCGCTCTATGATGATATCATTCGGACCAATCTCCATTCGGCAGTGCCAGATCGCTGAGATACTAATAAATAATAATATTTAGAAGAATCGGCTGGTTGGTATCTTGCGGTTTTAGATTTATTCATTAACGAATTTTATTATTTTACTGATTCCTGTCCTGTCAGAAGACAACAAGAGATAAGGTTCCTCAGAAGTTAATAAGGAAAACAATGCCAGTAACATTAATGTTAGTGGTAATGGCGACGTTATAGCCGACTTGCAGTGGCCGTGATTGTGAACCAGATAACCCCGATTCTTCTTCTTCTTCACTCTTGACAGAGTGGTTGTGGTTATGGGGGGGTCTGGGTGAATGACGGCTCTCGTTATTCGTCTCCATTCGGATCTGTTAGTGGCATTGTGTGAGCAGTCGGTCATGGTAGATTGAGTGAGGGATCTAATGAGGTCTACCCATCTAGTTGGAGAGTGACCACGGGATCTCTTGCCCTCCATTCGGCCCTGAACTACGAGACGCTTCATTGACTCTTCGTTGCGAGTTATGTGCCTAAAGACTTCAGTATTCGTATTTGAACAGTCAACGATAATCTTTCCTCTATGTGAAGCTCTTTTAGGATCGATTCATTGGTACGGTGAGTAGTCCATGGAATCTTCAGAAGACGTCTCCAGACCACATCTCCAGTGCATCGATTTTTCTTCTGTCCTTTAGCCTCAAGGCCCAAGTCTCTGCTCCGTAAAGAAAAATCGGAAAGACAAGACTTTGCATCAGTCGCACTGTAACGGACAGATTAATCGGTGATCAAATTAATGGTTAGGTACGTAGAGAACGAACAAGTTAATGTAACTATTAGGTTCGGAATCAATTAGGGATTGGAATTTGTATAATGGTTGATTTGATAAACAATAGATAGGGCGATACCGCATCGCATCCGCTTGCGTTTGATTGTATACGCATACAATGTGAATAAAATAAAATCTTAGAAAGTTTTAGCCGCGGTACTTATGTAACGAATAAAAAATGTTACCATCGCCTTCTAGAAATTTGCACGTTTGCTACAGCGCCCTCTCTTGATAAAAAACTGAAGCTGCTATTTTTTACGTAATTATGAAGTTTTACTTATTGTTACGAAATTGATTGGTATTGATGTTTAAATTAACAAGTAGCTTCTGTAGAGGATAGATATTCATACCATGTAAGCATAGCCGTTTGCGTGTGATTGTATACGAATAAAATAAAAACTTAGAAAATTTTAGACGTCGTATTTACGTAGCGGTTAAAAAAGTTACCATCGCCATCTAGAAATTTGCATGTTTGCTACAGCTCCCTCTCTTGATGAGTAGATGAAGCTGCTATTTACGTAATTTGAAAGTTTTAATAATTGTCACGAATTTGATTATTATCGATTGTTATTGATGGGCAGCTTAACAAGTAGCCTCTTTAAATTATAATTAGTCATACAATGTAAGCATAGTACGAACGGAATAACAATAGGAGATAAAACTAACATGGCGATCGTGATAAACTTGTAAATGTTTTATGGTCGGACAACGTATTGTATTGTTCCTCCGAAACGGCTAAGCCCACGTGAATGGCGTTTATCTAGAATTATGGTAGACATAACGCCCGACGTGGTGGTGAAGTCAAAATTAGCCGCGCGGAATTATTGTAATCTGCACGTAGCATTGTTTAGGAATAATTCTCGCAAAAACTAGACTAGCGCTCTAAGATATGCAATTGCTTAGATGTGTTATAACGAATCGCATACGCAAATATATTTTAAGATAGGTCTAGACTTATATTTTGTTGTATAACTTAGAATCAGAGCGTTTGGATATAAATGGAATTTTAGTCGATTTTAAAGTGTCAGTTCATAGAGGATCTGAATGTGCATTCAGAATATTTTTGTAATGAAATAGGGGCGACTACCTCTACTTCTCTGCTATCTATTGGCTAGAATAATTCAAATCTTCTAGAAGCTTTTTTGTATAAAAGGGCCGAGCGGGATTTCGGTCTTCATGTTCACTTCAAGCAGTCTACCGAGCAGCAACTAGCTGGAACCTTTGGAAAATCAGAAAACTGAAGAAGTAATTGAGATATACCTAGAGCAGTTTAGAGCCAGTGTGAAAGTTGAGTATTTAGGGAAACTTTATAAACACTGTATAAATTGTGCTTTGTGTGTGTTCACTTCAAGCAGCAAACCGAGTAGCATATAGTAGCTAATGAACCAGAAACTTATGGAAAATCAGAAAACTGAAGAAGTATTAGATATACCTAGTAAAGTTTAGAGCCAGTGTGGGAAGTTGAGTATTTTGGGAAACTTTATAAACACTGTATAAATTGTGCTTTGTGTATCTGACTGACGTGTAATTACTAACTTGGATTTGACCATTTATGTACCTGTGTGTGTGTGCGTGTATATAACCTTGTGCGTATAACTTTTGTGCCTGACTTTAATTTGCATGGACCTTACGTGTATTGTGTGTGCATGACCATATGTGTATTACCTACTGTGTGTGTGTGTGTGTATTACCTTATGTGCGTGTAACCTTGTTATATATTGTGTATTGACTATTGTGTACATAGATGTTTTGTGAGTCAAATAAATAAATCTCCGGTCGAGGGGGTATAAGTTGCATTCGTGTTTTGTTCATACTTATTGGCGGAGCACTGACGTCGTGGTTCTGCCAGGAGCCCTACCCTCGACATTGTGGTCCTTCGAGCCGGATCATGCACAGGAAGTGAACATCAAGAGAACATCAGATCGAAGACCTTGACTTTAGGTTGCCGCAGACAAGGAGCGGTGTTCGCCGGAAGGAGGATGCAGAGGCATTATTGGAGCAAGCTGGACGAGGTACGTTCGAGTTACCACCCGCCTCACCCTCAGTGCCTGAACCGAGCATCGAGCACGAGGGGGGTCGACCCCTACCCCGGATCCATGGAGAGGAACGACCAGAACCTAGTGGGGGTGCACAGTCTAGGCTTACCGACGCTGCTGAAGAGCAACACGCGCCCGCAGCATCACGACCAGCTGCACGAGCAGCTTCAATACGATCGACGACAAGCATCACCTCCCGCCTTAGAAAGTTGGAATACGAGGCGGAAAGAATGCTGTTGGGACTGAAGCAAAGGGAACTTCAGATGGAACTGAAGCAAAAGGAACTTCAGATGGAAGCGGAGCTTATAAAGAAGAAGCTGGCATGGGACACAGCCGTCATTGAAGAAGATGGGGCTGAGAGCGTGGCCGATAACACGAATTTGGAAGATCATGTCGACACATGGCTCAACCAGCATTCATCGACGATGCTGCCAGAATCCAGAACAGCTCCAAATCCAGAATACTGCCGCGACCCAGGCCACATACGGGGGGAGTTGGAACGACCCGCGCCGTCGCTGAAGACTCAAGAGGACCTTCGTCGACGACCATCCCCGACGCCCGGCAGGAATAGAGGGATCGATAGACTGGCAGATCTTTTTCAGAACATGGTACAGACGATGCCACGCCCAAGACAGGCCACCGAGTTGCCCATATTTACGGGTGCAGCTACGGAGTGGCTCCCATTCAAGGCGGCTATGAGAGAGACCTCCGAGATGTATCAATTTACGCCAGTAGAGAACATTGCCCGGTTACGCAACTGTTTGCAAGGTGAAGCAAGAGAGTGCGTGTCGGCGTTATTGGCTACAACTACGGACCCAGCTGTAATCATGCGGACTTTGGAGCAGTGTTACGGGCGTCCGGAAGTTATTATAGATCGAGCCTTGGAGCAGCTAAGAAGATTGCCAAGGCCGGGTCCCGCCGCACCAGGCTTGAATAGTTTTGCGATTAAACTACAGAACGTAGTATGTGTACTGATGCAGGTGGACCAAAGAGGCTACTTAAGTAACCCAATGCTGACCAGAGAAGTGGTCGCGAAACTAAACCCGCATATCGTATCCCGATGGTGTGATTATGCCGAAGAATACGGATCGTATACGGAACCTGGAATAGTTACGCTATCGAAATTTTTAATGCGTGAAGCAGACCGCGCTTTACGCCACGCCTACTTACCGGCACCCAGCACCCTAATGAAAAGAGACGAACGCAGAGAGGAGCGTAAGCCGCGCCCAGCTGTTACGATGCGACGTGCTGCTACGTATAACGTTAGTGAAGAGAGCGATAAAATGTGTTGTTGCTGCTGCCAAGGTGAGCACGTATTGACTAGATGCAAGAAGTTTGCCGCTTTAAGTCTGAATGAAAGATGGCAAGTAGTTAGAAAGGAACGGTTGTGTTTTAAATGCATAGTTAGCAATCATCGACGACCATCGTGTCAAGCGAGGCCCTGCGGCGTGAACGAGTGTTGCCGGCCTCATCATAGACTTCTACACTCAGATGTCGCTCCATCCATTCCAGTCATCGCTGCCGATACAAGTAACAATGAAGGAAAGGAAACAGTAGCTACGATAGTCGCCTCAACTGGAGGTCGACACGTACTGTTGAAGGTTTGCCCGGTTATAATAAAGGGACCGGCAGGCGAGATGGAGGCATACGCCTTATTGGATGAAGGATCAACGATTTCACTGATCGACAAGGATGCAGCCAGAAGTATTCAAGCCGATGGACCTGTCCAGAATATACACCTGCACGGGGTGAACAGCGTGACGAGGGAACCAGACAGCCGCAGAGTCAAGTTTCAGATTAGAGGTATAAACTCTGGTTACTTTGATTTGGAAGCAAGGACGATCGAGGGCATCAGCTTGCGTGGACAAACCGTTCCTAAGTCCGTACTTAGATATCAACATTTGAGCAAGCTTAACGCAAAGGAGGTATGCTACGAGATGGCACGACCGCAGCTGTTGATAGGTGCCGACCATTGGCATCTTATAGTGACCAGACAGCTGCTAGCCGGCAGAAGATTGCAACCCGTAGCATCTCGCACCAGCTTGGGGTGGGTACTGCTTGGACATATGCCTCGGACTACCTTCACTGGAGACCATGAAGCAGTGGTTCACATCCGACTGTCGGATTCATCACGATTCAGGAACACCGATGGCGTTGAAGAGGAACACCTAGACAATCTCATCAAGGAACACTACGAGATAGACGCCCTTGGAGTATCTTTGAAGAAGAAGCCAAGGGCTGAAGATGAACGTGCCCTCGAGATCATAAAGAGGACAGCCTGTTGCGTGGGCGGTAGGTACGAGGTAGGTTTACCATGGCGTAAGGATCAGACTACCATGCCACCGAGTTATGGCAATGTGTTAAGGCGCCTGAAGGGAATCGAGAAGAAGATGGACCGGGATCCAGTATTCGCTTCGGACTACAGTGCTCAGATAGAGAATCTGCTAGACAAGAAATACGCAGCGCTATCTGACCGCACCGACAGGAGCAGTTCGAAAAGTTGGTACCTACCGCACTCTGCCGTAAGAAATCCGAACAAACCAGGGAAGATACGTCTGGTGTTCGACGCAGCAGCTGTCACGAGCGACGTGAGCCTGAACCAGAAGCTATTGGAAGGACCGGACCTCTTGACGTCACTGCCAGGGATACTGTACAGGTTCAGGGAAAAGCCTGTTGCAGTAACCGCCGATATACAGGAAATGTTCCTGCAGGCCAAGATAAGAAAAGAGGATCAACCGGCGCAACTCTTCCTATGGCGAGGACGAGATCGCGTAAGTCTGCCGCCCATTTACAAACTGTGGGCTGAACTACTTCAGGCCTATGAGCGTAACTGTTGGACGACGGCACGAAAAGCGGTGGTGAGCGTTATTCACCTGCCTCACTACAAGGGCAGTGCATATCGTCACCAGCTTGAGCACCAAATCTGCGATTATGGCCCTGCGTCACATGGCACGCGGGTGGCCTTATCGTGCTGAACGTCGCCGATGACTGTGCCTCCTCCGGACCAGAGGGGAGGGACCAAGAACCATCCGCGCCTCCCTGGATGCAGAGGGGAGGCTGTGCTGCATCCTGAGCATCTGTAGACAGCGTGCCAGGACCTGCCTACCGCGCCTCGCTGGATGCAGAGGGGAGGCTGTGCTGCATCCTGAGCATCTGTAGCCAGTGTGCCAGGACCTGCCTACCGCGCCTCCCTGGATGCAGAGGGGAGGCTGTGCTGCATCCTGAGCATCTGTAGCTAGCGTGCCAGGACCTGCCTACCGCGCCTCCCTGGATGCAGAGGGGAAGCTGTGCTGCATCCTGAGCATCTGTAGCCAGCGTGCCAGGACCTGCCTACCTGCGCCTCCCCCCGACCCGAGGGGAGGGATACGCTGTGCTCCTGAGCGCCGCTACACCGCGAGCTAGGAGCAGCTACACCGCGAGCTAGGAGCCGCTACACGTCGAGCTAGGAGCCGCTACGCCGCGAGCCTGAGTACCATTAACCGTCATGCTGTCCTACCGGGAAGAATGGGCTTCGAGAAAATCTTCGCCGGGGGGAGAATTGTAACGGACAGATTAATCGGTGATCAAATTAATGGTTAGGTACGTAGAGAACGAAAAAGTTAATGTAACTATTAGGTTCGGAATCAATTAGGGATTGGAATTTGTATAATGGTTGATTTGATAAACAATAGGGCGATACCGCATCGCATCCGCTTGCGTTTGATTGTATACGCATACAATGTGAATAAAATAAAATCTTAGAAAATTTTAGCCGCGGTACTTATGTAACGAATAAAAAATGTTACCATCGCCTTCTAGAAATTTGCACGTTTGCTACACTGCCCTCATACCGAAGAACACGGCTAAGTGACATTTTACCGTTTTTAACTTCTTGCTATCAGCGAATTCAGCAAAAGAATCCGCATCGACTGATCTTAAAATAATATTTTTAAGTTCAATAATTTCAGAGATACGTTACCGCTAAGTAGCCGCTATATTTTATTTTTAAGGTTTGCCCTAAGTTAAAACGCGGTTACTATTTAGTACTACGATACAAAACCACTAAAGTATCTTAATGGTAATTTACCTTAGTAAATACTTCCAACGTTTGTATAAAATACTATGCTAGTACGCCGCCACATAGGTTTGCCACGCGGTTATGGTGGTTAAACTGTATTTAAGCGTAGTGTCTAAAAAAATGTTAAAAACTTGTGCTAAGCTTTAGGACGGTCACGGCATTCTAACATAGGATACACTTTCTTTCGATTTTTTCGATCCTTCTTAAAACGCAGCTAAGCCACTGGTACTACTCTAAAACGCGACTAAATACTTATCGATCGGTAGCGAGTTCCATCGATTTCTAGCCATATGGATACGTAGTAGGTACTATTATTCATTGTGCTACGGGGGTCGCACGCATGGAGAGTATTGGCGCCAAATTATTGCATAGACTTACATAGACTAATTGTTGATAACAATAAATCATGTTCTAATAATTTGCACTTGGTAACCAAACTTATGTGATACATATGTGTCTTGTGAACCCATTTTAATATGACGAGTAGGTGTGTTTAAAATTACGGTTTGATTATGTTGCTGTTTATTTACATAACAAGTGCATAAATTAAATTACGTAAGTAATTAGTTTTTAACTTGACTTATTCAGTTAGTTAGCTATAGCTTAAAGGTACAATTCATTACTTCAAAATAAAAAAAATTTAACCAGATACGGATATCTGTAAGGTCGCTCGTTTGTGGTTTCAAATAAGCTAGTGCCTAGCTGTTTATAAACTTTCTTGACTAATTAAAATATGAAAGTTTTGAGTAAAATGAAGTTAATAAATAGCTTTTAATGTTTTATTTTACAAAATAGTTTTAAATGTTTTATTCAAAGTTGAAAAAGTGGATTTTTGCTACAGACAATAATGAATAGCTTTTGATATGTTCGAACTAGGACTACATTACACCGGCTCTGTGAGCACCTAATTTTATTTTATTGAAAAATTTTTTTTTATAAGTACTGAGGTAGATTCAAATATGACCAAGTTTCGAAGAGGCAAGAAGGATTTAGTGGATATGTGCATGTTAGGTGAAGCATCTTCATCAAGAGATAAAAATATAAAATATAGACAAGGTTAGTGCTAACATAAACAATGAGGAAAAAATGAAAAACCATAAGATATCATCAGTTCATCACCGTCACTTTCAATTACGTCCTATCATGCCCACATTGTTTGACTTACAAAGCTTTTTTAAGATACGTTTCCAAGACGGACCGCAAGCTGCAAACTGCAGCTGCAGGCTGCAAGCGACACTACTAGTTTCTATGCATCTCTATAAATTGATTCCAAGCGCGGCAACACTGCGGTCTGCGGCCACGGCGCGCAGCGATCGCAGTCTGCAGTCACTGCAGCACCAGTGGCAGAGAATATATACACTACCGTGACCAGTGGAGTCGCGAGTTTACACGTGTCACGTACAAAAATTTCGACTTATTCTTCACATTCTGTCTCGCACAAAGGTACTGGAGTGATTGAGGCATTGTTCTATGCATTGTGCAGCCGCGGCATGCCGCCGCGCTTGGAAATAGAAGCAACCGCGACCGCAGGCAGCACTGCGCGCTGCGGTTGCAGTCTGCGGTCCGGATCGGAAACGTACCTTTACTCAATGCATTCATTGTTGATTATATTGAAAAAGTTTAACGAGTACGAAACAACAGATCTACATTTTATAAACTAAATCTTACCAGTTTTGCGAAGTAATTTTACGCAGTCCGAAAACTTAGTCACAACTTCAATTCAGAACATCACCCAACTGTTCATTTGTTAAAATGTTTTGAAATAATGAATCCATCTTTGACGTCATACAAAGATACTTCTGATGAAGAAATCCTTGAAGATTTTGATTCCGATGATTTTGTGAAGGATATAAAGATTACGTACCCTCTTTGGAGGAGGAGAGGTATTCCGATTTCGAAAAATGTGAAAATCGATCTACGTACAGCGTATTCATTACCTTTGATTCTTCCGGAACAGGGTGACCATCAACATATGTGTTCTGTGCCATCAACAAATTGTGCAGTGTGATAGTCGTAAATGAAAATGTTAAGTGATAATTTATTTAAAAAAAATGTTTATTAATAAAATGTAAAAGCTTAGGGAATGTTTACCTTTTTATCAAAATATTTTAATACTAAAGTATTGTTTTTGATCTTTTCATAATTTTAAGGTACCTACTACTTATGTTAGGCTGTTAGGCTGATTCATTTAGCATTTAAAAAAAAACAACTGTTTTAAAACGAAGCTGATTTGACTTTTAAAAATGTAACGAACGAAAGTCTAGAAATGGTAGGGAGAAATGACCGATTGAATCATGGCGGAAAGTGGCGGCATTCTGTGGCAGGCATTCGAAGTGGTGAGACGTGTTGGAGAAACCTATGCTGTACATATAGGTAACCTATGTCAAGAATAAATTGTAATGTACCTGGAGTAAGGAGTCTTATTACACTTACTAGGTACAGAAATACTTTTTGTTCTACGTGATTTTGCATGAAACCATGCATTTGCATTTTATTACAATACATTGAAGAAAGAAATTGTTTTATTTAACTGTTCAACCTATTATATTGTTTTGTCTGTTCACGAACAAAACTACGCTAAAAGACAGTTTTGTGTTAAAGATGCGTATGTTACTGCGTTTATGCTTAGTTCCACTAGACCATTTTTATAATTGTGTAGCTGAATACTAACCTAAAAACGACTAAAGTAACTTAACGGCGATATAGCGTAGTATTGCAAATATTTTTCAATACTGCATCATAGATTATAAAGCAATTGAGTAAGTAAGGCGTTTTTAAGCGTAGGATGGAAATCAGTACTACGGTATTACACCGCAAAGATATACTAAACCGTGTTTTAATGTATGATATTAGTAGTGCATTATATAACGTTGTGCTACGGCTATGTGATTATTTGATGGTTTTAAATTACATATTATACCATTATATCAATGTTTTCTGTACAGATAGATGCTACATAATGTCTTCTACAAAACCCAATTGATAGAACTGCAATTATTCTCATAGAACTAAAGAATCACAATTTCGCGCCTTTTTTGCATTTTTTTCAAAATTTACTTTTTGCACTTAGCCGTGTTCTTTGGTATGAGGGCAGTACAGCGCCCTCTCTTGATAAAAAACTGAAGCTGCTATTTTTTACGTAATTATGAAGTTTTCCTTATTGTTACGAAATTGATTGGTATTGATTGATGTTTAAATTAACAAGTAGCTTCTGTAGAGGATAGATATTCATACCATGTAAGCATAGCCGTTTGCGTGTGATTGTATACGAATAAAATAAAAACTTAGAAAATTTTAGACGTCGTATTTACGTAGCGGTTAAAAAAGTTACCATCGCCATCTAGAAATTTGCATGTTTGCTACAGCTCCCTCTCTTGATGAGTAGATGAAGCTGCTATTTACGTAATTTGAAAGTTTTATTAATTGTCACGAATTTGATTATTATCGATTGTTATTGATGGGCAGCTTAACAAGTAGCCTCTTTAAATGATAATTAGTCATACAATGTAAGCATGGTACGAACGGAATAACAATAGGAGATAAAACTAACATGGCGATCATGATAAACTTGTAAATGTTTTATGGTCGGACAACGTATTGTATTGTTCCTCGGAAACGGCTAAGCCCACGTGAATGGCGTTTATCTAGAATTATGGTAGACATAACGCCCGACGTGGTGGTGAAGTCAAAATTAGCCGCGCGGAATTATTGTAATCTGCACGTAGCATTGTTTAGGAATAATTCTCGCAAAAACTAGACTAGCGCTCTAAGATATGCAATTGCTTAGATGTGTTATAACGAATCGCATACGCAAATATATTTTAAGATAGGTCTAGACTTATATTTTGTTGTATAACTTAGAATCAGAGCGTTTGGATATAAATGGAATTTTAGTCGATTTTAAAGTGTCAGTTCATAGAGGATCTGAATGTGCATTCAGAATATTTTTGTAATGAAATAGGGGCGACTACCTCTACTTCTCTGCTATCTATTGGCTAGAATAATTCAAATCTTCTAGAAGCTTTTTTGTATAAAAGGGCCGAGCGGGATTTCGGTCTTCATGTTCACTTCAAGCAGTCTACCGAGCAGCAACTAGCTGGAACCTTTGGAAAATCAGAAAACTGAAGAAGTAATTGAGATATACCTAGAGCAGTTTAGAGCCAGTGTGAAAGTTGAGTATTTAGGGAAACTTTATAAACACTGTATAAATTGTGCTTTGTGTATGTTCACTTCAAGCAGTCAACCGAGCAGCAACTAGCTGGAACCTTTGGAAAATCAGAAAACTGAAGAAGTAATTGAGATATACCTAGAGCAGTTTAGAGCCAGTGTGAAAGTTGAGTATTTAGGGAAACTTTATAAACACTGTATAAATTGTGCTTTGTGTGTGTTCACTTCAAGCAGCAAACCGAGTAGCATATAGTAGCTAATGAACCAGAAACTTATGGAAAATCAGAAAACTGAAGAAGTATTAGATATACCTAGTAAAGTTTAGAGCCAGTGTGGGAAGTTGAGTATTTTGGGAAACTTTATAAACACTGTATAAATTGTGCTTTGTGTATCTGACTGACGTGTAATTACTAACTTGGATTTGACCATTTATCTACCTGTGTGTGTGTGCGTGTATATAACCTTGTGCGTATAACTTTTGTGCCTGACTTTAATTTGCATGGACCTTACGTGTATTGTGTGTGCATGACCATATGTGTATTACCTACTGTGTGTGTGTGTGTGTGTGTATTACCTTATGTGCGTGTAACCTTGTTATATATTGTGTATTGACTATTGTGTACATAGATGTTTTGTGAGTCAAATAAATAAATCTCCGGTCGAGGGGGTATAAGTTGCATTCGTGTTTTGTTCATACTTATTGGCGGAGCACTGACGTCGTGGTTCTGCCAGGAGCCCTACCCTCGACACGCACTTTAGTGGTTTTTGTTATTCTGCAGTCTTTCCAAATTCTCTTGAGCCTCTCGATGGCAGATCGCGTCACAGCACAACGCCTTCGTATCTCGTCTTCACAGCCTCCGGTATCTGTAATGTTGGAGCCCAAGTATATATAGCTCATAGCTATTTAATACAACAACACAACCCCGACAAACTCTTTAATTTCACTAGATCTAGGTATAGAGGCATAAGAACTAAAGCTTCAGAGTTAGCAGAGCACGTGATGGCCTCGGCGTAGCGCGCGTCTATTGGCAAGGTGCGGGGCAATTACCAGTAACAGTAAAAAAATAACTCTGATTGTTTATTTCTTCCTAAATAATTAGATTTTTTAACACTGCCGCCGGCGGCTTTTCAACCTCTATGACACTAACTGTACCAATGTGTACCATGTCACACTAATGTTATACAAACTGCTGCGTTCATAAATAATGATTGGACGAGCTTGATCGTTAAGTGCGAGTTAGAGTGACACGGTAACTAAACTACTTCTGAGGCGTTGTGGTATCGGCTTATTGAAAGAATATTACCAAGCCCTCTGTTTCCTTGGGTGTCGTAACAGGCGTTTAACGAACTTTAGACTGCACATACATCCAACAACATAGAGCGGCGATGGGCTCACCACCTATTGCCTAATCTCCGACTGATCGATATCGGGTCAGAGTTGCTTAACGAAATATGAACGCTCGGGTCACACGATAACTTTCAATTTCGCGTGAAAGTCTTTAGAGAGTGAACCTTCTGTACGTAGTACTATAAGTTATTCTGTGATAATAGTCGTGAATCGTCTATTCGGTTGTATGCATGTACTTCTGGAGCCGACTGTACGTCCAGTTCTGAAACACCTTTATGACACGTTCAATACCACGCGGAAGTACTGCAAACTGAATAATATTTCAACCTATTCGGTTGACTCCATTTGCGGATTAAAACAAATGGAAAACAACAGCCAGTTGTATTGGAAAAATACATACATACATATAATCACGACTATTATCCCCGAAGGGTTAGTCAGAGACTAGGCAATGAGGACAGCAAAAGCAGCCTGCACTCTACCATAGTCAGATTTCACCAAATATCGACAGCACATGTGCTCAGGGAAACAGGTGGTGAGCGCATCGCCGCTCTATGCTGTTGGATGTATGTGCAGTCTTTAGTCCGTTAGTTGCCTTTTGCGACACCCAAGGGAAGAGAGGGGGTGGTAATATTCTTTCACCGCTACGCGGCACGGTTTAATTTCAAATTTTAAAAAATGGAAAGTAAATTTTTTCAGATATTTAAGAATTTTATAAAGGATAGACGTGACGACCTCCATGGTCGTGTGGCCAGGCAGAGTATGTGGCAAGAGTGTTTTATATTTTTCGATGCAAAGCCCGAGATTATGATTGCCGCATTTGGCTGCAGATGACGGATAAGCGTTTGGCCTTCATCTCACCTGATGATAAGTGATGATGCTGAAGAACTGGCTATCTTATCTCAAACTGTCGGAACACAACAATACTACAAATATCGTTGTTATGGCGACAGACTTCGATAAGATAGTGGTAGCTAGCCAGGCGGACTTAACAGCCCTACCACCAAAGTAGTGTATTATTGGGCATTCTGGCCCACCACTCGTCCGCTTCGCTACCGATCGTTCGCTTCGCTCACTGCGGTTGGCCAGAAAGCCCAATAATACACGACGAATCAGAATTCTAACTCAGCGTCGGTTGAGAGACCCGTGGTAAGTATCTCTTGCGAGCCCGTGGTAAGATCACGCACCGAGCATCGCCTGTCTGTTTATATAATATCTATGTATCATGATTTTAACCCATTCAATTGAAAACCTCATAGCTCTATAGTCTTGTGCAGCTATCAACTGATGATGAAGTTCGTGAAACAAAAACAATCTCTAAAATTAGAGTGCCTTTGTTCTCCTTTACCGACTGAGTCAAATCGACATGGTAGATTACTACCCAATACAATTCGTTGTGTCGTTTGCGGTCCGTCAAATTGTGGGAAAACCAACTTAGTCATAAGTTTATTACTGCATAAAGAGGGTTTACATTTTCGTAACCTGTATGTTTATTCAAAATCCTTGTACCAGGCAAAATACGTATTTCTAGAAAAAGTTTTAGATATGGTGCCAGGAATTTCATATAATAAATACAACCATAACAGTGAAATATTGAGTCCACATGAGGCTTTGCCTGATTCTATTATCATTTTTGACGACGTTGCATGTGAAAATCAAAATAACATAAGGGATTATTTTGCTATGGGACGTCATAAGAACATTGATTCTTTTTATATCAATCAGACTTATACGAAAATACCCAAACAGCTTGTAAGGGACAATGCAAATCTCATTATATTATTTAAACAAGATGACATTAATTTAAAACACGTTTATGATGAGCATGTTGGTTCTGATATTTCCTGGTCTCAATTCCGAGAAATGTGCTCAGCTGTTTGGAATAAGCCTTACAATTATCTTGTGATAAATAAAGATTGTGAAAGAAATAACGGATGCTACAGGTTGACATTTGATACATTTATAATACTAGACTAATGTACATAATAGGTTGTTACACTGTGAACGAATTACTCTCATTCGTGATTCAGGATCAAGCAGTACCCTATCTAAAATGGAGAAAAATTTGAAACAACAAATTATAAAATCTGCTGCAGCTGTAAAAAGAAAAGTTGAGATGATAAAGGAAGCAAGAAATTCGAATAATATGGCTCTGGAAACCATATTTAAGCCTATAGTCAACCCTCTTACCTTGTTAGTTAATAAAAATGAAGAAAAACATCAAGAGCATAAAAATCAATCTATGCCTTCTGTGAAAAAAATTAAGAAAGATCAAAGCGAGACCTTGTCCTCTTCTAGTGAAGACTTCAATGATATATATAGTGAAGAAGAAGAAATAGAATCTGACAATGACTTACACAAAAACAAAACAATTTCAGTATCACCATCCGTAGACCACAATGTCAGCGAGGGGTCATTCAAGTCCTTTCAGTCATCACCAAACGTTAAAGATCATACACTATCATGGTCAACATCATCGAGTGTAATGGGTAATATACCTTTTGGAATTAGAAATGAACGAGGGAAATTGATGCTTGGTAAAACCCGCGTTTATGATGATGGGAAAATCCTAAAAATAGGAACGTACAGATTGAATAAAACAGATGGATTGAAAGAGCTCTTGTTTAAAATGAAACCAAATTTAAAAATTACTACAGAGGAAGATTTAAATAATTATAAATTACTTTTATCAGAAACTAATGCACACAGACGCAATTATGATTCATCTAAACCAATAAAAAGCAATAAAGGATTTAAGTACATGAATATTATAAAACCTTTATTTAAGTTTGCTAGAAATGCAACTACAAGTGTGGAAAGTCTTTCACATGGAGAAGGTATTAACGTACTAAAAAAAGTTAAAAAAAATACGGACTTGGTTTATTGGGATGATCCGAATGAGTTAGTAGAACGTTTGAAAATACTATTCGCCTCACGAGATGCGGGTAACACTGGCTTAGATAATGAAATTATCGCAATTATGGAAGAACTGTGGGAAGCAGGAATAATCAAGAATATGAAATATAAAGAACGTTTGACAGGCAAATAGTTCACTTTGAAGAACGCATCAGTGCAGCAATGAACATTGACAAATTTGGTCATCATGTTCATAAGCGTCTACGCTTAGCGGAATATATTGATACCTTCAGCGATACATTGGTGAAGTCAGATACAGGACACTACGATTTGAAATCATCAAAACTGAAAGGTTTAACGGCTCCGGAAGAAGACGACGAAGCAGTAAATAAAGCTTATTTAGACAAAACAATTCAAGAATTAAGAGACGAAATAAAAAAAGTATCCCTTGATGTTAAGAAATACCTAAATAGCTTGGAAAAAGCGACTTCAAATCGTTTTAGTAATTTATATTATACTAAAACAGAGATTGATTTTTTGATTAACCAAAAAAAATAAAAATGAGTAAAAAAGACATCGTCAATGAACTACACAAAGCAGCAAAAAGAAATTTCCCGCGTCGATGTACAATCATAAAAGGAATAGATGATTTATGGCAAGCTGATCTTATGGATTTTCAGAAATATTCACATTTTAATAAAGGATTCAAATACATTTTGATAGTTATAGATACTTTGTCAAAATATGTGTGGGTGAATCCTCTAAAATCAAAAGAGAAACAATGTGTTACACATGCGTTGCAAAAAATACTAACCAATTCTTTACGAATACCTAAATATTTACAAACTGATCAAGGCAAGGAGTTTTATAATGATACTTTCAAAAAATTATTAGTAAAATATAATGTAGTCCATTATTCTACCTACTCTGTAAAAAAAGCTTCTATTGTAGAACGAGTAATACGAACGTTAAAACAAAACCTTTACAAACTTTTCAGTTTGCACGGTCATTACCAATGGCTGGGTCAAAATTTAGATTAACAATAAATAGAAAAACTATAATAATACTACTCACCGTATAACAAAATTTAAACCTATTGAAGTTAACAAAGAAAACCAGATGGTTGTAAAATCTAACATAATTAAAACACAAAAACCTAAAATAGTTCGTAAACCTAAGTTTCAACTTGGTGATCATGTTCGTATTAGCAAATATAAAGGAGATTTTTACAAAGGTTATACTCCTAACTGGTCAACGGAGATATTTGATATAGTTAAGGTAAATAATACGCATCCACCTACTTACCATTTAGAAGATAAACACAAACAGAGGATTTTAGGATCTTTCTACGAATATGAATTACAAAGAACTAACTTTCCTGATCTTTATCTCATTGAAAAGGTTTTAAAAAGAAAAGGTAGAAAACTTTTTGTTAAATGGTTAGGTCTCAGCAATGAAGAAAATAGTTGGGTGGACAAAAATGCGCTTGTTTTATAGTATAAATAAGGCATTGCTATTAGATATAACTCACTCGAAAGACCTCAATGAAGGAAGGAAGTGGTATTATTAACAACTTAATAAATAAATTACCGTTTGAGTTACATCTCCCTGGTTATCAGTTTTGTGGTCCCGGGACAAAACTTCAAAAACGGTTACAAAGAGGTGATCGAGGTATAAATAAATTAGACGAAGCTTGTATGTATCACGACATTGCTTATAATAACAGTGATTTGAGTGTTCGACATAAAGCCGATTTACAACTTTTGAATATGGCTAAGAAAAGGTTGAAATCAAAGGATGGTGGAAAACGAGAAAAAGTAGCTTCATGGATTGTAAAAAAAGCAATGCAAGCAAAACTTAAGGCTGGAGCCGGAGTTCGGTCATTTATGTCAGTTGTAAAAAAAATACAGTCACAATTAAAAAAACTAAAATCTAAAGACAATCATACTGCTATAAAATTGGCTCATGCAGCTGCAAAAAAATTGTTTATAAATAAAAAAGGAATACGGTTGCCCCGGTGTATTCCTATTCCGAAAAGTGGTGGTTTCTTACCTCTGATTCCAATTTTCGCTGGATTATCAGCTCTTGGTTCACTTGCTGGAGGTGCAGCCGGTATAGCAAAAGCTGTCAATGATTACAAGGCAGCTCAGAAAAATCTTCAAGAATCTGAACGACATAACAAGATGATGGAAGCTGTGGCTCTAGGAAAAGGATTGTATATCAAGCCCCATAAAAAAGGAACTGGTTTATATCTGAATCCTTCAAAAAACTAATGAAATGGCTACCCAGACGCCCTCTCACTAATTTCGATATATTGGAGCATGCTACTGATATTCCACACTTTCGAGGAGTTTTCATGAGAGATGCACTTCCTTCAAAACCAAGAAAGATCGAGTGTGCTATTATAAATTTAGATAGTTCTGATAATCCCGGAACCCATTGGGTAGCCTACGTTAAACATAATGACTACTGTGAATATTTCGATAGTTTTGGCAATCTAAAGCCACCGTTAGAATTGATTAATTATTTAAGGTACATAACTGTAAACTATAATTATGTACAGTATCAAAAGTTTGGAACTATAAACTGTGGTCATCTTTGTTTGAAATTTTTAAAAGACTATTGGAAAAAAACATTTAAAATGATAATGAAATAAAAAAACTCATCAGTACAAATATGTCTTTCACTGTGTCAATAACTGGCAGAGGAGAATCGTTGATAACAAATTACTCGCCAACCTTACAATTACGTGGAGAATATGAGTGTGGACTCTTATATTTTTCAACTTTCAATTCTATCCCGAACATAGATGAAAGAAATAATAAATTTTATTATGGCAAAGACAAAGTAATCGAAATACCTGAAGGGTCCTATGAACTTCAAGATATTTGTGATTTTTTGAAAAGTAATATTATGAATGCTGCACTAAAATTAACTTGCAATAATAATACATTAAAAACATGCATTTACTGTTCTGAAAATGTGTATTTCAATAAAAATTATTCTCTTGGTAAAATTTTGGGTTTTGGTATGGATACAATAACAGCTAATATAAGCACCGAGTCTCGGTATCCCGTCAGCATTTTATCAACAACTGTAGTGCGCATCGAATGTGATGTAATCAGCGGGTCATTTGTGAATGGGAAAGCAAGTCATATAATTTACGAATTTGTTCCTAACGTACCACCAGGCTATAGAATCATTGAAATACCTAAAAACCTAATTTATTTTCCCGTAAATCAAAGTTCAATCAACTCTATTAATATAAAGTTGCTAGACGCTGAAAATAAGCAGATCAACTTACGCGGTGAAGAAGTACAGCTGTATTTACACTTTAGAAAAAAATGTTAAGTTTTAATAAAACCCCATCTACATCTACTGTTCAAGTCATTTCCAAAAGATCCTCTCAGAAAAGAACACCGCTTCGGTTAAAGAAGAAGCTAACTAAAAGCAATAAGGAATTTTTAAAACTACTGGGTTTGTTAAAATAAATATTTTAAATATTACTCAACCGGCATCGTATGATAACAGCATCGAAAGTTTCGAATATCATTCGTATAAACCATATGTAACAAGTTTTAACAAGAACGATGAAATTCGAATACCTATTAATCAACAAGATTTGTATGTGTTGCCTGCACTCAGCAGTTTGTACATTGAGGGCAACGTCAATGTGTATAAATATGACAATACTACGAAACAAAAAGAAAGAATAACAAGTGTGCATTTTGTTAATAACCCTGCATTATTTCTTTTCCAAGACATTCGATATGAGTTGAATGGTGTAGAAATAGATAAGGTAAAAAATGCGGGGATTTCCACAACTATAAAATCTTATCTTTCGTTGAATGAAAACGAATCGAAATGTGCAAAAGTTTGGGGCTGGTCACCTACAGGTACGACCACCGGCAACAATGGAGTATTCTCCGCATCAATACCTCTGAATAAAATATTGGGTTTTGCAGAAGATTATGAAAAAATCATAATTAACTGTAAGCATGAGTTAGTACTGTTGAGGAGCAACACAAATCTCAATTCTTTGAAACTATCTACAGATGAAATCGTGGAGGATATAATAATAAGTAAAATTGTTTGGCGAGTATCAGACCGTGAAAGAATTAATTTATTAAAGCATTTAGAGAAAGATCGTCCCATTACAGTGGCATTTCGTAATTGGGATTTGTACGAGTATCCATTATTGCCTAAAACACGTAAGCACGCTTGGTCTATTAAAACTTCATCACAGATTGAAAAACCACGATTTGTAGTTATTGCTTTACAAACTAACCGTAAACATAATGCGACAGAGTCTATGGCAGAGTTCGATCATTGCTTTATTCGTGATGTAAGAGTATTTTTAAATTCATCTTATTACCCTTATGAAGGACTGAATATTAATTTTGCTGACAACAAATTTTCATTAATATACGAACAGTATGCAAGATTTCAGCAGTCTTATCACGGCCGCAGACCAGAGCCGTTGTTGAGTTTGAAAGAGTTTAAAGAAGTCGCTCCTTTATTTGTTGTTGACTGTTCTCGCCAACATGAAACGTTAAAAGGATCGATTGACGTACGTGTTGAAATAGAAGCAGATCAATAAATACCTGATCAGACGGCTGCATATTGTCTTATACTGAACGACTGCATATTTGAATATAAGCCTCTTAGTAACATCGTTAAAAAACTATCATGAATAACGATACGATAATAGTGGACGTGCAAGGTTTTAAAAGTGAGAAAAATGAATTTATATTAAAAGAATTAGTTATATGCACATCCGAACACACTCAAATCTTTTTAATCAAACCTCCATATCCATTCTCAACATTGACTCTCGAAGAAAGGAAACATGTTTGGTGGATAGAAAGAAACCGAGGATACCGATGGATTGATGGATATATTGACTACAGAGAATTTAAAAGACTCATTAAACCTTACTTAAGAGAACGTAAAATTATAGTGAAAGGACAAGAAAAAGTTAAATGGGTGCGAGAATTATGTGGGCATGAAAATGTTTTAGATATAAGTGATAAAGGTATACCTAATCTCGAAACCCTAAGTAAACTTTACTGTAAAGATATGTTTGCATACAATTGTTTTAACCACATAAAATATTGTGCATTGAAAAATGTTATTTGTATAAGAAAATGGTTAATAGAAAATAATGTATCATTGTCGGATTTTTTTTTAAATAAATAAATTAGTGTACCTGCCTGTAAAATGTGTTTTATTTTTAAATATTCTCAGTAATTAAAAGTAAAATAATACAACATAATATAACAGAGTATTATTTATTAAAAAACTAAACTAAAATACATTAATCAAATTAAGATTATATTAGACACTTTTTTTTTTTTTTTAAATAAATGTTTCTCTCTGTAGGTTTTATACGTGACTAGAGATGTTACGTAAAAAAACCTACTCGAGATGTTTAATTTTCCAAAAAATATATATTAATAGCTTTACAGACTATAGCTATATCCACATATTTTTTTTGATATATTATTGACGAGACTTTCAGTCTGGTCCATAATTTGGTCCACGTGTTCAACCACCACATACTGTGCAGACAAAAGAGTTGAGTCATCATCATCGGATGCTGCGGCTTCTTGTTCGAGGTCTATAATTTTTATTTTTATTAGGCGGCGTCCTTTGGCCGGCGCACTTTTCACCACAAATGATTGCTGTGGGTTGTGGAAATGTTTGAGGAAGGATTTTTTCTTTATTTTTCTCTTGCGAGTATTTTGCGCATTCCGAATTTTGAGCTGCAACGGGGACTCTTGCGGCTCCACAACCCAGGGTGGAAACATCTCCGACCATCCTGCTAGAGGATCTTGCGCATCTTGTAGTTCAGGAGATGGTGAACGTTGTTCTTCGCGTGATAGGACGGTGCTATTTGACATATTCTGAAAATAATAATAAAATTATACATTTAAAATCAAAAACTGCGTATGCAAAATATAGCGCCAATAAAAAAATAACTTACCATATTCAACGTTCGTGGGAAAATAAAATTGTATTTTAGTAAAAATACAATATTTATACCTTAGGAACTTGTTCGTGTGTGTGTAGTAAATTACGAACGGCTGCAGCGGAAGGTGCAAAAAAAACCAATTTCCCAAAATGAATTTATTAAAAATAGAAATTACAATTAAATTATAATTAAACGCGTTTGACAATGTTCGATGTAGGAAACAAAGTGACCGCAGGAAGGTTCCGATGATTGGCGGCGACCTGCCGCCGCACGTTGTGCCGAATCAGCGCCTCGTGTCGCCGATTGACGCAATTACAATATTTAGGTAAAAATGGGGTCGGTGCTGCATCGGCGTTTCCCCTGTGGCGCAATGGCATAACACCTCCCCCCGAAGATCAGCAACTATTGGAGAATCTTCTTCGAGAATGTTGCTGGGACGTGGGTTGGTGCATCTCGTTTTACATTCGATAATTCTGTATAGATTTCTTGAGATGCATCTTGAGAAGGGGTCTTCGTTTCTCGTAGCTTCGTACATAGCCTCCGTGTTATAATGTATGTGATAAGTGCGGCTGCACTTAATATCATCAAGTAGAGTGGTATCGTAGTATGATATATGAAGTCAGTTTCAGATTTGCTTATCTCCACTGGATGCTGCATAGATATCTTGGTGTTACTAGCATGTAAATTTTCTAAGTTGATGGAGGTTAACTTGATTGAAGGCTTCAGGGATGCTGATGCGATGCTGTTCATCTGTGGTAGATTCATGATCTTGATTGCGGTTCCTTTTGTGCGATCGTTGCTGTTGAAGATCGTAAACTCTGAAGTTTGTAGATAACATCCAGATGGTATTGTGGCTAAGTAGCTTCCTTGAAGTGTAGAAAAGGTAGTCTTCCCACAGGACGTTTGTACTCTGGTTGGCTTTGGGAAGGCGACTGTATAATGCTTGTCATCCAGCTGTTCCAGGGCTTCCTTGTCGAGGGTAACCGAAGTCGGCTGACACGTCTTGTCCAATTTCTGCATCGTGATGAGAGTGTGGATGCAGTCCGCTTGATCTCGAGGCCGATAGTTAATCTTCATCTCGCAAAGGTACCAGGTGTTTGACTTCGGACATTCTGTCTCTATGTACACGAAATCATTTCTGTGTATTGCAATATAAGGAGAGGATGGGATGAGGATGCTGTGATTTTTATTAGGTACAATAGATAATTTGTAAAGATCATAGGAGTATGGGATGGCAATCGGTATTTTATGAATTATAACTATTCTATTTTTAGTATAGTAAGAGCCTGATTTAATAACGTCGTAATATTCTCTAAAATTCAGATCTATGATTTCATCTTTATTATATAACATTTTTAATTTATCTAACATACTTTTGAGAACATTTAAACTTAACATGGCATGGTGAGTACCTGATGTATGTGCAAAAGCTACAAAGTTTTCTATCTTACTTAATTCTTCTGTCAGATCTTCTATATTATCTCCTAGTATTAAGAGTAACTGAGCCAAATGGGCATACTTTACTAATTCAGTTTCCCTATGAGCTTCACTATCCAATACTAAATTTAGAACCTCTCTAATTTTACGTTGGTTTTCTGTTAAATTTCTTAATATAATAGAATGCTCTGAAATCCATTCTTTGGTTAAGCTAATATGGTTATTATATTCGGAAACTAATTTTTCTTCATTATTCTGTAAAGATCGTAGAGCGCTATCATAGTGTACAGCATCTGTATAATCTAAGTTACCTGAGATGCTTTTAATGACCGATCCTAACCCATCTATCAAACCTCTTTTAACTCGATTACTTTCAAACGTTTGTAACTTCTCAGAGACCTTTATAAGCTTATTGCTAAGATAGTCAATGTGCGGTTCGTATAAAGACATGGTTTTATTATTTAACTGAGGCCGAACTTCATTTAACTGTGATTTGACAAGATTTACTTTACTTTTAATGTCATCAATATCTATAAAATTTAGGAATACGTGATAGTGAGAGATGATCTTGGAAGTGCCTAATTTAAAAGGTAGGATACCCGGACCGTCTTCGAGGCTGTCAAGTGTTAGTTCTTGCGCTCCCATTGCTTGAACCAGGGCCATCATTATTATCCTGTAACAAGCGGGCGCTGTTAGGTACTCTTTTTAACCTAGACTTAGCTACGGGACCACGTTTTTTCTTAGAATAAATATGGATCGGGAGATCAGCTAATATGGTATCGTGTGTATATCTTGGAGCGAGTTTTTGACGACTAGCCATGGGATTCTTAATAAAGATGCTTTGTTCGGGGTTATACGTTTCCTCGGGTTCCCTATTTTTGTTACGATTTTCCATAATCTCAGTACGGCGCTGTAATGATGAATTTTGTATCATCTCATAGACCTTACTCATCTTAGCACGGTGATCTATAGTATATTGCTGTAACAGGTGTATAGTTAGCTCGATATCCAATGGGTCGCGCGGATCGAAATGACCTGTGATAATATCTAGCGGCCTGCACTTGGTAAAACTATGTATCGAACTATTGTATGCAAGAATGGCATAAGACATGAGATTAACTATGGATTCACCGCGATGTTCTAACTTGAGTATACGTAAATGTTCGAGCAACGTGAGATGAAAACGTTCGACTATTCCATTTTCGTTTGGTGCATGTGCTAAGATCTTATGATGCTGAATCTTGTGAACGCGGGTGAACTCTAAAAATAATTGGTTGGTAAATTCTGTTCCTCGATCTGATACGATAATTGATGGTATACCGTGGTGAGTGCAAAACTTCAATAAAGCTTGTACTACACTTATAGCGGTGCCATCTCTGAGATGGTACGCCTGTCCGTATTTCGAGAACGCATCTACTAACGTTAGATATTTTTCCGTTTCTACTGTGAACAAATCTAGGTGTAAAATCTCGAATGGTTTGGTCGGAGGAGGAACTATATGAAACTGCTGTTTAATTGGGTTGCGGTCGTACTTGGCTTGACCGCATATATTACATTCGTTGATGTATTTCGCGATATTATCTTTCATCTTAGGCCAGAAGTATCTTTTAGATAACGCGAGATAGCATTCAGTAATACCGCGATGATTGGTTTTACCTTCGTGGTATTTCTGAATTATCTCCTGTTGCCTCAAGTATTCCTTGACGTTCTCAAGTTCAACTTTGGCTAATACTAAATTCATAGCGGAGCTTTTAAAATGATTCTGTATAACGGGAACGATAGAGTACATCTCTAATGGAGGATGTATAATGATACCGGTCTTAACTTTAGGATTGACGAATTCTTTAACCGCATTAATTACATCTAGTTCAAGGTTTGATTTAGATATTTGAATGGCGGTGCGCGTGTGACTTTCAAAGGGTTTAGATACCGTCGTTTTACCTTTGATGTCACCGACTACTGTAAAACATATTTGCCTATGAAATTTATTTAATGGTTCATCTGTAATGGGCACTTCTAATATTGGGTTTTCCGTATCTGTATGAACTGTGGCTGTATCTGAGTTACCTAATGAAGGAGCATGTTCCGTGGGATTAGCCACTACTGAGCTTATTTCTTCATTATGTATTTCGATACGAGATAAAGCATCGGCATTTGTGTTACATTTGCCTTGCTTGTACATAACAGTAAAATCATATTCGCTCAATTTAAGTCTCCAACGAGTGAGCCGAGAGTTGGGCTCTTTGAGACTCATAACCCATTGCAAGGGCTTATGGTCCGTGATAATTTTAAATTTGCGACCGAAAAGGTATGGACGGAAATATTTGGTGGCCCATACTATTGCTAACAACTCCTTTTCGATGGTACTATAATTTATCTCGCTTGTGTTTAAAGTTCTAGATGCATACGCGATAGGTTTATCACTACCAATAGGGCCTTGTGATAATACGGCACCAATAGCTAGATTAGATGCATCTGTTGTAAGAACAAAATCTTTAGAGAAATCTGGGTACTGTAGAATAGGATCATTAGTGAGTAATAATTTACATTTCTCAAAACAATTTATGTAATTTTGATCTAAACTTATCTTAGAACCTTTCTTTAGGCACTGCGTCATTGGTTTAGTTATACGCGCGAAATCGGGTATGAACTTGCGGTAGTAACCTAATAATCCGAGAAATCGCTTAATTTCGGTTGGAGTTTTTGGCAATGGATATCTTTTTACAGCTTCGATTTTATCTGGATTGGGTTTAATCCCGTCCTTACTAATAATATGGCCTAAATATGCAGTTTCGAGTTTGAGGAACTCGGACTTGTCCATTTGTATCTTAAAATTTGATTCGCGTAATCTCTGGAAAACTTTTTCTAAATTTAGCATGTGTTCTTGTAGTGACGTACTGAATATAATGACGTCATCAAGGTACACTAAGCAAATGACGTTTTGAAGCCCTCTAAGAACATTATCCATCACGCGTTGGAATGTACTTGGAGAGTTCTTTAACCCCATCGGCATTCTTAAAAATTCGAAGTGGCCGTGTTCTACGTTAAATGCTGTTTTTGGTATATCCGAGGGTTCCATTTCGACCTGGTAAAAGCCACTAGCTAAATCGAGAGTAGTGAAGTACTGGCAGTTACCTAATTTATCTAAAATATCCGCGATGTTAGGGATCGGGTACTTATCGTCAATGGTTTTCTCGTTTAATTTACGAAAATCCACTACGAGACGCCATTTCATTTTGCCAGACGCATCAGCTTTCTTAGGAACTACCCAGATTGGTGAGCTCCAAGCTGACTGAGAAGGTCTTATGATCCCTTGCTCCAACATTTTAGTAATCTGGTCATTAACCTCCTGCCTATGCACGTATGGGTAACGGTAACTCTTAGTATACACCGGTAGCTCGTCTGATGTTTTAATGGAGTGCTTTATTTGATTAGTGAATGTTAATGTCTCGCCCTCGATATAAAATACGTCCGCGTACTGAGCGCATAAAATTTCCAAGTTCGCGCGCTCTTCCTCATTAAGGTGACTTGTCCGTAGCCGCGAGAGTACTTCCGTAGCACGCGACGATAAATTGTCCGTAGCGCGCGGGTGACGTAATGATGTACTCATACTACGGGAGTGACGTGGGTCGCCGCTCGTAGCACTGTTAAAGTTCGTAGCACAGCGCTCGGTACGTGTGTTTCCGATGTTATATAGCTCGGCGTTAATGTGACGATCGACCGAGAAGATTACGTCATGTTGAGTGGGATTTGTAACTTCCAAGAATCCACGGTTATTTTTAACTGTTGTAAGACACTCTCCTACAATGCAATTAGATAAAATCTGTTCGGGAATAAAAACTTCTCCGTCACAGGAATTTATTGGTAATTTTATTAATTTAGATGAGCGGGCCATGATAATGTCTTCATACAAATTTACGTTTCGCGAGTCATAAACATGAATTGGATTTTTAGCGTAGCGAGTAACAAGTGTCTTATTCTTAAAATCGATAGAAGATTCCCAACTATTTAGTAAATCGGATCCGATGAGACCATCAAAGTAATCATGGAATTTATATACGTAGAGAGTAATGTTATCCCTATCCTGGAACTCAGGGAAACACGGTAACGTTATAGAGTGATCGCACCTACTTACCGCGTGAACATTAACTACTTCGAACGGCTCATAATTTAATTGTACGTGCGGGAAGTATTTTTCGACCGCTTCCGGGCTTATAAACGATTGGTTGGCTCCGGTATCTACAAGTAATTTTAAAGGAGGATTTGATATTCTGATAAAAGGTAATTGTCTCTGAGTCTGTAAGTTAAGTTCTATTTTGGCTTTTCGGACTGGCTCGGGTTCCGAAAATCCTCAACATTACTGGATGAATGACTTTCCTCGACAGGTTCGTCTACATACTCCGTGCTATTCACTCCGGGATAGCAATAATTAAAATCGTAATTACAATTGTAATTATCAGTATAGTCGTTGCTATCGTAATAACGCTCCGTTTCACCGTAATAGTAATCCGAGTAGTTATCATTGTAGGGGCCGTATTCATAGTCATTACTCTCACTGAAATTCATTTCCCGAGTTTTAAAATAATTACTTGGCGGTGGATTGCCAAACTTACGCCAATCATGTCCACTGGGTGGCAAGGGTTTGCTTGCGAAATGACTTACGCCGCTCATAGGTTTAGGTGCCTGATACTGCGAAGGGAACGAATTATTCTTATTAGGCACTCTAAACACATTACTCTGTGGTTGATAGTTCGGAGGTAAAGCTCTGAACATCTGCTGCGTTCTAGTTGGTCCACGGTTGTTTTGAGGTTGAACTGGATTAGGCCTCCAGGGTTGGAAAGGTTGAGGCATTTGGATAGGGTGAGGTCGTGAAGGGCCTGGCATGTTAAAAGCAAAAGGTTTATTAGGTGACATATAAACTGGTGGATTATAATAAGAAGGCTTATGGGACGGAAGGTTTGCTATCATATTAGATGTTAATTTCCTATCCGGTACGTGATCGTTACGTTGTTGCAAGTATAAAATATTCATTTCCTCTTGCACGAATTCTAACGCCTGCTCTATAGATTGGGGACGCATACATCTAATACGCGAACCTAGCGGCTCTTTTAATCCGCGCAAATAGGACTGTAAAGTTAGTTTTTTGTACAGCTGACGTTTAGCCTCAATTGTAGTATGAACCGAATCATGTAATGTTACGTATGTCATTATCGTGCTAAAAAGGGTTTGACAGCGTTCATAGAACTCTTGCGGAGTACCATGTCCCTGCGACTGCAATGCTAAATCATTATACAGTGCCGTTTCATCGCGCTGATCGGCAAAGTTATTTATCAAGGCGGTCTTAATGCCTTGCCAATCGCTAGGAATTCCGTTTGAATTAATAAGACGGGCGGCTGGCCCTGTAACCTTATTTAAAATACCATTTAACAAAGCCTGATTTTCGAACTCATGCCCGGGCTCTAAATTTACATGTCTAAGTACGAGCTGATCGCATAGTCGAATAAAACGGGTTAACACGTTAGGGTTACCGTCAAATTCTGGGAGTAACCTAAGAGACTTAAAAATATCATCTATGGGATCAGACATCTTAAGATTTAACGAGGAAGTTGAATACTCTTCGCCTGATTGAGACAAGGTGTAGTCTCCGGACGCCAGATTTAAATTTCTGTGTTCGTCTAACCTACTTTGCCTTTCTAACCTAGGGGTATCGGACCCCGATTGCCTTGGATGGAAAATTTTGGAAAGGAAAATTACACACTTAGGAAAAATAAAAGGATTACACGCTAAGGAAAGCAACACATGAAAGATTCAAATGTACTTACAGTTTCATCTTCTTGGTACCTTTGCTGCATCAATGTCTGGATACGCTTGCGCTGCAACTCGCCGTAGGTTCTGGATACTCGGGACGCGACTTGATAGCCACTCGGGCGGCTCGATACGAAAATCTTCTGGATTGTAGCGCGAGACCGACCGCGAGTATCCTACCGACTGCGCCAATTACGAACGGCTGCAGCGGAAGGTGCAAAAAAAACCAATTTCCCAAAATGAATTTATTAAAAATAGAAATTACAATTAAATTATAATTAAACGCGTTTGACAATGTTCGATGTAGGAAACAAAGTGACCGCAGGAAGGTTCCGATGATTGGCGGCGACCTGCCGCCGCACGTTGTGCCGAATCAGCGCCTCGTGTCGCCGATTGACGCAATTACAATATTTAGGTAAAAATGGGGTCGGTGCTGCATCGGCGTTTCCCCTGTGGCGCAATGGCATAACAAGTATGTAAACAAATCACATAGCTTATACAGCAATATGCCTGCATTGACAAGTTGAAACTCAGACAAGTTAAGACTTGAACATGAATCATAATGCTGTATAATATACTAGCGGCTAGAGGAGCTCGATGACGCAGAGGAGTTCGATGGCGCAGTGGTTAACGCGCCCGGTCTGTGAGTGCTGAGGTTAAGCAACATTCGCAAAGGGTGGTCATCGGATGGGTGACCAAAAATGTATTCTCGAGATCCTCCATGCTTCGGATGGCACGTAAAGCCGTTGGTCCCGGCTGCATTAGCAGATGTTAACAACCACCAACGCACTGGGCCCGCGTGGTGGTTTATGGTTCGTTCTCGAGCTGATGATGATGATGATGATATTAGCGGCTTCCCACGGTTTCATCCGCGCGGTAACAGTTCCCGTGGAAATATCGAGATAAAATGTAGCCTATGTACTAATTCAAGGTCCTAGCTATCACCATTTCAACTTCAGCCAAATTAATTCGGCCGTTTTGCCGTGAGAGAGCAACAAACAACTAAACTTAGAATTTTTATTTTTTATAATATTAGTTCTTACTAATTTTACTTTTTTACTTTTTTTTATTTTAAGTGCTAATTGCTACACTTAAGCTGAATTAAATATTTATATAAAATACAGTGAAAAAATTAAATGCCTACCTGACCCAGCCAGGAATCGAACCTGGGTCTTCCGCAATCCGGGCGGCTGCACTGGCCGCTATGCTACAGGGAAGGCTGACGTAAGTACTGAATTTTTCCACTGTATTTTATATAAATATTTAAAATATATATTTATGACTTAGTAATGTTTGAAGAAATAAAACAAAATTTGTTATATATTTAATTATCTATATTTATTTATGTTTACCCACACGTATCGAACACATTACATTACATAATTTTAAAATATTTTTAATATGTGTAGTCGACCATAAAATAGCTTTATCACCCTTAGGCTGAAAGCCATTTGCATAATTATCACAAAACAACAAAGTCAATTTTTGCTTACAAGACCAAGTCACATTAACAGATAACGTTTACGGAACAGGTGACGTTAATAGCACATTGAACATTAATTTTGAATCTTAGTGATATTTTATTTGAATTTAAGTTTTTTCAAAAGTGGTAAAGCTATTTTATGCTCGACTATACAAATACCAAATAGCGATTAATTATGTATACTACAAATACAAAATAGGTACTACAAATTATTTATTGTGTAACTAATAATTGGTTCCACTTTGATGTGACGTTCACTCACACCATTAAATGTTAAGTATAGATGCATGCCCCCAAGCTTTTGTGGACACCTTATCGAGCGTAACAAGTCGCTTATCATCGTTGCAAGATAACGCTATTTTATTTAGACTACGCGTAAAAATATCGTGTTTGATTGATTTAAATAAAACGTTTGTCTTTCGTATTATATCCCCGTGATATAAAGTCCTTTTATAATCCGATAACGTAATTTCACGAACGACAGATGTTTTTACACCCTTTGCTTTTTTAATAGTGTTTTCAATCGTTTTTATACAATATAATTTTGAACGTAGTCCCACAAATTCAGTAATGATATTCCCACCCATTTCGTCCTTAAAGAGACCGGGGACCTTTTTATTTAAAAGCGGTAAATTATATGAATTTTGTGTAGAAAAGTTACTTGTATCAAAATAATTTAGAAAATATTGTTTCAAATCTTCATAAAAGTCTCTGGTTTCGATTTGGTAAACAAAGCTATCTGTATCCGTATAGCACATACGTAAGCGATTTCTATATGACGGTTCAAAAATTGAATAATGGAAATCGTACATGTGGCTTTTAGACAATTCTAATACTGTAAATCCGATGTATATTGGCTTATCTAAAATTACACGTTCCGGTTTTGTTTGTATTGCAGCTAAATTTTCTGAAAAAACTGTAACGCTATGGAAACTGGAGTTCGCGATTAACTTAGCAGCACTATTTCTTTTTTTCGTTTTGTTATTCTGATCACTCCATTCATTAACTAAATGCACATTAACCCTTTTCTCATTGTTTTCCAATGTTTTGCCAAAAATACTATTATTAAGCAATTTAAAAAAGTCTTGTTCAAACGCAGACTGAGCTTTTTGTCTCAAACTGGTATTAAGATCGATGTATTGTTTTAAATAAGGACTTTGTCGGAATACTATAACCCGGTGAATTTTTTTTAATGTCAAACCATGTTTTAAACATGTCTTCAAATGAACATAATGAATGACGTAAAAATATTTATCATAAAGATTAGGTACAAGTTTAGGAGCTTTTCCTCCGGGAGGGATGCATTTTTCAGGACAAAATGGTAAGTCATTATGTCTATCGTGTAATTCTTTCGGATAGCTCAAGTCAACTTCCAAAATGTAACCGTATTCCGCGTCGTCGGGAATATTAACGAAATCAAGCTTATCAATTTCTTCACTTTTTAAAAATCTAAAATTTGATAATGGCAAAGACTGGCACATGCTGAATCCATACAAATTATTACAATCTATGTAAACTACATAGGTATCTGGTTTGAGGGGGTCATATTCAGGCATGTATTTGTTATTGGCTTTAGCGTGTCTGTGTGAGCACATACATACCCCTCCTCTTATACCAGATTGGATCATACGCACTATAGCAAGGTTATCGATGAGTTCTAATTCAACCCCTGTTTTGAAAAGCATCGCATCAAAAGACAAACTAGGTGCAGTTATATAGAAAGCCGGATCTAATTGATAATTAAGCTTACAAGTTTGTCTAAACTTTTCAAAAATATCTGTTAATAGGAGAACATCAGTTTTTAAATACAAGTCGGTGTATTCACCTAAGTTTTTTATGTTAAATTGAGTCCATACTGATTGTGCATGTTGAAAATCTTCATCAGTAATGTGCTCATTTACAAGAGAATTAAAAAACATGTCCTTTTCTGGAAGAGATCGTTCTTCAAAACGCTCCCAACAATTAACGTAGCCATAAGGGTAGATACCTTTTCGTGTAAGTAAATTGAATTGTGTTTGAATAGGAAAATGCGTTCGTAAATGTTCAAACTCTTCTTTTTTTATAGTTTTGCTTAACTTTTCTAAACTAGCCCCTAAGAATTTGAACGAGTCTACAAACCGTACCTGTATAAATTCCCCATCCAAAACAGGAATAAATTTCGTAAAAGACACATAATTTTCTTTCGTTTTAGGTATAATCTTAATATTTCCTCGCAATTTACCTAGTTCTTTAATAAACAAATGGCAATCATAACCACCCAAATTATGAAAAAAGATAGGAATAAACTTCGGTGTTTTGTATTGCAGATTACAATATTTATGTGCTGCACCCCGATATAAACCGGTTATATGACAATGATCACGCACTTTATCAGAAAACAAGAAATGCTGACAAATATGACACCGAGTGGCTTGCTTATAATCTGCGGCATCTTTTTCTGTAAAAATCATGGGAGAATTTTTGCACAAAATTAAATAAAGCTCTTGAACATCGCGGTAAATACACTCTATAAATTTACTATCACAGTCTTGACCTCGATACGTAACATAGCGATTATAACTTGCGTCCGTAGAACATACTATGTTATATGCAAACGCGGCTGGAATATGCCGTTGCAGTGTTTTTGTGTTTTCCGTATCTGAAATTGTATTATTGTCTTTATGTTCTACTAAAATAGTCTCAAAATCAGCATATATTACGAAAGGAACGTTTTGTTTTCGGCCATAATTTTGAAATTTAATTACTGACCCTTTTTCTGGCAAAACGGTAACGATTCCGCTACATACATGATTTTCAATTTCTTCACATGTAGTAAAAAAAACTAAACACGTATCACAAAAATATAGTTTACCGTGATGAGCAGTAATTTGATTTCTAATAAGCCGAGATAAATCTTTGATAAGACAGTAATGAGAGGTCTGTCCGTTTTCTAACAGTAACAAATAAATAGTCTTTTTATTTTTATTGCTTTCAGATTTATACAAAGGTCCTATAATAGTTTTATTTTTCTTTAAACCAAAAATAACGAAACATAAGTTTGGATTGTTTTTTTCAAAAACATTAATGTCTGCAAACGTAACAGGAAAAGTTATGTGCTTGATATTTAAAACATCTCGGAAGTGAGGATAAGACGATATCCGCTCAGAGTGTTTTTGAGTTGGATACAAAGCCGCTGTTACGCTCCATAAAAAACAAAACTGATCCTTGTTTTTGACATTTACACAAGCTTTCTTATTTTGTATACATTTAGGTAGTTCTATGTAAGACGATCCTCCTAATGGCTGGTATTTGTTTATATTAATTTCCAAATGTGAATTACTCAAAAATGCCCAACCGCTATCACGCTCTTGAAACTCTTCTATTTTCTTTTTCAATGAATTAACTACTGTTGAAAATATACTACTAAAATCATTATAAGTGTAAATTATAAAATTTTTTGTGTTAAAGGATTTCATTTCCTGTAAACCATTTTTAAATAGTACGAAAATGGCAAAGAGTTCAAAATTTACTTTTAAGCACGTATGTTTGTTTAAAGTTTCGTCTAAAAGGTGCTTTATTTTAATAGAAATAGAATTTAAAAAAGTATCTAAAGAGACTTGATTTTCAGACTCGCAGGCGGTGATTCGGTACGAAATGATACGAGAGCGAAATGCTGAACCTACAATTTCCACACCATCGCTAATCAGCTGGCTAGAATTATTTTGTTTATGTACACGACTCCGTAAATGTCCTATCCATGACTTCGAACAGACAGATGTGTTACAAATAGCGCAAAATGGCATGTTGCAGAACCAAAAATTAGTTACTAGAATAACAAATTAAAAAGAGTACCTACCTAATTTTACCTATTTAGTAAATATTGACATACAAAAAAAATAATTCAAAAGTATTAAATTTATTAAAGTGGTAAAATGGTATGTTACAGAACCATAATCTAGTTACTAGAATAACAATTTAAAAAATAATTCTAATTTTTCCTTTCGGAAATAGTTACGAATATCAATACAAAAAATTTAAAAGTAAAAAATTGATCAAAGTAGATACTAAGTAAATAAAATATTTTGATAGCTTATATAAATTTAATAGCGTTGCTAAAATAAGTAGGCTCGCTGTCTTCAAATATCAAGTATGCCTGAACTAGAATAACAAATTACAAAAGAGTACGTACCTAATTTTACCTATCGTAAATAGTTACATACTTTAATCATTACAAAAATGTTAAAAAATTTATTAAAGAAAATAGTAAAAAGAAAAATTGATAATTTATTTAAATTTGATAGCGTTGCTGTAATAAGTAGGCTCGCTGCCTTCAAAAATCGTGTAAGCCAGACCCAGAAAGTCTTGCAGGACTTCCCACTCACGCGATTGCTCACCGCACTGTAGCTTCACAGATGCTAGCGCCTTCTTGTAACGCTCTTCTGCAGGACTGCTTCTCGCGTCGTCAGTATGGTAGATCTTCAAGTCCACGTAAAACTTCCCGGAAGTGGACGCGACGCGGCGACATTGGCCCGAAGAAACCCGGGATGTAAAACTCGATGCCAGCCCGCGACTGGTGTCCTTGATGCTCGACGCCTGCTCGTCCTTACTTATTATCGAAAATAAGTTTTTCGTTTTTTTCGCTCTGTGAACAAAAAAGTTTTATTAATATTACTTCGTTTTATTAATATTACTTCGTAAAAATATTTGTTTAGGATTAGGTTTTGTAGCATTCTAATTACCTATGTACGTACATTAATGATTTTAGAATTATAAAATTAGACCACATTGCTTTATAATGTTAATAATTTTTAACAAGTTTAAATATTTATACGTAGTATCCATAACACAAGTTCTAAAGAAACTTGGGTTAAGATAAATTAGCTAGGCAGTAGTTGGTGGGATTGTAAGAAATTTATTATATTAGTACTTAAAAGTAAAGATAAAAATCATTTTTAAATATTCATATAAAAAATTACCTAGGAGCAGGAGACGTTGACAGAGCTTGGGCATTGGCGACTGGAGCAATGGTTGTCTTGCGTTTTCTCGGCTTGGGCACAGCCACAGGGACGACTGGACTGGGCGGACTTGTTTTTTTCTTGCTCGGCCTTGGTGATGGCACCTCAACTGGCGCTACCTCTTCAGCACTAGAAGTGTACTCTGAGTCCGACCTATGTATGGAAAAAACACGTCAATATTATAGTAGAATAAAAATAATTAAAAGAAAAAAGTTATATAAAATTAAAATATATACTTACTAACATTTTAATTGGGAAGCTTCTCGACTGCTCACAAGAAAATCACAGAAATTAATGAAATTATTGGAACAAAATCCGTAATTTATGTGATCAATAAATAAATCGTTAGCAAAAATTTAAATCAGTTTTTTAAAACCTAATTACTATGTAATTTCGTACAAATTTGTTACTTATTAATTTCTACATAATATAAAATTAAAAAACAAATTAGTAAAGCACTTAATACCTTTTGAATCAGAATATTGTCGTTCCTTTGATGCTACCTTCCGAGGAAACGTTTTGTATTACACCATGTTGCAGTTTGAGTAAAAAACAAAACTCCCACGTGTATGACAATTTCTTAAATGTCTAAACAAATCCTGTGGTGTTATTAGGTTTTGTTGAGTAGTGAATTAGCATTACACAGCACAACTAATTTTTTCCAAACACTAAAGAGAGGAGCTCGATGGCGCATTGGTTAACGCGCTCGGTCTGCGAGTACTGAGGTTAAGCAACTTTCGCAAAGGTCGGTCATCGGATGGGTGACCAAAAATTTTTCACCTCGAGCTCCTCCGTGCTTCGGAAGACTTGTGCCCCAGCAGTGGGGATATTAAATGAGCTGATGATGTTGATGATGATGATGAATTAGCATTTACTACTCGGTCAACATAACTTAACCTGCAGGTTACTTGGATAAAAACTTATTATTATTATCAACTTCAATTATCAACTTTGAAAGAATTATTCTAGATTTATATAGCAAAGATAATATTACTAAAAACTCTGTCTCTCTTGCATCATGTTTTTAACCACACAGCAACGAAAACCATCTCCACCAAGTGGTGGAGATGGATGTGCAAGTGCACTATCGGACTCCACGAACTAATAATTCACCTTAATTAGTTGAAGTTATTTTACCAAATTCAAAATCATATAAGACCCTGATAATTATTTTCATCGCTTAAAATGCTTACATTTAGGCATTTTTTATATTGTCGGATTTATAATATCCATTACAACACGATGTAAATAACAAAACTCTAAAATTACAATCCTTACACACACAAACGTTCAATTAACGCTGAATCTGCTATAATACAATGTTAGACCAAGAGTCATCGTAACTGAATTAAAGCTTTCGTAATGTTAGCATTACTATTATTATCATTTCATCGTATTATATCAGTGATAAAAAAAAAGATATGTATTATATAATTATTATTTATATTATATTGTAGCCGATGTGAAGCGGGGGGGGGGGGGGGGGGGGGCAGAACAGACACGAAGGCACCGTTGAATGACAAGCAGCAGTTGTGGTGAACTTTGTTTATTACGTCCGTTAGTTTACAAACAAATATATTAGCCGAACGGACCCAACCACTACGTTGTACGGGCGTAAAAGCGCAGGGTTTAGTGCCGCTATAGTCGGGGACTAATAGTCTTACAAGGCGAGAATCAAAGATAGACCAAGATCGTTCCAAAAGGCTTGGAAGCAACCCTAGTGCAGACTTCGATTCCTCAGATTTTCTCAACAATATCAAAAATACAATTTTCACTTATAGTTTCGAAAAAGACATCTCGATAGCGCGATTCAGGAATGATCAGCGCCATCTAGTAACAAATGGGTGGAACTAAGTTTACATTATGAATTATTGTTTCTTTTAATCTTGTTTGTTTGTTACAATCTCCCCCTCTGGCTCCGATAACCGTCCCGATGAGGATACAGGAAGAGTTAGGCGCGGTTCTTGCGAGGACGACCGCGTCCTCGTTTAGGTTGTGCATCGAATATCTTATTTTCTTGCGGTACCTTCTTTTTAGGTCGACCTCTTTTCCTAAGAGGTTGCACAGGCTCAGGTATATTATGGTCGGTACCTGAGTAAGGGGTGATAGCAGAAGTGTGGTACAATCCAAGAGAAGTGGTGGGGCTCGTTATATCTGCGATTTCATACGAAGATGGGCCATGCCTCCTTTTTACCACATAAGGGCCATCTCGTCGTGGTGCGAATTTAGCGCTTATTCCTCGGGCAGCCTTACTTATTGGATGAGACGTTACCATTACGAGGTCACCAACGTTATAGCCAGGATCACTTCGCCTACTTTGATCTACGTATTCTTTTCTCTTTTCCTCTTTCATTTCCTGCACATCCTTGGCCCTTTCCATTGTATGAGCCAGTTGTAATAACTTCGGAGTTATTTCAGGTAAAAAGTTTTCTGAGATTACAACCTGACGGAAGTTATGCCAGTTGTCATCCACTGTCCTCAATTCTCTACCAAAAGTCAAATACGCAGGAGTAAAGTTTGTAGAACAACATTGGGCGGTATTCATAGCAAACCGTATACAAGGGAGTTGATCTGGCCAGTTGCGGTGATTGTCTCCCAAGATGATTCCCAACTGAGTCTTTAGATCCCGATTCCTTCTTTCAACAGGATTTGTTTCTGGATGGTATACTGGCGTAAAAGCATGTTTTATCTTCATGCAAAAGGCAATTTGCTGCATAACAGCACTTACGAACTGAGGGCCGTTATCGCTTATCATGCGTCTAGGAAAGCCAAACCGTAGGAAGATTTCATTTATGAGTATAAAAGCGCATTTTTCAGCTGTGGCCGTTTCCAAAGGGAAGAGTTCAACCCACCTGGTCGCTACATCTTCAATTATGAATACCCAGGTCATACCACCAGCTGATGCTGGCAAGGGTCCGAACAGGTCAAATGCAAGAACCTCAAATCGTTGATTCATTGCCGTAGTTTGCAACAATCCTGCTGGTTTTTGATTGGTAACTTTATATCGCTGACAATCAGCGCATTTCTTTACATAAGCATCTATGTATTTACGCATACCAGACCAAAAATAGCGTTTACAAATAGATTGATATGTTTTCTCTGCTCCGTAATGCCCTGCCATTGGACTGTCATGATAAACAGCAAGAACATTTGCCCACTCATGTTCTGGAACTATTAGCTGAGCATCGTCATTTTCTACGTGAGGGTTGTTTCTATAAAGAAGCCCATTATTTAGGAAGTATCCTTTGTTGCTCCAATAGTACGCATTCTCAGTACCTTTCACTTCTTCAAGAGCATGCATGATTTTCATGATCTTATCGTCTTTCATCTGTTCCTCCCTTACCTCACTTACGTTTCTTGAAGGCATCTCTATTATTATGCTACATATATCACACTGTTCCCTGTTACCTTCAGTGCATGGTGGTCTTGAGAGTGTGTCTGCTACCACATTTGTTCTACCAGGTGTATATTTAATAGTTATATCATAAGCTTGGAGCTGTAAAGCCCATCTTGCTAATCTACCGGTAGGTGACTTCAGTGACATCAACCATTTCAATGCTTGGTGGTCAGTTATTACAGTAATTGGTGAACCATCTATGTAACCAGAAAATTTCTTTACGGCCCAGACCACAGCAAGAGCTTCTTTTTCTGTTGTGCTATAGTTACGTTCTGCAGGCGTGAGAAGACGACTAGCATATTCGACGGGATGCTCTTCTTCTCCCTCCCCCTGCACTAAAACTGCTCCTAGAGCATAGTTACTCGCATCACATTTCAGGATATATGGTCTTGAAGCGTCTGCTTGTTTTAAAACAGGCGCGGTGGTAAGTAATCCTTTTAAATCATTGTAGGCTTTGTTGTGTTCATCAGTCCATATCCATTTTGCATTTCTCTTGGTAAGTCGCAAAAGTGGCTCCGCAATTTTTGAGAAGTCTTTTACAAAACGACGGTACCATGAACAGGTTTGTAAAAACGTTACCAAGTGTTTCAAGTTGCACGGCGTTGGTAAGTTATTAATTGCAGCTGTTTTTCCAGGATCCATCTCGAATCCATTTTGTGTTATAAGGTGTCCCAAATATCTCAATGAAGAGCAACAAAACCGGCATTTGTCTTTATTGGCAGTTAAGTTGAATTCTCTCATCTTTAAGAAGATACATCGAAGATCGGACATGTGTGATTCAAATCCCGAAGAGAAAATAATGACGTCATCAAGGTAAGCTAGGAGCTTTACATGATTCAGACTAACGCGAAATTGATCAATGAGTCTCTGAAATGTTGCTGGCGCATTTCGCAAACCAAACGGCATTCTAGTAAATTTATATATCCCAAAGGGTGTGATGAATGCAGTTTTCTCCTGATCCTCTTCCCGTACTTTTATTTGCCAGTAGCCGGCCTTCAAATCTAACGCCGACATAAAGGGAGTAGGCTTAGCTTCATGAAGTAAGTCATCAATTCTTGGGATCGGATATAATCAGGTATAGTTATTGCATTAAGTCTACGATAATCTATACATAATCGGACTTTACCATTGGGTTTTGGAACCATTACAACAGGAGCAGCCCAGGGCGAGGAGCTAGATTCAATAATTCCATCTTCTAACATTTTATTAAGTTCAGCCTTAAGAATTTCTTTACGAGGTGGGGACAGTCTATAGGGTGGCAAAGAAATTGGAGGATGGTCTAATGTCTGAATGCTATGTTCGGTTGCATGTGTGGGTTTTCCATTAGAAATAAAAATATCTTGGTACTGTTGTAAAAAATTATCTAATTGAGCAGATTGAGCAGAATTTAATACAGTTTCAACATCAATTGAACTAAGTTCAATGTGAGGGTCAGGGAACAAATCATTAGAAAAAGGAGATAAGTTGTTGTCTTGAGAGGCGACATTTGCAATGGCATCTGCCATCATGTATTGCAACCGTGGAGAGTGACCGTCGAAGATAGTGGTCTTACTCCGTTTATTGAGCGGCGCAGACTCTGTTAAATCTATGGGGATTAGCTTGTAACTTGTAGCAGCCCCCTCGATTGGTAAACATGCTTCATCATTATGCGGGTCTGGTGGAATAGTCTCACAGGCAATCGTAGCCGCAGTACATGAAGACATTGACTTGGCAGTGTTTAACACTTTGGGTGCAGTTGGTGTACGGATGGCCAAATCGATAACTTTAGGTGGAGAGACTTCCCTTTTATCTTCGAAGCTAACAAAGTCCTCTGTAAACAGTTCATATTCTTGTTCCGGATGTTTAACATAATGCCAAGTGAATTGTGCTAGACTCAGAACTATGCCAGCCTGCTTTAAAAATCCAATTCCCAACAAAGTGCGATTATTCTTAGACTGGGGTAATGCAATAAAGTTACTTTTGAATTCACGTCCACAAAGTTCAACTTTTGCATTAAAGGTAAGTACCTTCTCGTGACGTTGAATTCCATCTGCCATAGTGATATAAGCGCTTTGTTCTTTAAATACATGACCACGTTGTTGCAGAGCTTCATACAACTGGAACGATGCTACATTTGTCTTGGCGCAAGTGTCTATATGTGCAGTTCCATCTAATCCATCCACCTTTATGAAGACAGCAGGTCGTGCATGAGTATCTATGCGCACGTTAATGGAACAAAAACTTAACTTCTTATCAGTTACAGTTGCTGCTGATGATTTGTTGCAGAAGGGACAAACGCTACGATAAACACCAGGAGCTCCACAGCCATAGCACTTTATCTGGGCCGGTACTGTAACATGCTCCTTCTTTACAACACTCGCACCGTCTTCTTGGTGCGGTTTAGCAGTTGCGAAACTTAAATTGCTGGCTTTCCTCTTGCGGCAGTTTTCTATTCTGTGGCCGTATATATGGCAAAAGTTACAACGTGGCTTGTTGCCAGGTCTTTGTACAGAAGAAGTGGGAATGGCTGGGTCAACCATCTTTTCTTCTAGTACCTGTTCTACACTACGAGCATCTTCTATGAGCTGATCAAAATTTTGAACGCTGTTTCGCGGTACTTTGTCTCGTATGCTCAAATGTAAAAGGCCATAGATGAGGTCAATCTGCTGCTTTTCCTTTAATTGCTCATCCTTGGGGAGCTGTGAGAAGAGCATCCGCTTCTTTGCTACAAACGAGTCGGTGCCTTTTGCAGCTGTCTGGTTTTGGCTTATGATCTCGTGGTATATCAGGTGTTCGGGTCTCTTAGGCGCAAAGTTACATCGGAGTTGTGCTTCAAACTCGGTCCAGGTAGAAATGTTCTCTTTTACCCCTTGCCACCAAATAGCAGCTTCGTTTTGCAGGAGAAGTGGAAGTCCATCCAATGCATCAGGATCAGATATGCCTTCAATCTTCTTAAACACCCGGACAGCAGCAAGGAAAGCCTCCACTGCTTCGGAGCTTTTGATGCCGTTGTAGCTTGCTTTACAAGAGGCCAAGGTATTGCGACGGTTACTCATGGCGGAGATGAGTTGCGTAAACTGCTCGTCGGAAAGGTTCACTCCCATTTTGCTCTGCTGCTTTGGTGTGGTGGTCTTCTTATATGTCGTTTGTCGTCCCGATCTTGTGACTACAAATGGGTTGTTACAGCCGCTGGTCGCCAGGATGTCGACGTAATGTGCGAAGCCGAAGTGCCCACGTTCGTCGCCAGACTGTAGACGTTATAATTGAAGCCGAAGTGCCCACGTTGGTCGCCAGACTGTAGCCGATGTGAAGCGGGGGGGGGGGGCAGAACAGACACGAAGGCACCGTTGAATGACAAGCAGCAGTTGTGGTGAACTTTGTTTATTACGTCCGTTAGTTTACAAACAAATATATTAGCCGAACGGACCCAACCACTACGTTGTACGGGCGTAAAAGCGCAGGGTTTAGTGCCGCTATAGTCGGGGACTAATAGTCTTACAAGGCGAGAATCAAAGATAGACCAAGATCGTTCCAAAAGGCTTGGAAGCAACTCTAGTGCAGACTTCGATTCCTCAGATTTTCTCAACAATATCAAAAATACAATTTTCACTTATAGTTTCGAAAAAGACATCTCGATAGCGCGATTCAGGAATGATCAGCGCCATCTAGTAACAAATGGGTGGAACTAAGTTTACATTATGAATTATTGTTTCTTTTAATCTTGTTTGTTTGTTACAATATTATTTAATAAATAAATTTACCACAACTAAAATCTATTGTATATACAAACGATGGATATTTATAATAATTGTGTTATAACGAGCAGAATGATCAAGCCGACTTTTGAAGAAATAAATAAATAGTACCTAAGTAATACTCTTGTCTCTTAAAGCAGTTCCGATGAGACTCAAATACTGCTAAATGTACTTGGTATTTAGTTTGTCTAGGCATTTGTAAGTACATTAAATTAACCATTGATATATTTTATAACAGTATTAGTGGAAATACATGTTATTATTGGTCCGCAATTGTAATGTTCATATAGGTCTAGCTCTTGGTCTAATCGCTGCAGTGCACATTCCCACGACCGCGTCATTGTGCATGCAAGCATCAGTTGGAATACTTCTTCTTCTTCAAAAGTCACTGCACTTGTGAACTGTTTAAAATATATTGTTGGTGTAAGTGAAAGTTGGTGGTTTATGGCCCGTTCCCCTATCCAACCATGGGGAAGGCTCGTGCCCCAGCAGTGGGGACATAAATGAGTTGATGATGGTGATGATGAAGTGAAAGTTCTAAATTTGAATAAAAAAATATGAATTCAAACAAGAAGACCAGAAAATTGTGTAAGTAAACCTTTATACATTAGTTTAGTCTCAAAATAATTTTCTCTATGTAAAACCTTTTTTCTAAAAAAGGGCTCAAACAAGGTCGTATGAATAACGTCTATTATTGATTGAATAACTTTACACAATTGTAAAATGTGTTTAAAAGTTTTAAAAGTAAGACTTTGACTGAGCCCTTTTTTAGAAATTGGATATATTTAGAAGAAATAAAATTAAATCGATTTGTTGAGCTAGTTGGCTCTAGTCAGCCACTTAAGTTACTATTTTTTGCAATAAATAAAAAATAAAAAAATAAAAAGAGCTTGTTTTTCTTGTCAATGATAAAAGAAAAAGAAATCATAAAGTAATTTTTATTTCCAGGTTCTCAAAAAACGCTTTCATGTGTCTGAAGAAGATATTTGACCGTGAACATAAAATGTGAGTAAACATTTATAAAAAAACATTTTTAAAAACAAATTTTAAGCATTTTTTTATGTGATCGTTAAAAATACAATCTTTATTCTGTTATTTGCTAATAACTTATATTTTATTAACTTTTTATTTATCTTTTTGAGATTTACATTCTAATTTTAATTCAATAATTATTTAAATTTTAACTTTTAAGCATTCACAATACAATTTTTATTTTAAAATAATGAAAAAGAAGTACCTATAAGGAATCACATAGAAGTTGTGAGACGGCTCCACTATTTCGTAATACTTAATTTTCAATGTTTCAATACAATCATTATTTTTATTTTCAGATTTTTTCACTGACGAGCTCTGCAGAAATTTGTTTAAGACCACGACAAGGATATAAGTTAGTGATAGCTAAGGTTAACAAGGTAAGGTAAACAAGCTAAGGCAAACAAAACAACAAACGGTTATGCAAAAGGTAATTTTTGTAGTAATTATTTTAGTAATTAGCTAAACGAGGTTTGAATAGGTTGGTCGGTGCGTGATCTTACCACGGGCTCGCAGAGAGATACTTACCATGGGTCTCTCAACCGATACTGAGTTAGGAGTCTGTTCGATGCGTGATCTTACCACGGGCTCGCAGAGAGATACTTACCACGGGTCTCTCAATCGAACAGCTAGGCAGTGCTCGGTGCGTGATCTTACCACGGGCTCGCAGAGAGATACTTACCATGGGTCTCTCAACCGATACTGAGTTAGGAGTCTGTTCGATGCGTGATCTTACCACGGGCTCGCAGAGAGATACTTACCACGGGTCTCTCAATCGAACAGCTAGGCAGTGCTCGGTGCGTGATCTTACCACGGGCTCGCAGAGAGATACTTACCATGGGTCTCTCAACCGATACTGAGTTAGGAGTCTGTTCGATGCGTGATCTTACCACGGGCTCGCAGAGAGATACTTACCACGGGTCTCTCAATCGAACAGCTAGGCAGTGCTCGGTGCGTGATCTTACCACGGGCTCGCAAGAGATACTTACCACGGGTCTCTCAACCGACGCTGAGTTAGAATTCTGATTCGTAGTGTATTATTGGGCTTTCTGGCCAACCGCAGTGAGCGAAGCGAACGATCGGTAGCGAAGCGGACGAGTGGTGGGCCAGAATGCCCAATAATACACTACTCACCAACCAAACCGAGCATTCAAAAATGTACCCCCCGCTGGGAATCGAACCCGGGACCTCTGGGTCTGAAACCGGTGGCTTAGCCAGTAGACCACAAAGGCGGTTTATTTGGATTCCATTAATGGAAGTAAAGAAAAAGAAAGAGAAGGAAGGAAGAAGACTTTAGAGAAGGAAGGAAGAAGACTTTAGAGAAGGAAGGAAGAAGACTTTCCTAGTGAACGTACATACATACAGGTAATCATGACTATTATCCCCGAAGGGTCAGTCAGAGACTAGGCAAATAGGGCAGCAAAAGCAGTCCGCTACTATACAGGGCGTCCCACGGATATGCCACATGGACGGAGAGTACCTTGAATATTGTAGATGGTAAATAGGCGCCTTCTGGGTTAGCTCGCACCATCGTGGATCCTGTCTTAGTCCCTGGGCTTGATTGGTATCAAGAGCAAACCCATACCTAGTAAAAAAATAAGATGGAACATTTTACTGAAAGAAGACATTAATTGAATTTAAAAAACAATTTAAACTGCATTCATAGATATTTAAATAATTACATGGTTGAACCGGGAATCGAACCCGTTACATGAGAAAAATAACCACCCTGTAGCTTTATCATACCGATCGAAAGGCATCATAAGGATTATTTTTTGCTAAAAAAACATAGTGTCACAAATAAAAGGAAGACCATGAATTTTAACATTTTTAATACAAAATTAATCAATCTATCAAATGCTCAAAATGAGCATTCCCTTCCCTGTCCCTTCCTTTCCTGTTGAATACAAAGTCGCACTCTTTTAATTATTTAGCTCCCTGTCGATTTTTGATCTTGTTGTGGTGGATTTTTAGAATAATACGTCTAAGTTCATGCACTTAAATTATAATAGGGAAATTATGCGTACTTCTTAAGTGGGCACATTTATTAGTAATAGGTAAGTACCTAAGATAATATCAGTTGTTTGTCCTTAGGGTAATGTCAGCTTTTCATTTTTCTAAACAAATTTCACATCAAATGTTAAAATTCATGGTCTTCCTTTTATTTGTGACACTATGTTATTTAGCAAAAAATAATCCTTATGATGAAGCCTTCGATCGGTATGATAAAGCTACAGGGTGATTCTTTTTCTCCACTCAAATCAAAAACTCAAAAAACTTCAATTATTTAAATATCTATGAATGCAGTTTAAATTGTTTTTTAAATTAAAATAAAGTCTTTTTTCAGCAAAATGTTTCATCTACAATATTCAAGGTACTTTCTCTCCATGTGGCATATCCGTGGGACGCCCTGTATAGTCCACTTTTTATCAAATATCGACTGCACGTGTGTTCAGGGTGACAGGTGGTAAGTCCATCGCCGCTCTATGCTGTTAGGTCCTTATAATTGGTAGCCCTAGAACTAGGTTTAAGCTTGACTGGTCGCGCATCCCTGATGTCGTTTTAAAGTGCTTATAATCATAAAAGTTAAGTACATCTGTGCTGAGTGTCGTGTATTGTTGTCCAGTGTATTAGTACAGAAATAAAGACAAAATTGGTTAACGAAAATCGAAAACATTAAAAATAGTGTGAAACTACCTTAAACATTAAGAAACGAACATTTTGTAACAACGACTTTTGTTTTTATCAGTGTTTACAAACAAATTTGTGGTGGATACGTGCCCTGTGTGAATCAACTTTAAGACTGCCGGGATAGCATCCCTTTTATAGTATTTATATCGATTTTATGGATCCTGCATCTTGCTTGAGTGCGTGCGACGATAGACATTGTCAGCCATTACCGCTAGGTGTCGTCGTGATTGTTATTTTACATCGCCCTTGTTGTTACCTACTATTAAACAAGATGGTCAAGTGCGGAGGTTGTGGGAAATTCCTTTCAGCGTCGGATTGTGTACAATGCATTAAATGCAACACAGCCTTTCATAAGGAGTGCGTGGGCAAGCCGGACGCTGTATTAGTTAGGGCTAAGGCTTCATGGGTTTGCCCGGGTTGCAAAATAAAAGTCCCTAGGGTGGATAACACCTCCACTCCCGTAAAAAGCATTACGGAAACGAACCGCGCGACCGTGGCCGGCGGCAGTCCCATCCGCCTGGACGACACAGCGCACAACACGACAGAGAAGTTGGAAATCGATCTTGCATTCGAAATCCGTTCGTTTCGTAGCGAGCTTAAAGCAACTAGGGATGAAGTTCATCAATGCCGCCTGGATATATCTGAGTTCAAGGCCACGTTGAGCGTTTTTGATGTTAGAATGGGCGAAATCGAAGGCAGGTTGTCTGTGTTGGAGAGCAGGTGCGAGCAGACAGTGCCGTCAAACATCGAGGCACTCGAGGAAACTATCGCTGGTCTTAAATTACAGCTGAACGACAGGGACCAGGAAGCGCTCTCGTACGATATCGAGATATCCGGTTTACCCGAAGAAAAGGGGGAAAACGTCATGAACGTGGTCACTAGGCTGTCTACGACCTTGGGAGTGCCGTTCGAGGATAGGGACGTCGTTCGAGTGGGGAGAGTCGGGTCAACTCGCCGAAACCGGGAGGAAGGTGACCCACAGCGGCCGCGCATTATTGCGGTGCAATTCGCGCGCCGAGCTACGCGGGATCAGTGGCTGCGTGCGGCGCAACCGGGAAGCCTAGCGGCGGCGTTTACATTAACGAACGTCTGAGCCGCGCAAATCGTCAGCTGTTCTTCCAGGCACGTCAGGCCGGAAAGAAAAGTAATTGGAAGTATGTGAGGTCTAGAGATGGCAATATATTGGCACGGAAAGAGGACGGTCATAGTGCACATCTTTTACGTAATGAAAAAGACTTATCTATTTTTTTTGTAATTGTAAGCGTTGGAACGTCCGTTTTTTCTGCATGTTATATTATGATTTATATTGTTTGTTTACTAATTATTTTGTTGTTTTGGGTCTCACGGTCACAGGTACATGGGATAGTCACATTGCTGGCATAGAATTGGTACCAAACTTAATAGATTCTGATAATTTGAGTTCTTTACTTTTAAAATAAAAATTTAAAAAATATTGTATTGCCAGGAAAACTCATCTTTGTTATATTATTGTTTATCCTAACTGCAATTTATTCCTAATCTTAAATTCCGTTATTATTATATCTACAGCCTTTTCCTACAATCATTATTTTATTATTGACGACTTATCTATTTACAAACTACTTCAAGCCACCAATTATTTTACTATTATATTAATATCCTATACCTACATTGATTGTTATTTATTTGCAACTAGCTATATTTACAAACATTTATCTACTATAATTAAATATAAGTACTTGCAAGACTTCGTGCGCGGGAAACCAATAGTAGTGCAATGTATTTACAATGAACGTTATATTGTTTCTCATGTGGTTGACTTTGCTACATGGTAATGGCTCCTAAAATCAATCTTAAGTTGGGTTTCTTTAATGCGGGCTCTCTAGCGTCGCCAGTATTCAATAAATGTGACTGTCTTAACTGTCTAAGTCTTAAACAGTTAGTCGCTTCTCCAACCCATTTCACACACACCAGTGAATCATTAATTGATCTCGTGTGTACCGATCTAATAGCAAAGCGTATATCGGTGGAAGCCTTAGGTAACCTGATTGGACATGCAACTATTATTTGCGAATTTAACGTTAAAATAGAGAAGTGTAAACCGCTTATAGTACAATATAGGCCATTCAAAAACATAAGTATTGATAATTTTAATAGAGATTTATTTAATTTTAATTTTAACAGTTTGTATTTGATGACTACAGTAAATGAAAAGGTTGAAGCTTTTAACAGATACACCTTGACAGTTTTTGATACACATGCGCCGCTTAAAAAGTGCCTTATTAAAGAGCCCGCTCCCCCCTGGATCACAGATAATATCAAGTTAATGAAGAGATTGAGAGACAACGCGTTGGCTAAGTACAGTAAAAACAAATCACTGTAGCGAAAACATTACTACAAGCAGTTACGGTCATTAGTGATTACATCATTATACAACGAAAAAGCGGCTTATTTTCGATTAAATATTAATAAAAAGATTAACGACCCCAAAACCTTGTGGAAAAATTTAAAGAGCAATATTTTGCCATCAAACAAGAATTTTGAATTGTCAGCTCACTTTAATGACCCGAATATAATTACTACTAATTTTATTAATGTCCCGGGAAATTCACAAACTAGCTTTTTAAATTTAACATTTTATGAATATCATAGTCTTTGCGATACCTCTTTTACGCTCAATACAGTCAGCCGTGACTATGTTACTAAAATAATTCTTAAACTAAAGTCTAACGCAGTAGGTTCTGACGGTATATCATTGCAAATGCTCTTTATGACTTTGCCGTTCACGTTGCCATACATATGTGACATCATTAATAGCTCAATAGAGACATCTGTTTTTCCTGACTGCTGGAAAACAGCCATAGTGCGACCACTGCCTAAGAATTCTAATCCAATAGATACTAAAGACCTGCGCCCGATTAGTATTCTTCCTTGCCTCTCCAAGATCTTAGAAAGAGTGGTTTGCCAGCAGCTTACTGATTATCTTGAAAAAAATGATATTCTTCCACAATTTCAGTCAGGAAGAAGCGAGGCACTAACACGGCGCTGATTGTTGTAACAGATAATATATTAACAGCTCAGGAGGAAGGCATGTGTACATTGCTCGTACTATTGGACTACTCACGCGCTTTCGATGCTATAAATTTAAGTTTACTTTTGTCAAAAATGCACTCATACGGTTTTAGCCGCAAGACTGTCCTTTGGTTCGACAGCTACCTAAGTAACCGGAAACAACTTGTGAACCTGCGTTTAGGAGATGGAACCATTCTGCAATCGAGTCCTGAGACGCTCGATAGAGAAGTCCCCCAGGGTACGATATTGGGTCCGATCCTATTCAATTTGTACTGTGCCGACGTCATAAAATGTATACTGAACTGCAGGTATCATATTTATGCAGATGATATTCAGCTTTATATATCTTTTAAACCAAGCAAGTATGAGATTGCAGTGAAGGAGTTGACTGAGGACTTAAACCGGATTTCAGAGTGGGCAAATATGAACTGTCTTTTGTTAAACCCAAAAAAAACAAAATTTATGTTATTTGGCACAAAAAAACAAATAAGCGATTTGCCAACGGCACTAAACATTACGCTGAATGGGGAGCCAATTGAGAGAGTACATATAGCTCGGAACCTCGGACTCAATACTGACGAAAGCCTAAGATTTGAAGAGCATATTGCTGAATCGGTCAGGAACTGCTTTTATAGACTAAAGTTACTTTACAGAATAAGGCCATTTCTGTCCGAGGAGTTGCTTGTGCAGTTAATCGAGTCGCTGGTACTGTCGAAGTTAAATTATGCTGACGCTGTTTACGGCCCACGTTTGATTTCAAGGACTGAGCGGCTTATTCAGCGTGTTCAAAATGCCTGTGCTAGATTTTGTTTCTCAATTCCGGTTAGAAATCACGTCACTCAATACTTCAACGAGAATCTCATTCTCAAGATGAAAGCAAGACGCAAATTACATTTGGCATGTTTATTATTTGGAGTCATTAAATTCAATGAACCTGCATACTTATTCAACAAGCTCGACTGGATCGGTGCCAAAAGACAATGCGAGAGAAGACTATGTTCCCAGCAACTGTCTACTAAGACTCATAGGTCTGCATCTTTCAGGGGTGCCTTTCGGTACGCCGCAGCCAAGATATGGAATAATATCCCGCCACCCTTGAGAGCTGCAAATTCCCTAGCAGTATTTAAAAAGCATCTAAAAAAATACCTACTTGATTCGCAACTTGACTTGGGTATTTGCAATGCTAACATATCTTTCATTTAGGCGGTGAGATATCATTTATTCCGTGTGTGTGTGTCTGTATGTGAGGATATATGGGTGTGTGTGAATGTATATGTGTGTGTTTGTGTGAGTGTGTGTGTGTGTGTGCGCCAGCCTAAATATGTCCAGGGCGGGGTGCTTGTTACCGTAGAATATGCTGTATCCCCTACTGGTGATGGCACGCCTCAGCCGGTGGGTGTCCTGGAGGGAAACAGAGGATCAGTTCCCACCCTAAGCATTGCTCTGACCTTAAAAAATTAAACACGTCTGCTTTACAGAACGTTGGGATAGGTTGCTTCCCTGTCTTCTGGGCCATCGTTCTTGTTCAAGTTCTGTGTCGGCGTTATCCGCGTTTAGTTTGCTTGTTTTGCAATGTTACCTCGTTTTTAACATACGATATCTTCCTTCTCCGTACCATACATGTTAATTTTGTAATGGACAACGGGCTGTGGTCTGTTGTTTTTTTTATATACATTGTTGTATTTATCACATGGATTCAAAACTTATGTAAGTATGTCTATTGTTAGGTACCCTATTTATCTGTTTTTTAATATTGACTTTTTTCATCCATATGTCAAAAGAAATTTTTTTTAAGGAGCCAATTGGAAACCAGCGTCAGGTTCCATATTATTGGACCTGACATAATGCTGAATTGGCTGCCTGTTTAGCTGCGGCCGTGAGACACTAATGTGCTATTATACATTAAGTGTTTTGTTGTTTTTTTTTTAATCTTAGTTGTTGTTACGGCGAAAGGCGTTCGCAGTAACAGCGACGTAATAAAGGTTGTGGACCGGGTAGGTATGGATAATGAAGTACTTACAGGGATGATGAGTCACAGGAACCGGGAGACGAGCTGACCACGGGCGGCGATGTAGGTTGGTTTCCTGGCGCACAGTCACTTCACTAAACCATAGGCATTCAGGCGTTCTCTTCACTTAAGGTTCAGGGTCACTATATTCACAGGCACTATCATTAAGGGCAGTCGAAAGCGATATCAGGGCGCGTATTTTCTGTGTACACTCGCGGTCGCTAGCAGACAGAGTGACGCGGGCGCGCGTCCGGTTTCACACTCCGCGCGCCAACTTCGCGATACAACGCTAGATGGCGCTAGGCGTATCTTAATACGCTTACAAGACGTCTCGCCCGTGGCGAGTACAGTTGTTTTAATGTAATCGTTGTAACTGTCTCGTGTGTTGTAGCTAAATAAATTATTTTTCATTTCATTTCATTTCAAAATATTTGCCTCGGCGAGGTCTCTAAGATGACTTCGAATTTTTCTACCAACTGCCACAAAAGCTGCGCTTTTCTACCAACTGCCACTAAAGCTGCGCTTGCACAGTCTCTTCTTTTACCTATCCTCGATTACGCCGATGTCAGCTATCTAGATCTTAGGGAGGATCAACTAAATAAGCTTGAGCGATTTCAAAACTTTTGTATTAGGTTTATATTTGGTTTGCGCAAATATGACCACGTCTCTGAATTACGCATTAGGCTCAAGTGGTTGCCAATTCGCCTTCGCCGGATTGCACATATAGTTTCCTTAGTCTACAACATATTATTCAATCCTACCACCCCTTTTTATCTTAAAGATCGCTTCCAATTTTTACACGACTCCCATTCCCGTTTCTTGAGATCAGCGGAGAACTTGACTTTGCAAATTCCAATGCATTCGACTACATTCTACGATAAATCTTTCACAGTTCATGCTGCTCGTCTGTGGAATGCTCTGCCTGTAACCGTAAGACAAGCAAAATCCCTGCAAGCTGTTAAAAAACATGTCAAAGATCACTACTACACTTGTCAAAATAATATATTGTGTCAATGTCATATGTTCATATGGTACGAACTTATGTATTGTGTATGTTGTATGTATGTATATATTTTATATATTATTTTGTTTTATATTTGGGTATAAATATATATTTAAGTAATTATACATTAATAACCACTGTACACTACATCACTACACTTTGGTGTTGGATGTATTAGTCCGTTAGTCTTCCTTTACGACACCCAAGGTTAGAGAGGGGATGCTAGTATTCATTTAGTGAGCTGCTATACTACACGAAGAAGATTCTTGCATGTATCTGAGGTATACAACCGTGTAGCTACCACATAGTGAAAACATAAGAGGCTTTAAGGAACATTGGTCCCGGCCCGCGGCCAAGGGTCCGATACATGCAGACAGCTTCAACATAAAACCGTAAAGGTAAATTGACACTGTCACAGTTCACAGAAAGGGCTGGTTTTACAGACAAGGCCAAATTCGATGAGGAATGTTTGTAAACAAAATTACTGAAATTTCTTTGTGCCAAAAATTTCTAGTTTCAGATTCTTACTAATTTTTAGAATTTCAGATTTTACATATTTTTGAAAGAACGACACCTGTTGTTAACAACAGTTATACCAGTTAACTGTTTTATCGTGGATCGCTCTCAATAATAAGTAAAAATCAAGTGACACCAAATATTTGCACTATTATACAATGTGATACGGGTGGTACTTCTTACCCGTTAAGGCTAAGTACTACATCTAAATTCATGGACAAAAAAATAATATGGGGGGTCCAACCCCATCCCCCTATAATTTATGACAATTTTTACTTTAAGCGATATCAAAGGTTTCATACGTCGGAGAAACATGACATGACATGGCAAACGGTAGCTAATGACACTGGCTAACTAATAAATGACTTTGTTTCGTATGTTTAATATTATTTTGGTGAGAAAAAAAGAATTACTTATTATTTTGTGATTTTAAATCACTTTTTTATTTATTGTATTTTATTTTTTAATTATTTTTTTTGTCGATGAATTTAGATGTAGTACTTAGCCTTAACAGGTTAGAAGTACCACCCCTATCACACTGTATATAATATGTCAATAATGGCTCACAAACATTATTTATTGAATTTGGCCGTATTATAGTAGCGGCACCGTGTCGCATAGCCGTGAAGGAATACTACCACCCACTCTCTTTCCTTGGCTGTCGTAAAAAACGACTAACGGACTAAAGACTGCACGTACATCCAACAGCAAAGAGCGGCAATGGGCTCACCACCTGTCACGCTAGCATTGGCTCACAAACATTATTTAGCGAATTTAGCCGTATTATAGTAGCGATAGGCTACTATAACTGCAATATTTATAAGTGGCTCTAAAGTCCGGTTCGCATTGGGCTTGTATTTTAGTTAGCATATACATTGCTTTGCTAATTTTCACAATTAAAACGAATTTTAGCGAAGTAATGTCCAATACTCGCGTAATCCATTAGATAGATAGAAACAAATGAAAGCGTGTAGATCTTTGATTACCGTGCTGCTGCAACCGCTTCGCTTCGTTGACCTTTGCGCTTCGCTTTCACAAAGTTGTCGCTTCGCTTTCGCTTAGATTTTGCTTTGCTTTAGCCTTCAATTTGCTTTTAGTATAGTGACTGCAATTATTTATATATACATATTAAGCAATTGTATATATACATATTAAGCATCACGCCCGGAGGGATACGCAAGACCCACGGAATATACAAATTTCTTTAACTGTTCTGTGCGCACAGCTTTCCATATGCTTCGATCCTGCTGACATTCTTTTAAATAAAACTTTAGATTTGGAGATGTTTGTTGCATTGATTTGACGACCTCCGTGGTCGAGTGGACTGACTCTGAGGACCCTGGTTCAACTACTAGTCAATTTAGAAAAAAGCTGTGTTTCTAAATTGATTTCGGGTCTGGGTGTTTTTTCTTTGTTTATGTATCCGTAATCTTAACATATTAACGAGTTTCAAAAGAATACTCATCTTGGTCTAGATAATTGGTGTGAGCGTCAACAAATTAAATTAAATTAATTAATTGATAAGTAAACCAAAAAGCTGCGCGCGAACAGTTGCACGCCTCTTTTATAAGAAACTAACTTTTGCCCGAGGCTTCGCTCGCGTTGATTTTTCGCAGAGTTGTCTGCCAAAGGCGGGCTTTCTCTATGTCATTCTTTATGCGAAACATAAAAAGCGGTCGGTGTGGAGGCGCCTTTACCAAACCGCATTTTGGCCAGCAATCTGTAGTATGCAGACTACAAGTGCGGAGAACTTGGTACAGGCATCCGGCTTAGTGCACTGGAGCAAATCAAACACATTGTATACCCGGCTTATTGTGGATCTTGAGACACTGTGATAAGGGTTAAGTTTCTATGGCAAGGTCAGCTAGGAATGGATAGGCGGAAGGCTTTCATTTGTTACGGGAATTAATTTGGAACGCTACGCTGGGTGAGGTTGCGTTTAGAAACTGAAGGTCTCGTTTATGCAACCCTTTTCAGGCTTAATGGTGAATTGTGAGGTATGGACGTGTCGGGTAGCGGTGAAAGAATACTACCACCCCTTCTCTTCCCTTGGGTGTCGTAAAAGGCGACTAACGGACTAATGACTGCACATACATCCAACTGCATGGGCACCCAGAGCAGCGATGGGCTCACCACCTGACAGGCTGAGTTCACGTGCAGTCGCTATTTGGTGAAAAGTGGACTATGGTAGAGAACTGCTTCTGCTGTCCTAATTGCCTAGTCTCTGAATAACCCTTCGGGGATAATAGTCGTGATTAAAATTATCTATGTATGTATGTGAGGTGTGGAAAATACACGAAAATGCATTGTCAAATTAAATGTTAGAAACAATTTGACGACCTCCTTGGTCGAGTAATTTGTACACCGGTTTTCATGGTGTCGCCATCTCTGAGGTCCCGGGTTCGATCCCTGGTCGGGTCCATTTAGAAACTATTGTTTTTCTAAATTGTCTCGGGTCTGGGTGTTTTCTATGTATAATAAGTATGTATTTAAGTATTTTAAGTGTGTTTATCCGTTGTCTGTAACCATTTAACGAGTTTCTTAACGAAGCTTCTCTTGGGCTAGATAATTGGTGTGATTTTAGGAAAGTTTATTTATTTTAATTTAACTTTAAAAATAGGTTACATCTAAAAAAGTGCAGGTTGCTAGTGCTCACCCATCAGACGACCCACCATTGCAAAAGTAATTAACAAGATTACAATCCACAAACTTCTGAACGCCAAATATACAAACTTGATTCTACCTTGCCCAAATAAATGAAATTATTCGGCTATGTTAAATTGAGCGATCCATTTTAAATCTAAAAACATCATTTCCTGAAGTTGATAATTATTTTTAATGGAAGAAATTTGGTAACTTTGTAATATCGTACACCGGCCCGAGCTCAATGGCTTTTGTGCTTAATTAGCAAGTTATTGTTCGTTAAAATGAACCTTGATGAGCATGTTCGCTGTTAAATAAATATTGAGCGCCTCTGACTGGCTTTTAGGCATTCATTTTTATATCATTACATAATATTATAAAGTAAAGTCGCCGTTTTCCTCTGTCTGTGGCACCGCACTATTCTCCTAAACCACGATATGGATTTTTATGCGGTTATCACTAAAAGATAGAGCGTTAACTGAGAATTGTTTTTGTTTATATTTTGTAGATTTATTTTTTAAAATGGCTGAACAATGACGGTTTTTCTAAGATAGCGTGGACGAAGGCGCGGGCGGGACGCTAATACTTAGTATTATTATGCCGGCTCCACACGCTTGGCAAACCTCGGCAAGCCGTCACAAATTCAAACGTGTGGATAGAGCGTTTCGCTTGGTTTGCAGGCGCTTGTGGCCGATCCGTCGTACAAATCGCGGCGCGCAAGCACAAGCGCTAGCGCAAGCGGCAAACGTGCGGTCGCGGCATTATATTCGCCTCGATAAACGCCTCCGTGGCGGGGTCAAGCGCTCGGCTCGATATTCGGAGTTTCCGGATTCAATTCCCAAGTCGGGCAAAATGTATTATTGTTATTTTTTATTTTTATTTTTTGAATAGCCCTCTTCGTTTCATAATAGGAGGGTTGATTATATTAATGTCGAATAGCATTTGCAGTTTAGTATGGAACAGCTGATTTCTACATAAGTACGTTAAAAAGGTTATGTAAGTAAAAGACAGTTTTGTTTCCATATAAAGAGTTGTTATTTGCACTTAAGAGATACGCATATGACTTGGCTCTACCAAATATTAATAATGCCCTGTATCACAAGAGTGCCTATGTAACTGGTATCCAAATATTCAATCATCTGCCCACAGATCAAAAAGCTTCAGTAAATTTAAGCTGTTTTAAAAATAAATTAAAAAGATTGCTTATAGATAAGGCGTTCTACAGTTTGACTGAATATTTTGGAACAAAAACAGCATAGTGGCTGTTTCTATGTAACATGTACCTACATACTAAAAATTGCATGCTCGACTAGGGTAAATTGTTTGCTACCATTATTTTATGCATAACACCTGCTATGTATTTACACAATTTTATGGCAATAAAAATTTATCTTATCTTATCATAATGGGCGCCTAGTTGCAGGATAATACCTATTACCGTATAACTTTACTTGTGGTAAACAACTAAGTAAGTATACATAATACTCGCTGGTAAAACCTTACATCTGCTACTCAACCATCTCCATGGAGGTGTGACGAAGTAGGTAAGTACCGCGAAACGCGAGCGCGACGCGTCGATACTCCGGCAAACATTGAGGTACTATAAAGACAAGAGACGACACAGCAAAGCAGTTTGTTGCGCACTGATTTGCAGCCGCAAACTCCACAACCACTTGGATCACGCGCAATCACTGAGGCGTTTACTGCCCATGGGCTGCAAGCTGCAACCATTGACCTAAAGAGATAGACAGGAACATCCATACAAACTATTTGTTCCAATTCGTAGAGCGTGTCAAGATGGCGTCCCAAAAAGATTGTCAACTACCAGAGGGGACACAACTTTTGTGCCTACAATACTTTGTCATCTCGGCGTTCCGTAATTGACTTTTAGTACTCAGCACTGGAATATGACAGATCGCCCATACTTCAACTATGAAATCACCGTGAGGTAGATAACATATTGACACTCGTCATGACGTAGATAACAATTTGACACAAAAAAAACTCAAAATATTAATCTGGTTGAAAAACAATTAAAACAACTTAAAATATTTTTTTTAAACGACACTGTAAGTCAGTGCTCCTCAGTCACATATTTTACCTGCAACCGGTTTTGTATGGGAACATCTGTAGGTTTTTAGTCTATGATTGTAGAAGCCGTGGCACAGAAATGGAAAAATATCTTTTCTGTTCTATTATTACGATATAAATGCCTATTATTGACTTGAATAACAATTAATTTCAATTACTTGACAGCTGAGTTGTTGTAAACGTCTAGGAGTACACTTTGTCATGAAATAAAGACTTGTTTTCGCCGCTCCGCACGCGCGCAAGCCGTGTGAATGTCAAAGTCACACTAAAGCAAGGTGCCGAGTCGACTCCGCAGATGAGTGGAACATAGGGCGTGTTCGGAAGGGCCTATCTAGTGTAACGTATATATCGCTGGCTGCAACACAGTGCGCAAAAACTTGCTTCGCGGTGTCGCCTCTAGTCTAAAATACCTCAGTGCCGGCAAACTTGAAATGTTTTCGTAAATAAGTAGGCACGAACCGGAGAATCCACTCAGCCGTGCACTCGAGCCTGTTCTTTAGACAGAAAATGTGAGGTGCTACGTACATGATCTTTTTTATGACAGAAGGAGGCAAACGAGCAGGCGGGTCATCTGATGGAGAGTACCCAACTAGCAAAACGGTGTGCTATAACAGTCACGGCAACGTTCCTGTTTTACTAAACAGTTCTATAAGAGCGTCGCTATAAGTTGAATAGATGTGGAGTCAACGTGTATTCAACGGGATTTAGGCGCAAATTACTCCACTAATTAGTGCAATAGAAGCAGAATAACTGTGGAATAAATCGCCTAATTATGGAATAGATGTGATTTAACAGCAAACCTAACACATTTTAGAGATGTACGAGATAGCATTGTCGCGGCAACTACTGCACTATTTGATGGAGTTAAAGTTACATGGTTTCCAACATTCCACAAAATAATGCTATAAAGGTTGCCAATGTGCTACAAATCGATATTTTGATGCGATACATGCGAATAAAATACTGTTGTTCCAAAAAGTTCTGCTTTAATGCAACTGCAACTGAGTGAACAAATACCAATCTCCTCCTTATGTTATTATCCAATAGTAATGGAAGTACTCAACCAAATGTGAATTTTGTAGTATGGTTGTACGTGTACAGGTGTAGAAATATTGCGAAATTAATTTACCGATAAAGTGATATGCCATAATTCACATATATTTATGGGCTCTGCTAAAAACGATACTTTAATAAACAAATATTAAAATAATATATAAATTACACGAATTTGGTGAATAGATTGCTGTTATAGCGCATAAATTCGATCATGTGTTGAATAACTGCGACACTGTTCCACCATATTTAATAAATGGAGTTATTTTTGGGTTCCTGATTCAAAGTCGGTAACAAAACTTGAATGGTTAGATATAACTATAGATGTAAAGCTGGTTACTAACATTTCTAGCTTGGCGGCTAGAAACGGCTTATTTGGCTTGTTATCATTTCTAGCGATAACTAGCGGCTGAAAACGGCTGCTTACATTTTATTGTACAGTTTATATTCACATGATTTAGTTTTTGTTGTTTTTCTGATTTATTTATTATAGGATAGGTACATTTAACATAAATAGACATAAACAGTGAATTTGCATCCGTATTATGTGTTAAATACTCAAAATTCTCATGCAAAATGTGACGCAGTAGTGGAAGGACTATTTTAATTTATTTGTGAGAGATGTTTTGGAAATATGTATTTATCTATGAAATAAGGTGTGGACAGATACCTAGTAATAGTAAGCATTTAGTTGTATTTCTTCAATGTACCAAAAGCCTGTGAGCTTAAATTTTGCCGCGAGATTCCTGCGTTTGGTTTATAATGATGATTAGATCTAAAGTAAACTAATTTTGCTACCTTTATTCTTATAATTTTCAAAAAAAATTCCTCACATTAGAGCTCTAAAGGTCACTAAAAATCTGTTATTGCATCTTGTACTGCATAAATGTGATATAATGGCATTGAAAACAACTCTGGTTTAGTAGCTGTAATCTAAAAGCTATTATTGAACTAGTCGATTTATAACGCTGTATCAGTAATCATGACGCTTTTTAATAAACGGGTAGCAACTATTCAGCAAATTGGCTCCGATAACGGAACGTTTAGTAGTGGCTGTATAGTTGCGACCTACACAGACAAATAGCTAATTCAATGCTCTTATAGCGCTACTATAACATTTCATGTTGAATAAACGAGTAATAGACACTATTACAAGATTGTCGAATAGTTGCGGTATAAGTACGTAGAATAAACGTTTATACGTCATAATCATAGCGCACAATAGGGAAAATAGCTAAAAAGTCACACGAACGCATCTTTAGCACAATATGATCACTCGGTAGCCATTATTCAACATTTATTCGATCTTTAGTGGAGTAACTGATCGCTTATTCCACTACTTTGCTAGTTGGGTAATCACCGCCGCCCATGGACCAGAACCAGAGGAATCGCAGACGCGTCGCCGGCCTTTAAGGAAGGAATAGGTTATTGTTGATTTTCATTTAAGTTTCTTTATATTTTAATAACTTTTGTAGGTACACAGGCATTTATTTTTTGTATTTTTGTTTTTGTTTTCCTTAGCTACATTGCTACTTTACGGATGAGCATACTTTTTTAATGCAAGCTGTGTTTGCCTTTAAATGTTGGTGGCAATTAGGTCTTAAGAGTTGTTAATAAGCATATATGTAAGCAACATTGTACACTAACGTTGGCTGACCTTAATAAATAAATAAATAGGAATTTGTAATGGGGGGGGGGGGGGGGGGGAACCGCTCACTGGCCGGACCAAACACAACAGCACCAAGTGCCATTATTTCACGCCGAATATTGATATATGATATATAGGCATAAAAAATAGGTGTTTTATTCTGCCCTTATATTACAGCGACTACAGCGTGGACAACGACCGAAATTACCCTTTCTACCTAGAGATTGTTTAGCCTTCTAAATTTAAATTTTGGACTTAAGCTCCATACAAATTATGTCAAATTTCTCACTTTAATAGGCTGAAAAATCTATTCTTTATTCTCTAGCCTATAATGTCCTACTGCTGGGCAAAAACCTCCCCCAACTCCATCATTCATATATATCCTGAACCACCTCATGCCAGTCGGGTGGTGTACGTCCAGATCGTCTCGCCACCTAAAGATCTATAGGTTATTAATTTTAGGCGTAAGTCGCAAGGCTACCGCTAGAGGCTGTCATATCCATGTCCGCCATTATTATCTCGCAGCTTAGCCACAGACAACACAATAGTTCCTAACTCCATAGACAAAAAGGAAATAAGTCGTTACCATCTCAGAACAATATATTGTTCTGAGGTTACCATGGATGTAAACAAAAGAACGGGCTGCCGAGTCACCAACCACAGCCACTGGTGGCCAGAGACAAGCAGTTTACACGCGAGTACACAATGTAGTGGACAGTCACTGGTCACACGTTTGCGGAGATGCTACAAAACGTATGAAAAAAACGTGTAAACTCTTTGAATTCTTTCTAGTAGTTGATGATTTACGCTGCAAGACAGCGGTATTACGTCACTGTGAGGGTTTACCTACCCTCACAGTCGAAAGAATTACTATTGAAAGTATTTAACAATCGATAAAGACGTAATTGCTGATAAATATGTTTATTATTGAAATTTTGCATTCACAATGCTATACAGATATAATTAATGATTAAACGAACTTACCTGTACGTGAAGTTCTATCATAATTATACGAGAGTTTTCGTCCGAAGATATTGGCATAAGACTATGTAGTAACGCCTAGGATTCGCCACTCGTGCACTATATTGAGAGAGTATTAATTTTTGTTTTTATTCATTTTGTGAGGGTAGATATCCTACGCGACCGTTCTGTCGCCATTGCTCGTCATTACGTTCAGAGTACGAACCTACAAGTACATAAATTTGCGGGAGGCTGGGAGGGTTGCCAATATCTTCGGACGAAAACTCTCGTATAATTATGATAGAACTTCACGTACAGGTAAGTTCGTTTAATCATTAATTATACTTAAGTTTTCGTCCTCGATATTGGCATAAGACTATGTAGACATTGAGAGCTAGGAGGTTAGTCATTAGAAAATACAAAAAGGCAAATTTATGGTTTCGGAACTTCTATTGTAAACAAAATTGTTACAATTATACAATAAATTTGATTTTAACCAAAATACATATTGTTTCGGTAACTCCTTCCTTACATTTATTAAAGCAAATTTTCACACAAATCATTGCACCTCTTCACTAATCGTAATATTTGACATAATTGAAGTAGCAAAATCACCACTCTCTGTGTTATTATTCACAAAATTTCTATTATAAAATTTACCAAACACCTGTGAACTACCAGACCACCCAGCTGTTTTCCTTATAAGGTCTATATTAATTCCTAGTTTATGAGCCTTAGACGTAGCCGCATGGCGAGTGCTGTGTGCGGTAAATGTTAATACGTCTATTCCACATTGTTCTAAGACTGATTTAGTCCAGCGACTTAATGTTTGTGGACCTACTACGAGGTGAGGCTTCCTATGACTAATAAAAAGACAATTCTGATTACCGCGCAGAGGTTTTGATCTTTCTAAATCAATCAATGTTCTGCAAGGACATATAGCAGAGTTTTGATTAAAATATGGCAAAGTAAGAATAGGTTGGTATGAGCCAAATTTTGACGTTTTTATAAAATCAGGTATTTTAATTATAATAAAATCAGTATGTTGTTCAATATTCTGAACAATTATCTTAGAAAAAGTTTGCAATCTATGCGCTGTAATTAAGGCCAAAAGTGTAATTAATTTCTTGGTGAGATTTTCTAAAGTTAATTCGGAATTTGGATACCAGGTGCTTAGTACATCTAAGACAGTGGACGTATCCCACGTAATATTATATTTAGGTAACGCCGGGCGTAACCTGTACACACCTTTAAAGAACCGTTTAACAAGATCATTGTTGCCTAATTGTTTTCGAGAAATTAATGACAGCGCAGATCTACAACTGTTCAAAGTACTGAACTGCGCACCATCATTAAACAACTTCGTGAAAAATGAAATTACATTAGAAATTGATAATTCTAAATAATCTATATTATTTTTTATGCAATACCTAAACCATTTTTTAAAACAGGAATCATATTGTCGGAGGGAATTTTCCGATAGTGAAGACATTATTATATTTAGTGAGGAGGATGGAATGTTTTTTTTCAGCAGTGCCGCGCGGATAATACTGCGGCTACCAGGGTAGTTTGCTGGTGAATCAGCCGATCGCTGGAATGAGACAAAATTAAATTGTCGTTTTGTGAAAGTACTAACTTTTTTCCCACAACCAATTTATTATATAAGGGAAACCACGGTTGTGCGGGCCATAACGGAACTACTAGAATACCTGACGACTTGTCCGAAATAATTTTTTGTAGAACTTTTAATATTATAGAAAAAGGTGGGAACGCATAAAAATAATAGTCTGACCAAGACATTGTAAACGCATTTATTGCAAATGCATCGGGATCTCTATTCCACGACACATATTTTTTACATTTTTTATTTACACGGCTAGCAAATAAATCTATATCTGGTAGGCCAAAACATGACACAATTTTTTGGAAAGCATAATCCGCGAGTTCCCATTCGACGTCAGGGTGTATACGGCGTGACTCAGCATCAGCTGTGGTGTTATCAACGGAACGTATATAAGAAGCATATACATAAATATTTCTAAATTCGCACCACTGCCACAACTCTTTTGTTATTCAAATTAGATGCGGGAATTGTACTCCACCCATTCTATTTATGTAAGATATGGCTGTGGTATTGTCAATTCGAAGAAGAATTTGACAATTAGATTTACTTTGAGCAAACGATTTTAAACCTAAAAAGACTGCTAAGATCTCTAAATAGTTAATGTGGTTTTTCTTTTCCGTTATGGACCACATACCGCTAGCTTTGTCATCACCACATGCGGCACCCCAACCAGTCGTTGAGGCGTCCGTAAAAATCTCTAAACAATAGTTATCTGTTTTAATTTTATTACCCGCATTCTGAGTAATGGCTTGATACCACCAAATAAGATCAGGTGCAATAGAAACAGGTAAATTCATAACTTTATCGTAATTTTCATCAGATAACAAATTCAGATACTTGATTCGCTCAAGTTCTTTAGTATATAAGCGGCCATATTGAATTGCATAACAAGAAGAGTTTAATAAACCTAACAAATGAGCAAAATCTCTTATTTTACAGTATTTTAAAGATTGAAACTTTATTAATTCATTTTTTATTTTAAGCACTTTGTCTTCCGGTAAACTGATTTGTAATTTTTTTGAATCAATTATAAAACCTAAGAATTTACAGATCCTTTTTGGTATGAGACAACTTTTTTCGATATTAATTATAAATCCTAAACTTTTAAGTAGATAGCTTGTATCAAATATATTTCTTCTGCAAGAATCGTAATCATAACCGACTAAAAAGTAGTCATCCAAATATATTGTGGATAAATGACCTCCGCACCGCAATATTCTAATAACCGGTTTCATAATTTTTGTAAACACGTATGGTGCTGTACATAAACCAAAAGGTAAGCAATTGAATTCATAAACTTTATCATTAAATATAAATCGTAAATACTTTCTAGACTCTGATTGAATTTTAATTAAAAAATATGCGTCTTTCAGGTCAAGCGTACTCATATAACAATCTTTAGACACAATTTTCAATGCTATTCTTAGATCTTCAATTTTAAAATGAGCAGTATCTATGAATTTATTTAAATTTTTTAGGTTTAATACAAATCTAGATTTCCCGTTTGGCTTAGGTACTAAAAAGTAACTGGATATGAACTGATTTTTGTCGGGGAGACATTTGGATACAGCACCAATTGCAATAAGATTATCGATAACATTAGACATTTTAAGTTTTTCAGTAGCTGTAAATACAATGTTCTTGCGGACACAAGATTGTATAACAGGCTTTGAAAAAGTGATATTGTAACCTTTTATCCATGATAACACTCGAGTGTCAGTGGTAATTTTTTGCCATTGAGTGTAAAACGAAGAGAGTCTACCAGCGTAATTTACCTCTACTGACGCCAATTCCGAGCTGGGCCCTGCTGCGATGACTTCCTCGATGACCTGGCGGGCTGACTCCTGTAAGTAGCAGGCTCCTTCGTCCTCTGAGTTCCCATTGGCCTGCGCCCCGGGGGAGGAGCCTTCCAGTTTAAATGCTGGGATGCCGGAAAGGTCTTCTTAGGAGGCCCTGAAGGCCCTGGCTTTTTCATCTGAACTGGCTTAGGTACACTAGGCTTCAGTTCAGCACCGGATTTGGAAATAGCTTTTGCACTCTTTAGGTTATCAGCAAAATTATGACCGAATAAGAAACTGTCAACTTTTGTACCTTGAATTTGGTCTTTTAAATCTTTCTTTAGGGTATTCATTAACAGTCCTCTTCTAATAGATGTATGTTTGTACTGAATGTCGCATAACATGCGAATGGCATCCATTAATAACTGAAGTTGAACTGAATCTTTCTTTTCGTTAGACATCAAAGGCATGATAGCTTCCGTAACACATGAAATAGCTACTGCCAACTGTTTTTGCTTACCTTCGATACTCTGATCTCTTTTTAACACAGATTCTGTAATAGCGGCCTTTACCTCTGGGTTTAGAGACGGTGCTCCTATAAGGAGACAGTTAGAAGGTACAACATATTTGTTATGAAGCTCTTTTCTCATTTCAGTTGTCAGACCAGAGGTTGTAATATGTTCCAACCTGACAGCCAGAGCTGGTAAGATTTCCTTACTCTTTACTTTTGGTACTGTTGGATCGTCACCCAAGATGTCGAGAATATCGCTATCAAGTTGTACAGTAGGCGCTGGCTCCACCGTTAGAGTACCTGTATTTGACGGCTCTGGTATTGGTTCATGCACCGGCTCAACGGCTGGACCAAGCTGCACGTCGAGCGCAGTAGCAGCATCAGGTGCCAGCTCATTCACTAGCACCATAGACCTAAGTGACTTTGGTTCTACCTCATCATCATTTGAATTTTCGGATTCTACAGGGATTTCTGAAAAGACCAATACCAGTCGCATACAGCATGTGTATATAAGTTATTAAAATTAAAATTGTTGTATCCTTAATATTTGGTTAATTATATGAACAGAAGTTTACTTCTGGAGGGAATTATTTGAGTTTAGCTATTTTATCATCATCATGTGGGGGTTAATAATGATTACTTTTTCTTTTTTTTTCAACTTTTCAACAGCCTATAAGTGCTTTTTATATATTTTAGCGTTTTATTAACGCTTAAATATAATTAAGTATTATACTTTGATAAAGAGTAGGTTTTTCGTTGGCATAACAAGTTTTGCTTAGCAGCGCAATGATCATGACATAATTAATCTATTTGTCAGTATTCTTTTGATACGAATTGTCAACAACGGCCTACGTCTGTTGAAATACGCTACTTTAATAAAAAGTACTTAGGTCAATATGAGCGATCATAAGTAAAAACACATGCGCCGTGATAACATTAAATCAGTTAGATTTTTTGTACAAATAGTTAACAGCCCATACGTCTGTTAAAACACGCTACTTTGATTAAAAGTAGGTCATAAACATCTACAGAGTGACAGTCCTTCCACTTAAGATTTTTTCTACAAATAGTTAACAGCCCATACGTCTGTTAAAGCACGCTACTTTGATTAAAAGTAGGTCATGAACATCGACAGAGTGACAGTCCTTCCACTTAAAAATTTTTGTACAAATAGTTAACAGCCCATACGTCTGTTAAAGCACGCTACTTTGATTAAAAGTAGGTCATGAACATCGACAGAGTGACAGTCCTTCCGCAACTGTCCGCATCTCCGAAGTCATGAGATTAATCTTATTACATACCACATACCTTGAATGTCTGAAATCTCCGGCAATGAATCGTCATAATGAGAAGACTTTGATGAACTTGAGTCACGACGTTTTTTACGTCTGACTTTTTTTAGTTTTCGTTGGAGTTTACGTAATTTCCTTTCGAGGTATCCATAATCTTCTGTATCATTATGTTTTCGCTTCGGCATGATTTATTTTTGCCCTAAAACTGCAATAGTAACAAAAAACAACAAACTATCCAAGTTAAACTTTGTTAAGTATGAACGGAGCAACTTAGTGGCGAAGCACTGGAACGCGAATGACGAGCAATGGCGACAGAACGGTCGTGTAGGATATCTACCCTCACAAAATGAATAAAAACAAAAATTAATACTCTCTCAATATAGTGCACGAGTGGCGAATCCTGGGCGTTACTACATAGTCTTATGCCAATATCGAGGACGAAAACTTAATTATAATGTTTCCTAGAAAAAAAATCAACCAGTCTCAGGAAGCTCGAATGGGATTCGAACCCATGACCTTTGGACCGGCAATCCAATGGTCATTGGTTCGAATCCCAGTATCCCAATAATAAAGAACGTGTAAACTGTTTTTTGTGTGGTGGCCCGTTTGCGCCGAGCCTACTGTCTGAAAATGTCGCCGCTGTATGGAACATGAGCAACTAGATTAGTAAAGTTGCTTCTTGATACAGCTGCTTTTATGTTTTACAAATAATAACAGTGTTAGTTAATGTATTAAGTAGGTAAATAACTATTTTTTATAATGTGAAGGGGTCCTCTTCATATTTTCAACTAAGTCCTAGCGGCTGTCATATCCATATCAGCCATTACTATCTCACAGCTTTGACACAGATCACAATGACATAATTAAACAACTTAACGTAACCGATCTTTTGTTTGTTGTTTAGCGAGTAGTTTCCATTTTTTACAATGTATAAAATAACTGTTTTAGAGAGGTATTCAAGACGTAGGTATAGCAGCTTTGCTCCTAGTAAAAAGATTGCTTTCAAAAAGGTATACTCATCATCATCAGCCTATAAACCTCCCACTGCAGGGCACAGGCCTCCCACGTGAACAATAGCACGCGGGGATATTGGGTCATAACCCACCATGCTGGCCCAATGCGGGTTGGTGGGTTTTATCGACTGTCATCTTACGACAACTACCGGGACCAACGGCTTAACGTGCCTTCCGAAGCACGGAGGAGCTCGAGATGTTTTTTAATTGGTCACCCGTCCAGCGATCCGCCATTGCGAAAGTGGCTTAGCGAGCAAGATCGCAAGCCGAACGCGCTAACCGCTGCGCCATCGAGCTCCTAAAGGTATATTATCTTATCGTTAACAAATACTTCAGTAGTATAATCAAATGCTCAATAATACTGTCATACCTTTACTACCGAAAGGGATACAGGATGACATAGAACAAGGTGACATAGCAATTCCGAGTCACCGAAACGAAAGCGAATACTATTTCATCTCACAACGGCGGACGGAAAGTTAAATATGGCAGTCTAGTCGTTACCGTGAACAGTTTGCATAACTTGCATTATTTTAAACTTCAACTATCTATCTTGCGTTGCAGCAAACCAAGATTGAATTTTAAACTAGCTCTCGAAGATGAATGGAAAATTTACTGCGTGGAAATTTACATAAAATATCTGGCAGACACTTTATAATGGAACGTAGACAGACAATATCCAGCAGATTGAGTGCTCAAAGTGTTGAACTATTGAAATGCAGCCTCAATCGTGATCACGTAATGCGATTCGATGCAGCAATCGGTTTGCTATTTATTCATAATGCACGATCGACTATATCTCGGTTAGGCTTTCATATTACAATACTTTAGACAAGCCATTGCGTAACTCGTACTTGGACTTGTTACATTTATCTTGATTTGGACTTGATTATAAAAGAACACACGGAAAGTAAACTCTTGATTTATTAAAAAAAAATTAAACAATGTGTGCACACAAAGGCTGTCGGCTCGCGGCTTTGAGCTGTATGGATGTAATATAAAATAAATAGTTAAGCAACTGATCATCATCATCATCAGCCTTTAAACATCCAACTGCTGGGCACAGGCCTCCCACGTGGACAATAGCACTTAGGGACATTGGGCCATAACCCACCACGCTGGCTTAATGCGGGTTGGTGGGTTTTAACGACTGCCATCTTACGACAACAACCGGGACCAACGGCTTAACGTGCCTTCCGGAGCACGGAGGAGAATTACTGATCGCGTTATGCAAATACTGTTTCGCTTAAGTTACTTTAATATAAAACTGTACTTTGAACACTGGTGATTGCTCAACATGCGGTCTCAGATTATCCCTCCAGCAAGTGAGGGGATGCACTAGGCTTTTTAGTGGGCTCTCCTGTGGTAGCTGGGATAAGAGCCTCACATAACCTGGGTGTTAACCCACCATTATAGAGAAAAAAATATACTTATTATTAAAAATATATATTTTATTATTTATATTACTATTTTATTATTAATTTTATTTTTCAAAATTTGACATAACTTGAAATTTTCATGTACATCATAGGAACACGAAAAATTTTGTTATCTTAGAAGACACATCAGTTTAATTAATCAACACAAGTTGCTATACACACGTTACTAAACTTTGGGAACTGACCAGGAGGTGGTGGTCAAGACCAACTTTCCCACTAGAATTATTAATCCATGTTAGTTTACGAGTAACATACATACATATAATCACGACTATTATCCCCGAAGGGTTAGTCAGAGACTAGGCAATGAAGACCGCAAAAGCAGTCCTCTGCCATAGTCCACTTTTCACCCAATGGCGACTGCGCATGTACTCAGCGTGACAGGTGGTGAGCCCATCGCCGCTATATTCGGTTAGATGTATGTGCCATCTTTAGTCCGTTAGTCGCCTTTTACGACACCCAAGGGAAGAGAGGGGGTGGTAGTATTCTTTCACCGCTACGCGACTAGGTTATTACACGGTTTACGAGTAATAACTATGAATTAAAATTTGCTTCTGCCGCTACTTGGAATTCAAGTATCGCGGAAATATAAGTTACCGTTATTGTCCTTAAAAGCGTCCGCCAGCGGGTTCCTTCGTGTGAATTACCCGTATCCCGTGTGACATACAAACCTTGTCCTGACAATGCAGCTGCATAAATTATACGCGAACAAACAAATATTATTAATGTTTTATATTTTAGCGTTTTATTAACGCTTAATATACTTAAGTAAAATTTTAAACACTGAAAAAAGACGACAACCTCAGGCAGGAATTGAACCACGCACCTTCCGCATACCGGGCGGCTGCCTTAACTTAAAAAAAAAATTACTTAGGTATATTTAAGCGCTAATTAAACGCTAAAATATAAAACATTAATCTATAAACGCAGCTTCATCTTAACCGAATGTTCAAATATTTGTAAAAATAATTCTTTCGGATCTCAGAGGTGAAAACTTCTAAGATTTGATGAAGCAATGTTGACTTAAAACATAAGCATCAAGCACTGACAAATTTCGATGGTTGAAAGCCAGACCTCAGTTGCCAAGTGGTTAAGGTAGCCGCCCGGAATGCGGATGGTGCGTGGTTCGATTCCCGCCTGAGGTTGTCGTCTTTTTTCAGTGTTTAAAATTTTACTTAAACAAATATTATGATTAAGATTAAGCATGGTGATAAATAAAAATGTTTGCTTATCGATAATTCGGTAAAACATGCAAGTGCTGTAAATATTACATTAAGAACCAAAAATGTACCATACCATTTTTATTTTCTGCACATAAAAAATCTTTATCTATTATCTTATCTAACATTCGTGACAATTGATTTTGAGGAGCTCGAGATGATTCTTTATTTGGTCACCTATCCTTTGACCCGGCATTGCGGAAATGCATAACTAACAAGATCACAAACGCCTTAGCCAGTGGGCAATCGAGCAAATCGGTTGTCTGTCTGCCGATTTCTTTTTTGTTTTGTTTTATTATACATATATTACAATTGTGTTTTATATATAACAATGTAATCTTTTATTTTATTTCCAATAAATTTTACAAATTTTTTTATAGAATATTTTTTTACATACATACATCATTACGACTACCTAGTTTTGCCATAAATTCTGTAACTCATTTATATATGTAAAGAAAAAAAATAGGGATATTTAAAAAAAACATATATTTTAAACTTTTAACTGTGTAGATTACCACAAATATTTAAACTATTCAAAATGACCACCTTTAGCTTTCACACATTTCTCCAAACGTCCTGGCCATTCATCTATGGCCGCACGTACCACATCAATGGTATCAAGGCGGCTGTCTTTACTGAGTCTGCTTTTAACAACTCGATATTTCGATGAAGTTTAGAGCAGGCTTTCTCCTCTAAAATATTCCATAAGCAATAATCCAAAAGATTAACATCAGGACTTGCAGGGGGCCAATCTTCAGAGGCGATGAAATCCGTTAAATTCATATGGATATAAACGTGCTGGGTTGATTTCGCTTTGTGCGCTGGTGCTGAGTCTTGTTGAAATATCCATTGTTTACCAGCGAACACAGTGTTACTTAGTGGCTTACTACCTTCTCTAAAATATTGCTTTGCCAGTTGCTCGTGTTTTCACCCCTTGTTGACAAAAATGGAGCTTTTTCACGCCTTCGTAGGACACGCCCCACCAAACCATCACAGATGCTGGGTGGTGGCCTCTTTCGACCTTTGGAATTTTCTCAGTAGCTTCTTGGGAGCTGTGTGCATACACCCTATCGTTTTGACGGTTAAACTTCTCTCCAACACAATTTTTTTTATTGGCTTTAGCAGAGTTAAAAATCTTGATCCCTACTTAATATAATGATATCTAATACCTAATAGTACTACTAGGGGGTGAGCCCATCGCCGCTCTATGCTGTCTGATGTATGTTCAGTCTTTAGTCCGCTAGTCGCCTTTTACGACACTCAAGGTCTTTCACCGATACGCAACACGGTTGGTTTTATATCTTTCAAATTGGCAAATTCTATCCAAGCTCTTTTTAAAGTATGCCGAAAATTGATTTCTAAGTAGCGACTTTAAGCGAACGGCGGCGTCGATTTCCACTCGGATCACAAGCGGCGCGATAAGTGAGATCTCCCCATTACGCTAAAAAGCAGGACCGCGTTATCCGTTGAAATATCAGTTTCAATTGGTTCACCGAAATGGCGCGAAACGTTTGGGAGTTTTTATAATAAATTAGTGTTTAATCGCGTCTTGTTACGCAACCTTTTTTTCGTAATATGACTCTGTGCCTTCGATTACATGTGGATTACACATATAAAAACGAGATACATAATCTTGTACTAAATCATAGCGGAATTTTTATTCCAGTTCCGGAATAATGGCCGCTTGGACATATCGCACCTTGAAAACAAAAGTAGCATTATGCCTTAATTATCTGTTTATTACAGTATGTAGCTAAAAGAAAGATAGTTAAAGTAGTATAATTTAAAGTTGAAATTACAGTTTAACTATCTAAGTTTAAAATAAATATTTAAAAGTAGTAACACGTAAGTAGATGCCCTAAGTTATGCATTGGACAATATGAGGAATGCTTCCGAATCGTTTTGACGTTTCGTATGTTTCAGCAACTTGAAGAATTGCTCGCTATATTTGCCTGGCTATTTTAAAATGCAGAGCGGCGGAGGCGGAGATAAAAATCCAGCTTTCAATTTCGTAAGGTAGGTAACGTTGCAAGATTTAAAAATATTGTACTGTTTCCAAATGAGCATTACAATATGTTTTTATGTATTGTACTTTAGCATCGTAATCATCATCATCAGCCAGAGAACGTCCACTCCTGGACAAGGCTTCCCCCAAGGATCTCCACCACAACCGGTCTTGTACTGCTCGCATCCAGCGGCTACCCGCGACCTTCACCAGATCGTCGGACCACCTCGTTGGAAGCCTGTCCACACTGCGTCTTCCGGTGCGCGGTCGCCACTCGAGAATCGTTTTGCCCCAACGGCTATCGGTTTTACGGGCGATGTGCACTGCCCATTGCCACTTGAGTTTGGCGACTCTTTGGGCTATGTCGGTTACTTTAGTTTTTCTACGAATCTCCTCATTTCTGATTCGATCACGTCACTTAGACTAATCCCAAGCATAGCCCTCTCCATTGCTCTTTGCGTGACTTTGAACCAGCCTATTAGGCCCATAGTGAGCGACCACGTTTCGGTACCGTATGTCATCACTGGCATCACACACAGATCGAAACTTTCGTCTTAAGACACTGCGGTATTTTGGACGATATTCGTAGCTCATCGAACGCTATCCAGCCGAATTGAATTCGACGATTGACCTCTTTCTTAACCCCTCACTCTTGGATTTTTTGACACTTTTTTGACAGTAACTGTCAACGTCAAATTTGACTGAATCGAGCATAGACTATGCTATATTTAGCGACAACAATACAGATGAACTACAAAACCGAAATAAGCAAACTTGTTCATACTAAAGTAGTCTCTAAGTCTATGAAAACACGGTACAAAGTCAAGTGTGTTTTTGTAGGTGCGGTCGCATGAGACCGCTTGGGGTTTGAGGGGAGTTGGACCTACCTAACTGGACCGTTTGTCCCAGGTATATATTCGTCAACAACTTCAAGAGCAGAATCTCCAACCGTCAGAGGAGTGGATAGGACACGTGAGTTAGACATGATTTTCGTCTTCTCCATGTTCATTTTAAGGCCCACTTGTTATTGTATTATGTAATATTAATATATATAATGTTATTGTAATATATATAATTATAAATAATAACAATATTGATGCCGAGTCCTCTCCAGTAGGTACAGAAACTTAACACGTCCTGCAGTGCAGCAGTGAGAGCTTTGGAGAGTTGACGTCTCCTTGTCGCATTCCACGCTACAGCCGGACTGGTTTCGAGCTCTGGTCCTGAAGGCGAATTGTCATAGTGGCGTTTTCGTACAAACACTTCAACACTTCGATGTACCGGTAGTGAATTTGGCGCCGCTGTAGAGACTGTAGCACGGCCCATGTTTCGATCAAATCAAAGGCTTTCTTATAGCCCACAAACGCTAAGCAAAGTGGCTGGTTATATTTTTCGATCTACTTTATAATCTGCCGCAGCGTATGTATGTGGTCTAAATGGTGCTTAAGCCTTTTCGGAATCTGGCTTGTTCGATTGGCTGGAGGTCAAACCTGCATGCGAGACAATTAGTTATAACTATCGAGAATAGCTCACAAATGTGACTTAGTATTGATATGGGTCTGTAGTTCCTCAGAACGGTCTTTTAGCCTTTCTTAAAAAACAACACTTTCTTGCCACGTTTCTGGCGTTCTACCTCCGAGTACGACGGAATTAAGTAGTTTTTGAAGAGCAGCGAGTACCGGTCTTCCTCCTGCTTTCAGAAGCTTAGCTGTAATTCCGTCAGCAGCACCCGATGCCTTGCTGTTCCTAAGCTGCTTGAGAGCTGAGAGATGTCCGGGATATCTTCGGTGTAGTGTCGGGTTAGCTTAGCTCAAGGGTCTGTAGCTAAGCTTTGTATCTACACAAGTGGCCGCGTTGATGTGTATAGCTGTTCATAGAAATTCTCGACCTCTCCTATAACTTCGAAACTGGACGTGACAGTTCTGCCGTCATCGGTTTTCCGAGTCGTCAGTGGGCTCTGCCCAATACCCAAATCTCTAGCAAACACTTTTTAAACTTTGTTTCGCTCGATATCCTCTTTAATACGGTCGGTATTAAATCGTCGAGTGTCGCGAGTCAAAGACTTTGAGATCTGCCTATTGAGCCGCCGAAGCTGAGACGAATCATCCAAAGAACGCAGAACTATCACGCGCCGCTCTTCCATCAGTATGAGTCCTCTTGTACGGTGGGGTTTGAAGAACTTAGACCCAACCGCATAGACAGTTTTCACAAACCTGTTGTTGTCCACGTCTACGCAATCTTTCAGGCATTCGAAGCGATTTTGCAGTTCGAGCTGGAAGCTTTCGGGGCTTTGGATTTGGATGGGTGCAGGACGGAGCCTAGACTTCACTATCGACACCTTTCCAGCTTGATATTGATGTTCAATGTGCCTCTTACCAATCGGTAATCACTGCCAGTTTTGAACGCGTTGATCACAGAGACATTATTGAATATTTGCTGCCTCGTAGACATGATGAAATCAATCTCATTTTTTGTTGCACCATCGGGACTTACCCAGTTCCACTTGCGGTGTTCAGCTTTCTTTAAAAAAGAGTTCATTATGAAGAGTCCCTCCCTTTCCAGAAAGTCCGCCAGCAGTTGGCCCCGGTGGTTCCAAATTCCAACTCCAAATCATCCCACTTTCGACTCATTACCGCTTCGTTTGCCCAGTTTTGCGTTAAAAATCGTAGTAAACAAAACCATTATCAAAAATTAAAACTTTGATGTTGTAATTCATTTTTACTGGGCAGGCTAGGCCCAGTAGTGGAACAGGCTTTAACAGGCTTTACTTGATAACTTTACAGTATATGGTAACAGGCTTAAGAGTATGACAGCCTTAGGTAATAACTTTGCGTTTGGAGATTAACGCGTCAAATAATGTTGCTCTTGTTTGGCGTAGGCGTAGGTAACATAAATCACTCCGGCCTTATATTGAAGGCGCCTCTGGAATCATATTAGGAATACACTGCGTGTTTCTTTAGTGATGCAAAATTAGTTTTATTTAATGTTTTACCTTATGTTAAATATAAAAGCTTAACGCGTTTTGGTGTTAACATTATAATTGCATTAGGTCAGAGTTTTGTTAATTTTTATTCTCTACGGGTACCTATGTACCTAACCTTATGGCTTTCATCTCACCTGACAATAAGTGACGATAAGTAAGAAGGTGGAAGCGCGCTTCAGCCAGAATCTGCAACCACTGAGGACTGGCTATTTTATCTCTAAACTCTCAGAACACAACAATTATATTAACGTTGTTGTTACTTTAGATCTAGGTGGTATCTAGCCAGGCAGACTAAACAAGTCCTAACACCAACCAAACCAACTAAGTACACAAAGATGTACCACCTCTAGGAATAGAATTCGGAACCTCTAGGTATAAGATCGGTAGCTTAGCTACTCAAGTGGTTTACCACAAGTGCGGTTAGCTAATACACACAAACACGCCTTCGATCTGCTGTTACTTGCGGGTAGACAAGTGGCTTTAAGCAAACTATTAATTTTTTATTTGGGTCCCCTCTCCATCTATGAACACTTGGTTTATGGCATTGATTGCATTATGTCAGAATACTCGGCACTCAGACAACATCTAGTTAGTACGGTCTAGTAGATCGGGCAGCAGCGTTGCAGCGACCCAGTTCACATGGCTAGTTACCGGGATGGCTGTACGTAGATTTATGAAAATATGATATGCTATAGATATATCCATTATGTAGGCTTACTTCGAAAGATTAAAGAAGCGGGATCGTTGAACTCGCTATCTTCGACCACTTATTTAAACAAGATGCACAATTAAATAAATTAAATTTGTTTACGCTCACACCAATTATCTAAACCAAGATGAGTGTTCTTACTCGTTAATTGGTAAGATAACGGATGAATATACATAAACATAGAAAAACCATCCAGATCCGAAATCAATTTAGAAAAACAGTTTTTCTCTAAATTGACCTCAGAGATGGCGCGACGCCAGACCTGGCGTGCTAACTACTCGGTCCACGGAGGTCGTCAATCTCTTTTTTCGACAATGATAGATATAAGTTTGCTTGTCTATGTGTACAATCAACGCTCTCAAACGTCTGAAAGAGTAGCCTAAAGCAATTAGGCAACTGTGGCAACCTTTGGTCTCTTGATCGTAACGCACAACGTTGCGGTATGCGGCTCAAACGCAACGTCACGACGACGCAGCGTTTACTGTCTATGCGGAGAAGTGGTCAGTTGATTTTGCCGCAGCTACCAAAGTAGACGACAAAGAAGCAGGCCGAGAAACATGTTTTTACAACGGAGGGGTGAAGGTTGTGTGGAAACTTTAATAAAAAGGCATTTAATTGATTACGAAGAAAACTTCATTCAAATTCTATTAAATAATCTTCTTCAAACAAACCCATTGTCAACCCGCGACGCACACCGCAGCGAATCAACGAGAGCGACTCCGCGCTGTGCGGGATACCCGCTCCCCACTTCACCGCGCTTGCCCTTCGCCGCTGACGCATACTGCGACACTGAACAAGATACCATACTAGATGTTTCTCATACAATTATGTGTCGGGCACCGCATGCCGCATACCGCAGCGTTGTGCGTTACGATCAGGAGACCAAAGCTTAACTACCAAACGTGATGTTTATGTATGTACTCATTTCATTTTGTAGTGAAGCAAGCTAAGTGAAACATGACCTAGTGCTCCTTCAAAAATTGCTATGCCTCCAAAACACATATTCGTCAAAAGTATACTATGTCAAAGCTGCTACTGTCCTACCATCTACTATCATATAATTACTCGTATCACAGATTAAGTAAAAAGTAGTGGCTACCTGTATGTTTGGAATAAAACGCAGTAAGGTACTACCGGGTGACAAGGCCCAAGCGCAGAAAACTATGTTTATTACCAAGTGCCAACTTCGTAGCATGCATGAAACACATCAATATGAACGCCGAAACGCAGCAGCGGACAGCGAGCGGCCACCATCATGTCACTGACACCCGGTAGTTCGCCGACATCGGTCGCGGTTGCTCATATTACTAATTTTGGCTCCTAAAAAACGTAGTTTTTACTTGTTTATACTACGATTTGTTAGTAGATTTTTATTTATTGTATTTATTTGATCATTACTCTTTTGATCTTTACATAAACATGTGCGATTTTATAGCTTTTTATTTTGTAAATATTCAATTTGTGTTGTAAAGCCCACAACGGTTAGGAAGGCCCAACGAAGTAGATGCTTGGTCCTTAATAGGAATATAAACAAAAATTACTTAATTTTAGCATAAATAACAATAATTTATAAGTAAAATGTAATATTAATACAATAAACACTTAAAAATTCGATACCTCGGCTGTTTTATTACACAGTGTAAAAGTATTTTTTTTAAACATTATATTGATAATTTTAGTATCCGATTGCTTTTATCGAAGTTTAAAGATATTTATTTCTCTTACATGAGAGATACAAAATTATTTTATGAATGTTACAATTTTGATGTGGATATATCTTTATGGTCTTTAATGCTTACTTTTGCTCCAAAAGACTTAAAAACGGCACGGGCCTTGTTGGACATACCATGTTTAGTAAAGCCTGAAATAAGGTTATTTTAAAATGTTTAAAAACCTGACTAATTATCGTTGTAGCTTCATTAACTACTTTTATTTGGATTTTGAAATAATCATAGCTTTTATTGTAAACCCTCTTTTTCTTCTACATGATAAAATATAGGTTTTATTTCAATTTATAAAAAAGTGGGCCTTGTTACCCGGTAGTACCTTATAACAAAACGCGCCCACTGTATTTTTAAGCCTATAACGGAACGACTGTCAGTAGTGATTTTGTGACGTCGCGGTGACGCAGGACACTGACTTGCAATTTTTGGTACGTAAAGGCACGTATTTTTGATTTTGGTTCGGGCGTTCGTAATAATTAACCCTCTGCGACTGACGTGGTAGTCCAACAGACACCGAGAAACATAAAATTTGGTTTATAACCGTATATTTTGAAATTTGAGCGCCGCCACTCTTAGTACCTTTCTGTGATGAGCGAGCGACCCGGTACGTGCGCAGGGAGCGGTCGTAGCAAGCATAGGTGTGCGTAGCGAGAGGAAGGTGTCAACGAGACTACCACATCAGTGTTAGGGTAAGTGTCTACTATACTACCACCTCAGTTAAATGGTTATATTTTCATAGTGTCTCTTAAACAACTACATCAGTGAATAAGTTTAATTTATCTTACTTTAAGGTTTTTTTTTTTTATTATTTCGCGTTATTTTATTTTATTTACATAGTTTACATACTTATATTATTATTTAATTTACAGAGATTTAGTGTTGAAGAGGAGCTCGTCGGCGCAGCCGCTAGCGCCTCCGGCTTGCGATCTTGCTCGCTGAGCAACTTTCGCAATGATGGGTCGCTGGATGGGTGACCAATTAAAAAACATCTCGAGCTCCTCCGTGTTTCGAAAGGCACGCTAAGCCGTTGGTTTCGGTTGTTGTCGTAAAATGGCAGTCGTTAAAACCCACCAACCCGCATTGGGCCAGCGTGGAGGGTTATGGCCTAATATCCCGACGTCCTATTGTCCACGTGATAGGCCTGTGTCCAGCAGTGGGACGTTTATAGACTGATGAATGATGATGATGAGTGTTGAACCATATGAAAACCCGAGTATACAATGAAAGATTGCCAAGAGAGATGCGCGTGACTATCACTAGGGTTTTATGCTGGATTTACACGAAGCCAATACTTGAGACAATCCACTAAGCCAGTCCAATAAGCCAATGCCAATGCTAAGCAAAAATGCCTTGAGGACAATCCAATGTAGTGGACTGTCTCTATTTACACGATGCCAATATTGGACTGGCTTATGGGATTGTCTCAAGTATTGGCTCCGTGTAAATCCAGCATTAGGTAAGGATATCCCCCCTCCACCACCACTAGTTCGGTCTCGGAGCTCGTCCTCATCAAGGAGGACAACCTGCCTGCCCTCCAATGGAGACTGGGGCGCATTGCTCGCACCCTGCCTGGGAAGGATGGCGTCGTGCGGGTGGTGGACCTGGACACCGCGAATGGACATCTTCGGAGGCCTGTATTCCGGATCGCCAGGCTCCCATTGGATGAGCCCACCCTGGCCCCCGGAGGATGTTCCCGCCAAAGCCGGGACGGCCATTCAAACTATACCGCCATCGGTAAGGCGGTTGTTGACGACCGCGTCCGCCTATCTGCCGCGGCGCCACCGCTGCGCGAGCCGCCGCCGCTAGCTTGGTGAGCCGCGCGCGCGACGAGTCTGTTTGCTAGCTAATGCGAGACGCACACAAATTACGCGCGCTGGTATCTACCCTTATTATAGTGACTCCTGAACCTAAAGTGAAGAGCTCGACCTAAACGCCCTTAACCAGTGCCCCTAGTGAACTGTTTAGTGAAGTGACTGTGCGCCAGGAACCAACCTACATCGCCGCCCCTCAAGCCTCGCCGCCCGTGGTCAGCTCGCACGACGGTTCCCGACTCATCATCCCTGTAAGTACATCCTTCCTTCAGCCTTCCTGCCTTCAGCCCATTAACTCCGCCGCATGTTGGTGCCTTAAGCGCCAACATTTCTGGTTTTCCAACCAAAATGCTACGGCGAAAGGCGTTTCGCCGTAACAGCGACGGAATATGGGTTAGGCAGGAGATAAGGGAATTTCTGGGGCGTACCTGGTTCGGGCTGGAGCTGGCTGGAGCTGAAGGCGGGCGCGGGGGCGCAGGGGGCGCGGGCTTGAAGGCAGCAACACACAACACAAGTCACTCCACTAGGCACTGATCGGAGGCGTTTTAAGGATAGTTGAGCTGGTACCAAGCGCTCTTAATCCACAAACACTGTAGTCGTGGTTGCTCGCGGGCTGAATTCTTGCGCGGGCGCGCGTGGATTCACACGGAAGGCTCGAAGCGCACCGGCTGAAAAAGGGCTGTACACTGGGCACAAAAAAAGGCTGTACACTGGGCATACCATTATGTAGTCACATGAGTCGTGAACTGAGCACAATGGCATATAGGCACAAAAACAACAACAAAAAGGGCTGTGCACTGAGCACGATAGCATGCAGGCACAGAGGCACAGAAAAGCGCAATGCGCACTCTGGCGCAAAGAGCAAAGGCGCAATAAAAGCAAATACAAAGCAGACTGCATGTGTGTATGTGCTGCAGGCTGATGTGTGGGTGCACATGTGTAGAAGTACTATGCTCTTGTGGTGAGCACGCACGAGTTTGAGTCGATTGCCAAGGCAAGAATTAAAAGCAGAAAAAATATAAAATTAACACGACCATAAAAATTTCATTACAAAATAAAACGGGAAAAACAACAATATCGTCGTCTAGACGCGGGTGTATTATACGTACCTAAAGTTATATGTGCAACCCAATTAGTAAGTAAAAATATAACACGAATCGAACACTGTTCTTTGAACACGTTCTTAATTTATTTTTGTAGGTAGGTTAATAATATTTCGCAATGCACTTTGCAACGTCTATCGTGCAGAAAGGGTCATGTAAGGTAATGAAATTAGGAATGTTACGCGATAAGATTTAAAAATCAGAAATTAAAATTAAGTTACGTGATAACTACGAAATATGAGTAAATATTATTTTAACGGGTCGAATGACCAACATGTAATGAAATAGTTAATGGGCTGAAATAGTTATCCTATATATATATAATAGTGGACTGTATTAATAATGTGGGGCCGAATGTCTACGGTAACATGTACCTACTCCTGCGACTCCTCATGCGACCGCTGTGCATGCGAGGACACATGCAGCGTTCTGTCGCTGGGTCGCTTTGCCGGAGTGTCATTGTGTGGGTGTTGTGTGCAGTTGTGTAGACGTGTATGGGTGGCGGCACGAGTCGAGGCAAAAAGTGAAATGTGTACGGTAGGGTTTAAAAACTAGTGGACTGTATGTATCCGGCTCGTAGGATCAAAATGCTACGGCGAGAGGCGATTCGCCGTAACAGCGGCGAAATAAGGCTTAGGCAGGAATAAGGGAAAATCTGGGGCTTACCTGGTTCGGGCTGGAGCTGGCTGGAGCTGAAGGTGGCTGGCGCTCTAGGCGCGGGCGGCGGGCTTGAGGTCGGCAACACACAAACACAGTTCACTGAAGGCACTGGTCGTAGGCGGTTTTGGAATAGTTGAGCTGGTACCAAGCGCTCTTAATTCACAAACACTGTAGTAGTGGTTGTTCGCGGGCTGAATTCTTGCGCGGGCGACGCGTGGGTTCGTCTTGAACGCTCTAAGCACACTGCGTCGTTGCGCGGCGCCGGCGGACACTTCGTCGAGTATAATTGTCAACTCGCTGTGATTGGCCGATCACTCGTTGCCCAGTCGTTGCACCAATATGCATCTTAAATGACCGGCGCAGAGACGGTTATCCGTTGCGCTGTGGCGCGAACATCTTCCCGGGCCCCAGAGGGTAGGAGGGGGGGGGGGGAAGGAATGGAAGTTAAAGGGGAACTACAGCCCCGATTCGTGCTGTGTTGAGTTAATGTCGAGTGGGTGTGTATATGATGAGCTGGGAGGAATGCACGTGTGTGACTGTATGAGTACAATTGTATGAGGGCTGAAAGCCTGTGTCACGAAGCACAGGGGGGGCAGGGGCGCGAAGCGCAAAGGGCCGCAGTCAACGCAGAGGCGTGGGGGCGCGGGGGCGCGAAGCGCCGAAGGCGCATAGGCGCACGGGGCGCGTAAGCGCAGAGGCGTGGGGGCGCGGGGGCGCAAAGCGCCGAAGGCGCATAGGCGCACAGGGCCGCAGTCAACGCAAAGGCGTGGGGGCGCGGGGGGGGCAGAAGCGCGGGGGCCGCAGTCAACGCAAAGGCGTGGGGGCGCGGGGGGGCCGCAGTCAACGCAAAGGCGTGGGGGCGCGGGGGGGCCGCAGTCAACGCAAAGGCGTGGGGGCGCGGGGGGGGCAGAAGCGCGGGGGGCCGCAGTGACTGCATGCTAAGTAAGATCGTGCACTGAGCACAGCACCAAATAGGCACAAAAAACAACAACAAAAAGGTCTGTACACTGGGCCTACCATCATGTAGTCACTTGAATCGTAAACCGAGCACAATGGCATATAGGCACAAAAAAAGGGCTGTACACTGGGCACAAAAAAAGGCTGTACACTGGGCATACCATTATGTAGTCACATGAGTCGTGAACTGAGCACAATGGCATATAGGCACAAAAACAACAACAAAAAGGGCTGTGCACTGAGCACGATAGCATGCAGGCACAGAGGCACAGAAAAGCGCAATGCGCACTCTGGCGCAAAGAGCAAAGGCGCAATAAAAGCAAATACAAAGCAGACTGCATGTGTGTATGTGCTGCAGGCTGATGTGTGGGTGCACATGTGTAGAAGTACTATGCTCTTGTGGTGAGCACGCACGAGTTTGAGTCGATTGCCAAGGCAAGAATTAAAAGCAGAAAAAATATAAAATTAACACGACCATAAAAATTTCATTACAAAATAAAACGGGAAAAACAACAATATCGTCGTCTAGACGCGGGTGTATTATACGTACCTAAAGTTATATGTGCAACCCAATTAGTAAGTAAAAATATAACACGAATCGAACACTGTTCTTTGAACACGTTCTTAATTTATTTTTGTAGGTAGGTTAATAATATTTCGCAATGCACTTTGCAACGTCTATCGTGCAGAAAGGGTCATGTAAGGTAATGAAATTAGGAATGTTACGCGATAAGATTTAAAAATCAGAAATTAAAATTAAGTTACGTGATAACTACGAAATATGAGTAAATATTATTTTAACGGGTCGAATGACCAACATGTAATGAAATAGTTAATGGGCTGAAATAGTTATCCTATATATATATAATAGTGGACTGTATTAATAATGTGGGGCCGAATGTCTACGGTAACATGTACCTACTCCTGCGACCCCTCATGCGACCGCTGTGCATGCGAGGACACATGCAGCGTTCTGTCGCTGGGTCGCTTTGCCGGAGTGTCATTGTGTGGGTGTTGTGTGCAGTTGTGTAGACGTGTATGGGTGGCGGCACGAGTCGAGGCAAAAAGTGAAATGTGTACGGTAGGGTTTAAAAACTAGTGGACTGTATGTATCCGGCTCGTAGGATCAAAATGCTACGGCGAGAGGCGATTCGCCGTAACAGCGGCGAAATAAGGCTTAGGCAGGAATAAGGGAAAATCTGGGGCTTACCTGGTTCGGGCTGGAGCTGGCTGGAGCTGAAGGTGGCTGGCGCTCTAGGCGCGGGCGGCGGGCTTGAGGTCGGCAACACACAAACACAGTTCACTGAAGGCACTGGTCGTAGGCGGTTTTGGAATAGTTGAGCTGGTACCAAGCGCTCTTAATTCACAAACACTGTAGTAGTGGTTGTTCGCGGGCTGAATTCTTGCGCGGGCGACGCGTGGGTTCGTCTTGAACGCTCTAAGCACACTGCGTCGTTGCGCGGCGCCGGCGGACACTTCGTCGAGTATAATTGTCAACTCGCTGTGATTGGCCGATCACTCGTTGCCCAGTCGTTGCACCAATATGCATCTTAAATGACCGGCGCAGAGACGGTTATCCGTCGCGCTGTGGCGCGAACTTTTGGAAGTACTGGAGTAAACATTACTTGAATTTATTGCAAAACAGACCAAAATGGCGTTGTTTAATGCCTAATGTTAAAGTTGGTAGTTTAGTAATTTTACGTAGCGATAACTTAGTTAAAAGTCCTCTGGAATGGCCTATGGCCCGTATAACAAATATTTTTCCCGGTAAAGACAACAATGTCCGTGCGGTAGAGGTGCGTACGGCAAACGGTCATACCCATACTAGATCTATCAACAAGATATGTGTACTGCCTACTGAGGTATAAAAATATATATAATTAATTTGATGTTGTCCGCAGACTGATTTTCATGGCCACCCGCATTAGTGAGCAATACTCGATCCCAAGACACAAATCGTAGGGCTAATGCGGGGCCATAAATAAAAAAAAAAAAATTATGTATGTAACGTTTTATTGAAACTGTTTCAACAGTTTTTGATAGCAATTTGCTTATTTACTACTTAGTTCAATTTGTGAGCTATTTAAACTTGTTTTGCTTTACTGAAACACCGACTGTTTCAATGTGTTTTCATTGTCACAATTGTATAAGTAGTTTAATTCGTTAACTTAATTATTAAATTAGTTTTAAGTTCTAACCTTGTTAAATACAAATTTAAAAGAATAATAATAAAGAAACTTGTTCCTTTTGTCAATGCCACGGTGTATTAATGTTTCTTAATGGCTATGTCTTTGTAATTAGTTTAGATTCATAGTAAAAGATACTGTAATTTAAACTTTAAAGGCTTATGTAATATTAAAATTTAAGGGAAGTCGTTTGTTCCATTTCTTATTATAAAAGAGGTTTGGTTGTCTTTCAATAGTTATATTGTGTTCAGTAACCAGTTAAATAACACTTAAAAGTTTGCCCAATGTGTATAATTTGTATTCACTTTATATTTGTTAAAAATTTTAAATAATATCTTTAAACTTGAGGCCCCAACTTATGTTGGCAACATTAAGAAATAAAATAATGTTATTTTTTGTTCATGGCAACCTCGCTCTCTCTCGTCCGGTGTGTGTAACGAATAAGACATGTTTTTCGTATTAAAATATATTTTATATTGAACGAGCGTCCTTATTTTATTGGAAAACGACAAAGTCCTACAAACTCGTCCAAGGCTTAACACTAGATAAGGAACTCACCTGGAAACAGCACATGGATACGACTGTCGTCAAGGCCTATAGGGTCTTTGGTATGTGCCGGTCCACTTATGGTAAAATGTGGGGACTCAACCCCAAAATCATAAGATGGATCTACATGATGATGTTGCGGCCGATTCTCACATACGGCAGCATCGTCTGGTGGCCCAGGACCAGGCTAAAGATCTGTAAGAATGCTTTGAGCAAACTACAGAGAACAGTATGCCTGGCGATTACCGGGGCATTTAGAACCACACCGACAGCAGCGCTGGAGGTCCTCACGGACCTCCCACCTCTGCACAGTGTCATAGAGACGGAGGCAAGGAAAGCGCTACACAGACTAAAGGTGGCAGGGCTGTGGGGCGCATCTTTGCCTCTGACCAGACACACAAAATGGGAACATAATGATACCCTTGATAGGATCATGGAAATGAGGTGCGACAAGATTGCCCCAAAGTACATGTTCGAAAAGAAATTCAGTATACATGTCCCAACTCGGGACCAATGGAAACAGCCACCGTCTCCAGAGAAAGACAGCCTGATCTGGTACACCGACGGATCCAAAATGAAGTCGGGCACTGGAGCAGGTATCTTTAGCAATGATTTTAAACACAGTCAGAGTATGGGAAAGTTCGCTACTGTTTATCAGGCAGAAACTTTCGCAATTCTCCTGTGCGCTAAAAAGAATTTAGAAATCGCTCCTAAGAAGCGTAACATATTCATCCTGAGTGACAGCCAAGCCGCGCTTAAGTCACTTATAACGCCTCGAATCAACTCCAGCCTTGTGCTTGAAACTACGAAAGCCTTAAACAAGCTAGGTAGGCACAACAGGGTGGGATTGATCTGGGTACCAGGCCACATGGGAATCCATGGCAATGAGATGGCCGATGTACTTGCTAGGGAGGGCTCAGAGACCCCATATATTGGCCCTGAGCAATTTGTGGCACTAGCATCGAGTACCATCAACAAAGCCTTCAAGGACCATATCCAAAACAGGCATAAAACCGAATGGAAAGAGCTACCCGGCATAAGACACTCAAAATCCTTTATAGGCGAAGGCGCCCCAGGACGGAGTAAGATCATATGCGGAGGTAGCAGAAGGCAGGCCCGATTAATCACCGGTGCCCTGACTGGGCACTATGCCACTAAACAAATGCTCCACAAAATGCAACTAGCAACAGACAACCTGTGCAGGACATGTGGAGGGGAAACGGAGTCTATGCAGCACCTACTGTGTGACTGCGACTCTTTTGCCAGAAAAATAATGAATCTTCTGGGATCGGCCTACCCCAAACCAGAAGATTTTAGGCTCTTCGCCCTCAAGGACATTGCCAAGCTTATGGCAATTATCTTCACTGAGGACGCAGAGTGATAGGACGGGGTGGCACAAAAGATCCCAATGGGTCGACGTGCTACTGCAAGAGGGAGACCTCTGCAGGCCCCACTAGATAAGATAAGATAAGATAAGATGCTATAAACATCGTTGTTATGGCGACAGACTTAGATAAGATGGTGGTAGCTAGCCAGGCGGACTTAACAGCCCTACCACCAACCAAACCGAGCACACAAAGATGTACCCCCCGCTGGGAATCGAACCCGGGACCTCTGGGTCTGAAACCGGTGGCTCAGCCAGTAGACCACGGAGGCGGTTAAAAATGATGGCGACACCATGAAAACCGGTGTACAAACCACTCGACCAAGGAGGTCATCATCTTGAGTCTTTATTCCGTATCAGTCATAATTCCGAAATAGTGCTTTTTTTGACAGCTTAGGAAAGTGAGGGGTAATACTCGTGGTATTATTTTTCTGAGCCGGTACACGCACACTTAAAATCGTTACCGTTACTTTAACTAACATTATCCCCTACCTTCGTACCTACATGAATGATTCGTCTCGATATCACTTTCAGATGTATAGGAAGAATCGTGACTCATCCTTGGTAATCCCGGTACACAGTTTCTCAATAACCATGTCCGATACGTCCATTTTCAAACAAAAGATCCATACATCATACGGTCTCGTCTGCTGTCCAGGCTAGTGTTGACTATCGATAGTTCAATTTCGATAAACCAATCAATAGTATTGCGATAGTAAAGGTGAAACCGATAATATCGATAGTCTATTGATTGTATCGTCACATGTCACTCTATCAATAGTATCGACATCACTTACATACATACATACAATCACGACTATTATCCCCGAAGGGTTACCCAGAGACTATAGTCTCTGGCTAATGAGGACCGCAAAAGCAGTCCTCTGCCATAGTCCACTTTTCACCAAATAGCGACTGCAAATGTGCTTAGCGTGACAGTTGGTGAACCCATCACCGCTTTTTGCTGTTGGATGTGCTCATACATCTAAGTCTTTTTTTAGTCCGATAGTCGCCATTTATGACACCCAAGGAAAAAGAGGGGTGGTAGTATTCTTTCAACGCTACCAGACACGATATCACTTTATCCTACTAATATTATAAACGCGAAAGTTTGTAAGTATGGATGGATGTTTGTTACTCGGTCACGTAAAAACTACTAAATGGATTTGGATGAAATTTAGCATACAGATAGTTTATAACCTGCATTAACACATAGAATACTTTTTATCTCGATATTCCTACGGGAACGGGAACCACGTGGGTGAAACCACGAGCGGCCGCCAGTGAGCAATAATATTGATAACAGCGATACTATCGATAATATTGACACGCGACGATACTATCGATATCCTAAATAGTTTTTGAGGTCAACAATCTATAGATAGTCAACAAACTATCGATTGTTGAGCAACACAGGCTCAGACTTATTTCGGTGGGTTGGTAATGGATGAGCGAGTGCTAAAAGTGACAAGCTGTGTTCTAGACAAAGTAAGCTTAGTTTTTTATATGGACACTGTGAAGGATGGACCATAATATGTGTTGGCGTTATTCGATCTTTAATAATATTGGTAATATTAAACGTTAGGGCCTTGCTCCCGAAATATAAAAAAAATAGTAATTTAAAACTAAATAAAACAAAACAAAGCTACTGTTCCTAAAATATTTATAATAAAATAGTATAAATTTAAATTAAAAAAAGCTACTACAAAATGGGTATCTTTTGTAGCAAAGAATGCGTCGCACCACCAGCCTTATTGATCTCGACTATATAAAATACACTTAGATTGCTATTGATGCTTAAAAGTCCTTTTTGTACTTTTGATTCTTGGAGCAATGTACTTCTAGCAAAAGGCTCGTATTAATTTAAAAAGACTTTCCTTCGATTGTTGATCGAAGAGACTTTCCATTAAAACGTTGAACTATCAATTTATCTATGAACTGGGCGGCGAACGTTGAAGCTCCTCTTGAATGCTTAAAAGACTTGAAAATATTCTCCAATAGTTCAATATCTGATTGCCTCGTCCTTAAGTTGAAAAGTAATTAAAATTGAAGACGTCTTTTTAATGGTTTATTCCCGTCTGGGAAGCAACTTGAGGGCCGAAGCCTTCGATCATATAATAGTACATTATGATATTAGTGCGGTAAGTTGAAAATTACAGCAGAGGCGATATTGATAGCCCGAGCCGTAGGCGAGGGCTACAAGAAAGCAGAGGCTGTAATTATCAAAGCGCACGTATGTCATACGACGTTTTATAAAATATTTGCGAGGAAAACACATTTTCTGAAAATGACTACGTGTTTTTGTTGTTTTTCTAGTGTTTATATCTCTGGTAAGCCAACATGTATTTTGCTTTGGACTTAGATGGTAATAGGCTGCCATTTTGTGCTTCACTAATTATTTCCGGTGGTGTAGACTGTAAATTTAGTTCTACATTACTAAAACTAGACATATTTATTTATAAACTTTCAAAGTAATAAGTATTGAACAAGAAGCCGCTGTTTGAAACGAACAAAATATAGAGGTATGTGGAAGGTAGGAAGTCTTTCCATCCAACCCCTTGGGTATCGTAAATGGCGACTAACGGAGTAAAGACTGCACATACAACCTACAGCATAGAGCGGCGATGGGCTCATCAAAATAATACTACTAACCCCTTTCTTCCCTTGGGTGTCGTAAATGGCGACTAACAGACTAAAGACTTCACATACATCCTACAGCATAGAGCGGCGATGGGCTCATCAAAATAATACTACCAACCCCTTTCTTCCTTGGGTGTCGTAAAAGGCGACTAACGGACTAAAGACTCCACATACATCCTACAGCATAGAGCGGCGATGGGCTCATCAAAATAATACTACCAACCCCTTTCTTCCCTTGGGTGTCGTAAAAGGTGACTAACGGACTAAAGACTGCACATACATCCTACAGCATAGAGCGGCGATGGGCTCATCAAAATAATACTACAAACCCCTCACTTCCCTTCGGTGTCGTAAAAGGCGACTAACGGACTAAAGACTTTACATTCATTTAACAGCATAAAACGGCGATGGGCTCATCAAAATTATATGTCGTAAAAGGCGACTAACGGACTAAAGATTGTACATACATTCAACAGCATAGATCGGCGATGGGCTCATCAAAATAATACTACCAACCTCTTTCTTCTCTTCGGTGTCGTAAAAGGCGACTATCGGACTAAAGACTGCACATACATCTAACAGCATAGAGCGGTGATGGGCTCTTCAAAACAATAATAGGTACCAGAGGGGCTCTTCTCTTGGGTGTCGTAAAAGCGACTAACGGGCTAAAGGCTTACCATTTAAGCACTTGTGCAGACTGTGCAGTGGTTTCTTGCTGAAGCGTGGACTGTGTGGGCGTGGTCTGTGTTGTCCATAGATACAAATTATTACTAATTTAACATTACCGCACTAGTGTCTTAATACTAATTTTACATTACCGCACTAGTGTGTAATAAGCTACATTACGATACTGAAATCGGTGTAATAAGAGCCACTTTACGAGCAAATGTGTTATAATAGTACATTATGATATTAGTGCGGTAAGATGAAAATTACAGCCGAGGCGATATTGCTAGCCCGAGCCGTAGGCGAGGGCTACAAGAAAGCAGAGGCTGTAATTATCAAAGCGCACGTATGCCATACGACGTTTTATAACATATTTGCGAGGAAAACACATTTTCCGAAAATGACTGCGATTTTTGTTGTTTTACTAGTGCATGAATCTTTGGTAAGCCAACATATATTTTTCTTTGTCCAACAGCAGTAGATGGGCTCATCAAAATAATACCACCAACCCCTCTCTTCCCTTGGGTGTCGTAAAAGGCGACTAACGGATTAAATACTGCACATACATCCAACAGCATAGAGCGGCGATGGGCTCATCAAAATAATACTACCAACCTCTTTCTTCCCTTAGTTGTCGTAAAAGGCGACTAACGGACTAAAGACTGCATTGCATATACATCCAACAGCATAGATCGGCGATAAGCTCATCAAAATAATACTACAAACTTCTCTCTTCCCTTCGGTGTCGTAAAAGGCGACTAACGGACTAAAGACTGCACATACCAACAGCATAGAGCGGCGATGGGCTCATCAAAATAATACTACCAACCCCTCTCTTCCCTTGGGTGTCGTAAAAGCTACTAACTGGCTAAAGGCCTATGTTGTCCATAGATTCAAAAAATTACTAATTTTTAAATTACATTACCGCACTAGTGCGAAACTTATTACATTACGATACTGAAATCGGTGTAACAAGAGCTTCTTACCGAGCAAATGTGTTTTATACTATAGATACACGATTGATGCTTGAAAAACGGCACCACGAAACAAGGCATAAATTTAAAATATGTCTTGTGTTTAGAACCAGCAATGAACTGCAATGGACAGGGTATAGAAAAAAGAAACTGTCAAGTGTCAAATGTCATGTACGTTTTGACATTGACAAACGGAAAAAATGTCTAGTCATTGGCAATTTGTTTCTTAGTCAATTAGCGTTTTAGGTATTATCGCAGCAGTGGCATCTTGCGTTTTAGGCAATCTGCTTCTTAGTCAATTAGCGTTTTAGGTAATTTAGCAGCAGTGGCATCTTGCATTTTAGGCACTGTGCTCATAATCGTCTATAATCTAGTGTAGGAGAGCTAGTTTTGTGAGCCCCTCGTACGGTTGACCTGGATGCTTGATCCGTTGAGCTTGGTCCGTGGAAGACAGCATAGTGATTTGGGGGGTAGAATCTGACCTGCCACGTAAGGCACGTAAGTCAGCACTGTGACGGCGTCTGCGCAGGAAGTTGGAGGGCGCGCCCCCTTCCACGCATCGGGATCACCGTGCAGGACTGTACAGCAGCGCAGGTTATACCCACAACTAATTAATTAAGGAATTAACGGTGTGTATCGCCCCAAGTTCAGAGCAAACTCAAGCTCGTTTCACTCCCAGGGATTAGTCTATGGGCCCGCTACGAGCCTGGGTGATGTTGGCGAATGAGGTGGAGTTTGGCCAGAACAAATGGTGGTAGCAGAGCGTGGTTTTTCTCTAAAAATTTCGAACACAGAACTTTGTGCCAACTTGCTTGAATCTAGCGAGCCTAGATCCAAAGCGACGTAACTCCAATAATATTTCTCTTTAGTGCCTAAAATTTAAGGTTTACTTTACAATAAATGTTTATCTACACACATCAAAAGTGTCTAGGGATCAACATATATTTTTGCAATAACTTTTCTCCTGATTGATATTAATTAAAATTTTCTTTAAGGATTCATCAAATAAAGTGTTTTCGTTTGTAACGATAAACCAAGTCACCTTTGCATTAATAAAGAAATTTGCCATTTTCCTAATAAAAGGATTTTTGACATTTGAACCACAAACATTAAAGTTCGAAAAAAAGACTGAAATAACAGTTTTCTTTAAAATTTTATTGGGTAACTTAAACAATTAATAATCCGTGTTTCTACCGCGAACACTAACAACACAAGAACATCGGTTTGGCATACTCAAAATGAGTTCATCCAAATCACGCTGTGGAATGGCCGCCCATGTTCGTTGCAACAACAAAAAAAGGTCTTCTTGCGACTGGATACCCTCCATATTCGGCAGAGCTCTTCTCTGTAGCATATCCCATGCATGCTCAATCGGGTTCAAGTCTGGCGACTGAGCAGGCCAGGGCATGACATTGATGTTAGCTGCGGCGAGAGTCTGTCTTACAACTCTTGCGGTGTGCGGTCGTGCATTATCATGCATTAACTGAAATAAGGGACCGATTTGCACTTGTAGAGGAACGATGACGTCTGATACAATCGTCTCAGCATAAAGTTGAGCATTGAGGTTGCCTCTGATCCAAATCAACTCAGTTCTTCCGCCGATCCAAATACCCGCCCATACCATGATGGTTCCACCACTATAAGGATGGACTTCCTGGCAGGATTTTACTCGCTGTTGGCGTCCAGGGGTTCTCCAGTGTCGTATACGTCTTGTATCCGGTCTCATACCAAAACGAGACTCATCAGAAAAGCACACGAAACGCCATTGTTCTTCTGCCCAATTTCTGTGTTCAAGAGCCCATTGATATCGAATCCTACGATTGTGCATTGCTATAGGTGGTACCCTTAGCGGTCTTCGGGAATGAAGGTTCACTTCATGCAAGCGGTTTCTGACTGTTTGGTCGCTAATTAAGTTCCCTGAAGAGTGATGAAGCCTCACGGCTAACATCATGGCGGTTATTGTTGGAGCTCTTCGAGTTGTGATTTGAATGTATCGGTCTTGTCTCCATGTGGTGCAGCGATACCGTCCTCCATGGCGCTCAGCCACGGTACCAGTGCTTCGGTAACGTGTCCAAAGTCGACTGATAACACTCTGACTTGTATTCAGAGCTAAAGCCACAGTACGTTGCCGGGAACCAGCTTCTATCATTCCCACGGCTCTGAGCATTTCTTCCCTGCTTAAATGACGTCGCCGCTCCATAATAACGTTGGTTTTAATCAGTAGTAGGGAAACAGTAGCACTAATAATGTCTTCAATGCGTTGTATGTTTTTATAGGGAAAATATTGACAGCTGATTTTCATCTTTTACTAGAAATTGATTGAAAGTTCCTGTTTCAAATTATGAAATGCACCAAAAAGGATCCATATAAATTTATAAAATCATAAATTTATTACAAAGCTACATCTCAATCTCAAGAAATCCGCATAAAAATGCTTGATCCCTAGACACTTTTGATGTGTGTATATATCTTCTATCGTTTCATTTCTGATGTTGATCTTGGATATATATGTATTACGCAGGAACATTATATGAGTTTGATTTCTGTATGAGACCGTGAATCTATTGTTTTTATTATGATCGAAGGAAGAAGCGCACTTTTTACCCTCAATACTCAATTATTACCTACTGAGAAACTGACTATCTTATCTCTAACTAGCAGGCCGCTGCCGGCGACTTCGTTTGCGTGGACCCCGTACCTTGTGACGAATTTTCAAAATGACTCCCCTCCCAAGAACACTTGTTGTGACGTAACTAAAGTAGATTTGATGAAGCAATGTTGACTAAAAACATAAGCATCAAGCACTGACAAATTTCGACGGTTGAAAGCCAGACCTCGGTAGCCAAGTGGTTAAGGCAGCCGCCCGGAATGCGGAAGGTGCGTGGTTCGTTTCCCGCCTGAGGTTGTCGTCTTTTTTCAGTGTTTAAAAAAATTTTACGTAACTAAAGTAGTTAGACATATGCTATCGCGACACTTTTTGTAGATAATGGTGTGTTCTGCAAAGCCATGGTACGTTATTTTATTCTATCACCAATAGTTTTATACCGCACGCGATTTAAGGAAAATTATTTGAGCTTTAGTAAGGATCCCTAACTTTTTTTAAAGTATAAAGTAGCCTATGTCATCCGAAGATAGTGTAGCTTCCCAACAGTGAAAGAACTTTTTAAATCGTAGTTTCGGAGCCTATTCAATACAAACAAACAATCAAATGTTTCCTCTTTATAATATTAGTAAAGATTATCGAAAAACAACAATGCTGCTAAAATTTAAATCTTTGCAAATAGGATAATAGGGATTCTTTTTTCCAATCAATCAGATACGTTTACCATTCTTGTCTCATGAATCACATGTGACACATAACACAAACATTTTATATTTGTTTTACTCTAACATCGCCACAGCGAAACATAAAATAGCAATTTCTTAAATTCTAATTAAATTCGTATTTGCTTAGAATGCTTACCGAGCAATATCCTTAAAACAAAGCTTTACAAATTGAATCCGCCTTCTTTATTGATATTGATTCGGCATCCTTCGCGAATGCGTTCCGATTAACATAAATTCTCCCAAGTATCGGTGTGGTCAGCTTAAGTGCTTCGAACCGATGAGAATGGATGGTGGTGTAGGACTGTGCGGTTTTCTACCCCGTTGGCTAACAGAGTTTCCAAATCTATTTAGACTGATACATGGTTCGTAATATTATAAACTATAATAAATAATTATAATACATTCATAGATAATGAAACGTTGTAAAAAATTTAAACGAGTTTATTTGAGATAAATATTACGAATCTATGAAGCAGTCTTATCTTAACTGAATATTTAAAATATTGTAAAACGTTTTCATTCTGATCTCATATAAATTCTAAGAGATTTGATGTAACAATGTTTTTACATAAAGTCAAAAGCGTTGAAAAATTTCGACAAGTCTAACCAATATATCGGTGGCGTAATGGTCAACGCAGCCGCCCAGATTGCGGAAGACGTAGGTTCGATTCCCATCTGACGTAGTCATTTTTTTCAACGTTTCGTCTTCTTCCTGATCTTATTCCACTGTAGGAAAAGGAATAAGATCGCGATAGCGAGACGTTCGGATTGCGATCTGGCCAGTTAAAGCAGTTCTCGCAATGCCGTGATTAATTTAGTCACACTGGATGTGTGACTAAATTAAAAATATCTCGAGAAGCCCGGAGGAGCCGGGCTTCTCATTGCCTAGTCTCTGACTAACCCATTGCGGATAATAATGGTAAATATGTGTATATATGTATGTTCACTTCAGCCGCAACCATTGCCCACACCTAAGCATGGCCCACGCGTTAGACTTACTCCTGCAAAAATGACAAAAAAAAATTCGACCACCCATACTATTATCGTCAGCTGATCGGACAGCTTTGTATGGGAGGTAGAAATTGTCATTGTCATTTTTAGACATAGGTGTCTTGGGGAAAGTTGTTCAGTTTGATGGGTGGAACTCACCTTTAATTTTTTTTGATGAATAAATATTAAATGGGTAGGGTATATTATACTTGTGCATGCAAAATGTCTTCCCCTTATTCGCCTCGGTGCACGCAAAATGGCGGATTACAATTCCGGTAACATTCCAGTATAAACGTGGGTAGATAAGACGCTCGTTATGTAACAATACAAATATGATGACGAACTAACAGCACGGCCTCAGAAGGATTTGTTAGCCGTAGGTCCAATACGCAATTCGTCCAATTCGCATTTTGCCATTCGCCTACTACTCAATTCGTCAATAATTTGATTCGACCATTTCGTGAAATGTCATTACGCAGTTCGTCCATTTCGAGGTTCGCCTTTATGCAGTTAGTCCATTTCATGAATCGTCATCACGCAGTTTGTCCATAACTTCACACTATAGTGCCATGTCATATTAACTACTGTGTTCATACGTAATGTTTGCTTAATCGTGATCGTTTGAGCGAGTTGGTGTGACATACATACCAAACATACATAAAATCGCGACTATATAACCGAAAGGTGAGTCAAAGACTAGGCAATGATTACAGCAAAAGCAGTCCTCTGCCATAGACAACTTTTCACCAAATAGCGACTGCACATCTGCTCAGCGTGACAGGTGGTGAGCCCATCGCCGCTCTATGCTGGATGTAAGTGCAGTCTTTAGTCCGCTAGTCGCCTTTTACAACACCCAAGGGAAGAGAGGGGGTGGTAGTATTCTTTCACCGCTACGCGACACGGTTTGGTGTGACATGGTCAAAACAAAAAGTAAAGTACATCCTGTATACTGTCCCACTGCTGTGCAAAGGCGTCCATCATTGAAATCAAGTCATCGATAAAAATTATTGACTTTATTTTGGTACTGGCGGCCGTTCACGGTTTCACCCGCGTGGTTCCTGTTCCCGTAGGAATATCGGGATAAAAAGTATCCTATGTGTTAATCCAGGTTATAAAATAGCTGTATGCCGAATTTCATCCAAATCCATTCAGTAGTTTTTACGTGAAAGAGTAACAAACATACACACTCACAAACTTTCGCCTTATAATTATAATATTAGTGTGATGTGATTATAGATAAGCCTTCAAAGAACAGGCACTTACTTAAAAACTATTTAACAAAAAAAAATACAAACTAAAATGTGTCTTAATGTGTCTTAATCGCCTCTGCGGTGTAGTGTGGTCTAGTGGCTAAGCCACCGGTTTCAGACCCAGAGGTCCCGGATTCGATTCCCAGCGGGGGTACATCTTTGTGTGCTCGGTTTGGTTGGTGGCAGGGCTGTTAAGTCCGCCTGGCTAGCTACAACCATCTTATCTAAGTCTGTCGCCATAACAACGACGTTTGTAGCATTGTTATGTTCTGACAGTTTGAGATAAGATAGCCAGTTCCTCAGTGGTTGAGGATTCCGGGTTGAGCGCGCTTCCACCTTTGGCCTTATCGTCACTTACCAAGAGGTGAGATGAAGGCCATACGCTTACCCGTCGTAGAATTAAAAAAAATGTACTTCATCTAAGCTACTGAACAAACTACGAGTTCGGATTGTGAAGATTGCCTTCGATGATCGAAGAAGATTGCCTTCAATTTATGAAGAGCGTGCACAGTAATATTATATTACTGTGTTGCAGGGGTCCTACTGTCACCTACAGCATGCCTACAGCAGTATCATTTCAATCTTACTATGTAAAATTCGTATGGGAATTTGCATAGTAAGATTAAAGTAATACTGCTCTAAGGCTCGTATTCTAAAACCAAACTCACACTCAAATCTTTGCTTGAGTACAGTTAGAAAGAGATGGTGGTATTCATCGCATATATCGCCATCCCTTTCTAACTGTATTCAAGCATGGATTTGATTTTGAGTTTGGTTTTAGAATACGAGCCTAATGGCCGATTTACAGAGCTGATGGTAAGGCCCTTTGAAGCTCTAAGGAAAATTATTGTACTTTGGCCTTTGTTCGCATTTGGAGAGTTGGTACATTGCTTCCTATTTTATTTCATTTTGTTCTTCTATTCGTTAACCGTGTCGCATAGCGGTAAAAAACATACTACCACCCCCTCTTTTCTCTGGGGTGTCGTAGAAGGCGACTAACGGACTAAAGACTGCACATACATTCAACATCATAGATCCGCGATGGGCTCACCACCTGTCACGCTGAGCACATGTGCAGCCGATATTTGGTGAAAAGTGGACTGTATTGTTTGATAGCCCAGATTAAGTGAATTCGTAAAAAAATGGAAAATAAATGTGGTTTCATCCCGGGACAAGGTTTCACACTTTCACTCAAATCAAATTCACAATATCTGTTTATAGGTATTATTAAGTTTATAAGGCTGTACTGATGTTAATTTTGTATTTTGCTTGAAAATCTTGAAAATACCAGACGCCGTGCGCGCGCGCTGATTTCGAAGGTCGATACAACAGCGCCGCCTCTCGTGGCGCGGCCGCAGGCGCAAACACGTCGTACATTGCCGATTGCTCACGGCATTGGGGTATGTTCAGCGTTTGCTAACGCGCGTTTACAACTACATGTATTTTAGGATTACACATGCTAACGCACGTTTCTATACCGTTCTATAAACGCGCAATAGCAAAACGCAAGTTGAGCGCTGATCATCTGAACGTACCCTTTTTTTATTTTACAACGGGTAAGCGCTTGGCCTTCATCTCACATGATGGTAAGTGACGATAAAGCCGAAGGTGGAATCGCGCTTCACCCGGAATCCTCAACCACTGAGAAACTGGCTACCTTATCTTAAACTGTCGGAACACAACTATACTATAAACATCGTTGTTATGGCGACAGAATTAGATAAGATGGTGGTAGCTAGCCAGGCGGACTCAACAGCTCTACCACAAACCAAACCGAGCACATAAAGATGTACCCCCCGCTGGGAATCGAACCCGGGACCTCTGGACCTGAAACCGGTGGCTTAGCCACTAGACCACAGAGGCGATTGAAACCCTTACACGAAGGCCGGGGGCGGTAGATTTTGAATTCAAGCCACAAAAACCCTACAGTGGACTATGGTAGAGGACTGCTTTTACTGTCCTCATTGTCTAGTCTCTGACTGCCCTTTCGGGGATAATAGTCGTGATATTAAGCAAAGTACTGACACTGATAAAATACTAGCCCAATACGAACCATACTTTACTCTTAAGTAAGATGTGGGTAAAACGCCTCCCCGGTTGTAATAAAAAGGTCTGAATAAATATCATCCTTATAAATGCGTTGGGCTAAAACAATTTTGCGTGTTCACGCCTGCTTTAGTATAAATACCTACCAAGGTGTGTTATGTGAATAGGCGTATATATGTGTGTTAGGTGTGTTAAGTGAAGAGGCTGCCGCCGGAAGTCGGTATGCGGAAAGGGGAGCCTTTTGGCGCGCCGGATGTGACGTCATCAAACGCAGGTGCCGTCACAATTTGGTGTGTATGCCAGAGAGTGTTGTAACGTAATATTATGTTGGCGTTACTTACGGCGAATGTGGTTCGCGGTTTAAAAAAATCGAGAAAACTCGTGAAAAAATTTAGGGTCATTTACCTCACTTGTACCAGTGGGGTGCTGCAGTTTAGGTACGTTCGGCCGGCGTGTCTCCCAGGAAGGCCGCCTAGGCGTATGACAGTAAAGGTGTATTTATTTCGAAACTTACCATGTGGGAACTTACAACTGGGACGGGTTTCTACAAAAAGTTTTCAGCTGTAAAAAATAGGTCATATAATTGTAGTTTTAAATATACTTAACAGGTTTTTTGTACTTCATCAGATGACTCAGTTGCGATCATATGTATATATATATATATATATATAAGGTGGATTCTAGAAACCGCAAGAAACTTCAAGAGCTGGTAAGGTCAAGTGTTTTAAACATGACAAAAATGACCAAAAAAAATCATGTATTTTCATTTCATCGTAGGTACTTATCACCCAGCTGACGCGGCCCGTCCGCGTCAGCTGGGCGATAAGTACAAACAAGTACAAATAAGTACAAGTTCAACGGACGGCCGGCCGTTGCCCGCGCGTTGTAAATAATAGCTTTAAAATAAATTAGATATTGACTATCTCACTAAAATCACAAAATGAATTAAGTATTTAATTAAAAATGAAAAAACACAAATGAACAAATACATTACAAAAGATAAAAAAAAACAATAAGAAATGATGTCTTGATGATAAATGTAAGAATTTGACTCATAATTTTGAACTTCGACGCCAAACAAACGAATACAAACAAATACAGCTTGTAAAACATCAATTTCAGGTTATTCAAATAGATGACTCGCTAGAAACCATTAGGTCGTGCAAGAAATCCGCCAGTCATCCACCTGAAACGGGTGAGGTTCGATACCGAAATGGAAGTACAGTAAATCAGGTTCGCAGTGAACGTTGGATGGTGGTAGGACATGTCCTAAGTCCGCCTGGAAGGCCAAGGAACTCAAACTGTAAAATCTACTATCAACCGTGTCACGTAGTGGTGAAAGCATACAACTACCCCCTTTCTTCCCGTGGGTGTCATAAAAGGCGACTAACGGACTAAAGACTGCACAAACATCCAAAAGCAATAAAGCGGCGATGGGCTGTCCACCTGAGCACATGTGCTGTCGCTATTTGGTGAAAAGTGGACTATGGTAGAGGACTGATTTAGCTGTCCTCATTGCCTAGTCTCTGACTAACCCTTCGGGGATAATAGTAGTGATTATAATTATGTGTATGTATGTTTATGTAATACTAGCGGCCGCTCGCGGTTTCACCCGCGTGGTTCCCGTACCCGTGGGAATACCGGGATAAAAAGTATCCTATGTGTTAAAACAGGTTATAAACTATTTGTATGCCGAATTTCATCCAAATCCATTCAGTAGTTTTTACGTGAAAGAGTAGCAAACATCCATCCATACTTACAAACTTTCGCGTTTATAATATTAGTAGGATCAAAAAATGCACACCATAATATAGATTCACGACTTTTATTTATTTATTCTGTACTATTATACCCAAAGGGTTAGTCAAAGACTAGGCAATGAGGACCGCAGAAGCAGTCCTCTGCCATAGTACACGTTATACCAAATTACAACTGCACATGTGCTCGGCGTGACAGGTAGTCTGTGGTGTAGCCTTTAATCCGTTAGTCGCCTTTTGTATTCTTTTTTAGTATTCTTTTAGCTGTACCACACGGCTCAGGCTCTTTCTAGATATCCACTTTAAGCAGAAATGCAAACGCGATACAATCTCGATGTGGTTGCGATGCAGTTGTCTACACACACACACACACACATAAATATAAACATAATTAATCACGACTATTATCCCCGAAGGGTTAGTCAAACACTAGGCAATGAGGACAGCAAAAGCAGCCCTCTACCATAGTCAACTTTTCACCAAATGGCGACTGCACATGTAGGTACTCAGCGTGACAGGTTGTGAACCCATCGCCGCTCTATGCTATTTGATGTGCAGTCTTTATTAGGGATTAGGGAGCGAATGTAGGTAAGCGAATGGTATGCAAGATCACGTCGGGGTCACCACTGTAGGGAAGCGCGTGGTAGATGGGATGGATGCCACTTTTGAGGAAGGCTAAAGAGAAGATCTTCCTCCGAGCTGGGTGGTATAGCTCGGGGACCGAGATCCAACAGATGTAAGTTGGAGTTGCTATATATAGCTAAGGTGATGGTGAAACTGCGCTACCGCGATGCAGGCTTCCCATACTATTTTATCGTCGCAGTATGGCGACGTCGTTGGTATGGTTTTTGTGGCGCCATCTGTTGACACGGTTGAGAAGGTGTTTAGAGCAGTCTTTGACGACACCCAAGGCGACACGGTTACCGTCTACACACGAGTGTGATTTTTTTCCGGCTCGTCTGTGGGATGCAGAGGGTCTACTCTCTAAGCGCACCCGAAACTTCGTTGGCCCGTAATTTGTTGTACAATGCACGCGCGCTGTTGTTTTTTTCGCCAGCGATTGGCGCAGTACATGCACACACAGCTGTGGACGACGAATTACGGGTAGACGAAGCGAATGTGCTTCAGTTACGTGCAATACGCAGCTTGTTCAATGCACGATCTCACTGGACTGCTTGGATTCAAACGCGCCGTTGCATCGCTACCTTTTTTATATAAAAGAAGGAGGCAAACAAACAGGTGGGTCACCTGATGGAGAGTAACCACCGCCGCCCATGGACACCCCCAAAACCAGAGGAATCGTAGACGCGTGGCCGGCCTTTTAGGAAGGAATAGGTTTAAGGAAGGAATACGAATTAGGAATTGTGGGGGAAGGGCCTCCGGAACCCACACTGGCCGGACGAAGCACAACAACACCAAGTGCCATTATTTTACGCCGAATATTCGTCAGAGAGTGGTATTACCCCGGGCAAGCCGGCCCAATGCGTGGCTCTACCACTCAGTCAGTGTCACTCATTTAGCACCACCCAGGGGTCACGTGTAGGGTCTCAAGGGTAAACTTAGTAACTGTAACCCCCGATAACCCATAATAAAGAGCCTTCATCGTCATCATCACATGCTTGTCCACTGCTAGACATAGGCCTCTCCAAGAGCAAACCATTAAGCACGACCCACGGTAACTCTCATGCAGTACTTCTTGACATTTTGAAATAACAGATTTAATCCACAGAGGTCGTATTGAAAACTTACACATTCGTGTGTCGTTGACCTTATACGTGTTTGTGATTTAAAATAAATTGGATCGCGTCGCGACCCAGCTGAGAAGTATTAAGTATATTACATACGATTGAGGGAGATCCTTTGTGATTAATGTGCCTACAGTATATAGTGGAATTAATTTAATTTACTTAAGTTGTATATTTAATGAGATTGCAAACTGTGGTCTCTGTAGTGATAAATTGAGAAGCACGCAAAGCTATAAACATCTGTATACTATATTTTAGATATTTTTCGCGAATGAATCGCGCAGCACCTTCCGGAATCTTCACCACTGAGAAACTGGCTATCTTATCTCTAAACTAGGGTGGTACACAACTTTATTTTGTTTTTATGGCGCTAGACTTTAGTTATGATGGTAGTAGCTAGCCATAATCACAGGAGATATTTTTTTTATTCCCTACAGGTACGCACTTGGCCTTCATCTCTGATAGTAAGTGACGATAAGGCCGAAGGTGGAATAGCGCTTCACCTTCTGGAATCTTTCACCACTGAGGAACTGGCTATCTTATCTCTAAACTGGGGCGGTACACAACAATGTCATTTTGTTGTTATGACGCCAGACTTTAGATAAGATGGTGGTAGCTAGCCAGGCTGATTTAACAAGCTATCACCGACCAAATCAAGTACACAATAATGTTACCAGCTGCTAACATTTTTCTTGGGTTATTGAGGCGGAAACAGAAACGTCGGTCGTCCTGCGGCAAGATGGGCAGATGATGTGGCGAACATCGCGGGCAAGACCTGGATGAGATTTTCACGGGACCGTCAACAGTGGCACATACAAAGAGAGGCCTACACCCAGCAGTGGGTGAAGTCAGGCTGTGGATGATGATGATGATATTGAGGCGGCAGACAAGGATACGCCTGGTGGAAAGCGGCCACAGTAATTTGTAATTTCACCGGATCTGGTACCTAGTAGTAGTACCTGCTTAGCGCCAAAAATTTCTTTTTTCGGCGGTAGGTGTTGAAAAAGTATAGACGCGAATTCGTAACGCATGTTTTAAATTTATTATATTTAATAAATTACTTGCTTATATTTATGTGAATACACATTCTGATATCAGTAAATAACTTGTACTCACGTTGGTAAAGTTAAAAGATCCAAAATAACTTAATCTAAAGACACCACCTGCACATTCACTTGCACAACAGCTTTTGTATCACGGATTGAAAGCACAACTTGATAACAACTATGGCTCAACTTGCGGACATCCAATCAGCGCAGAGACAGCTAGAAGACTGCTTCGTGAAGAAACTGGGCGAGCTTGAAGCGCAGATCCAGTGCGCTGGACCTGCTAAAGATACTGTGGCCAAGATTGCAGAAGAGTTTCGTATGTTCCGGGAGCTTATGTTCTCAATGTTGGGCTTACTTCGGAAGCAAATCAACGAGTGCTCAAGAGCCGTTGACGACATGGAGACCAGGAGTCGTCGCAAAGCACTTATATTCACTGGGTTTACAGAAGAGGAAAAGGAAGATCCTAAGGCTATCATCTTACAAAATATTAATATCAAGCTGGGCCTTAAAGATATCAATACGGCTTCCATAAAAGTGTATCACCGACTTGGAGTGGCGAAACCGGAGCATCCCAGACCAATCTTGGTGAAGTTCATTAGCATGGAACACAAGTCTGCAGTGTGGAGGGCGAAATCATCGTTTAAGGGATCACCGGTGTCTGTTCGCGAATTCTTGACCAGGACTAGGCAGGCTCTTTTTGGCAGGGCTAGACTTTATTTTGGTATGAGGTCTTGTTGGACGCAAGACGGCATTATCACCATCAAGTCTCCCGACGGGCTCCGGCATAAAGTCACATCCATGGAAGAGCTCAACCCCTTGCTGGCAAAGTATCCATTGAAGCCAGATGATTCATCGGTCAGAGCCAGGAGTAAACCTGAAAGAAACCGCAAATGAAATGTAAGCCTTTTCAATGTTTTGTGAACTAAACTAAGTACTTAACTTCTTTTTAATTGTAATCTTTTTATACTTACTTTTGCTTTGTTTGTTTTGAGAATTCATAGCTTTTTATATTTAATTTTTTAAATTTCCATACCCTACCCCCAATGTAGTTAGCTTTGCTTAATTTAATTTGCTTTATTTTCTCTTTGTTGCTTTGATTGAATTGAATAAATCATTATCAATGACAGTGTTGAAATGTCACTGTCATTGTCAATTGCTAATATACGTCACTGACGTCTTAATGCCATTAGGGCGACAAGGGAATCTGGCCCGTACAGCCAGGTCTATAATTTATATTATCCTTGTAATTTAATTCCTTTTTTTGTATGGCTGTCACGTCTTTAGCTGCTGAGTGTTTTGCGCATAAGTAGTTAGATTTTGTATCAATGTTAAGTTTCTTTTTTCTTTTTAATGCTTTTTTCGTGTTTGTTTTTATAGTTGTGGTACAATATTATGTATTAGTTAAATTTTAAGTTTTTATTGTGAATGGTCGGCTGGCGGGTGGTGTAGTGTGCACGAGACGCAAAGCTTTTTTTTTAAATTTTGTTTATTAATTGTATATTCACGTTATTTTATCTATTTTATTATTATATTTTATTATTTATGTTGTCTGACGATGATTCTTTTAATTCTGCTAATGATTCTGTGGACTTATCCTGTAACTCTAGTTTTTGCTCGCTGTCCGACTCTCTTGGGGACTTTGTCCGACAATCTTCAGCCAACACACATACTCGCTAAACATCTGCCACATAAACGCTCAAAGTGTCCCAAGTCACTATAGTGATTTAGTGGAAGCATTTACAGGGGCTAATGTTCATGCCGTCGTGATTTCCGTGAGTTGGTTCAAGCCTCACCTTCTTTCTACCACCTAACCTCTTTCTTGCTTCATTCTTGTACGAAATGACAGGACTGGACGGGGAGGGGGCGGAGTGGCCATCTACTTACGTAGTGAATTTCCTTATAAAATTCTTGCATCTTCTGTCTCATCTCATTGTCCTTCCGCTGAGTACCTCTTCCTCGAAATTTGTGTTAAGGTGGTAAAGACTCTCCTTGGTGTGGTATACTGCCCTCCCGCTGTGAATTACTTCATGGATCTGGAACTGGTTTTTGAGTCGTTTGGGTCAGAGTATGCGCATCACGTAATCATGGGAGATTTTAACACAGACATCATCCACCCATCTCCACGCTCCCGTAAACTCCTTCATATCGTTGAGGCTGCCGGCCTACATGTTCTTCCACTCCATGCCACCCACTGTAACACTACAGGCGAGGACACCTGGCTTGACCTGATCCTTACATCCACCCCATCTCTTGTATCCAAACACGGTCAATGCCCTGCTCCTGGTTTTTCCCATCACGACTTCATTTTCCTTTCCTATATCATCAAACCCCAGAAACCTGTCCCTAAAGTGCTGCGCATGCGTTGCTTTGGTCGTAAAGACGGGGAGAGATTGCTCAAAGACGCTTTTGAGATCAACTGGGACCATTTGATAGCAGTTTCTTCGGTTCACGAGAAGGTTAGCATCCTTAACCAGACAATTCTTGCACTCTACGATTTGCATGCGCAAGTCAAGAATATAAAAGTAAAACGTCCACCCGCTCCATGGCTGACCAAGGGGATACGAATGGCCATGAGACGTAGAATCGTGCATTTCGGAAATTCAAGAGGGAACGGTCTGAAGGGAATTGGTGTCTCTACAAGTCTGCACGAAACTTATGCAATCAGATGATACGCAATGCTAAACGCCGATACATTTCTGAAAACATCTCATCCTCCTCCCCTGCTGATATCTGGAAGTTCCTTGGAACCTTAGGTATCGGTAAGAAGCGTGATGTCGTTCTGCCTAACACGATTGCGTTGGATGATATAAACCGTCATTTCGCCACTACTGCTACTATAGATCGTTCAACCATTTGTCAGACGGTAGACTACATTGCAAGTTTGTCTCGTTCCAGCATTGAATCTTTTAAATTTTCTTCTGTTACTGAGGATGAAGTCAAAAAGACTATCCTGTCCATTAAATCAGGGGCCGTAGGACATGATGGCGTATACTGCCCTGTGTCACATTAATCGCAGAAAATTGCACCTACCATGTCATCTCTGCACTACCCTATGGTTGACTGGTAGAGAATGCCTCAGGCATTAAGTCCGCCATGTAATAATATTATGTTGCAAAAGTTAAATCAATAAATAAAAATAAATGGTTTACATTATACTGTATTGTGTACGTACATATAATCAAGACTATTATCCCCGAAGAGTTAGTCAGAGACTAGGCAATGAGGACAGAAGCAGTCCTCTACCATAGTTCACTTTTCACCAAATAGCGTCTGCACATGTGTCAAGCGTGACAGGTGGTGACCCATCGCCGCTCTATGCTAATGTGCAATCTTTAGTCCGTTAGTCGCCTTTTACGATACCCAAGGTAAGATAGGGGGTGGTAGTATTCTTTCACCACTACACGACACGGTTATTATTGGCTGTATTGTATGCTATTTATATCTGCTTAAAACACAATGTTTACGTACTGCTTACTCGACGATGTCTGTAGCGCACGTTATGATAAACGATTCTCCGTTCTGGGTTTGCAGTCGTTTAGGTATCTTGATTTCTAATGATCAGTTTAATTTATCTTTATAATTTTATCGTTAGTTTAACCTTTTTTACGCATCATGTTTTTGCGTCTATAGCTTTTAAATGTTTACATTGTAAGGTTTGCCGACAGTGAGGAATGTTCACTTATCACGCACATGCCCCATATTACTCGTTATGTTCTAGTTATGAAGTACTAACATAGGGGTTAAGCTTTTGTTACACTAACCACCTTTTAGATTTTTGTTGTCTGACAAATAAACTTTTTTTTAAAATTAATTAAAATTTTATTTGCAGGAATTCTCTGACATAGGTACCTACTTTTATATCATCTACGTGAAAAGAAGGATTTTCCATACTTGTTCTCGAGATTAGGAGACATGTGTTTACACGGACAAAACCGCGGGAGATTGCTATGCTAGTACTTTATAAAGCAGTCGCTTAATAAGCAATAAGTATTTCTTGCTGAATAAGCGATTTGTATTTCTTAATCAGACTTAATTTGTCTCAATTTGATTTCATTGAACATCAAAAGGTTTAATTTTTATGAAATGAAAATCTTTTTTTCAACTTCGTTTACTCATTTGCTAAAATGCAATGAGTCAGAACTTTTTCGGTTAATTAAAATTGGCATTGTTAATACCTTTACCTTTGTATTTCATTTTTAAATACAAACGATAGAATGGCACTTTTTTGATTAATTAATAAGGCTTCGCTTGAATGTTACGAAAACTGACTGCGTTATTTTATTTATCTAATATTTTTTGTGTGTCAATAAATGTTTCTCACTTTCTCTCCGGAAACACGATTTGAATCTGATTTCATATTTTTTGTGTTTTTTGAATGGCACTTTTTTGATTAAATAATATGATTTCGCTTGAAAGTTAGGAAAACTGACTGTGTTATTTTATATAAGTAATATTTTTTAGAGGAGCTCGATGGCGCAGTGGTTACCGCGTTCGTTTTGCGATCTCGCTCGCTAAGATATTTTTGCAATGCCGGGTAGCTGGATGTGTGACCAAATTAAAAACATCTGGAGGTCCTCCGTGCTTCGGAAGGCACGTTAAGCCGTTGGTTCCGGTTGTTGTTGTACGACGACAGTCGTTAAAACCCACCAACCCGCATCGGGTCAGCGTGGTGGGCTATGGCCCAATATTCCAACGTGCTGTCCACGTGGGAGGCCTGAGCCCAGCAGTGGGACGTTTATAGGCTGATGATGATGATAAATATTTTTTTACGTGTCAATAAATGTTTATCTCTTTCTTTCCGGAACCATGATTTGCATCTCATTTCTTATTTTTTGTGTTTTTGAAGAGACACAATAATGTACCTAATATATTGTAGTGTCAGCCGTATTATCTTATCCCCACGGAACAGTGTTGCCAGATCCGTAGGTCAAAACTATCCTAGATTTACTGCAAAATTATCGTGTTTTTATCGCATTCAAAAGACAGAATTTATACGACTGGGCACTCCAAATATGGTAACATCCAACGTCACGAGCTAAAAAAAAAAAAAAAAGTCATCATACGACTGGGCACTCTGTGACTACTGTGCTGTGAACTGTGACTGAACGACTGATGCTAAACAAGGTTTGTCACAAAATTATCGTAGATCTGACAAAAAATATCGTGGAAAGTCGACGAATTATACAAATTATCGTGCGATACTTACTTATTATTTTTTATCGCATGCCCCTCCAAATTATCGTGGATCTACGATAATTATCGCACGTCTGGCAACGCTGCCACGGAAACTGACTGTGTTACCATATATCATATTGTTTTGTGGCTCAATAAATGTTTCTCTCTCTCGCTCTCTCTTCTCTCTCTTTCTAAAACGTACAATATTAACTATTAAAAAGTAGTAGTAAGTAGCCCATGTACTGTCTGACTGCTGGACAAAGGCCTCCACCATTGCATGAAGTCCTTGCTACAGTAGGGTGGGTATTGGCTCTCTTATCTTTCTATTCTAGTGGGGTTAGTGAACTTGAGCCTTAAGGGCTCTACTCTGTTTTTATATTTTACTTTCTTTATATTTACATCTCTTTTTTTCTTATTCCTAGTTTCTTTATTATTATTAATATTATTGTCAACCTATTCTGTCCCACTGCAAGGCAAAGGCCTCCCCTCTTTCTGTCCAATTTTTCTGTCCAGCGCCACAGTGGTTCAAATTTGGCTGATATGCGTCCAGCTCGTCACGCCATCTTCGCCTTGGTCTGACGCGTCGCACATTGGAGCGATCTCATAAAAGACTATGGACACTATGCTTTAAATGCAACTACTTAAAACTAAATTGATTTGCATATAAGTTGAAAGATGAGAGTTCATCAAATATCATTAATATCAAATCGTGAATTACTATCATAGTTAAGTTAAGGCGACGCGTCGCCTTCTAGCATGGGAGGTACCAAAACGGTTTAACGGTAGTTTCTTTTCAAAATATAATTTCCTATCCCTAATACATAACCTTTTTTCTTTTTTATTTAACATTATTATTCTTATATGCTAATTATATGTGCTACTTTTACATTTTCTTTTATTTTGGTATTTATACTTTGGAGCTTGAAGAGCTTCGTTTTATTTTTCTTTTGTTTTATTTTATCTTTTCTTTTATTCTGTTTTGCTTTGTCTCTCTTTTCTCTGCTTAGTGGGTTGGTGACCATAAACATGACCCATGTATCTAAAAATCTGCGCCTGACCTATTAAACTCCGTCTTTTTTATCCCCTACGGGTAAACACTGGACTTTTATCTTACCTTATGGTAAGTGACAGCCGAGGGTGGAAGCGCGCTTCACCCGGAATCCTCAACCACTGTCTACCTTACCATTAAACTCGAACCTAGCCCTCGAACCTGGCTGCAAAATAAATAAATTAAGATTTTCGTTAATACAATGTGATAGGGGTGGTACTTCTAACCCGTTAAGGCTAAGTACTACATCTAAATTCATCGACAAAAAAAATAAATTGGGGGTCCAACCCCCCCCCCCCCCCCTATAATTTATGATATTTTTTACTTTATGCGATATCAAAGGTTTCATACGTCGGAGAAACATGAAAAAAATGGCAAACGGTAGCTTATGACACTGCTAACGAATAAATTACTTTGTTTCGTATGTTTGAAATTATTTTGGTGAGAAAAAAATATCTTTACTTAATTATTTTGTGATTTAAAATCACTTTTTTTAAGTCCATATAATTTTTTTTGTCGATGAATTTAGATGTAGTACTTGGCCTTAATAGGTTAGAAGTACCCTATCACATTGTAGTGTAGTTACTAAATTAACATAGTTAGGTATTGTTACTAACAATTAATATGGGAGATGTACCAACTTGTTCTCTTTATTAAATTTAGGTCCTAAGTAAACATTCTTACAATATTTAAAAAAAAAACATATTTACAATATAAAACATTATAAAAAACTTAACCTAGGTTGCCACCGGCAGCGGGGATAGACCGCTGATAGATAGAATATTATTATATTATAAACTCTAGCCACACAAAAATGCTATAAACATTGTGGTTATAACGTCAGACTTTAGATAAGATGGTGTAGCTAGCCAGACGGACATAACAAACGTTACCTCCAACCAAAGCAAATACACAAATACTCCCCGCTGGGAATCGAACTCGTGACCTCAGGGTCTAAGACGGTAGCTTAGCCAATAGACCACAAGGTCGTTTATACATTACAATCACGACTATTATCCCCGAAGGGTTAGTCAGAGACTAGGCAATGAGGACAGCAAAAGCGGTCCTCTGCCATAGTCTACTTGTCACCAAATAGCGACTGCACATGTGCTCAGCGTGACAGGTGGTGAGCCCATCGCCGCTCTATGTTGGATGTGTGTGCAGTCTTTAGTCCGTTAGTCGCCTTTTACGACACCCAAGAGAAAAAAGGGGGTGATAGTATTCTTTCACCGCTACGCGATACAGGGTTGTAATTAAATTATTAAATGAATTTAAAAAAAAACACGTCCATGCTTAAAAATAGAAAGACTGTATAATTGATTGCCAAAAAATAGTCTTTTTTAAATCTTACAAAGACAGTGAAATACCCGAACACAATTTACAATGCTTTCACGGTTAACAGAATAAACCGGCAAGAAGCGACAGTTGGAAGTAATTGATAACCTTAATCAGATTCCACGTAATGAATTGATACCAATCGGACGAAGTATTGAACGGAAAATAATAAAATTGGTGTTTCGAGCAGATCTTCTTTGATTGTTACATCGTTTTTAATTGAATTTTGAAGAGCGCTGTTTTTGTTTGAAATTGGGATGGCTTGTTACCAATTTGGTGGCTATGGTATAATTTCACGAAAGTCGAATTGTACTTTAACACTTCAATTCAATAGTTTAATACAATTGATATTTATATTTTTTATTTTTGTTTAGATTGAAGAAGAAATAGATTTGTATAAAAAATCAAAAAAATATCTTGCTGTGATATCAAAATCGGCACACATATTGTATACTATTAAGTACGTATTCTGTGTATATATACGGAACATAACAATGTTATTACAAACAATGCAGATAACAATGTTGTGTTCCGGCAGAGATAAGACACCCAATTCCTCAGTGGTTGAGGATTACGGGTGAAGCGCGCTTCCACCTTCGGCCTTTTACCATACCATACCTCTACCATATCTATACCATTAACGCCACATTTACCATCAGGTGAAATGAAGATCAAATGCTTACTTTATATGAATAAAAAAATTTCATCTGCAACGACCTTAAAACAATTCCTTTCTATAATTAATGTAAGGATAACTTAAAACGTAATAAATCCTTTTGAAATCTCGATGCCGCGAGAATATGCAATCTTATAGTTGTCATGTTACGTACTAACCAATTTGTCCTGTAAATGATTAATGCCTTGAGACCTGTGACGTAATCTAACTCTGCGCCTTACCATGAAAACTCATGCGTAACACGCATACTAACGCACGAAATTAATAACCTATTTATAGTTTACTAGCGGCCGCTCGCGGTTTTACCCGCGTGGTTCCCGTTCCCGTGGGAATATCGGGATAAAAGTATCCTATGTGTTAATCCAGGTTATAAACTATCTGTATGCCGAATTTTATCCAAATCCATTCAGTAGTTTTTACGTGAAAGAGTAACAAACATCCATCTATTCTTCGGCCGCTCGCGGTTTCACCCGCGTGGTTCCCGTTCCCGTGGGAATATCTGGATAAAAAGTATCCTATGTGTTAATCCAGGTTATAAACTATCTGTATGCCGAATTTAATCCAAATCCATTCAGTAGTTTTTACGTGAAAGAGTAACAAACATCCATCTATTCTTCGGCCGCTCGCGGTTTCACCCGCGTGGTTCCCGTTCCCGTGGGAATATCTGGATAAAAAGTATCCTATGTGTTAATCCAGGTTATAAACTATCAGTATGCCGAATTTCATCCAAATCCATTCAGTAGTTTTTACGTGAAAGAGTAACAAACATACACACTCACAAACTTTGGCCTTTATAATATTAGTGTGATAACCATGTTGCGTAGCGGTAAAAGAATATTACCACCCCCTTTCTTTTCTTGGGTGAGGTTAAAGGCGATTAAAGGACTAAAGACTGCACATCCAACAGCATAGAGCGGTGATAGGCTCGCCACCTGTCACGCTGAGCACTTTGGTAAAAAGTGAACTATGGCAGAGGACTGCTTTTGTTGTCCTCATTGCCTATATAGTCTCTGACTACTTGGTATCGAATGAAAAGTATCGATACCTACTTGTATCGTTAAATTTTTCCGTCGAAAGTAAGGAAGTGTTATAGGCAAATAAAAACAGCAGTGTTTAGTACACACGGCGTCAGATTAACCTACCCAAAACTGTCAAACATCTACATTCAATTTTGAACTTTATTGTTTGGTTCTAAGGATTAATATTCATTGGATAAATAAGTAAGTAAATAAGTCATAAGTATTTATTAAAATAAAATACACAAAAATATTAAGGAAAAAAATTAGTTATAGAATCGATTAGTAAAAAGTCAGTTGTCGAATCGATTACCTATTTTTTCTTAATTATTATGTGTATTTTATTTTAATAAATACTTATGACAATCCCATGTACTGACACTGCTGTTTTTATTTGCCCTTAATACTTCCGTCGAAAAATATCGATGTGCTCCCTGGAAACAACATTTTTTTCGGATGTTTTCCGGTTAATCGATTTTTGGTAGCAGTCACTTTCTCATTTTTTTTTGTAAAATAATGTCACGCCTTGATGCCTCAGACTTTTGTCGTCACATCAAATTCAGTTAAGTTTTAATTTAACTAAAACAAACGAACGACCCACTGCACGGCTCGCCAGTCGCCACGCGTTGAATGAAAGTAGTGACCGACCGACCGACTGACTGAATGAATAAATGACGAAAAACACAGATTATACTACACGCAAGCACAGTATAAATATGAGCTAAAGCAGTATGGAAGCTACGTACAAACGCTCGAATCGACGCACGCCCACAGACGCACGTCTTTACAGGGCCCCTAAGCGGACATCGCAGTGCTCTCAGTAGCGCGTGTGGCGTCGAACCGAGTGTTCACTGTTGCATTTTGCAGGCGTAGTATACGGCTGCTTGAACTCGGGTGCTTCAAAACCGGAGCTTTCGTTTTTTAAATTTCCTGCTGATGTTAAAAGAAGAATGATTTATTATTAATAAATAAATAGATTTTTCTTTTAAATAAATAGTTTGGTTGTTTAGGTGATATTTGGAGTATTTACGTATATTTTTTGAGCGCGCGTTATTTTAATGGTTAAAAATAATAAGAATTGATACTACGAAACTTCATCGTTAATAAACTTTGCTTTATAAATCGATATCTGAGGATCTGTGTGGTTTCTGACAATCAATCCGTTATTAGAATGAGAAAAAGTAGCCGCCATATTAAACTTTTTAGTTATTTAACCGATTGCTTTGAAAATCGATATCTGGGGATCTGTGTGGTTTTTGACAACGACTCCGTTATTAGTATGAGACAAAATAGCCTCCATCTTGAACTTTTTAGTTATTCGACCGATTGCTCTAAATATCGATATCAGATCTGTGTGTTTAACCGGAGTTTACTAATTGTACCACCGGATGATTTCGTTGAATATATCGAGAAAATGGACGAAAGTTTTCGCTGTTGTTTTCAAAGAGAACACATTAATTTTAAAGTAGCTGTATTAATTTATAAAGAAGTAGACAAAATCAGTTTTATAGTGCCGTGTCCACGTTTACCGATAATTTATTTAAAAAAGCTATTTATCTTTCTTTCCTACAATCACACCAATTATCTAGCCCAAGAAAAGCTTCGAAGAAACTCGTGAAATGGTTACTAGACAACGGATAAACATACTTAAAATACTTAAATACATACTTGTTTTACATAGAAAACACCCAGATTCGAGACAATTTAGAAAACAATAATTTCTAAATTGACCCGACCGGGGATCGAACCCGGGACCTCAGAGATGGCGACACCATGAAAACCGGTGTACAAACCACTCGTCCAAGGAGGTCGTCAATTCATTAGAATGAGAATTTTTTACACTATAAAATTTAATAATAAAGCTTTTCGAACGTGTCGTAGCAGGCGAAAGTATTTTTCAGTGAGTAATTTATAATAACTAACGAAAAATAAAGACTTCCTAAAATATTAAAGATTTTTTTATTACACAATTTTGTTTGTAAACTATTCAATTCATTCGATTATTTGATCATTATAGAACTCAAACAAACGTTTTGAAAAATAATAGAAAAATTACCTTTTAATTTTATAAAAATTAAAAGTGACAACCCATAAGCTTTGCTAGTTATCTCAAAAAAAGCGCTAACTAGCTGAGATACATTGCTAACTAAACAAAATCTTTATCAATTTTACAAAAATAAGAGGACAACCCTAACGCTCAATTGGCGCGTAGGTATATAAAACAAGAAACAGGCCCAGCTTCCGTACTGCCGCAAGGCTGCCAACTGAGCAGCAGAAAAGATGCGTACGCGAAACGAAAATTAAGGCTGGTTTCACAGTCACGCGTTTGACCAGCGCCGGCCACACGCGCGCGCTTACAATTACACTAGATTGTAGTTGCGTTTCATAGTCATCACCATAAAGTTACTATACCTAGCGGAATAGAGCAACAAACATGAGCTGTCAAACGAAACCGAAATATGATGGCATTTGTGTGTGTAAAGAATGCGTTTAGTGATTTTACGTCATGGCGCTTTTCACATTAACAACGATATCCATCATATTTATTACTAACAGTAATAGTGTTATTAGAACTAAAGTAGGATGGGATGGGAAAATATCCACGATTTCACGTAAAATCCGAAAAATTCGCAAAACCCAAATTCTCAGCGTGCTGATAAGTGCTTACAAACAGTAGCCAAAATCAGTTCTGTGACGTCGCATCACGCATCTCTTTTTATCCCACAGTGTTGTTGCTAGTGACATCCTGGTCGCTCAGCCCTTTGTTTTTCTATTCCGCTAGGTATAGTAACTTTATGGTCATCACGCAGTTCAAACGCGCAACTAATATGTAGTGTAGCACGCGCCTGTGTCCGGCGCTGGTCAAACGCGTGACTGTGAAACCAGCCTTAATCTGTGAGTGAGTAACCGACCGACCGACCGAGTACCGATACAAGTACTTACTTCCCGAAACTACCTACTTGTTACTCGGTTCTAAAGCATCGAGTACAAAAGTACTTGGTATCGAAAGAAAAGTATCGAGTAGTTACTTGTATTTACTCGTATCGTTTCATCCCTACTACGGGGATAATAGTCGTGAATTCGTAATTATAATGTATGTTTATGTATATTTTTTTTGGCGTACAGAGTGAGAAATTTGACATAAGTAATTTGTGTGGAGCTTAAGTTAAACATCTGAAATTAGCTAAATAATCTATAGATAGGTTATTAATTTCGGGCGTAAGTTGGGCGTCGTTTTTTTTTATACTATGCCCGGCAAATGACTCCACTCCACCTGATGTTAAGTGGAAATGAAGTTCAGGCGCGAGAACAACTGGTGCAGCGTAAGAGACGTAGCATCAGTCACCCTCACTCTGCCGGCCCACAAAGTGCTTCTCGTTTGAAGGACCCTATGTCATTGGTAGGAGGGAATACGTGTGCTGGTAGACTATTCCATCTTTTGGAAGTGCGGCAAAGAAACGATTTACCAAATTTCTTTGTGCGTGATGGAATGTAAGAAACTGTAAATTGGTGACTCCGGAGAGCAGCACGCGTACTCCTATGGAGGAAGGGAGAAGGAGGGACTGATCGGCCTCAATGGTCCTGGTATTTCAAGTATTTTCAGGCCGTGTCGCTCGTTTTTCTTCATGCTAAGTTTACCTTACCACAGATAGTATCCGAGCTTTTTAACCGATACCAATTTGGTCCGAGGATAGCATTGACAGTTTTACAGTCTGAAGCTAAAGGAGATCGTAATGGATTCATGTACTTATCTTACCCTCCTAACCAGACTTGGACATTTATTAACAAGATCAAGAACAAAATTTTGTCTTGCCAGCTCGCCATGGAAAGAAATATCCTGAAACTGAGAAGAATAGGTAAAAAACGAAATGTAGACATACGTAAAAAAAAACAAAATTCAAGGATGCACTACAACACGCCATGACACTGAAATGGAAGTGGGCAGGCCACTTAGCAGGATAATAGAAGGAACTTACAAACAACAAAGTACCACTGGTAAAAGACAAAAAGAACTGCAAAGAAAAAGAGTGGTCAATCACTTTTCAGCGATAGCAAACAGCTGGAAAAAACTGGATGATCATAGATCAAGGACCTACAAAAAAGAATGCAATAAACTGTATACCTACTATTATATTAAATGTAATTTTATTAAGTTAGGGGGTTAAAGTTACTCGCGTCCGTAGGTTTACCCTTGAGACCCTACACGTGACCCCTTGGTGGTGCTAAATGAGTGACACTGACTGAGTGATAGAGCCACGCTGCGTGGCAGCACGCATTGGGCCGTCTCGCCCGGAGTAATACCACCCTCTCACGAATATCAGGCGTGAAATAATGGCACTTGGTGCTGTTGTATTCTGTCCGGCCAGTGAGAGTTCCGGAGGCCCCTCCCCCCCCCTCACAATTCCTATTCCTTCCTTAACCCTTTTCCTTTCTTAAAGGTCGGCAACGCATCTGCAACTCCTCTGGTTTTGCGGGTGTCCATGGGCGGCGGTGATTGCTCTCCATCAGGTGACCCGCCTGCTCGTATGCCTCCTTCTAATATAAAAAAAGTGTACGGATAAATAAAGCTTTAATGAAACCTGTAGTAGGGGTCAGTGCGCGATGCTTTCAACGAGATTACACGAAGATGCACGGCCGGTCGACGTGACTTCTTTCTTCGCTACGTGGTACCGAAACAAATTGAGATCTTTCGCCGCACGCACTCAAACGTTTTCTAAATACTTTTCATTCGGTAAAGTCAGTCTTTTGCTGTAATTTTTCAATAAATAAATAAATAAATATGTTTTACGTACGTACGCACTTTGACCAGTAGGGCAAGCACAAATAATTTGTGAAAAAGAGTTTGTATCGTCACATCAATGTAACTTCATAAAAGGCCTACTAGTTAAAGGCCAGGGGCCTTACCGTAAACCATTAGAGCAGTATTACTTTAATCTTACTATCACATTATGTACAAACGAGTACTTAAGTATAGTTTATAATATCATTGAGTAAGTAGGTACCAACCATCCAATGTTGTAAGTTCAAACTCCTACAAAGTTTCTCAAACTTGCAAATGAAGTCCGTACGTACGTTAAACGGTAATTTGTTCTCGCATTCGTTTTGCTCCTACGTAAGTTAATAATAAGTCAAATAATGTAGACTATATAACTCCCACTGAGGCTTGTATGCACGGTACACATTGCAGGAATACACTCGCGAATGCTGTAACTTAAATTTATGTGTAGCTCATGCATTTCGTTGTACGTTTATTGCTTGCCACTAAAACAAACAGTTGACATTACATTTACATTAATAACTTTTTAATTCAAAATTTAAAACAAAATAATTTTATTCATTATTAAACTGTATGTAGACAGTAATAGTACATGAGTGAAGAAACGGAACAGAGACAAAGCTTCATACAACCGCGCCGTCGCGAGTCAACTACTACAAGCATACGGCGCATGTGTGCGTGTCCACTAGCTGCTGCGACTGCGACGCGTATGCGCCGCCACTGGATTAAACCGGTTTACCGCAGTATTTACTCTCGCTCGGCCAGTGGACAAACGGAGAGAATCGCGAGGCGCGTTGTATGAAGCTTTGTTTCTGTTCCGTTTCTTTACTCATGTGGTAATAGGTTGTCGTATATGTAGGTACTATTAAAAGTTGCTGTAAGTGTGGAAAAATTAAAATGAAACTATTTATACCTATGATCAACTCGTTTTAAATTACTCTCCACCCCTTCGATCACTTAAAAAAACTTTTTTATGTGATCATACATGCATAAACTCCACTCTCGTTCCTAATCTAAAACGCCGTAAATAAGCCACAGTCGTTTTCCTCACGATAAAACACCGTCTTTTGTTTATAATTTCCCTTTACGCAGTTCATTTGCAGAATGACGTCGCTCATTGAGCGCAGAGGTCGTGCATTGAGATGTCCCGTAACGATACTCATTTGTCTTCACCTATCATTAGTTAGACTGTTGTTGTACTCCAGACTGTTGTATACAAAATAGGAGATGTTGCTTTTCCGTTGTCGTCAATCTTAAACTTTTTAACATTCATTTATATCAAGAAAAATAATGCAGTAAATCTAAATACATATGTAACATACTAAGTTTCTTTACAAAATACTGTATTTTGTATATAATTTCTCTAGACTGTAGAATTACTCCATTACCTAGTACTACCTACCATTAGTAAGACTGTTGTTGTACTCCAGATTGTTGTAGGCAACTTTGTAATATTAAATTACTAGTTAGTTCTAAGATTGCTAGATGGCGTTCTTTTGTCAAATACTGAATGGCAGTCATTAGATTTGGATGTCGTATTAAATTTGCAGACAAGTATGGAATGCCAACTAAACATTTTTCAGCTTTTAGAATCGAGAAAAATACACAAACGAAATTATGTTTTTTTCTCGATTCAAAAAGCGTAAAGGTTTCGTAAAGGAAGCGCACCGATCAGTGCTCAATAAATAGAATTTCTATTGTGTGTCTATTGGCGCTGAGTTCTAAGTGTTGAAAAAGACAACGAAATTACATATAAGATGTATAGAATCTAAACACTGTATTTTGATTAGGGAAATTTCTCTCCAACGTAGATCATTTGCAGAATTACATAGATCATTGGGCGCAGGCATCGCTTATTGTGATGTCCCATCCGTAGCGATAGTCATTTGTCACCACCGCCCATTAAAGCAGTTGTTATCCAGACGGTTGTGGAATGAGGTGGAGAATTAAAGGAGGGCTCGTTTGGTCGACTTGGCTCGGAACTTCTTCGACATATTTTTTGTTGTCGGCTTTACAAGGTCTCTCCCGCTTTATAGACTTATGAAAAGATGACATAGTGACATTCGTTAGCGCTCTATTATTAGCTATTAATACTATTATTAGCCTAAATTGAATTAATGATTTTGAATCTTGAGATAGCGTCTTCGTGGTCGGAGTGCCTAATGTGAGTTTTATTCATCATTAGAGTTAGAAAATTCACATAATTTGTATGGAGAGATGGTTTAGTTTAATAGTTACCCAAATTTTCGGTAACTAAAAACGATAGCGCTATGTTGCCTTTCTGCCATAGTTATAGCCAACCTCCCGCCCCACACCTCGCGATCGGACATGACCAAGGGATTTGTGCATTTTGTTAAAAAATCCAGGGTAAGTTGAACCAGTTTTGATCAAACCTCTTAAGAATTCAATCTTTTTATTACACGTCATTGATACCTAATTGGCTTTGAATGTGTAACATTTGTTCAGACATGGGATAATTCATGTGAGCTAAGTTTATTTTAAAACAAAATAGTGGAAAAAGGCAAAGCGGTCCGGCTAAAGTGGCCAAGTGACTACTTTGCCCGTATTTACATTAGTGAACCGCGTTAAATAAGAGCAAAGCGGGCAGTTGGTTGCTTAGAATGTTTTATTATTTTTTTAGATGGTAAACTACAAAATACAATAACTACAAAAGAAAAACTACGAACGGAGAACTTTTGGTACATACATTTAAGTAAGAAAACATCAAGACTGAAATTATTGTTTAATTTGCAACTTGATTGGTTACTATTTAATTTAATTTTAAATAAAGATTTTTTTATTTTTTTTTTTATAAAAGAGGGAGGCAAACGAGCAGGCGGGTCATCTGATGGAGAGTAATCACCGCCGCCCATGGACACCCGCAAAACCAGAGGAATCGCAGGCGCGTTGCCGGCCTTTAAGGGAGGAATAGGTTTAAGGAAGGAATAGGAATGGGAGGAGGGTGGGGGGGGGGGGCCTCCGGAACCCTCACTGGTCGGACGAAACACAACAGCATCAAGTGCCATTATTTCACGCCGAATATTCGTGAGAGGGTGGTATTACGCCGGGCGAGCTGGTCCAATGCGTGCTGCAACGCAGCGTGGCTCTACCACTCAGTCAGTGTCACTCATTTAGCACCACCCAGGGATCACGTATAGGGTCTCAAGGGTAAACCTACGGACGCGAGCAACTTTGATCCCCAAATTTGTTATTTGTGTTTATGTTTTTTTAAAAATGAATATCTTGTAATACTTAGGCATTATCATTTTGCCCTAACCCCCATGGTTGCTTTAGGCGCCAACACCGTGCAAAGCGGTTTTTTGACTAGTTTTCGTAATTTACAAATTAAAATAAACTATTTAAGTTTTTGCAAAATGTGCCTACACTTTATAAAAGCTTATTAAATTATTTTTCTTTTGATATAAAAACTTTTCAAAATCGATATGGCATTTTTTTTGAGTCAATGTTAAGGTGGCCGCTCCGAGCTGACCTCCCCATACGCTTCTCGGTTTCTCATACAATTTATTTCCCATACAGTTTATTTGCTATAAAAATAACAATGCACTATAAATAATTTATACTAATACTATAAATTGACCAATGAGGCGATAAATTGTACTCTTTCGGCTTAATACTTACTACCAGTTTGCTCACCAACCCCACGTATTGACTTAGCGCCTAGTCAAGGCGATTTGTTTTCATTTACTGAATACCAACAGCAAACACACCGCTAGAGTACACGGCAAATGTTTGCTGACGGTCGAGGGTCGCGAGGATGTGGCAGTGTACCAACGGGGGTTTTATGAAAAATCTTAACCGAACTCTTTCGACTGTGATGTCAAATTTCTAACTCTAGTACGCTAAACCACTGGTAGATTTTTAATTGCGGCCGTATATCGATGAGTCCCCTATTGACATATTTACTACTACTTTGTACAACAACTCCACGTATTGACTTAGCGCCTGGTCAGGGCGATTTGTTTTCATTTACTGAATTTATCAACAGCACACATTAGCGAGCGACGCGCAATTGTTTGCTGACGGACGCTTCGTGCGTCGTTGCGGGGATGTGACAGATACCCCCGTTGGGTTTTATGAAACCCCTAAACTTGTATACTTCTGTTTTTACTCTAATTTTGATATTAAACATTTAAAAGTGTTTACTGGCGTGTGTAGCGCGCATAATATTGCAAATGCATTTTGAATATTAGTCAGTATGGTGTAGAAAGATTTATTATATCGCAAAGATAATATTAGATACTAAATTTAATGCGAAACGCGTATATGCTCATCTTTCAACGGTCAATTTCATCCAAGATCATGTAAATAACGTTTCAGAGAAACCCTGACTGACCATGAATACAGTGTCAGCTTTCGTGGCTGATGCCAAGGTCTGATTGTTTACAAATTGGTGGTAAGGCAACGTCTCTAGATAGTAATTGGAGCTAGAATCGAGTGAATAGCTTGTAAAAGCTAGAGCTATTATACATGCATATATTCTAATAGGAATAAACAAAATTCTTCACGATAACCATTTTATTCTATTTACAACCAAGTATTTTATCACAACTACCAAAAGCGCGTTAACTCAAGTATCAAACTTCGGCAACTAGTGCTGCGAGACGGTGATATTAGGGATGTTCTAATCGATTGATCCAGTTTTCGTCTAACAATACATAACCGCTCGTAGCGCCTTAGATATAAGATTTACTTTCGATTGTCCCGGCCGTTGAAAGAGTTAGGTACGAGTACAGGTGCAGAGTTATTTTGGACCGTATTGGCGCGCTTCGAAGGTTGATATTGAATTGCAATTGTGTCGAGAGTTAACTTTCTGCTTGTATGTTATTCTTTGACATAACGCCAGTTTCCCGGACGGATTAGGCAGAGACCGTAGCTTTTAATTTGCTATGACCCTTACACCCCCATTTTGATTCATTTACTCATAACATTCTTCAAACATGGTCTTTGGTTTAGACTCTTGACCTGATATTTCACGAGAACGTTTTCAATCTGGTCAGAATATGTTCACTGAAAACCAAGAAGCCAAGAAGTACTTACCTAAGTTTCTTTTTCAAAATATATAAATAAATAAACTTTCCTACACTCACACCAATTATCTAGCCCAAGAGAAGCTTCGTTATATAACTCGTTAAATGGTTACTAGACAACGGATAAACATACTTAAAATACTTAAATACATACTTATTATACATAGAAAACACCCAGACTCGAGAGAATTTAGGAAAACAACAATTTCTAAATTTACCCGACCGGGGATCGAACACGGGACCTCAGAGATGGCGACACCATGAAACCGGTGTACAAACCACTTGACCAAGGAGGTCGTCAAAAATAAAATGACATTATGAATGTGTTGTTATTACATTAATAGTCTTATTAACTCATTTAGATAGCTAATACGCGTGTATTACTACTGGGTTTACGTCAGCAAAATTATGTTGTAAGGACTGAGACACGATTTTTCGCATTGACCAAAGGATCTCTCCCTTCGGCTAACAAACGTCTTGTTATTCTCGAATTAATAAACTGCCCTTAGCAGACCAGTGTTGACACATTTGGCTACACTCCAGGGGTAACGTGATCGCTCCACAGAGATCTGTCACTGTCACTAAGCAAACACGTCCAATTAATAACCAAATAGGGTTTCGATGAAAAAAATAAGAGAAAAAAACAAAACAACGGAACAAAAAAAAGCCAAACAAAATTAGTACCAACAGCTGTGCTTGTCATCTTTCATAATCTTATTGAAAGCGATCCCAAATATAAGAAAATCTTTTTTCAATTTCAGCACAGTGTTCAGGACGAAAACTCATTTGTTTATTGTTTATTATATTTCGTCAACAGATGTTACACAAAAACTCCAACATCTCCATTAGTGACTAAAACTTCGGCGAATCTATTCTGTTTCTTCTGAATATTCAAAGATGAGGACTTGCCCGCTAAGCAACTTTCGCAATGCCGGTTCCCTGGATGGGTGACCAAATTTAAAACTTCTCGAGCTCCTCCGTACTTCGGAAGGCACGTTAAGCCGTTGGTCCCGGTTGTTGTCGTAAGATGACCGTCGTTAAAACCCGCATTGGGCCAGCGTGGTGGGTTATGGCCCAATATCCCCACGTCCTATGTCCACTTCTCTTTAGTGACGATCCTCATTGCCTAGTCTCTGACTAACCCTTTGGAGGTTAATAGCCGTGGATTTATGTATGTATTATATTTTAGTAGGTTTTTTCACAGCTAGTCTTATTGTAAAAGCCAAGATAAAATCGTGGGATCGTATTTTTAATTAATTTTTAATTATTTTGTAGCTTTTAGTACCTTTTTTACATTATCAGAATCATCATTATATTTCTTTTGATAAAACCGTTTGACTTAAAAAAAAAATATGTATGTATTATATTTTAGTAGGTTTTTTCACAGCTAGTATATATATTAATGTATATATCCCAATGAACACTGGGCCTTACTCTCAGATTTCACTGTCAGATATAGCTATGTATATATATATTAATGTATATATCCCAATGAACACTGGGCCTTACTCTCAGATTTCACTGTCAGATATACACGCTGCGTTTGGCATCGACATCAAAGTTTGCATTCGTGATATCGTGATGGCAGATGCTTGTCAGCTCACCCATGCATGGAAGATCCATACACTGTTTACATACATACATACATGCATATAATCACGACTATTATCCCCGAAGGCAATGAGGACAGCAAAAGCAGTCCTCTACCATAGTCCACTTTTCATCAAATAGTGACTGCACAACAGTGGCGGTACCTTCATACAAGCCGAAAAGCCCGGCTTGCCCTAACAAAAACTCAATATCACTACTGGTAAAACGCAATTATTAAAATCACTTAATATTTTTTACCATTGTTAATTTTCTTTCATCAGCATTCAAATTATCAATTTGATAAGTTTCTCATATTAAGAGCATAAAGTCGGAATAGTAACTTTATGATTAAGAATCACCAAACAAATCGCATAAAGTTGCTTAAAAATCGTGCGATGCTTTACATCTCTCTCGCACAAGTTGGCTTGCAACCGGGCTTCGGATTTAAAGTATATCCGCTCTCTTCTAACTTTAACAAAATTGCTACTCTATAGACATATTACTGCGTAAGTATGTATAGATTCTATGGGAAATTCATACTCTTCGTCAAAGCCAGCTTGCGTTATGAAGATCGCAAGTAAGGCCTTCTCCAAATCAGGCTTTATTTCTACCGAATCACGTGCAACTTCAACGCGGGCGAACCAATCGGAGGCGACCGACGACAGCTCGAGCTCGGGCGAACCAATCAGAGGCGAGCGTTAATACGCGATTGTGCTGTGCAGCAGCCACAGGCTGCAGCCAGCCAGCCATTTTTTATTCTTTGTTATTGTTACACTTCACTTTGTTTGAGCGATTGTTTGTAATGTAACAAGTAGTGTTTTCGTAATTTGTGATAAAAAAAAATGTGTTCTGAGTTCAGTTCGTCGCTTTATTGGTCTCTGTGACGAACTTAGATGTGTGTTGGGCATGTGATGTTTTGCAAACAAATGTGTACTTAAACGTGTTGATGATTGGCATACGAAAGGCAGAGGTAAATAAATTCTTTGAACATCACACATGATTTATGTATTTCGCCAACTATTAAAAGTCATCTATCCAGGGCATTAATTATAATAGGTCTATGTAAAAACTCTTTGGATTGTTGGTTGCTTCCATTCAAAATAATTAAGTAATAAGTGTAGAGGCCTCCATATCGACTGTGATTTTACGCGCAAAATGCCCATTTTCGCATTTTGTATTGTAGTAATTTTCCAGTTGTATATATAGTTTTTATCGAAATAGGATAATAAATGCATGCTTAATATTATGAATCTCCACTCTGCGAGAATAAGCTGAGTTCGGACGGCCGGCGCATCGCATTTTGTAGTAATTTTTTACTTAGTTGAATTTATAGTTTTCATCGAAAAATAGGATAATAAATTAATTAGAACATTTTTATTCCTCATGAAATAACAATTATTCTGGTATAAATTTTACTCAATAATATTATCGCAGATAAAAGAAATTCACAGTTAACTTAACGCGATTTTTGAAGTTATTTTGGTTTTGAATATCATTTTTTTACTATATAAAATCAATAATATTTAAAAATTCCGTGGCCGCTACGCATTATACGACGAGATAACATTCTCATTTGTTTAGAACAGTAGTTCAATCCAGGAGCTCAAAAAAGTGCCCTCGTGCAATTTATGAAAATCTTTCTCTGCAATTTTGGGTTTAAATAAAAAGTTAAGCGAAATTTACTAAAAGCGAGGCCGCTACGTACTATGCCAATAGCTATTCTACACTATTCAAGAAGTAAATACTGTTAATGTATTTTGGTTTTTGAGATAAAGAACGCCAAAATTGGCCGCAGTAATTTTTTTTTCCAAAAATTTTTCACAAAAATCACATTCAAGATGTAATAGAAGGTAATAGGCTGTTTTTTTTTACAAACGACAAGAACGTTTGGAATGCCACGGCCTACCTTTTTTTTATAAAAGAGGGAGGCAAACGAGCAGGCGGGTCACCTGATGGAGAGTAACCACCGCCGCCCATGGACACCCGCAAAACCAGAGGAATCGCAGACGCGTTGCCGGCCTTTAAGGGAGAAACCTATGACGATTTGAGTAAAAAATGTGGCTAGTGTCACAAATGGGCACCAACATTGTACCAGGTAGCAAGACTAGGAACTTCCGGTTTCGTGGCTTGCCCCAATCTGAAGCCCTAGGCACGCCACTGCTGCACAATGTGCTCAGCGTGACAGGTGGTGAATCCATCGCCGCTCTATGCTTATGGAAGTATGTGCAGTCTTTAGTCCGTTAGTCGCCTTTTACGACACCTAGGGAAGAGAGGGAGTGGTAGTATCCTTTCACCGCTACACGACACGGTTATGCGCTGTTATACGGTTATACACTGTTTATCTGCAACGAAATATTCATACAAAAATGAAGGGTTAATTAGAGACTATAGAAAATGAGGACCGAAGAAGCAGTTACTGCTTACGTTGTGCTGTAGTTGAAAGGTTGATCAAACACCTTTACGCGTTCCAAGTAAAATATTCTATCTCTTGCTTGTAAAAGTTTTATCTCTTGGTTGAGTCACAAAAGGGAGTAAAAGTGGAAAAATTCGACCACCGAGGTATAATTTACTTATTTATTTATTTATTAGGTACACAAAACAGATCGAAATTAAAAAATAACAAAAAAACGTCACAATATGTATAAGAGCTAAATTCCTATCTAAAACATCAGCACGATTAATAATAAGCGTCCATATTAAAGTTTATCTAATCTAAAACTGATATTCAATTAAAAACTAATTATATATACATAGAATGTAGAATAATTAAAATCAAACAAATCGAAAACTCATTCTAGTTTAATGTTGACAAATGTAAGAAGTTTTCTTAAAAAGTGGGAGATGCCGAGCCGAGAATTTCCCGGACATTTTTTAAAATTAATTTTAATTAAATTATTGCTAAAATCATAGAATAATAACGCACAGAAAGCGAGAACACGCATGCACGATAAATAAGGCCAGTAAAACCAAGCCACACTGACTTGGTACCGAAACGGTCCGCGTCATTATTAATAATCTAAACTTATCTATCTATCAACAGTTTCAATTTCCTTACTTTTGGGGCGAATCAGATTTTTCTAGCAACATTACTTGTACACTTGTGTGCGTGTCGCCGAGATAGTACGCGTATCTTACTCCTACATCCATTTTTTCTTATTTCACGCCATGACAGTTTTCTAATATGAGACTATCGTTCTATGCGTTATTATTCTATGGCTAAAATAATACATAATACACAAATTAGCGGTATCCATCCATTACACACACGCATCCAATTATCATCACAATAAATTGGCTATTTGACAGTTTTGGGAAAAGGATTTTAAAAATAGCAAACGCTTTTTCTATACCCCGTATAATATTTTATTTCTAGTAAAAGCTTTATTTGATTTCGTGCGAAAACGGTTGGTCAAGCACGTGACATTTAGCCCTGTGACGTCACACCACACTAGACAAAGAAAGGACATGGTTTTTTTGGTACTAAAATAAAAATAAATTGAACCAATACAATTTCCGCACCTCCTTATTCAGGAGACTAAATACTATTATCTTGAATAATTCCTAGATTTTAAAAGACCCCCGTTTTTTATTAAAAAATATATTTTTATTGTACGAAACTCACACTTTTCTATGTATCCGAACTTAAATTGTATGTATCCGAACGTAATTTCTTCATCTGCTTTTAATATGATGACAGTTTGTTGACATAACACTGACACTGACGGATGGTTGTAGGCTCAGAACAATATTTCTAATACCTATTAATCTTATAGATAACATCATCATCATCATCATCAATAATCATCATCAGCCTATATTAGTCCACTGCTGGACATAGGCCACCCCTAATGTGCGCCATTTCACCCTGTCTTCTTGGGCTTGCCGCATACAACCTATTTCAACTTACGTTGTACTATGTGGTTATTATTTGTGTTTGTGTGTATGTGCGCGAACGCTATCAAGCCGAGTGTTACTTTTTATAATCGTTGCTACAACAGTGAACAATGAAACACTTAACTCGGTGACTGACGCATAAGGTGGTATAATCCGCGCCATACTTCTAGCTCACTGTGAACCCGAGGCGATTAGCGTAATCGCGTCGCAATAGTACACTATCTCAGTATCTGCGGGACGTAAGCGGTTAGGGAGTGAATATGAATTCGTGGGTTTTGGTTTAGCAGTGGCAAGTACAGTCATGTGTACCTATATTTTATTTGGTCGTTTCGCGATATTAGGTTTTTGTTATTGTTTGTTATTACGTTAGGTACTGTTTTATGTTGTAGATTTTTAAAAGGTTTTAGTTAACTTTTTGAAAGGCTGTTAAAATGCCTAGACGTAATACAGTTTTATGTCGGCGAGCTAGAAAAAAAATATTTATAACGTATCGGAGTTTATAAAGAAAAAAGCTGACAAAAGTATATAAATTGACCTATAACATAGACATAAAAGAATTTCGGCTGTTACTAGATCAACATGGACAGTGCGCAGAATTATTGCAAAGCAAATATGTCAGATCTTTGTACAGTTTCCGTACTCCTCCTGATAAGAAAACACACAGTTTCCACAGCTTCTTAAAAATGTTATTTTTTTAAAATATATGTGTGCTTGATGTTCCCGCCAAAGCCGGGACGGCCATTCAAACCATACCGCCATCTGTAAGGCGGTTGACTCAGCGGTTGTTGACGACCGCGTCCGCCTATCTGCCGCGGCGCCACCGCTGCGCGACTCGCGGCCGCGCGCTTCGTGAATATACCGCGCCGACTCGTCTGCAAGCTAGCTAGCTACCGCGCACGCCACAGCCTTTGGTTAATAGTGACTCCTGAACCTAATGTGAAGAGAACGCCTAAATGCCCATTGTGTAGTGTAGTGACTGTGCGCCAGGAAACCCACCACTACATCGCCGCCCGTGGTCAGCTCGTCTCCCGGCTCCTGTGACTCATCATCCCTGTAAGTACTTCACTATCCATACCTACCCAGCCCACAACCTTTATTTCGTCGCTGTTACTGCGAACGCCTTTCGCCGTAACATTTTGGTCATCTTCGAGCCGGTAATATTAAATACCGGCGACCTTCCCGTAACCAGAACCTAACTTTCGTTTAATTTTCAATTTTAATACAGTCCGCTAAAGATAATTATTTCCGCCCATATTCTTATTCTATGTCTAAATCTTAAATCTAATTCCTACCATCATTTCTAAATTCATTTGTTTCCGTAACTTTACCTTTATCTCGTGGCGAAACGGCCTGCCCCAATAAAAGTTTTTGTCGGTACTCGTAAAACAATTGTGTTAGTATAGCTGGCCAACGTACACTTATATTATTTTATTTTTATTGTTGATTTTGTGTATGCATCCGATTGTCTGATCACAAATCGAAAGTGTGATGCAATGTTGTAATGTTGTTGTAATCTGAGCGGGCTTGTGTGTGTACCCAAATGATTTTTGCCTAATGATACGTTGTTCATAGTCCTAACGGTAAATTAGTAGTTAAATTATTACGTTACGTATGGTATTATGACGAGAGATTGCATTGTTATTTTTCCCGTTTTATTTTTTAAGGAATTTTTTATGTTCTTGTCGTGTTAAATCGGCTCAGATCTCGTGCATGCTCACCACGCGTGCCAAGTAGCGTGCTTTATTTTTTCGCTCGTGTTAATTTTATATCTATTTTTATTTTATTTTTTGCCTTTGCGATCGGCTCATTCTTTGTGCGTGCTCACCACATGAGCTTAGGGTGTTCATTTAGTTTCATCAGTTTTTTTTTATATCGCTTACGGCTATTTGCGTGCGTCGCCTTCGCTTCTACACACGTTTGCCCACTTGTGGGACACAGACAGAGTGTCCCAATTTTATTTTTTAATTAAGTTTTTATTATTTGTTTATTTTTAATTTTTTTTTGCGACCGACTCATTCTTTGCGCTAGTTTCCGCTACAGGTCTGCCCGACTGTGAGCGCCTTGCCCAATAGTGTGCTACGGATGACGTGATTTTTTTGTTGTTTTGTTTGTTTTTTGTTTTGCGGTCGGCTAATGTTACGTACGCGCGTTCAATAGAGACACAGACATACACATACACACACACGCGTTTGCCCACCCGTGGGCCATATACAAGGCGTCCCAACTTAGTTTTGCTTTCTTTATTGTTGCGTTAATTTTGGCCCATTTGCCATTACATTAGTAAACAAATACGTCCAGCCCAACTATAGAATATATACAGGGTGTTGTTCTTTTTACTGCCTTTAAATTTTTTTTTTTTTTTATTAGTTTTTTGTCTCCTTTCATTCATCGCGATGCCGACCAAGTCACAAGCCGCGATATTTAGGGAGGCCGCCAAAGCTATACACCAGCTCCTAGAGGTGGGATCAAGGATCATTGCTGGCGACACCAAACATTCCATAACGGAATTTAACGTGCGTTTCGCACAGATACAGGGCATAAAGGACAAGCTGGACTCAGTGTACTACAACATTCTCGACGAAGAGAACTTAGACGAGGGGGTTGAGAGGACATACACTGAGAACCACACAAAAGCCTCCGGGGCATACCTGGGGATACTTGTGGCTAGGGAGGAAATTTTACCCTCTTCCACGTCGTCCCCAACCCATAACGCTCAGCCCAGTCTCGGCGTCAATACGCCTACAGCCGTCCTCCCCAAGATAGCGCTGCCCAGGTTCAGCTCAAAGGTGGAGGACTGGCCCTCCTTTATTGCACTGTTCAGGAGTTTGACTGACGACATGGCGACCTTGTCGGAAGCAGTCAAGCTCCACTATCTCTTCTCAAGTCTCAGCGGTGAGGCATTAAGCATGGTGTCCCACCTAAAGGTCACCAATGAAAATTTTGCCGTGGCCATGGACATCCTTACAAAGCGGTACGAAAATCGCCGGGTTCTCATCGATAGTTTCGTCGACATAATCCTGGGGCTGCCGAGCATCCACACGCGCTCTAACATACGCACACTTTTCCTCACTCCGCTGGTGTCCGCCCAGTGTGCCCTTAGTAATTTGGATCTGCCCATAGGAGACGACTACGTGTTTGTGTCGATAGTGGTGCGAAAGCTTAAGGGTGAGCTCCGCACGTTATTTGAACGCAGACACGGGTCTAGCAGCACCCTGCCCACGTTGAGTGACCTCATCTCCTACCTCGAGGAGCACGCGCGCTGTGTGGAGACAGAGTTCTCCAACATAGCCCAGCCGCAGCCCATTCACGCCCTGCCCGGCCCTTCTCGTAGGCGCGCGCCTCCACAGTTGCCCCATCGCACTTATGCTCAGATGGCTCAGCAACAACCCGACCATTACCGTGGCCGCTCCTCAGCTCCATCGCCTCACCGCGCCTACGATCAGCCTACTCACCAACCGTCACGCCCAGCGCAGCAAATGCGTCACCGCCCATCCACCTTCCCGGCTCGCAGTCAGCCCTTCCCCGTCTACTCGGCCTTCCAGCAAAGCTGCTCCTCATCATCGTCCTCGTCCTCTTCCTCACGCTCGACGTCCTACTGTCCCTATTGTGCCACTAGGGGACATACGCTCATGACGTGCAGATGGTACAATGCCCAGCCAACACAGGGCCGTTGGGACTTTGTACAGGCACGCGAGCGCTGCCAGCGTTGTCTCGGCCGTCACTACGAGAGCGAGTGCAGGTCAAGGGGGGCATGCAAGGACTGTGGGAGCACGAACCACCACACGTCCCTCCATCGACCAGACGGCCAAACGCACTCAGCTCATTCGTCGTCTGTACATGTACCCCCACCACAGCTGACAGAGCACTCGAGGGAGCGTCCCAGACACAGCAGGCGGCACGAACCCGCACAGGCTAAACAGGTGCGACTCAGCTCTGCTCACAGAGCCAGCCCGCCCAGGTCCGGTTCGCCAGGTAGGCCCCGCGAACGCTGCCAGCAATTATGACTCCCAACTATCACAGAGCACCCTAGCGAAGAGGTAGATTTAGCCCATGCCCAGTCAACCCATGCCCACACAGCTGATACATACTCAGCTCATACAATTTCAGCTGATACTCAATCAGCTCACTCACCTTGTGTGCCCACTGGCACACCCATTTTGTTGCCAACCGTCTCACTAAGAGTCGCGGACGTACATGGCCATCTTCACACAGCCAGAGCTTTATTGGACTGTGGCAGTATGCTGACATTAATAACGTCACGCATGGCACGACTTTTGAACCTGCCATCAAAACCCACTTCTTTAAAAATTACAGGAGTTGGGAATCAGCACAAACATGAGTCAAAGGCGGCAATAACAATAGTATGCCGACCCACTCACAATGATACTCCTACAATCACTGCCACAGCTCACATTTTAAAAAACGTCACTGGCTACCTTCCCTTAGAGAAGGTACCAAACATTTCCCACGTACTGGGCCAGCCACCCATGCCATTGGCTGACCAGCTTTACCACACACCAGCCCCGATCGACCTCTTATTGGGGTCGGACGTTCTTGGCCAGGTGTTGGACGGGACTAAGGTCTCGTTGGGCCCGGGCAAGCCCATAGCCTTCGGCACGATTTTCGACTTCGCGTTGATAGGACCCATTGACGACTTGTATGCGCAGCCGGCGCAGCAGGTTAACTCAGCTCACGTCGTCAGCTCACAACCAGACTCAGCTGAATCAGCCCAGGACATACGTCAGAGTCTGGAAAGGTTCTGGGAGTCTGAGGAGCCCCTCCCTCAATCTCACACTCATAATGATCCCCTGGAGGAACAATGCGAGGAAATCTTCCGCTCTACCACTACACGCGATCCCTCAGGCAGATATACGGTTGCTCTGCCCTTTCTAAAGGACGCCCCTCAAATAGGTAAAACTCACCCTATCGCATTACGCAGATTCCTCAATATTGAGAAGAAGCTAATGGCGAACCCGTCTCTGCGTTCTAAATACGTCGACTTCATGGCCGAATACATCGACTTAGGGCACATGGCTCCCTGTCACCCAAATACATTCGCCCATAAACCTCACTTCTACATCCCTCACCATGGCGTATTTAAGTCAGGGTCGGACAAGCTGCGCATTGTTTTTGATGGTAGCTGCAAAAGCTCCAATGGTGTCAGCATAAATGAATGCCTACACACAGGCCCCGCCCTTCAACAGGACATTGTGGACATCATCATGTCCTTCAGAACGCATCCAGTCGTTTTCAGCACTGACATCCAGAGGATGATCAGAAATGTGCTGGTTGCCCCAGACCAGAGACGGTATCAGCTGATACTATGGCGGTCCTCACCAGATCACCCTCTGCTCACCTACGCCCTCAATACAGTCACCTACGGCTTAAGATCAAGCCCATACCATGCAATCCGCACTCTGCTCCAGCTGGCTGATGATGAAGGCCATCGCTACCCTGGAGCCGCTCAGGTTCTTCGCAAGTCTATCTTCGTTGATGACATCTTGTGTGGCCATGACACGGTTGAATCCGCCCAAGCACTTCAGGACGAGTTGATAAGTCTGCTAGACCTAGGCGGCTTTCAGCTCAGTAAGTGGACATCTAACTCGCCTAAGCTGCTGTAGAGATTTCCCGACAACCAATGCGACATGCCCAAGGACTTCGACATGAACCCAGAATCCACGTCCATTAAGGTCTTGGGTATACAGTGGAGCCCTCAGTCAGACGAGTTCACCTACCGCATCTCTCTGCCCCCCATCACACATGTCACAAAGCGGTCTATTTTAAGCACCGTAGCCTCACTTTATGACCCAAACGGCTGGGTTTCTCCCGTTATCTTCCGCGCAAAGCTGCTGCTTCAGCAATTGTGGCTACTGAAGCTGGAATGGGATGAGCCCACTCCCTCTGAAGTACAAACGGAGTGGCACCACATCTCAGAGGATCTGCCGCTGTTGTCTAGCATTCGCTTCCCTCGGCACATTTGTGCAAACAAAGGCTCAGCTGCATACTCGCTTCACGGGTTTGCAGATGCCTCTGAAGCCGGGTTTGCCGCCGTTGTTTACCTCCATGAGCTCGATGCCTCCGGAGATACTTTGGTACACTTGATTGTCGCCAAGTCGCGAGTCGCACCAATCAAGAATCGCCTCACAATCCCCAAGTTAGAGTTGTCGGCCGCCACTCTACTCTCCCAGCTCATGATCCGTGTGTCGGTTCAGTTATCGGCCCATATCAGTATACAACAACACATATGTTGGTCAGACAGTACGATAGTCCTGGCCTGGCTCAATACACCGCCTCACCGTCTTCAACCCTTTGAAGCCAACAGGGTAGTCAAAATCAGCTCAGGCTCACCAGAATGTACCTGGCGACACGTACCTTCCGAGCTCAACCCGGCAGATTGCGCAAGCAGAGGAATGTCTGCGCAATCCCTGTCAGCCCACGACCTATGGTGGTCTCCCACGTGGCTTGGACAGCCTTGTGAGTCTTGGCCTGCGATGCCCTTAGCTCTGGGCCATCACGCCCTGCCCGGCCTTAAGCCCAAACACGTCCCGTCACTGGTCACAGTGCCCGGTCTTGACTTTGGCCTGCTCACTCGGTTCAGTTCACTAGACAAGCTCGTCGGAGTGACAGCTTATCTAAAACGCTTTCTGCACAACTGCAGACACCACCCAGATTCGCGACGCTCAGGCCCCTTGTACGTCAGTGAACGAAGAGAGGCCCTACTTTACTGGGTGCGCAGTGTTCAGCACAATGAATTTGCAGAGGACATCCACCGCCTTCAAACTGGCAAAATCTGCTCCGTCAGACTCCAGCGGCTGTCACCTCTCATTAAAGATGAGCTCCTTAGAGTTGGTGGACGACTGTCCCATGCGTCAATCCGATATGACGCGCAGCATCCGCTCATATTTCCCAGCTTTAGCCCACTTGTAGACCTGATCATTGACCACTACCACAAAATACACTGCCACCCTGGCGCTGACACCTTACACGCAATCCTACGCCAACAATTTTGGATATTGTCCGCGCGCCGTATTATTAGACACCGAGTCTTTAAATGCATTAGATGCTTTCGATGCCGGGCCCAGCCGCAAGCGCCCTTCATGGCTGACCTGCCAGCCGATAGAGTTACGCCTCAGCCAGTATTTAGTCAAGTCACGACCGATTTTGCCGGCCCATTCCTCGTTAAATCTAGTACCCTACGTAATGTTAAACTCTTAAAAGCGTACTTTTGTATATTCGTGTGCCTCTCGACTAAGGCGGTTAATTTGGAACCGGTCTCGGACCTCAGCACGGAAGCGTTCCTCGCGGCATTACAGCGTTTTATAGCACGCCGCGGTGCCCCGGTTCTCATCCGCTCGGACTGCGGTACAAATTATGTAGGTGCTAGAAATCAGCTCATCGAAGTACAAAACTTTCTTGCCTTGAATAATGACACGATTGCGCACAAGCTCGGTGGTCAGCACATTACTTGGTTGTTGAACGTCCCTAAGGGACCATGGTTCGGTGCGTTACATGAGATCAACGTAAAATCAACAAAGCAACTTTTATATCGCGTAATTGGCGAACAACACCTCACATTCGAGGAATTCTCCACACTTTTAGCTCGGATCGAAGCGGTCCTTAACTCAAGACCTCTCTGCCCACTTTCGTCTGATCCCTCAGACTTTGAGCAGCTTACAGCCGGACATTTCCTCATAGGCCGCCCACTAACGGCCCTTCCCGAACTATCCGTGGAAGATAGGCCGATCTCCACACGTAGGCGATTCCAGATGGTACAGGCCCTTTCCCAGCGCTTCTGGACGCTGTAGACCCAATCCTACCTTCATACCCTCCAAACCCGCTCCAAATGGTTGTCCCCATCCTCCCCTCCCCGAGTTGGCGAGCTCGTCCTCATCAAGGAGGACAACCTGCCTGCCCTCCAATGGAGACTGGGGCGCATTGCTCGCACCCTGCCTGGGAAGGATGGCGTCGTGCGGGTGGTAGACCTGGACACCGCGAATGGACATCTTCGGAGGCCTGTATTCCGGATCGCCAGGCTCCCATTGGATGAGCCCACCCTTGCCCCCGGAGGATGTTCCCGCCAAAGCCGGGACGGCCATTCAAACCATACCGCCATCTGTAAGGCGGTTGACTCAGCGGTTGTTGACGACCGCGTCCGCCTATCTGCCGCGGCGCCACCGCTGCGCGACTCGCGGCCGCGCGCTTCGTGAATATACCGCGCCGACTCGTCTGCAAGCTAGCTAGCTACCGCGCACGCCACAGCCTTTGGTTAATAGTGACTCCTGAACCTAATGTGAAGAGAACGCCTAAATGCCCATTGTGTAGTGTAGTGACTGTGCGCCAGGAAACCCACCACTACATCGCCGCCCGTGGTCAGCTCGTCTCCCGGCTCCTGTGACTCATCATCCCTGTAAGTACTTCACTATCCATACCTACCCAGCCCACAACCTTTATTTCGTCGCTGTTACTGCGAACGCCTTTCGCCGTAACACTTATAATTTAATTGTTGTAATTAATTTATCCTGGTTAATTTTGGATATTAAAAAATAAATAAAACCCTAAGTAATTGATAAATTATCTTGATCTTATTTTATAATTTAAGCACTTTTTATTCTTTCTCTCTCACCAAAATTCCATCAAGAAATCTAGCGGGTGCTGATATGACATCCTGATGCCGGGCCCAAGCCAGATACCATACCATCGTCATGACATGAGCACAACTACCAACTGTACGTTTGCCTATAATGCATGAGCAATAGTACCCACAGATTTTTTCCTGCCAATTAATGTTATTTGGGTTTAGCAGGATGTATGTGTAGTACACTTTATTACCTTGATGACGGGATTTGATTCTTCCTCGTATCAGAACTGTCTCATGTGATGACGATGATTTTCCTGGCACATTTGTGCTAGTGATATCATCACTCACTTCTACAACAAATGTACCGTTAGTTCGAATATGTTCCCCGTAGTAGGACCTAGCCTGTTTAATTTGGTAGGTCCCTAAAGCAAACAAAATCAAATCTGACATTTCCATTTGAGGGAACATATTTATTTCCGGTATCTGAGCGTTTATTCTAATGAAGTTAGCCCTGTGTCGATTTAAGTTTAATCTTTCTACATGATCAGCTAAGTAATTAGGTAAGTTTAATTTATTCAAGGCTCTTTTTAAAATTAGTCCAGCATCAGGACGGTCAGTTATAACAGGATGAAAATTGTTTATTAATGCAGCTGCAATTTTAAAATCTGACATCAAATGTTTGCACATTTTATTAAAATAATTATTCCTAAATATTTTGTAATCCCGTTTAAACCGACCGTTCACAACTTCAACCACCCATCTACGTAAAGTGACCAATCTAGACTTATTAGCTTTTAGTGTGGATAGTTGAGGACCTTCATTTGCACTACGTGTCTCAGGCTTGTAGATTGAGTATCCTAAAGACCGGAGTGATGGAAGAGAATCTCTAAATCCACGGTCCAATATAAATACATCATTTTGTTGAAAGTAATTTCTTAGATCAGAATTAGGGTTCTCAAACAACATTTTCATTATATCCGCATCAGATGTTGTGGCTGGGTATGGCCCATATACATCTAAAATATGACCATCGGTGGCCACAATTAAGAATGGCTTAACTAAATTACGGAATTTATGGAGACTGTATGTCTTTTTCTGGAAGAGATAATTTGATGATTTTTGAATATAAATATAAGTACCATCAAAAATTGCTATAAGATTATTCGAGGTTGTTCCAAAGAGCCCTTGTGGTATTGAAAGATTCCTAGATTGGAATTCTTCCCTTGTTATATGCTCTGTGCCTAAATGTAGTGGAACATAATTGGATATTAAACAATTTGTTGTTTTATTTGTGTAAGATTTAACAACACTCGTAGTTATTTGAAAAATACTTGCGATTCGGGAAAATGGTTCTCCTGTTCTAATTTTAACATGGTACAAGCCTATTGCACATTTTTTCTTTTTCAAGTTATCTAAACTATTCTCAATTGTACGAAACAGTAGCATGAAGTTCAGTATTGTAAGTCCTGTCCAGTATTGACACAGGCCATCATTCATGTTTTCGACATCTTCGAAATTAAACACTTCCGTACTGTTTTCTGAGAAGTAACTTAACATCTCTTCAATTTGTGAAGAAGTAAATTCATTCATGAATTCATATTCATTGAGTATTTCCAAATTGTACAGACGTATATGTTTCTGACACACACGTGAATTTGAAGTAACAAATACTTTATAATTTACCAAAATATTTTTTTTTACATACACAGGAACACGTTGGAGCTGTTCATTAAAGCATTCTGGCACAAAACAATGATTGGGAGTGTCTGGAGTGCGAGTATATAAACTAAGATTTATTCGTTGAACACTTAGTTATTGTGGCTCATTATTATCTTGTTCTGGCACTGGCTCAACAATTTCTTGAGGCACAGGTTCCTGGACAATTTCTATAGTAGTATTGGCATGCTCTGCGGTGAGCATGTTGCCAACAGGCATTACAAATTCTAGCATCTTGAGGAATCTAAAACAATTAGAATCAATTCTTAATTCAATCTATTTGTTCTTAAAATCTACTTAAAGGATTAAGCTTGTCTGTTGCCACTTGGATGTAGATAAGCAAAACATATCTAACCCACAAATGAAACAATACCATAGTAAAGTATACAGAAAGATTTAAAAATGGATCTTATATAAACCCTTCAAAAGATCAATTTCTAAGTCTTAACTTGATTAAGACACATTTGTGGGTTTGATCCATTTTGCATAACCACATTTAATACACAATTAATTTTTCTGATCAATTAATTGATTTCAAAATCACAATATGAAAAAGACAACAATACAAAAATTAATAATTCTTAAGTGAATAAGAAACATATTCTTTTTAAATTGACTCTAGCTAGGTGTGCTAGGAGACGCCCCCGGCAAAAATCCGTTGTCTCTTACTCGTAACACAAACATTCAGTTGCTTACTTTGATACCACGACAATTGGTGTGGGCAAACATTCATATTTTATATTAATATAATATTCTTTTATTGATATACATACCTCACGAGGAAGGAAAAGTCCTGCCACATAAGTCCTTTCAGGATTTCCCTCAGGCAAAGGACGAGAGCGTCTTCCACTTCTTGGTACTATAGAAATTCAACAGCTTACACAAATCAATTGATGTCCAACTTGCTGCTCAGGTGTACCTTGGTTATGAATTGATTCAGCAATAACCAAATCAAAGCATTCTTCACACAATTGGTCTGCATTTGATACCTAAAACAAAATATTAATTATTTGAATAAAGACCAATAAACAATGTTCATAATATTTTGCTTTCAACACCCCTAATGTGGTGTTGATAAATAAGGGAAAATAAGTCAGAATTAAGGTTGAAATAGTAAGTATGGGTTACAGCAACCACTGAGTAACTTATCGCTGTATGAGAAGGATAGATGTTGCATAACAAATATAACAGTGAAGTTACTGACCTCTCGAGCAGTCCACTCTTCAATTATAGAAACACTTTCTGGAGCCATGTCTAATATGTCAAAAGATTGGCTATTCGCTCTTAAAGCTATGTTGCAGTTACACAGTGCCATGGTTATTATAAGAATAGCCAAGTGAATCTGAAAATAAACCAAAAACGATAAATCATAAGATACGCCTGTAGGTACAGTCCGCACAGTCTGAATAGGTTCAACTTGGATGTAGTGCAAGGAGTTTTAGAATAGGTTATAAAATACACACGAAAAACGTATCAGGCTGTAAGGTCATACATTATACACAAAAAACGGTATCAGGCTACGTTAAAATCTACATCAAAACATAAAAAGTAAGAATCATCAGTAACTAACCAACTGACTTTGGAAGAAACGCAGATTTCAAATCGTTTGGCAAAATCGCGAGTCCAAAAGCACAGCACAGTCAACGTCAGGCAAGGTTCAAGTCAGGGGAAGAAAAACAGGTTTCAAATCGTTCGGCAAATTCGAGAGTCCAGAAGCACAGCACAGTCAACGTTAGGCAAGGTTCAAGTTAGGGGAGTAAGCTTAGGTCGTAAAAGATCTCAAAACAATAAACGCAACGAAACACAACGAGCAAGTAGAACGTGTGGTAGCCGTCTGATCATGTGATCTGATGGATGACATTATTTCAATATTGAAAAGTGACGTTTTCAAAACGTCATACATACGTCATTAATTGCGTATTATTATCGAACAAGTAACTATTCTAATACTTAGATTGAAAAAGACACCCTGACTATTTGTATAGCGCTGTCTCTTTCACACAGCGCTTACAGCAAAAATAAAACGTTGTTCATTTGAATCACAGGTGTTGCCAATTAAATAGACTGTTGCTATTTAAAGCAAAAAAAATAAACTTGTTTTATTAAATAATAAAAAAACGGGGGTCTTTAAAATATTTTTGCTTTCATTTATGAGATAGAGATAATTTAGTCTTCTGATTTTAACATAACATGCTTTGGTTCAAAGAGTTTTGATTTTAGTACCAAGCTCCATACAAAAAAAACCATGTCCTTATCTTGAAACCTGACAGATATTTTTTGTATATTTTGTGAAATGTGACGTCACACGATGCTCAAACATGGCCGCCCGTGTTTCGGGTCTTGTAATCCACCTTAGATTAAAACAAAAAGGGAAGATACGGCATGCTCCTACTTGTAGTCATTCAAAATATAGTCCTACTCAACTACTTAAGCAAACACTCACACACGCACACCTATAAAGTGTAAATCGAGCGAGCGAGACAAAGCGGTATGTTTCAACATCAGCGCGAGGGAGTCAGCAAGTAGCGCGTTGATGTCTCGGTCGCTTCGCAACAGACGAGTACGTACGACCGATTCCGACGCCACTGCGGAGTAGCGTCTTTCTCTTTTCCACACAGTAGAATATCTGCAATAGAGCGATGTAGCCTGTTCGCTCGGCAAATTGTGACTGAAGTGAAATTGTGCCTTTAGGCCTAATTTTGGCGGCTCACTCACGAGACGCTAATGCCGTATCTTCCCTTTTTGTTTTAATCTAAGTAATCCACAGATAAAAAATCGCAAATTTATTTTATAAAAATAAAATATTTACAAGTTATCTTATTAAAAAAAAGTATTGGATAATTATCGTTAAATTAAAAACTACCCTATCCTACATATTTTATTGTTACAACTGTCAAATAGCCAATTATAATGATAAGTCCGACTCGTGAACATAGCATACTAAAGAGAGATAAAAACTTCTTCATTAGTTAAGGGATATCGAATCTATCTGTCTACTATTTGTCGCCATTTTTAATTCAAAAGATTCTGAGTTAGTAACTGTTAAGTGAACTGCAAATACCAAACTAAGTAGTCTGCGATATTTGAACGCAGTCTGAACCCAAGAGATTGGAAAGAAGTTTGTAGAATTATGTAGGTATACTACTATATACCTTAAAATTATATCTTAATTGAGAGTCAAACATATTCAGAAGACGAGTATATTAAAGTCATAACGTACTATGAATATTAAATCTATTTGAATGGAATATATTTTGTGAATTATATTATATTTAGTATTTAAGGTGACTGCTAGAAACCGCAATAAACTTCAAGGACTGGTCTGGTCAAGTGTTTTTGAAAAAAATGGTCTCATTGCAGACTAACGTAGGTACTTATCGCCCAGCTGACGCGAACGGGTCAACAGACGGTCGGCCGGGCGGCCGTTGACCGGGCGTTGTAAATAATCGTTATTTTTAAATGTTTTTCATTCATTGTTTCTTATGTTATTGCTTTAAAATAAATTAGATACTCAAAGAATATCTAATAAAAATCCACAAAATTAATTATTAAATGAAAAATGAAAAAACACGAATTCCGTTTTTTGTAATTTTTGTCATGTTTAAAACACTTTACCTGACCAGCCCTTGAAGTTTCTTGCGGTTTCTAGCAGTCACCTTATATAGGTATATTGAGCCAGCATGATAGTTTATGACCCCAAGTGATGGTTTCCAATTGGAAATGCCTGTACAAAGCAGAAGGACGTTTTATAGGCTGATGATGACGATGATAGGTACATTAAAAAGTTAAAAATAACATTAGATAAAAACGCGAAAGTTTGTAAGTATGGATGGATGTTTGTTACTCTTTCACGAAAAAACTACATAATGGATTAAGATGAAATTTGGCACATAGATAGTTTATAACCTGGATTAACACCTATGATACTTTTTATGCAGATATTCCCACGGGAACGGGAACCACGTAGGTGAAACCGCGAGCGGCCGCTAGTGTATAATAAAGACGTTGGCAACTGCAATAAAAGAGTGCAACAATTCTATAATATGATAAAAGTATGTATATCAACAACAACAATATCAATAACTGTTTTTTCTATTTCTATTTTTAACGCATCACTTTTCAAATTGTCTCAAGAAGTCCGTGTCAGATCTCAGTAAAGTACTAAGACTTTTTTTTTAAAGTGTCCCACAATAAGTACATCTAAGTAAGTACTCTAAGAAATTAAGTATTAGGTATAGTTTTTTTTTTGATAGTGTCACACAATAACATCTACTTTACTCTTAGAAATTAACTATTAGGTAAAGTACTTCTCTTGACTATCTCTTTTTCTTGGCATTGGCTAAAGGTGCTAACCGCACCAAGTCATTATATAGGAAAAAGTAAGTACCTAAGTTCATTAGTAGGTAGTATGAGGCCATAAAAATGTTGGCAAATAAGTACAGATGACCTCAGAAGTAGTTAAACACTTTTGAACCATTTCAAAGTTACACGATTGGAACGTTCGCCCTCGTGCAACCATTATGTACGAACGTGGCAATTGGTATGACATGGTACTATCTCACTAAGCTACTTCTAAAGGCCGACCGTACCATTGATATGGAAATTTTATGTCGGTAACACGTAGTTTTTCTAGCGGAAAAGGCTAGCCTCCAGATTCTGCGAAGTCATTAGTGCCAACGTTGGAACATTCATTAATCAAGCGGTCTATAGTGTTACAGCAAAGTACTGAAACTGATTTACATATGCGATGAAGTCTAGGTACATATATATAATCACGGCTACTGCACATGTGCTTAGCGTGAGAGTTGGTAAGCCCATCGCTGCTCTATGCTGTTGAATGTATGTGCAGTCTTTAGCCCGTTATTCGCCTTTTACGACAATCAAGGGAAGAGAGGGGATGGTAGTATTCTTTCACCACTACGTGACACGGTTAAGGCTTTAAGCTGTTTACAAACTAAGCTTTAATAACACCCTCTTTTTCGTCTTATGTTAATAAAATAGTGAAGACATGTTGTCAATTCTGCAAAAGATTAACCCTTTTCCCTTAGGTGTCGTAAAAGACGACTAGCGGACTAAACACTACAGCATAGAGCGGTGATATGCTCAGCTCACCACCTGTCTCGCTGAGCACATGTGCAGTCGATATTTGGTGAAAAGTGGACTATATGGTGGAGGACTGTTTTTGCGGTCCTCATTGCCTAGTCTCTGACTTATCCTTCGGGGATAATAGTCATGATTGTATTTGTATATAGAGCAATGGAAATGTGTCAAGATCATATCAAATATTAAGCTTTGGTCTTTCCCTCCAGGATTCGGGCTTCATGTATGTATGTATTTATGAATAATATGACAATTAATATGGCTTTCCAGAAACTGAAAAAATTACGGCGAGTAATGAAATCGTACAAAAACCACATCATAATAATTAATTACTTAGACTATTTAATTAAAACTTATACCGACTTTCCGTATTTGCGGGCAAATATTGAACGTTGACCGTAGATATTCGCTTAATTGTGATATAATTAAAAAGTTTTCGTGATTCCCTAAATTAGATAAAAATATTCTGCTATATAAAACCAAAGGTTGTTTGGTTTTAAATTATACCTACATACTTTGTAACGCCTATTCGTCTTATCTATGTATGGATCTTTCGGCAAATTCATTAAATCTAAAAATTGTGTTACATTTTAATTGAGAACATTTAATTCCATTTCATTTTTAAATCATTAGATTAGATTAGATAACTCTTTTATTGCAACAGTTTACATATACAAAACATGAAAATAGGTAAAATACATAGTCACAATTTGGTGGTCTTATCGATATGAAGCGATTTCTTCCAGACAACCAGTCAATCATTTATTTTTAATTGATTAAATAAGTAACTGTTTGACACTTATTACGTTATAAATTTATGGTACTTATATACAATTTAATTTAATTGGTAATTAATAATAATTTTTTATCTGTAAGTATTTTGTTTGGTTTTTTATTCTAAATTATTTATTGAAATGTAATTGGTTTTGTAATATGTTAATTAAATACTTACTATTAGTTTTTAAGTTTTACTAACAATAATGGATCATTGTTGTCTATTCAATAAATATTACTATTATTATAGCTGTATCCGCGTTCCGCGGAGTTTTAATATGAAATAATATACATGAGATACTATCTAATCCTACATCTAACCTGTGATAGCGGTGTGCTGCATAACTCAGCAGGGAGCCCCCGAATCTTCTTGGTTTGTCGACCGTTGTCACTCAACATCAATTAAGATTATAAATTAATTGTCAACATATATTTTAACCGTGTAGCGTAGCGCTGAAAGAATACTACCACCCTCTCTCTTTCTTTGGGTGTCGTAAAAGGCGACTAACGGACTAAAGACTGCACATACTTCCAACAGCATAGAGCGGCGATAAGCTCACCACCTATCACGCTTAGCACAGTTATTTTGTGAAAAGTGGACTATGGCAGAGGACTGCTTTTGCCGTACTCATTGACCCTAGTCTTTGACTAAACCTTCGGGGATAAAGGTCGTGACTTTATGTATATATTACGTTAACTAATGTATTTTTGGTGTTGCAATTAATAATTACCTACCTGTCTATCTATATTTAACTCAAACTTCACAACGGCGCCGAACGATGCCTTATACATCTCACTCGCAGAACTTTCGTGAAATCGCCCATCAAACTTGCCTCCAGCTGCCGTAACGCCACATAATATAGATAATAGTTTAGCGTAACAATGCTTCTGACATTGACGTTTGTGAAACAACTGAGTTGTGGCTCACCGACCGACACATCAAGTTACGTATGCCATGTATCTATAGGTTCGGAGTTTCTCTCGTGTTCTTTTAGCTACAACACGTGTTGTGAGACTCCATTTTAATTCAATCTACCGTACAATACTAAGTGCACTTTAAATTATAAACCACTTGAAATTGGCTTAATGGTAAACGCGAAACCATTAATTATGTTATAACAATTAAATCTAAAACTAGATGCTCAACACATACATATAATCACGACTATTATCCCCGAAGGGTTAGTCAGGGAATAGGCAATGAAAAATCCACTTTTCACCAAATACTGACTGCACATGTGCTCAGCGTGACAGATGATTGACCTATTGCCTTGGACCCTGTATAATCAAGGAGGCTTTCGAGGTACCTACCCATAATTTATTTATTTATTTTCAGCCATGGTCATTCCACTGCAGGGATAATATAAGAAAAAATAATAAAACATTTATATCGTGAACGGGTGAAGGGTTTTACAACCCTAGAGCGTGTCTTCAAGCTCAAAGCTCGTTTTAAAGCAAAGGGAAACATATCGAGAGACGAATTCATAATGAATACACAAATGATGTTAATTAGTGGAGAATTGACTGTTGGTCATTTTTAGAACGCCTGAGATAAATTTTTAAGATATGAACAGTTTCTGCTTTAATTGTACTTTTTTCTATGTCTTTTCCAGCTGTCAAATAAGTCTGAACAACGGGAAAAAAAACTCCCGTTGGTGAGAGTAGTCTGACTATCAATCTGACCAGTGGGAAACACTGGCTAATATCACCCTCTTTTTCGTTGGAGGTTAATAAAATAGAGTAATTTCGTTGTCAATTCTACAAAAGATTAACGTCACCAAAATATAGTAATTGGATAACATTTTAATTTGCAAGCATACACATACAAGCGAGGCCTTTGCCCTGCACTGGGACGACTGCGGCTAAAAACAAATCAAATCAAAACATAATTTCTTTAACCCTTAACCGGAATCGCTATTTTGACCAACGTAACTGGAATCGTGGGTCCAAATCGACCCATCAATTAAAATGTAATGTATTTTGAAAAATACATATAACTAACACTTGAATTAGGTATAGGGGTATTAAAACAAGTTTTATGAAATATATAAATCAACTTTTATTTCTCAACATCACTAAATTATATACTTTTTTAACATAGAGATCATAGGTTACAAATTTGGTACCAATTTTTGGCCTCCTTCTTTGACATCTTAAAAAGTACAAAAAAAATTAAAATAAAAACAATCTTATAATTCTACAGGGCTTTAGGTATCTTTCCGTTAACAAAAAACTAAATTATCTATTATATCACTGAAAAACAAAAAAAATGACAGCCTATTATATAGGTATAAAAAATATTAATCAATAATCAGCCTTTTTTTCTATTATGTATGGCATTTGCTACACAACGATTTTTTCTTGCCTCTGTAATAATTCCTGGAAGACTGTGAATTATCTTCTTCTACACTTTCTTCTACGACATTGTGGTCAGATGAAGTGTCACTTGAATGTGAAGCGGACTCATCTTCCAGATTTCCATTATCGCTTATGATATCTTCATCACAAGCTTCGAAATCACTTAAAGGTTCTGGTTCTGAGTCAAATTCATCCAACAACAGTTCCTCGATATCGTTTACCGTGAGATTACGCGCCATCGTTGCAAGAAGTATCTAAAACAATACAAAATAATATTAAGAAAAAAATACTTAACTGGAATCGTGGGTCCAATTGGACCCGAAGTCGACCCGTACCTCCAGTTCCAGTGAATTCCAAGCGCCGCGCGTCCGGCACCCGCCGCAGCTAGCGACGTAATGACATTAGCTTGGCGCGCAAAAATGTAGCTGCGCGCGATTCAAATTTAAACGGTTTTTTTGACGTTGTCGGGTCCAAATGGACCCACGATTCCGGTTAAGGGTCATTCAAGTAAACTTAAAATAAGCATTTTTGAATCGTCTAACAACAACAACATACACTCATTTACAAATAACGTATTCACTCACTATTTATCCCTAAAGGGTTTTTTTTATCATGGCTGCTCCCGCTTTTTGGCAGGTTTTTGTTTTGTCTTCTTATTTTCTTTTCTTTCTATTTTTGGACGTTATTATAGCCGCCCCATGAGCACGGATCTTTTATCGACCGATAAAGTGACATTAGACGATAAAATTTGACAGTTCATGTACGGCCGATGTCAATTTGTCGACATCTAATGTCACTTTATCGGTCGATAACAAATCCGTGCTCGCACTGCTGGTCATGTATATGGTCAGTCGTTTCTAGAGTTGGACATTTTTATGGCTGGTCAAACAACTGATAGGACTATTTTGAAACGATGGACGTTTTTATTTTTAGAGGTAAGTCGCGCAAAGGTTAAAAACATTTTTTATTCCTTTGCGCGACTTATGTCTAATAAGAAAAACGTCCTAAAATACGAATGTCCAAAGGCATGTCCGTGTGATAAAATTATCCAACCATACAAATGTCCAATAATAATATTGCCCATATATAAAAAAAAATTGGTTGCCTGTAAAGTCGGTATACGGGCGAAAGTTTTACGTGACAACGACTTTGAGTGGTAAAATAATTTTAATGTGAATATTCATTCGTATAGTAGGAAGAAGGATGAAATAATATGGAAGGGACGCGTGCCTTTCACTTTTTATGTCTGTCTCTCTCGCTCTTAGGCGGGCTAACCATGCCCGAGTGGAAGGGACGCGTGCCTCTCACTCGCTCTCATTGTGAGCGCATAACGTGAGCGGAGCGTAACGCAGTTTCTTGAAGTGTCACCCGGCAAACCAATTTATAAGACGTTGTCACGTCAAAATTTCCTATAATAAAATTGTTCAAATTTAAAAATTACCAGTAATAATATTGCCCTACCCTAGTAAATAAGCTTGAGCTTTAAGAGCTCTCCATTCCTATGTTTCTTTTCTTTTCCTTTATATTTTTCTTTTCTTTTGCATTTTTTTCTATTTATCTCTTTTCTTTTTTATATTTTTTATTCACATACAATTCTTTCCCTAAAGGGAACAGAGACTTCAATGGCAATGAGGATCACAAAAGGAGTGCACATCCACAATGCACGTCTTAACAAATAACAATTTTACTGCGCATGAGCTCAGCATGATAGGTGACGCCCACCGCCAGTTTCTTCATCATCATTGTTGGATGTAAGAGCAGCTTTCAGACCGTTAGTCGCTTCTTACGAGACCCAAGAGAGGAGATGGTTTACAGTCACTCGCGTCCGTAGGTTTACCCTTGAGACCCTACACGTGACCCCTGGGTGGTGCTAAATGAGTGACACTGTCGGAGTGGCAGAGCCACGCTGCGTTGCGGCACGAATTGGGTCGACACTTAGTTGCTTTGTTTTGTCAGATAAGTGAATGAACTGGAGGCCCATCTCTGTCTACTCCTCTCTTACAATTCCTACTAATTTTTCAAACGTAATACTCTTTCCTCAAAGTCCTGTAACGCATCTGTGACTCTACTTGTTTTGCGGGTGTCCATAGGCGGTGGGGATTACTTTCCATCAGGTAACCCGAGTACCCGCTTGCCTCCTTTTCTCATAAAAAAATATATACATACAGGGATAATTTTGGACACCCCGCCAAAAGTAAATATGAGGTAAAAAAGTAATAATAAAAAAAATTACGTAAAATAATGATTTTTTTCTTTTTTTTAAATACAATTTTTTGTCTGCTTTTTATATCCTATAGTTCTAGGTGCGTGCGCTTGCTGTCATTGGTATACGGGGTGAGCTATAACGGTCACTCGCATGCGCTTTGATAACCGCGATAGGCCGCGCGCTAGGTGACAATAATTTTAATTTTCTTAAGGAAAAGTTTTGAAAAAAATGTAAAAAAAAAGGTTTTTATTTCATTATTTGGTTATACTGCTGCTATAGGATTACGTTAAAAAAATTTGGCGGGGTGTACAAAATTAACCCTGTATATACATAACTAGCGGCCGCTCGCGGTTTTACCCGCGTGGTTCCCGTTCCAGGGGGAATATCGGTATAAAAAGTATCGTATTTTTAATCCAGGTTATAAACTACGTGTATGCCGAATTTCATCCAAATCCATTCAGTAGTTTTTACGTGAAAGAGTAACAAACATCCATCCATACTTACAAACTTTCGCGTTTATAATATTAGTAGGATGAGCCGCAGCTCCCTCTACCGACTAGTAATAGGATCACGTTTTAAAATTTTCGTTCCGTATGAGGCAGCATTCTTCCACATTTGCAGAAAATCGGTAATGTCAGGTCGTTAGTAGGAATCGCATCGTTAGCAAACTTGGAGTTGTTCCATGTCGTTTGGATTCGAGAATGTTAGATTTACGTCAGTCTGTGACGTCATTTGAATGCAGGTGGTGGCTTTAGCATAATTCAAACGATATGTTACTTGCTCGAATAATAACGGAAGTTTCAATATTATATTACCTAATAGTGGATATCCGACAATCTGACATGATTTAGAAAACAAAAAAAATTACATGAATGATTGAAACTGAAAATTTAATTATCTAAATAAAAGGTGTCTTTTAGCTAAGGGATTATACAGGGTATTTGGTAATAATGGCTAATTATAATCCCCCAGCCTATTAACCCTTTGAGCACCGTAAAGCCAGACACAATTGAAAATCAATTGTTTCGCACCGCCGGCGGTCTTATGATACTTGACCTATTAAGTGTAAGGTAAAGTGTATGCTTATAAGAAGAATAATTGATTGTTAAACTCATGATGTATTTTGTTAAAGTTAATGTTAATGTTTATAATAATATTTGTGTACATTGCATGCCCGATCATGGTCAAACTGTTGATACTATTTAGTTATTTTAAGAACTTGTTACACAGTTTAAGCAATAAAGATATTCTATTCTATTCTAAGAACGTCTATTGGTATCACAAAACATACATACATCCATATAATCAGGACTATATTATCCTCGAAGGGTTAGTCAGAGACTAGGCAATGAGGACAGCAAAAGCAGTCCTCTACTATAGTTCATAATTCACCAATTAGCGACTGCACGTCATGTGCTCCGCGTGACAGGTGGTAAGCCCATCGCCGCTCTATGCTGTTGGATGTATGCAGTCTTTAGTCCGTTAGTCGCCTTTTACGACACCCTGGGGAAGAGAGGGGGCAGTTGTATTCTTTCACCGCTACGCGACACGGTTTTTTATCACAAAACAACAATAACACAACTCATAAAATTCTAAAAAGAAATGAAATAAGTTTGCTGTATTTTCGCAGTTCAAGTCAACTTTATGCCGAATTGCGCGTTGCCGATTCTAGAGCATTAGTCATTATACTTAATACGTTTGTGTATCACAGGCGCGATTAAAACCCATCAAATGAAATAGCCGGCATACCTATGAACTGTTTAATTCAGACACAATTTATCAAACAGCAGGCATCGCAAACATTATTAATTAGTATTGTTCAACTAAACCGTTAGACAAACACAATTGATTGACCAGTTAATTCGGCAATCAATCATGCAAACAGACACCAAACACAATTGTGCATGTACAAGGTAAGTGCTGGTTAATTCTGTGTGTTGTAACTATATAGGCAAACGATAGGCGCACTAAGCCCTCACTAATTGCTTCAGTATTATTCTGGATGTATCATTAGGTCAGGTTATTTGATCATATATAAAAACAAAATTCACAATCCTATATTTCATCGTAGTGAATAGCAGCACCAGAATTGATTTGGGACATCCTGCGGCTAAGCAAGCCGATATCGTGGTGAAAAGGCAAGAACAGTTTGCCAAACTAAACCTGACTCTCGATCGTGTCTCTAAGTGGGGATCTGAAAACCTGGTCGAGTTTAATGCCAGCAAAACCCAGGTTTGAGCATTCCCGCCCAATGTAAAATCGTTCATTAGTCCTCCATCTCTTCAGAACTCTTCGTTACCCATTTTGGTATAGCATTCTTGGCATGGACATCGGACAGGAACTCAATCCAAAATGCATCTACATCGAGAGTGTTATTTCAACTGCCTCCCATGAGTTTGGTATTCTCAATAAGGTGAGGCGGTTTTTTTACTCCCGAGAAGCGCCGTTTGCTGTACAAGACTCAGGTACGATCGAGTGTAGAGTATTGTTTCCATCTATGGGACGGCTCCGCTAATTACCTCCTCGATGCACTTGATAGATTGCAAAGGCGAAAGGTACGCATTATTGAAGAGGCTAAAGTTACAGCCTCTCTTGAGGACCTCGAGCTGCGTAGAGACATTGCTTCTCTCAGTGTCTTCTACCGGAATTACTACGGAGAGTGTTCTGAAGAACTTTTTGATCTAATCCCGCCCACTTCTTTTTTCGTAGTTTTTGCTTGTTTGTGGTAGTTTTGTCTACAAACATTGACATGCAACATAATTTTATCAAGTTTAAACAACTGTAACCGAGATAGTTTGTCGTTACCACTATCGAAGGAAGAGAGAATATCGTCCGCGACATATCTCGTGTTGCACATGCTAGGCCTACTGGGTATAGTTAAAGGCTACTAACGGACTAAAGATTAAATTAAAATATATAAATATGTTGTGTGAGTGAGTATGTATGTATATTTCTGTATTAGTGTAAGTACCTTTTTGTGTAAAATAATATTATTATTTATGTATGTTTTTATAGACTATGTATGTTTTATATATTAATTTAGTTCATATTTTACATATCATCACTTTTATATCTCACGTCCGTTGTTATTAGTAATGTTAAGGGAAACCTGTAATTAGCTTTAGATTATTTTAAGTACTATGTAAGAAAATGTTGTATTGATACGCAGTTGGTTTTCTTAACAAAATAAAATAAAATTAAAAAGACTGCACATATACACTGCCGTACTTAAGCTAAAAAAGGGTTAACCCTCGTTTGATCAATTTTGAGTTAATAATGCAAAGTTACAAAGCGCAAAATTCTTTACATTTTGATCTAGGTACCATACCTGTATCATTATTAGTTATAGAGATACAGCTTGTCGGTGAACAGTTAAGTGACACTATTTTTACGATTTACTTAATTAAAAATCAGCTAAGCCACAATACTAGTCTATAAGGGGGCTAAAGTATCATAACTTAACGAAGTCTAGATATTTTTGTAAAAATTGCTTAGCTTTAATAGGGTTATTCATTTATGCTAGACTTAAATTAAGTTAAGGGACTTTAACCCTGCTAAAGGCTAGTATATTTTAAGCTAATTTATGTACAAAACTAAACTATAAATAGGTTAACAACAAAAACTTAATTACAAATCAGTTAAGATCCTTTAACCCTTCTTATGCCAAGTAAAATAAATTCATTTTAAACACGTCATCCTTGGTTTAAAAAAGGTTAAGCCTCATTAATAGGCTAGAACACAGTTATCTGCAGTTGCATCTCGTGCCACGGACGCACACGGCAGTTGCAATAATTGTCAATATTTGACAATTATTGTATTATGTATAATTGTCAATATTTGACAATTATTGTCAAATCTAATTCCATTAGAGTATATTGTTCTATCTGTGATTTGGCCGGAGAGTCTACGAGCGGCGAATTTCGTCGCGTTCCCGCTTAAACACAATGTCTCGTAATATGGAAAGGTAAGTCATTTCTTGAATATAGGTTTTTATTATAGACATTATGGTTTTACTTGTATAGCTTGACCACGACCGCTGTACCGCTGCTGCCATACATGTTAGTAGGTATGTACTTGCTGCCATACAAGTTATATATACAGCTATGCGATTCTTTAAGCGACATATAGACGCTGCGCGCATAGGTGTGGTCATAGGTGTTACAGCCGTCACATCTTTGCTGCAGTCACGGCTGTGGTCAAAGTTGAGGCTGTTTTATTTACAGAATACCAATTGTATACCTACAAGAAAGGTCAAAGAAGTGTTTCCCTATCACGCCGCGCGCCGATTACAGCCGTGCGGAGCTTGTGTCGAACAGCGTTGAAAACTATTTATAGGTACGTACATTTTCAACTACATAATAGCATCTTCAGGATGAAACAAAACACTAATTTATCTAAAACTAAATACTCGCGGGTGGAGCTGTGCACAAATATTAGTAATCTTCCTAAAAACTATTACCTACGTTTGTTCAAAAAGGTAATTAAATAGCATTTACAAATTAATTATTATTATTGTTGATTGATTTTATTATGAATTCCATTTGAAATAAATAATAATGTTTTAGTGAACAAAAGCCATGGCAAAAGAGAACAACAAAATTCTAACATTTCGATTTTAAAAACATCTCAAAATCCCAAGGAAAGTAAAGTATTAAGGAAGTCATACGTTGTTTGACAAGTTTATCTTTTTATTAATAAATGAATGGAGGATTTTCACAATAACTAAAATACCTACCTGTACCTATACTTAAATATGAAACGTTTTTTTTGTTTTAGATGACTTGATGGAAGAACTTTCTAATTGGTCTTTGGAAAATACGTTTAAGAAAACCCTTCATGAGACTGTTAATGATGAATCGGAAGTTAATCTTGACTACAATAGCGACGATTCTGTTAAGGACAAAAATTATGAACCTAATAAAGATAACTATGATTCAAGCTGTAGTGAAATAAGCAATTTATCAGAACAAACAACATTCTAATCGTGTATATCAAGTGAAAAGATGCATATTTTCTACAGAAAAACTTCAGACACTTCTTGATAAAAAAATGGCAATTACCTGTGACACGTCACATATCCTCACTATCTGAGAACGACGGTCCAGTAAATTTAGATAATGACTGAATTAGTAACATTAGAAGATCTTATAGGTCCTACAAAGGAATCATCTGACAGTGCTAATTACTTTCTACCTTCTACAAAGAAGCCATGTCTGGAGACTGTTGTAGGCGTCAATGTAATTGCAAAGGGTTATACGAGCAGTGATTCTGATAACGAATAAAGTTTTATCTAACCACAACAATCAAAATATTGCAAAACTATAGTTGTCCATAAACCAAATAACTGTGCCTAATACTATTTGATGCTTCACCCAAAAATGTTGTTGATTCGAGGGGAGTTGACAGCTTGAATCGCGATTCAAATATACCTACTTATGGTATCATGGCTTAATGGGACAATTAATTTGCCAAATTCAATAAATAGCAATAACACTCAGGAGACAGGTACAAATAACAGCTATGAGTCAGGAATGTCGCAAAAAGTATAAAAGAAAGTTGTGACTCCAGCTAAATGGAAAAGAAAAAACGCAAGCAAGTTAGCGAGATTGCAAGGATCTCCGTATCATTCTACAATGGCCAAAAAGAAACCTGATGATGTAGGGAGTCGTATGCTCAAAGCTCATTGTTCATGCATAATTTACTTTTAGGTCACCAAGAACATACTTATATCAGACGTATACCATCGTTAGAAGTTAAAACCATAAAGCTGAATTGAAACATAAAATTACAGTGCAGTCATATACATTGTCAGCATTAATCGTACAATAATATAACGTAAACAAAGTACTTCATAAACTATATTATTTCAGATTTAAAGTCGGATTTAGGCAAAAAAAATATTTTTATTATTTAAAGATTTAAATGAGTCTTTAAAAATATTAAAGGTAAGAATGGTTACCATAAGTAAAACTCAAAAAACTGTTACATATAATAGATTTTGTATTAAAATTTGACAAAAATATTTTAAAATTTTGTTTGGCTCTCTTGAAAACCTGACTTTTTCTAGATTCGACCTTATGCTTTTCATGTTCAGAAGTATTTAGTATGTAATGTTGTGTGACTACGTAAAATTTTATGGATCTAATTTTGATAATTATTATGCTAAGTACTTACAGATTTTTAATTTTATAATGTATAATTGAAACAATTTTAAAACAAAATTATTTTAAGCTTTTGCAAAATTTTAGTGATCTCATGTTAAACGATTTCGAGAAATTTAATAACTTTAAAATACGACGTGGAAGATACGATGTAACTACGATAAGGTTAAATTTTATGATGTTGTTTAATTATGTGTATGTTTTTATTACACATTTTCTTTGATTTAATGGTTTTATTTTTTCAACTTATCAATGATCTTTGCTAAACTATAACAGGGTTAACCACGAGTAATAAATACATAACTTTATTTTAGCTAAGTAATGTCTTGTAAATTCTTGCTATACTTTTTAAATTATTTCCTTTTCTTAGTTATATATAGGCTACAATACCTTAGCCATTATCTTATTTAGGATTGTGCTGCTGTTTCTCATATAGAAAGCTTAGTTATAAACCAGTTAAGAAGCTTAGCTATCTTATAGCTAAGCATTTCTGAATAACTTTGAAGTAAATTATTGATTGTGACAGTTACCCGAAATTACTACGCTAAAAGTCAGTTACGGTATGGTTAACCCTGTTTTAGTGCCGTAATTATTTTAACTTTAGAAAAAAATACTTAGCTTAATTAAGAAAAATCATTTTTTGGAATTTTACTGTCAATATTTTAAAATGGTAATAACACCCTAAGGTAGAGTACAATATGACCTATTTTTGTGTAGAAGAACGTTTTCTCTATCTAGTATAGTTTTTTAGAGACATCATTTCCCACGTTTTTTGACGATATCTCAAAATCGACTACTTGGGGTTAACCCTTTTCTAGCTTAAGTACGGCAGTACATTAAACAGCATAAAGCGGCGATGGGCTGACCACCTATTACGCTGAGCATATGTGCAGTAGTTATTTGAAGAAACGTGGACTGTATGGTAGTGCACAGCCTTTGCGGTCCTCGTTGAGTAGTCTCTTACTGGGGATACTAGTCGTGAAAGTATATATGGTTGAAGAACATTATGAAAAATCATAGTTAAGAGGGTTTACGCATTTCGGTTTCCCATACAAACTTTCAAGTCGAGATTTTTAAAAACCGTTCAGCCAATTTTGATGACACTTTGCATGTTAAAGTAAAACACAGGGATCTAAATAGTTTATTGAAAACATTTTTAAAAAACGTTTATTTAAATGAGTTATTGCGATTTTAAACTTTCTATAGTGGACTTTAAATCGCAATAACTCTGCTAAATTAACGTTTTTAAAAAAAAAATTCAACAAACCCTAGATCCCTGTGTTTTACTTTAACATGCAAAGTTTCATCGAATTTGGCATAACGGTTTTTTAAAATTTCGACTTGGAAGTTTGTATGGGAAATCGAAATGTGTAAACCCTTTTAATCGTCTCCTGGGATCGGCCTACCTGAAACTACAAGATTTTAGGCTTTTCTCTCTCAAAGACATTGGCAACTTATGGTAAACATTTTCACTGGGGAGGTATAGTGATAGGATGGGGTTGCACAAAAGATCCTGATGGGTTGACGTGTACTGCGAGAGTTTAACCTGGACAGATTCCACTAAGATAAGATAAGATAAGATAAATAGCTTATAAACTTTCCAACTGCTAGGCACAGACTTCTAACATTGAATCCAAGTCAATCATAAACAAAACGTCTAGTAGAAAAAATATGCAATGCCTTACGTTTAGCTAGTGTATGAGGTTTCAGTAAAGACCAAGAAATTTACTAAATTTAGAAAGGTTTGAGGGGAATGTTATTAAAACTTGAGTCAATCTCGTAAACCCAACGTCTCGTCACCAGTAACGATGCGTCGCATGAATATTGGGTCGGAATTGACTCGTTCTAGCATGTCCTCAGCGACTCTTATGCGATTGAGTTTTTGGAGAAAATTCAGGTCTTTGGAACTAGCCGAGCGGCAACATGTTTCATACCCAAGTGATTATTTAAAAAGGTGCGGATCGACTCGTGAGACACAGAAAGTTTAGCGGCTATCTCTCACAAACTTGAATAAGGATTATTAGTCACCATTTCCTTCACTTTTGCGATGTTAACTTCAGTTGAAGACGTTGATGGCCTACCAGAGCGAAGCAAATCTTCCATCACATCTCGAACACTTTGTACTTCGATTCACCGTAAGCCTTCCATTCCATTGGCCACGCAAAATTTAAAACAAACTATTTGTTCGATGTTTTTATCCATTAAGAAATTCGCTATACACACTAGATAATAAACTAACTAAAAACAGTACTGTATTTAATCTAAATAACAGATGCAACTCAAACTCCGCGCCAAAATGGACAACATTTGTGCCAATCTAACAACAAAAAAAAACAAAAAATTTAATTTGGAATCGAAAACAAATCGTCCGTTCCCCAAACTTTTTAGACAGAATGTACATCATCACACAATCATTTAACCGTGTCGCGTATAGCGGTGAATAACCGCGTAGCGATAAAAGAATACTACAATCCATTCTCCCCCCATTTAGTGTCGTAAAAGGCGACTAACGGACTAAAGACTGCACATACATTCAACAGCATAGAGCGGCGATGGGCTCACCATCTGTCACGCTGAGCACATGTGCAGTCGCTATTTGGTGAAAAGTGGACTATGGTAGAGGTCTGCTTTTGCGGTCCTCATTGTCTACTCTCAGACTAACCCTTCGGGGATAATAGTCGTGATTTGTATGTATTTATGTAAAACAACTTGGGTTTGAAATTTTGCAATCATTGCAACAGCCATTCTAAACGTGTATAATTATAGAGAGTAATAAATGTTCAAATTTGACTGCTTTTGCTGTCCTCATTGCCTAAGTCTGTGACTAACCCTTCATTGATAATAGTCGTGATTATACATATGTATTTACAATCATTTACTAATAAACAAAGAAAATTAAAAAGTATACTTACTTCTTAACTTAACATTGGCTTAAGCAAACCGTACCAAATCATCAAAAGAAAAAAACAACAGTTTTGTTTTAAAAGCACAAACCACTTACCTAGCACTTTGTGATATTTCGTCACAGAGTATTAAATACTCGTAGTGGAATATGTTCTCGTATGTATCTAAAGTGTGTTAAAAGTGTTTCTCCACAGAGTTTTGTCTTGGAAACAAAGTTTTTACATAAAAAAAACACTTTTGATGGCAGCACAGCTGCTGCTGCTCCAACATCCACAATACAACGGCACATTGCTTTGCAAATGGCGTCTGTCGCCATTTTTAAGTTTTAGTATACACTTTTTAATATTCGCGCTCCATAGAATTCACACCGCTCTGTGTTGCTTTTTATGCCACAACAAACACATACCTACATACAGTTAGTTACCCACACTGCTATTTTGACAGGAAACTGATATCGAGGAGCTCGGTTACTTAGGTACTATAATATTTCTACTGAAAAGAAAAATACATAATAGCACTCCGATCTCAGAGTGTACAAATTCTCTCCTTGCGACTCCGGTCCGGTTGTCTAGCAGAAATCGCTTTAAAGCGATAAGACTGCCAAATTGTAACTGGTTATGTTTGCTCATTTAAGTATATGTTTTATGATAGTTTTCATGCTGTTACAATAAAAGTTTTATCTATCTATCTATCAATATAAAAAGTTACTCACTTTAAAATTACTATAACACGCTGTAATTACGTTAGAAGCGTACGAAGTTACGTTACGAACAATAAGAGTACTTACTAACTAAAGCCCGAAATTAATATCCTGTCTATAGATGGTTTAGCCTACTAGAGTGAGAAATTAAACATAATTATTGTATGGAGTTAATTTCAAAAATTTCAATTTAGAAGGCTATAAACCATGTATGGATAAGGTATTAATTTCGGGCGTTAACCGATCTATACACATGAAGAGGCGGAAGCATTGTTGCCAGCCAGTTGCAGCGAAAATCAGTTATTACGTCGATGCAGTGTTCAAACGCATTTACCGATTAGAAGATGTATTCTGGTCATAGTAATAAAGTACCTTGATGTAGTTTACTACTAAGTAAACGGCAAAAGTAACTTAACTTCTTTTGACAGTGTGACAGTTATATTTTAACCGGCTCTCTGGTAAACAACAGGTTTGTTTAAAGCCGCGTAGCGGTGTAAGAACACTACCACCCCCCCTCTCTTCCTTTGGGTGTAGTAAAAGGCGACTAACGGACTATAGACTGCACATATTTCCCAAAGCATAGAGCGGCGATGGGCTTACCACCTGTCACGCTGAGCACATGTGCAATCGCTATTTGGTGAAAGGTGGATGTTTGCGCCAGCGCAACGGACTGACGGCCGCCGACTCCGTCAGCCAATCACAGGCGCGCGGACCGCCGCGGCGAGGCCCGCGCAAACCTAGTGCCTTTTGAGATCTCAAGACGAAACCACGCGTCACGCGCCCTTGAAATCAGCCTTCGAAATAGCATATGTGTACAGTTACGCCTAACGCCTAACGAACCAGTGCCCCTAGTGAATAGTTTAGTGTAGTGACTGTGCGCTAGGAACTCAACCTACCTCGCCGCCCGTGGTCAGCTCGTCTTCCGGTTCCAGTGACCTCGTCAAGCCTGCTCCCGGTAAGTTCCTTTCGACCTCCCGCCTAACCCACTTTACTCTGCTGTATTTGGCGGTGTCTTCTGACCCGCGAATACAGTGAACTATGGTAGAGGAGTGCTTTTGCTGTCCTCATTGCCTAGTTTATGTCTAACTCTTAGGGGATAATTGTCGTGTGTATATGTATTTATGCTTCTGTAGTCTAGTGGCTAAGTCACTGGTCTTAGACCCAGAGGTCCTATCGATTCCCAGCAGGCTGTACATCTTTGTATAGTATTTGTGTACTTGGTATGGTTGGTCGGCTTGTTAAGTCCGCCTAGCTAGGCGGACTGGTAGTTAGCTAACTACCACTATCTTATTTACAGTGTGACGCCGTGACAACAACGTTAAGATAAGATAAGGTAGCCAGTTCCTCAGCGGTTGAAGATTCCGGGTGAAGAGAGCCTCCACCTTCGTCCTTATCGTCACTTACCATCAGATGAGATGAAGGAAACGTACCCTTAGTGGACAAAAAAACTAATTAAATTTCTATTCACATGTCAAGGAAAGTGTTTCTTGGATGTTTCGATGCATAGCCCGGGTTCGTCATACCCGATTCGCATTTGACAAGCTTGGTAATTAAGTAAATACCCTTAGAATAATAATGCATAGAAAGCGAGAACACGCACGATAAATGAGGCCAGTAAAACCAAGCCATACTGGCTTGGTACCGAAACAGCCCGAGTCAGTACTAATAATCTAAACTTATCTATCTATCAACAGCTCCAATTTCCTTACTTTTCCGGCAAATCTGATTCTTCTAGCAACATTACTTGTACACTTGTGTGCGTGTCGCCGAGATAGGACGCATAACTTGCTCCTACATCTATTTTTTCTTGCCTCACGCCATGACAGTTTTCTAATCGTTCTATGCGTTATTATTCCATGTAAATACCTATTAATTTTTAAACTTTGCTCAGCAGTTTTGAACTGTATCATTTATGTTACAGACAAAACTCAGAATACTCCCTCGCCCCAGCTAATGCACAGTACATTATTGGACAATGGATACAATATTATCTGGGGATGACTGCTTTTGATTGTCGGCGATCGTTGCGCTCGATCCGCCGGGTAAATGGCTCTTTCCCAATTACGATGCGATAAAACACAGGACCATGGGATGAGAAGAATGAATGGTGGATGTAATAACTTAGAATCTTCACGCGTCGCCGTCAATACGTGTAAAATAGTGTAGTTTTTAGTTTTACTTTCTAATAAAGTATTAAATTTGTTTACGCTCACACCAATTATCGACCAAGATGAGTATTCTTTTGAAACTCGTTAATATGTTATGGTAAGATAACGACTAGGTCTCAGTACCAAAGTGTTCAGCTACTTTTGATGCTGACTGTACATATAATATGTAAGCTTGCGTGGATTTTGTTTTTAGTTTGAAAATGTTTAACTTTTTGTTAATTATTAAGTACAAGAAATAAATTACAAATTAATCTAATTTAAATGCATCATACTCATTTTCAAACCCATTGAAATGTGTCATTGTGCGTGTGTCATTATGCGTGTGTGTCATATTGCGTGTGTGTCATTATGCGTGTGTGTCATATTGCGTGTGTGTTATTATGCGTGTGAGTCATTGTGCGTGTGTGTCATATGGCGTGTGTGTCATTATGCGTATAGGTAAAATTGTGTACACTTGTCATTATGCGTGTAACCCGAAAAAACATTCAGACCCAAAATAAATTTCGAAAAATAGTTTTTTTCTAAATTGACCCGACCGGGAATTGAACCCGGAACCACAGAGATGGCGCGATGCCAGACCCGGCATGCTAACCACTCGACCACGGAAGTCGTCAAAATATTATATGAATGTTAGTCTGTAAGGTATTTATTATGAGCCTCTCTGTATTTTTACTATCTAGTACATTGCTTATTGTTGCTTGAAATAATTAATTATACATACATACACACACGACTATTAACCCGAAGGGTTAGTCAGAGACTAGGCAATGAAGACAGCAAAAGCAGTCAAACTCAAACTCAACTCAAACTCAAAATATATTTACTCAATAAACTCTATTAATAAGTACTTTGAATCGTCCAAATTTTTAACCTACCACCCATTCAGGACGTCATTTTTTAACTGTGGCAAAGAACGGGCGCAAGAAACCACAGCGCACAGAAGCAACGACATTTACAAAAAAAAAGATATGTCGTTACCAGGTCATAAAATACAAAATAATAATTTGAATGTAAAATATACGGTACTATAAATTAAATATTTTATTTTATTTTTTATTTTATATTCACAGGTGAATCAACAGTTCTATAAAAAAAAAGTATAAGACTGAAAATGTGTAACAGCAAACCATTTACAGATTCACACAAATACATACAATTAGAAATAGCTTTTGGCTTACTTGGAGCATTTCAGTTCAGAGCCAAGCTGTTTTGTCTTCTGTGTAATCTGACACTTTATAATAAGCTTTTTTATTAAATTTTTTATTAAGATATGGATTTTAAATTTATCAAGATCTAATTTCTGAATATCAATTGGTACTTTGTTGTAAAATCGTACACACAGACCCCTAAAAGAATTATTTATTTTATGAAGCCTAGTATAAGTCCTCTACTATAGTCCACTTTTCACCAAATAGCGACTGTACGAGTTACGTACATTGACCGCGCAGCGGGTATTTAACGCCGTAAGCATTTTTATGCACTGCGCGGCGATTTACTTAGTTATAGTTATTTCACCATTTCAGCAGAGCATCGACTATCATACCAATTGCGTGCATACTCAGTATCGTTACCATTCGCGTGTGTGCATACCTACTATTTCATCATACCATTTCACCATACCATTAGATCTTACTTACCTAAAACTTTACCGTTGTTATTTAATATTTGTTACGTGTCTATAATAATAGTGTTTTACTATAACCAGTGACTTTGCATTTACCATTTACTTTATATACTTAGATGTAGAACCATACAGCGACTGCAATGTGCTCAAAAAATTATAATTATTAGAATACTATGATTTTGGTAATAGGAAAAAAAAGTAAAGTTTAACCTACATGCTGCCTTAAACAAAAAACAATAAATACAGCCGTACTGCGATCAGCTAAGCAGAAGATCTCTACATGTCTTGGGACATGCACGCACAAGTCCAAAAACACTTTAAAATTGTAAGTATTGCTAATACGCACAATAAGTAAGCCTGCCAATCGTGTAATTAAGTTCAAACATGGAAGCCTCGTTTGCATCTAGTGGAGTTAATCGTGTTAGCTGTATTACGGTGGCGCTGGCTGTGCGTGGTGTAAGGTACAACTACTGAGCGAAACGAACGGTTAAAACATCCTACTAAAATTATAAACGCGAAAGTTTGTAAGAATCGATGGATGATTGTTACTCTTCTACGTAAAAACTACTAAATGGATTTGGATGAAATTCGGCATACAGATAGTTTATTATAATTAGTCAGAGACTCATTGCCAGTCAGTCAGTCTCTGACTAACCCTTTAAGAATAATAGACGTGGATATATGTTTCTTAAGACCTATAGGACCGCAAATATTGTCCACTGCCACAGTCCACGATTCACCAAATGATAACTGCACATATGCTCAGTGTGACCGGTGGTGAGCCCATCGCCGCTCTATGCTGTTGGATCTGTGTGTAGTTTTTAGTCGGTTAGTCGCCTTTTACGACACCCAAGGCACAAAATGGGCGGTAGTATACCTATCTGCATAGCGTTGGTATCGGCTCATTATTAAAAAAAAAAAAAAAACCAAACGCAATATTTGCAAAGATTAAAGCGTGGGTCAAACCAGATGCGTTGCGTTGCAGCACAGCACAGCACGTTGCAGCTCATGACGTTGTAATATATGCAATAGTATGAGACATCCAACGATGCTGCACAGTCCCCGCGCATCATGCCACGCAGGGACAAACCGAGCGCGCGTACGCGCGCGAACGCAGCAGGCGGTTTGGCAACATAGCGCGCACTACGTGCCATGATGACGTTGTATTATATGGCTTTCCTTAGCGGACGTCACACCGCGGACGCCTACGCGCGTCGACGTGCAGCGCCGTGCAGCAGGAAAACGGTGGTTTGTATTTAAATACAAAATTGGATGCGGGAGTTAGGAAAAATTAATAGAATTAGTTCGGAAACACAAGAGTTTATGTAGGTACCGAAAGACAAGAACTACAAAAATACGCAATATAAAACTTTATTATGGCAAAATATTGGAAGGCAGCTGAATATTGATGGTAAGTCACACACAACTTTGTAAAATTGTTTTTTTTTACAGAATCTTATTTTTCACTGATTTAAGTATATTTTTTTTTTATTTATGTCATGCACCCGTATTCTTTTATTTCTTCCGACCTGATGGATAGTGAGAAGCAGCAGTTCTTCATCAGATGAGCTACTACCCAACCATCCTTCGTCAGAATACATAGAAATGCTCATACTATCTTCCATTTATCAAACGAATATGGCCGATGTCCAGAACGTTGCAGTGCAGAGCGTTGCAGCTCAGCGCGTTGCGTTGCGTAGCGGCCACTTGCGACTGGCCGCGCGGCCGGTGTGACCTCGCTACGCAACGCGCTGCGCTGCAACGTGCTGTGCTGCAACGCAACGCATCTGGTTTGACCCACGCTTAAAATTCATGCTAACGACACTGTTACGTAGCACCATTCGTAGCAACTGGGGGGTCTGCGTAGCATGCTACGGTATCTACGACTGCTACACAGCTACGATGACTACGATTACTTCTCTAACTGATTCAAACAAACTGAACGACTACGGGTGGGGAGCGGGGCGGCGCCGTTCGCGAGAAAACCTTCTGTGATTTAGTGGCTAAGCCGCAGCGTCTTAGACATAGAGGTTTCCGGGTTCGATTCTCAGGGATGGACATCTTAGTGTACTTAGTTTAGTTGGTGGTAGGGCTTGTAAGTTCGTTAGCTAGCTACCACCATCTTATCTAAAGTCTGGCGCAATAACCAGTCTCTAACCAGGCGCTCTAGTCGATCGATACCACTAAATATATAAGATGACTGCTAAAAACCGTAAGAAACTTCAAGGGCTGGTCAGGTCAAGTGTTTTATACATGACAAAAATGACAAAAGAGGAATTGTGTTTTTTCGTAGGTACTTATCGCCCAGCTGATGCGGACGGGTCAACAGACGGCCGTATGCTTTAAAAAAATAGATAGTCAAAGACTATCCAAAATTCACAAAATTAATAATTTCATTAAAAATGAAAAAAACACGAATTCCTTTTTTGTCATTTTTGTCATGTTTAAAACACTTGACCTGACCAGCCCCTGAAGTTTCTTGCGGTATCTAGCAGTCATCTTATATAGTTTATTAAAGAAAGAAATAAAGAATGGAGTTAATTATTTAGCTTTTTAAAGTTTTAAAATTATCTATATGATGTTTGCTTAAGTGGCAGTATGTCTTTGTGATCTGTTCAATTTTGTACTTCGTCTTTATTTTATTTTTGTTTCTTTTTGTGACGTAAATAAATGTTGTTTCTTTATATTATTTATTCTAAGTGACCCAATTTTAAACCTTCTTCTACTTTAACCCGCGTTTTGTTACATTATTATTAAATATCGCAAATTTGTAAATGTATTATTGGAACCAAATGTCGCTACATCTTGTGATTTAGACAATACGGTAGTTACGGACAGTTTGTCCAATGTACCATGTAGTATTTAACAGTGCTGTTGTGCTCGCATGTTAAGTATCCAGTTGCGGTGTAGCAAAACAATAATACTTAGCGTGTGTCGAGTTAAGTCTAAAGCGTGTCTGGTTTAGCGGGACTTATGTTTTTCTCTAAGAATAAAAAATAAGTAAAAAAAAATCAGAAAGTTTTATAACTTTCTGATTTTTTTGACTATGGTAGTGGACCGCAAAAGCAGTCCACTACCATAGTCCACTTTTCACCAAATAGCGACTGCACATGTGCTTAGCGTGACAGGTGGTGAGCCTATCGCCGCTCTATGCTGTTGGATTTATGTGCAGTCTTTAGTTCGTTAGTCGCCTTTTACGACATCCAAGGGAAGAGAGGGGGTGGTAGTATTTAAAGAATCATCATAACATCATCAGCCTATAAACGTCCCACTGCCGGGCACAGGCCTCCCACTTGAACTATAGCACGTGGAGATATTGGGCCATAACCCACCACGCTGGCCTAATGCGGGTTGGTGGCTTTTAACGACTGCCATCTTACGACAACAATCGGGACCAACGGCTTATCATGCCTTCCGAAGCCCGTGCTTCAGCTCCTCCGTAGGAGCTCGAGATTTTTTTTTTAATTGTCATCCATCAGGCGACCCGGTATTGCGAAACTTGCTTAGCGGGCAAGATCGCAAGCCAAACGCGCTAGCCGTTGCGCCATCGAGCTCCTCGAGGCTCATCGAAATAAAATTCAAAGAATAAAAAGATAAAAATAATCAAATAAATAACCTAAATTGCACCTCCGATGTGTTTAAGTTCTAGCCATCCAACTGGTTGTCTGGAACGGGTGCGCATTTTTTCACATAACTTTTTAAGTCCTATTATCGGAAGTTCGAAAATATTTCACATACCATTTTACATCATAATGATCACTCTTCATAAAAATATTTAATACTAACGATCGAAACCCATTATCACCAGAATTCATAATATCTTTAACCATACACCTTGTTTTTACTAATATTTTTTTTCATATATTTTCTTATACTAACGATCGAAACTCCTAATCATTCTAATACATAACGCCAATATTCATAAATTAGTTTCATACTAATAATTGTTTACATATATTTCTTGATCATAAATGTTTTCTATGAGTCACCCGCTTTAAAGACAAAGTTAAGTATGCAAAACTATAGTTCCGTTGGTTAGGTTAGGTTAGATTTGTGACAAATAACTTTGTAATTTGAATAAATACTGTGTGCTTGCATTCATGTTGAATGCATGTTGCATATTTTTTGGAATACTGCATACCTGGATGCATGCTGCATGCTTGCTTGCTTGCTTGCTGCATGCTTGCTTGCATGCTGCATGTTTGCTTGCTTGCATGCTTGTTCGCACGCTGCATGCTTGCTTGCAAGCTGCATGCCTGCATGCATGCTGCATGTTTGCTTGCATGCTGCAAGCTTCATGCTTGCTCGAATGTTTGTTTGCATGCTGCAAGCTTCATGCTTGCTTGCATGCCGGGGGGGTCGGGGGGCCCGGGGCCCCCCGCAAAAAAGAAAAAATCAAGTATGCAAAACTATAGGTCTGTCGGTTAGGTTAGGTTACATTTTTGACAAATGAAGGAGGGGGGCCGCAGGCCCCCCGACCTTCCCTATTTCCCTATTTCTTAATCAAAAGTGTATGTATTAAAAACAATATTATGAGATTAAATATTTTCTTAGTAATGACATTATTAATAAGAAAATTATGATAATTGACTGCTATGAAGGAAACAATTATGAAAAAAAAGATTATGAGTTTTGGCTTGTTCTTAGTAATGACAGTATTAATAAAAAATATATGATAACTGTCTGTTATGAGTTCCGATAGTAGTAATAAAAATTTATGAACAAAAAATGTATGAGGATAAAATTTAGGAAGAGTGATTATTATGAACACAAATCGGTAGTAAAACAAAAAATAGTTTTATAGTGATAAGACCGCCAAATTGTAACTATGTGTTGTACTGGTTTTTATGTCATTTGCATAATGTAAACTGTTACAATAAAAGTATTATAGCGTCATATTAGCGTCAGTTTAAATCTAGGTGTAATTATAGCCCAAGTTTATTAATAACGGGACTAAAATATACCGTAACTATCAACAACTGTTAACAACCTTGATTAATAGCGTTGTCAAAAGTGTTATTAATACAAATAACTCATCACGGCCATAATTGACTTGGGGACAACGTGGTTCAAAGTATTTTTATTTTTGCCTTCCTCAGAATGCAATCTATTTTGAGAAGAATAAAAATGAGGTCTACACCATCTTCTTATTCTGAATGGAAATATTAACGAAAACCGACAAATCTGTAAAAAAAATGATGATTGCTTATTGGTCGCCTCGGATACTGGCTCGATATCCGAAGGTCTCAGGTTTAATGCCCAGGTCGGGCAAAATGTGTTTTCGGATTTTGCGATGCATATAGTTCGGGTTTGGGATCACCAATCCGCATTTTGGCAAGCGTGTTGGTTAAAGTGAAGGGTTAGGCCGGCCGACAGGCTGGGCACCGTACAGTACGGCAATGTCGCATTCTATACAACTAAACGCTTTCAAACTTAATAGGAAAAATAGATTTACGCTACAAATACTAATTTTTGATTACTGTTCGAAACAAATGGACTAACAGGAAAATGGTACAAACGGAGGGGTATACGAGGTGACTTTAGACATGTTTTCTGGCTAAAATATAGAATGTGAAGCCCATATCCTGAAACTGAAAACATGATGTTCGCAAAATATCATATTAGCAAAACACCATATTCGCAAAATATCATAATCTGAAATCACCACATTCTTACAATATCATATTCTTTAAACATCACATTAGCAAAATAACATTTTAGCAGGCATACTGCATTTAAAGAACAAGTAAGGCCATAATGTTTAAGTAAATATTTTTCAAGAAATAAACAATTAGATAGCATGTAATAACCGTTTATTTATATCAAAGTCAAAATTATTCTTGTAATTAACAATTTCTCGCTATTTTCTTACTAATGTACTATAACTTTGTTTAGTACTTTTTGTAGAACCGTTTCTGGAACAGTTAAATGCTAATCTTGTTTTAACCACTCACTCTTGGATTTTTTTTGACACTTTTTGACAGTAACTGTCAACGTCAAATTAGACAGAATGGAGCATAGATTATGCGATATTGTGCGATAACAATACATAAGATGAACCACAGAACCGAAATAACCAAACTTGTTCATACTAAAGTAGTCTGTAAGTCTATGAAAACACGGTACAAAGTCAAGTGTGTTTTTGTAGGTGCGGTCTCATGCGACCGCTTGGGGTTTGAGGGGGGACAATCGTCCACTACACTCGTTATTTTTTTCAATTACTTTTTTGTTTCTTTTTTATCAGGGCAATAAAAAGCATTTCTCCTTAATTTTATATTATATAGGTAATTTAGCTTCTTTTTTTTAATAAAGGCACAAACTGGAATGTGGTAGGTTTTAATGGATTTTTTGTATTAATCCGGCAATGCCATCCCTTGATTCCATTTGTCGTTCTGTTCTTCTGGTTATAAATAAATAAATAAAAAATTAAAATAGAAAAACTAGTAAAATAAACAAATTTTTATCCCAATAAAAAATGTAGTTAATCACGAATAGGATGTAAGGCGAATGTTATTTTGCGAATGTGATGTTTCAAAAATATGATATTGTAATAATGGGGTGATTTGAAATTATCATGTTTTGCGAATATGGTATTTTGCTAATATGATATCTTGCGAACATCATGTTTTGCTTTTATACTATGCAGCGACTGAGGGTCGTTTACATGTTTGCTCAGTACCCTTCGCCTTAAGCTACTCATAAATATTGTTACGATGACTTCATTTCAATCGTGGAGGCCTTTGGCCTGCAGTTGGACAGTATTAGTCATCACTCGTTATCTTTAAGTATTATGCTGTACTTTTTTCCTTCTTGGTAGTCCCGTATAAGGAACGCATTATCATTCATCCGTTTGCGATGAAACTTTAATATGTTGTTTTGTGCACGCTTGTACAGGTTTCTAAGTAGTTATTGTTGTTGAAAGTACCAGTTAAGGAAAAAGTAAGCTCGTTTCCGTAGAGCCTTAAGTAATGACGGTTCGAGGATGTCACGGTGAACAGATATTATAATTGTCTCATTAACCCCTCAAGCCCCAAGCGGCCATATTTGGCCGCACCTAAAAACTCGCTATTCCGTCAGACCCCAAACGGCCATATATGGCCGCGTTGGCCGCGCTCTCCACTTGACTTTGTACCGTGTTTTGATACACTTAGAGACTACTTTAGTATGAACAAGGTCGATTATTTCAGTTCTGTGGTATATTTTATGCACCGTGAACGCAAAATTTAACATGAACTGAGTTTAATTTTTTTATTTTTTTTTCCATTGTCTCAAGTTTAAATTCCCGCCAAATCGCACCTGCTGTCAAATTTTTTAGACATTTCGTTGCCAAAACTGAGAGGTTAATAGAATACTACCACCCCATCTCTTTCCTTGGGTGTCGGACTAAAGACTGCACATACATCAGACAGCATAGAGCGGCGATAGGCTCACCATCGGTCACGCTGAGCACATGTGCAGTCGCTATTTGGTGAAAAGTGGACTATGGTAGTGGACTGCTTTTGCGGTCCTCATTGCCTAACCCTTTGGGGATAATAGTCGTGATTATATCTATATGTATTGCTTATGCTCTGACTAACACTATAGGGACAACAATGGGGAGTGTATGTATATACAATTTTTTTTTTAAATGAGCACTAATTTATTAATATCATTCATTAACGTTAATTGACATCATTTTAATTTTTTTAAATTTATTTATTATTCATAATTTATTTAATTTGTCCGTCACATTATTAAATAACTAGCGGATACCGGGCGAACGAAAGGTCACGTGTAACGTAAAGGTAACCTAACCTAGGTATCCTGTGGTATAATAGTAATGTGTCAGAGTTCAATTTAACCGCCTCTGTGGTCTAGTGGCTAAGCCACCGGTTTCAGACCCAGAGGTCCCGGGTTCGATTCCCAGCGGGGGTTACATCTTTGTGTGCTCGGTTTGGTTGGTGGTAGGGCTGTTAAATCCGCCTGGCTAGCTACCACCATCTTAACTATGTCTGTCGCCATAACAACGATGTTTATAGCATTGTTGTGTTCCGACAGTTTGAGATAAGATAGCCAGTTTCTCAGTGGTTGAGGATTCCGGGTGAAGCGCGCTTCCACCTTCGGCCTTATCGTCACTTACCTTCAGGTGAGATGAAGGCCAAGCGCTCACCCGTGTAAAATAAAAAAAAATTGCGCGGTCCTGGTTGATTGACTATCATGATCAACGGTATTTTTGTGGATATGTTTGATGAATTTTAATTCCTTTATTTTTCACTTAAATAGTTAAAATAAATCTGTAGCTCTAGATTAAGTTCCTCTATAATTTAAAAACATATGTGCACTAATAAAATAAATTTCCTGTATCTCCAAATCTGTAATCTGGTTCCATTGATCTTCTTTATATAGTTGAGGATGAAATAATATAAGGCCTAGACAAGGGCATACCTTAAATGTTGCAATTGTGTACACTTGTTAAAAATTCGATGATGTGAAAGAGGATGCGGAATACTTTTCAGATTGTAAGTCTTAAGGCTAGGTATTAGTAAAAAATTAAAATAACATAGAACATTTGGGGAAGGAGCAGGAACTATGGTGGGGGGAGGGGGAGAGAAATGGGCTTCCGGTAATGTACCTCCACCAATAAGAAATTCACAATCTGTTCTTCTTTTAGAATTAATATTTACTTGAGCAGCAACAGCTACTCTGAGTCAGTTCATATCTACGTACATTACATAATGTACGAGTATGTATTGCTTATGTGACTTGAAAGAACCTTTCAGTTTGTACATATCAATGTAGTTTTGGTTATAAATATTAAATTTTTATTGTTCTTACATCACGTGCACATACACATAATATAAACATTAAACTAAAATAGTCTATATACTGTTAAATATTATATTTATAGCATTATTTACTTATATTATTTATTTTTAATAATACATACACACACACACCTCGAAGGCTTCTCTGAAAATATGAGTGGCAGCTTTATATTTGCAGCGTTGTAGTTTAATTTATTAGATAGTATTAGGTTAAGAATTTAAGCCTATTTGTATTGCTATATCGAATAAATGTCTTGAGTTAGAGTTTGAAACACAGCAGCAACTAACTACTGCTTTATAAGGTACAGGATAAGGAATCCTCACCAACCCTGCAACTGTCTATGTCCGCTTAATAACAAACCAGAAAATTCAGAATACGACTTCACGCGGACACCGCTCGTTCATGATTTATTATAGTGACAACAAAAATAAATGTAGACGCTTTGTTTACCGGAACTTTCGCTCCGTGCTGGCAACAAAAGTTTGTGACACTTTACAAATTAAAAACGAATGATATTGTGGAAAAAAATACTGTATTATTGGCACATTGTTTACCTACCAGTAAGGTAAAGCCGGCGAATAGTATATATATAATAGAATACATTTATTTATGAGTATTATCCCGAAGGGTGTCGCGTAACGGTAAAAGAATATAATAATATTATAATATGTATATTTTTTTGTAAATGTCGTTGCTTCTGTGCGCTGTGGTTTCTTGCGCCCCTTCTTTGCCATAGTTAAAAAATGATGTCCTCAATGGGTAGTAGGTTAAAAAAGATTTGGACGATTCAAAGTACTTAGTACTTAATAGTTGAGTTTATTGAATAAATATATTTTGACTTTTGACTTTTAATACTACCACCCCCTCATTTCCCTCGGGTGTCGTAAAAGACGACTAACGGACTAAAGACATATCCAAGAGCATAGAGCGGCGATGGGCTCACCACCTGTCAAGCTGAGCACATGTGCAGTCGCTATTTGGTGAAAAGTGAACTACGGTAGAGGACTGCTTTTACAGTTCTCATTGCCTCTGACAAACCCTTCTGGGCTAATAGTCGTGATTATATCGCGGGTCTCATGCAATAGAGGCGTACACGCAAAATGCTTATTTTTTATATTTTACTATTCGGTTCGTCTTCCAGTTACCCACAAACCCTCAATTCGTCATATTTATGAATATTGTATAATATTTTTTAGTATAAATAAACAAAATTGAAAAGACGTATAATTATATCACTAATAATATATCAGGCATTAGAGACGTATTAGTGGGCGTATAATAAGATAGTAGCTTCATTACTACATTACTGTCTGGCGCACACGCGTATGTTCGTACGATTCTCTATCCTATACCAAGGATTATTATTTACCTATACAAAAATACTTCTTACTTTTTAAATGTCGCTTAACTGTACGCCTGTCCTTCATTCCTTACTAAACATAATTATTCATCACGTCATGCAAAAAAGGCGTATAAATATGGCTAAAGTGGAAATTATTAAGAAATATAAATATTTTTCGTATTATTGAATAATTTAGCATGGAAATATAATATCTTACAAAGAAAATGTTATACTACAATACAATATCTTATAAAGAAAATGTTATAATGATCAATAATTTCAGAGTAAGTTTTTACGCCTTATGTAACGTAAAGGATTTTAGTAATTTTTTTCCTTGGTAGTCTCGCAAATGTATCATGTAAGAGAGGCGTAACCACCAAAACTACAGTTAGTTAAGCTTTAAATGGATTTTGCTTCATACCTCTCATATAAGCTTTTTTTATGTATATATCATAGAAATGCTCCAAATGCGTGAGAAAAAACAAAAGTTATAGAGTTTTTTTTGTCGTGTAAAGTTGTATTTATGCTGATGCGCCCCTAATGTATGAGACCCGCGATATTAATATGATTATCCCTAAGGGTTAGTCGGACACCGGGCAATGAATACCGCAAAAGCAAGCACTGCCACAGTCCACGTTTCACCAAAAGATAACTGCACATATGCTCAGCGTGACAGGTGGTGAGCCTATTGCCGCTCTATGTTGTATGTGCAGTCTTTAATCTGTAAGGTCTTTTACGATACCCAAGGAAAGAGATCGGGTGGTAGTATTATATTAAGGAACCGCTACCAGCAAAGCTCCGCAGCACGTGCGCTAAAGAATACGAGTATATACGCACGGTGAAAACAGAAAAAATGTCTGTTTTCTATTAGCTGTTATTCAAAATATTTAAGATATTTTGCACTGAAATTTTGAATATGTATTACATTACAGAACGTATGTGTAAGGGGATAACTGTTTCCAAAACACAGTTGGAAACATTTTGCTCAATAGAAAAAAGTGAAGTTCCTGAAGTTGCCTGTATAATTTTATATAAATACACAGTTTAACAATAATAAAACCTATTCGTTTTCTTCACTGTTTTGGATTTCCAAAAAACTAAACATTTTTATTGACTTTTTGATAAAAATGTGAATAGCGCTTACGAATTGCTACGGACCCCGCATCGCGCAACACCCGTCTAACCCAGTTTAATAATTATGTTCGTATACGATTGGCATAAGTCGTGTGTGTATCGGCTCACTAAAAGAATACCTACTACCAATCCATCTCTTTCCTTGGGTGTCGTAAAAGGCGAATAACGGACTACTTGTTCTCCCTCACCATTAATTGGGAAATTGTGTGACAGCGTAAGTAGGGACAGTTTGTCTAAATTGATTGTATTTAGTGACGATATTGGTACAAATCTCGGCTCACTTTTGTCAAAACAATTTAATTCAAATTGCTACTCAATTATTAACAATTGTTCTCCTGGTGCTTCTTTAAGTGAAATAATGCAAAAGATACTAGAATATAAATTTGAATCGAACAGCAAAGTAATTATTTTTGTGCAAACAGGGGAAATATATATAAACATTTGAGGACCTCCTTGGTCGAGTGGTTTGTACACCGGTTTTCATGGTGTCACCATCTCTGAGGTCCCGGGTTCGATCCCCGGTCGGGTCAATTTAGAGAAAAACTGTTTTTTCTAAATTGATTTCCGGTCTGGGTGTTTTTTCTATGTTTATGTATATTTATCCGTTATCTTACCATATAAACAAGTTTCACAAGAATACTCATCTTGGTCTAGATAGTTGGTGTGAGCGTCAACAAAATTTATTTATTATTATTATTTATTTATTTACATAAATTATCCCAGTACTGTGAAAAACTTATGAATTTAGATGTTAAACAATTGGTGATGTTTACACTTCCCTTTATAAAAAGTGTGCCAGACGTGAAAAAAACTCTTTTAGATATAAGATTAACTCACATTTATATTTAATTAGTAAATGCAATAAAAAATTTAATGTGATTGACATTAATTCTGTTCTGAAACACAGAATTACATACAATATGTATAAAGATAGAAGTCCGGACAGATTATACAGTGTGTATACAAATCAATGTCCTGGTAGTTATTATCTACCAAGTAATTATTGTAAAAGACAAATAGCAGGTGTGCTATTCTATTTTTTTATTACAACAGCCAAAAATTTGGCTGACGAAACGGCTTTATTTGAGCAGAATAGTTTTAGTGTTAGGACTTTGGAATCCGTTCCAAGTAATTTAAATTAGACCTTATGACAACAAAGGAAATGTCCTCTAGCATGTATGAATTAAATAATTTGAATTTAATTTCTAACAGTGATTATAATAAAAAATGCCCTCCAAAACCATCAAAGTCAAAAAATGTAAATATTATGGTGCATCAAAATATTTATTGTTTAACTCAGGGCAAAGAGTTAGAGTTGGAGCTGTTCATGAATTCAGATAATATTGATATCTTGTGTATTACAGAACATTGGCGTAAGTGGGGTGAACTCATGTTCAGTTTCAGTAATCACCGGGTTGCTACTGCATTCTGCAGGGTCAACACAGCGCATGGGGGGTCGTTGATCTTGTTACATGATAAATTGAAATTTAAAGAACGGAAAGACGTTGTATCTCTCTCTGTAGAGTGTATAGCCGAACTGTCTTGCGTAGAAATGGAGCAATTCATAGTACTATGCGTTTATTAATGTGGACGCTCATCCTTTTGTGAATTTGAGGAAGTTATGGGCAAAGCCTTAAGCAAACTTGCAAAATCTAATAAATATCTAATAGTATGCGGCGATTTTAATGTTGATATACTTATTAATTTGCCAACGACGTATGATATCTTGAATTTATTTAAATCATGTAACCTCACAAACTCATTTTTGGAGCCTACGAGATACTGTGATTCTACAGCTACGTGCCTAGATAATATTATATAGCGGTGTGTTGCCAGAAACTAAGAGTATTATAAATAAGCTAGATTCAGACCATTGTGGGCAATTAGCATCCTTCAAAATCGTTAAGGAAAAAACTAAAAAACGTAAAATAATATGTAGACCGGTAACTCTTGACCGCTTGGAACGAATGAGAGTTGGACTCTCGCAGAGACAAAACTCCATTCTTAGACACCAACTTGCATCCCAATGCAATGCATGATTTATTTTTTGATTGTTTCTATAACGAGTTCAACTCGATATTCAAGTCCAAGGAGGTCACGATTGGTGATAGTCCTACTTTCAGTGAATGGGCCACTGAGAGTATACACAAGAGTAGACGAAAACTGTATGAGTTGTACTCAGAGAGACAGCTTAATAGAACAGAGGAATTTTTTAAATTATGTTAATTCTTTCTCAAAGACGTTTAAAGCAGAATTTCTATCGGCTAAATCTAAATACATAAGTGATAAAATTCGTAATAGTGTAGATAAAGTTAAATCAACTTGGAAAATTATTAATGCGGAAAGTGGCAAAGTAAAATCAAATGAAAATAATTATAAACTTAACATAAATGGCAAAATAATCACAGCAGACGTCGAAGTCGCTAACGAATATGAATCATTTTTCTCGCGAATTGCCGTAGTTTTAACCAGAACCCTGGGCTCTTCTACCCCCATTGCAGAATCTCTGTTAAAAGCAAACGTTCCTTGTTGTAATGTTATATTTCAATTCAGTAAAGTTAATATACACACCATCATAAAAGCTTTTAAATCTTTGAATATTAAGAAAACAGCTGACCTCTGGGGCATTTCTGTACATTTAGTTAACTTTTAATCGAGATAGTCGCTCCTGAACTGGTAATTATATTTAATAATTGTGTTGATTGTGGTGTGTTCCCTGATTTAATGAAATTTAGTAAATTAACCCCTCTGTTTAAATCGGGCAGTACCTCAGATCCCTCGAATTTCCGTCCTATTTCTGTACTGCCCACCTTTAGTAAGATATTTGAAAAAAATATGCTCAATCAAATGCTAGCTCACTTTAACGTAAATAAACTATTGCATGCTAAACAATTCGGTTTCACCCGCGGTCGGTCTACTACTGATGCTGGAATTAAGTTATTAGAGAGTATTTATGAAGCCTGGAATGAGTCATATGATGCCTATGGTGTATTCTGTGACTTATCTAAAGCATTTGATTGCGCCCAGCATCAGACGTTAATTAGGAAGCTTGATCATTATGGAATCCGTGGGACGGCCTTGGATTTTATCTCATCTTACCTTAGTAATAGAGTCCAGAAAGTGGTAATAAATGGTAAACAGTCACCTGGTTCTGCTATAACAATGGGGGTGCCGCAAGGCTCAATTTTGGGACCTTTTCTGTTTCTAGTTTACATAAATGATCTCCCTCACCTCATAAGAGACGATCACGAGATAGTTTTGTTTGCTGATGATACGTCTTTAATATTTAAAGTTAAACGTAGACAACGCGAACTTGACGACGTAAACAATGCCCTCTCTAGAGTAGTTCACTGGTTTAATGCTAATAATTTACTGTTAAACGGAAATAAAACCAAATGCGTTAGATTTACTCTACCTAATGTAAGGCTTGTTAAAACCAGTGTTAAGGTTAAGGATAATGAAATAGAATTGGTCAATGAGACTGTCTTTCTGGGCATAACGTTAGACTCCAAATTACAATGGGGGCCTCACATCGGGAAAGTTTCGGGCAGACTGAGTTCTGCAGCCTATGCCGTAATAAAGATCAGGCAATTCACAGACATTAAAACAGCGCGTGTAGTCTATTTCAGCTACTTCCACAGTGTTATGACATATGGCACATTACTGTGGGGTAACGCTGCCGAAATTGAATGTATCTTTGTGTTGCAGAAAAGGGCTGTCCGGACTATCTATGGTATGAAGTCTCGGGAGTCATTAAGAGACAAATTTAAAGAAATCGGTATTGTTACAGTGTACTCACAGTATATTTATGAAAATTTATTGTATACCCATAAGAATAAAAGTAAGTTTGTGAAGAATAGTGATAGACATAATTTGAACTTAAGAAATAAGGATAAACTGGCTATTCCCAATTATAGGCTCCACAAAATAACTAATTCATTTGCGGGGAATTGTATTCGCATGTATAAAACATTGCCAATTGAGGTAACAAATTTATCAGTTAATAAATTTAAAAAAATCATGAAATGTAAATTGTGCAAAAAGGCGTATTATTGTTTTGACAATTTCTTTAATGACAAGGCTGCTTGGCAGTGACACGAATTGCTCCCATTTTTAAAAATGTATTAGATTTTGATACCTTTGATAAATTAGTTTAACTTTTGACCTAAGCTTTTGACATACAATTTTTTTTTGACGAATCTAAATAATTTTTATAATTTTAAAGAGAATAATGTATTTTTTATTTTATTTTATTTTATTCTAAAGACTGCACAAACATGCAACAGCATAGAGCGGCGATGGGCTCAACTTGTGGAGTTGTAATTTGGTGAAACGTGGACTATCGCAAAGGACTAATTTTGAGGTTCTCATTGCCATGTAAGTAAGTAAAATATTTATTCGGCTACAACATCATTAAAAAATTACAGACAAAGAAAACAAAATAGTAAAATGACAGTAAAAATAAGAATAAAATATAATAATTAAACGATAACGGTTGGCCGAAAAGGCTAACCAGCTCAGCTATTGTTGCAGCCACAACGCTGATTTTCAGCTGGTCCTTGAAATAGGGGCGACGTCATTAGTTATTGTTCTAAGCGTCAGTCACAAAAAAGAAAATATCATATTAAAAATTAGAACGTAGGTAAAAAACAAGCAAAAACAATAACAAAACATTCTTACTAAATAAAATAAACTAACATTAAACTTAATTTAAATTAATAACAACGACCTAATATAAGACAACTAAAATAAAAATATCTCTCTGACTAATAGTCCATCTCTGAATAATAGACCATGTCTCTGACTAATACTCGCGATTGTCTAAAAATAATTAGGTTTTTAGTCTAGTATTTTTTGCAAGTTTGTTTTTCTCTAGACACCCTTACTGGTCGACTAGCAGAGAATGACTTAGGGCATTAAGTCCGCCTTTTGCTGTAATTTTGCAATAAAAAAACCTGTGTATATATGCGTGGCATAAATTCCATATTCATTAATTATCGGGCAGTCGTTTCATACGATCGTGACCAATATCGTGACCAACCTTTTTCATTCAACGTATAGGCACTTAATCGACTGGACAGTTAAATGAAACGACTTTCCACTTTTACGATCGAACAAAATCACGTAGTGGAAATAGTTCTTGCCTTGCGCTGAAGACGCGACCGAATTGTGAAATCGCCGTAAGAGGATTGTAAAATGTTGGCCAACTTTATTGGTGGGTGCGCGGAGTTTTTACCTTCGAGTGAGGGAAGAAATTTTCCGAGTACACGAACAGAAGTTTCCGGAAACTAGTCGTTTACAGAGTTAACTTTATGTATATTGTTTCTTTAAGTTTATGCGAACACTAAAGAGGACTAAGGCGATGGGTTTGAGATCTTGCCAGTTGAGCACATACTCATATATAATTACAACTAGTATATCGAAAGGTTAGTCAGAGACTAGGCAATGAGGACCACAATAACAGTCCTCTACCATAGTCCACTTTTCACCAAATAGCGCACATGCGCTCAGCAGGACAGGTAGTGAGCCCATCGCCGCTCTATGCTGTTAGAAGTATGTGCAGTCTTTAGTCGGTTAGTCGCCTTTTATGACAACCAAAATAAGAGAGGGGGTTGTAGTATTCTTTCACCCCTACGCGACAATGTTAAACAGCTTTCGCAATATTATTTTCTGAGGTTTAAGCTAGCACTACACATTGAAATGAAACACTTTTTTAACTAATTAACTCGAGTTTAATATACTGTTACATAGTTTAAGTTTTAGTGTTTATATTATCCTGACGTTTCAAACCATTTCCAGGGATTCCCTGTGATCACGGACCCTGGTATCGAAACGTCAGGATAATATAAAAAAAACTATGTAACAGTAAATTAAACGCGAGTTAATCCGTAAAAAGTGTTTCATTTCAACTTTCACAATACCGGGTACTGGATGGTGCTCTATCATTAAAATCGAGTCATTGCTACAGTGGATGGGTATTGGCCTAATGCGGCAGTCGTTTCAGAAAAATAGCAAACGGTAGCTAATGACACTGCCTAACTAATAAATTACTTTGTTTCGTATGTTTGAGATTATTTTGATGTAGTACTTAGCCTTAACAGGTTAGAAGTACCGCCCCTATCACATTAGAATCATAAATAAACGATAATATCAAGAAAAGGTGGTTTTAAATAACAAACGCCTTCACGCCTTTTCAGTACCTAGTTTTCTGTATGCTATAAATAGGTACTTTAAAATTATTACAAAATTCAAATTCGAAACAAACGTAGGTGTCTTATCGCGCCTCATTTGTTAATGCTATCTCATTACCATTATGCATTAACCCGTTGAGCTAAACTCCTTTGGAGCACAATTTTAACCATAACAGAGCGTGGGAGGGTAACGAAGATTAATTAAATATCGATAGAACGCCTGTCGCGTCACACCGTAATGCTCCTTTTCCAGCAGAGTTGTGCGAGATAGCGAAGGAAAAAATACACCAATAAGCGGAGTCACATGAAATGATGTAAACAATCTTCTGGCTTTGAAAATTACATACATACGTACAGTCACCAGCATTAAGATGTGATGATGCAAAAATATCTGATCATTGGTGGAAGGCATATTATAGGCATATAAGCCTTCCACCAACAATCAGATATTTTTGCAGGCCGTCGATAGTCACATCTTAATGCTGGTGACTGTACCTACATAATAACGACTATTATCCCCGAAGGGCTAGTCAGAGACTAGGCAGTGAGGACAGCAAAAGCTATCCTCTGCCATAGTCCACTATTCACGAAATAGCGACTACACATCTGCTCAGCGTGACAGGTGGTATGCCCATCGCCCTTAATTTTTATGCGTTTTAATGAAATTATGTTTAAGTTAACCCATTAAACTGGACAACTTTCCCCAAGAAAACTGTCCAAACAGCTGATGACAATTAGTATGGGAGGTCGAAATTTTTTTTGTCATTTTTGCACATAGGTTTCTTGGGGAAAGTTGTTCATTTCGTAGGTGGAACTGACCCTTGATTTCATTAAAACGAATAAAATTGAGTGTGTATAGTGTTGGATTTATGTGCAGTCTTTAGTCCGTTAGTCGCCTTTTACGAAACCCAAGGGAAAAGATGGGGCAGTAGTATTCATGAGCCGCGATCAATCAGCACAGCACACTTCTGGCTTTGTAAATTGCTACTTTCATATTCACTCCATTTTCCTCTGGAACGCAGTACGAGTCGTGCGTGACGATTTATATAAGAAAATCCACATACTCCTTTTTGATCGAGCCATGTCAGAATTATCTCAGTAACTTCATATATTTGGGTAAAACCTAGTATATGTATTTCTTTTTATATAGGTATTTGCGAGTATATTTAAGTATTAATATTTTTGAATAATTGTATATTGGACGAGCTAGACTACTATCGGAAGGAGTGGCAAGTTACAGCCCTAAACCGTGAAGAGTGGGGGGAGGGTAGGGAAGCCCTTGCCTAGGAGTGGGATAAGCCAGGATGAATAATAATAATAATAATAAACGAAAATGGTCATGCAACGCTTTACTGGGATCGCTCTATCATCACGGATAGGACTATTGTCGCCAATAAGCCTGATATCGTGGTGACCGACCGATCTCAGCGCCAAGCAATATTAGTTGATATTACCATACCTCATGACGAGAACCTCGTGAAAGCCGAGAAGGACAAGCTCAGTAAGTACCTTGACTTGGCTCACGAGGTTGCCGCCATGTGGGATGTGGATTCAACTATTATTGTACCGATAGTCGTTTCGACACACGGTCTTATAGCTAAGAGCCTCGATCAACATCTAGAGAGGCTCTCGCTAAAAGGTTGGGTCAAGGGTCAGATACAGAAGGCAGTACTCCTTGACACGGCACGTATTGTGAGGAGGTTCTCACTCTGCAGCCCTAACCACCGATAGCATGGGTCTATCCCCGCTGCCGGTGGCAACCTAGGTTAAGTTTTTTATAATATTTTATATTGTAAATATGTTTTTATATAAAATATTGTAAAAAATTTTTCTTTAGATATATGTTAAAAAAGAGTATAATAATAATATTTATTTAGAAAAATTTAAAAATGTAAATAGTATGTAAGTATAATGAATAAATGGAATAATGATAATTGTATATGTTTTATGCTGCTCTCTTCCACTTTTCGTCCTTGCAGATAATTGTACCTACAACATCTCTGCACCACCCTATGGTTGACCGGTAGGGAATGCGTAAGGCATTTAGTCCACCGTGTAATATCATGTTGAAAAGTTTGATTAAATAAATATAAAGTCATTCAATTGACGGATTTTTCCTCGCGCACCGCTTATTACCACACACAGCTCATATGGAAAAGCTGCCTTACGCAAACGTTAGGTGTTCCAGCTTATCGCGCAATTTAAGTGGGGTTAAAATATCGCGAGTATGTTTTTTGTAGAAAAGTTTTTTGGATGTAGCCTTTCCACATGGATAACGCCTCATGAGAGATTGGGTGATGCTGGCCCAATGCAGGTTTACGACAACAAAGCAGGACCAACGGCTGTACGTGATTGTCGAAGAACGGAGAAGCTGTTTTTTATCCAGTCATCCAGTAGCCCGATAGTGAAAAAGATTCTTAACTGTATACCTAATGTCATAGTTGAGATAGGTTAGGACCTGACCGCGGGGTCGCGTGGAGAATATTGACTTTCTTGGTGTGATTTGATGTGTAGGGCACATATTGTTTGATTCGGGGGGGCCCGTAATAACTAATAAACAGTGTTCATAAATTAGTACCAGGGCGGGCTGGTTAAAATCAGTGATTGTTTGGTCGACACGCACACGTGGCGTACAATTGAACGGTGCTATGTGGTATTGTGCGTATCATCACGTATTTGTCTGGGATCAGTACTGAGGGGGTAGCAAACGGGAAGTTAGGGCCTTTCCACCACCATAGCACCAGCCCCGAAGACGCGCGGGAGCGCGATCCAGCACAGCAGCCCGAAGACAGCCGGCGCGGCGGACTGCACCGGGCTGAGCGGCGTGTCTCAAGGGAAGAATAGTACGTAAGTCGTTTAGTTTAATTATAATTTAAGTTTAGTTAGTATAGATTTAAGTTGGCTAGAAATAGCCTGGTAGCAGGGCAGATGTAGACTCTCTATATCAAACAATAGTTAAAAACAATAGATTAAGAAACGGCATGCCCTTAGTAATATGAATCAAAAAATAGTCCTACTCATCTTATACTCTTTGTAGTGTGACAGCTAATGTCAATCAAGCGAGCGAGAGAGAGCTACGTTAAGCGAGTGGGTCTCAGAATAATCCTTCCTACTAATATTATAAACGCGAAGTTTGTAAGTATGGATGGATGTTTGTTACTCTTTCACGTAAAAACTACTAAATGGATTTGGGTGAAATGCGGCATACAGATAGTTTATAGCCTGAATTAACACATAGGAGACTTTTTATCCCGATATGCTTACGGGAACGGAAACCACGCGGGTGAAACAGCGAGCGGCCGCTAGTAACTCATATTATTCTATGGAGTGGGTCAGCAACTTAGATTAAAACAAAGTCAGCAAGCACCCTGAAGTTTCACAACGACGAGGACGACGCACGCTAAATGAAACTCGCTCATGACAATCAATGTCTTTAATTTTTTTATACAATGAAAATATTAATGTTTTAGAGTACTTTACACGTAAAAAATTTTTCCATGTGCCTTGTTTTTGCTCATTATGTGGTTTGTGTACCGTATAAATGAACAGCAAGGTATTTTAAACCCTCTTTCTTACTAAAACAGAACTAAACGTCCCTGGTACGAACGAGTTGCTGCTGTATTGACTGTCACGGTATTCGGTGCTACTAGGAGTCATGTAATATGCAAGAGGCGCGCGCGGTACGCTGGCAACGTATATTCCATAGAGGAACAAGTTTCTACTTTAATGTTATTGTTTAAATAGGTAATCTTAAGGGGGTGCCGCGCGATCGCAAATACTGACATAAGTCTCTTAGTGAACTTCAAAGCAAAATCAATCATAATATTATTTAAAATTAGACCAATTCTGCTTTGAAGTTCCAGACCTAGTAATTTGATTAGAGCAATGTTTTTATTCTGCGAAATGTACAAAACCATCACGCGCTTGTGTTAAAAATTAAAATTTACTTTTTAAAAATGGGGGCGACCTGTGGTACATTAATACAAATATTTTCATGTAAGAATCATTGTTTCATGCGTAAAATTAAGAAAGTTGTCGAAAAAAAATGTTTTTAGGAGTCATTACATTTATGTATTGTTTGTTAATGTTTAAAGAATTTGTTACAAATTTCAACATGGCCACGACCTTGTGCAATGATCAGGCTAACTTACATAAGTTCATTTAATGTATTTAACTATTTCAGCGCATAGTACAAGTGACTTAAAAATACGTAAATTTTTACAATTTCGTGCAGAATTTCGTGGAAATTTTTTCGACACAGTCTTTTTCAATTTTTAATGTTTACATACTAAGTATATAACATAAAGGAGCTATGTGGTGGCGGCTCTTTAAAAGAATACTACCAACCTATCTCTTCCCTTGGGTGTCGTAAAAGGCGACTAACATACCGAAGGCTATATTTACCGATATGGGTTAAAGTTACTTGCGTCCATAGATTTACCCTTGAGACCCTACACGTGACCCCTGGGTGTGCTAAATGAGTGACACTGACTGAGTGGTAGAGCCACGCTGCGTTGCAGCACGCCTTGGGCCGGCTCGCCCGGCGTAATACCACCCTCTCACGAATATCCGGCGTGAAATAATGGCACTTGGTGCTGTTGTGTTTCGTCCGGCCGGTAAGAGTTTCAGAGGCCCCTTCCCCCTCGTCCTTCACAATCCCTATTCCTTCATCAACCCTATTCATTTCTTAAAGGTCGGCAACGCATCTGCGATTCCTCTGGTTTTGCGGGTGTCCATGGGCGGCGGTGATTGCTCTCCATCAGGTGACCCGCCTGCTCGTTTGCGTCCTTCTTTTATATATAAAAAAGGCAGTACGTAAGTCCAACAGCATAGAGCGTCCATTAACTCACCACCTTACATGAGTAGTTGTTATTTAGTGAAATTAATTATGGCAGTGGACCGATTTTGCGGTCCTCTTTGCCTTAGTCTTTGATTAACCATTAGAGGATAATAGCCGTTTGGGAGTTGATGGGTGATGCGATCCACTATAACTACCACAGTTTATGAAGAAGGAGTGATGAAGTAAAGCAAAAGCAGGTTTATTAACAATTGTCTGCGCGTAAGCAAGTATGTACGTAAGCATACGATCGGAGCGAAATGACGTGCGTACCGCGTTGTGTCTCGTTTGCGACTCCCGGCTAGGGCGTCCGTCGCCCGGTCATAATAATAGTTTGTAAAGACGTATAAACAATAGACGCTCGTTGAGCGGCCAGACCATCGCGTGGCGATACTATGCTGCGCGATGCAAGATATTAATATTATCTTGTGTGAATACAAATATTGATGTAAATACATATAAATATTACTTGTACCTAATGTAAATATAATTTGTGTATCTAATATATATTTATTTATATTATACTAGTGTGCTAACTATGTCTGTTTATTTACTTAGCTTAAGTCTAGTTATAAGTTAGTATATAAGGTTGTTTGTTTATATTTAGTTAGTAATTATTATTGTATAGTAGGTAGGTATTTAGGTTAAGGTTTTATTATTTAACTAATTGTATAAATACCATTAAAACTAAATAGATTAATGTGAGTACACCACAGCCGTGAGTGTATGTATGTATATAAGCCCCTCAGCCCCCAAGCGGTCGCATGAGACCGCACCTACAAAAACACACTTGACTTTGTACCGTGTTTTCATAGACTTACAGACTACTTTAGTGTGACCAAGTTTGATTATTTCGGTCTGTGGTACATTTTATGCATCGTTATCGCAAAATATTGCATAGTCTATGCTCGATTCTGTCAAATTTGACGTTGACAGTTGCGCCAATTTTTGTGTCAGAAAATTTCCACGAGTGAGTGGTGTGATTTGTTATCGCCTCAGTACCTTTCCTTGCATAGTACCAGAAACGCAAGTTCCCGTGCACGCCTATGACCACGTTTTCAACAGCGTAGTACCAGATATGCAGACGACCAGATTTTTTAATAGCAAATGACCATTACTCATACGTCCAAGTTTTCATCAGCATAGTACCAGATATGCAGACGACCCGATTTTTTTCGCAAAAGAGGACTTAATCCGTTTATGTAGGTTGTCCTACATTTTATAATATCTTTGGTCGTACATTTATCATCGCACTAGATAGGTACTTATACTTTTTGCTGATAATGATAATGACCACTTGCAAATATAGGTAAATGGGTGTAATAGGTAGTGATGGGAAATATCACTATTACGGAGCCACAGAGACGCTATTATGCCAGGTGTGAGGAGCTCGATGGCGCAGCGGCTAGCGCGTTCGGCATTGTCCTAATACAATTCAATAACGCGATCATCGCGCGATAAAACGATGCGACCATCGTACGAGTCGACGATCAAACATAATATTGATCTAGAATAGGTTTTTTTTTCTTTATAGAAGAGGGAGGCAAACGAGCAGGCGGGTCACCTGATGGAGAGTAATCACCGCCGCCCATGGACACCCGCAAAACCAGAGGAATCGCAGACGCGTTGCCGGCCTTTAGGGGAGGAATAGGTTTAAGGAAGGAATGTGTAAATTTGCTCCATAGAATTTAATTTATTTTAATTGTTTTAAAGTACTTACAGTGTCAAATTCACTTAAATGTGTTAATAAATGTACCAGTGAGTGTTGGCATTTAAACAAATTCACATAACAACACCTTTATCACTAACACGTCCTTGCTGCACTACTCACTCATCAATCATCTTCGCATCGGAAAGCCTTCATTTGCTGACAATTGACAACATCAATGTCAACGAGACTCTGCAGGACCTCACAACTCTGTTCCATTCTCGCATGGAGGAGTTCGAAAAAGCTCTTCAGCAGCATACGGAGTCATCGGTACCTGGAGCTCAGCTGCAAACAGTAAAGGCTCCATCATCTGACTATCAACTATTTAAGAGCTTCGTTGTGAAAGCAGTCAGTACCTTGAAGCAGCAACTGGATCTCCTTAACACGGGTATGGACCGGATAGAAACCCACTCAAGGCGCAAGATTTTGCTGATCCATGGTTTACCGGAGGATTCCAAGGAAAATGTGACCGCCAGAGTGCAGGAGGCGCTGAGTGGCAGGATGAAGTTGACTCAAGTGCGACCCGAGTGTATCGAGACCTGCCATCGCCTTGGAGCTGCCAAAAAAGATAGGACTCGCCCGGTATTACTACGTTTTGCAACATACAGTCATAGATCTACTGTATGGAATGCAAAGACTACGTTGAAAGGCTCGAGAATCTCCGTATCAGAATTTCTAACAAAGTCCAGGCAGAACGTATTTGCGGCAGCCCGTAAATATTTTGACATCAAGAACTGTTGGACGTCTGATGGCATTATAATAGTGGTGCTGCTACCAGACAAATCCAGTCGGAAGATTACATCATTTGCTGAACTACAACTACTCCAGGCCAGTATTCCATGCACTGCAGGCAGATAGGTTATCTTTCGCCTAAACTTGTTCATTTCTCACTGTAGGGTATCTGCACCTTGGATGAGTTGGTTTAAAATTGTTGTTGGTACGTAGCACTTTGTTAGTTTTACTTTGCTTTACCCACTTTTACTTTTATAAGTAGAACTCGTTTTCAATTTTTGTAAAATTATGTTACTTTTTGTTTGTTAATCACTGTCAATGTCAAGTTGTCTACTGTCAATGTCATTCATCTCCCTGTCTTGTGAATGTTGCGTTCGGAAACCATTTTGAATTGTAATCTTGTCTCGATGTTTTGTGTACGTGTATGTTATTCTCTAATGTCTTGCCAACGCTCGCTGGTGGTTTTATATTTTCATTTTATTTATTTATAGTTATTTTTATATTTTAAAAGGTTAAATGCTAGGTTGTTTATTTATTTTTGTTTAGTCGTGTATTTAAATATTTATTGTAAGTATGTTTATTAATTCTGATTATTTTTCTGATAGCTCAGACGAATTTGAAAGTGCTTGTAGCGATTTTTCCACATCTTCTGACACCGATGCTCCCTCACTGTTAAGCTGCAATCAATTTTCCATAGAAAATCCAACTTCCTTAACCTGGTGCACATTAACGCGCAGAGTGTCCCTGCGCATATAGCTGATTTAAACGTATCTTTTAACAGCGGCATTGTCGATGGAATATTAGTTTCCGAGTCTTGGCTTAAACCGTCTCTTCAATCTCCACTTTTCTCAATTAATGGGTATAAGCTTTTCCGTAACGACAGGGTTGGAGCTGGTGGAGGTGGTGTCTGTATATACATCAAGGACCACATCCCGTGCTCTGTTGTCAGCCAGTCTCCTGGTACATACACCGGGTCCTTGGAATATCTGTTCTTGGAGCTTAGCCTACATCACTCCATTATTCTGGTGGGAGCGGTTTACAGTGCCAGTAGTCATGTAAATTATTTTGAAACCTTGAATCCCTTAGTTCTTCTTACAACCATGTAATATTGGTGGGTGATCTTAATACTTGTCTACTCAAAAATAACTCCCGGTCCTGTCGTCTTAATTCTATTGTAACGTCTGTCAACTTTGTTTTGCTCCCACTCACGGCCACCCATCATTCTCCTAATTGTCAGCCATCTCTCTTAGACGTACAGATAGTTTCAAGTCCAGATTCAGTCCTTTTACATGGACAAACTACTGCCCCATTCTCATACCATGATCTCATATTTCTATCCTATCGAGTACGCAAACCCAAACCAAAAACCAAAGTCCTTCTTCGCCGTAATTTTGGTGGTGTATGTGTGGAACGCTTGAGGGAAGATTTTACTGAAATTGACTGATCTGCATTGTTTGCGGCTTGCACAGTTAATGAGAAAGTTAATATTTTCAATAAAAATTTAACATACTTATATGATACACACGCTCCTCTCAGACCAGTGCGCGTTAAACACCTTCCTGCGCCATGGCTATCACCTATAATTAAAAAGACCATGCAACGCAGGGATAAGGCCAAGTCTGTTCTTAAGAGGTTTCCAAGTGATGATAATTTGCACTCCTATAAAAAGCTGCGCAACCTCTGCAACAGACTTTGTCGGGATGCCAAAAGGCGATACATTCATTCTTCGCTACACGAACTACCTCCAGCTCAAATCTGGAAGTTTTTAAGGACCATAGGTGTGGGTAGGGATGGGGATCGCAGCGGTTCTGGTGACTTACCTGACCTTACTCTGCTTAACAAACATTTTACTAACTCACCAGTTACTGTTGCCGATTCTACCAAAGCCGCCACGCTTGCCATGCTGGACAGTGCTGCCCGTCCTGACTGCGAGCCTTTCACATTTTGCGAGGTCGCTGTGGGGGAGGTTAAGAAAAGCATTCTTTCTATAACTTCCAAAGCTGTAGGTGAAGATGGCATTTGCCGTGACATGCTTATACCTATCCTTGACGACGTGGTGCCAATTATCACTCACATTTTAAATTCTTCGCAACGTCTTCCCTAGTGAGTGGAAATTGGCCCATGTTATTCCCATCCCGAAGACCTCCTCCCCAAACACTTTTTCTCAATTCCGTCCCATCTTTATCCTTCCATTCCTCTCCAAGGTCCTTGAAGGTGCTGTTCAAAAACAACTGTGTGCATTTGTTTCCCAAAATAGCTTATTAAGTTCACACCAATCTGGTTTTCGTCCTGGCCATAGCACAGTTACCGCGTTGCTATACGTCACAGACGATATTCACCATGCCATGGACCACCGATTGTTTACGATTATTGTGTTACTCGACTTTAGCAGTGCCTTCAACTCTATTGACCATGACATTCTTCTTTCCATTCTCCGCTCTCTTAACTTTACCCCCGCTGCGATATCTTGGTTCTCAGACTACCTCTGCAATCGTTGCCAGAGAACCAAGAATGATGACTCTTTTTCGGAGTGTGCTACGCTGACTACGGGTGTGCCACAAGGTGGTGTACTTTCACCCCTCCTCTTCTCTTTATTTATAAATGAGCTCACTAAAGTAATTTCATCTACGTACCACCTATATGCAGACGATTTGCAAATTTATAAACATTTTGATTCAGCCAACACACGCTCCGCTATCGAAGCGATTAACAACGATCTTCTCTTGGTGAAGACTTGGGCTGATGCATTTGGATTACTTGTGAACCCAGCGAAGTCGCAAGCAATCATTATTGGTAGCAATAGGCTGTATGGCAAATTGGATTTTAATGATCTTCCGGATATCTCGTATGAGCAATCATTATTGGTAGCAATAGGCTGTATGGCAAATTGGATTTTAATGATCTTCCGGATATCTCGTATGATGGTGTGAAGCTTGCATATGCCGAAAAAACCAAGAACTTAGGAATCATTATTGATCACACGCTATCTTGGAGATCACAGATAAATGAGGTGAGTCGGCGCATGCACTATTCCTATCATTCCCTCAAGCGACTTCAGTTTTTCTTACCGTACAATACCAACATTATGCTTGCTCAGTCCCTTTTGCTCCCTCTTCTCGACTATGCCGATGTTTGCTATTTAGATGCTACTGAGGAGTTACTTAACAAACTGGAACGACTGCAAAACCTGGCAATCCGATTTATATTTGGTTTGCGTAAGTATGACCATGTTTCAGAATTCCGCTCAAAGTTAAAGTGGCTTCCAATTAGACTACGCGGAGATATGCACATCCTTTGCCTCCTTTTCAAAATTCTTAACTATCCCCAACTTCCACATTATCTACGATCCCGATTTAACCTCTTACCAGACCCTTCCCGGCCTAAACGTTCCTGTGACACAAGAACCCTCCTTTATCCTCCATCCAACTCCAAATTTTTCCACAATTCGTTCACAGTGAATGCAGCCAAAATGTGGAATAAACTGCCTGCCAGTATCCGTGACAGCTCATCGGTGGAATCGTTTAAACACAAGCTCAAAGAGTACTTACCTGTCCAACGCTATTATTAATCAGTAACTTAATTTATTAAATTAATGTTGTTTATTGTTATATGTATATATTGTGTATATGTTATGTATATATGTATTTATATATTATGTAGGTATGCTTATATATGTATAAATAGGTAATAAGTATATGTAGTTACGGATCAAATTATTTATTTATCTATGTCTTATCTAAGTGTGTATTTAAATTTACATTTTATTAGTCCCGCATACTTGCTTTTAAAACCACAGCTAGGGTTGGCTGGAAGAGATCTCTTTTAGAGATAAGCTCATCCTTGTATATGTCTTGTGTAACGTGTGTGTAAATGTTGTTTATTTGTACAATAAAGGATAATAATAATCAATATATTCGCGCGATAAAGCGAAGGTCGCGTCGTTTAATCGCGTGATGATCGCGGTTTCGCGTTGTATTAGGACAATGCCCCAGGCTTGCGATCTTGCCCGCTAAGCAACGTTCGCAATACCGGGTCGCTGGATGGGTGACCAAATTTAAAACATCTTGAGCTCCTCCGTACTTCGGAAGGCACGTTAAGCCGTTGGTCCCGGTTGTTGTCGTAAGATGGCAGTCGTTAAAACCCACCAACCCGCATTGGGCCAGCGTGGTGGGTTATGGCCCAATATCCCCACGCGTTATTTTCCACGTGGGAGGCCTGTGCCCAGCAGTGGGACATTTATAGGCTGTTGATGAATCGCCACAGTGGTCGAGTGGTCAAGCGTTCTATCATTGTTACATATTATAAAATAAAATCGCAGTTTTACTGTGTCTATGGCTCCACTTACTTATTACAAAATGGCTGAAATTTTATGAAGTTTCTAAGTTAATATGGTAAAGACGCGGGCGGGCCGCTAGTTATCTTAAAAGTTAACAACAACATTTCAATACCTATTCATAATTACAAGCATTCACTAATATAATAAAGGTAGTAGTTTTACAACGTTGTGTAATTGTTTATGATTTTTTTTTTCTTATTTAACTATTTGCGATTGGTCGCCAGACCATAAGCGAATTATTTGTGGTGATTGAATGATTATTTTTAGCAAAGCCGCCAGCGCCCTGCTTTATTAGAAAATGTGGCTTCTTTTTAAGCGCTTCACTATTGCTGATTGATCTAACAGCTCAACAACGAGAGGGTTAGGGTGGTGAGACAGACGCTCTCTGTGCCGATGCCGGAACCGCTCGATTTCCGATGTCACGGTCGGCATGTTTAAGTATTCGTGAATTTCGTCATTCTTCATGAACCAAGGAGCATTAACGATCGTCCTCAAAATCATATTCTGCACTCGTTGGAGACAGAGAATGTTGGACTTGCTGGCTACACCCCACAGTTGAATGCCATACGTCCAGACTGGCTTATGGACGGAGTTGTAAATAAGGAGCTTGTTATCCACTGATAGTACTGAGTAGTATTGTTATTGATACTAGTATTGTTTATGATTGTTGGTAACTTTTATTGTCCTTATGTAGGTAACTATACCGTCACCTGTAATTAGTTGCCAAATAATGAAGATATAAAGGTCTTTACAGCGAAATATCAACGGTAAGGTCGCTAAAGACATTAAACCAGAAAACACGTAGCAAGATAAATTGGAAAAAGGGAAGAATTCACGTAACTTATTTAAATATCAAATCAATTTAGCGCCGCAGTCGAAACGAGGGGATTTTTACACAAAGGGGCTGTATTGAAATAGAATTTCAATATTTCACCGTTACGCTCCAGAAAGGCAATAAATTTAAAATACGCCACCTATTACATTTACAGAGATGATGTTATTCCTTCTACCAATGTTATTAGTACGTATATTTTTGTATCAATATGTTTACAAATTATTCTGCTTCAACTGAAGTTACGTGGAAGCAAGGTCTATAAGCGAAATGAGGTGTGAAGAAGCAACGCATTGGGCCTGCGTGGTAGGTAACGACTGCGAGCTTCTAAGCAGGTGTGAGCATAAAACCTTTTATAACATATTAATTTGTATCTTGTTAGGTAGTTGGTTAGTTGCTAAGTTCCAGATCGTTTATTTTTGAATATTTAACATGTCAATAATTTGTTTATTTACCTTTTGCTTGTCACTCTAAAAATATACTTACATTGCCCTGTACCTACTTAACAGACAACTGATTCTTTTAATTTTATATCGCCTGCCCCCCGAGCATGGATCTTTTATCGACCGACAAAGTGACATTAGACGATAAAATCTGACAGTTTAAGTACTGCGGATGTCAATTTGTCGACGTCTAATGTCACTTTATCGGTCGATAAAAGATCCATGCTCGCACTGCTGTATTTACAATGTAGCTCTGTTGAATGATCAATGATCCCATGTTCTGAAGACCTCCGTGGTTGAGTGGTTAGCACGCCGGGTCTGGCGTCGTGCGCCATCTCTGAGGTCCCGGGTTCAATTCCCGGTCGGGTCAATTTAGGGAAAACTGTTTTCTAAATTGATTTCGGGTCTGGGTGTTTTTTCTATGTTTATGTATATTAATCCCGAGTTTCAAGAGAATACTCATCTCGGTCTAGATAGATAATTGGCGTGAGCGTACACAAATAATTATAAGTAAAATTAAAACAATGAAAAAAAAATTCAGGGTTTAAAATTTTACTTAAGTATCTTTAAGCGTTAATAAAACGCTAATATATATATATATAAATAATTATATTTTTTTAAATACACTATTGTTTATGTAGGACGGCCTGTGTCAAGCTGTGGGATGTTTATAAACTTGCGATGAAAGTGAGGACGGCTAGTTCTTCACAATCTTGCTTTACATGTAACAGGTACACTAGCCGTAACCATGGCTGTGTCGAGGAAGAGAGGGGGTGGTAATACTACTCATTCTCTTCTTAAAGAATACTCTTTCTTAAAGAATACTCTTTCACCGCTACGCGCCACGATTATGTCGGGGTTAAAGTTACTCGCGTCCGTAGGTTTACCCTTGAGACCCTACACGTGACCCCTGGGTGGTGCTACATGAGTGACACTGACTGAGTGGTAGAGCCACGCTGCGTTGCAGCACGCATTGGGCCTAAAGACTAAAATTATGATACGATGGTACAAATGAAACAGAAAAGATCTGCATCTGTGCACAATACAGTTACTAAAGTACTTTTATGTGACGTAAAAGCTAGAAGAATTTAGAGTGTTTTGTTCCTAAGTGAAGTGTTAGCATAAACTTTTTTTTGTTTTCTTTTAGCATTTGCTGTTTCATTTTTTGTCTTTCTATTCCAGAGGGGTTAATGAACTGGAGCTTTAAGAACAGAAATAATACTACCACCCCCCTCTCTTCCTTTGGGTGTCGTAAAAGGTGACTAACGGACTAAAGACTGCACATACATCCAACAGAATATAGCGGCGATGGGCTTACTACCTGTCATGCTGAGCACATGTGCAATGCTATTTGGTGAAAAGTGGACTATGGCAGAGGACTGTAGACTTACCCTTCGGGGATAATAGTCTTGATTATTATGTATGTATGGTACACTTATACCTTGTACATCGTATAAGGCTGTTATATGCTTTAGTGGAAATAGCATTGCTTTGAAATGCTAAGCATATTTTGTTGAACTTGCATGCAATATGCTTTAGAGTTCGCCGACGGATGCATTGGGAAAGCCTATTACTATTCACCCTTTTAACAGCATATTGGCGGCCCACTTCTAGGAAATAAGATTGCAAGTTGTGAGTTAAGGTTATTTTACATGGCTTTATTGAGGTATAATTTAAAATCTAATCAAAAGGAGATGGGTAATTTTGGGCCACAATGAGTTGTTCGTTACAGAAATAAAAATGGTATAGAAAATAAGGTCTTCTTATTGTATTATTATTGGTTTCTAAAATAAACCTGTAACACTCCGCAAAACCTACATAAACAAAAAAAACGGATATTCGAAAATAACACTTAAACATACTTTGTAAACACAAATCTAGTCAGTAACAAATCGATTTATCGAATTCGATATACTTTTGTCTAACTGCAAATACTTATTGAAACAGTATTATATTTGAAATAATAAATATACCAATACGTTAGTTCTTGTATTTTGTTGACTATCTGAATTGACAATCATGATAATAAATACAAAAAGAAAAGTAAAATATTAATTAAAATCGATTTTTAAAATCGATTATTGAAATGTCATGTCAGGTCTTAATATGTCATTTGTCATCCATTCATTCGTTTTCTTTGCTCTATGCATTGTAGAATATTTTGTGCCGGCTTTTCTTTCTAAATAGTTATTTTCTCACGACATTTTATGTTAAATTATACCCCTGAATGCAGAATTTAATCTAGATTAATAAAAAAAAAGCTTCAAATTCTTGTAACTACACAAATAACTAAGAAATAGTGTAAAAGCAGAACAAGGCATCGAGGTAAGCAACTCACGTGAATCCTCTATAACTCTATTCTGCGGAGTTGTACATGCAAAATAATGATACATCTGTAATGCTAACATCATTCCTTTCAAAGTGCTGTAATTGTTATGTCTGTAACACAATTTAATATAATGGCCCAAACGTCCATACAAGCTGCCCTATCTCCTTTGTTGCAGATGTGCTGAAAGGCTTTTTTTATACGCTACGGGTAAGCACCGAGTACAGGTAACCGTGTCGTGTAGCGGTGAAAGAATACTACCACCCCCTCTCTTCCCTTAGATGTCATAAAAGGCGACTAACGGACTAAAGACTGCACATACATCCAACAGCATAGAGCGGCGATGGGCTCACCACCTGTCACGCTGAGCTCATGTGCCAGTCGCTATTTGTTGAAAAGTTGACTATGGTAGAGGACTGCTTTTGCGGTCTTCATTGCCTAGTCTCTGACTAACTCTTCGTAATTTCGCATCGGTAAGCAATTGGCCTTCATCTCACCTGATGGTAAGTGACGATAAGGCCAGAGGTGGAAGCGCGTTTCACCCCGGAACACTCAACCACTGAGGAACTGGCTATTTTATCACTAACATTTGGACAACAACAATGCTATTATGATTGTTGTTATGGAGTCCGACTTCATATAAGATACTGGTAACTAGCCATACGGACTTAACAAGCCCTACCATTAACCAAACCATTTGAACTCAACCTGGGACGAGTCTGAGACCGGTGGCTTTACCACTAGAGCACAGAGGCGGTTGAAAAGGACGAACTTTTAGATAGACGGATGGTTATGCATCGAAAAATCTGAAACCCGCTATGCCCGACCTCAGAATAGAACTCGGGACCTCCGGATTTCGGACCGAGCACTTAATTTGCCATTCGGCCACTATATGCAAAGTAAATAAATATGTTAAGGTTGACTAATTTCTAGAAAGCTGTGTTCTGCTAACCGTGTCGCATAGAGATGAAAGAATACTACCACACCCTCTCTTCCCTTGCATGGGTGTCGTAAAAGGCGACTAACGGACTAAAGCACTTGGCGCTGTTGTGTTTCGTCCGGCCAGTGAGGGTCCGGAGGTCCTTCCCCCCATCACAATTCCTATTCCTTCCTAAAACCTATTCCTTCCTTAAAGGCCGGCAACGCATCTGCGATTCCTCTGGTGTTGCGGGTGTCCATGGGCGGCGGAGATTACTCTCCATCAGGTGACCCGCCTGCTCGTTTGCCTCCTTCTATTATATAAAAAATGAAATAAAGACTTACTAAAGACTAACATTGGGGGTTCTTTGTGGGAAAGTGAAGCGTCATGTCTGCAGTTTTGTATTATTTTCTATAATTTATGTTTTGTCGAATATGAATGTGAAATAATGGTGTATTATTGACTGTTAAGTGTTTGTGAACGTGCATGAGTGTTACAATACAGTGAAACATCACTTTTCAAATTCTCTCAAGAAGTCCGAGTGAGACCTCAATAAAGTCCCACAGCTTTATTGAGTCTCTAGGGTTTTGGGAGAAAGTCATTTATCATTAAACGTTCATTATCGCTCATTATCATTCACTTCATGTACAGAAATTAATAATTACTATTAAAACTTGATACTGGCTAAATGTGCTGATCGCACAAAGCCATTATTTACCTAAGAGAAAAAAAAAGACTAACATTACTTTGAAACTGGGCTCGCTAGATTCAGGACAAAGTTCTAAATTCTACATTTTGAGAGAAAATAAAGCACATTTTGGTCAGTGGTACACTGAGAAAAATGGGGCACTATAAACTATTGTGCATGCACATCTTTTTGACCAATCGTGCAAGCACGTTAAGTTACGCTGCCGACGATGCACATAAAATTATGGTTCCACCGTAATTTAGTGACGGCACAACCTTATTTGCAGCTCGCACCATAAAATATAGTGAAAGATATCAAAACGTTTAGCCCTAAGAAAGAAAAAATATAGTGCACTGCTCCAAAATACCTAGTTGACGGCATTTTATATTATAATGCATTGCGATTACTTATAGTTCCGTATCATTATACTATTATGTGCGTTTGCACTTTACTTATTGGTGCCTACCAAGTCGTGCACTATAATATTTCGTGCCCTCCCATGATATTATACGATTGCTGGAAGCATGTCTTTACATGCGAGTGCAGTAACTATTATAGTGCTTCTTTACATTGGCATGATCTTTTTATGTGCTCGAGCATTTTTGTCGCACTATTTAATATCGTGATGGCATGGCTATTTTTCAGGATTGGCACTAAATCTATATAGGATGTTTCCCGACGATGAAATAATATATTCAAATTAGTGTTCGGAGAGGTATCCTGAGTCAGGCAAGATTGATAGTACAAACGAAAAATTCGGTCGTTTTTTTGACTTCACATACAAACTAGCGCCCCGTTGGAACTGATAAACGATTTGTATAGGGAGTCGAAAAAAATAATCCGTTTTTTTTGTTTGACCTATCAATCCTGCCTAATTTAGGATACCTCTCCGAACACTAATTTGAAAATATGATTTCATCGTCGGGAAACAGCATGTGAGTCGTTTTCAAATTATGTGTACTTAGCGACGAAATGTCTGTCCCCCTAAAGAAACTTTGAAAAAAAAAAAGTTCTTATTAAAATAAGTAGTTTTTTACATTCGCATACTATTTTAAATATTTTTGCATATTATTCTTGATTATACGGCAAATAATTGCGATCAAAATCCTAGCATGGAGTTGAATATACAAATTATAGTAATTAAAATCACCATACTTTTTTTTTGTCCCCTGTAGGAGGACATTGAAAACAACAATTTTAAATTCGCATTTTCGTATGAAACTTTCAAATTTATTTGGACCCTAGTTAAGGTGTAGTACTAATTATTACGTAAATTAGATTAAACTATGTATAAATACACATAAATTATGTAAAAAGATATTTTTAGACATGTCCCTAACAACGGAAACAATTTCTTGACATTCATTTAATGACATAATAAACCAAATTTTTTAATCACGAACAGTAGAAATCTAACTTTAATAACTGGCAACACAGCTTATGTCACGAAATATAACATCAGTGACGCGCCGCCATTTGTTTTGTTACTGAGGCGCGGTGTGAGACTTGTAATTTGTTTGGCAAAATAATTAGTTACCTGCTTCCTGACGAGATCTCCTCAACAAAAGTAAGTGTTTTTTATGAGAATTCACCTTTTGCAACTGAAATGTACATAGATTTTGGCAAGATTTTCAGATTACGCTTTCAATCTACTAGAAAATGTGATTCGTTTAGCATTAAAAATTATTTGAAGGTTATGTTTACATGCTTAGTGACGAACAACTTCATGACATTTCGTGACGTCAGTAAATTGTAGACGGTAAAGCTGTGGTCTCATGCATGTGTAAATTATGAATGTGAGGTACCTATAATGAGTGCTGTTAATTAATAAATATTTTTATTTAGCTACCTAGCTCAAAATAAATTTAATTACTTACTGGTTACCGGGAAAATAAATCTTTTTTACAGTTACAATTTTATTCTGCTCATAATTTTGGTGTCTTAAGTTTAGTTTTAAAAATGCATTCTTCTATTCTTCTTTGTTCCTCGTTTTTGTGTATGTATTAGAAGAATTTTCTAAGATATAAAATACTTTTTAACGCTTAACTTTTTGCATAACGTTGGTCGACTTTCGCTCACTCACTACTTTTTTGAGTTATTAAAAAATATCTAAACAATTTTTTTATTAGTTTCAGAATGCCGATGACTGGTGCCGAAAGGCAAAAAATATATATTGAAAGACTTAAACAACAAAACCCTGAAAAAAATGAAGAAAAAAGACATTTCACGCAATAAAACACTTAATGACTCATTTTCGTTTTTCTTTTCTTTTATAAGTAGGTTTTATGTAGATAAGTGGTCGACCACTAAAATATAGACTTATCTGAATGCGGCCTTACTTTTACAATTTCCTGACATTTCCTAACGAAACAATTTCCTGACAATTTCGTGACGTACATTTAATTTGAAAATGACTCATGTATAGATTTAGTGCTAATCCTAAAAAATATCCACTTACATCACAATACATATAATAAGTACAGAAAAAATGTGCTGAAATTCATGATGCCTATAGTAATAATCACACACAAAGTCTAGGGTATGTAAGTAATTTAAAAAAAGGTTTAAAATTATACAAACATTTATTTTCCATAAAAATAATTAGAACTTATCCAAAAAAATATTATTATAGATTAAAATAATCTTTATTATTATTAGAAAACCAAGGTTTAAAATTATATAAACATTTATTTTCCATAAAAATTAGAACTTATCCAAAAAAAAGTTACTAACATAGATTAAAATAATCTTTATTATTATAAGAAAACCAAGGTTTAAAATTATACAAACATTTATTTTCCATAAAAATTAAAACTTATCCAAAAAATAATTAGTAACATAGATTAAAATTATCTTTATTATTTTTAGAAAAACAAGGTTTAAAATTATAAAAACCTTTATTTTCCATAAAAATAAGAACTTATACAAAAAATAGTTAGTAACATAGATTAAAATAATCTTTATTATTTTTAGAAAACCAAGGTTTAAAATTATACAAACATTTATTTTCCATAAAAATTAGAACTTATCAAAAAAATAGTTAGTAACATAGATTAAAATAATCTTTATTATTATTAGAAAACCATCATGTAATCTATAAAAAGGCGCATAAAGAGTTTACATTGGTCATTATAATAAATTAATTTAAATACACTTGGCAAACTAACATATTCAAATAGAAACAGTCTTAAATACTAAAAGTCAATCAAAGGTTTCCATGAGAATTTTGCATGCCACTTCGACGTAGTGGTTCCTCTTAAGAAGCCTATGAAGCTGTTATAAACAACTCCGTTATGTAAGTGGTACGCATTAAATAAAAAGACAACAACAGTGACAATAACAGTGGTATGCATTTAAATAAATAGACAACATTAGCACTTCAAACTCATAAATTACTCGGCAGGTTTTCGTGACGATTCAGTAAAAATTAACAAATATATTAATCAAAAATGTCTCTAAAACTCTCTAAAATAGCCGAACTTTCTTGCTAAACTTAACGGCATCAGGGACAACCTAATCAAAAAGTAAGTTGTTTAATTTAAGTTGATGTCTGATTGCTACAGTTTTAGTAATATTAACACGTGTGGACGTTGATCGAGCCATTATTTTTGAAGTTCTATGCTTTGCTTCAAAATGCTTTGCCCAAATGTTTCGTATTGGGCTCAATTTACGTAACATGGCAGGGTAATGAGTAAGAAAATGAAATGTAGGCTTTAGTAGTGACCCCGTGAGCTTCATAAACAAAGAGTTAAATTCAGAGACTAAGCAATTCAATTTATTTGCTGTAAAGTCACAAATTCTACAAGCTAACAAAATGTCCAAAATATTACGTATGAACAAATACCAGTTCTCTTCGCCAGTGGGAATATATCGACCAACGATTAGTCCAAAGTACCTTACCAGAACTATAATTTCGGAAGCTGAGCATCTTAACCGGACTCTAGCCCCTTCGAACACTAAACAATTGCTAGGTTTTGAACTTGAATCGGGGCCGTAATTGAACGATATCATGGCTTTTTCAGTATATTAGCCTGTAATATACCATTGCTTACATAAAAGTTTATTATGTAAGTCATAACATAGCGACAAACACCTTCCAAGAAATCGTGCATGGCGTCTACTGCTACATTTTCAATCTATCTTGACAAATCTTGACATCGTCATCATCTGAAAGTAAAATTAATTCAATGAAAACATTGTTTTCCGTATAAATTATCAGAATAAATTGGTAAGTAAAGCTGCCGTCGATAGTACTTATTTTACGTAACGTAAAAAATATTTTACAGATATTGTTAATTTGACTTTGGTTTTTAAACTCCCAAATACTCAGACATCTAAAAGTTAAATAGTACTCAAGTGAAATGCTGTCACTGTCAGTTCCAAAAATATAATTTAGGTAGTATTCAGCAGTAAATTTATGAGAAACTCACCACTTAACATGCACTGCTTCGTAATCGTTTTGATGGTAGGAACAACAAATTTGTATTTCTGGCTTTTAATCTTGTTTTGCCAGTAGCTAATAATTTTAGGGTACCAATTTTTTGCACGTAGCAGCCTGTCAGCTGCGGCTGGGTAAAGAGCTTCAAAATCTTTAATGAGGAGTCTCCAGCCTTCAGATACCTTCAGGACAGGATATGTGTTTAAATATTCTTGAACCTTGCCCGTTTCGTGGTAACATCTATACAGACGAGTTCTAACTGTCTATGACCACAGTTCTTCAATTGTCGGCCAGGGTATGCTCACGATGTCTGCCTTCAGCTGGTCTATAGCGCTTTTTACCAAATCAACTTCACATGAAACAAAATTAATAATGAATACCATATAATAAAATAAAGACGTTTTGCCACAACCGACCATTGCATTCTACTTGACTTGACAGTTAAACGTGATAAATCACTATATTATGTTGCGTTTCAGTGGTCATGCTAGGAGCCTGGAGATAAATGGGGAAATGATTACTGCAGCGCCCCCTAGCAGCTAAACACCATAACACATATCTAAGAACCAACGCTGATAACCTAGAAACCCATTACAGAAAACCGCATCAAAATCAGTTTAGTAGTTTTTGAGAACTTTTCAAGCGCCGACTTATCTGGTTGCTGCAGCGCCCTCTGGTGGTCTACCACCATGAAACATGTCTAAGCTGCTCTGAAATGATACCTTCTGAATGCAAAAAACCGCATCGAAATCGGCCTAGTAGCTTCCGAGGAAAATGCTAACAGACATCCATACAAACAAACAACCTCTAACCCCAAACGCATATAATATTGAATCCCAAATAATACTTTTTTAATCCAAATATTAAACAAAAGTACGTTTACTTACCTACCTAAATTTAAGTTGAAATGAAACACTTTTATAATAGTAATAGTAAAAACTATGTAAATATTAAATTAAACGCGAGTTAATCCGTAAAAAAGTGTTTCATTTCAATGTTTAGTGCCCGGTTAAACCTCAGAAAACAATAAATTATTAGTGTTATAAATCGGTATTTACTTAGGTACTAGAATTTGGCACTAATAAATATTTTAAATTACACTTTTTATAACGCCGCTAATTATATAGTTTAATAGATTTAAAATTCATGTTTTTTCCATTTAAAACTTAAGCAAGTAGGGACTTATTCTATTTTTTTCAACACTAACCACGCACGTGTCTGACGATACGAAAAAACTAGGAAACTAGGTACTTACTGGCAAAGTGTTCGATGATTTCTTCACCAAAGCCCCATTTTCTAAGAAGTTCTCCCATGATCCATTACAGGTTAACTAAAAGCACAGCAGCACGATACGCAAAAAAGCACCACGCACGATCGAGAGGTCACAATGATGAATAAGCGGCGACTCGCTTACATCTCCGATCCCCGTTCCCGGACCCCCCGCTTTCGATGCATGCACGTAATTTTTAAGTGCATACGCACCATATATTTTAAAACTTACATAATACTTTTTTGTGTTGAACAATATTTTTTTCAACCTGGCACGATTATTTATCGTGCAATAATATGTATGTGCACTGAATTTTAATGGCATGCATGCACGTAATCTTTATGTGCATACGCACCATATATTTTAAAACTGCTTTAATACTTTTTTGTGTTGAGCAATATTTTTTTAAACCTGGCACGATATTTTAAGGTGCAATAATATGTATGCGCACTGAATTTTAATGTTCCTCGGGATTGTTATACTTATTGTGCAAATAATCGAGAATGGCACTATAAAATTTGCTGCATAGTTTGTATGCAACTATTTGAACCATAACTTTCTACGCAAAAAACGATATTTTATGGTGCATTTAAGACGTTGCTAATAATATTGTGCTTTGATCACTATAGATTATGATGATATCCACAATTGTACGATAAAAGATAGGACATGTGCACTTTATATTTTGGTGAGGTTTCTTGCACAATAAAGTTTAATGCCCAGCAGAATAATTATACATTCGTGTCACTATTTAAAGTGTTGCGCACTGTTTTATTAGTGGTAAGCAGGGTATTTTAGAATGTTTGCATAATATTTTACTACGTCGACTTCAATCCATTTTTCTCAGTGTACCATTTTGCAAGCAGCAATCGTGTATCTATAGTTTTTATGAACGATGCCTCTAACCTTTTACGTTGCATTATTATGCACTAGCGGCCGCTCGCGGTTTCACCCGCGTGGTTCCCGTTCCCGTGGGAATATCGGGATAAAAAGTATCCTATGTGTTAATCCAGGTTATAAACTATCTGTATAAATTTCATCTAAATCCATTCTGTAGCTTTTACGTGAAAGAGTAACAAACATTCATCCATACTTACAAACTTTCGCGTTTATAATATTAGTAGGATAGGTGCATAAATAATACACGGCGACTATAGAGCGGCGATGGGCTGAGCACATGCTATTTGGTGTAAAGTCGACTATGATAGAGGACTGCTTTTTCTGTCCTCTTTGCCTAGTCTCTGACTAACCGTTGTCCGTTAGGGGATAATAGTCGATATTATAAGAATGAATGAATATGTATATGTCGCAGTAAGATAGTTATAGCCGTAATATAATTATATCTGTAAGGATATGATTATTTCACGTAACACAGTTATACGAAAGCGATTCATTACTATCTTACTAGGAATATAATTATATTACGGTTCAAGTTTAGTGATATAATTATATTACTGGATTAAGTTTAGTGAAATAATTGTAGGAGTATAGGGCGGGTGCTTCGTTGTGTTTGTGAACGCCGCACGTCGCTCGCTACCCCCGCCAGTCGGTTGACATCAATTGCCGTACTCCTGTAGGTCACGTTATCACATGATTTTTAACCTGTCGGTTAGAAATTTGAATTTCGAGGTTATTTTTTTTTAGACAACAATAATAATACATATACCTTACAGGAGTAGGGCAGCTAGTATTTCTGTTGTCTATAAAAAAAAATAACCTCGAAATTCAAGACAATCGCTACGCTGCGCTTCGGGATTGTCTTAAATTTCTAACCTATCACGTGACCTACAATTACTTACTCTGGAGTAAGTAATTGTAATATAATTATATCACTAAACTTGTACTTACCGTATTATAATTATATTACTAGAACGATAAAAATGAATCGCTTGCGTATAACTATCTTACGGTAGGTATATAATTATATCCTTGGATATAACTATATTAGGGATGATTTATATTAGAGCGGGCCGTGCACGGGGCGTGCCCCGTCCGGTCCCGGACGGGGCACGGCGCCACTGATTTGAGACGTTGCATACATTTTGTATGAAGCAGTTCATATTACACCGTGCATGATCCCTATCCCGTCCGGGCCCGGCCGGCCCGGATGGGACACGCCCCGTGCACGGCCCGCTCTAATATAAATCATCCCTATAACTATATCCCTGCGACATATACAAATTGTCAATGAAAGCCTCCACTTTACCTAACAATCGTTGAGTAACACACACATCCACTAATGAAATGAAAACATTTGGTAAACCGAAAATCACCAAAACGTTTCGCCGCCTAAAATAAATCATTGCGTTATGCGGAGATTGATTGATTGTTGTTTCTGGAAAGCCTTCTGATTTAATTGAGAATATATGAATATATTTATCTATATCTACATAATATAATATAAATAGTATATTATATTATGTACATATATATAAATAGCCTTTAGTCCGTTAGTCGCCTTTTGCGACACCCAGGGGAGGGGAGAGGGGGAGGGGAGAGGGGGGGGGAGTGTTATTTTACCGCTTCGCGACACGGTAACGACTACTCTTAGCAGCATTGGCTCTTAAATGCATGTCTGTTGTTAACTATAAGTATAATTGTCATGCTAGTAGCCACCTGTTGGGCTGTGGTTGTATTTTAAGTATTAAATATTTTTTTTTTTATCCACAACGGGTAAGCGCTTGGCCTTCATCTCATCTGATGGTAAGTGACGATAAGGCCGAAGGTGGAAGCGCGCTTCACCCGGAATCCTCAACCACTGAGGAACTGGCTATTTTATCTCTGTACTGTCGGAACACAACTATGCTATACACATCGTTGTTATGGCGACAGACTTAGATAAGATGGTGGTAGCTAGCCAGGTGGACTTAACAGCAATACCACCAACCAAACCGAGCACACAAAGATGTACCCCCCGCTGGGAATTGAACCCGGGACCTCTGGGTCTAAAACCGGTGACTTAGCCACTAGATTACAGAGGCGGTTAAAACTTACTTAAGTCTTAATACCTATACCTTATTTGTTATCCTTAAGATTTAACACAAATGGTTATGTTCACTTGCCAGTGGGCACCTTCCGCTTCCTACCATTTTTTTAAAATATGCTTTCCGTGTCAGCCTATAAGTAAGGCAGTACCTTTGTTAAATTAACATAAAATGTAATGTTAGCATGTAAGGTGTATGTCTTGTTGGTTGTCCAAATAAATAAATAAAATCGATTGCCATGAATTATGTATGTTCGACCATCACTTTAGACCTGCTGCACTTGTTTGGATCATTATTTTTTGCTGTGATTGTAATTTATTGTCAGGACAACTTTTGTTTTGATAATTACAAAAAGGTACAATTACAAAGGTAAAAAATACATTTATATATATTTACGACGTTTATTCCTCTTCGCCCCTCATCTTTCGCCCCTTTTTCTAACCCTTTCGCCCCCTACCAAGGTACCCATTCGCCCCTTAATGCGGGGCGAAAATATTTTCAATATTTTTAAAGCACCCGCCCCTTGTAATATTTAGATCAAAAACAGTTCAGTCATATAATTAAATTTGTTTTATTGTGCCTGTACTTAAATTAATTTACGAAATATTGTTTTCAAAGGTTTAAGCAAGCACTACACATTGAAATAAAACACTTTTTACGTATTAACTCTCGTTTAATTTTAATACATTACATAGTTTTTAGTTTCCTGACGTTTCGAACCCTTTGCAGGGTCCGTCAGGGTCTCTCTGTGACCACGGACTTAGTTAGACTTAGTTAGAGGTAATCCGTAAGAAGTGTTTCATTTTGTGTAATTTACGATAGTTACCTTTAATTTACCTTGTTACTTACTATTTTTGAGAACTAAGAATTTAACCAGTTTCTTGACAACTGTACTTTTACTTATTTATTAATAAGGGGCGAAGAGATCCATTTAATATTTCAAGGGGGGAACGGGTCCATTTATGGTATGAAGGGCAAAACTTACGGGGCGAACTGGTCCGAGACCGTAAGTCAGAGACTAGGCAATGAGACCGCATTAGCAGTCCACTGCCATAGTCCACTTTTCACCAAATAGCGACTGCACATGTGCTCAGGTGGTGAGCCCATCACCGCTATATGCTGTTGGATGTATGTGGAGTCTTTAGTTTGTTAGTCGCCTTTTACGACACCAAGGGAAGAGGGGGTGGTGGATTCTTTCATCGCTACAATAGTAAAAGTAGTAAAAGTAAAATATTGAAAATTCGTCTCGGGATGGATTTGATTTGGGATCGGACGCTATAGTAATTTACCCCTCAAACCCCAAGCGGTCGCATGAGACCGCACCTACAAAAACACACTTGACTTTGTACCGCGTCACAGAATAAATAATAGTACTACGTACAGAAGATGCACTTCTTTGATGTTGAAGAAAGCCGCCGTTTTAATAACCTACAATATTATATAGGCACCGTGTGCATTCAAAACGTACCTACGCCGTCGACTCGTGTGTTAGGGATGACAGCAAATAGACTAAATAAACATATCTACGCAACCTTAGTAAGTAGTTTATTCTGTGATTGCACACTTTTAAAATGTAGTTCTGTAAGTTACTTACTTACTGTTGGCGCTTAAGGCACCGACATGCGGCGGAGTTAAAGGCTGAAGGCAGGAAGGCTGAAGGAAGGATGTACTTACAGGGATGATGAGTCAGGAACCGTCGTGCGAGCTGACCACGGGCGGCGAGGCTTGAGGGGCGGCGATGTAGTCACTACACTAAACAGTTCCCTAGGGGCACTGGTTAAGGGCGTTTAGGTCGAGCTTATTGCACTAGCTCTTAACTGCACACATGTGTTCACTTCGTGGGTTGAAGGGCGGGGCCTGAGCGACGCGTGGCTTCGCCCTGAGATCTCGAAATGCACTAACTCTTGCGCGGCGCGGGCCGGCGGCGACTAGTTAACATGGCCGCGCGACGGCTTAGTGCATTCTAATATGCACTCTATTACGGCGCAGCGACGGCTGTTTCCCGTTGCGCGCTGGCGCAAACATCTTCCCGGGGCCCAGGGGTGGTCTCATCCAGAGGGAGCCTGGCAATCTTGAACACAGGCCTCCGGAGGTGTCCATTGGCGGTGTCCAGGTCCACCACCCGCACGACGCCATCCTTCCCAGGCAGGGTGCGAGTAATGCGCCCCAGTCTCCATTGAAGGGCAGGCAGGTTGTCCTCCTTGATGAGGACGAGCTCGCCGACTCGGGGAGGGGAGGATGGGGACAACCATTTGGAGCGGGTTTGAAGGGTATGCAGGTAGGACTGGGTCCACAGCGTCCAGAAGCGCTGGGAAAGGGCCTGTACCATCTGGAATCGCCTACGTGTGGAGATCGGCCTATCTTCCACGGATAGTTCGGGAAGGGCCGTTAGTGGGCGGCCTATAAGGAAATGTCCGGCTGTAAGCGGCTCAAAGTCTGAAGGATCAGACAAAAGTGGGCAGAGAGGTCTTGAGTTGAGGACCGCTTCAATTCGAGCTAAAAGTGTGGAGAATTCCTCGAATGTGAGGTGTTGTTCGCCAATTACGCGATATAAAAGTTGCTTTGTTGATTTTACGTTGATCTCATGTAACGCACCGAACCATGGTCCCTTAGGGACGTTCAACAACCAAGTAATGTGCTGACCAGCGAGCTTGTGCGCAATCGTGTCATTATTCAAGGCAAGAAAGTTTTGTACTTCGATGAGCTGATTTCTAGCGCCTACATAATTTGTACCGCAGTCCGAGCGGATGAGAACCGGGGCACCGCGGCGTGCTATAAAACGCTGTAATGCCGCGAGGAACGCTTCCGTGCTGAGGTCCGAGACCGGTTCCAAATGAACCGCCTTAGTCGAGAGGCACACGAATATACAAAAGTACGCTTTTAAGAGTTTAACATTACGTAGGGTACTAGATTTAACGAGGAATGGTCCGGCAAAATCGGTCGTGACTTGACTAAATACTGGCTGAGGCGTAACTCTATCGGCTGGCAGGTCGGCCATGAAGGGCGCTTGCGGCTGGGCCCGGCATCGAAAGCATCTAATGCATTTAAAAACTCGGTGTCTAATGATGCGGCGCGCGGACAATATCCAAAATTGTTGGCGTAGGATAGCGTGTAAAGTGTCAGCGCCAGGATGGCAGTGTATTTTGTGGTAGTGGTCAATGATAAGGTCTACAAGTGGGCTAGAGCTGGGAAGTATGAGCGGGTGCTGCGCGTCATATCGGATAGACGCATGGGACAGTCGTCCACCAACTCTAAGGAGCTCATCTTTAATGAGAGGTGACAGCCGCTGGAATCTGACGGAGCAGATTTTGCCAGTTTGAAGGCGGTGGATGTCCTCCGCAAACTCATTGTGCTGGACACTGCGCACCCAGTAAAGTAGGGCTTCTCTTCGTTCACTGACGTACAAGGGGCCTGAGCGTCGCGAATCTGGGTGGTGTCTGCAGTTGTGCAGAAAGCGTTTTAGACAAGCTGTCACTCCGACGAGCTTGTCTAGTGAACTGAACCGAGTGAGCAGGTCAAAGTCAAGACCGGGCACTGTGACCAGCGACGGGACGTGTTTGGGCTTAAGGCCGGGCAGGGCGTGATGGCCCAGAGCTAAGGGCATCGCAGGCCAAGACTCACAAGGCTGTCCAAGCCACGTGGGAGACCACCATAGGTCGTGGGCTGACAGGGATTGCGCAGACATCCCTCTGCTTGCGCAATCTGCCGGGTTGAGCTCAGAAGGTACGTGTCGCCAGGTACATTCTGGTGGGCCTGAGCTGATTTTGACTACCCTGTTGGCTTCAAAGGGTTGAAGACGGTGAGGCGGTGTATTGAGCCAGGCCAGGACTATCGTACTGTCTGACCAACATATGTGTTGTTGTATACTGATATGGGCCGATAACTGAACCGACACACGGATCATGAGCTGGGAGAGTAGAGTGGCGGCCGACAACTCTAACTTGGGGATTGTGAGGCGGTTCTTGATTGGTGCGACTCGCGACTTGGCGACAATCAAGTGTACCAAAGTATCTCCGGAGGCATCGAGCTCATGGAGGTAAACAACGGCGGCAAACCCGGCTTCAGAGGCATCTGCAAACCCGTGAAGCGAGTATGCAGCTGAGCCTTTGCTTACACATATGTGCCGAGGGAAACGAATGCTAGCCAACAGCGGCAGATCCTCTGAGATGTGGTGCCACTCCGTTTGTACTTCAGAGGGAGTGGGCTCATCCCATTCCAGCTTCAGTAGCCACAATTGCTGAAGCAGCAGCTTTGCGCGGAAGATAACGGGAGAAACCCAGCCGTTTGGGTCATAAAGTGAGGCTACGGTGCTTAAAATAGACCGCTTTGTGACATGTGTGATGGGGGGCAGAGAGATGCGGTAGGTGAACTCGTCTGACTGAGGGCTCCACTGTATACCCAAGACCTTAATGGACGTGGACTCTGGGTTCATGTCGAAGTCCTTGGGCATGTCGCATTGGTTGTCGGGAAATCTCTCGAGCAGCTTAGGCGAGTTAGATGTCCACTTACTGAGCTGAAAGCCGCCTAGGTCTAGCAGACTTATCAACCCGTCCTGAAGTGCCCGGGCGGATTCAACCGTGTCATGGCCACACAAGATGTCATCAACGAAGATAGACTTGCGAAGAACCTGAGCGGCTCCAGGGTAGCGATGGCCTTCATCATCAGCCAGCTGGAGCAGGGTGCGGATTGCATGATATGGGCTTGATCTTAAGCCGTACGTGACTGTATTGAGGGCGTAGGTGAGCAGAGGGTGATCTGGTGAGGACCGCCATAGTATCAGCTGATACCGTCTCTGGTCTGGGGCAACCAGCACATTTCTGAACATCCTCTGGATGTCAGTGCTGAAAACGACTGGATGCGTTCTGAAGGACATGATGATGTCCACAATGTCCTGTTGAAGGGCGGGGCCTGTGTGTAGGCATTCATTTATGCTGACACCATTGGAGCTTTTGCAGCTACCATCAAAAACAATGCGCAGCTTGTCCGACCCTGACTTAAATACGCCATGGTGAGGGATGTAGAAGTGAGGTTTATGGGCGAATGTATTTGGGTGACAGGGAGCCATGTGCCCTAAGTCGATGTATTCGGCCATAAAGTCGACGTATTTAGAACGCAGAGACGGGTTCGCCATTAGCTTCTTCTCAATATTGAGGAATCTGCGTAACGCGATAGGGTGAGTTTTGCCTAGTTGAGGGGCGTCCTTTAGAAAGGGCAGAGCAACCGTATATCTGCCTGAGGGATCGCGTGTAGTGGTAGAGCGGAAGATTTCCTCGCATTGTTCCTCCAGGGGATCATTATGAGTGTGAGATTGAGGGAGGGGCTCCTCAGACTCCCAGAACCTTTCCAGACTCTGACGTATGTCCTGGGCTGATTCAGCTGAGTCTGGTTGTGAGCTGACGACGTGAGCTGAGTTAACCTGCCGCGCCGGCTGCGCATACAAGTCCTCAATGGGTCCTATCAACGCGAAGTCGAAAATCGTGCTGAAGGCTATGGGCTTGCCCGGGCCCAACGAGACCTTAGTCCCGTCCAACACTTGACCAAGAACGTCCGACCCCAATAAGAGGTCGATCGGGGCTGGTGTGTGGTAAAGCTGGTCAGCCAATGGCACGGGTGGCTGGCCTAGTACGTGGGAAATGTTTGGTACCTTCTCTAAGGGAAGGTAGCCAGTGACGTTTTTTAAAATGTGAGCTGTGGCAGTAATTGTAGGAGTATCATTGTGAGTGGGTCGGCATACTATTGTTATTGCCGCCTTTGACTCATGTTTGTGCTGATTCCCAACTCCTGTAATTTTTAAAGAAGTGGGTTTTAATGGCAGGTTCAAAAGTCGTGCCATGCGTGACGTTATTAACGTCAGCATACTGCCACAGTCCAATAAAGCCCTGGCTGTGTGAAGATGGCCTTGTACGTCTGCGACTCTTAGTGAGACGGTTGGCAACAAAATGGGTGTGCCAGTGGGCACAGAAGGTGAGTGAGCTGATTGAGTATCAGCTGAAATTGTATGAGCTGAGTATGTATCAGCTGTGTGGGCATGGGTTGACTGGGCATGGGCTAAATCTACCTCTTCGCTAGGGTGCTCTGTGATAGTAGGGAGTCATAATTGCTGGCGGCGTTCGCGGGGCCTACCTGGCGAACCGGACCTGGGCGGGCTGGCTCTGTGAGCAGAGCTGGGTTGCGCCTGTTTGGCATGTGCGGGTTCGTGCCGCCTGCTGTTTCTGGGACGCTCCCTCGAGTGCTCTGTCAGCTGTGGTGGGGGCACATGTACAGACGACGAATGAGCTGAGTGCGTCGGGCCGTCTGGTCGATGGAGGGACGTGTGGTGGTTCGTACTCCCACAGTTCTTGCATGCCCCCCTTGACCTGCACTCGCTCTCGTAGTGACGGCCGAGACAACGCTGGCAGCGCTCGCGTGCCCGTACGAAGTCCCAACGGCCCTGTGTTGGCTGGGCATTGTACCAGCTGCACGTCATGAGCGTATGTCCCCTAATGGCACAATAGGGACAGTAGGGCGTCGAGCGTGAGGAAGAGGACGATGACGATGATGAGGAGCAGCTTTGCTGGTAGGCCGAGTAGACAGGGAAGGGCTGACTGCGAGCCGGGGAGGTGGACGGTCGGTGACGCATTTGCTGCGCTGGGCGGAACGGTTGGTGAGTAGGCTGCTCATGGGCGCGGTGAGGCGATGGAGCTGAGGAACGGCCACGGTAATGGTCGGGTTGTTGCTGAGCCATCTGAGCATAAGTGCGATGGGGCAACTGAGGAGGCGCGCGGCTACGAGAAGGGCCGGGCTGGGGCTGAATGGGTTGAGCCATGGCTATGTTGGAGAACTCTGTCTCCACACAGCGCGCGTGCTCCTCGAGGTAGGAGATAAGGTCCCTTAACGTGGGCAGGGTGTTACTAGACCCGTGCCTGCGTTCAAATAGCGTGCGGAGCTCGCCCTTGAGCTTCCGCACCACTATTGACACAAACACGTAATCGTCTCCTATGGGCAAGTCTAAATTGTTGAGGGCACACTGAGCCGATATGAGCGGCGTGAGGAACAGTGTGCGGATGTTCGAGCGCGTATGGATGCTTGGCAGCCCCAGGATGATGTCCACAAAACTATCAATGAGAACCCGGCGGTTCTCGTACCGCTTGGTGAGGATGTCCATGGCCACGGCAAAATTTTCATTGGTGACCTTTAAGTGGGACACCATACTTAATGCCTCACCGCTGAGACATGAGAATAGGTAGTGGAGCTTGACTGCGTCCGACAGGGTCGCCATGTCGTCAGTCAGACTCCTAAACAGCGCAATGAAGGAAGGCCAGTCCTCCACTTTTGAGCTGAACCTGGGCAGCGCTATCTTGGGGAGGACGGCTGTGGGCGTATTGACGCCGAAACTGGGCTGAGCGCTATGGGTTGGGGATGACGTGGAAGAGGGTAAGATTTCCTCCCTAGCCACAAGAATCCCAATGTACGCCCCGGAGGCTTTTGTGTGGTTCTCAGTGTATGCCTTCTCGGTCTTCTCGTCCAGGTCCTCCTCGTCAAGAATGCTATAATACACTGAGTCCAGCTTCTCCTTTATGCCCTGTATCTGTGCGAAACGCACGTTGAATTCCGTTATGGAATGTTTGGTGTCGCCAGCAATGATCAGTGATCCCATCTCTAGGAGCTGGTGTAAAGCTTTGGCGGCCTCCCTAAATATCGCGGCTTGTGACTTGGTCGGCATCGCGACAAATAAAAGGAGACAAAAAAAATAATAAAAAATAAAAAATTAAACAAATTTAAAGGCAGTAAAAAGAACAACACCATGTATATATTCTATAGTTGGGCTGGAGGTATTTGTTTACTAAGGTAAGGGCAAATGGGCTAAAATTAACGCAACAATAAAGAAAGCAAAACTAAGTTGGGGCGCCTTGTATATGGCCTACGGGTGGGCAAACGCGTGTATGTGTAGGTATGTCTGTGTCTGTGTCTGTGTCTGTCTGTATGCTTATTGAACGCGCGTACGTAACATTAGCCGACCGCAAGCAAGAAACAAACAAAAACAACAAAAACAAAAAGAATCACGTTATCCGTAGCCCACTGTTGGGCAAGGCGCTCACAATCGGGCAGACCTGTTGCCGACACTGGCGTGAAGAATGAGTCAGTCGCAAACAAAAAAATAAAAATAAACTAATAATAAAAACTTAATTAAACTTAACGTGTGTAGAAGCGAAGGCGACGCACGCAAATAGCCGTAAGCGATATAAAAAAAACTGATGAAACTAAATGAAACACACTAAGCTCATGTGGTGAGCACGCACCAAGAATGAGCCGATCGCAAAGGCAAAAATAAAAAATAAAAAAATAGATATAAAATTAACACGAGCGAAAAAATAAAGCACGCTATTTGGCACGCGTGGTGAGCATGCACGAGATCTGAGCCGATTTAACACGACAAGAACATAAAAAATTCCTTAAAAAATAAAACGGGAAAAACAACAATATCGTCGTCTAGACGCGGGTGTGTTATTACGTAACCAAAGTTATATGTGCAACCGAAAAACGTAAAACGCAAACGTAACGCAATAATTTAACTACTAAACCTAACGCATCATTAGTACAAGTAATACACAATTAGTACACTAGCTCGCTCAAATCACAAAGAAATTGTATGACACCATAAAATCAACATCAACAACATAAACACTAAACTTGTTAGCGTAAATTAACTAGGAGTTAGCACGAATCGGATACTGGTACGAACTTTTATTTGGAACACGATACCCGAAACACGAATTTTTATTCGTGTAGGTAGGTCAACTTTGCAACGACTGTCGTGCAGAAAAGATTTTGTATGGAGATGAAATTATAAATGTTAGGAAGTGAAATAGATATAATTATGAAACATTATTTTTAGCGGACTGTAAATAATTAATCAAAGTTAAGGGCTGATTCGGGGCTGATTATGGTCGAAAGACCATGAAATTTAGAGGTATTCCGTGCTCGATTGGACCAACAATGTTGGCGCTTAAGGCACCGACATGCGGCGGAGTTAAAGGCTGAAGGCAGGAAGGCTGAAGGAAGGATGTACTTACAGGGATGATGAGTCAGGAACCGTCGTGCGAGCTGACCACGGGCGGCGAGGCTTGAGGGGCGGCGATGTAGTCACTACACTAAACAGTTCCCTAGGGGCACTGGTTAAGGGCGTTTAGGTCGAGCTTATTGCACTAGCTCTTAACTGCACACATGTGTTCACTTCGTGGGTTGAAGGGCGGGGCCTGAGCGACGCGTGGCTTCGCCCTGAGATCTCGAAATGCACTAACTCTTGCGCGGCGCGGGCCGGCGGCGACTAGTTAACATGGCCGCGCGACGGCTTAGTGCATTCTAATATGCACTCTATTACGGCGCAGCGACGGCTGTTTCCCGTTGCGCGGTGGCGCAAACACTTACCTATTTACTTATTTAACAAACAAGCACTCAAAGTCTTAGAAACAAGCAAACACTGCACGATATGACGAGTTGAAGATATAACGAAAACAAAACGGAAACCACATTTTATTATGTTATATATATTCTATTACCTACACCATGATAAGTACTGGCGACTTTAATTATTATGAACTCACTATAAATATAAGTTACGCAGGTAGGTTAGGTATCTTCTACATCACAACAGTCACAGCACCAGGTCACAGACTCACGATCGCACGATCGCATCGACACACAAATAATTTACATAAATAAGTAATGACATACCTACCTACCTTTACTTTCGTATTACCTATTTGTTCTGTAAACAACCTTAAGTTTAAAATAAATAAAATATAATTATAGGTACCTTTCAGAATGTTACGGTAACATAAAAAAAAGATAACTTCGAATCTTTCTGTTTATTTTGACAGCCTTTCACACAGCAATTATTGATGTTGCATTACACCATTATTACGGAAGTTGTAGATTAAATGATATCGGAGAGGTAGTTATTTTTAAACAAATCGAAATTGCGATCCAAAACCACTTCAAACTATGCCTGTGGGCTGTGTGTGTGCTCGAACGAAAGCGCGCTGGGGCCCCTGAGCACAGTATAAATATGAGCTAAAGCATTAAGGAAGCTACGTACAAACGCTCGAAATGACGCACGCCCACAGACGCACGTCTTTACGGGCCCCTAAGCGGACATCGCAGTGCGCTCAGTAGCGCGTATCGCCTCGAGACGAGATGTAATGCGTGCCCTGTTCGCGCGATTTTTAAAAATTCCGCGAGTGTATTGCGTAGTATACGGCTGCTTGAACTCGGCTTCTTCAAAACCGGAGCTTTCGTTTTTTAAACTTCCTGCTGATGTTGAAAGGTAAAAATGATTTATTATTACTAAATAAAAAGCTTTTTCTTTTAAATAAATCGTTTGGTTGTCTAAGTGATATTTGCCGTACCTACTTAAGTATATTTTTTGAGCGCGCGTTATTTAAATGGTGAAAAATAATAAGAATTGATACTACGAAACTTCATCGTTAATAAACTTTGCTTTGAAAATCAATATCTGAGGATATGTGTGGTTTCTGACAATGAATCCGTTATTAGAATGAGAAAAAGTAGCCGCCATATTGAACATTTTAGTTATTCAACAGATTGCTTTGAAAATCGATATTTATGGATCTGTGTGGTTTCTGACAACGACTCCGTTATTAGTATGAGACAAAATAGCCTCCATCTTGAACTTTTTAGTTATTCGACCGATTGCTTTAAAAATCGATATCAGATGATCTGTGTGGTTTCCGTCAATGAATCCGATAATAGAATGAGGAAAGTAGCCGCCATCTTAACTTATAAGTTTTTAATTTTTTTTAAATAAATGTGACAACCCTTCTTTTTTGCTAGTTGTTTTAAAAAAAAACGCTAACTAGCTAAGATACAGCGCAAACTAAACAAAAACTTTTTTAATCTTACAAAAATAAGAGGACAACCCTAACGCTCAATTGGCGCGTAGGTATATAAAACAAGAAAAAGGAGCTTCCGTACTGCTTTAGCTTATATTTATACTGTGCCCTGAGTCCCTGACTGATTTACAACGCCGCGTTATCGCGCGCTGTAGGTGCATTTCGCGGTAGGTATGACGGAGTGCAAGATGCCTGACCGCGTTTTCATAGACTTACAGACTACTTTAATATGAACAAGTTTGATTATTTCGGTTCTGTGGTACATTTTATGAATCGTGATCGCAAAATATCGCATAGTCTATGCTCGATTCTGTCAAATTTGACGTTGACAGTTGCGCCAATTCTTGTGTCAGAAAATTTCCACGAGTGAGTGGTTAAAGGTACTAACCGAGTTGATTTTTTTTAGTATAATTTACCGTTTTCTGTTGTCCACGTGGAAATGCCTGTGCCCAGCAGTGGGACGTTTATAGGCTGATGATGATGATGATTCAAAGTAGAATTGCGTACGATTTGAAAAAATCTATAATAATTAATAATAAGAGCTGTCTGGTCAATGTCATCATAACGTCATGTATTTTATCGGAATTTTATTTTATTTCTGTAACATGATTTTTTAACAATAATTTGATTTACAACCGTTTAAAAATATAGTTTGAAAATAACAACAATGAAAAACAACAAAAATGTATGCAAAACATTGGAAAAAATCAAAAATAAGGAAAAACAATGTGACGTTTACACGTCAACGACCAACTAATATGAAAATCTTATTGTTCTGAGATGAAAATTACGAAAATGACATGATGCAAACAAGAGCCAAACGCAGCGCACGCCCTCCACCATCGCCTGCTCCGCCAACCTCAAGCTCCTCGTCTGATGACTTCACCAGTTACGAGTCGAGCAGCGCGAGCGGGCGATCGCCGTCCCCGCCGCCGCCACAACGACCTGCGCGACGTGGACGACCACCGCTGCCGGCACGCTTGGGATCAGTGGGGCAATCTGCCCCGCGTACGACCCCCGCTACCGGTGGTGTAGTGCGCCGCATGCGATGGACTCAACAAATAAATGAGAACTGCATGCGCGCCTACTACAGGGCAACAGAGGGAGGAATTAACCTTACTGCGTATCGTGTTAGGATGCTGTCTTTGTTTCAGGCCTTTGAACCGACCATAGACGTGTCTGCCCAACGATTGTCGGATCAAGTGCGGGTGATCCAGCGTAACAACTTGCTGGATCAGTCAGCACTTGATCGGCTACGCCTAGAGTCACTACGTATTTGTGAGGCTTCTTCTTCGGTGCAGGATCGCCCTGCCCCACAATTACCGGCCGTGACGCCGGTTTTGGTGGCGCGAGTAGATCCGGTACCCGACGATGAAGATTTCATAAATACGAATGTAAGTACACAGACGAATGAGCAAATGAGGAGCGCTTTGAAAGATGCTATTCTACAGTATCGTGACACGCGTAACTCTAGGCCGCGTATACCTTGTTTGCCCACGAATAGACATAATTTAGCGTTAATGAGTGCCTTGAACGATTTACTGGTTCCTTATCTTGGAACCAGTGAAAGTTTAATTGATACCCACTCGATCCTTTATTGTGGGGCCATCGCGGTGTGTCGCGTTGCTCGTGTCAAATTCCAGGATTCTGACCGAGTACCGCGGCGAACCGGGACTGCCCCTGCTTGGCAATTGAGGATCGAGGGGCGTATTAATAAGTTCAGGACACTCATTGCAAAGCTAATTTGCTTCAGAAATGGCAATAATCGGCCTCGCGTCATGCGATTCGTGACACAAGCCTTTGTTGGGACTGATGTTCGTCCGGAAAACTATATGGCTTGTGTGACGGAACGTATTGACTTTCTGAAGCAAAAAGTCTATGCGTGGGCAAACCGTATACGTCGCTACAGAGTGCGTGTGGACCGGTACCAACAAAATCGCCTCTTTCAAAGTGACCAAAGAAAAGTATACAGACGTTGGGAAGGAGCTGATCAACGTGTGAGCGACGGGCGGCTACCAGATGTTGATGCCATGACTAATTTCTGGGGCAGCATTTGGTCGGTGCCCGTCGAGCACACGGAAGGTGAATGGATGAGTGTTGTCAGTGACGCGTGTGAACCTATCGATACCATGCAGCCTATAAATATTAATACAGCTGACGTAAGTTGTGCAATCCGTACGGCCCAAAATTGGAAATGCCCAGGACCGGACGGATTGCACAACTTCTGGATCAAATGGTTAAGATGTTCACACGAGTTACTGGCAACACAATTCCAAGAAGCCATAGAGCTCGGCTCACTCCCAAGTTTGTTGACTACTGGTGTCACTTTTCTGCTCCATAAATCAGGTAGTACCACGGAACCGAAAAATTATAGACCCATCACGTGCTTACCTACTTTATACAAGCTCCTTACATCCATTCTGAGAACAAAAATTAACACGCACATTGTTGCAAACAATATTTTGGACATGACTCAGAATGGATGTAGGGTTGGGTCCCGTGGTACTAAGGAGCTTCTCCTCATTGACATGACCATATGCCAGAAGGTCCGGCGTGGCAGAGGGACTCTCTCTACAGCCTGGATTGACTATAAGAAGGCCTATGATTCGGTGCCGCATTCATGGTTGGTGAGGATTTTAGAGTTATATAAAATTGATATAACTTTCAAATCCTTTTTGATGTCATGCATGCGGCAATGGACCACGGTCTTGTGTCAACCAGGATGTCGAGATAGTGTTTTTGCCACGCAGGATCTTATAAGGATAGAGCGTGGCATATTCCAGGGCGACAGTCTGAGTCCTTTATGGTTTTGCCTAGCTTTGAATTCTCTCAGTACTTTGTTGAGAAATTCAAAGTTAGGCTGTCAACTGCGGAGAGGGGGTGAAGTTATGTCACATTTGTTGTACATGGATGACCTGAAATTGTTCGCACCAAACCGCCAAGACTTGGTGAAACTGCTGAAAATTACTGAGACTTTCAGCAGTGCCATCAAGATGGAGTTTGGTGTGGATAAGTGTGCGGTTATGCATGTACAGCGTGGGAGAGTAGTAAATTCAACCAATTTACAACTCTCCGAAACGATAAACCTCAGATCTCTCTCCGAAGTTGAAACATATAAATATCTTGGTATGTCACAGTCTTTGGGTGTTGAGGACAGGGACATAAAACAGTCATTACGGGAGCGATTCTTTTGCCGCCTGAGAAAAGTACTTAACAGTCTTTTATCGGGTGGCAATAAGACGCGTGCTTTTAATGGCTAGGTTATGCCTCTCCTCACATACTCCTTTGGCATACTAAGATGGACTCAGACCGAATTGGACGCCTTGGATAGAAGAGTCCGTCAAATGCTCACGACTTCCAGAATGTTACACCCGCGCTCATCTGTTATGAGGCTGTACATCCCGCGGAGATGTGGAGGTCGCGGCTTTTTAAATGCCAAGGACCTACATAACCGTGAGGTGTGCAGTCTCAGGGATTATTTCCTTAACAGTGAGTGCGGGATGCATTTGGATGTCGTGGCAGTTGATAGACACTTTACGCCGCTCTCCTTGGCAACAGAAAACTGGCGCAAACCAGTGGTGCTAAGCACTCTCGATCGCAAGGACATATGGAAGAGCAAGGTGCTACACGGGCGCTACTATCGGGCTCTAACTGGGCCTGATGTAGATTTGCCTGCCTCGGTGAACTGGCTACGTTTCGGTGACCTCTTTGGGGAAACCGAAGGTTTTGTCTGTGCCATTGAAGATGAAGTTATCAAGACGAATAACTACCGGAAATATATTATGAAGGACGGTACGGTCGACATCTGTCGGGCATGCCGCCGTCCTGGAGAATCACTCCGACATATTATTTCCGGTTGTTCTCATCTTGCTAACGGAGAGTATTTGCACAGACACAACCAAGTGGCCAGAATAATTCACCAGCAACTTGCTCTTCAATATGGCCTTGTTGAATCAGAGGTGCCGTACTATAAGTACGCACCTGCGCCAGTTCTCGAAAATGGTCATGCAACGCTCTAATGGGATCGCTCTATCATCACGGACAGGACTATTGTCGCCAATAAGCCTGATATCGTGGTGGTCGACCGATCTCAGCGCCGGGCAATATTGGTTGATATCACCGTACCTCATGATGAGAACCTCGTGAAAGCCGAGAAGGACAAGCTCAGTAAGTACCTTGACTTAGCTCACGAGGTTACCGCCATGTGGGATGTGGATTCAACCATTATTGTACCGATAGTCGTTTCGGCAAACGGTCTTTTAGCTAAGAGCCTCGATCAACACCTAGAGAGGCTCTCGCTAAAAGGTTGGGTCAAGGGTCAGATACAGAAGGCAGTACTCCTTGACACGGCACGTATTGTCAGCAGGTTCCTCACTCTGCAGCCATAACCACCGGTAACTTGGGTCTATCCCCGCTGCCGGTGGCAACCTAGGTTAAGTTTTTTATAATATTTTATATTGTAAATATGTTTTTTTTTTATATAAAATATTGTAAAAAATTTTACTTAAGATTATATTTTAAATAAAGAGCATAATAATAAAATTTGTTTATTGAACGATAAATGGTTTCAAATATAACATTTTTAAACGATGCTATCCGCTTAAGCTTAAAAACTGTGTAGCAGATAACAACGCCCGCCCCCAAAGAGTATCAGAGGTAGGGCAGTATTTATACATACAGTTTACAATTATTAACCTTTTAAACATAACTAGGTACAATAAAAGTTTGTGTGTGTGTGAGTGTGCGTGTGTGAGTGTGCGTGTGTGTGTGTGTGTGGGGGGGGGGGGGGTGTATGAGTGTGTGTGTGTGTGTGTGTGTGTTTTATTGCAAGTTTATTCGACGGACTTCATAAGTCCTTCTGTGTCCTCGTAAGAGAGAGTAGAAAGCCAAATGAGGATTCTTTTCTTACATTGCTTTAGCGTTAGAGGATAAATACTGATAATTTTATTTATTTTGTTGTATAATGCAGAGCTTATAAAATAAAAGTGGCGACTGGCAACAGTGGTACGACGGAATTGTATTTCGCAGATGTTGTCATTTCTGCGCTTAGAGTTTGCTGTTAAAAGGTCGTAGGGGATATTGGAGTGCTTACGTAAGATAGTGTGAAGAATAAACAATTGCCTCACCGTTGGGACTTGAAATAGTGAATACAGGGAAGTGGTAGGGTAAAGACGGGGTTTTTTAGTTAAGACTTTAATGACAGCTCTTTGGGCTCGCTCCAGTCTCAACAAACGTGTTTTACCGGAGCTGCCCCAAGAAGTAATGCAATACGAAAGTACGGATTGAGCTAGAGCATAGTAGACAGTTCTAAGACACCGGAAATCAAGAATGTTTCTTAATTTTTTAAAGACAAACATTAGTTTTCTAATTCTGGGAACAGAGGATTCGATATGAGGTCTCCAGGACATCTCACTGTCAACTATAATACCAAGGTACTTAAGACAAGTAGTCCTATCAATTTGGTCACAACTGCAAGAAACAAGGGAGGTATCTTTTAGACATGTATGCGCACAGATAACAAATGAAGGGGGAGGTTGGGAGATACTGTTTGTAGCAAAAGGAAGAAATTTTGTTTTGGCAACGTTAAGAGTAAGGAGATTGGATTGAAGCCAGCCCATAACAGATCTTAACGCATTTTCAGCAAGAACTTGTACTTCACTCCAACTATAACCATGAACTAGTAGAACTGTATCATCAGCTTACGTTATTATTTTACAGTTTGGAATGTTCAGTTTGCACACACACACACACACAATCTGACTTTAAACTAAATCCGAATCACAGTTTACAGTTGGATTTGCAAATCTAACGGTTTCCCTTCACTCCAGTCTCGTGTCGATACCAAGAAAATCACTATTTTCCAATGTATGATGTTTTTTGCGCAAGATAGCAAGACTCCATTCCGTTTTCTGATATATTTTAGAAGTAAATATTGTAAGTACTGAGCTAGAATTGAGTAGTAGATTTACAAACGGCGCACTCACTGCAATAAAGTGTACCTACTTTTAACGTGCGTGTGTGTGTATTGTGTGTAATGTGTGTGCGGCGTACCTACTGCAATAAAATGTGCTTACAACGTGCGTGTGTGTGTGTTTGTGTGTATTGTGAGTGTGGCGCACTGCAATAAAATGTGCTTTTAACATGCATGGGTGTGTGTGTTTTTGTGTAATGTGTGTGCGGCGCACTGCAATAAAGTGTGCTTTTAACGTGCATTCGTATCTGTTTGTGGGTAATGTGTGTGTGTTTTATCAAACTATAGCAATTTCATGATCTCTAACCCGTATATATACGCCTGCATATCCCTCCAAAGAGACAGTAAGCGTGACACTCAAGTTATTATATAGGTACATAGTCGCTATTTGTAGTATACATAGGCCCTTACTTAAAAAGTACTTTAATGTATTAATGTATTAAACCAACGTACTGGCAACTGAAGGGTCACTCTGAAGTACTTATTATTCGTGTAATATAGGTATATATAGGATGCATCTGCTTGCTTGCTTGCTTGCTCATCCGCTGGCTTGCAGCGTAAATTATCAACTACTAGAAAAAAATCAAGGAGTCTTCTGGGATCTCGGTAGCTTAGCGGTTAGGGCAGTGGACCGGCAATCCAAAGGTCATGGGTTCGTATCCCATTCGAGCTTCCTGAGACTGGTTAATTTTTTTTCTAGTAAACATTTTATCCTACTTTATTTGTCCTAAAAAAAGGTGGCAACTCTAGTTGCGTGTGCGTAGATCGTGTGCAAATAGTGTAACCATCCGTCCGGATTATTCCGGACATGTCCGGATTTTTAGACTCTAGTCCGGAGTTTGCCCGGCTCTTTAATTTGCCCGGATTTAGTAATATGAGTAACAAAATTACATATTAAGTAATATCAAGTTAGTCTTTAATATTTATTAACTTCTCATTTATCTAAAAACAAAATATAAAAAGTGAGTAATGTTTCCATTTTGTGATAAAAAAGTTCGGACTTTTATCGAAATGCTTTTTGTCAGTACTTTTCAAATTCTTAAATGGTTTTCCCTATGTGCAAGCGAATATCGCCGAGAAGTGGTTTACCGGAAACTTTCTCGATTGTATGTAGGTATGTATGTATTGCCTGTCATCGCCGACGAAAACTATAGTAACTTATTATAACCTTCAAGAGTTTCCCGCGCACTCCACTCGCCATTTTGCCAGGAATGGACGAGATTTCCTGCCAAAATTATAATAATACATTACACATACACTTTAAAATTGTAAAGAACCAAATTTTGCTGTCCCTTTCGTTGCCAATACTATAAACGGATATCGACACAATATTTTGTACACGATGTTAAGTAATAAATAGGAAAATATTTACAATTAACTTTCTTATAAAAAATCTTTGTAATTTACCGTGCCAAGCCATAAAAAAATAATATAATACGTTCCGATTCACTGTCACGCTTATAGTGCCACTTTTTATTCTGACTACACGAGTATTGAACAACAATGGAATAATGATTCGGACCGTTCCTCACTATTCCCGCTAAGATTTAAGCTTACTCACAAACATTTCATAAGTCTTGCTTACTCATGAACATTCGTTAACCAACAAGATTTGTCAAACAGCTGTCATAGTCTGCGACATTGAAAGTTCCCTTCATTTATCACTCTCCTCGGAGTTTGTCAAGGTAATTGAATCTTATCCGCATCAAAATAGAGTATAATATACAAATGAAATAAACGTGAGCCGTGTAAGTACATCTGGGTAAGTCAATTATTGGCGTTTTGCCATGGCTTCGGAAAACTTTTCGCTGTTACGTTTTTAAATGAAATTAAACTTTGCACGTGCGTAATAAAGTCTGTTGTGGATGCTTCGTTACTTTTCAATTATTACCTGTTGCTGACAAGACTGAATATTAATGAACATTATTTTGTTACGGTATTTAGTAAAAGATGATTAGGTACACATTTATTATTATTCCGTGAACTTGTATTTGGTTCATCCGTTTCGTGTTTAATTATTTAGTTAGTTTAAAAACCGTCCTTGGAGCTCATTCTCCTATTCCTCGATTGAGCAGACTTCTGAGTAGATACAGTCAAGCATTAGATGTAATAATGATTCACTAAGTACCAAAGTTCAGACAAGCATTTTTGGAAGCTTAAGAGACATGACATGGATTAATATTTAGTAAAATTATCCTATTCTAGTTTTAATTATTTTCGTTAAGTTAACAATATTGTTTATGTGGTTCAGTAAATTTAAGATTTTCTCTGTTTTAATTTTGCATGTTGTGTCCGTTTATTACATTAGATTAAAGTTACAGTTTGTAATATTTTACTTTTATTAATGTAGCAACTATTGGCTGACCAAAACAAAATAAATACATAAATAAATTATGAGACTAGTGGTAGATAGGCCAAAAGTATTTGAGAGGGCAAATTGACAACTCTGAAATTGCGTTTAAAATTAGCAGCAGCTGTTCTACACAAAACTGTAAATATTTTTCGACTTGAATGTATAGAACAACTTGATTTCGCAATTTCTGAGTTACTACCTTACAAATAGTTTTTCTTCGTATGGATTAGAACGTTTACTGCTCGGTCGTAAGATTCTGCCCAGAATTCCGATAAGAAGGATACTAGATCCAGTATAATTACAGGGCAGGGCAGGGCTCGGTGTCGCGCGTATCCAAGGTACCTACCTAAAAGTCGCGTGCTAAACCGTCTAAAGTAATAAAAACATACATACCTACACACAAATAATAAAAAACTGTTTATTTTTATTTTGTTTTCTAAAAATATAATGGTGCTACTAGCTACACCTGTCTAGTGAGATTTTATGTAAAGATCATTTAATTAACTAGGTCCTTATGTAAGTATATTTTTCGTAAAGGTTGTGTATAATTTCAAAACCTAGGGCTACTAACCACTTAAAAAAAAGGCAAAACTGTCCTAAACAAAAATAAATCTCTAAAAAAAACCTAAGAAGATACTAAACTAAACTTGTGTGGTCAAGGTACCTACAACATGGCGACAATTTTACTTAACAGCTTTAAAAACCCACTTGCGATTGAAGATAGAATCTGGCACTCATGCCGCCTAGTAGCTAGATATATACTAAGATTAGATTCTTAATAAAAAGTGTTTACAAACATGCATTACGGTAAATAGACTGCCAAAAATAAATCCCATAAAACTTACTTTTTGAGTTGTTTTACGCTCAAAAAGTAAGTATTTTGGCATTTACTTTTTGGTACATTACCTTTTTAAAAACGGAACCCTTATGGATTCGTCATGTCTGTCTGTCCGTCCGTATGTCACAGCCACTTTTTTCCGTAACTATAAGAACTATACTGTTGAAACTTGGTAAGTAAAAAATAGAAATAAACAATAAATTTTTGGGATTCCCCATACTTAGAACTGAAACTCAAACATTTTTTTTTTCATCAATCCCATACGTGTGGATTATCTATGGATATGGTCTTCAAAAATAATATTGCGGTTTCTAATATCATTTTTTTCTAAACTGAATAGTTTGCGCGAGGGACACTTCCAAAGTGGTAAAATGTGTGCCCCCCCCCTGCAAACTTCTAAAATAAGAAAATGATAAAAGTAAAAATTGAACGAGATCTAGTAAGTAAGTAGTTTTTTTTAATACGTATAATAAATTAATTAATTAAAAAAAAAATTGGTTGCCTGTAAAGTCGGTATACGGGCGAAAGTTTTACGTGACAACGACTTTGAGTGGTAAAATAATTTTAATGTGAATATTCATTCGTATAGTAGGAAGAAGGATGAAATAATAGTAACAATTTAAAACATTTATTTATACAAAGATATGGAAGGGACGCGTGCCTTTCACTTTTTATGTCTGTCTCTCTCGCTCTTAGGCGGGCTAACCATGCCCGAGTGGAAGGGACGCGTGCCTCTCACTCGCTCTCATTGTGAGCGCATAACGTGAGCGGAGCGTAACGCAGTTTCTTGAAGTGTCACCCGGCAAACCAATTTATAAGACGTTGTCACGTCAACTCAAAATCAAATACACTGTAACGTTATAAACGTTATATACTTATATAAAATTTAAATTTATAAATAAACAAACGTAGATTATCCTAATTAACTTGATTCTAAATATTACTTTAAACCAAATTACTTATCTAATAACTACTAAGAAATAAAGTCTTAATAGTTTTGATAACTGCTAAACAAACGTATTTTATTTCATATGGTTTTATCATTGCGCGCATGGTACCCTAAAATGCCTTTCGTATATTTTTATTTGATGAAAGTAGGTAGGTTAAAATTTACCTGCGCGGTGGTAGTTGGCGTCGTCTCATACGCCCGCGAGACAGCCATACTACACAGACGTTGCTATTGTAAATTTGTGCAATTTCATACGTTTTTTTTATAAATATTTAATAGGTCACGTAAATACGTGATCAAATGACCAAATGACCAAAGCTATTATTTTTATAAAGTATCCAGCCGTCATGACGTTATCGTCATTCTACGATAATTGTGCTACTTAATCCCCGTTAGGGTAAATGTTGAATAGTTTTTAAAATTAGAGTAGTTATTAGCTAGTAAGTATTTAGTTGTGTGTTAATCCTTTGTTTTAGCCTTGGCTCGCTTATGCAGTGCGTGTAGATAGCATTGCTAAGCGTACGAAGGTTTGTTTATAATTTCAAATCAAAGATTTAAACATGTAACGGTGATTTTCAAAAGTGTTATAATATGTAACCGTTAATGGGTGACCGTCATAGTATAATGTAAATTTTTAGTTGTGCAACTCGTTTGCTAATTTCTATTTGTTTCCTTGTCTGTCAGGAAGACTTCTAGAGGTTGTTAATTATTTAATTTCTGTTGAGACCGGTATTAATACGGTCGATCTCTTATTTAGTTCAACTTTAAATTACGGAGAGGAATTAAATGTTTTACATGTAACCTCGACCGGGACTCGAACCCGCACATATGTAATTTGCTTTTAATTTATTTAATTATTATTGAGACCGGTACTACTACGGTCGATCTCATATTTAGTTTAATTTTAAATTACTGGATGGAAACCAAATGTTTTAAAAGTACCCTCGACCGGGATTCGAACCCGCACTTAAATAATTTAATTTTAATTTGTTTTCTTTGGAACATGATTTAGTTGTTAGCGCTTCTCGCAATGCTTTTTAGCTAGGTTTTAGATTTTATAGTTATGTGCACTCCGCTCTGATTGTGATCGCTTCCCACCTCACACTACGGTCTCTTCTCATCTGACTTTTTCGGATTGGCTTGGGGTGAGGGGGCTAAAGCAATCGGCGGCTGCTGGACAAACCGGCTCATGCTGCGTTGTGTTCCACGTTTGGAGTTCTACGCTTGGACTGAAGTTCCACGTTCTACGTCCGGAGTTTAGAAGAATTCTACGCGACCGTCTTCGCATTTCGACGCGGCCGCCATTTTGTGGACACACCACTCAGCTCGCAGCTCCTGTACAGCGACGCGCCTCGCAACACCTCGGCGTTTCCCCAAGCTAAGTCAGGGACGAGAGCAAACTACCCACTACTCCACGCCCCGAGGCCAAGTTACAATAAATTTGTATGACCGTAAGGGTTGTATCATTTTAATATACCCCTACGTCACAACACTACTATTCAAACATCGATCAAAGTTACAACGAACTACAAGAACTTATAAATGATGTTACTTGCTGCTACGGAACCCTTCATGGGCGAGTCCGACTCGCACTTGGCCAGTTTTTAACTGTGCTCTCACGGCGCCAGCGAAACGCAACAACTTCGTGTTAATGTTGACAATGACTTTTCAAATACCAAATACAACGGTTCTTAAAAGAGTAAGATTTAAAAAAAAAACACGATTGTTCTAGGTACAACTCTGTCCAAAGTACAACAGGTTCGGATAGGAAGGATAGGCCGTTCCGAACACACACTATGTTCCAATAATCTGCGGAGTCGGCTCGGCACCTGCTTGTTTTAGTGTGGCTTTGACATTCGCGCGTGCGGAGCGGCGAAAATGATTCTTTATTTCTTTAAAAATGTACACCTAGACGTTTACTACGATTCAGTTGTCAAGTAAGTGAAATTAATTGTTTTTCAAGTCATTATTATGTAGTTATATCGTATTATTGGAATAGAAAATATATTTTTTCAATTATTGTTATGACAATCTATTTGGGACGCCATCTGAATACCACTACGTTGTCTTTGACCGAACTGGCGCCGCGGCGCTGCGATGTCTATCTGTTGATTAGACGACATAAATGTTTAAGCGCTGCAGCGGCTGCAGCGAACTTAGGTCTCTCGTTCCAGAATTTGAACAAATGGTTTATGAACGGTCTTGTCTATACTTCTAGCACAGTGTTACTATTAGGTCAATGTTATATTCATATTATCCTCGAAGGGTTAGTCAGAGACCAGGCAACGAGGACCGCAGAAGCAGTCCACTGCCACATTCGACGTTTCACCGAATGACAACTGCACATGTGCTCAGCGTGACAGGTGGTGAGCCCATCGCGGAAGTAACAAAGAATAAAAACCGGCCAAGTGCGAGTCGGACTCGTGCACGAAGGGTTCCGTATCATTTATCTATAAAACTATGATCGATATTTTAACAATAGTGTATTTTTTTTAAATTAATTAATTTATGACGTAATAAAAAAAACTACTTACTAGATCTCGTTTAAGAAAATGCCATACCTCGCAATTGGACGCTGTTTAAATCATCTTTTATAGATGTAAGAGGCCTATGATGATTATCCCCGAAGGGTTAGTCAAAGACTACGCAATGAAGACCGCAAAAGCAGTCCTCTGCCATAGTCCACTTTTCATCAAATAGCGACTGCACATGTGCTCAGTGTGTGAGGTGGTGAGCCCACCGCCGCTCTATGCTGTTGGATGTATGTGCAGTCTTTAGTCCGTTAATCGCCATTTACGACACCCAAGGGAAGAGAGGGGGTGGTAGTATTCTTTCACCGCTGCGCGACACGGTTTATTTTATCGTATGTTAAAAATTAATTACCTACTTTGTTACTCAATATAAATTTAGCAATATATTGAGTCATCCCAGGTGGTAATGCTATATACAAGTGTTGGGATCGACCCGCTCTTTTATTGCTCTTTTGTTTTATCTTTTATTGAAACATTCCTTAATTAGCCTTATTCAAAAAATATGTAGGTCCAATATTGGTTTAATTACTTTACATTCACAAAACATAATCACAACCACTAGTCGCGAAGCATTTAAAAAGAAAGTCCGCTTGCTCTTCTCTGAAAAATCATGGCAGAATCATCTTAATAACTGTCTTCATATTTATAAAATACTAGCGGCCGCTCGCGGTTTCACCCGCGTGGTTCCCGTTCCCGTGGGAATATCGGGATAAAGGTATCTTATGTGTTAATCCAGGTTACAAACATTTAGTAGTTTTTACGTGAAAGAGTAACAAATATCCATCCATACTTACCAACTTTCGCGTTTATATTATTAGTAGGGTGTGTTGTATGTTTATTAATATATTTATATTATTATTATATAGGTTTATATTTTAAGTAATATATGTACTTTTAAAATATAGTGTGTATATAGATTTTACTACTTTTATGTTTTTGTATCAAGTATGTTTAAAATATTTAAAACTATATCTACACTTCCACTTTTATTATCGCACCTAAATGCACCTTCCATGTCATCTCTGCACCACCCTATGGTTGACTGGTAGAGAATGCCATAGGCATTAAGTCCGCTATATAATGTTATGTTGCAAAAGTTTAAATAAATAAATAAATAAAACCCAATAAATTAGGTACAAAGTTGTACAAACCAACACAAATATCATTGAAGTCGACGCTCATTTGCTAATAGCATTTTCAACGAACGCGATAACGTCGCCGCATTCGGCGTTTAGTTAGTTAAAATGTATTACGCTAATAATTTCCATGTTTAACGTTAATTCTAACAGGATTAGTTATGGTTGCGTGCTCCAAAACACTAGTTAGTTGCTCTGTTCATTAAGAAAGCCCACTGAATCCTATAGTTTGTTAGCAACATCAAACTGTTAGAACTTGCCGGGTAAATCGGACTATGTTGTTAGCAAATTAAAATTGATTTTTCGAGTGGGAACGGTTGGAGTGGTAGTTAATTGTTTAATTGTAAACGATTAGGGTTGGAGATTATTGATTACGTAAAGGCTTGCCACGATCGTTTTAGTTAAGCCACTTTCGTAATGGCGTGACATCGGATTGGGTTTTATTTTAAAGCCTTTTTAGGGTTCCGTAAACAATTGGCAAAAAACGGAACCCTTATGAATTCGTCATGTCAGTCTGTCAGTCCGTATGTCACAGCCACTTTTTTCCGAAACTATAACAACTATACTGTTGAAACTTGGTAAGTAGATGTATTCTGTGAACCGCATTAAGATTTTCACACAAAAATAGAAAATAAACATTAAATTTTGGGGGTTCCCCATACTTAGAGCTGAAACTCAATTTTTTTTTCATCAAACCCATACGTGTTGGGTATCTATGAATAGGTCTTCAAAAATGATATTGAGGTTTCTATTATCATTTTTTTCTAAACTGAATAGTTTGCGCGAGAGACACTTCCAAAATGGTAAAATGGGTGTCCCCCCCCCCCCCCCCTGCAACTTCTAGAATAAGGGAAGTGCAGCGCGATAATATGCGGGATAATAGTCGTGATTAAATATGTAAATGTGATAAGTTAAGTACAAATTCATAAATAGTCTCCGATGTTGTTAACTATTTTATTAAACATTTGCTCGTAAAGTGGCTCTTATTACACTGATTTCAGCATCGTAATGTAGCTTATTACACACTAGTGCGTTAATGTAAAATTAGTAATAATTTGAATCCGTGGACAACACAGACCTCGCCCACACAGTCCACGCTTCAGCAAGAAACAACAGCACAGTCTGCACAAGTGCTTAGGTGGTGAGCCTTTAGCCCGTCAGTCTTTTTTACGACACCCAAGGGAAGAGAGAGGTTGGTATTATTATTTTGAAGAGCCCATCGCCGCTCTATGCTGTAAGATGTACTCGTATGTGCAGTCTTTAGTCCATTAGTAGTCTTTTACGACACCGAAGAGAAGAGAGGGGTTGGTAGTATTATATTGATGAGCCCATCGCCGTTCTATGCTGTTAAATGTATGTGCAGTCTTTAGTCCGTTAGTCGGTTTTTACGACACCGAAAGGAAGAGAGGGGTTGGTAGCATTATTTTGATGAGCCCATCGCCGTTCTATGCTGTTGCATGTATGTGCAGTCTTTAGTCCGTTAGTCGCCTTTTATGACACTGAAGGGAAAAGAGGGGTCGGTAGTATTATTTTGATGAGCCCATCACCGCTCTATGCTGTTTGATGTATGTGCAGTCTTTAGTCCGTTATTCGCCTTTTACGACACCCAAGGGAAGAAAGGGTTTGTCGTATTATTTTGATGAGCCTATTGCCGCTCTATGCTGTAGGATGCATGTGCAGTTTTAGTCCGTTAGTCGCCATTTACGACACACAAGGGATTGGATGGAAAGACTTCCTACCTTTCACATACCTATATTTTTTCGATTCAAACAGCGGCTTCTTGACTTATTACTTTGAAAGTTTTAAAATAAATACGTCTAGTTTTAGTAATGAAGAAAAATATATATTTACAGTCTACACCGCCGGAAATAATAAGTGAAGTACAAAATGTTATTGACAGCCTACCTATTACCATCTAAGTCCAAAGAAAAATACATGTTGGCTTACCAAAGATTTATACACTAGAAAAACAACAAAAACACGCAGTCATTTTCAGAAAATGTGTTTTCCTCGCAAATATGTTATAAAACGTCGTATGACATACGTGCGCTTTGATAATTACAGCCTCTGCTTTCTTGTCGGCTGCACTTTTCAACTTGCCGCAACTTATAACATAATGTACTATTTCTTGTCCTATTTGTTTGAGAGAAGTATTCTGTCCCACAGAAACCCAAAGTTCCCGCTTTTCTCGTGAATTTTCCAGAAATTTATACCCATAGAAACAATGTCCTGAGTTACGAACACACGGTCTGTGTACGAACACAATCGACAAAAAATTAACCCCATCCGTTAAAGCCATTTCTCTCAAGTGATGCTCCGTTAAAGATAGACTAGATAGATTATCCAATATCAGTATCAGTTTATCGCAAGTCACTGGTTTAATAAAATAATAAAATGAAAGTAGTCTGACTCTCATTGTTGGGAAAGTATAATGAGATGGCCCAGTGTGTACAGAGCAAATACGCTAGCAACGCCCGCCATTCTTGTTTGTGTCCATCAAATTTACAAAGAAAACAAACTACTGCAGATATGACAATTGAATATCAAACATTCCACACAAAGTCAACGCAGTACCCACTGAAAGATTCGAGGACGGTCCTGAACAAATACACTCGAGATTTGTATGAACGTCGAACAAAACATTGGACAGATAAAGAAAGAAAATTTTTTAAATTAATTCCCGCTATTTGCGTTCAGTTGTGAAAACTCTTGTTCAAATAAGTAATTACGTAAGCTCCAGATAACAATCTTGTTATAATTTTGTTTTTCTATCGAATTTTGTATGATGACTCTGTTTTGCGATCAGTCAACAAGGCCCTGGATTGGTTTCGTCAGGAATATTTTGATTCTTTCTCTATGCAGGCGAGCCGTGTGGTATAAGTGCTGACTAAAAATAAACTATAAAAATAGTTAGCCCAAGATAAGCTTCTATTGAAACTCGTTAAGAGGGTTTACGCATTTCGGTTTTCCATACAAACTTCCAAGTCGAAATTTTTAAAAACCAATAGTTAAGCCAATTTTAATGAAACTTTGCATGCTAAATTGAAATACAGGATTCTAAATAATTGGTTGAAAACATTTTTAAAAAACATTTTTTTAGCTGAGTTATTGCGATTTAAACTCCACTATAGAAAGTTAAAAATCGCAATAACTCAGTTAAATAAACATTTTTTTAAAGGTTTTTAACAAAATATTTAGATTCCTATGTTTTACTTCGGCATGCAAAGTTTCATCAAAATTGGCTTATTGGTTTTCAAAAATTTCGACTTTGAAGTTTGTATGGGAAACCGAAATGCGTAAACCCTCTTAACATAGTTTAACTAGATAACGGATAAATATACATAAACATAGCAAAACACCCAGACCCGAAATCAATTCATAAAAACAGTTTTCTCTTAAGTAAAATTTTAAACACTGAAAAAAGACGACAACCTCAGGCGGGAATCGAACCACGCACCTTCCGCATTCCGGGCGGCTGCCTTAACCACTTGGCTACCGAGGTCTGGCTTTCAACCGTCGAAATTTGTCAGTGCTTGATGCTTATGTTTTTAGTGTTTAAAATGTTACTTAAGTATATTTAAGCGTTAATAAAACGCTAAAATATAAAATATTAGTTTTCTCTTAATTGACCCCACCGGGAACTGAACCGGGTCCTCATAGATGACGCCACGCCAGACCCGGCGCGCTAACCACTCGACCACGGAGGTCGTCAACCCATCTCTCCCCTTGGGTGTCGTAAAAGGCGACTAACGGACTACTTATTGCACATACATGCAACAGCATAGAGCGTAGATGGGCTGGCCACCTGTCACGCAGAGCACATGTAATTTGATGAAACGTGGACTTAGGCAGGAAACTGCTTTTGCGGTCCTCATGGCCTCGTCTCTGACTAACCCTAAGGAGATAATAGTCGCGAGTATATGTATTAAAAAAATATTAATAATAACCGTATCATTCCTACCAAACGAATATTTAAAGTCGTCCATGGTGAGTATAGTCACCCGTGGACATTTGCCATCAGTCCATGGTGAGTGTAGTCACCCAAAACACGTTGTTTTGTTATGGACTGTAATTACGAAAAGTAAAAAGTAAAACAAAAAAATACTCGAGAAATATGACGACAACAAAATTATATAAGTATTGATTGTCTCACCGCACTCACCTTTAGAACTGCAGGTTTCTGCTTTGAGGTCCAGGGCTTATCTAACTTATCTAACGCGCGAACTAAAACCTCAAACGAAAACGAACAAATTCGAAGTGGCAATGTTGCCATAACAAAAGGTACAAAAATTCTCCCAAATAGGCTAGGTGTGGCCTACTTATTCTTAGGAAAACTGCCAAAAGTGAACATCCACTTAAATGCGAAGTATTTATAAACTATGCCATACGAAAACGAAAACTAACCTAATGCTACGAAAATTATAGCTAAATATTTGTTACGCTATGTTGCATTCAATGCTCGAAAGGCAAGGGGCATATAGCTTCACTACCGGCCTTTTGTATTGACTAGCACAAGTCTTAACAGTCACCACTCTGCAAACACCATCCGCTCTCGGATGTAGAGCTACGATACGACCTAAGGTCCAATTTAAAGGTGGGGTTCGTTCATTTACAATAAGAACCAACGATCCCAAATTTATGTTCACGTGGTTTTTATTCCAGCTAGCTTGTTGCTGGAGTGTATGTGTGTACGTTGCCAACGATACCAAAAATCTTAATGCATTTTTGGAATTAATTTCTAGCGCTGGAATACACTAATGTGACTGTTTACAAAATTTTCCTCAGGAAGGATAGAAAGTGGTTCCTGAGTTAAGAAATGGCCTGGTGTCAGAGTACCTAGATCATTAGGATCTGCACTTAGCGGCCCCAGTGGTCAAGAGTTTAACATGGCCTCGATTTGAGTGAGCACCGTGTAAAATTCCTCATAAGCAAGTCGCTGGTTTCCAATGATGCAATATAAATGAGTTTTCACCGACTTTATGCCTGCCTCAGCGAGACCATTTAAATGTGGCGATCCAAGAGGGCTAAAGGAAAATTTTATTTGCTGAGATTCAGACGCTTTCTCCATTAAAGAAGCAAGATAGTTACTGGCTCCGACAAAATTGCGTCCTTGATCTGAAACCAGACGGCTACATCGACCACGACGAGCGACAAAACGTTTTAACGCCGCCAAAAATGCTTCCGAAGTCAATTCAGAAGCCAACTCTATGTGTACAGCTTTGCTGCTTGCACAAACGAAAACACAGATGTATCCTTTATAGGTTCTTACACTTCGACCACGCGCTAGCGCTTGATCAAAGGGTCCTCCGCAATCTACGACAGATTTCGAAATTGGCTTAATTTGATTAACTCGATACGGCGGCAAATTCCCCATGAGTGGAGCTGGTGATGGACGAGGAATCACACGGTGGCATTTCATACAGTCTGAAATGGCAGAGCGGATGGCGAGGCGAGGAGATAAAATCCAAAAGTCTTGGGACAACAACCCTTGAAGAGTCTGTGCACCAGGGTGCATAAAACGGTTGTAGTACTCTTAAATAACCAAGGTAGTTAAACGATGAGCTCGTGGTAAAAGCAAAGGATGTTTTACTGAAAATTCAACCCTGGCGTTGACCAAACGACCGCCCACTCTGAGAAAACCCACGTCATCTATGAACGGCGATAACTTCCTAAAGCTTTTAGGTTAAGAGTTAGGAGAGCCATTTCTCAACATTCCCAGCTCCTGAGCGAATGAAGATTGCTGCATATGTTTGATAAGAAACATGAGAAAAGAATCTGCAAAGCACCAACAAATTTTCTCTTTGCAGAGGGATGCCTTCAATTATTTACGAAACGAAAACAAAACGCTAAGACTCGCTTTAAAGTCGAGAGCGAAGAGTACTTACTAATCAAGCAATCTACAAGATTAGAATCGATAGAGTCTACTGTTAAAAGGGTTACAATTCGCTGCTCTTCTTGTACGACAGATTTATCAGAAGCGAAAGACGACAACGACACTGGCCAACATTCTTCAGACTCAGAGAGCCAAGATAGGCCTTTCCACCAAATCTCGTTATGTGTTAGATCGGCAGGGAGCGAACCACGAGAACCTACATCTGCTGGGTTTGAATGCGTACTAACATGACGCCAACGATCAGGAGCGATAATTTCATGAATGTGACTAACTCGATTAGCAACGAAAGTTTTCTATCTTGATGGACATGACTTAATCCACGACAAAGCGACTGAGGAGTCAGACCACGCGAAAATTTCATCGACGGCATGAAAAGGTTTTAATGCATTACCTTTTTTTTTTTTTTTTTTATATGAGAAGGAGGCAAACGAGCAGGCGGGTCACCTGATGGAAAGCAATCACCGCCGCCCATGGACACCCGCAAAACCAGAGGAGTCGCAGATGCGTTGCCGACCTTTAAGAAAGGAATAGGGTTAGGGGAAGGAATAGGAATTGTCGGGAGGGGTGGGAGGGGAAGGGGCCTCCGGAACTCTCACTGGCCGGACGAAACACAACAGCACCAAGTGCCATTATTTCACGCCGGATATTCGTGAGAGGGTGGTATTACGCCGGGCGAGCCGGCCTAATGCGTGCTGCAACGCAGCGTGGCTCTACCACTCAGTCAGTGTCACTCATTTAGCACCACCCAGGGGTCACGTGTAGGGTCTCAAGGGTAAACCTACGGACGCGAGAAACTTTAACCCCCAAAACAGCAGCATTCATTGAATCAGCAAGCAAAACCGCAGCCAGTAGTTCCAATCTTGGTACCGACAATTTGCAAAGAGGTGCTACTTTCGATTTACCGCAACACAGCGCATCAGAGCAAGCACTTTTTGCATCTACGACACGACCCACGCTCTGAAGCGTCACAGTAGCCATGAAGCTGTAACCCGACAAAAGATTGCACCATACGACGAGGAATAGAAACTGACGATAACGATGGCAGTTGTGACTTGAATCGAGACACTCTGCAGCTACATCTTCAGGGACATCGTCATCCCAGGACAGACCAGCAGTCCAAAGAAGTTGCATTATATATTTAGCATAAAACGTCACAGGACAGAGAAATCCTAAAGGATCATAGAGGCGCGCAATTTCTGATAAGATAGTCCGTTTAGTACAACGACGAATGTTATTATTAGCAACATTAAAGCTAAAGCTGTCAGATTGTGGTTGCCACAAAAGCCCTAATATTTTTAAAGAAACTTCTTCTAAGTGACCTTTAGCTTGGTAATCTTCCATAAAAACCACGTAGGCATTTTTCAGATCAGGATTAGTATTGAGTTTGCGTTCAAGTGAAAAAAATCTCTTAAGTGCTATGTTACGAGAAGCCGAAAAAGTGGGTTTAGTCATGGTGTCCGCAAAAGGCAACGGCACTATGAATCTACCTTCATCATTTCTGGAATGATGTTCAACAAAATTATTTTTGCACAATTGGTCATCCTTCGACAAATAATTTTTATTTGGAGAACCAATGCTCTCTTTTTCCCAAAACCGTTTGATAGAGTCATCCAACGAATTATGTTGTTGCGAAAGACTCGACGAAAAAAGACAATTAATTTTAGTCTTACGAGAAAAACGACAAATTGGAGTCTGACTTACGTTACATTCTCCCAAAAGAATCCAACCGAAGACAGTGTTGAGTGCCCTCGGCTGTCCTGCTTTACCGCGTTTATGACCAGGTAAAAGCGAGGAGGCGAAAATATCTTCAATAATAGATCTACCGGGCCCGGACTAGCAAAGTCAGGGTCAGCAAGCGACAATTTTTTTATAAAAAACCTACTTGACATATCGACAGGTTGAGTCGGTTGATCTGTGCAAATAGAAGGCAAGACGAGAGCTTCGAAAGTGATATTTGGTGCCAACGACAAATTTTTGTTACGTGGTTTCACTTCACATGAAAGTGAACCGAGGGCTTCAGCAACTGACTGACCAATCCCGCTGACTAACTGCTGACGGTGATTAATATCAAGGCCTAATTTTTTAGCACACGATTCTGTAATAAAATTACTAGCACTTGCACTGTCAATAAATGCTCTAACAAGTTGGAATTCCCCTGAAGAGTCCTTCATTAAAACCTTTGCAGTCGAAAACAAAATTAAATTATCATTGCTAAAAGAACTCAAAACTGTTTTATTTAGTTTTGGAGAACCACCCTCCTGCGAACATGCATTCGTAGGATTTTCACCCTTTTGTGGTAATTCACACTGTTGAGTCTCCGTCGGTTTAGAAAATGTAATAATGTGTTGTGCGAGTACTTACACACACTGCAACGATAAGATACATTACATTTTCCTACATTATCTTTATTTTTAACAAAGTTAAACCTATCTTGAGTAGCTAAGTTGGAGAACTCCGAACAGGCGGTGAGACCGTGCTGGCCCGAACAAAAGGCACAAGAAGGTGACGAAACGATAAGTGTGGATTTGAGTTTCTTAGTATTGAAGGCAGCTGCTGACCGTATACCTACTAGGTTTGACAATCTTAGAAGAATTATTTGACACAGATGTTTCAAGTCTGACATCTGTAACGCCTGATATTGACTTTTTACAAACTTTTTAACCCTCTCAAACTGAGGTATTTCTTTAGACCCAAAGTCGATTTGGAATGCTTCTCAAGTGGATTTGTCTAATTTAGTCCACAATAAGTGAAACAATATAAAGTTTTTTCACTCCTCTTGCTCAAAAAGACCGTCATTGTAGCGTTCTAGAGCGGGGCTAAAATAGCTTTTCTTGCCCTAGGGGAAAAAGTAATTTTTGTTAGGGTCCTAACTAGAGGACTTAAATGATGTGAGTAGTGGACTGTATAAAATGTATAATGTGGTATTATAGACGAACATTGGTTTAAGTATTATTATGCTAACTAAAGCGCGCGTGTCTGGTGTCGTCCGTGATCCGTGACGAAGTGGTCTGCCTGCTGTCAAGGACGATATCTTATTAGTCTATGCTGCTGTGAAGTAAGGCGCCCGGCGCCTCCCACGGTGGTGTGAAGTTCGCATGGGAACACCCGCCGGCGGCGGCACCCGAGCGGTCTCGATGATGCACGAACATCCTCCCGCCCCAGCTTGAAGGATTCAACTGAGAGGAAGAGGGCAAATATTATTATAGGCCCGAAGCAGTGTCCCCCTCTTGGTCTTCAACTCGGCCACACGCCTTGTCCCGTCGCTGCCTGGGAAGACCTTGGTGACTCGCCCCAACGGCCAAAGCAACGGCGGCTGTCCTTTCTCCTTGATAAGGACGAGCGTTCCGACTGCCAGTTGCGTTGCGGAAGTACTCCATTTCGTCTTTTGCTGGAGCAGAGAGACATATTCAATTTGTAAGCGTTGCCAAAAATGTTGCTTGATGTGCTGAACTCTCTAGTAGCCCTGGAGTCTGTTGATGTTGATGTCAGATACCTGCGGATGCGGAACAGAAGTAAGCGAGCGTCCAATCAAAAAGTGAGAAGGAGTGAGGGCTGTCCAATCTAGAGGATCAGAGGAAAGTGGGGTTATAGGACGCGAATTAAGAACAGCTTCTATTTGAGCCAAACATGTAGTGAGTTCCTCATATGTGAAGTTCGTTAATTGAAGTAACCGCTTTAAATTATGCTTAGTAGAACGGACGGCGGCTTCAGTAATACCGTTAAAGTGAGGAGAGTATGGAGGGGCGAAAGTAAACTTGATACCTTGTTGAGCAACGTCGTATGAAATATTTGACTCCTGTAGGAAGCGTTGCAACTCGTTACAAGTACCAACGAAGTTGGTCCCGTTGTCGGACATAATACCGTGGGGCTTGCCACGACGAGCAACAAATCGATTTAATGCGGCCATGTAAGCCTGCTTACTCAGGTCTGTAACGAGCTCGATGTGAACAGCCTTGACTGCAAGGCAAACGAAAATGCACAGGTATGATTTTATAAGCCTACACCCTCGCCCTTTACGGTCGGCTATCAAAACTGGCCCAGCGTAGTCGACACTACAGTTCAAAAACGGGAACTCTAGTTGAGTCCTTGAAGTAGGTAGGTGTCCCATTATGGGTTGTATATTTTGACACTTGTGCTAAAATATTTAACCCCTCAAACCCCAAGCGGTTGCATGAGACCGCACCTACAAAAACACACTTGACTTTGTACCGTTTTTCATAGACTTACAGACTACTTTAGTATAAAACAAGTTTGGTTATTTCGGTTCTGTGGTTCATCTTATGTATTGTTATCGCACAATATCGCATAATCTATGCTCTATTCTGTCTAATTTGACGTTGACAGTTACTGTCAAAAAAGTGTCAAAAAAATCCAAGAGTGAGTGGTAAGACACCTTTTTACTGTGCCTTTGGATAGATTTCTGCCACCTAATGGACAAAAGCTTTGTCGAATGTTTGCTAAAAGTAGCTGCGGTCCAGCATGTAACAAATCTGTATGAAATTTTGAAAATATTAATTTGTTATGTAATGTTTACTACATAGTAAAATAGGGTGCTTGACATTGTAGTCATAAAGTGAGTTGTCAAGTCTCCCACCGACGCGAATTATGTTGTCATTGTCAAGGAAGGGAGTCAATGATATGATTCTATTTTACGAGGTAAGGACTTTCCAGACTTAAGTAATAAATATTCCTCAGGGAACATCTTTATTTGAGCATGATGTATAATAAAATTAAACGAATTATTAAGCTCTTCACTTGTTAAGGAACCATTAATTTTATTTTGTTTATTTTTAAAATTGTGTATGAATATGTGTATATATGCTGTAACTCTTTTAGTCTAAGATCCGAGTATAGAACGACCTTCACCGAGATGGTTAATGGATGAAAAGTATTTTATATCAAATTTAATATGTTAAATAATATATCGCGAGTGGGTTGGCTGAAAAATTTCAGTCCAGTACCTTTAATGATAAAGATAAGATAAAATATTCTTTATTGTACACCAAATTAACAATAAAAGGACAAACACAAAGTAACATACAATTGGCGGCCTTATCGCTAAAAAGCAATTTCTTCCAGGCAACCGTGTTGGACTGGATAGAAAGAAAAATTTTAAGGGCAGTTATGGTGGTTCAATATAAATTAATTAGACATAGATAAACAAATTTAAAAAAAAAAAATCATGCTTAAGCATATCAATATCATACATAGATAGTTACATAAATAAATACTTATAAAGTTTTCTATCTAAATATACTAAACTCATAAAGACGTTGACAGTGACAGATAGTGTTCTCTAACCAGTCGTTTAAAGCTGTCCAAGGATTGGGCACGCTTAATATCTGTAGGCAATGCATTCCACAGACGGGCAGCTTGAACGGTAAAAGACTTATCGTAAAATCTGATGGAGTGCATAGGTATTTCCAACTTCAAGTTCTCCGATGATCTCAATACACGAGAATGCGTGTCATCAAGGAAGTTAAAGCGTTTCCTGAGATAAGGGGGGGAAAAGGGATTGAACAGAATACTGTAAAGCAGGGAGACGATATGTAAATTCCGGCGAAGGCGAATTGGCAACCACTTGAGCTTAGTACGAAATTCGGATACGTGATCATATTTGCGTAAACCAAATATAAATCTAATACTAAAGTTCTGAAGACGCTCAAGCTTATTCAGTTGCTCTTCAGTGAGGTCTAGATAGCTGACATCGGCATAGTCTAAGACGGGTAGAAGAAGAGATTGTGCTAGCGCAGTTTTAGTGGCCATTGGAAGGAAATTGCGCAAACGTTTCAGGGATCCGGCTGTTGCAAACATTTTTCGGCTCACCTGTTGTAGCTGCGGTGCCCATGTTAGATTTTTGTCGAATAACACGCCCAGGTTTTTAACGCTGTCAGTAGGAGACAAAGAAACGCCATCAAAGGTTATAGAAGGCAAATGCGACCAGTCAATTCTACTTGTCATTGAGGAGCTGCCTATGAAGATGATTTGAGTCTTGGAAGGATTTACTTTCAAACCATATGACCTGCTCCACTCGCAAATCATGTTTAAGTCACCGTTGATGATATTGATAGCCTGAGGAAGCTGGTCAGTAGAAGCTTGCGTGTAAATTTGCAAATCATCTGCATAAAGGTGGTAGGACGAAGTTATTTGAGAGGAAATGGAATTGATAAAAATAGCGAAAAGTAAAGGAGATAAAACGCCACCCTGCGGCACCCCAGCGGAAATGTCACAAAAGGTGGACAAGGAGTCCTCAATGCGAATCCGCTGTCGGCGTCCAGACAGGTAACTATGAAACCAGTCTATCACCGCTGGAGATATGTTAATAGAGCGGAGTATGCCGAGCAGTACATCAAAGTCAACAGAATTAAAAGCATTGCTAAAATCTAGCAAGGCAAGAGCTGTTACTTTACCGTTTTCCATGCCTGACCTGATATCATCAGTGACATTCACTAGTGCCGTGGTAGTACTGTGACCTGTACGAAACCCGGATTGGTATGGATTAAGGAGCTGGTTTTTAAGAAGGAAAGTGGACAATTGGGTATGGACAAGGCGTTCCAGAATTTTAGAGAGGAATGGTAGAATAGAGATTGGCCTATAGTCGGAGAAGGATGATGGTTTGGAGTTTTTGGGTAAGAGAGTGACTTGAGCATCTTTCCAAGTGCTTGGAAAGACACCTGTATCGATGGAGTAGTTAAGGATATGAGAGATGATGGGAAGGATTTCGTCAAGTATGAGCAAAATCATTTTGCGACTGACACAATCATTGCCAACAGCACTAGAGGTGATTGACATTATGCTCTTCTTAACATCACAGTCGGTGAATTGACGAAAAGAAAATGACGAGTAATCTGGACATGGGAGAGATGAAAGAAAATTCAGAGTATCAACTTTTCTCGTTGGATCGAAGTCATGTGAAGCACAAAAGTGTTTATTAAGCAGATTGATGTCTAGATCTTTACAAGTAGAAGTCTGACGTTGCTTCCCAATGCCCAGGGATCTTAAGAATTTCCAAACTTTCGCTGGATCTTCGTTCTCTACTGAGTTGTGAATATATTGGCGTTGTGCATTTCTACACACCTTTTTGCAGTGATTGCGAGCTTTAACGTATTTCTCCCAGTTCCATAGAGTAGGCTGACATTTATACCTGCATTTAGCGGCATTTTTGCGCTCACATATAGTTTTAATATCTCTTGTGAGCCATGGAGATGGACGGTGTTTGATTTTGACAGGACGCACTGGAGCATGAAAATCGTACAGTTCGACCAGGGTTGAGACGAAAAGTTCTAGTTTCCGGTCAATTGAGTTGCAATCAAAGATATTTGACCAATCCTTACTAGCGGCATCTTCACGAAGATTTTCAAGATTAATGCCACTAAAATTGCGCTGCAGAAGAATTTTGGCCTTAGGTTTAGGGGGACGGGACATAAACGAAACATAAATTAAATCATGGTAAGAGAAGGCATCAGCTGACAGTTGCCCATGTTTGGCGATATGTTGAAGAGAAGAGACAATAGCGAGGTCAAGAAGGGAGGGTAAACAATTTGGAAAATTATGAGTGGCATTTAATGGTGGTAAATATAAATTACTGGACTGAAGGACAGAAAGAAAATTTGCCGAACGGGAGTCGTTTTTAAGAAGGCATGTGTTGAAATCTCCCATTAAAATAGTATGACTGTAAGAAGGACAGAGAAGTTCTAACTTGTTTTCAAGAGAAGAAAAGAAATTTATCCGAGAAGAAGGACAGTAGTATACACCAAGAAGGACTTTGGTGTGTCGTAGACTAACCTCCAAGAATATGTGTTCGCCGGCGTTTGAAGGTGGCGGCTGCGGTGACATATCGACTACACTAAAAGGAATATGCGTACGAAGGTATATGGCTACACCACCACCACCGCCCACCGTGCGATCATTCCTTATCAGGTTAAAGCCCGGCAATGAGTATGAAGTGGAAGGGAGACATGGTTTGAGCCACGACTCGGAGACAAGGATAGCATGGATATTCTTACAGTCAAACCATGCCAGCATATCGGTGAAATGAGCCGGAATGCTTTGAGCATTTATGTGAACTACATTGAAGTTGCTTGAAACATCGGAGAAACATGAGACAAGAGAGTCGGAGAGGGAAGGAATACTGAGAAAACTATCATTATCACTACTACTATTAGCTGAAACAAAACTATCAGAATCACTATTATTATACGATAAAGACATGCTAAGATAAATATATACTTATAAGTTGCTTTGCAGCAGATAAATACTAAATTTAAAAAAATAAAATAAAATAAACAATTAAATAAATTAAAAACACCACACTAACCACCCGCTAGCGCTCAAACAGAGTAACAATTAACATTAGAGTATGTTTTATACTCTAAGCAATTTACACATCTATTAAAACAGATACAACGGTACACAACGCAACAAGTCAACAAAAGAAAATTAAAAATTCAATAGTTATAAAACGTACATTGCAATAAAACGGAAAAACAAAATAATAAAATAACTCATGGCTGTATAAGCTGTGGTTTCTTTGCCTACCTAAAAATTCAGAAAGACAAGAACAGTTTGACAATTGACATTGACATTGACAAATGACGACATTTGAGACTGTAAAACAAAACAAGACAATGGTACGGTACAACAAAATATTAAATAAAAAAGGTAGAACCTCGACAACAAAGTGCGTAACAGTAACTACAACCCACCATTGGCTTTTTCAAACAACCAATCACTTCTTCGCGGCTGTACCTCGTCTTGTCTTCGGAGCAGTCTTCAAAGTAGCGGCCGGCGTCGGCGGCTTAGTCGACTCGATCTCCAACGAACTGACCTCAGCGATGCTAGTGAGACGAGTCCGACTGTTGTTTGGACCGAGGACATGTATGACGCCCTCCGAAGTCCAGCATCTGTTGACACCGAATTTCGCCCTCGCCGCCATGAATGCGCTATGCCGGGACTGTGTTAAAAACTCGGACAAAGTTGTATTAGTGCCTTTTAATTTAGTCTTCGCGAACCAAACTTTATCACGAGTGGTGGCATCTTGGAATTTGGCTATAATAGGACGAGGCCTGTCCTTTGTGGCAACTGGGCGCCCCAATCTATGGCACCTCTTGATATCAGTTTGTGCAAAGCCGCCTATCTTGAGGTTGTTTGAGATAACCTTTACAACCAACTGTGAGGTGTCTTCATCTGCATGCTCTGGCACACCGTGGAACATTAAAATTTTCCTACGGCTCTGCATTTCGAGCTTATCTACCGTCTTTGCAAGAACATGTATTTGTGATTGTAGACCGTTTAAGGATGCCAGTATGAAAGATTTGAATGTAGCATATTCAGAAACCAAACCTGTGGTGCTTGCGGACGGTGTTTTCTGCAATTCGGCTTCAAAGTTGGACATTCTGCTCTGAAACGTCTCCATCAATTCCGAGAGTGTGTGCTGAACTTGCTCCATTCTGTTTCCAATAAACTTGTTGCACTTGTAAGGAGATAACACTAGAGCGGGTGAGTTACAGTGCTAGCAATAAGTTTTTATCATAAACATGGACTTATTGTTATTTATTGTAAAAACAAGCAATTTAAATTGCAGAGTGTTAAATTAGCAACTTGTCACTCCAACTACCCACAAGTTAAAAAAAAAAAAGATTAATTTTTTTTTTTTACATTGCACTGGTTTTGTGTGTGTGTGTTTGTAATGACCTACCCAATGTTATGACAGGAAAAAAATAGTCAACCTAACGTTTGCATATTCTATAGGCTTCATACTTTCGATTGGTACCTATGTAATTTATCTAATAACGAAACAAGTGCAATATTTTAAAAAAAAAAATTAAAATATTTATTTAATCATATACAGGACTGAAATTTTTCAGCCAACCCACTCGCAATATATTTTTTAACACATTAAATTTGATATAAAATACTTTTCATCCATTAACCGCTCGGTGAAGGTCGTTGTATATTCGGATCTTCTACTATTTGTAGTTTATTAAAATTGGAGAATTTATTAATTAAGGTATTTATAACTAAATGACTATTAATTAAATGATATGAATGAATATTAAAATGTGATGAAAGATCAGGTAGATCCTGTTTCACAGTTACATTGGGCATTTGTGGCCAACATTGATTGTCCTTTAACAAAAATTGAGGTCCTGACCACCACAAAGAACTTTCGCTGATAAGGGCAGCCTTCAGCCCGCGCGAAACAAGATCCGCCGGGTTGTCCTTGGACGGCACGTAGCTCCACAAATGTTGTGCAGTGCTCTCTTGTATTTCGTCGACACGATTTCTTACAAAAGGCTTTAAAGTGTTTGGTGTCATAGATAGCCAACTCAACACTATGGTTGAATCGCACCAAAAGTAACATTTACTTATCGACAAGGTAAGAGAGCTCAAAACCTTAACACACAGTCTTGTTCCTAACAGAGCCCCGCACAGCTCTAACCTGGGTATAGTCGTTGGTTTAATCGGTGCTATGCGATTTTTTAAAGTAACAGACGAATTGTTAGTGAGGCATCGGAACTTATAGTTCTTAGGTACACACATGCGCCGTAAGCTCGTTCAGATGCATCTACGAATACATGAAGTTCATGTGTGATCGCGTCATCGCTTAGAATCAACCTTGGTATTTTTATAGTATTTATATATGGCAGGGTATTTGCAAAGGAGCGCCAAAGAGTAAGAATGTCTTCTGGAACTTGCTCATCCCAGTCACACTTTACTATCCACAGCCTTTGCATGACGATTTTAGCCTCTACAATACAAGGTCCCACCAGACCAAGGGGATCAAAAATTTGGCTAATGACCGATAAAATGTGACGCTTTCTTACCGGGCCGCTGGTGTCTATGTCGATTGAAAAAACATGACTGTCAGACTCACAAATCCAGTGTAACCCTAGCGTTTTGGAAGATACATTTCTGTCGAGGTTTAAATTAACGGACTCTATAGGCTCGTTAGTAATTTGTGCCATCACCTGTGGACTGTTTGACTTCCATTTGCGAAGATGAAAGTTAGCTGAAGCCAAGATAGAGCTAACTTCTCTACCTAACTCTATCATCTCTTGTATAGAGTTGCTACCTCCTATGTAGTCATATACATAGAGATCTCTATCGATAGTCCTTCACCCTTTTGGAAGTGGCAGCTGCTGAAAGACTGACCAAACACTTTGTTGCCAAATAAGGAGCAGATGCAGTACCGTAGGTGACGGTGTTTAAAGTGTAGGTCTTTAAGGGTAATTTAGGCTCAGCCCGAAAGACAATTTGCTGTAAACAACGTTGAGCTGGTGAAATAGAGATGGCTCTATACATTTTCTCAACATCGCCCGAAATTATGTACTTATGTTGTCGAAGACGGAGAAGTATTGAAAAGAGGTCGTCCTGAACAGTAGGACCTACCATTTGGATATCATTAAATGATAATCCGGATGTTGTTGCGGCTGAAGCGTCAAATACTACACGCAGCTTCGTTGTAGAGCTAGACTCCCTAACGACACCATGGTGAGGCAAAAAATACTCCACCTGTCCCGAGTGCAGGTTTCTAGTTCTACTGCTTTCTGTCATGTGACCCAAACGCTCGTACTCTTCCATGAAGGATACGTAACGTTCTTTAAAAACATTGTCACGCATAAAACGACGTTCTAAGGACAAAAAACGAAGCTTAGCTATCTCAAAAGAATCGCCTAAGACACTCGGTTTGTCCTTTAGTGGTATAGTCGCCACAAAACGACCATTATCGTCCCGAGTAGTATGAAGATAAAAACTTTCTTTACAAGCTCTTTCCTCCTGAGATAAGGAATGTTTAGAAGAGACCGAGTCAAGTTCCCAGAACTTTCTAAATTTGTATGCATATCACTAAGTATGGCCTGATTACAGAAGTGTGACTGTTTTTATAATCACCGATGCGAGACTCAATACTAAGGTTACAAGACTGTGTAGTAATTGAGGTTTGGTTGTTTATACCTGTGATTGTGGAGCTCGTGCTACGCCGAGGCAATCGCAGCTTATCACAAAGCGTCTGTGTTATAAAATTGGCTGTGCTACCGTTATCCAGCAGTACTCGGGCGTCGAACCTCTCCCCGCTGCCGCTGACCACTCTCACCAGCGCTGTGGAAAGCAAAATGTGCGAAGCAGTATTTTGATGTAAAGAAGTGTCACTTGATAAGACGACACTATCTGGAGTGCTAGTAGGTAAAGGGGCAACTCCACATATGTCAATAGGTAGGGCAACACTATTAGAACTGCTAGGCATTGGGTCTTGAAAGTTGGTTGGCATTGACTGCTCAACATGCAAAAGCGTATTGTATTTAGCTTTACAATACTTACAATGTGAAAATCTACATTGTTTTGTTAAATGACCAGGGCGTAAACAATTAAAACACAGTTTAAATTCTTTTGTTTTGTTAATGCGAGTTTCTATTGGCAAACTTCGAAAATTTTCACATGTGTACAAAGAATGATTTTTAGAACATTCTTAAAGGACAAATTATTTTATTTTTATTTTAGGTTTAAATATTTGATTTTAGATTTTTATTGTTAATTTTATTTTCACTACTATTACTTCTTGCTAATATAAAGCTTTTAGGTTAATTTTCTACTTTGTTAACTAATATATCTAAGTTTTGATTTTCGATCGTTTCTAACAAATCAGCTTTATTACTAATAAACATGCAAAATTGAGACAATGTTGGTGATTTAGACAATGTATTGCGATGTTCTTCCCAATTTCTACTAGTAGCGGAATCTAGCTTACTTGACATCATATACACTATAAGCGTGTCCCAATACTCTGTGGGCTCGTTCAATGTTTTGAGTGCTCTAATATTTTTATTAATTGTGTCAATAAGACGACGCAACGAAACACTGCATTCGTTAGTTACACGCTCAACATTGAACAACGCCTGCACATGATTGTTTATTAAAAGCCTACTGTTGTTATAGCGTTCACACAACGAATTCCACGCCATTTCATAATTGTCGCCTTTAAAATCAATGTTTTTAATAATTTCTTGTGCGTTGCCCTTTAGCGACGCGCGAAGGTAATGGAATTTGCTGATGTTGTCTATGCAGCTACTACTATGGATTAGTGAGGAAAAGGTGTCTCTAAACTCAAGCCAGTACTGATAACCACCATCAAAATGAGGCAAATCTATTTTAGGTAAGCGTATAAAAGCATGTTGCGATGCACCTGTGTTTTTTCCTGCCGCCGAGCCCGCCACAGACCCGTAGTCGCTGCCGCTGGCAGACGCCAGCAAGCTGCGTGCCCGTGCTGCGAGCGAGTGATAACGCTCTTCGAACTTGGCCCGCTCCAGCATAAGCGTCCTCTGGCTTGCCCGATAGTATTTCGATCTCCAACTGTAAACTGTCAAATTCATCATATAAGGCATCAAATTTACTTAAGCGATCCTCCAATTCGATACGTTGCAAATTGGAAAGTTCCTGACGGCTGCTAATTGTGTTGTGAGTGCTGAAGTTTGTAAGCTTTGCCTTCATAGCACTACGCTTGCGAATTTAAGTTTCTTCAACAGACATTGCTAATGGCTAAAGAAACGAAAGTAATGAATTGAAGAATTAACAAAAAAACTGCAATAAAAGCAACGAAATATCGTATTCACGAAATTGCAATTGATTGCTGACGTGCGCTCGAACGACCTTGACCTACTCAGTCAGCTGTCGTGCACCGGCTAACGGTAAACAAATCAAGCGAAAAGCCAAGCGCAGGCGCAGTCGTATAGCAGCAATCGTATGTATAGTGCAAATGTGCAATATAAATGAGAAACGATAATGATAATAAGGATGATTACTACTTAATTTCGACTCAAATTCTAGCGAAGGTAGTGAAACAAAAAAAAAGAGAAAGTTTTGAAAATAAAGCGTACTTTGAGAAGGGTTGAAATAAGGAAATGATTGGAACAAACTTACAAAACCTCTGTCGTTATCCACAAGGTAACCTGATTCCTCCCGCGAAGCGATGACTCGAACAAAATATGCAGCTGAGTACTTGAAGACTTCGGGAATCCTTCTTGCGTTCGTTCCTTTATTAGTCTTCCTTTTCTTCCAACTTGTAAGGCGACTTCCCGCGAGTGTAGAAGAGATGACACGTAGTGACACGGCGATTTTGAAACGACGAATTCAAAGTACTTATAAGGTTCGTTAAAAATGTAACAGTCGTAGTACTACTAATTCAATAAAACGGCGAATTAAAGGACCATTTCTTAGGGTCCTAACTAGAGGACTTAAATGATGAGAGTAGTGGACTGTATAAAATGTATAATGTGGTATTATAGACGAACATTGGTTTAAGTATTATTATGCTAACTAAAGCGCGCGTGTCTGGTGTCGTCCGTGATCCGTGGCGAAGTGGTCTGCCTGCTGTGAAGTGGTGTGAAGTTCGCATGGGAACACCCGCCGGCGGCGCGGCACCCGAGCGATCTCGATGATGCACGAACATTTTTTTTTTAATTTTTGTGTGTCACATGACAATTAGCCTACAAAAACGAAAAAGTATTTAGTCTTATGTAGAATAATCATGAAAAAGACTCGACTTATTACTGTTTACTTAGATCAACAACTTTTTTGAGATAGTTATTTTTAAAGTTTATGAGGTAAAATTAGTAATCATTTGAATCTATAGACAACACAGACCACGCTTCAGCAAGAAAAAACTGCACAGTCTGCACATGTGCTTAGGTGGTGAGCCTTTAGCCCGTTAGTCGCTTTTACGACACCCAAGGGAAGAGAGGGGTTGGTAGTATTATTTTGATGAGCCCATCGCCGCTCTATGCTGTTGGATGTATGAGCAGTCTTTAGTCCATTAGTCGCCTTTAACGACACCGAAGAGAAGAGAGAGGTTGGTAGTATTATTTTGATGAACCCATCGTCGCTCTATACTGTTGGATGTATGTGCAGTCTTTAGTCCGTTAGTCCCCTTTTACGACATCCAAGGGAAGAAAGGGGTTGGTAGTATTATTTTGATAAGCCCATCGCCGCTCTATGCTGTTGGATGTATGCGCAGTCTTTAGTCCGTTAGTCGCCTTTTACGACACCGAAGGGAAGAGACGGGTTGGTAGTATTATTTTGATGAGCCCATGCTGTTGGATAGTAAAATGTCGCTAAAGCAACTAACGGGTCAATTTTTAATAAAATAAACCAATTCACATAGATGAATGATTGGTCTCGCTGCGCTCGTCTAGATACCGCGCTACCTTTAAACCACAGCTCCGTAAATGCGGCAACTCATTATTGTAGTGTGTTTATGACAATATACAAGGATGCTAGTGTGCGTGAAAAATTTGTTGCCAGCTGCTTAACTGTTACCCGAGTTCATGGGAAAAATATTTTTGCTGTGATGTATTAGTTAAGTTGCTGGTTATAAATGTAGCTCAGAAAATATTTAAAAATTAACAATTAAAAGCCAATATGTATAAATATAATTGTTTATATTATTATGTAGGTTAGACGATTATTATTATGATCGATGATTAGACCTCATTTTTTAGTAGTTTTTTTTTATTACTACCAACCCCTTTCTTCCCTTGGATATCATAAAAGGCGACTAACGGACTAAATACTGCACATACATCCAACAGCATAGAGCGGCGATGGGCTCATCAAAATAATACTATCAACCCCTCTCTTCCCTTCGGTGTCGTAAGAGGCGACTAACAGACTAAAGACTGCACATACATCCAACAGCATAGAGCAACTATGGGCTCATCAAAATAATACTACCAACCCCTCACTTTTCTTCGATGTCGTAAAAGAGGACTAACGGACTAAAGACTGCACATACATCCAACAGCATAGAGCGACGATGGACTCATTAAAATAATACTACCAACCCCTCTCTTCTCTTCAGTGTCGTAAAAGGCGACTAATGGACTAAAGACTGCACATACATCCAACAGCATAGAGTAACTACTGGCTCATCAAAATAATACTACCAACCTCTCACTTTTCTTCGATGTCGTAAAAGGGGACTAACGGACTAAAGACCGCACATACATCCAACAGCATAGAGCGGCGATGGGCTCATCAAAATAATACTACCAACCCCTCCCTTCCATTGGGTCTCGTAAAAGGCGACTAATGGACTAAAGACTGCACATACATACAACAGCATAGTGCGGCGATGGGCTCATCAAAATAATACTATCATATCAACCCATTTCTTCCCTTTGGTGTCGTAAAAGCGACTAACGGGCTAAAGGCTCACCACCTAAGCACATGTGCAGACTGTGCAGTTGTTTCTTGCTGAAGCGTGGACTGTGTGGGCGTTGTCTGTGTTGTCCATAGATTCAAATGATTACTAATTTTACCATAAACTTTAATAATAACTATCTCAAAAAAGTTGTTGATCTAAGTAAACAGTAATATGTCGAGTCTTTATTCATGATTATTCTACATATGACTAAATACTTTTTTGTAGACTCATTGTCATGTAACAGACAAAAATTTTAAAAAAAATACTTTTACCCCTAGGGCAAGAAAAGCTATTTTAGCCTCGCTTTCCAACGCTACAGTGACTGAATGAATGAGGTCTTTTTGAGCAAGAGGAGTGAAAATATTATTTCAAACATTGTCTATGAATTTTTTCAAAACGAATACGTCCTTGATTTGCCGGTTGCGGCACTGACACTGAGAGCATTATCACTGACAAGTGGGGATGCGTTCAAAGAAAATGTATGAAAAACACTGTGCCGGTCTCAGACCATAGAAGGTAATCCCTTCTATGATCTTAGGTGCCGGTACTGTGTCCGTACTGTGGCTTCACTGATATGTGTAAAGCAACCTTTAACCTATCATAATAACCGAATCATAAGCTATACACCTGTTCTCAGTTTCATTAAAATCCGTCCAGCGGTTTTTGTGTGATGGGCGTCAAACAAACAGACAAAAATTCCAAAATTGATTCTAATGTTCACGATTCATCCCCTAGATTATGTTTTTCGCAAATATTTTCAATGTAAGTACAGACACGAAAAGTTTACATTTCAGGAACATAGGTCAAAATGAAAAAAAATTGCTTTTCAATACTTGAGTCAATCAGCTGATTGCGCATTTTGTAAAGGGAAAGGTAATAAATTTTCGACCCATGTTCCTTATGGAAAGTTGTTCAGTTTCATCGGTAGAATCCCCTTTGATATATTGTCAGCTAACATTTTTACACCTTATTATAGATCACAAATATAAGTAAACATGAAATAACATAGAACTAGGTAAAGTAAATAGTAACTTTGTAAGACAAATGAAATAGTTTACCTTTAAAATAAAAGACAATAACAATAAATTCACATAATAAAAATCTCAACCACGGGGACTTTATTCTTGTATAAGCGATAACACTGAATGGCGTTTATTGTTCATATTATTTTATGATGAAATTTCGAAATTATACGATACTTACTGATGGTATGTGATCCCGGTGTCCTTCTTATTTTTAGAAGTATTATTTTTACACAGTTTTACTACGCAAACTGGCATTTTAGTTTGAATTAAGCCCAAAATTGAATAAAACATTCGGGACGTACACGTCACCCACAGCTGTCAGTGTGACTGGCTCGGGTACGCCGATTTCGGCATAGTATTTGTTGCCGCATTTGACAAGTACGACGGAGGTATCTAGTCGAGCGCAGCGAGACCAATCATTAATCTAAGCCAATTCATATTGTATTGGATTGTTTTATTTTCTCGCATTCGTAGTGAAAATTAGAGTGTAACACACGGCGCTAAAAACCCATTAAAACTCGGTTTCTATTTTAGTAAAACTACCTCGTATATAATGGGTAATTTTAGCCCCTTGTATAACAATCTACTATTATCCAATAAGTCAAATTTATTTAGAATGATTAAATTCTCATGCAATGTCCGATAAATTTGCTCTAATTCAGCAGCCGTCTTCATTTTCACCTGTTCACAATTTAGCAATTTTTACCTAATGTGTTATAAGCGTCTATATAGCTGTCTTCCGTAAGTGGGTAATTTTTTATAAGTTCAAGCGTTATTTTGTACTAATGTCATCGAGTAATGGAGCTTCTCAACATTAGATATGTTAGGCCGGTCATGAATTAATGAGTTGAACAATTGGATGAACGAAATCCAGTTTTCCAAAGTTCTATCGAACGGCTTGATATTCACTTTCGGTAGACGAGCTATAACACTATAATAGCCAGAACCCTGTTCGGTTTTCAATAATTGTGCAGCCTCAGACATTTTCATGTTAGATTGCCACTTGCTACGGACAACACTAAGAACTCTTTGATATTCTGTTTCGAATTGTAAACATACACCTTTCTCATTAACTCTGTCCCCAGGATTAAGAGAAACCAATAATTTGTGCTTGGCGAAAACATTCTGCAATTTCTTTTACATCACCTTCAATTACATCGTCTGTATTTGCTACGAGTTCCAGTCTCAATATTTGATAGTCTCTATCCACGCGTAACGCGTCCGCGGTTTCATCATTCGTAGGTGCCATTTTATACAAAATTTAAACTTTACAACTATTCCTAAAAAGTTACAACAAAATAATCAATCAAAGCTAAACGAAAAATATAAACAAACACTAATGTCACTCTGACACCCCGAATGAATGAATGATTAATGATGGCACGACCAACGACAAAACAAGTGCGACCAACAAATCAATTGGATCACTCGAAAACGATAACTAGTATGTGAATCAATTGAAGATTGGTGGACAACACTATTAAGTAGTGCCAACATACAAAAATTAACAAAAATTATGGCGGACGGATTTACGTCACTGCAAACAAAAGTGAAGGCAATCAAAAAACTTTTTGCAAATTACCTACAAAAGTTTTACTAAAATTTTTAATTGCGATAAAAATGCTTAAAAACAACGAATATTATTCAAGAAATTTTACGAAAAAGGCACCGTTTATGAAATCCGGCTCAAAGGATAAAAAATGTTTTGTTATGGACTGTAATTACGAAAGGTAAAAAGTAAAACAAAAAAATACTCGAGAAATATGACGACAACAAAATGATATAAGTATTGATTGTCTCACCGCACTCACCTTTAGAACTGCAGGTTTCTGCTTTGAGGTCCAGAGCTGATCGCCGACAAGTCTTGTGCGTCACGTCAAGGATTTAGTGGCCACTTACCCGTTAGATCAACTTAAATACCTCGAAAGGCGATAACCCCTTTTCCCACGTGTTCCTTGTAATGAGGCTATGACATAATCTTGGTAACCGTGATAATTTATACGACGAATAACCAACTGGCGACGGACTTCATTGGTGAACTTCACTTTTATATGCAATGAATAAGACTATTTCGAAAATTAGCGACTTATTTAGCGCGCGAACTAAAACCTCAAACGAAAACGAACAAATTCGAAGTGGCAATGTTACCATAACAAAAGGTACAAAAATTCTCCCAAATAGGCTAGGTGTGGCCTAATTCTTAGGAAAACTGCCAAAAGTGAACACACGTAGTACGTAGGTCTATCAAAAATTTGAGGTGATTCTGTGGTTACTAATTCATTATAAAAGTAAAAGAAATCTATGTAATGGCAAACATAATTTCACAGAAAAAAATAATGAAGTTGACGAAAATTGTCAGGTCGCCAAAACGGAATTTTGCAGCGTAAGCGTTTTTAAAAATGTCGATATACTCTTCTACTCACCGTATTTCCTAAATAAGTGCACATCAAAACAATCGCATACTAATTATCGTTAGGGATTAGCTAAGTTTGTTTACATTTGTAGACAGTGACATTCTATAAAATTTTTTTTTCTGACCAAGCGCCATACACACGGCACCGTTCTTTATTATGGTTGTTGCTCACTACACCTAGTTCGTAGTTCCTCTAAAAAATTTGAGGTGGCTCTATGGATATTGATTGATCCGTAGAGCAATTGAAACTATGGCATAAAGTACGAGTACCTTTAGTAAAAAAATTAAATTTTTGTCAATTTTAGCGGTTCGCCATTTTTTTTGCATAGGATTTTTTTGCGCTATTATTGTGTTAATTTCTCTTCGTAATCATCGTTCTTCCTATTAATGTGCACATCAAAACAATCGTTATGGTTTTAGCTATCGAAAATAATATGATTCTTTATAGTTTTAAACGTGACTTCGAAATAATAACGACTTCTACATGTCGATATAAAAAAAATATTTTTGTTTTTTGTCTTGGAATCTTCATTTTTGTCATTTTAGTTATAGCCACGGAGCAAGTTATAGCTTTTCGTAATGAACTGTTACCTTATTAAAATACTGTGTTTTCTAAGCATTTGGTACGCATTTTAGGTTTTGATATAGGTTTAGCAATGGTTTAGTTCTAAGCTTTTTTGTCACCTCGGGTAGTCTCGGTCAGCTTCGGCCAACTTTCTGACAGCTGTCTGAAAGGCTGGACGTGAGACGCCATATTGTATAGACGGTACTCGACGTTTAAGTGGTTACTGACTAAACTAGCTTTTCGAAATCTTTCAACTCATTCCTCAAAAGGTTTATTCCATACACTTAACAACAACGTCAACAGTTCAAATGATTTAGCTATAATTCTATACACACATACATAATAATATAAACATATAATCACGATTATTATCCCCGAAGGGTTAGTCAGAGACTAGGCAATGAGGACAGCAAAAGCAGTCCTCAGCCATAGTCCAAGTTTCACCAATACTGCACATGCGCTCAGCGTGACAGGTGGTGAGCCCATCTCTCTGTTAGATTACCGCCATGTGGGAAGTTGACTCGACTATCATTGTCCCGATAGTCATATCTGCAAACGGCCTAATAGCGTAGAGTCTCGACCAACATCTCAAGAGACTCTCGCTAGACGGCTGGACCAAGGGCCAGATACAGGAGGCGATACCTACTTCTTGACACGGCACGCATCTTCAGGAGGTTCCTCTCTCTGCAGCCCTAACCACTGGTAGTTTGGGCCCTGCCCCGCTGCCAGCGCCACCCTAGGTTTAGGTTTTTTATAAAGTTTAATGTTTTACTTTTAGTAGTTTTGTTTATTATTTTTGTATGGAATATTATAAAAAACCTAAACTTAAGAAAATTAATAAATACGAGAATAATAATAAAAAAATCCCTAAACTCACACCAATTATCTAGCCCAAGACAACGGATAAACATACTTAAAATACTTAAATACATACTTATTATACATAAAAAACACCCAGACCCGAGACAATTTAGAAAAACAATAATTTCTAAATTGATCCGACCGGGGATCGAACCCGGGACCTCAGAGATGGCGACACCATGAAAACCGGTGTACAGACCACTCGACTAAGGAATTCGTCAAAGTCTTTACTTCGTTAGTTGCCTTTTACGACATCCAAGGGGAGAGATGGGTCGTCAGTATTATTTTATGAGCGGCCACCACTAGGGACTGGACTTTATTTTTCGAGTCTAGACTTGTAAATGAGAGCTCAAGCCTTTTCGTCAGTGAAAAAGAGAACTCGAGTCTTTGTACAATAATATATAAACTCTTAAGACGAGTTCATTGCTAGTGCCGAAGTCTTTTTAGAAACAGTGAATTCCATATTCTATTGATATAGGCGCCACCCCCACAAGCGACCCTACGCGACGAGTGCGCCAACGAGGAAAAAAGAAGTTCAAAGAGTTACTACTTCGATCATATGATCGAAGAGTTACTATTTTTTTTATGGAAAAATACTTGCCCATGGAGGTGACGCCTTAGCAAAATTTATATTAGTATTATACAATTAAAAAGGTTAAGTTTTTTTTTAAGACCTTGAGTTCCATAATAAGGACACAGTTCTATGAGTCGAGTCTCTTTGTATTAGGACTCGACGAAAGGACTCAAGGCTCAGAACTCAGGACTCATGTTAGTCGGAGTCTTGCGCGCTCGGCCAAAATAAGTCCAGTCCCTAAATTAGGACTTAAAGAACTCGAGTCCTGGCCCACACTAGCCAACACACAGCTCTCTATCTCAAAAGTTTCTTTCATACACGTATCAGAGTCAACAGTTCAACTGAATCAGCAACAATTCTATAGTCGTAATACTAACTAACCCTACTTCCAGCCAACCGAAAAATCTTGTAAAATCATTGCAGTTTCCGAGGCAGCGAAAGGGACGCTCTGAACTAACAACTGCTCAAGTTTGCTGTTTGAACGGAATTCATGAGGTTGTGTGTGCGACGCTTTATAATTACGTATTCTCTTTAATTATATTCTGACGCCCCTAAGATTATACGGTAATGACTACGTGCGGGTTGTGAAGAGCAAATACTCTGTTCATTTCGTATTTGTCGTAATATTTTCTAAGATTTCTGTAGAGATGTGAGGAACGCCGGCAGTTGTGTTTAGTCGTAATAGTGTAGCAGCTTGGTCTAAATATTTCGATAGGTAGGTAGATAGAATTATGTTGATACATATGTATGAATGTTGCATACATATTCATGACTATTATCCCCAAAAGGTTAGTCAGAGACTACGCAATGAGGACCGCAGAAGCAGTCTACTGCCATAGTCCACTTTTTAACAAATAGCGACTGCACATGTGCTCAGCGTGATAGGTAGTGGGCTTATCGCTGCTCTTTGATGTATGTGCACTCTTTGTTCCGTTAGTCGCCTTTTACGACACCCAAAGGAAGATAGGAGTCGGTAGTGTTCTTACAGTTAGCCACACACGGCTCATAACTCACACTCGGCTGACAATACCTTCTGTTAAAAATGTTGAATTTAATTAAACGCTACTGTCCAAGATTGAAGGAAGTTCTCCCTACAAAAAGTTACGGCGAGCATCCAAGTTATGCACCAGCACGCTGAGACGCAGCCTGCAAAGTTACTAAAATGCTAATTCCCTGTTTGTTTGACTTGACCTCGTTCGAGAGCGGCTGACACGGATTCTATAGTATATAACACTCATTAGACATGCCTGTGTTGTCCGTTATGAAAGTGGGGCTGGGGAGAATTATTAAAAAGCATCGAAAGAGAATTAACTGTAAACTGTCTTCGTGGCGTGGATTTTCCAAAGCATTAATACATCGTAATATCGTATTAAAAATCGTAAGCAATAATAACCGTGTCGCATAGCGGTGAAAACATACTACCACCCCTTCTCTTCCCTTCGGTGTCGTAAAAGGCGACTAAAGACTGCACATACATCCACATAGAGTAGAGCGGCGATAGGCTTCACCACGTGTCACTCTGAGCACATGTGCCGTCGCTATTTAGTAAAAAGTGGACTTTGGTAAAGGAATGCTCTTGCTGTCTTCATTGCCTAGTCTCTGACTAACCCTTCGGGGATAATAGTCGTGACTATATGTATATATGTATTTAAAGGCTTATTAAAATAACATTAACTATCCATCTCTTCCCTTGGGTGTCGTTAAAGGAGACAGAGACTACAGGCAACGAAGACCGCAGATGCTTGTAGTCTAAGTTTCATAAAACTACAACTGCACATTTTTTTTTATACATATTTAGCCCGGCAAATGACCCCACTCCACCTGATGTTAAGTGGAAGAGAAGTCTAGGCGCGAGGACATCTGGTGCAGCGTAAGACATGTAGCATATCTGTCACCCTCACTCTAACGGCCCACAAAGTGCCTCTTCACGCATCGTTTGAAGGACCCTATGTCATAGGTAGGAGGCAAAACGTGTACTGGTAGACTATTCCATATTTTGGAGATACGACAAAGAAACGAGTCACCAAATTTCTTTGTGCGTGATGGAATATTAGAGACTGTAAATTGGTGACTCCGGAGAGCAGCACGCGTACTCCTATGGAGGAAGGGAGAAGGAGGGATGAGGTCAAAGATTTCTTCAGAGCACACGCCATGATATAAACGGTAAAAGTAGCTGAGTGACGCAACATCTCTACGCAATTGCAAAGGCTCGAGGGTGTGCGCAGGTGATGTGCCAATCGTCGCTCTATGCTCTTGGATGTATGTGTAGTCTTTAGTCCGTTAGTCGCCTATTACGACACCCAAGGGAACAGAGGGGTTCGTAGAGTTCTTTCAGTGAACCGCTCTAATAATAAAATAACGAGTACAATAAAAAACTTTATCGTAGCTCCGTTGTCGGCTTAAGATTTTCTTTCTCAATAATTAAAAACAATGTAGGAAGCATGCTGTTGCCTGCAGACGCACCTTATAATTACTCTCCATACTCTTCAAAGGTTTAATGTTATAATTTTATAATTCACATTTTCCAGTGTGGAAGCGGCCCTTGTTTAATTTAATACGAAGCGCGCCGCTCTTAGATTTGCGAAACAATTCCAATTCGTTATATTTAATTTTGATACTTGTTACAATGTGCCTTTCAAATGTTACTTTATTAATGTAAGAGCGAAGTATGAGTAGCAACAACAGCGGCTTTCAAACATTTCCACATATAAACATTTTGATATGAAGTTGGCAAGTCAATGAGTTAGGAACAACATTAAGTCTGTACGATCCGAAGAGAACTGAAACATTTGTTTTGAGGAAATTAAAAACAATAGGGGTATAGAAAAGTTAGTTTTCTGAATTGATTTGTGATGAGTATCGTACTAGGGACACTGCTGTGATACATACTGTCATACAATGTGATAGGGGCGGTACTTCTAACCCGTTAAGGCTAAGTACTACATCTAAATTCATCGACAAAAAAAATAATATGGGGTTCCTACCCGCTCCCCCTATAATTTATGACCATTTTTACTTTATGCGATATCAAAGGTTTTATACGTCGGAGGAACATAAAAAATGGCAAACGGTAGCTAATAACACTGGCTAACTAATAAATTACTTTGTTTCGTATGTTTGAGATTATTTGGGTGAGGAAAAAAATCATTACTTAATTATATTGTGATTTAGACGACGAAGTCCCACGGAATAGGCGCGACAATAGTCTACTATGTCGACCTCTAGCTAAGACAGCACTTATGCGCAAAAGCGTCTATTGCATGGCTCCAGATATTTTTAATAAAATACCCAAGTGCTGGAAAGAATTACCTGTATTGAAATTTAAGCATAAACTTCGAATTTTATTAGCAGATAGAGCATATTATAGTGTAAGTGAATTCCTGAATGAGAAACAATTTATAATTGATTAGTTATCTTATTAATATAATAAATTAGAATTTATAATAATAAAATTATGTTTAACATATTTTTGCATGCCTAGTGGTAAAATATGGCTGAATCATTTTAATTTTTTTGTACCACCAATCATGTACCTATATTTGCAAATAAATATATCTTTATCTTTATCTTTATCTTTAAAATCATTTTTTTATAAGTCCATCTTATTTTTTTGTCGATGAATTTCGATGTAGTACTTAGCCGTACCACCCCTATCACATTGTATAGATTCGCGACTTCAATCTCCAAAGAGTTAGTCAGAAACTAGGCAATTAGGGCCGCAGAAAGAGTCCACTCCCATAGTCCACGTTTGACCAAATTACAACTGCACATGTGCTCAGCGTGATATGTGGTGAGCCCATCACCGCTCTATGTTATTAGATGTATGTGCATTGTGCATGTTATCATCAACACCCAAACCACGTATAATATAATCCCCGGCTGGCAATTAAACATGGGATCACAAAGTCGGAGTTTAGTGATCTAAACGTAAAACTAAACAAGCGGTTCGCTTTATTCCACAAGGTAGAAGTACTTTAGTTTACTTTAACCCACTACGATTAAGTACTTGGCCAGGCGGACTTTAAACAAGCACTACCACCAACCAAACCGTATACAAACATATACCCCCTCGGTTAAACGAACCCGAAACCTCTGGATCTGAGATCGACGGCAAAACCACTAAACCACAGATTTTAAATAGTGCGGATTCTTGTCTGTTACAACCTAGTTAAAGTTGTCCTTCGACCTTCCACAAGAACCATATTGCAAGGAACTCCTAGATAGTTAGATTGCATGGTAACTGTAATATATCGATAGGGTTGATAACATCGATAGTGATTTATGAGCAGTACTATCGATACTTTTGAATGTTCTAGTTCAATAGTATCGATAATATTGTAAAACAATATTTACTTACTTACAATAGTATTGTAAATAGAAATAGCAGGAATTCGATAGTAAACTATGTAGTAAAGTCTTAAACTTTCTTAATACTTTACAAAACACTAACCAGCCCCCTTACTCTCGAAACCGATCGCTATTGGATCGGATTGGTATTGTGAATTTTCGAATTTTTAGTTACGACATCAGCGCTAATTTGGATTCATATTGGGTGAACTAAATGGCATTGAGTTTTGTATTTTTTCACTGAATATCCACGCAATATGAATTTATATTAGCTCTGGTGTCGTAACTTAGGAGTACGAAAATTCAAAATACCAATCCGATCCAATTGCGATCGGTTTCAAGAGTAAGGGGGCAGATCACAGCTAAAATACGCCTCAATAGTGTGGAGTCCCTATTTAAAAAATTAATCAATCAACTTGAGATGGTTCAAAAGAATTTTGTTCGTTCTGTTCATTTTATAAGTTACCATTAAAGATAATCTACTAAAAAAATCTCGCTTTTAACATTAGAGTCCAGAAGAATATTCTTAGACCAAGCAGTATTGTACAAAATCCTCGGCAATCAGTTTGATTACACACAGTTAACCAACCACATTTACTTACAGTTACCTAGTCGCTCTCATCTCAACGCCTTTGTGACACTCGTACACACGGTGTTTTTGCACCCAGATTTTGTAGGACAATAGCTGGCCAACGCGCACCGCCAAGGTACTCAGGTAACATACATTTTGCTCATATTGATCAATTTAAAATGTCTCTTAGCCAGTTTAAAAATAGTATCCATTCAAAATTGCAAATAAGTATATGATAGGTATATTTATTTACCTATTGGTCAATAAATATACCACTATACTATCAAACATCATATAAATAAATATGCGTGTACTTGCGATATACCTAGGTAGGTACTTAGTTTAATTATAATATTTTCTCTTTGTGAAGGTATCACTAGATATTCCATTTATTGTACTAACAAAGATAGCTGTTTTTGTCTAAATGTAAGATCTTTTCAGAATAAGATACATATTCTAAATTACTGGGACTTGTATCAAAGTTAGTTGGTTGATAGTATTTATTTTGTAGTAGGTTTCTCAGTAGTAGGCATTTTCTGTGTTACTAATCAAAAATATTACTCTGCGAACAATGTGGTAGGTTACATAATTAATAAGTATTTTTTATATATAAATTAAATTTACGCAACATTATGTAATTGTTTGTTGTTCTGAATAAAAAAAAGTATAAAGCCATCGATACTGTAGATTGAATTGATTGTTTTGATTATAACTAGCAGTATTTGCAGTAATAAGGATACTTTTGATGTCGATAGTTATTTAGTCATAGTATTACTTCAAAAATGCAATCGATAGTATTAACCCGTCGTTCTTAGTAAAAAATACCGCGCACAACATTAATCATTTACTGAACTATCGACCTAATAAAGAGCAGAGTTTACAACTGATTTAAAAAAAAGTTGAAATTTAAAGTTTGGTTGATATATTATTAAGAGTGCAACGTGTCAACTACTATCGATATAATTTTCGATAGTAAATTAATCGATGGTTATGCTACACTACAACCCCCAGTTCGAATATAATTTACTTGCAGGATTACTACGAATAGACGCCTTGACCCGATCGTCCCTGGAGTCGAATCCCGGCACAGAAAGTGTCGCCTTGAAACCCGATATGGGAATAAATCTCTACGTATATGGAATTAATGGTACCTACTACCTTGTAGTCGGCATTTGTTTGAGATCGGTTTCACTTTAGAATAAAATAGAACTGACCAGCTGTTTATTGTTCACTATAAAGGGTTAAAGGTTAAGTTGACCTATATCCTTTAAGGGGACGTAATTTCCATAATTTCTGACTGATTCTACTATGAAACACCGTATCCCAAACCACCGTACAAATTCCATAAAGGACAAATAGGCGCAGGGAGTAACTTAGCATAATACTGTTATTTTGATTACTACCTGGGAGTCTTTCATCAAAGTTTTTTCCGAGAATCCTGATAATACCCTAGCTTGTTATACCTTAATAGAAAGCTAAGGAACCGTAGATATTTTTACGATTTTCTGCAGCACAATTTAATATACTTTTTTTTTTAATATCGAAGAAAGAAATAACATTTTATTTCGAATTTATTTATTTTTTATACTGTTCATGGTCTACTACGACTCAGTTGCACAACTACTTGCAATTTTAGTGTTCAGAATAATGAAGCAACTAATCTTCTGAACAAAAATACCAAACTTAATAAGTTAGAGGCACAAAACACAAAAAAAAGATGACAATAGACAAAAAAAACAGCCATTTTTATAAAAAAAACTTCAAAGTACTTGTGAGAGTAAGTTATAGTGAGAACGGTTAAGTTTGGGTTACGGTGTTTCATAGTCAAATCATAGTCAAAGGTTTTTTTTTTATGTAAATATAGCATTAATTAATGCCATGCCGTCCTTCAGAGAGTCAGAGACTAGGCAATGAGGACCGCAAGAGCAGCCCGCCATAGCAAATTTTTCACCAAATAGCTCTGCACATGTGCTCAGCGTGACAGGTGGCGAGCCCATGTTAACAAATTTGGTAGCCAGCTTAAAATATAGTTATAGCATTTATGTGTTAAAATATTATGTTGTTGCCGTCATCAACATGATCACGCTTGCCATTAGCACTGCTGTTGCAGTGCTAATGGCAAGCATGAGTCTGTTCTGTACCCACAGTCAAACCATTAATATCGTTTTGTGGGGCTATGTTTGTAAACTTGTAAATTCTTAAGTTTAATATAAAAATTTCATTCAATTTAATTTATTCATTCATTCATCGCCGCTCTATGCTGTTGGATGTATTCGCAGTCTTTAGTCCGTTAGTCACCTTTTACGGCACCCAAGGGAAGAGAGGGTGTGGTAGTATTATTTCACCGCTACGCGTCTTATCTTGTCTGGCACCATAACAACAATGTTACTTAATAGCATTAGGTAACTTAATAACAACAACGTCAAGAGGTTGACGAGATCAAATTGAATAGAAAATAGAATAGAATAGAAAATCATTTTTTAACATACACACGCTTACATCATTTATACAAAAAAAAAGAAAAATAATAAATAATACAAATGGACAGAAAAAAAAGAACAGATGAGTAATAAAAAATAAATGAAGAGTGTGAAGTTAAAGGGCCCTGTCTCAGCATAAAGCTGCTGTGTCATTCATGGATGTTCAGAATGACACAGAAGCGCTGTTATTCTGACAGGGCCTAAATTATATGGGGCTAGTGACAAGACAAATAACAAAACAAAATAAAAATTAATTTAAATAGGGTGGCCTTGGCCAAATGTAGAAGTAGAGTTGGAACCAAATTCATTTTTCATCCCACCATCTCGGAAAGAGTATTTTTAATCTTCAATATCTGAATGGAAAAGCCGTTTTTATTCTCTAGAGGATAAAGTAAATTGAATTTAGAACATCGTGTGCACTAAGTTTGTGAATTAAAAAAAACATTAAACCTATTTACTGCTACCTCTATGGTGCCGAATATATCATACAACTTTTTTTTAATTTGTTGAAAACTCAGACTCGGAACCTTCTTGGTGTTCTTTTTTCAATTTGCTTTGTACGCGGTTCTTTACGCGGCATTTTTTCACGTCATTGTTAAACCTTATATTAAAAACAAGAAACTTGAAAACAAGTGAAACCTAAATAAAAGTATCTTGTGAATGTAAATTTTTTTTTTTTGCATTTTGTCATTTCCTCGCTGAGGTGGGATGAAAAGTTACGTGTTGCACTCGATTGCAAAGATTTTTCACCTCGTGCTCTTTTGATTCCCTCGCTAACGCTCAGGATTCTAATGTTTGAATCACTCGCTGCACTCGTGATTCAATTTTAGAATCCTTCGCTTGCTCGGTCATCAAAATTGAGCACGCGGTTAAAAAGCAACTTTGCAATCTTGTATAACAAATAACTATTGTATCCTATTTAGTGTTAGATTATTTCACCGCCACGCGACACGATTCAATATTACGACGGTCTTAAAGTAATTTTGTGAGTACTCAACACAGTGAGTGCTCAGCCATACATTGATTAAAATTGGACATGAATTGGCATTTTTAATACAAAAGATTTAACTACCGGACACACATTTATAAAATTATTGAAATTCAAATAACTAAAAAATATAAGTATTTAAAATTTAAATAATTTAACAGTTAATTATCCTTTTACACTTTTGTAATTAAGATTGTGACATAAGTACCTACTCGTTTTATGAAATTGATTTCGAAATTCAGTTGTGTTCCACGAGCTTCTTTTGTTTATAGAGGTTTATCAAAAGTTGCATTTAGGTACTTTTTAGAAGAAACAAAACCTTTCTCGATGCTTAATTTTTAAAAACTGATTTGACTGACTATTGCTATATAGAATTTAATAAATCGATATATTTATTGGATAACGCAAATTCAGAGTAAGGACTAAGCAAAATAACGGATAGACTAATTAATTTAAAAATCTCCCGTACCTATGTGGCTTAGTTGGAAGTGTACTTATAAATACCATTGTAAAAGTTAACAATAACATCTCCAAATGAATGGAACCATACTATTTTAAAATCGTTTTTCTGTACTACGAGTAGAAGAAATAGGTATTTAAAATTTTGTTTTTATATGGCATTCTTAAAAGTCTGTAATAGTCATTTTCGCCTAACGTTTCTATTGTTTTCTTTTTATCAAATACTTCGCTATAGAAATAATTTTGTATCTTCAATATTAAATTCCAATCACAGTTCATTATAACTTCGAAGAGAATAATATTCCCTTTGCATATTTTAAATTAAAACACAACACTAAATAACTTTCGTTATTAAACTTCAGACAAAAAAATAATGCAACGAAAAACGATGTGCCTTTCTATATCAATAATAATAATTACATTATTACAAATTGATATTTTTAAGACCTCAGAGTGGACGAGTGTTTCGCACGCCATTTTGGGCGTCACCATCTCTGAAGTCCCGGGTTTAATTCCCGATCTGCTACCCTATCGGCTAAAAAATATGGATATGGACTTGGGCTTCAAATGTCAAATGAAGCCCATGTATATATATATATTCATATCCGATAGACCTGCAGGTCAATTTAAGAAAATATTTTTTTATAATATTTCGTGTCTAGTGTTTTTACGTTATACCTACCATACCATTTAAATAAGTTTTACCAAAAGCTTAATTTGGGCTTGATAATTTGTGTGGGCATAGAAAGTTTTTTTTCTATTTAAATATTACGTTCTCATCTAAAACCAGTGAACAAAGTAAAATTTCGTAATTACCATTGTATCTAGATTTCGGTGAGCAAAAGCCAGTTCGAATCGCCCTCCGCCAAAAGCAGTTTAGACAATGAAAACAGGATCATAACGATTTATAAGACTTTTATTGCTTCATAGCGCTCGTTAACAGTTCGGGATAATTGAGCAAAAAGTGCTAAACGCCTCAACGAAATTTAACCTCTCTTCCCTTTCGAGAAAATGTTATTTTTATGATGAAAAAAAGCTAAAAGTTTAAAAAAATTAAGGAGCTCAATGGCGCTGCGGTCGAGGCGTTTGGTTTGCAATATTGCCGGTTAAGCAATTTTTGCAACCCCTGATGGGTGATCAATTTTAAACATCTCGAGCTCTTCCGTGCTTCGCAATGAACGTAAAGCCGTTGGTCCCGGTTGTGGTCATGGGACGCCAGAACCAGCGCGGCGTGAACCACTCGACCACGTGACGGAGGTCGACAAATAAAAAACTTGAAACTTTTTATGAATTAACTTGCGTTTTGGACATCTTAGCGGGAAAGTGAAGCGTCATGTCTGCAGTTTTGTTTCATTTTCTATAATTTGTGTTTTGTCGAATTTCAATGTGAAATAATGGTGGATTATTACTATACTCTTAAGTGTTCGTAAACGTGCAAAGTCTAAGCAAATAAAACAAAACAGTGCAACATCACTTTTCAAATTCTGTCATGAAGTCCGCGTGAGAGAGACCTCAATAAAGTCCCACAGCTTTATTGAATTTCGAGGGGTTTGGGGGAAAATCAGTTACCATTAAACGTTCATTATCACTCAGTATCATCCACTTAATGTAAAGAAAATAATAATTACTATTAAAATCTTGACACTGGCTAAATGTGCTGATCGCACGAAGCCATTTATTTAAAAGAAAAAAACTTTTTTTTATCATCTGCATTACCTATTACATACATCAGTGAAACCAAATCGTTGCCACAATAATAATAATTGATGTGAAATAACCGTGTCGCGTAACGGTGAAAGATTACTACCACCCCCCCTCTTCCCTTGGTTGTCGTAAAGGCGACTAACGGACTAAAGACTGCACATACATTCAACAGCATAGAGCGGCGATGGACCCACCACCCTGTCACGCTGAACACATGTGCAGTCGCTATTTAGTGAAAAGTGGACTATGGTAGAAAGAGGACTGCCTTTGCGGTCCTTATTGCCTAGTCCCTGACTAACCCTTCGGGGATAATAGTCGTGATTATATGTACGTGTCATAAAATGTTTCATACATACCAATAGTCAATAAATGTTGTCTGGAAGAAATCACTTTTAGTGATAAGACCGCCCTTTGTACGTCAACTTAATGTGTAATATTTTTTTTGTCAAAATGTTTTCTTTTTGTGGTGTACAATAAAGTATATTTATCTTTATCTTATCTTATTCTTGAGAGCTCGATGGCTCATCGGCTAATTCATTCGGTTTGCGATCTTGTCAATTAAGCAACTTTCGCAATGTCGGGTCACTTGATCGGTGACCAAATTAAAAACATCTCCAGCTCCACCGTGCTTCGGAAAGCACGATAAGCCGTTGGTCCCGGTTGTGGTGGTAAAACGGTAGTCGCATTAAAATTATAAAAGTATACAATTGATCCAATTGTAGGTATACTATTAATTGCAGACCTTTAAAGGAAGGTTTCTTTATAAGGAAACAATTTATTATAGTGGGACGCAAATAATCTTATATAAAGAACGGAAGACACACAAAACATTTTACAATTCCTCAACAATATCAGACAGGAAAAGTCGAAATTCTTACGGAGCGGGCACATTAATATCGGCCTTTTCCATGTACAAAACGAAGAATGAATAGGCTTTTCACGGTACGACGTCACGATCGCTCCCCATCAAGCGAAAAGCATCAAAAGGCTATTTTTATTGTTGGAAGCTATTCTGCCTTTGAAGCCTCGAAATTCTGTCCGAATTGTGAAAGTAATATATTATTTTCAGAGTCTCAATTTTGAAACGTAATCTCGTATTGATTTTGTACAACCCCATTCATCATGTGGGTATTGCATTTCATTGCAGTATTTGCGGAAGCAGTATTGAAATGAAAACCGCAGAACTATTACTTACTTCGAATTAACAATTTAATATACATACATACAGGTCCCGCCTGTGGAGACCGGTCTGCTCTTGCTAACTTATTTTTATTTTTAATATATTAGTATTGTAGTCTTTCTTTTATTTTTCTGTACTGTAACACATTGATTACATTGATTATTTTATATTGATGAATACCTGAACTTTTTTATTTTTATAAATATATTTTTTTTATTTTTATGTCGTTGTAGTTGTTTTATGTTTTTATTATTGTAATGGAAAGTGCCCTTTTATGATAGGCATTTTTTAATTCTAATTGACGCTGTAAAGGGAGAAAAGAAATGCCCTTACTGAGTTTCTTGCCGGTTCCCTTCAGTACAAGACTCCCGCCCCATAGTTAGACTTACGAACCGATGGCATAATGACATTCATAAGTGCTGTAACCTAAACATGGCCTAACCTGAATAAATGATATTGAATATTGAATCTTGAATCATATAATCCCGACTATTATCCCCGAAGGGTTGGTCAGGCAATGAGTACCGCAAAAGTAGTCCTCTGCTATAGTCCACTTTTTAGACTAAGAAAGTATGTAGTTACAGTACATATTGTTATACTGATGGACATAAATCAGTAAATAAATATCAAATCTATTCATAGTTCCGGTTAGCAACCCGCATATGGCAAGAGTGTTAGGACATAAATACATACACTTAAATAAGTATGTACATACACTTAAATATACTTAAATTAAGTTAGTTTTATAAAGTTACTTGAAGCTGTTGGTTTTCCGAAAGTTAAATAAGTAAATAAAATTAAATAAATAAATAAAAAGTTAAAACTATATATCTTGGTTTCAATGTAGAGTACTTAGATAAATGATTGGTCTCGCTGCGCTCGACTATGATACCTTCGTCGTACTTGTAAAATGCGGCAACAAATACTACGCCGAAATCGGAGTACCCGAGAGCCAGTCACACTGATTTATAGCGGTGTGTAAAGTGAACGTACCGATTTTTTTATTGAATTTTGGGCATAAGTCAAAGTAAAATGCCAGTTAGCGTAATAAAACTGTGTAAAAATAATGCTACAAGGAAATAAGAAGGACAGCATTCTTGCAAATTGTCATAGATGAGTTGCCGCATTTACGGAGCTGGTTGTTAGATAGGGCGGTATCTAGTCGAGCGCAGCGAGACCAATCATTCATCTAACGCTCGACATTCACGGTCAGTTAAACTGATTAGTTTAACTGACGTACATCCAAAAACTGACCGTGAGTGTAAAATCTTAAGTTGAAATTAGTAACTGACGACAACTCACGGATATTTCCGCTACTTTATATATATATCTACTTTATAGCTAGATATAGCTATTTTTGAGAGCCAAGCAGCTACAATTTTATTAAAATTGCAGCGAAATTTTTTTGCTACTTTTTCTAGCACCTTTCATGAGAAATGAGAAGTATAGAAGTACATTCGACAAATCGTCTTTTTGAAGTGCGTTAAAAACGCGGCAGATTTTGGCAGATTTTGTGCCAGTGCCGTGCAGATTCGCCATTTTTGAGATGGTCACACTGCCCTTCGATCGAGAAATGAAGGCCGGTTTGAAGCCCGTGAGTGGGGATCGTTTTAACTGATCAGTTGTTTTAACTGATCAGTTTAACTGACCGTGAGTGTCGAGCTTTAGGTAGAGTATTTTGTCCAGCAGTAGCACAGTAGGCTGGCAGTCTATCTAAGAGGCCTATTACATCTCGACTGTGATTTATGCGTAAAATGGCCAATTTTGGCGTTATGGATCTCAGAAACCAACATACATTATTAATTATGACTTATTGAATAGTGTAGAATAGCTATTGGAATAGTGCGTAGCGGCCTCGCTTTCTGTAAATTTTCTTAACTTTTTAATTAAACCCAAAATTGCAGAGAAAGATTTTCATAAATTGCGCGAAGGCACTTTTTTGAGCTCATCGATTGAACTACTGTTCAAAACAAGTGAAATAAAAAAATGATAATGTTATCTCTTATATGGTCGAATAGTGCGTAGCGGCCTCGGAATTTTTAGATATCATTGATTTTATATAGGAAAAAAATCTTATTCTAAACCAAAAAACTTCGAAAATCGCTATTAGTTAACTGTGAATATCTCCTATCTACGATAATATTATTGAGCAAAATTTATACCAGAGTAATTGTTACTTCATAAGGAATAAAGATTTTATAATTAATTTATTATCCTATTTCGATAAAAACGATAAATACAACTGCAAAATTACTACAAAATGCGATGCGCCGCCCGTCCGAATTCAACTTTTACTCACAGAATGGGGATTTGTAATATTATGCACACACTTGTTATCCTATTCCGATAAAAACGATAAATACAACTGCAAAATTACTACAAAATGCGAAAATGGGCCTTTTACGCAAAAATCACATTCGAAATGTAATAGGCCTCTTAATGCTGTATCATTATAATCATCAGCCTATAACGTCCCACTGCTGGGCACACAAGGACAACGGCACATAAGAGGTTGGGCCATAACCGGAGATTGACAATTTTTGTATGGAAGTTGGACCAAGAGTGCTGTCCAACATTGAATCATAAAATAAAAATAAAAATAAAAATGTATTTATTTTAGGTAAATCAATTACAATTAAGTTACCGGGGCTACCCCAGAAAGTAGTCAGAAGACACTTGTATGGGGTACGCCTCGCACTTCCTACGTAAACATAACAGTTTCGATTTACATGAGATAAGTTAAGATAATTGTTTATTTGCACTTTGACATGGTATAAAGATGTTACATTATAAAATACATAGATCACATATCAAGCTCATTTTATAATAGCATGCAAATATTAAGTCCTCTCAGTAATACTCTAATATTTTCAATAATTAAAATCCATTAAACAAATAACATTATGCAAGTACATCATTTTAAATTATATAGTAAATATCATTATTTACAAAACAAAAAAAAATATTTTATGTCATAAAATGTATTCTCAACTAACCACTTATACAATTTTCTTTGAAAAAGATTAGTGTTTAGCAATTTAAGATCCTTAAGAATGTTATTAAAAATACGCACACACATTACCAAGCAGTTTTTATTGTACTTGGCAGGTTATGGACAAGTTTAAATGGGTCTCTTTTAAGCCTTAAGTTTATATCACTTGCCATTTTAAATAAATTCCTATGCTTCTTAACGAAGCTGCAGATTTCGTTTATGTACAATGATGGCAGTGGTAAGAGACCAAGATCTCGAAACATTGGTTTACAGGAGTGCGTGAGTGAGTGAGTGATACAAGATAAAATTTCTTTGCGAGATAGTGTGTTTGTGTGTGTGTGTGTGTGTGTGTGTGTGTGTGTGTGCGCGTGTGCGTGCGAGAGTGTGCGTAATCATAGTGCATAATGTTCCTGAGACTAATACTAGTATGTAACCCAAAGCGCTCCAGAATCTATCCGAGGAGTATTGAGACAAAAAATCTGTTATATAGGTTTTACATTAACGAAAAATAATAACAAACGTCTTATTACGCCGTGTCGAAGGCACTAAGTAAGATAAGAATATTATATAACGTATACGACAACGTTAAATAATATATCAAAAGTTAAAGCACCAAAAAGCCGTGAGATAAGTTTTTTTTAAGTCAAAGTCAAATTTTTTATTCAATGTAAAACCTTTACAGGCACTTATTGCCGTCAATACTAATAATAATAAAAAAAACAGTTAACTAACTTGTAGTTAAGACTTAACAACTAATCTAACGAGCTATAAGTCTTCATGTACAATATAACCCGTGGATGTTTTTTTTTAATTAATTTTTTAAATATGTCTTCATGTATAAATAAAAGTATTCCCATGCTCGGGCAGCATTTGATCCAAAAAAGTCAATCTCCTTCTTGGAATTATCGACCTTGTTTATACTAAAGTAGTCTGTAAGTCTATGAATACACGGTACAAAGTCAAGTGGGAGAGAGCGGTCTCATGCGACCGCTTGGGGGCTGAGAGGTGAAAGTACTACTTTCACAGACAAATGGCTGTAGACGAGACAGTTTTTAGAGAGCAGTTTAATATGAAATGCAATTTATAGGAAATTGTGAGTAATTCAGCTTTAATTGAAAGAGGTAAGCGCTGAATTAACGAATGCAAAATGCATTAGTGACGAGCAAGATTGGATCTTTTAATAGACTCCTCTGGTTTTAAGGTTTATGCTCTCTCAAATTCAAGCGAAGATATAAAAAACACTGGTCGGAGGTCAATAATAAACACTGCGAAAGATTAAACTTGATTTAAAACTTATACTGTCTGTCTACCTATTTCTAGGAACAAAAATAAGAAAACTAAACATGTCAATCAAAGTTTAGCTTTGTTCCACGTCTATGAATATAGCATTTTTTAATAGAAGATAATATTTTGTCAATGATTCAAACTCTAACCAGTTTAAAACCAGATATAACTTAAGTCCACCTTTATTAATAACAGTGTAAAAAACTAATAGCTCTCGAAACTAACGGAGCTGCTCGATGGCGAAGCGACGCATGTTCGGTTTGCGATCTTGACAGTAAACAAACTGTAACTAACTAACTAGCAATAAGACTATGTTTTGTTGGGGAGAAATAAATTATTTGTATTTTAAATTTGTAGTTAAGCAACTTAAATGTCGGATCACTGGATTGGTGACCAAATTAAAAAACGTCTCGTGCTTCTCTTTGCTTTCGAAGGCATGTAAAGCCCTTGCTGTCGGTTGTTGTCGTAAGAGGGCAGTCGTTAAAACCTACCAACCCGCGTTGGGCCAGGGTGGTGGGTCATGGCCCAATTTACCCATGTGCTCTTATCCATGGAAAGCCTGTGTAGTATGTTTAAAAGCTTATACTTACATCACGCCTATTATCCCTACAATGTTGTACAGAGACTATGCAATGAGGACTGCAAGAGCAGTGAGTGCACCGCCACAGTCCACCAAATAACAACTTCACATATGCTCAGTGTGATAAGTGGTGAATCCATCGCCACTTTATGCTGTTGGATGAATTTGCTGTTCAGTCCGTTAGTCGCCTTTTACGACACCCAAAAAGAAGAGAAGATGGGTAGAAGTATTCTTTAAAAATAAGCCGCCACACAGTTCAGTTTATCGGCTGATGATGACAAGATGACGATTTTATGATGCCTTATAATAATGTTATGCATTGTTGTATTCCGACAGTTAAGAGGTAAGATAGATAGTTAGTTCCTCGGTGGTTGAGGATTCCGGGTGAAGCTTATACATGCGGCCTCATCGTCATTTACCATCAGGTGAGATGAAAGCCAAGTGAGTGGCCAAGTGCTTATCCGTAGTGAAGAAAAGAAAGACTAAACGCTAGATATAAGATAAAAAGTTTACTAAAAAAAGGCAACCAGTCTCAGGAAATCTCCAATGGGATTCGAACCTATGACCTTTGTATTGCCGGTCGTGCCGTGAGGGTAGGCAAAACTTTCACAGTGACGTAATACCGCTGGCTTGCAGCGTAAATCGCAAACTACTAGAAAAAAAAATTAACAAGTCTTCTGGGGTCTCGGTAGCTTAGCGATTAGAGCAGTGGACCGGCAATCCAAAGGTCATGGGTTCGAGACAGATTCGGACACTATGGAGTTTAAATCATCGTTATCAAGGTATCCTAACGATTTTAGTTTTTGTACCATGAATTTCATATTAGAATGTTTCAAGCAAGCACAAGTGTCACGATTTTCTAGTTTTGCCGCAACAACATAGAATGGTCTGAACATTTTGAAAGCACTCAAAGATATTTTTCCAACCTCTTGCACATACTTTTTATGTAGGTTTTTCATCGAGTCTAGCAGGTACCGTTTTTGTTTAATTTCCTTTTTAAAAGTTTTGCATTCTTTTTTTCCAGCAGATGCTCGACTTACGTCATCTCTTTCATAAAATGCTTTTACTTTATGCATCAACACCGTTTTCTTGAGTTTTTTATCTCTGTATTTTCTAATATTCGTTTTTAGTCCAAGAGTTGCTGTCATCTTACCTTTGAGATTATATTTTTTTACTATGTCGTTGTTAACAATATTTTTCAAAATCCTTTTTTGTTCGTTTGATTTAGATGTTACATATTCATCCTTCAAAGCTTCTTTCAACACGTTTAACTCTAATATTTTTTCTTCACTGTTTCTTTGCAGGGTGTGGCAACTTCTGGTAAACTTTCATCTACAAATGTTTGTGCTGTTTTTCTTGGTGTTTCATAATTGTTTGGGTTAGTACTAGTAGCAGTACTATTAATTTCTTCAATATGTTTTATAACATTATTATATTTTTCATTCAACTCATCAAACTTCTTCTTGTGTCTGTAAAGTTTTTTCTGCATAGCTTGTAGCTTCTTCTTTAAGATTTTTGTTTCAGAACACAATCTTTCATTCTCAATCTTAAATTTATTATTCCTCATTCGATGTATCTGCATTATTTTTAGCCTTTTTTTTTCAAGGTCTACATTTTGGTTTGTATTCTTAGTAATATTCGAGCTTTCCTGAGACTGGTTGATTTTTTTCTAGTAAACATTTTATCCATTATCTATAGCATTGTGAATGCAAAATTTCAATAATAAAGATACTAAACGCTAGATACAAACTATTTTCGTAAAGAAATCCTCTAAATAGTGCGCCGGATACTTTTAGTGCCGTAATGTTTACGAGCTATGCGTTTTGACGCGAACTCATTCGTTGCGAAAAATTGTTTTGACATTCGGTGAAATAATAAACGGACCGCGGTGTAGTATAATGGTGAACGCCCATAAATTACGTGAATGCTACTGTATAGTGTTTTTATTGTAATAATTTATAGGATTATATAAGAAAATAACAATTCCAAAAAAAAGTGTTTACTTATGTCAGGTGGGACTTGAAAAGTACCTACTTTTTAACATATTTTTTTACAAAATTCTTGTCCTAACAAATATGAACACAATAAAAATAGAAATTGTCAAATAGGTGGTGCAGCCGTTCTCAAGTGATGCGCGTACAAATATTTCGGCAATTGATTTTTATTAACATACAATGTGCTCTTTTTGATTTAGGGAAAATTGAGGTAGTAAGTCAGACCACCTAATTAATGACATGAGAAAAATATTATTCCGATTCTTGCATTTTTGCTTTTTTCCGTTTTCATACAAAATAATTAAATTAATGCAATGGACTCGGTGTGGCTCGGACTGACTTTAAGTTACTACCTACAACTCAGCGTGAATATCGTGCTCACCCACAAAACGGACAAGGTAACATCCCTAGTTGAGTGAAACACGTCTTGTTCTGTTGTTTACTACAACTAGAGGCGTAATTTTTATTGAAAATAAACTATAGTCTGACCGCTACCGCTGTACCGCGCCTTGGGTATGCGAGCGGCGAGGCGGGGGGGCGAAACAGTTGCTCCATTTTGTCATTCTGCCGTCATCGCTCACGGCGGCAACAGTGTGTCAGACGCACATAAGATAAAAAAAATTAAAAATGGGTCGTGCATTATCTCGAGATAATCAAATCTGTCATTTTTAAAGTGGCCGAATATTTTAAGAAAAGAAAAGCAAACAAAGAAAGTTTATATTATATATTTCCAAGAATTAAAGATTTATTTCATTAATATTGGTTCTTTAATTGTACTTACTTAACTAAAAATCATACTGGACAAAAACGGATTGGATGTAATTATACTCGTGAATTTAAAGCTTCAATGAACTGTGCTTCGATATCGTAAGATCTGTCTGACACTACGAATCTCATGTGAGTTCATGCTCTTTACTTCCCACTCCCCCCACCACCCACGCATACCTACGGCGCGGTACAGCGGTGCGGTCAGGCTACTACGCAACGTTATAAATGGAAACACTGAGAGCACAAATTGTCAAATTTACGTTAGAAAAATTAATATCTCGTGCATTATGCGATTAATAAAAAACTGTCTTAAGTTAAAATCATTATTTTAAGGTAAGGAATCGTTGTTTAAAATTTCCCTAAATCAAAATGAGCACTCTGTATATTAATAACAAATAATAAATACTTATATTAAACTTAATATTGTTATATTTAATTAATTTAAGATGTAAATACAATACGTAAAAGCAAACACATTTAATAGAAAATTACGTGAAAACCACCATAGTTTCGCTGTTAAACAGGTGTCTGTGAGACCACACGTGTACTTATGTAAATAACATAGCGCGTCGGTACTGGGGTGTTTCTCTGCTATTTGGAAACTTAGCCATACAAGACTGTCCTAAGCAAATTTTATTAAATGTTGAGAATGTTTGTTAATAAAATGAAGGACAATATTATTTTGTTAGTATAATTAATTAAGTCTGTGGTTCACAGCTATTTTTTTTTATATTGTCTTTTAATTTTCTTGTTATTGTAGATTATTCTTTTTAAATCAAGCACAAACCGGCGGGTGGAGTTAGCTTACCTTTTTGAAAAGTAATTGGTTATTTTTGTAATATTAGGTATTTAGTACTTATATTTTTTAATATTTATTTAATTATCTTATATTTATTTGCATGTCAATCTCAGGTGATGATTTAAATTATTTTTCTTTATCTTCGAATAGCAGCGATGAAGACAGTTTTGTTAGCATCCCGTCCCTCTCCGGCACACTTGAGTGTCACTTTTCTGATGTACCAAAAAACTTCAACGTCATCCACATCAACGCGCAAAGTATTCCGGCTCATTATTCAGACATGCTGGCGTCACTTAATCACAAAAATATCCACGCTGTTTTAATCTCCGAGTCTTGGCTTAAGCCATGTTTACCCTCTACCTCATATGCTCTGCCTGGCTTCCATCTTATACGAAATGACCGCACTGGCTCCAGGGGTGGCGGGGTTGCTATATACTTACGTCCTCATATTCCTTTCTCTCTAATTAGCACCTCAGCGCAACCACCTCCTGCTGATTTGTTGGTTGAAGTTCTCCTTTCGCATAACAAAATCCTTCTCGGAGTTTATTACAGCCCTTCTATAAATGTAAATTATTTCGCATCATTTGAGAAACTTCTAGATGATAAAATTCCTTCCTACAGCCATTCAATTATCATGGGTGACTTTAATACTTGCCTCTTAAAGAATGATTCTCGCACCGTTTCACTTCAATCCGTCATCAATTCTAGTAACTTATATATTCTCCTACTTACTGCCACCCATCATTTTCCAAATTCTACTCCATCTCTTCACGACTTGTTAATAGTGTCATCTCCCCAGCATGTTGCGAAGCACGGTCAATGCTCGGTCGATGGCTTTTCGTATCATGATCTCATATTTTTGTCCTATAAAGTTCGTCCTCCTAAAGCTAAACCCAAAGTCATTCTTCAGCGCAATTTTAGTGGTATGGATCAACGCGCGTTCCTTGATGACGCAGGTAAGATCGACTGGTCTCCTGTTTTTCTAGCTCTGTCTGTCGATGAACAAGTTAATGTTTTTAACTCCCTTTTAACCACATTATACGACAAGCATGCACCATTTAGAGCTGTTAAGATAAAGCATCACCCGGCGCCATGGCTAACTGACGACTTAAAAATGTTAATGAATAAAAAATCAGCAGCGAAAAGACGATTTAAACTTCGACCTACTGACCACAACAGGGAAAGGTATGTCAAGGTTCGTAATCGCTGTAATAGGGCGTGTAAGGATGCGCTTCGCCGCCACATTCACAATTCAGTTGAAAACGTAGATTTATCCAAAGTTAGGAAGTTCCTTAAGTCGCTAGGAATTGGAAAATTTAAACAAAATTCTATTTCACCCAATATTAATATTGACTCACTAAATCTCCATTTCTCTTCCTCATCATGTATCAATGATGCTAAAAAAGCGACTACATTAGACAAACTGTCTACTGTACCAGTTCCTGATCTTGCTCCCTTTGCATTTGACCAATTATCGGATTGTGATGTTAAAAAGAGCTTGCTGTCAATTACTTCCAATGCGGTTGGCGGTGACGGTATTAGTCGCAATATGTTAGTGCCAATCCTTGATATCGTCCTTCCAGTCCTCACTATTATTTTTAACAGCTCCATCTCCAATGCTATATTCCCATTTTTATGGAAAGACGCTCAGATAATTCCTTTGCCTAAAAAATGTAATCCTAAATCGTTTGCTGAATACCGACCTATTTCCATTCTCCCTTTCCTATCCAAAGTCCTCGAGCGTCTGGTCCACAATCAAATAAGTAAGTTCCTTTTCTATCATAATCTTCTAAACCCACTCCAATCCGGCTTCCGTCCAGGCCACAGCACTGTGACTACTTTAGTCAAGATCACCGACGACATTCGCCTTGGCATGGAAAACGGTCACCTAACTGTGCTTACGTTGCTGGACTTCAGCAATGCCTTTAACACAGTTGACTTTGACATCCTTTTATCTTTGATGCGCTCACTTAACATATCTCCAACGGTAATTGAGTGGTTTCACAGCTACCTGTACGGACGCAGGCAAAGGGTTCGCCTTGAAGAGAAATTCTCTGCGTGGTGTGACTCGACGGCTGGTGTCCCGCAGGGTGGCGTTTTATCACCTCTCCTCTTTGCTATCTTTATCACTTCCATTTCCAAAAACCTTTCTTCCTCCTACCACCTATATGCAGACGATTTACAAATTTATAGCCAGGCACCACTTGGTAATCTCGCCGAGGCTATATTAACTACCAACGTAAATTTGAAACATATTGTAGATTGGAGCCGAGCCTACGGACTTAAAGTCAATCCAAGCAAAACGCAGGCTATTGTGGTCAGCAGCTCCAGGTGGCTTTCCAAGGTAAACTGGGAAACCCTCCCTAAGGTTACATTTGATGGAGTGGATATCCCTTTCAGTAAATCAGTTGCTAACTTGGGCGTTATTATTGATAGCTGCTTGAGTTGGGGGCCGCAATTACAAGCTGTCAGTCGCAAGCTCTACGCATCTTCGGCTTCTTTAAGAAGACTGCGCAACTTTTTACCCACTGCCTCTAAAATTGCGCTAGCACATTCGCTGCTTCTTCCCGATTTAGACTATGCCGACACCTGCTATCTTGATCTCTCGGAGGACCATCCCCTCTCCTTACATCACTAAGTTAATTTGTACTGGCACCTCGAGACCAACCGTTAGGTTATTGCAAGAAGTGCCAGACGTCCCTGCGCCAGTAGAACACTCGCGCAGGAGACCACCAACGTTAGGTCTTGACGCCAAATTAGTGCCCGCCGCAGCGCGCTCTTCATTCGGTACTCATAAGACTAGTGTCTCAGGAGAGTATCCCCGTGAACACGTGTAGTTCACTGCCTATTGTCCAGATAGGTAACCGGAGCTGTCAAGCTCGCTCACTTCTCGTTGCACGAAGGGCACAACTCGCAGTTGCCACTGCTAGGGTCGTCGACTCTAAAGTCGACTCCCAAGTGTCCACCTTGGTAGCGGAGTAGTAAGCACACTCACTTCTCGGAACCCATCCGGGCGCCTAGCCAGTTCCCACGTCCTACGCGGCTGGCTGGACCGGAGGCTACGGCATCTAGGAGGCCGCCTCTACTAGTTCTCTAGACTAGTACCGGAGATGTCAACACCAATGTCCAATGAAAACCACCGGACAAAGCTGCCAACTATAAGGGAAACTCACGTTCCCCGCAGGACTTTTCGCTTCTGGCCCCTCAGAGACCGCTACTAGGCCCCGCTCGCTGTGCACGAGTTTGGAAGTCCTGGCACACAATACCAGGACAAACGAACATTCCCAAGCTCTACAGCTAACCACACGCCACTACAAGTCCAACCCATGTCCGGATCCCGCCGGAGGCGCCTGGTTAAAGGCACGACCAGCGGGGGGCTAGAACCGGAACCCCGTAGTACCTCTGAAAACACAACCGGACCCGTGGTTCCAGTTGCGATACCCTATCTATTGAGGTCGGTAGATAGGGAAATAGGGGAAGGGAGGACCAGTTAAATAAACTTGAGCGCCTTCAAAATTTTTGTATTCGATTCATATTTGGATTACGCAAGTATGATCATGTTTCTGAATACCGCGCTAAACTCAAGTGGCTTCCTATTCATCTTCGCCGGAATACTCACATCCTCTCCCTTCTATATAACATATTGTTTAATCCCACCTATCCTTCCTATCTAAAGGAACGCTTCAGTTTCCTTTATTGTTCATCCTCGCGCTCCTTACGGTCATCAGAAAATCTATCCCTTAAAACCCCTCTTCACAACACTACCTTTTACGATTGTTCATTCACCGTTGAAGCTGTTCGTCTCTGGAACTCGCTTCCAGTTGCGATCAGGCGTGCTAAAACAATTCACGCATTTAAGGTGCACGTGAAGAATTTCTACCTTTCCCTTTAACCCTATCCTGCTGCATAGCTGTCATTGTCCGCTACATCCTACCTGAGACTATTATATTTAAGTATTTATATGTATGTATATATAATTGTTACACTCTATTATTTATTTATTTTATAATGTTATGTATTATGTTTTGGTTCTTTTTAATTTGCTTTTGTTTTTAATTGTTTTACTGTGGTATGCACCTCCGATCTTTGAGTGTATAAGTTCTCTCCATCCGAATCGTTGTCTGGCAGAGATCGCTTTAAAGCGATAAGACCGCCAAATTGTAACTTTGTATTTGTGCTCATTGTTATGTGTTATGTAAATGTTTGTGGTGTTAAGTTACAATAAAAGTATTGTCTATCTATCTATCTAAATATATCTTATTCAAAAGCCCACTTATTTTCGTCCTGGTTTTTGAGTTATAGACGATTTTATTCAAAATCGTGACAGGGGACTGTTCTAAACGCACAGGGGAATATTTTTATGAATAAAAAAACGAGTAGGTATTTCAGTATGAAAGTAATCAAATTTTGTTTCTAGTTCTTACGTATTATTTAAATAATTATTTTTGAAATAAATCAAGAGAAATTTCACATATAATTTATTACTTTAACTTAAGTTATTACCATTAACCAATGTTCTTAACATTTGTGTTCAACTTGGTAAAATCATCTTATTAGAATAATAGTATTTTCAAGATACAAATTGTATGACCTAAAGTCAGTCTTTATAATGATTAAAAAATTAAATAATAACAAAGAAATAGAACCTCTGCTAACTAATTGCTATGAAATGACAGAGGACTGTCGGTCAGGGGACTGTCATTTTTACATATAAATTAAATAAAACAAAATCATCTAAACTTATCACATTAACGAAACAAATGTGGCTACATACTTTATAATCAATTATTTTAAACAACTAGTTGTAATTAAAACTCTTAAAATAGGAAAAAAATGGCTAACCAGTGGACTGTTTTATATAACGGCCGAGACAGTGGTTCACTAGCAGACTCAGTGGTGGCACTAAAAAAATGGCAACTGCCCGCCCATCTATACAACCGAACGAACTTCACATTGATTTCCTTCCGTTTCACGATGTAACGTTTCGCGCCAATACAAAATTTGACTTAAGCGCGGTTTTCAAATTTTATCAGGGAACTGTTAAAAATTTGAGGACAACATTCACGTCAAGATTTTTTGGTTAATTTTTTATAGTAAATATATAATTGCGATTTATAAAGATGCTGACGGTTTTTTTGTTAAGTATTTTAACACATTTTATTTAGTATCAACAGCAAAAAAATAATATTGGTCACAAGACTTGTAATTCGGGGAAAGGGACATACCAGGGGACTGTGTTTTGAGGTGTTTGAGGTTCATTTAAATAAATATTACATTATTAAATTACTAAATAAGCTGTGGCGTGTCAAGAATACCTAATACTTTGTCATTATTTATACAAAAAACTAAGAAATATTAAGATTTATTGTATAAAATTTGCTTGGGACAACGATTTTCCATTTAGTAGAGAAACGCCCACTTACAGGTTAATAAAAAAGAACTCTGCTTAGTGTATTATTAATTATTGTTATTGCGCTCGTCATCTGTTTTATCAAATTACCGATTCGCCTTAGGCGAACTCGGCATTTGTTTCAGTAATCCTCTGATCATAAGAAACGTTTCCATTCCAAACATATTTCACGATTTCTTATTTTCAGTATTGGGAATTCAGCATGAAATCTGTTTGATTTATCTGAAACGATTTGGCTACAACTTATTCTTTTTTTAGAAACCATTTAATGTGGGCGATCTTAATACATCGAAGTCATACGTTACTCTTACGATTGTTAAGAGGCCTATTACATCTCGAATGTGATTTTTTCGTAAAATGCCCATTTTCGCATTTTGTAGTAATTTTGCAGTTGTATTTATCGTTTTTATCGAAATAGGATATTAAATTTGTGCATAATATTACAAATCTCCATTCTGTGATCATAAATTGAATTCGGACGGCCGGCGCATCGCATTTTGTAGTAATTTTGCAGTTGTATTTATCGTTTTTATCGAAATAGGATAATAAATTCATTATAAAATCTTCATTACTCTGGTATAAATTTTGCTCAATAGTATTATCGTAGATAGGAGATATTCACAGTTAACTTATAGCGATTTTCGAAGTTTTTTTGTTTAGAATAAGATTTTTTCCTTTATACAATCAATAATATCTAAAAATTCCGAGGCCGTTACGCACTATTCCAATAGCTATTTTACACTATGCAATAAGTCATAATTATTAATGTATTTTGGTTTTTGAGATCCATATCGCCAAAATTGGCCATTTTACGTAAAAATCACACTAATTGAGATGTAAAAGGCCTCTTAAAAATAAAACTTAACTGAAACTCATTTATTTTTCTTTTTTTTAATTAGGTATTTAAAAAGATACCTACCTAGATAATGCATAATTTATTATTTTATATTTTCCAATTGCTTGATTCTTTTTACTCGACATTATGTTAGTTAACTTAAACAAAGTGACATCAGGTGGAAATCGAACGTTCCGATACCGGGCGGCTGCGTTGACCACGCCAGGTGTTGAAATACCTAGGAACACAAAGGTCCTTCAAACCTAAGCTGCAATACTAAAGAGATCTCTGGGATTTCAGGGGCCCTGCAGAAACCTTAGATGTGATCGTGGATGATTATACTTACAAGAAAAAAATACTAAAATTACATACATAGGTACATAACCACACATCATCACGACTATTATCCCCGAAGGGTTAGTCAGAGACTAGGCAATGAGGACAGCAAAAGCAGTCTTCTCTCTATCATAGTCCTCACCAAATAGCGACTGCAGATGTGCTCAGCGTGACAGGTGGTGAGCCCATCGCCACTCTATGCTGTTGGATGTATGTGCAGTCTTTAGTCCGTTAGTCGTCTTGACGACACTCAACGGAAGAGAGGGGGTGGTAATACTACCATACTCGCGTAGCGGTGAAAGAATACTCTTTCACCGCTAAGCGACACGGTTTTTTCAATGCAGTCAAGAAATCAAATTATGTCACTAACTTGTCCTAATTTTTCACTAAAGTGAAACACTAATAATGTTATCTGTTAATTTAACTTTGTTTGAGGTGCCTTTTGATTAAAAGTAAAATTTTGTAATGAGTTAATTAAAAAGGTAGGTAATTAGTAATTATTCAGTAAAAAATATTAATAACTATTTTTATAAATTTAAATTATAGTTCTTTAGACAAACTATGTAAACTATACTTGTTAATATTGTTTTTTTTATATAATTTATATTTATTTTTAAAATAAATTAAAAATCTTTTTTTTCCATTTTCAACAACCTCAGTATTATTTTTAGTAGGCCAGTTGTCGACTATATTAATTGTTGGCATGCGGGCATGTTGAATGTATTGCTTGGTGTTGTTTGTCATTGTCAACAGATGGCGCGGTACTCGCGCCTGAATCACGCTATGGTTTCGTTTCCTTCGTAGTACATAGACCCCGGCGCTTATTTCTTCTGTTATCATCCCTGCTGGGTATAAAAGGCCTTCCCAATTAGCCTAACGGGCTAATTATTTTTGGTAGTGTGCTACTATACGTAATCGTGTAGTCCAGTATACTCGATAATCGAAGTGAATGTTACTAGCGATTAGACGTGGGTAGTAGTCATGAGAAATTTAGCTCTTTGATGAGATAAGAGCCATTTAGCTCTTTACCCAGTCAAGAGCTATATAGCTCAGTATCTCATTTAGCTCAGTGTAGTTCATGAAGATAGAAGGCTCTTGAGTCGTTTAAGTGTACTGAACAGGAAATAGCGCGAAGCGCAGCGTAGCTATTGTCTTGAATTTCGATGTATTTTGTTTTATTAGAAAACAGAAATCTAGCTTCGTACAAAATTTAGATTATTTTTTTAAATTATTTTTTTTCCTAAAAAAAAGTTTTTTTTTAATAAGTAAGTACATTGGATACTGCTTAAGTTCCTGCGCGGTATTACAGGGGGAACAAAATTTCGTTAGAATCAGATTTACGACGCACCGTTTTCGAAATATTCGCGTTTTTTTTAAAAGTTACCTCAATTTTTTTCTAAGTTTTTATGTTTTAAGGCTCCATGTAAACATCAACAGAAAATTTTGTCGTGCACCCCCTTTGCGACACCCTAACCCTTTTGTATATCGAGGCGAGCCGCTTTCAATTTCGAGCCGACATATTCCGATGAAACACTGAGCTAATTGAGCAAAAATGAACACTGAGCTAAATTGAACGGGGGTGAGCTAGAGATACGTTGAGCTAGAATAGGTGAGCCGGCTCTTTTAAAAAACTCGCTAGCGAGCTACTCATCGCTAGACGTGGGTTGTATGTAAAACAGGGTAAATTGTCTACCTGTTACGCTTGTTCCTGTTTCAGAAAAATAACAGTTTCAAAAACCTGATAGATAAATAACAGCCCTTTCGACGACCAATCCAGCTTTTCTTTGCTGAGGTATTTATATAAATTTAATGAAATAATAGATAACAAATTGAAAAAATGCAGTGCCGAAAAAAAAGTTTTTTTAAATCTTTGTGTTATAATTTTATATAAACAATAACTTAAACTAGATGTTTCAACGATAATTATTTAATTCAACTATAATTGAAAAACTGAAGGTACAAAACAAATAAGCAAATAATAAACTTAATAACTTAGGTACCTATAGGTAGTTTTAATTATTTTGTTAAAAAAATGTAATATAAAATAAAATTCTACTTGTTACTTATATTTTACAGTGATCAAAATACAACAATTTAAAATCTATTATATTACAACAAGCTTCATTGTTCGCAAGGTCCGTAAAGTTGTCCCAAACTATACTATACGGTAGTCCTTATTGAAGCCTTAATGATTTACAAAAGTTTAAAGTAAGCAATATTTTTACTAAAACTTAAATTATATGTACAGAATTCAAATTGTCAAAAAACATAAGAAAAATCACTTTTTTGAAAAGGCAAAGGTTCTATGCTCATATTGCCCATACAGCCAGGTCTGATTTTTGATACTTTTCTTCAATATCTGCCAGCTTCAAGCAGTCTGCTTAAAAATACAGACCAATTTAGGAACTAAGCGTTGATGTGGTTTCCACAGTAAAAAGATAGAAAATTTACTGAAGACTCAAAGGATTTTTTGCAGCATCACACAAAGTCACTAATGTGCATTTTATTACACTTAACGATAATTGTACACTTTCTCGAGCACTTGACAAACATTAATCTATCATTAATGTACTTCAATCAAAACTCATACATAAATAAAAAATACTAGAAAAACACGACCTTACAACACTGAAAATTCCCGCCATTTACCGTTATGAAAGAAACTTTCAGTTTCTTGTTTTAAATCGCCCGTTTAGTAGTAAAATATGTAGTTCTTGGGTTAAATTTTAAATTTAACTAACATCGATTTATAATTTGGTTAAACTTTAGTTCCTTTTTCTGTCACGCGGCACGCGCAGACTTACTTTGTGCGCACTCTAGAACGCTAAGCTAAGCGCGAAAAGCCAAAATAGGAAGCCATAAAATGTCAATTCCCGCGCGTTGAAAATGGAGAAGTGAAAATGTTTGCTTCGTTGAAAATTTTTAAGCATTGTATGAACCTAAAGCTGGTAGTAGATATATCAAGGAAATTGAAAAAACGAAAGACGTCTAGTGTATGGGCTATATGTCCCTTTCCATGAATAGGGTTAAAAAATACTACATACGTTCATGGCGGGAAAGTGACGCGTCATGTCTGCAGTTTTTAATTTTTTATAATTTGTGTTTTGTCGAATATAAATGTGAAATTATAATGGATTATTTGCTCTTATGTGTTCGTGAACGTGCATGAGTGTTTGCAAATAAAAAACAAAACTGTGCAACATAACTTTTTAAATTCTCTCAAGAAGCAGTGTGAGTTGTCAATAAAGTCCCACAGCTTTATTGAATCTCAAGGGGTTTAGGGGAATATCATTTACCATTAAACGTTCATTATCATCTACTTTATGCAATAACAATATTCACAATAATATTACGTGACACTGGCTAAATGAGCTGACCGCGCGAAGCCATTATTTAAGAGAAAAAAAAACTGTCAGGAACAGGAACAGTTAGCATGAATAATTTACGAAGTCGTATTTATTATGGTGCTTCAATAGACTAAAATGTAGTTTTAATATGGTCGGGTTATATAACAGGTAAAATAACAAGCTTTGTCTCTTTTCTTTATATATGTAGCCCATAAGTTAGAGTAAAGAAGCGCTTGTTCCAAGAACAGGCGTAACAGTCATACGGCGTAACTATGGTAACGGGTTGTTACAGCTCGGTACAGTTCCTCCGACAACAGTAGGAACAGTGAAGACGGCGGAACAGTCTCTGTTTCGCCTGTTCCTTAGAGGAACAGTTACTTCGTACTGCTCGTAACAGGGCACAACAGTTACATTTGATTATCTGTTATTTTTAACTGTTACGTTAAATACGCCTCACTGCTACTAGCGATATGAGCGATACAAAATTACAATTACAATTTCTTTCTGCACTCTGCACTGCACTAATTGCATTGCAGTAATCAATCTGCATTTCTGGGATTTTCTCCAGTGTTGCCAAAATGCTATTGATTAGGTTTTCAATTTTTTTTCATTGCAATTGATTTTCCACTAAAACTGGTGGTTATGTTCGACCCCCCTTTTAGTGACGAAATATTGCTTTTAGTGTCTAGTGGTTTTTCTAGTGGATTTATAGAATTTCATTTTCAGTAGGCGGAATCACTCAACCACTCGGAAAATTTGTATATAATGATTTACATGTTTCGAAATATATTTTTAAATTCATTACAAGGGTATTCATTTATTAATACTGGTTTACTGAAAATTTTCTTACCTGGTTGGTCTGAGGCGGTAATACATAGGATAGGGACAAATGGAAACGTAGAGAAGAGGCCTTCGTCTAGCAGTAGGACACAACGTAGGCTACTAAAAACGTAAAAAAATAAAGAGTAGCTACGCTGCGGTTTGAGGTTGGTAGAATAATGCTGTAACGAATTTGTAATTCCGACAGATGTTGTAAAACCAATTGGTACCAAAGCATCAGAACAGTCTGAATCTGACGATGATGGTAACGACAAAAATGAATCATCTGAAGAAGACGATTTAATTTAAGTAAATTATAATGATAACTAAGTGGTTTCTACTAAATCTATATTATTAAAAACAATTGTTAAAAACATTGTTTACCCAATAACTTTTTAGTGGTAAATTTAGTGTTTTATGTAAAGGGTCGTCACTTTGTTAATGGTTGCAGAAGGCGAATCTGGTGGATAGCAAGCTTAACCGTTGGAAACACTGATTTTCACTGTTTTGCAAAAATGGCATTTCAAGGCGCTAACTAATCTCTATACATAAAAAAAATATTAAGAATGTTTTTTTGTATTATCCCCTCGTTTGTGGCAAGGACTCCTAGAGCTCGATAACAATAATTTTTTTTATTGTGTCTGGTATTTCATTCAACAGCTGATTTAATATAAACATGGGAAACGCAGTACTTGCACAAAAATGTTACTTTTGCTAACAAAATCTGCAGCAATCAGCATGTGCTAGAAGGTAATGCAGTACCTACTTGCTGCGTTTACTGCAGATTCATTAAGCATTAGACTTTTTTCAACGTATACCTAACTAAATAAAACCAAACGCAGTATTCTATAATGCAGTGTAGCCAGTGTCAAGTAAAAGAAATATTAGCCAATATTTTCTTTGCAATAATTTAATTGTTTAGTGTTAAATGATTTTTCTCTCAAACCCCTTGAGTTCAGGACTTTTTGAGAATTGGAAAAGCGACTGCACTGTTTTCCCAACACTCATGCATGTTCATGAACACTTATCGGTTCACTTCACCATTATTTCACATTACAATGAGAGGCGAGTTTACGATCGTGCTTTAGAGAATCGACATACAGGACTAACAGATCATGACTGACAATGTAACTTCATAATATCATTTTCCTTTAAAAATTATTTGGTGTGTCTTTTAGAAAACGAATGTATTCTGATTAGTAGCATGGCAATTTTGTTCACCGTACCTTTAATTACAACTGAATAGTTAAACTTAAGTTTGGTTTACTTTGGAAAAATGTAAACGAATTTTAAACGGTAACAATTTACTCTGGTAGAGGTTACTCTGGTTTAACATGAATTTTGGTCGAATCCACCCAAATTGGGCTCCAACCGTAAAAAACAATTAAAAGTAGATACGTATTGACGTATCTACAGTATAATAGTAGATTATGCACTATGGGGATAAAGTAGTGTGTCTTATGTAGCGGACGCCGTATTACATCCCGAGCAAAACGAAGGATTCTATCGTTAACTCCCTCGTTTTGCTCGGGAGTTTAGAGTTAACTCCTGAGCAAAGCGAGGGAGTTAAGACAAGAATCCTGAGTGCAGCGTGGGATTCCAAGGTCGCCCAAGACGAAGGCACCTTTATCCCCGAGGAGAGTACTCTACTTTTCACACCATCTACGAGACAATAAAAAGCAATAGTATAACAAAGCAATTTTCAGTATTAGCGCCTCTTTTTAATTTGTGTTCTATTTTTCTTTTATATACATATATTCCTCTCGTGGTGGCCTGTTCGATTTAATGACAATCGGAATCTTTCTGAAATTCATATGTTCAAATTGTTACTTCCTTAAGTTTAAAACACACCTAGAGAAATTTTATGTCGAATAGGTTTTTTTGATTTATTTTGTAAAATTCAATAATATTAATTTTAGTTTAAAATATAAATAAATTATTTAGTTGTAAAGTAAAGTCCTTGAATTAGTATATTTTGCCAAAATAGTCCAAACGTATTACAATTTTAAATGTAGTGACTTAGTGATACCTTTTAAATGTACATATAAAACTGTAAGTCTTTAAGTATAAACATTTTATGTATATCTCATACAAATTATAAAAGACGTGTGTTTTTTACATTAAATAAAATAATAGTAATTAATAGCGGCTGAAGTTAAAGCTTATACACTTTATCTAGTACCAGGCGTAAAAATATTACATGATTGCTAAGTAGAAAAGCATTATTGAACACGTGCTAGGTGATTTTGCAGTAATTAACACGAATACTGCTTTGACCTTAGTGACACTGTAATGCTCATGAGCCGAGTCGGTAGACGAAAGTGCAGTATTGCGAATTTTATCTAAATGGGGCAGTAAAGTAAAGGAAAACATATGTCAGAAGAAATCTTGATTTTTTCTTATTTTTTAGGTACACTTTAAAAGTTAAAATTATTTAAAATAGTTTTAATGCAATGCAACGCGATAGTATAAAGACTCAAAAAGTTATATAATTATACGTTGACTTCTTATTTAGTATCAAAAATGTGTTTACCGCGCTTATCTCGAAACCGCCATTTTGCTAGTAGGTAGGTATTCGTCAAGAGGTACCCACAGTCACCCTAGTTGTTTATGTACGTTTTATTAATACTTTTATGTGGTTTTAAATAATTTTGATTTTTATTGAATTCCTTGTCGGTCACCGGTGTCTGCCATGGTGCTTTAAGTGTTAATCAACGCAATCTCTATTAAAAGACTGTATAATATTTTTTTTTTTGACTATCTGCTCCACAGCAATCTGTTCCAGAAACAATAAGCTGCTCATCTGACTGATAATTTAATATCCGGAGTGACTAGTGCTTAGAGAGAACCAGGTTTTATAGGTACTGATTACTCTCATTTGATGTTGAAGAATCTGAATTTGAGACTGGGCATGTCCTGTCTCTTTAGTCTTATATGCCGGTGGCTGCCATTTCCACTCAGTGAGGATGCGAGTTCGTTGGTGTGTCGTGATAGTTTTTTCTGGTAGCTTTCGCTGAATGAGGTGATTTCCTGCTTTACTGTTTTAATCTTAGGTCTTGATAAATGTACTTGTTGCTTATACACTGGGGGATGTTGAAGATTGCTCTTAGTGTTTTGCTCTGGAATCTTTCTAGGATTTCGATGTTGCTGTTGCTGGATGTGCCCCAAAGTTGGATGCCGTACGTCCATATCGGTTTCAGAATAGCTTTGTACACAATCATTTTACTATCTGTCCTTAATTGAGAGTGACGTCCAATTAACCAGTACATACTTCAAAGCTTTGCGTCAAGTTGTTTACGCTTAGACCAGATATGCTTTTGCCAAGTCAGTCTCCTGTCCAAGTGCATTCCCAAGTACTTTGCATGCTCTTCTTGCGGGATTTCTTCGTCATTGAGTTTGACTGGCGGGCAAGTGTCCCTACGCAGGGTGTAGGTCACGTGAGTTGACTTGTTTTGGTTTGCTTTTATTCTCCACTTCCTGAACCATATCTCAATTTCGTTAAGATGTGATCTTGGAGTAGCAGAGAAGCTGTATCTGGGTTTGTATGAACCGACAGAATTGCAGTGTCATCGGCGTAAGTAGCTGCAGTGGTGTTCACTGTTGTGGGGAGGTCTGCCGTGTATAGAGTGTATTGGACCCAGAATACTGTCCTGTGGCACTCCAGACTTTATTTCATGCAATGCTGAGCATACATTTCTGAGTTTGACTTCAAAGCAGCGTTTCGTTAGGTAAGACTCTAGTAGGGGATAGAACGAGTGAGGAAGCCATTCTTTACTTTGTACAGCAGACCTTTGTGCCACACTTTGTCAAAGGCCTGTATAATATAAGATAGTTTTGTTCATTTAGTTTCTATAATAAGTTTAAATCATATACTTACTTACCTGCTGTTCCTATTGTTGATTTCTTATTAAAGTGCATACCATAATTATGTAGGTATGTACAAAATTGGTTATTTAGTGTGCTAGTAATTATAATATTTTGTAATATTCTTTGAACTTCTTTAATATTTTTGTAATAATTAGGTAATTAATTATAAAAATTATGCTGGTAAGTTATTGCCCTAATTTATTTTTTATTTAAATCGCCCTAACCTAATTTTATTGCTATTAATAATTAATTGGCTTTATAACTTTTTTTAATGTTCATTAATTTAATAAAAATATAAATTATATTTCGTAGTTTTTTTACTATGTACATAAACCAATATTTAATCTTATTATATTATTGATATGGGAAGTTTCGTGTTAATCGACCATATAAAGTAGAAATACTTGGTAATAATAACACATTTAAACAATTTATTCTACTATAAAATTCTAAAAAACTATTTTACAGGTTATTAACCATGAGATACTACATTATATATAAATTATTTACATGGTTAAAAATGTTATGTGCTACTTGCGTGTAAATAGAGTAACAAAATATCAACGTAAACAATCGTATGCCAAATATACGATATATTTTGCAAATGTGTAAGTGCCACTTAAGATTTTAAAAATATTTAACTACCGATGTAAATAATTGTAACAACATTATTTCGAAAACTAAACCAATTTCAGATTTTCTTTTGGAAACATACTGAGGCGCCATTCGATATGTATATAATATGTAAATTTCAAAGTTATAGCACTAAAATTAAAGTAATTATGAATGAAAATGTATTTAAAATGCTCTGGTGTAAAATTACCTTTTTGCACATACGATTATTTACTTAGGAGCCATCGATATGAGGGTAGACTTCACAGTGAAGTAATACCGCTGGCTTGCAGCGTAAATCAAACTACTAGGAAAAATTCAGCGAGTCTTCTGGGGTCTCGGTAATCCAAACCGGCGGTGGACCGGCAATCCAAAGGTCGTCGAATCCTATTCGAGCTTCCTGAGACTGGTTGATTTTTTTCTAGTAAACATTTTATCCTAAATGTGGGTCTATATTGAATAGCCGATTTTTTTGTTCTCCTAATTGTCAATGGCACATAAACTATACGCCTTAATTTTTTTCGCACAATTTTACTTTTCCTAAGTGTGTTAAGCCTATTTCCACTTCGCCTAACTCAATATCGCCGAATTTAAACTTCCCTAATGCGACATTAGGCGGAACCTACTATTTACAATTACTAAATTGTAATCCGCACAAAGTGCGTGCATGTAAACAAGCATGCACGCAATCAAGCATGCACGCAACCAAAAATACAGCATGCAAGCACAAGTCTAACCTGGTTAGGTTGCATGCTGTATGTATGCTTGCCTGCATGCAGCATGTGCCGCTGCGCTTCGCGATTGTCTTATATTTCTAACCTACAACGTGAACAACAGGAGTAGGGCAGCTATTATTTCTGTCGGGTGTGTAATGTTTGATATAAATACTTATGGTCTAACGTTCAGATAATATCATTTCATATAATTTAATTTGACATAACAACTGACTTAATATAATAAACATTTAGTATAATTTTAGATTCTATAATTTAATATGATATACTTAATGTACCTTTGATATAACATACATTTCACATAATAATCTTGGGTGTGTAATGTTTGATATAAATACTTATGGTCTAACGTTCATTTCATATAATTTCATTTCATATAATTTCATTTGATATAACGACTAACTTAACATAATAAACATTTAATATAATTTTAGATTCTATAATTTCATTTGATATGATGTACTTTTGATATAATGTACATTTGATATAATAATCAAATGATATAAAACATTACTCATGTAATAAGAAAGCAGTATGCAAGCAAGCAAGCAGCATGCAAGCAAGCATGCAGCATGCAAGCAGGCATGCAGCATGCAGGCATGTATGGAGCATGCAGGCAGGCATGTAGCATGCAAGCAGGCATGCAGCATGCAAACAGACATGCAGCATGCAAACAGACATGCAGCACAAGCAGGCATGTTTTCTGTCACGGCTCCGGCGCTGCGGGACTCCGGCGGTCCCACACGAGCTTATCGTCGCAGATGGCTTTCGCTCACCACCGCAGCTTCCAGCGGCGGCGAGCGTTAAACCCACCTGCTCCTCAGCTCGTGGGCCGCCTCGTCCCTCCGCGCCTACTCGGGATAAAACTACACTCTAGCGTAGGGCAGACAAGTCTACGTGGAGTCGGTTTTGCCGCGATTCGTTTCTGTCACTGACGTTTTTAGCACAACCATAACGAAAACACAACGTATTAACTTTTTAAGACAATATTTGAAATCAATTTAGGGTTAAAATGGTATTCTTATTTTTGAGCAAAAATTATATCAAATGAAGTTATAGAATATGATTATTCTACCAATAAAGCTTTATAGCATAAGTTGTTAGAGAATATGAGTATTATATCAAATGAATAATATACGTAATGTTGTTATAGGAAGTGTATTTAGATCAAGTAAAAAATATATCCAATGAACGTTATGTTCTTTGAAATTAGTTCATTTGTCATATGAAATGATACGCACCCAATAATCTTATCATATGAAACATTATTCATGTAATAAGCAAGCAGCATGCAAGCAAGCAAACAGCATTCAAGCAAACAAGCAGCATGCAAGCAAGCAAGCAGCATGCAAGCAAGCAGCATGCAGCAGCAAAAAGTTGTTAGAGAATATGAGTATTATATCAAATGAATAATATACGTACTTAATGTTGTTATAGGAAGTGTGAACAGGTAAAAACTATATCCAATGAACTTTATGTCCTTTGAAATTAGTTCATTTGTCATTATATGAAATGATACGCACCCATTTCTGTCGTCTAATAAAAAAAAATATTAAAAATGTTAATTAAAGTTTGAACTTAGGTACCTACTTAATTATAATAATAAATTTGTATAATATTTGAATGCAAAATTTCAACAATAAAGATATGTATGTATGTTTAATCATTCTGGGTGATTGGTTTGAAACCCGAGCGTGGGTTTTGTAAAACGATTAGATAGATTAGCTGCTTGGTGGTAGCAGAAATCAAAAAATCTAAATCAATCTTTGTCAATCTATTATTAACACAATCATTCTAAGCACACATAAACTAGTTGTGTTAACATATTCTGGGTGTTAGTCTAGAATAAGATATAGTTAAACCTATTATGTACTTATTTATAACTTTTTTAAGATGAATGTCTGTTGTTGTGTGACCTAATAAATAATTAAGTAAAAATAATAATAATTGGTAAAAACCATTGTGAGGACTTTAGTTTTGTAACTAAGTATCCATTATTGAAAGACGGGACCTCTCACTCAGATACGTTAAATGTGTTTGACGACCTCCATAGTCGATTAGTTAGTACATACGTCGGTTCTGGCGTTGCGCATTCTCTGAAGTCTCCTCAATTCCCGGTCGGATCAATTTAGAAAAAAACTGTGTTTCTTTGTATTTCGAGTCTGGGTGTTTTCGGTTGTTTAAGATAATGTTTATCCATTATCTTAAACAAATTTTACAAGAAGCTTAGGAACTTAGGCAAGATAATTGGTATGAGCGTGAAAAGTTATTTATGACCCCATTTGACACACTAATAATTATGTTCAGAACTCGAGCTCTTAATTTTTAAAAGTATAGGAAAGAAACGTCGCCTGTGGTATGAATGCGTCCGAATTGCGTAGGTAAGGTGCCTGTGGTGTGTGGCGCCGTCGATGCAGCAGGTAGCGCGTTCGATTTGCGATCGTGCCCGCTCAGCAACTTTCGGAATGGCGGGTCGTTGGAAGGGTGACCAAATTCGTAAAAAGTTATTTATGACCCCATTTGACACACTAATAATTATGTTCAGAGTTCGAGCTCTGAATTTTTAAAAGTAAAGAAAAGAATCGTCGCCTGTGGTATGAATGCGTCCGAATTGCGTAGATAACTGGTGCCTGTGGTGTGTGGCGCCGTCGACGCAGCAGGTAGCGCGTTCGATTTGCGATCGTGCCCGCTCGCAACTTTCGCAATTTCGGGTCGTTGGAATGATGACCAAATTAAAAACATCTTGAGTTCCTCCGTGGTACGGAAAGCATGTAAGGGCGCATTTTCATTGGTAGATAAGTCGGTCGTTAGTCCGAATGCGGGGAGGCCCCGTATTAGGACTAACCGAAGGTTTCATGGTTTACAACTGCCGATGGATATTTAAGGGGATTCAGAAGTAAAGAGAAGAAGAAAAACTTTTTCGAATGTAAGTATAAAACTTTGGGCCCTGTGGCATGCATGCGTTTCAAAAATCTTCCCGCACCTCACATGCGGGCGCTAACGACCAATGAAAATGCGCATAAAAGCCGTTAGTCCCGGTTGTCGTCGAAAGATGGCAGACATTAAAGCCCACCAGCCCGCATTGGGCCAGCGCGGTGGGTTATGTCCCAACATCCCCACGTGATGTTGTTCATATGAGAAGGCCTGTGCCAAACAGTGGGACGCTTATAGGCTGATAATCAGATTTGATTTGAATAATTAAGTAATCAGTAGACTGAAAACACCTGAAGTTTATATATTCAAAGTAAAACGTATTCTTTATAACAGTAGCTAAGTTAGGATAAAATATTTACTAGAAAAAAACAACCAGTCTCAGAAAAGCTCGAATAGGATTCGAACCCATGACCTTTGGATTGCCGGTCCACTGCTCTAACCGCTAAGCTACCGAGACCCCAGAAGACCATTCGAGCTTTCCTGAGGGGTCTATATTGGATCGCCGAATTTATTGTACTCCTAATTGTCAATGGCATACAAACAATAAGCCTTAATTTTTTTTCGCACAATTCTACTTTTCCTATGGGCCTAAATGTGTTAAGCCTATTTTTACAGCGCCTGACTCTTTATCGCCGTATTTAAACTGCGACATAAGGCGGAACTATTTATAATCTTTACTATTTACAATTACTAAATTATAATTCCCACAAAGTTAAAACGCACAAGAGTATAACGCCTAATCGTCTACATATCACGTGACCTACAGAAGTGGAACAGCTAGTATTTCTGTTTTCTAATAAAAAAATAACCTCGAAATTCAAGACAATCGCGAAGCGCAGCGTAACGATTAACTAACCTATCACTGTTGTCTAATAAAAAAAATAAGTTTAAACTTACTTAATAATAATAAAAAATTAGGGCTTTCAACACTACAGCGTAATCTTCGTAATGCCGACAGAATGTTATGCCGACACATTTTAGTGCATTTAATATTAGGGATTCTAAAATTAGGGTTTTTAATTTTTAGGTAAAACAGTAATAGTGCGAAAACAACTGTTAGGCTAGACAATTATCGTTCGTTAAAAGTTGAAGCCAACATTGTTCGGCCATATGAAATTAGAACTAAAAAATTTGGCGAACCGAAGGGCACTTTTCCCTGAGTTTGGTAGTTTTTTTCTAAAAAACATTTTATCCTAAATCTATACAGCATTGTGAATGCAAAAAATTCAATAATAAAGATATTTGCTAACGTGCTTGTTCCCAGAAAAGTAATTGTGAAAGAAAATGCTATCATAAGAGAAACAAACTGTATTAAACAATGTAAGCTTTAATTACCTCACCTGATGCCCAAGGGCTTTCCACGGAAATCGGTGTATCGAACGTTAATAGAACTACCTTCGTGGTTTAGTTACTTATTTATATACGAGAAAGAAGAAAATACAATGTTCTGTTCTACTTTATATTCGTGTCCGAAGACATCACACATAGACCAAGCAGCCGTACATATAAATCACGACTATTATCCCCAAAGTGTTAGTCAGAGACTAGGCAATGAGGACAGTAAAAGAAGCCCTCTACCATAGTCCACTTTTTACTAATTAGCGACTGCACATGTGTTCAGCGTGACAGGTGGTGAGCACATCGCTGATCTATGCAGTTGGATGTATGAGCAGTCTTTAAGTACCTACGAAAAAACACAAATTCATTTTTTAAAGTAACTTTTGTCATGTATTGAAACTCTTGACCTGAGCAGCTCTTGAAGTTTCTTGCGGTTTCTAGCAGTCATCTTATATAATACTCGTAGTACAAGTCTACAGTCAGGTTTATGGTGTGCGGTGTCGGTAACAAGCAACCGGCAACCTTTATTCGCAAAATATTAGATTGTCAAAATAGCAGATTCTCAATATAACCGAAATTATACATTCAACGTGAAAATTAATTGTATTTATTGCTACTTACGAAATTTTGCCTAGTTAATTTATTTAGGGATATTTCCTATATGTAGAACTATCCAGTTAACTAACAATGATGACTCATAAAATGATATGAAACCTTTTTGCTATTAGTACCTACTGGTATGAGATGCGAGAATTATTTATTAAAATGATTACGTCGTGTCATTTGTCATTTCTTTACACATTCTATCAATTTGAGCAATAAAAATGTGACCGGTCTTCTGGATACAGCCACTACGGTTTCCTGTGACAGTATCCAGTGCAAGCAACACGTTTGCGCACATAAGATAATAGACATACTGTTTATACAATACATTATAATCACGACTAAATCCTCGAAGGGTCAGTCAGAGACACAGACCAATAAGTGGTCTGTGGTCAGAGACTAGGCAATGAGGACAGCAAAAGCAGTATTCTACCATAGTCCACTTTTCACCAAATAGCGACTGCACATGTGCTCAGCGTGACAGGTGGTGCGGCCATCACTGCTTTAAGCTGTTGGATGTTTGTGCAGTCTTCAGTCCGTAATGGGCCGTTTACACGTATTAAGTTGTCAAGTAGGTAACTAAATTTTAACTTAATTTTAAGTTGTCGATCGTTTACACGTGTATTTACTTAACCACTCTTTAGTGCATACGGCGGCGACACATCGCGGCAAGACCGGCTCTCGTCACACACGAGACTTCACGACTTCACTAAATACTTCACTAAATTGTTGCGTCCACACGTCAACTAAATGACAATAGGCGATTTTCCGAGATCAAAAAAAAAAAGAAATTGGTTCGTAAATGACTTCATAGATGGCGCTTAGCATAGATTAGTATGGCGCTTAGTAAAAGGCGGGTTCATGAAGAGCACGTGTATGGCTGCGTAATATTTATTCTATTCTAAAATAGAAATAGGTTCTGGATGTCCTGAATATAAATAGGTAAGTAAATACTATTTTTTTATTCTTTTGGTAGACAAGTAAAAGTGTAGAATTTATTACAGCTTATAAGTAGCCCAGCTTTCATAAAACGACATCTATCGAGTGTTTTTGAACTAATTTTTACTTTTTAATTTGGGCTGTCAGAAAATCGCCCATTTAGTAGAAGCCACGCCTACCGGGGAATGCAAGCGGTGCGGGAGGGGCGGTTACTTACTCAAAAAATAGACTCGATTCTATTCTACTTGTTCACTTGCTCACTAAATCGTTTACTTACCACTTGCTACTAAAGAGCTTATAAGTGACTGTTTACACGCAAGAATTTAGTTAAAATTAACTTTAAATTAAGTTACCTACTTGACAACTTAATACGTGTAAACGGCTCTTAAGTTGCCTTTTACGACACCCAAGGGAAGAGAGGGGGTGGTAGTATTCTTTCACCGCTACGCGACACGGTGACAGCAACTACGGTGTCACTGTGCACAGTCCTAAGACAATAAACTCACTGTACTATCGGAATCATCGTCGCTTTACCACTTTGCGGCGATTTTCGTATGAAGCGCACCGACCGCCCGGGTACGTGCCCGTACCAAATAGACGACGCGGTGTGCAAGGGATTTTGGCCTTTAGACTGGTAAAGCGACGGAGTCCGCGATACTACACACATTGTAACCTCCCCACTCTCTATAAATTCTACACCTAAATCTAAACCTAAATCTAATGCCTTTCACACCTATATGCCTAGCTACCTTATAATACATACACACATCCTCGCCGCTTTCACCTTAACTTAACTTATTATCTAATTCTTAAAACTAATTAACCTAAATTTTCTACAATCTAATGGTTGTGTTTGGAGTTTTTGTTTAGTGCGTATTGTTTGTATGATGATGAAACCTTAGCATAGCTTAATTCTATTTGCAGTGAATTTCAGTCAAGCAATGTAATATTATAATAACTACTATTTTGGCCTGATCGTCTAGTGAACCCTCCGTTGTTAACCGCATTTAAGTAACTCAAGTTCTTTCGTGAAAGTTTAGTAATTGGCTTATCCCTGTGTTAAATTATTTTCTCCTGACCTAATTACCTACCAGTCTATAGATCATAACATAAATATGTGTAGCCTAGCAATGACTCCGTCTGAACTGTGACCTAAATCCTTCACTGCAGCTGCGGGGAAGATTTGTAACTACTCAAAGGTAATCAGATGATAGCTTAGCTTGTAGGTATTTTTATTTATTATCAGTAGCATGATACATAAGAAGCCTGGTGCAATTTATATAAAGGTCTTGTGGAATTATAAGAGTCTTGTGGAAATATAAAAGTCTTGTAGAAATATAAGAGTCTTGTGGAAGTTTAAAAGTCTTGTGGAAATATAAAAGTCTTGTGGAAGTTTAAAAGTCTTGTGGAAATATAAGAGTCTTGTGGAAGTTTAAAAGTCTTGTGGAAATATAAGAGTCTTGTGGAAGTTTAAAAGTCTTGTGGAAATATAAGAGTCTTGTGGAAGTTTAAAAGTCTTGTGGAAATATAAGAGTCTTGTGGAAGTTTAAAAGTCTTGTGGAAATATAAGAGTCTTGTGGAAGTTTAAAAGTCTTGTGGAAATATAAGAGTCTTGTGGAAGTTTATGAGCTCCAACCGCCGCTCCATAGCGTGCCATTACATCTCATTGTTTAATTATGGCCCCGTCCACTTTGGCTTTAACATTAATTATTAGCTTGTAGCTTTAATTCTTTCAAACTGAGAATTTACATCTCTTCTCAAAATCTAATTTCATTTTACATTATGAACTATGTGTTAGCAATTTAAATTCTTATTATTCCACATAAATCAATAGAGTTTATCTCAAGGCTTGCTATCATCCAAATATCCTTTTCACATTAAGAACTTAATTATTCAATGCAATAACTTATATTCAGTTCCGTAAAGGGTGGATAATTTAATCAAACGCCACTTCAGGCGGTGGCTAAAGTAGAATGCTATTAATACAGGTAAAACTACTTTTATTTACTCTTAGTATTTATTATACAGGTCTTGTAAAGTTCCAATATAACTACATTGGATTGGCTGCATTGGCAGATTATCACATCTTAAGTTTATTAAAGGATGTTTAATTCATTCAATATCCTTGACTTTAGGAAGTGAACTTAAATAGAATACTATCATTTGAAGTAAATTACTTTGGGTTACTCTTAGTGTTCATTATACAGATCTTATAAAGTATAAGTACATCTCAAGTTTATTGAAAGATGTTTAATTTATTCAACATCCCTGACTTTTAGGGAGTGAACTTAAGTTAATTATTTTTCCATTAACTTCCACCCTCTGTCTCTCAGACTGAGTGGTTAATTTGATAGACTACTAAATCATAGTCAGTATACTTTTAGTAGGTAGTAAATTAGGTAGTTAATTATCCCTGTTAATCATTGAATCAATTACATTTAGAAGTTATCTTTTACTCACTTTAATAGATATAAATTAGACTGTACTAGGTATTAGTCTGATTGATTAGATTGTTCCCATCAAATATTTCTATGTTTCAGATTATTAGAGTTAAGTACTTACATATCTTAAGAGGTCTATTCAAATGGTATTAGTAGACCATTGTCAGGCTAATTAGCTGGTTGTTATCAATCAATTATTTCTATGTTTCAGATTATTAGAAGCTCATAGCTTGCAATGTCTTCTTTCAACGACTTATCCTAGGTTCTAAACTGGTTTTAGTTGTTCAGTTTGTATCAGCTTATTTTTGCTAAGGTATCGGATGTAAAACTTTAACACCTTGAAGAGTGTAGCGATATGAGATCGTATTGCATCCCAGGGAAAGCTAAAAAATGCCTGTTTGGTCATTTCAGTATTAGAAATCAAACATCACAGTACGGCTAAGCTTATTTGCTATAACTTTTTAGTATTTTTCTTGTAATAGGAAACCAGTCTAGACTTTTAGGTACTCCAAAGTAATGATGGTACAATATTATCATACTTCTGTTAATTATTTAAAATGAATAATTAATTGGTAACAACTTTAGGAAAACAATTAGAATTTTACCGGCCTGCGGTAACAGATTACTTGCCTAGCTAGGACCCACATCACTTTATCATAATTTTATTTAGCGCCGTAACTTAATTATCCCTACCTTATTAGTCTGAATTAATAACTAACCATATATATATCCGCCTACCTATAGATTCCTACAACTTTCCTCACTTGAAAATGCCTATATTTTGTCGAACTAACAGTCCCTTTTTTGTGTACCTTGCAATCTAGGCCAAGCCTCATTTAATTTAAATTCGTGGTGTGTTGTGAGAGTCGCATTGCCCCTGAAAGCAACTAACTCCTAAATGTTCTATCAGTCGAGCCAGTATACTCAGTGTGTTATTTTCCTATCACTACACTGTATGTACGGAGGTAGACTCGAAATTGGACTGGGTCATACGGGTCTACCTCCAGCTAAATGGTGTCTGACCTATCTTCAACTTTCACTAGGGAGACAACTGTCTCTCCCCCATTACTCCGTCGAAGATAGTGTATTGTTTAGCGTAATGATGTAAAACGCCGATCTTATTAAATACAATCAAAGATCATCCAGACCGAAGTCTGTTGAAAGGTACATAGGTTTTCGTTGCCACCGTTACGCGTTTCCGCCGATGTACCCCGGAATACTTCATTCCGTTAACGGATTCGAGTTGCGATCGCAATAGTTTTACTTTATTAATCACTTTCAATTTCACAAATCTTAATTAATATCGCAGCTCGAATATCACTTAGCGCACTATCAAAGCTCGGACGCTATTTTTCCCGTATGAGTAGTACCGCACTCTTAAGTTGGACCGCACCGCCGACGTCCCAAAATTGAAAGCCCCCTAATTTTCCGCCCTTTTCCCAAGCATCTTAACTTTCGCGCCATGCGCGCCTAACATACGCCCGCGCGAGTCCGCTTTCTTTCCTTCAACCAATCGCTAGCTGTTTTTCGATGCGCCTCGCCTTCGCGTCGCTTAAAATTTGTTATACGCGAACTTCGCGTTGCGCCACGTGGAGATATCATCCGACCTCTCTTTCTATCTTTTTCTCAACCTCTCGCTCGCTCATTGCCGTCGCCCGCCGCGCAATTCTAAAGTTTTTCCATAATCCAACCAAATCTCGTCAGATAGCCAATATTACATCTTTGAATATCTAAATGTAGCCTTCTATTAACAATTCCCTCTCGATAATCATCCACTTAAGCCAATAATCCTGTATTTTGTGAAATTATAAAAAGTTCCGTATTCCGACCATAGGTGGCGCCCGCCCGTATGTCTACCGGCTTGCCAACCTACGCCTATGTCACAAGGCCACACAGAGCAGTCCCCGCGAAATTCAAAATAAAGATAAAGCCCATTGCCAACCTAACACGAAGCTCAAGTAAATAACTCACGCTAGACGGCGCCTATGTCGCAAGGGACGCACAGAGCAGTCCCCGCGAAATTCAAACTAATGATAATGCCGTAGTCCACTGACCATCATTCTGAATTAGTTTATTATTCCCTTTTCATGCTTATTATATTAATGGTGCTACGCATTAATATTTATTTTAGTGCTACTCCCATACATTCCTTACTAACGGACGGATACCATGCATTCTGTACCGTTACAACATCATGGAATTTCAATACTCTGATCAAACATAATAAGCCTGAGTTGAGAAAAATTTAAAAGTATGAATTTTGATTAGGGGCTGAGCCAGTTCAATATTTCCCTGATAATGGGATTCTATTGTGTCCAGGGTGGGGTGGATTTTGCACCGTCTGCCTGTTCAGAGAGATGTGGAATTCGTTTGTGTGCCACCGCCAATATTTAGATTGTGCTCGGAATTCTTGTGAATATGAAATTCATTGTCGTTCCATCACTCTGAATGGTATCCAATTGAGACTATTCCTCTTTGCTCAACAAAGAGATCAGAGAGCCTACTCTCTTACTCCGAAACGAAATTTCGTCTGCTTTCCATTATTATTGATTTTTCAAAGAAGTTTAAAGAAAAATAATCTAAATACCAAACCTATTTTGTATGAACGAAATTTTGGAAGGAATGGAAACCGCCTGCCGTCTATATAGCAAACAAAATCGGCCGAAATTTCGTTTCGGAAAAAGAGAGTAGGCTTTCTGTTATTTTTTCTGCGGTACATATAATAAGTAACGTCACAACCTGCATATTTGAGGGATATTAATTTATATAAATAATAATACCCCCCTTTTTGCGTTGGAGTTTAAAAATCAATTGCCAAGAATAAATTATGCTCGCACATCTCCTTAAAACGGCTGAATATATTTAGTTAATTCTTTTTCTGTTGAGTTTTTCAGGACAACGTTTGTACTAAAGAAGAAATTTTGGAAATTCAAAACGGGATACGAGGTATTTGATATATTTCAATATATTTATTGTAAAATGTAATATAAAATGTTTTTTTTTTAATCATTGATTTTTGTAATTATTTAGATTAGTTGTTAAGATATAAGTATACGTTAGTTAACTGTTTTTTTTATTAGTTTGGATGTCAATGTCAATAATTGTAAAGGTTTTTATTAAATGACTTTGAATACATAACTGAGAGAGAGCCACGCTGCGTTGCAGCACGCATTGGGCCGGCTCGCCCGGCGTAATACCACCCTCTCACTAATAGCCGGCGTGCAATAATAGCACTTGGTGCTGTTGCGTTTCGTCCGGCCAGTGAGGGTTCCGGAGGCTCTTCCCACCCCCCTCACAATTCCTATTCCTTCCTAAAATCTATTCCATCCTTAGAGGCCGGCAACGCATCTGCGATTCCTCTGGTGTTGCGGGTGTCCATGGGCGGCGTAGATTACTCTCCATCAGGTGACCCGCCTGCTCTTTTGCCTCCTCTTATTATAAAAAAAAAACAAATTAGTTGGTATTAGAACACTAACGTGTGGCGGTTCACAATCTCTATGGAACTTTCGACACTCTTCAGCCGCACACAGTAAAAAGTGTTTACATTGTACGAGCACAGACTGTACACCTAGTTATGAGTAGTAACAATCACTCCCACCGCAAACTTTTGTTTCAATCACTCACATTTTCCCAAAGGATGGATGTTGATGGAGTTTCCTAATGGTACACTCGCTGCCATGAAAAATGTGAGTAACAAAATTGCAAATTGGTTACTATTTAACCTGAATGTTTTTTACAGCTGGTTTGTTTAGTGCTCCAATAAAAATGGTTGTTCTGTGCACTGAATAAGAAAACCCGGTTGCGGGGTTTGCATACCTATTTCTTTATTCATGATAATATTTCTATGTAGTCAGCCATATAAATGGCTCTTTATAACACAGTAATTAAAATATAATAAGCGCCTTACATCCCGACTGTGATTATTGCGTAAAATGGCCAATTTTGGCGTTCTTGATCCCTGAAACAAAAATATATTAACAATTTTGACTTATTGAATAGTGTAGAATGGATATTGGCATAGTTCGTAGCGGCCTGGCTTTTTATAAATTTTGCTTAACTTTTTATTTAACCCAAAATTGCAAAGAAACATTTTCATGACATGCGCGTAGGCACTCTTTTGAGCACCTAGGTTGAACTACTTGTTCTAAACAAATTAAATAAAAAATATAATGTTAATTCTTATTTAGCCGTAAGTTCGTAGCGGCCTCGGAATTTTAGACATCATTAATTTTATGTAGAAAAAATCTTATTCTAAACAAAAAAACTTCGAAAATCGCATAAAGAAACTTTGAATTTCTCCTATCTACGACAATATTATTAAGCAAAATTTATACCATAATAATTGTTACTTCATGGGGAATAAAGATCAAACACAACAAAAAAGAATTAGCCAAATAGGTGCAGCCGTTCTGAAGTGATTTCACGAACGTACATTCGTGGCAAATGATTTTTATTTATATAGAAGATTTTCATAATAACGGTATAGAAGGTTTTCATAGACGGTTGCGGCTTTTTATAATACTTAGTTAATTATTAACTATTATAATAAAGCTGCTACCGTCTAAAATTCTGTAATAATTGTATTATATTAGTGAAAACTTATCAGTTTGCGCAAATTTTTTATACGTTAGTATGCTGTTACTAACAAAAATCAATGAGGTGATTACTGATTTAGGCGGAACTGATGAAATTCATTGAACAAACACAATTCGCCTGATTACAATGGGACCCGAATATGAAAGAAAATGTCGAAAGCATTCTAGCGGCTATTTTTGTGATTAAAATTTTGATTTAGGATTTTGCTCTTTTTAGAATCGCTTTTATTAATAGCTGGCCCACATTTCAGAGAAATAAATATGGATATGTAATATACCTATCATAAAAAATATAAAAAATACATCTGTTAAAAAGTTATAAATTATATATTTATCTAAGTAATTAAACAGATAACGTAAAACAGATATGTTTAAATGTTAAAGAAGAAAGAAAATAATGATAATTCTATCCTACTAATATTATAAACGCGAAAGTTTGTAAGTATGGATGGATGTTTGTTACTCTTTCACGTAAAAACTACTGAATGGATTTGGATGAAATTCGGCATACAAGTTTATAACCTGGATTAACACATAGGATACTTTTTATCCCGATCTTCCCACGTGAACGGGAACCACGCGGGTGAAACCGCAAGCGGCCTAGCGGCCGCTTATTACAATAATATGCAATGAAACAAACAAAACAAAATATGAATACACAGAATAAATATTATTATTTACAGTCGAGTCTTCGCCTGTACGTTATTGTATAAGATAAAACATCAAAATTACTTTAGCATTGACTTCTCACCAGGAAAGAATCTTTTGAAGAGCCTTCCATTTTTGTCGTTCACCTTATTGGAAAATCACTTCTACGTAAAACATTCGTTGGCATTCAAGCGTGTGATATTATACTAACATTATTGGAACGGCCTCTAATTTGCTGTTAAACCGCGAAAACGGGCAGTTTATAAAAAAACCGTGACGTGTAGGTAGCGGTGAAAGAATACTACCACCCCCTCTCTCCCTTGGGTGTCGTAAATTCGACTAACGGACTAAAGACTGCACATACTTCAAACAGCATAGAGCAGCGATGGGCTCACCACCTGACACGCTGAGCACATGTGCAGTCGCTATTTGGTGAAAAGTGGACTACGGCAGAGGACTGCTTTTGCGGTCCTCATTGCCTAGTCTCTAACTAACCCTTCGGGGATAATAGTCGTGATTCTATGTATGTAAAAGAGAATGCGTGATTTTTCTGTTCATTGCATATTTTGCTAGTTTTATATGTACGGGTTTTAGGGGTTCATTATGGCAATGTGCTAACAAACGATCCTATACCGAGTTCCGCTTGTAACACCGTAAACCACTTGTCACATAATATGCTGCCTGTTATACCGAGCACCACTTGTTACACTGGCGACCGCTTGTTACACCGAGCGCCGCTTGTTACAGCGTGAGCAGCTTGTCACCTTATATGCCGCTTGTAACACTTGTCACAAGGTTTAAGTATTTTACACCTTTTGTCGCTTGTTACATAATATAAAGCTTACACCGAACACGCCTGTTACACCGAACACCACTTGTTACACAGAGCACCGCTTGTTACACCGTTTTCCACTTGTCACACCGAATGCCTATTATTGGACCGTATGTCTCTTATCACACAACTAGCGACCGCCCCGGCTTTGCACGGGTTACTACCCGTACCCGTACCCGTACCTAAACAAATTAAAGCTTTAACCTTCCTCGATAAATGGTCTATCTAACACTAAAATCATTTTTCAAATCGGACCAGTAGTTCCCGAGATGTATCGCTTATCAGAACGCATGCCGCTTGTCACACCACATGATTCTTATTACACTGTGTCACCCCACTTATTTCGTGTACAACGTGTGCCTTTTGTAAAATGTGTATTTGTCATATTGCCTACCGCTTGTTACACCTTATTCAGTTTGTCACATAATATGTCGCTTGTCATATTATTATCATTCATTCATTCATAATAAGCCCGTGTTAGTCTACTGCTGGGCGTAAGCTTCTCCCAACGCATGTAACTGAGTCCGAACTTCGGCTCGTTTAGTCCAATTGCTGCTATAGTATTCCGCTTGTAATGTCGTATACCGTTTGTCAAGCCGCTCTTGACGCTTGATACAACATACAACGTAAGGTGTTTGCATACATACCGCTTTTTTCGTCGCTTAACGCTTGCCACATTACTTACGCAGTGCGATTCTGTAAAGATTCGATCCAAAACTCATAATATAATCACGACTATTATTATTCTGTGCTATTATCCCCGAAGGGTTAGTCAGAGACAAACAATGAGGACAGCAAAAGCAGTACCTCTACCATATAGTCCACTTTTCACCAAATCTCAATACTGAATTTGCAGTGAGTTTTAAAGTCCGCATGCTCTTAATTCGACACTATACTGACGTCAAAAAGATCAAGAGTAGAAGTAAGTATCAAGAGTAGTCATAAGAAAGATAGGTGAGTTTACGATCGAGCTCTAGCGAATCTGCTCGCCGCATCGCTGTGGGCGACCCGGTACCCGTAATAAGAGGGAAAACCGTAAGTATTTTCCGATATCCCACTCGTCCAAATACAATGTAAGGGACATGTACCGCAGCCCCGAAAATGTCGAGAGCTCTTTAGAGTTTTATTGAAATTACGTGAATCGAAAACATGACGCGTTTCTCGCACCGCTTACTGATGTGTTCATTGTTCCCGATCTACCGCACTCTGTGGTCTAGCGGTTACACCATATAACCCAAACACGGAGGTCTCTGATTCAAATCTAAGCTAGAGTACCTACGCATTACACGCGGTACATTAAATAGTCTGCTGTTACTCGTTATAACCTCTCATCTATGAGAAAACTACATCCGACTAATATTATAAACGCGAAAGTTTGTAAGTATGTAAGGATAATTGTTACTCTTTCACGTAAAAACTACTGAATAGATTTGGATGAAATTCGGCATACAGATTGTTTATAACCTGGATTAACACATAGGATACTTTTTATCCCAATATTCTTACGGGAATGTATGGGTGGATGTTTGTTACTCTTTCACGTAAAAACTACTGAATGGATTTGGATCAAATTCGGCATACAGATAGTTTGTAACCTGGATTAACACATAGGATTAACACGGGAACCACGCGGGTGAAACCGCGAGCGGCCGCTTGTACTTACATAAAATCACGACTATTATCCCCCAAGGGTTAGTCAGAGACTAGGCAATAAGGAGAGCTAAAGCAGTCCTCTGCCATAGTCCACGGCATACCAAATAGCGACAGCACATGTGCTCAGCGTGACAGGTGGTGAGCCCATCGCCGCTCTATGCTGTTGGATGTATGTGCGGTCTTTAGTTCGTTAGTCGCCTTTTACGATACCGAAGTAAAGATATGGGGTGGTAGTATTCTTTCACAGCTACGTGTAAAAGGTTTCTCAAAAGGGAGTCGCAGAACACAAACACAAGTTAGCTAACAATAATTTTATAATATTAAAATATACAAATTCATATATTATCATATTCACAATAAAAAGACACACTCGGACTAACCTTAATGTTCACTACTCGACGGCTCGTTCAAGACTGACTCCCGACCGCAACGGTCTGTGTAACGTTGTATTGACACTGACAGCTACACGTCAGTGTCACGTCAGCGCCACAGACAACGAGTGAATTAGATAGATAACGTAATATCCGTTACAGTCGGCCATCCTTCAAGAACGAGTCCCTTCGTTCGCATTCTTATAGAATTTAATGCTCTAAGTTCGCATTACATTTGTTTTGTTTTTGAACAGAATAGGATAGAACCTCCTTATTGCTTATACTGCGTTACAAGTTCTTAAAATAATTAAATAGTATTAACAGTTTGCCCATGATCGGACATACAATGTGTACAAATATTATTATTAACATTAACGAATACATCATGAATTTAACAATCAATTCGTCTCAAAACAAAAACATCGAAGGCTTTCACCCTATCATTAGATTCCACCTTTACCTTCCATTAAAAAAAAAAACACGAAATTGGCAGTTGAATGCCATTGCATAATTCGGAACTTATAATAATACTAATCATATGCACATCACAACATACAAATATCAGGAATGCATCGAAGACTTCACCCTATCATTAGGGCCACCCTCGCCTTCCATTCCAAAACAACATAAGATTTGCAGTTAACCCCTCACCGCAAAGTCAAACACTCAAAGAGCTGCAAAACTTCACGATCGTGTCAAACCTTCCAAATCATGAGATTTGCATTTTGACCCCTCACCGCAAAATCAGAATTTCACAGAGCTGTAAGACTTTGCAATCGTGTTAATCCTTCCAAATGCTTATCAACAACATCATCATAACATTTAACAACTCAACATGAGATTTGCAGTTGACCCCTCACCGCAAAATCAGAAACTCAAAGAGCTGCAAAGTTTCACGGTCGTGTCAATCCTTCCAAATGCTCATATTACTCATCAACAATATCAGTACAAAAATAAAGAACAGATTACAACTTTTCAACATAGTTCATCATATCTCAACTATTCTAATTTCATTAAATTGTTATTATATATTAGCTCCATAGATCAGAATAGGCATGACCCCTTTCTGCACTTTTAACATGGATATGTACAGGCAAACATTGTTTTTATTTAAAATGCCCCCCATGAATTTTGTAAACTCATACTACGTTCTTACACAATTATTAATCCAACCAATACTTGCGATTGAGAAAATACCATCCCAATGTGAACCCATACACTTCTCTTATTGTAAATTTATAATAATCGCTGCTAAATCATATACTTCTAGCTGGGTTTCTCCGTACAATTGATAAACAGTTCGTTCATTATCTTCAAAGTAGTAAGTAATCCATAACTAAATATTAAGCAATAAGGAAATTCATCCATCAACTTTACCGTTCAGTTATTAATCCAAACCAAGATTCTCTTTGAATGCAACGACCAATATTCTGATGATTTCTATTTTATTAAACATTCACTTGGCAAGAAAATACGGACACGTATACACTTTTAAGTCTATTATCTCTATTTAAGTGATCTCTTATTAAAACCAACTTAATTAGAATAGAACAAAATAAAAATTCATACACAAAGTATCAGTTGTCTTATTATATTTCTCTATCATTTCATTATTATTTATTATGTGAACCCTGTGTAACATTTGATCAACAGCTACTGCCGTCTTGCGTGTTTTTCGTGCCTGGGTCATTGTCAAATTCAGTGGTTATTTTGTTCGGACGTGTTACAATAGGTATAACTGTAGTATAAATGTTGTTGATAATATTTTACCAAATGAACCTAATCGAACTATTATTGTATTTACAGTGTTTCTTTATAAAAATCATATTGTCATAATTTCAACAAAAATCCAATCCTTGTCTCAAAAAGTACTCTTTAATTTAAATATATGCTTAACCAGCCACGTACGCCGCTTCTTAACCAGAAACAGCAGTCAAAGCATGGTAATAATCAATTATTCTCCGTAGAGATTTTATTTAATGACTATATCGTCACAATCTGAGTTTTGATTTTCAGGCATTAATCTTAACCTATCATGGGCGTACTTGTGGGTACGATTACCAGTTAAAGCTTTCATCAAGTACCTGCCTATCACCATCTAACAATTCAATAATCATAAAAGGTCCTTTCTACTTTTTTTTCTAACATAGCAGGGCTAGCGAAAGAAGAATCACTAGGTCTTATTACTCTTGCTCGAAATAATTCATAAACTCTATACTTGTCGCACAACCTGACCTTCGTCAGAACATAACATGTAAGGACTCTTTGAAGGTACCGTATGATTGGGGTCTACAACTTACCTTCCGGCATCAACGCGAGTGGTTTAGAAAACCGTTAACTAAACAGTCTAAACAGTAAAACCAAAGTAAATATTCACAAGCTTGTTTATCCTATTAGTGTCTAAGCCGGGATATCAGTGTCAATTTAATCAAACGTTAGTTGTTGTAATATACGCGTTTGAAATTCTAACTCTTGTCAAAGTTAATTCAGTGCGTTAAGGATAATGAAACAACTACACCTTTTTGCATCGTAGTTTCATGTGAAGCGATAACACACGCAAGTCCACCGTATTTTCACTAGCGCCAGCATCGCTGCTATTGGTTGTCGTGATGCTCAGCAGTGGGCAGTCTGCTTCATCGTTGTTTCGTCTTTGAATACGATTGAAGCTCTTGCCATAATTTGGATCTGTTCAGTAGTAATATTTTTTTATGTGAAATAAGCGAGATAAACATAGTAGCTGCATAGGCATTTACTGTCCCTTTGCCTATTGTTACTCAAACTCATAAGAGATGCAGAATACTAGAGGCTTTAATGTCAAAAATAATAATTAGGCTCGCTCGTGCAATAATTGCAGATATCTCGAAAACGGGGACTCGTAGTGTAAAAATAATGAAATTTTCACCCCTTGTACAACTCCAGTCTATGTTCAATACTTTCAATTAATACCCTCTAAACAACATTTCAATTAACTTCAACCTGAGGGTAGTGATAAATCCCAAACATAAAACCCAAAAACTTTACTTATTGCCGCTTTAAAAATGAAATAGCTATCAAAACTATTCTTCACCTTGCTATAAGAAGTCCTTAAGTCAGGCTTTATTAAAGCAGTCACTAACTCAACATGTCAATATTAATTTCTTGGCTTTACACGTTATGTCGACTAAAGTAATCCACGTGCGGTTATATCTCGAATCCCTTCATCACTGGTTATAACTATGACTGTCGTTGTAAAAATTCGTTAAATTAATCGCCTTATCGTGGTGCTTTTATAGCTTCAAGTGATACTATAAAGAAAATTATTTTAATATGCGGCGCCATATTTTCCGCTATCTTCTTGTTGGTCGCGTTGGTTACAATCCGATGGAGTACTGTTGTTGAGAGGGTCTTTAAACTCGTTCAAATTCTCTTGTAACTTAGGCTTACACTAGGTAGGTATAATTGTCGGTGTTGCGACAAGGCCTTAAAAATGTTTAAACAGTGTCGAATCACGCTCGCACAGTGACTGCAACGCAACCCTATTCATGCTAGAATCTAGATAGTGCTCCCAACGATATAACTCTGTTATAAAATAAAAGTAAGATTTCAAGTCTCGCGTCAAGTAGGTTGAAATACAATCAAAAGATAAATTGTGACATATTTTAACTTGTGACTCATTCTTAAACTGTTGTATTAATAGTAATTTAAATACTTTAACTCTGGCAAAAGTATGAATCCAGTAAAACCTGTGAGTAAAGGAAACGATAAACCGAATAATGCTTATTGGCATCTAGCGTTTATAAACTGTGAATTATCATAATAAACCCTGGACCACCTTGTGATATAGAAGGCCTTGGCCTTGCACTAAGAACACATTTTAAACTCTGCATGGCTCCAATACCGCAACAAACCCAGATCCTTTATTCATCATCTAAGTATGTTGATAATCACAACGTTTAAGTTTTATTTATCTTAACTTAATTAGTGAGGCCTGCAGAAGTCTCTCCCTCTTGCATCAGCACGTCGACCCATATTAATCTTTTATGCAACCCCGTCCTATCAGTATTTCTAAACTATCAAGTAATATTTAATTTTCACTTCCAGAACTCACAGCACACTTGTCGGATTGATGACCAAATCTATCACAAGTGAGATACTTTATTAAGGGATGCCCGCGTCCTTTACAATTATGGCAAATCAATCAGAATTAATAGCCGCTGTCGAGTTAGGTCTTCTAAGTCATTGTTACTATCACATGTTAATCCATCCCCTTGTCTGTCACGAAAACTCCCAGAGGCCGCCAACAACCGAACCTCCACCTACGACAGCTGAGCCACAGTATAATATAAAAGTATTCAGCATTACGTATGTCCTCTCACCAATCGGCCGAAGTCACGCGCTGCGCGAAATCTAAGCCTATTTTGGAACCTAACGTACGCGACCGCGCCGCTCCGCTTCGTCCGCCCGGACTATCACGTCTGTCTGTCACGGTCGCAATCTCTAACTATTCGTCGAAGTCACAGATAGTGGTCAAAATTATAATTTGGTCTTTATTCTATGCTCTATATAATGAAAGCTAATTTATTTCAATAAAGTTCTTATTGTCCATTTATGTACCTGCATGATCTAGACCAATTTACTTATTTTTATAATACGATATAGCTCTGTAACCAATCTGTAGGCGATCCAACAAAGAATCGTTCTGACGATTTCTAGATCTTAGAAATGCTATACATCTTTTAAACTAAGCATAAAAATGCACCTCTACTGAAACGAAGTTTTGGATCCACTTATCTTTTTAACCCGCGTTCGTAGCGCCGGACTCCCGATGTGCTGCACCACGCTACGCAGACGGCTCGACTCCGCCTGCTCCCTGTCCTCGTCGCCGTCACCGACACAGCAATGCACCGGCGATGTCCGCAAACAGCAGCCCTCGCCAGACACAGGCACGGCGACCAACAGCGCGGCGTCCTTCGTCGTTCCCATCTTGCTCCATTATCTGGCGCTCGATTACAAAACAAAACTTGCATTAGTTTCACGCTTATACCAAGAAAATGAAAGATATCTCGGAAACGGGGCGTCCTAGCGCGAAACGGACAAAAATTTCGTTACCCTTTTAGAAACCCCACTACGAAGTCTATGAAGTCATGTGAATCAATGGTTTTACAAAATTAAATGCAACATTAACTGTTTTAGGCCACACTGGCAAGCTAATTAAATTGCTAAGTTACATATTTTGAAGTCGGTACCTGGACAAATTTTGGCCGGTGATCAGTAAACGGTGATTATGACTCATGTACTGTTAAAGTTTTAATTGCTAAAGCAACTCTTTCGTACAAAGAAAAGAAATACAGGCAAGAAAAAAAAAGATTTAATCTACTTTCATCATATAAATGGCTACCCTTTTTACCGATATAGCTTGTAAATTCGATTTGCAAATCAGTATTGTAGCTATTACAATGCATATTTTATTCAAATCGATTAATCAAGCCTGTGGGGTGGTATTTCAAAACTATTTGTTTCGAACGATCCCACTTCTGAGATGTAAAAGGTTTCTCAAAAGGGAGTCGCAGAACACAAACACAAGTTAGCTAACAATAATTTTATAATATTAAAATATACAAATTCATATATTATCATATTCACAATAAAAAGACACACTCGGACTAACCTTAATGTTCACTACTCGACGGCTCGTTCAAGACTGACTCCCGACCGCAACGGTCTGTGTAACGTTGTATTGACACTGACAGCTACACGTCAGTGTCACGTCAGCGCCACAGACAACGAGTGAATTAGATAGATAACGTAATATCCGTTACATACGCGACGCGGTTAGATAGAAAAATATAAAAAAGTAAGTATGAAAAAATAGTAAGAAATAAATTATTTTTCATCCCCCCATCTCGGAAAGAGTATTTTTACTCTTCGATATCTGAGTGCAAAAGCCGTTTTTACCCGCTAGAGGACAAAGTAAATTGAATTTATAACATCGTGTCACAGACATATTAGAAGTGTCTGTGCATCGTGTGCACTTAGTATGTGTATCTCGGACCAAATATATTCAAAACATCATTAAACCTATTTTCTTCTTCCTCCATGGTGCCGATTTATCATACGACCTTTTTAAATTGTTAAAAACTCAGACTCGGAACCTTTTTGGTGTACCTACTTTTTTAATTTGGTTGGTAATTTCCTCGTTGAGGTGGGATGAAAAGTTACGTGTTGCACTCGAGTGCAAAGATTTTTCACCTCGTGCTCTTTTGATTCCCTCGGTAACACTCAGGATTCTAATTTTTGAATCCTTCGCTTGCTCGGTCATCAAAATTGAGCACGCGGTTAAAAAGCAAGTTTGCACTCTTGTATAACAAATAACTATTTTGATTGTCTGGTTTTAAGACAGCTGACAGGTTATTTTATTTTAACAGTCAACGATCTTTGGTGTTAGTTTATGTGCTCGTCCTTCTAAAATTTAACTTAAGGCTAGGTGTTGGTGAAAAATTAAAATAACACGTTCTTAGAATTACTTTATGAAATAGTAAACAATAAAATTAAAATCTGCGAAAATTATGAAATATTGTTGTGGCTTTATTCTGTGAAATACACCCGATGGAAACACGATTTTATAAAGTTGGCTCGATAGAATAAATTCACAAAGTTACATATTTTTGTGTCATTTTATCTTCTTTTCCAGGTTTTTTCTTAAAATAAGTGATTTGATATTATGAGTCATTTACCAAAATGAAGCTCGTAAATAACTTGAGTTATTATAACCGATGGTTTTTTAATTATTACTTCTATCAATTTTTTAAAATATAAAACGCGATTATTAGCGCCGCTTCGCTGTTATACCCGTCCCTTACCGTTGTACCGTCGAGAGAACGAGAGGGAAGCGCTCAAAATACCTCCCCTTAAAAGGAAACTACGTCAAAGGGGCATGCAAAATTCTCATACAAAACACAGAAAAACGACGTTTCGTAGTCCCCTGTTTCCTCCTTCAGAACTGGACCAATTTTTATTACTTTTTCAGCATCGGTTATAGAAATAGATTTTCTTGGTCTGTATGTATGATTTTTTTTCATTAAGTTGTTTAATACGTTGTCATAGCATAATTCCTCATTTTTGTTTAGTTTTGCTTTAATGTTATTGTTTATATAATTTTAACGCTAATTTTGTTGCAAACAAACTACAAATTGAAAAAGTCATTTTCAATTTGGAGTAGCTCAACTGGAAATAAATAGCACCTGGCCCTTTCGAGTTGCTCCTGGCCGGATTGCCAGAAGGGTGCAGGTTCGAAACCTGATCGTGGAAAAAAAAATCGACACCGTCTTTTTTGAATTTGTAAGTTTTGTTTTGCCTCTTTTTTACCTACAATAACTTTGTAAGGGCTTTGTTTCACGTGTTTTTGTATTTGAATTGTTTTAACCCCTCAAGCCCCCAGCGGATATATTTGGCGTTTGGCCGCACCTAAAAAACTCGCTATTTCGTTAGACCCCAAGCGGCCATACATGGCCATATATGATACTCTTAGAGACTACTTTAGTATGAACAAGGTCGATTATCTCGACATTGTGAACGCAAAATTTAACATGAACTGCGTTCGATTATTTTTTTATTTTTTTTTTACATTTCCGCAAATTTAAATTCCTGCCAAATCGCACCTGCTGTCAAAATTTTTAGACATTTCGTTGCCAAGACTTCTCAGTCTTGGCAACGAAATGTCTAAAAATTTTAAGATAATGATTAGGTTTAACTAAGATATCTTTTTATTTTAATTATCTAAGATAACAATTAGGTTTAACCTCTCGGTTAAACCTAATTATTATCTAATTATGTGGCTATAACAACGTAATTATTAGATTTCTTTATTTTAGTAAGTTGCTTATTTAGTTTACGGTTGTATTACGTGACAAGCGCTATTAAAGCTTTTATAAGCCGTGTGGGTAATAGCGTGTTCAAGTCCTACATGTGGTGTAATGTTAAATAACCTTACACACTACATTTAAATTCCATATGAACACGACTATTATCCATACATTTAAATTCAGTTTAAATTGTGAAAGCAAAAGTGAAATGGCTGCAATGCATAACATAGCCTTTTCATTCATTCAACATTTCGCTCCGTTTGTCTCCGAGGCTTTATGGGTCGGTACGGTAGTATGACTATTATTAATAAAAATATGATATTACATAATTGACCGTTGGGGTAGACGAGTTCTGGAGTGGAGACTGCGTATCGGCAAGCGTAGCGTTAGGACGCCCTCAGACAAGGTGGAGCGACGATCTTCGCAAGGTGGTTGGCAAGAGCTGGATGAGAGTGGCCGCGGATCGTGCTCGGTGGCGTGTTCTTGGAGAGGCCTATGTCCAGCAGTGGACGAGTATAGGCTGATGATGATGATGATGATGAGGATTATATAATATCGATTGCTGAATAAATTTAACTAGGCGGACTTAAACAAGCCAATTGAACTGTTACGAAACAAACAGAGAGACCCCACTGGGATGAACCCTCAATCGGAGTAAGACAAGTGGCGTAACCACAAGTCCATAGGTTTTTTTAAACTTGTAGAGAAAACAATAGGTATATTAAATCAGTGAATTTGTGAATAAGTTCTGACAGAAATGGACAAACAAAGATTGTAACTTCGAATCTTTCCAAGTACTGTACGAATGTACTCCGCTGCGAAAGTTATGACTAGTAGCACAATTTAGGGGGAATTTTCCAAATGAGTTATGTCCAAAGTTTCAAAATGGCTTCACTCTTTGCATGTATCTTGATGTTAGTGACAACATTGTTATTCTAAACTATGATATTCTCAATAACTCGCTTTCATTTCGGAACATGGACTTAAATTAAACGCACATGTGCAGTTTTTATGTTGAAACATAAACTTTCGAAGTGTTTTATTGGTAAAAAAAAGCCACGTGATACTAAGTTTTCTTTAAGAATAGGCAATAGCATTTTAAGAGAAGACAATAAAGTTGCTGATGCTTTTGAACAGTTTTTTACAAATACACCAATTGCCACAACTATGTTACTCAACTCTTCACCGAGCAATGCAGAAATTCTGTTAAAAAAGTATGTACCCATGTGTAATGAAGTATTCAAATTTAAATACATAAACTGTAAAGACGTACTTAAATCCTTTAAATCATTAAAAATGAAAAACACTTGTGATTGAGATATTTCAACAAAAATTATTAATAATATTATCGAGTAAATTGCGCCTTTTTAGTTAGTTCCTATGCCTATCCATCCATCCATAGAAGTAAAATTAAATTTAGACGATTCAAAATGCTTATTTTAAGCTTACTGAATAAAGAAATTTTGAATTGATTTTATTTGATTTGCTTATAAAAACTGCTGTCTTCAGTCCGTTAGTCGCCTTTTACGAATCCCAAGAGAAGAGAATATGGGTTGTTATTATAATTACATAGTATTCTTAATGAGAAGCCACCATACAGCTCAATTCACCATTTTCTGTTCTTGTCTTTTATTTATTTATTTATTTATACGGACAACAAAACAGATAACAACCAAATAACATAAAAGATAAGATATGTAGGTATTACAAAGTTTAGTACTAGATTGCAATCCTATATGTTGACACATCAATTTAAAATGTTCAGAACAAGAAATTACTACTCTTCACATAATATTTTATACATATTCATATAATATTCTATACATGTTCCATAATAATTTGTACATAACTTAATAAGATAATATATGAGTTGATAGGATAATATTATATAAATAACTCACAATAGTTTAAATAAGTGTAAGTGCAAGCTGGTTCACAAAATATTTAAACTTTTTGGTTGCTGGAACAAAACTATCCATGCCGGCGCCGTTGTCTTTGATAGATATCTCAATGATATATATCTGTCTATAAAGAGGAATGGTTTAATTCTTTACGCCTTATAAAATCCAAAACGCCTCACTCTAATAAATCAACGAGCAACATGCAACATAAACATTTGTCCACTCGAATCGCCACAAAAATCAATTCCTTTTTTCTACAAAAAAATGTCGCTCGTCAAGGGAAGAAAAATGATTTTCACACAAAAAAATACATTAGTGAGTGCTAATGTAAACAGCCCAATCGATTGATACAGAAGTTGTTTTAGGTACGACCGGCGACGGCTCGATACAAATATTTTGATAATCGATTCTTAGAGTAGGTCAGATTGGAGTGACAACGGCGAATGCCGCGTAGGTAAGTATTATTAAACATTCGGTGTAATTATACGTAGTCCTTCGTCGTTATAGAAATATTATAACGTCACGTTAGGTTTGTTCATCGTCATCATCATCACCATCAGTGTATAAGGTACCAGCCTTCTCACATACACATGAGGAAGATAGACACAAGACACTATCACACATATACACACACACGCACAAGCTCATTACAAATTATTTAAATTTAATTGAATTTATGATTCACATTGCTACTATTTTTATACGGAAACTAAATTAAGCAATAGAAAAAAAACTTACTAATATTATCATCATCTGATAATGATAGTTGGATCAGCCAATACTTGTCCACTGCTGGAAATCATCAGCCTTTACTTGCCCACTGCTGGGCATAGACCTCTCCAAGAGCACGCTTCTATCAGCTTCCAACTAAGTATACTAGAACCAAAGATAACGAAATGTAAAAAAAAAATAAGGTAGACATATTTATCATTGAGCGTTTGATAACGCAAATAATCCAATATTACGAATATACTAGAACCAAATTTGATGTAGAATGTATTTGTATACAAATTATTCACAATTCTTGGTAGAAATATCTAGTGACACTCGCATTTTTTCTTTTTTTTATGAGAAATTCACGAGATAACAACCAACAATGGTGTATTTCTCTCAAGTAACAGTTTAAATCTGAGTGACTCTAGATATTTGCCCAAAGTATAATGAATGATTTGTTTACCAACAATCTTCATCGAATTTGTCTCTAGCGCTACCGATATATTGGATTTCCTGTTATTGTTTTATCAAGTGACAATGATTATAAGAGCTTTTTCTGTTCATTAATACTAATAGTAGGTATATGTTTAAGAATTATAATTCTTAGTTATACCTACTAATACTAATAGTGTTCAGTGATACTAGTGTTTGTAATGAATAGGTATTATGTTTACTCTAAATATTATAGCTATTAGTATTATAATTTATTCAAAATTGAAGTGTCATAAAATTTTACATAAATCAACACAACTTTTATGTTAAATTCGTTTTATGTAAAACAGAATGACTGAACGCAGCTAAGTACTTTAAATGTAATATTATTAATTAAAGAAGTAAAACCCTCTTAGAGTACGATTTGCTAATTGTAATATTCAAGGCAATTTCCTTTTTTAGCGAAGAAACATAGAGATCCTTCTTCAGTATTTAATTTAAGATTTGATAACCATAAAAAAACGTCAACAACCATTTAAGAATGTGTAAACGAAACGTGGCCAAACATGTATCTCAATATTATATAAAACTCAATTTAAAATAAAAACCCAACTTATTTCAGCGATGAAAACAGAATGTTTAAAAACTACCAAAGCACATTCCAACTCTCCGCTGCAATTCCAAATTAATTCCAAGCGAATTCCAATTAAAACAGTAACCTAATCAAATGAAAAATACAAAAGTCCCTTTATCGTGTCACAATTATTTATGGTAGATAATTAATTAATACGATAACTAAACGAACATATAGAAATTCTTGTCGTCGGCTAACAGGTGCGTCTCCGTATTTCGCCCCACCATACACCATTTAGTTCGTCCGCGATCGTGGCTGTGGGAGGATGTCTTTATGTCTCGCTCGATACAGCAGTTGCGCGCCAAAGAAAAACTAAAATATGTGCGTGATGTTTATTAGATATTCCAAGTGTAGTGTTGTGTATTACTCCCGATTGTGACTAGTTACCCCTTTATATCTTATCGAGTTGTGCGTCTACATTTTGACACTGATAAGATTCGGCGATAGTGAGAATTCAAGATTAATTGTGTTTAAATAATAAAAAAGTATTTTCGAAGTACGTAAGTGTTAGAGTTTAGTTAAAAAACTTGTTGTGGGAGACATTAACAGCTGTTTTCGACGTCTGTAAAATGTAAGTACTATTTTGCATTTGTTCTAGGTTTTCAGCAAGTTTTAATTATTACTCCTCTTTCTTCTGTATTGTATTTATGAAGTATCTAATTTGAACAATGACTGATTCGAATATTGGCGGCTATAGTTTTATATTTAATTAAACCATACTATTTCGTTATCTATAACATTACAATTTTCAGCAATTTTATAATGTGTTTTTTATCTAGAGGAGTGTACATATATTTTTATAAATACTTTCAATAATAAATTACCTAATTAATGTTCGATACATATGTATTGAAAATGAAATGTAGTTCGGAATACTTTCATCAATTATGTACCTGTACCTTCGATCAGTTGGTATTGTTGATCGAAGCCTAGTACGGATAAAAACTTTTAAACCAAAACGTTTGGTTCATACAAACTCTTTTCATGATTATATTAAATTTTTGTTTTGTTTTGAAGTTACAACCAATTTTTTGCAAACTCTAATGGCCAAAAATAATCAATATACTTATCTGTTGTTTTGCCAACTAAAACTTTATCTAGATTATGTTTAATTTCTAACTCTAGTGGCCAAAACAACAATAATAAATTGATCATTCATTTTCCAAAAATAAATCAATAAATTACCAAAATATGCGATAAATTAGGTACTTCTTTGAATAACAAAACGGTTTAAAGATTAGCAAGATGTATGAAAAGATAACGATTTCTTTTTTTAACGTAGGTACAGTAAAAATCACCAGTGGTTATGTTAGTAAAATGGAAATGAGTCAACACCTTTTTTAAAACGAGATTATTTGTCTATACCAAAGAACCGTATGTTTGCAAACTTTTTTTTGCAATGATGATGACGTGGTAATTTTTTATTTCATTAATTGCGTGGATACATAATTACGACTGTACTAATATATCGACTTGATGTAACTTAAATACTTGTCGGATGCATGAATAATTTTCAAACGAATTAAACCTTGCTTAAAGAAGAAGTACTTTTGCGCAGTTTTTAAATAAATTTAAGCGACCTTTGGCAGGCATTTCTGTCTTTTAATCAATTGTAGAGACCAACCTACTTCGTAAAGCCTCTGTTAGGAACATTGAAATGCTTCAACTTTTTTTTTGATTACGTTATATAATCTAAAGATCTATAAGTACGTTTCTTACTAAGTACCTATATTTGCAATTAAGATGTCTCCTTTTTTATTAATTACGAGTGGTTCCGGCGAACTTCGAACCGCCTAACAATCAAAGAATGCAGTGCAAATATATTAAAACAATATATATATTTCACACAAATCTAGTCCTTACAATTACGAACACAACAAAAAAGAATTAGCCAAATAGTTGAACCCGCTCTGAAATGATGCACGTACAAACATTTCGGCATTTGATTTTTATTAATATAGATTTGCACATATACATAGAGGAAACACTACGTCGACGTGGCATGCAAAATTCTCATACAAAACACAGAAAAACGACGTTTCGTAGTCCTCTGTTTCCTCCTTCAGAACTGGATCAATTTTTATTACTTTTTCAGCATCGGTTAAAGAAAGAGATTTTCTATGTCTGTATGTTTGATTTTTTGCATTAAGTCATTTATTTAATAACCAGGAGCCTTCAAAATTTAGCGAAATCACTCCGTTTTAAGGCGTTTTCTGAAACATTAAATGGCTGGTTTAAAAAAAAATCAAACATAGAAAATCTGTTTCTTTAGCCGAAGCTAAACAAGTTATAAAAATTGGTCCAGTTCTGAAGGAGGAAACAGGCGACTACGAAACGTCGTTTTTCTGTGTTTTGTTTGAGAATTTTGCATGCCACTTCGACGTAGTGTTTCCTCTTAACAGCGACTGGTTACAAACATCGAAATTATCATTTAGCATCATCACCTATTTGTCGTTATACTAACTGAGTATACATTAGTAGTTTTGTGACGTAGACAGTATAAAATGCTAAACCAACAAGTTAGTTGTAGGTACATAATTATCTGTCGCCAGTTTGTTTTGCGCGTATTTGCCAAAGATTTAAATGTTGCCAAATCTCTCTGCGAGTAAGCCTTTACAAAATACAGGTACATGTCAATCTTAGCGGTACCTATCTAATGAGAAAGACAATAATAAATATGTATGAGATAGTTAAAAAAAAATTCCGCAAATGGAAATTGAACCTGCATATTCGGGGTCAATCAAAAAAGTCCTTCACCTTCGTAGATCCATAATATTTGGAACATGTCTTTTTTTGTGTTATGTTGTGTTCAAAATATAATTTGCGTAAAAAATAATTATGCACGATGCGGCGATGGGCCCACCTGTCACGCTGAGCACATGTGCAGTCGCCATTTGGTGAAAAGTGGACTATGGCAGAGGACTTTTTTCTAGTAAACATTTTGTCCTATATCTATATAGCATTGTGAATGCAAAAATTTCAATAATAAATATATTTATAAGCAATTACGTCTTTATAGATTGTTAAATACTTGCTATAGTATTTCTTTCGACTGTGAGGGTAGACTTCACAGTGACGTAATACCGCTGGCTTGCAGCGTAAATCACAAACTACTTGAAAGAATTCAACGAGTCTTCTGGGGTCTCGGTAACTCAGCGGTTAGAGCAGTGGACCGGCAATTCAAAGGTAGTAGGTTTGAATCCCATTCGAGCTTCCTGGGACTGAATGATTTTTTCTAGTAAATATTTTATCAAAAAAAGAATTAACAAATGGCAAACTATTTTTATTTATAAAAAGGTTAGCCAAAGACTAGTCAATGAGGACAGCAAATGCAGTCCTTTGCCATAGTCCACTTTTCACCAAATAGCGACTGCACATTCACTAAATGCGAAAGTATATTATACAAATAAGGTGGGGCAAAAGTTGTCACCTGATGTTTTTTGACTGTATTTTTTAAATGAATGTAAAACGTTTTTTTTGTGCATTTAGATCGTGTTTATTTGATGTCTAATTTTTTTTCATTAAATATAAAAAAAAATATATCTTACACTTGTAAGTGGCCGCCGCCAGAATTGAAGATCCGATTACCCGATTTATGGCATTTTCCATCACCCTTGCCAGAACTTCCGGCGATAGGTTCTCTTTGAGGGTTTCAAGAGTCTGAGGCTTGTTACACTATTTTAACAAGCCTCAGACTCAGGATTCTAAAAATCCCTACAAAAAGAAGGCACATGTGCTCAGCGTGACAGGTGGTGAGCCCATCGCCGCTCTATGCTGTTGGGGATACTTATGTGCAGTCTTTGGTCCGTTACTCGCCTTTTACGACACCCAAGATAAAAGAGGGGGCGGTAGTATTGTTTCACCGCCACGCGGCACGGTCTTTTAGCCGATATTCCACACGGCTAAAACAAGTAGGTACTACTACGTAGTACTATTAGTTATTCTGTGTTACTACTATTATATATAAGTACATAGATAATATTTATTTGTAAAATGTCTGTTCCTTTAGCGAACGTTCAGTTTAAGGAATGATTTACTTCACGAGGTTTTACAAACGGCATGAGATGCGGAAAGACTTTTAAAGGATTGACAACGCACTAGTTATTGTCCCTGCCTCATATAAAAGTGGCTAACTCCGTGTTTACTCATTAGCGTTTGTCAGTACCAAATTGGAAGAGAAAAAGTCACATTTTAAATATATTATTTAATATATATCTAAAATATTTTAAGGCTTTACAATCCTACTGCGATATATCGTCTTTGTGATCTGTCTTATACTATGTATTTATTCACGAGAAAAAACAAAAGATGGAACACAAATAAAAATAAAAATTATTTACAACTTACAAAGAAAAGTGAAAACATACATACTCGTACATACATATAATCACGACTGTTATCCCCGAAGGGTTAGTCAGAGACTAGGCAATGAGGACAGCCAAAGCAGTCATCTCCATAGTCCACTTTTCACCTAATAGCGACTTCACAATATGTGTTCAGCGTGACTGGTGGTGAGCCCATCGCCGCTCAATGCTGTTGAATATATGTGTAGTCTTTAGTCCGTTAGTCGCCTACTACGACACCCAAGGGAAAAGAGGGGGTGGTAGTATTCTTTCACATCTACGCGACACGGTAAACAAAGAAAACTAAATTAGATTAAAAACTATAAATAATGGAACTGCCCCAGATCTTCCACATCAGGCAGAGTACCCAGTATACTTCCCGCATTGCACTCGCTGTATGGCGAGGCTTGGCGCTGACCCAGATAGCTGCTGGCTCTGGGGTCTCGGGTGGCTTCCACTAGTTTTTTAGATATATTTTTAAAAAACTGGTGGGCACCCAAACCCCACCTGTCTAACGTCTCTACCCCAAATGTCTCAAATATGAAATCTCCAGTCAGATTATCATACTTGCGCCGGAGGTTCTGCGCATTATTTGCAGCCGAGCCAGCGTTGATGCATGTACTAAAATATAGTAGTTTCTGAGTGGTAGAGCCACGCTGCGTCGCAGCACGCATTGGGCCGCCTCGCCCGGCGTAATACCACCCTCTCACGAATATTCGGCGTGAAATAACGGCACTTGGTGCTGTTGTGTTTCGTTCGACCAGTGAGGGTTTCGGAGGCCCCTTCCCCCTCCCCTCCGCCCTCCCAATTCTTATTCCTTCCTTAAACCTATTCCTCCCTTAAAGGCCGGAAACGCGTCTGCGATTCCTCTGGTTTTGCGGGTGTCCATGGGCGGCGGTGATTACTCTCCATCAGGTGACCCGCCTGCTCGTTTGCCTCCCTCTTTTATAAAAAAAAAAAATGTACTAAAATATAGTTGTATAATTAAATCTCCACAGTTAAAACTAATAAGTTTACTAATTGTAAAATACTAATCCATTTATAAATTTTATCAGTTACTACTTATATAATATACTACTTATATAATATACCTACCGTGTCGCGTAGCGGTGAAAGAATACTACCACCCCATCTCTTCTCTTGGGTGTCGTAAAAGGCGACTAACGGACTAAAGACTGCACATACTTCCAACAGCATCGCAACAGCGGCTCACCACCTGTCACCCTAAGTGCAGTCGCTATTTGGTGAAAAGTGAACTATGGTACAGGACTACTTTTGCGGTCCTCAGTGCCTAGTCTCTAAATAACCCTTCGGGGATAATAGTTGTGATTAATTGTATAGTATATTGTATACAAAAATATATAGAAAATTACACGGTGTTATGTAAACCAGAAGCAAGTACAAAAATGTCCAGACACAAAATATCTAGAGAGTTATCATAATTATAATATTATTATTTAATTGCCCAATATCGGTAGCGTATCGGTCATACTGTAATTAAGCCCCGGAATTATGTCAAAGAGATATATTATCATAATGTATTAAGGTATTGACTTTATGTGAAATTTTTTAACAAGGATTCACCTTTTAGTTTTCAAGTATTTCATGCAGTCTCTAGATGTCGCCGCCCTATAGAAAACTCCGTACGTCCTTATTGGTGACTTGTAGAGAATCCCTATAAAGATAAAAAAATATTTAATATGTAAATACTTTAATTAAAGGCCTTAATGTCTAAATGCGAAAGTATATTAATTATATAAGGTGGGGCAAAAGTTGTTACCCGATGTTTTTTGAATGTATTTTTTTAAATGAATGTAAAACGTTAGTTTTGCATTTAGATCGTGTTTATTTAATGTTTATTTTTTTTTTCAATATATAGAAAAAATTATATCTTACACTTGTAACTGGCCGCCGCCGCCAGAAATGAAGACCCGATGACCTGATTTATGGCATTTTCCATCACTCTTGCCAGAACTTACGGCGATAGGTTCTCTTTGAGGGCTTCAAGAGTCTAAGGCTTGTTATATAGACTCAGGACTCTAAAAATTCCTACAAAAAGAAATCTAGTCCGGTGCAAATCAAAATCGAGAGATTAAGCTAGCCGGAAATGCAGCCCTCTGAATTTCGGTTGTGGGTCGTGCAGTATACGCCGTTGTTCCATCCTGTTGGAATGTTCTTCACTTATTTTGTATCTGTTTACTTCGCATATGTTAAAGCAGAACTGATATTTACAGCCATTTGAGAAAAATTATAATAGGTTGGGAAAAAAGTTTCTTTGCATTTTTAAGAAAATTTAAAACATTTTTTTATAAAGTTTATTTACATTTAACTAAAGTATTGAGGTGCCATTTTGTTCGATAACTTTTTGCCATCTTGTAGATAGGGACATGATCCCATTGCTATAGAAATTTTGGGGCTTAAACCAAATTTGTGCTACTCATCACACATCAGATTCACTCATCTTGACAGTAAGAAAAACAAATGAAAATCACACATTTTCCAATTTCAATTTAGAATTATCTTCTTTAAAATTTAAATTTTTAATGACACCAAAACCAGCCAGATACAAATAGTATAGCCAAAGAGATTTTATTACAAGTTCGTACATACTTTAAGCGAAAAGACTTTTTCCCCAACCTAATATCTTCTTTTGACAGGGTGATGACTTTTGCCCCACCTTATACATAATACATCATGCCTGCTTCCCGCAGGGGTAAACAGAGGCCATATCTTTCCATCTGCCAGGATCCTGACACACACATCCTTTGCTTCACTTACTCTCATAACGATCTTCATACATGCTCGTCTGCTTAGGGTACTTTTGACATGATCTCTAAGAGCGTACAGACGCGACAGTGCTGCCCTCATTGAGTTTTACCTTATTTATAGGGATTTTAGAACCAAATTCACAAAAAAACGCTCTGTAGTGCACTCAAGAAATATCTTTAGGTATTTTTGAGATGTATATTGTATTTATTATCTAAGTGTAAGTTGCATGTATTTAGATTATGGCCAAAAGCAACAAAAAAAGAAACATTTAGCAATAAACAAAAAAAATGTTATTTGTACATCGACCATAATTAAAGTGCACTACAAAGCGTATTTTGTGAATTTGGTTCTAAAATCATTACAAATAAAGTAAAACTCAATGAGGGCAGCACTGTCGCGTCTGTACGCTCTTAACGAGAACGTCACCGATCTGATCCAAGTACGTTCGCCGAGGTCTTCCTCTTCCAACTATCCCAAAAACTCTCGCCTCAAGTTAGATTGTTTAATCGTTTATTTTACATTCGTTATGCATAAACTATTAATCCTATCATCCGTAAATTGGGGAGGTTGCACCATAACCCATCATGATAGCTCAATAAAGGTTGGTGGTTTAGTTCAATCGCGACGTAATGCTTCTACTAGGGTAAAATACTACACGAAAAATGAAATGCTACCAATTAATTATATTAATGTAATAAGCCACGCAAACTATTGCTTCAAGTAAAATTTCTATTAAAATTTTGTTCATTCTAGGTGAAATGCGATTCGGTGAATCTCTACAATCAATTTATGCTTTTGAGGTAAAAGACTAACAAATGTTTTTTTTATGTACAGACAAGAGTTTATGAGTTAAATACGTACTGCACACATATTTAAACGCGATTTAACGCAAAACTTTAGTAAAGGCATCCTACTACCTTTAACTTTTATACCGGACGTTTCGACCGAGTCGCACCGACCGTCATCATGAGCTGACTCAACTCTACTGTCATGCCACATGCCATTTGTCTTACTCTAGACGATATAAGCGTTTTTTTTGGATCTCCGTTGAACCACGACTTCTCACATTTAACCCAAACATCTTGTTGTTCATGAGAAATGGAAGCTGTATTTTGATAACAGATCTCGTGAGAAAGGTATCTGGTACAAAACCGTTCGATCAGAAACTCCTCGAATACCATGGTTTGCCAACACCAATATATAGCACATAGGATACGAATTAAAGTTACCAGAAACCCTTAATTGTGCGGTATGTGGAGTTTTAGAAGATCTTCAGCATTTGTTAGTAGAATGTGATCGAAATCGTCACCTAAAGGCGGGTCTCCTGCGACACTGTTTTGTGTTATCTAACACCTAACATCAAACATCTAACAAATATGGGCGTGGCCTACGTACATATTTTGACATATTTTGTTAGATGTTTGATGTTAGGTGTTAGAAAACACAAAACAGTGTCGCAGGAGATACGGTTTAAGAGATATTAGTGTGTACCTTTTAATGTAAATAAGAAAGATGTTAGTTTATTTAAAAAAAATTCAGCTGATCTAATTTGATCAGCTGAATTTTTTTGCTGAAATGTCGATGTTTAAACATCGACATCAACGAAACTCATTTAAAATTTTGTTATTTATAGTTTAAAGTTGTATTAGCCTTTAGATTAGGATAAGATGAAGCTGACATGGTCAATTTGATTGACCAAAGCTCCTAAACAAAATAAACAAAATAAAAAATCTTATTGTTCGGCTAGTCGGCTACCGTTACTGTTAAACTCAGCACAGTTCGATGGCTTCTTTACTTTTTTCCATATGAATCACCTTCCACGAACCTACTGTGGCTTAACGTGACTTATAAAGATTTAGATTCGAGCTATTTTTAATTTTTTTATCGGGCTTTGTTGTTTCTCGTAGTTTAGGTAAGTATGTGGGTATAACAAGTTATTCACACGAAAATATTATAAAACTATACCGGCGTCTGTGTAAACGCTACGCTATTTGCATACTTACGTTACTGGTGGATTTAATTATGTATGTAAAAAATGAAATAACTTTTTTTACAGATATAAACATTGAAATGTGCGTAGATACAAGGTGTGTCAATGTCAAAGAGTTTTCAGTCACAAAGACTCCTAGAGGTTGCTAAGAATTAAATTTAGATTCTCTGGTAACATTATTATTGCGTATGGCAAAATTGATCCTGTGTGGATCATAATCAGTAATCGGAGTTGGTAGATTGATTTAGGGTCAATGATCTGAAACGTAATATTAATATGGACACGACATTTCCCCCAAACTACGTAATTTAAAAATTTAGTGGGAATTTTAAAATTATTTTATGTGAAATACATACCAAAATGAGCAAGATTATTTTCTTAACACTTTCTACACCATGCCATGCCGTAAGTCGTAAGTGACTGGATTTAAAATTAAAAAACTCTCGTATTCAAAGACCTGATGTATAAACAAAGTATAAAAATACTACAATAAGTATTAGATTAAGAAATAATTTTCATATTTTATTGAATCCCTAAATGACTTCAGAAAAATGGCTTATCCTATCCGTGTTATGCTGTCTATGAACACTTCTGATGCAAGTACGAAAATTCAATCTACCTACTCCGATCACGATCATAATATATGTCGACTTTTACGCTCGTATTTTAAAACCAAACTCACACTCAAATCTCTGCTTGAGAACAGTTAGAAAGGGATGGTGCTATTCATCGCGTATATCGCTATCTCTTTCTAACTGTACTCAAGCAGAGATTTGAGTTTGAGTTTGGATCTCTTCAATCAAGTTTCTGCCGCATCTGTCTGGTATTACGACAGCAGCATCTGAGCTCTTACAAAGTAGGCAGTGACTGTTTTAGGTATTGTCAAGACGGCTCTTTAATTAATTGTTTACTAAACTTTACGCTAACACTTCACGTAGGATTAAAACACTCTAAATTTATGTCACATGTAGCTTTTATGTCACATAAAGGTACTTTAATAACTGTATTGTGCACAGATCCAGATCTTTTCTGTTTTATTATCATAATTTTTAGTCTTTCTCAACCGACTGTCACAGCTGGGAAAAGTTTTTAATTTTACATACATATTATTTGATCCTGTACCTGCTGATGTTTAGAATTGTCGTTAGGTGGTGTAGTCACAGGGAGACTTAGGTGTTGGTCGGTTCAAAATTAATTTGTAGCGTGCTGCATCATTTATATCGTTTCGTCCACTAGGATCCCCTAACCCGATCCCCCAGGGGATCCCCGTGAACTCATCTGTTCATCAGAATCCCCTTAAACAAAATAAATATAAAAAGATGCTATCACACTGGGTAAAAAAATAAAATAATATAAACGGATCAAATCGCAACTGATAAGTTTATACAGGAAACACAGTTAGAATTATTAAATAATGATATAACAGTAGGTCATTTCTTAGAAATTGTAAAATAAGATAAATTATCTTATCTAATTTAATTAGTTTCCTGTTTTTTTTTTTAATTTCAATAAAAATACTCAGTGTAACCTTGACTTTATGTACTTTTATTTAAAGGGGATTCTGATGAACAGATGAGTTCGCGGGGATCCCCTGGGGGATCGGGTTAGGGGATCCTAGTGAACGAACTCATTTATATAACCGTGTCGCGTAGCGGTGAAAGAATACTACCACCCCCTCTCTTCTCTTGGCTGTCGTAAAAGGAGACTAAGGGACTAAAGGCTGCATATACATCCAACAGCATAGAGCGGCGATGGGCTCACCACCAGTCACGCTGAGCACACGTGCAGTCGCTATTTGGTAAAAGGTGGAGTATGGTAGAGGACTGTTTTTGCTGTCCTCATTGCCTGGTCTCTGACTAACCCTTCGGGGATAATTGTCGTGATTATAGCTGCTGCTTGGCTTTAGCTGCCGTAAAATCAGACTTAATAGACATTAAATTGTTAGATGTCTTTAAAAGAGAACGTGGCAGACAAAGGGGCACAGAGAATATGCCTTATCATGTAAAGATCATTGTTATCAGCCCGTGTTAATCCACTGTTTCTAATGTACGCCTTTCCGATATTTGAGTCTTTTTATCCTACTGCTGAGAGCAAGCAAACGAGCGTAAATCATCACTCCATCTCAACTTTCTTACATGCTGTCAACTATTTTTAGTCGGCTGCGCGTTCCATTTCTGTCGTCCTTTTCCAAGTGTTATTTTTAGTTTTGTTATACAAATAGTATTCATTGTCACTACAAAATAACATTAAAAAACAATATTCAGTGTGTTTACATACATACGTAGATACACTCGCGACTATTATCCCCTAAGGGTTAATAGTCGCGAGTATGAATAAGAGTCTCTGGAGACTAGGCAATGAAAACCGAAAAAATCAGTCCTTTGCACGTCCACGTTATACCAAAGTCATGTGCTCAACGGGATAGGCGGTCAACCCTTTGGCGCTATATGCTGTTGGATGTATGTGCAGTCTTTAGTCCGTCAATCACCTTTTACGACACCCAAGGGAAGGGAGGGGGTGGTAGTATTCTTTCACCGCTACGCGACGCGGTTAATAATGTAGACAAGTTTTTTAATTAACTTTTGGACCATACCATTGCTTAGATTAGGCCTCCATAACTGTAATCAAGCTACTACATGCAATGATAACTATAAGATTAATCAACGAATCGAAAAATCCGTAACAAACTATACCAGACCCAGGAATTGAGCCCAGGACTGTCAGTTAACGTGTTTAATAGGCCGCGTCGTTTCATTATGTTTAATTACTTTAAATGTCTGTACATTAATTAACATTTGTAATCTTTACCCCTTTCTAAGTACATAGTGAATTAACAGTTGAAACAGTATCAAAGAGATAACTTTTAATTAATCACCTGCGAATGTTCTCACAAGGGAATTTATTGGACACAATTTGACACCCTTTATTGTCGTTACTGTGTAGTTGTTAGCGTTTGTAGATGCGAAAGCCGTCGTCGCGGGTTGAAATCACGCGAGAGGCTAATCACAGATATAAATCTATATCTGATTCTATGGTGCTAATGTTTGTGTTATTAAAATTAAAAACTGTAGGTACCTACCATTTTTTATCTAAGTGGTAGGTGGTATTTCTTAATACATCTTTCTATCTCTAACTAGATAGAACTAGATAGTTATGTAATACTCTTAAATAAAAAGAGAAGTCGCAAAAACCGCATAGCCCGAACAGCTGGACCTAGAACACTGAAATATCCCTAGACATATACAAGGAGCAAGAACAGGACGGAATTTTCCCAAAATCCCCAGAGATTACGGCATATGGACGAACAGCTTATTTTTATTTCATTTTAGTTAATTTGGGAAACAAACAATTTAACAACACATCGAAAAGTTTACAAAATACATAAGGTACTTAAAAAATTATCGGTAAATTTTTCAGTTACAAAATTCTATTTTCTAATGAATTAAATTGTAATAGAATATGTATATTGTATTTGTTGTAATGTAACCCTGTATTTGTATGGTAATTCTTAATTTTTTTTATTTAATTAATAAAATCTATTTTTGTAATACTTTACGTGAAACGGCATGAATGGGTGCGCTCGTTATCGTGCTTATTCCACGGTGGGGAGCACTATCATTATTTTGGACTGCATCGGCTGCTTACGATCAGGCAGGATGCAGTCACTATGACGAATCATAATAGAAAATAACTAACATATATTTATAACAAAAAGTTTTACTTACAAAAATGGATATTTGTTATCTGCAATAAATAAATTATTAAATACCGCGTGGACAAACCGTACTCCTTGACGAATTTCTAAAAAAAATCTTTCACACACACCTTATCCCGCCAATTACAAACACAACAAAAAAAGTATAAGCCAAATTGATCGAGCCGTTCTGAAATGATGCGCGTACAAACATTTTGGCAATAGATTTTTATTGTTATAGATAGATGGTGTCTATTAACCATAGTAAAAATTCTGCTTAATTAGGGTCCATATCATTATAAAACTTATTTCTTTAAAAATAACAAAAAGTAGGCGCATGTTTTGATGTATCTACAAAAAACGCATAAATTGAGTAGAATAAAAATATAGTTTTATTACAAGGACTATGAAAAATTATGTTTTGCCCAAGTAATGATGATTAATGAGTTAGAACTACGAAGGCGTCACATTAAGATGTTAAGGTATATTAGAGTTATTTGTAATTAATTCTAAAAACAGGTATAACTTTTGATTATGTCATATACACCGTGACATTCTAGTGGTTGTTATCCGCGGCAGAACGATGTACCTTAAGTAGTACTATCGAATCATACAAGTTATTTTTGACAAAAATTACAAAAAAAATTCGACCTTCTATACAAAACGGTCCGATCAGCTGACGACATTAGTATTCTGTCGCAGGAAACCAACCACTAAAATATCTTAGTGTATATACTTATTTATTTATTTAGACACAATAACAATTCACAAACCATGAAAGATACTTAAAATTAATCTTATACTTTAAACACACGTTAGCCTCGAACCTATAAAAATTGTGCACAACATTCACATTTATCACTGCTATTATCCACGTAGGGTTAATCAGAGACTATACAGGCAATGAGGACCGCAAAAGCAGTCCTCAGCCATAGTCTACTTATTATCAAATAGCGACTGCACATGTGCCCAGCGTGACAGGTAGTGAGCACGTCGCCGCTCTATGCTGCTGGATGTCCGTTAGTCGCCTTTTACGACACCCAAGGGAACGGTTAGTAGTTATCAAAACCCCTCAGGCCCCAAGCGGTCACATGCGACCGCACCTACAAAAACACACTTGACTTTGTACATCTTATGTATTTTTATCGCTAATTATAGCATAGTCTATGCTCGATTCTGTCAAATTTGACGTTGACAGTTAGTGTCAAAAAACTGTCAAAAAAATCCAAGACTGAGGGGTTAATAAATAATTAGTAGTGTTTCTTACAGCGCAAAAACAGTCACTTGGAAAATAAAGGCAGTATTTATTTTCGTCGATAATTATGGTGTCAGACCCCAAAAGTATGTGTTTTTCGATTATTATTAGTATTATTGTTTGTGCTCAGCGTGACAGGTGGTGAGCCTATCGCCGCTCTAGGCTGTTGTATGTATGTGCAGTCCTTAGTCCGTTAGTCGCCTTTTACGACACCCAATAGAAAAGAGGGGGTGCTAGTATTCTTTCGCGGCCACGCGACACGCTTTATGTATTAATTTCTATGAAAAATATCGGCTTTAAGAGGGTTTACGCATTTAGGCTTCCCATAGAAATTTCAAAGTTAAAATTTTATAAAACTAGTAAGCCAATTTTGATGACACTCGGCATGCTAAAGTAAAATATAGAAATCTAAACAGTTTGTTGAAAACATTTTAAAAAAAACGTTTATTTAACTGAGTTATTGTGATTTCAAACTTTCTATAGTGGACTTTAAATCGCAATAACTCAGCCAAATAAACGTTTATTAAAAATGTTTTAAACAAACTAGTTAGATCCCTGTATTTTACTATAGCATGCAAAGTTTCATTATAAATGGCTTATTGGTTTTAAAAAAATCATCTTGGAAGTTTGTACGGGAAACCGAAATGTGTAAACCCTCTTAAGCTTCTAAGTCTCTTTTTTATGTGTTATTATGTCATTCTACGTATTTTATACATAATAATTGAAATGGTATAAGTATTTCGCTAGTGACGTAACAATGAACGGGTCTCATGAACAAAATAACAATATAATATTACCAACGGACGGTTCTTGACTTAACGAGATTTACATACAAACGATTCTTAGATAAACAAATTATATTTGATTTGAAACGCTATCTTTTCCACATTGACTATTTACTTAACGAATTAATATTAGAGATGAATATTAAATATGTATTACATAATAATGTAGTACCACAGAATAACTAATGTTTAATGTAGTAAAAGTACCTAGTTGTTTTAGCCGTGTGGAATATCGGCTAAAAGACCGTGCCGCGTGGCGGTGAAACAATCTACCACCCCCTCTCTTCCTTATGGTGTCGTAAGAGGCGACTAACGGACTAAAGACTGCACATACATCTAACAACATGGAACGGCGATGGGCTCACCACCTGTCACGGTGAGCACATGTGTAGTCGCTATTTGGTGAAAAGTGGACTGACGGTTTCTGCGATCCTCAATGCCTAGTTTTTGACTAACCATTTGGAGATAATAGTCTTAATCTGTGTATTGATGTATTATTTTACAGTTATGCTGTCCCACTGCTGGACTTCGGGCTCCAACATAGAAATTCAGTTATCGTTACAGCTTGTGTGCACTAAGAATAAATCGGATGGATTGGCGTTTCTAAAGATCAATTATTATGTTATATGGAAACAAAATATCTAAAATAATCATTATAAAAAATTGGGATTGTTAATATTTGTAAAGAAAAAATCGACAATAATACGCATTTAGTCATATGACACTAAACGGAAATCAGACGCCGTGACGTCACGCCGTGCCAAATGTCATTTTATTGTTGTGACATTTCTATAGAACAAGCCTCGAACGAAACGGATGTTTGGCACGGCGTGACGTCATTTACTCAACATGGCGGTCTAAAGCGTTTTTGCGGTAAATTTAAATCGGAATATAAAAACGAAAAATAATATTGTAAATATTTTTTTGAAAAATAATGTATTCTTACGATAAAATAGGTAAACAGGCATCGTTTTAATATAATTTAGAAATTTAGTCCACTAGCCTATTGATCGTTATTATCATAAACCTTTACCTACCCTATGACCACGCTTGTTAAAGCTGTAAATATAATAAATAGGCTTACGATGGTAATGACAACATGGTTAAGACATTGTTAAGGACAGACTTTTAGAAAAGGGCTATTACACTGTACGCGATTACACCAATGACAAAAATGCATGGAATTAACTTTCCTATAATTTCCACACATTATTGTTCAAATGTGTCCGAGTATAACTTTTAGATTCACTTTTGTTTTTATCTTTTCTTTTATTATATAGTTATTTTTTTTATGATTGTGGATTGTATAATTTGTTAACGACATATTGTTTTATAAAATGTCCTTACTTCTATCCTACTATATATCATCACACTAGTATTATAAACGCGAAAGTTTGTGAGTGGAATAGATTTAGATGAAATTTGGCATACAGATAGTTTATAACCTGGATTAACACATAGGTTATTTTTTATACAGATATACCCACGAGAACGGGAACCACGCGGGTGAAACCGGGAGCGGCCTCTAGTATTATTATAAAGTTGTGGAGTTTCTTGCGCCCGTTCATCTCCACAGGGGTGTTTGCCTATATAGTAACCATAGTAGTAAAATTAAGTTTAGACCATTCAAAATACTTATTTTAAGTTTACTGAATAAAGAAATTATAATTTTGATTTTATTGATTTTGATGAATTTTGAAGAAGCAGGTAGAATCAAGAATCAATATTATTTATTTAGGTTAGGCCATGTTTAGGTTACAGCACGCATGAATGTCATTATGCCATCGGTTGGTAAGTCTATCTACGGGAGCCTTGTACTGAGAAGAACCGGCAGGAAACTTAGCAAGGATATTTCGTTTCTCCCTTTCTTTTACAGTGTCAATTAGAATTGAAAAATGCCCTCCCTAGAAAATGCCTGATTAGAATAGTTTGAGTTTATAAGGTGATGATGAAAATATTACATGTCATCATCATCTCATCATCGTCAAAAGCCTCTTACATTTATAAACGACTAGCGGCCGCTCGCGGTTTCACCCGCGTAGTTCCCGTTCACTTGGGAATATCGGGATAAAAAGTATTCAATGTGTTAATCCAGGTTATATATACTATCTGTATGCCAAATTTTATCTAAATCCACTTAGTAGACTTTACGTGAAAGAGTAACAAACATACACACTCACAAACTTCTGCCTTTATAATATTAGTGTGATGTGATAGTGTGAAGTGTGATAGTAGGAAGGATGATTCAAACTGTGTCCAATGGTGAGGCTGATGGAACATTTTGGCTTGTAAGGCTAATACGGCCTCACATAAAACACTATTTAAACATTATTTAGTTAATTAATGATTTGTACTTCCCACTTCAACCCGGCTGGAACACACTTTCACCGTCCTAACTTAAGTGGCTAAACGACGGAACAAGCTCTGTTAGTTGCGTCTTTGGCAGCTGTCAAAAATCAATGCTTAATGCAGGTAAATTAAATGTGTATAATTAACTAAATTAATCATATTTGCCCAGCAGTAGGACGTTTATAGTAAGATCATTTGATTTAATATGATATTATTGAATGAAACAACAACGTAAGTACTCCAACAGCTAGAATTCATTGTTGACCAATATTTGTATGTTTTAAGTTTGTCTTTTACTTGCACAGCAGCCCCATTTAGGATTTGTGGTTAGACAGAAGTGTTACACTACGTTACACAAACGTCATTTTGAATTTGATCAGAAGGGACAAACAGAGTGTTACTTAATATTGCTTAAATAGAGTTTATATCAATTTATAAGTTCCTTGTTTTATACAGGGTGGAAAAAAAAGACCGTGGTTGGAGGAAAAGTATGAGTTTTGATAAATTACCTGCTTTAGCCGGGAATCGAACCGCTGAAATGTGAAAAAAAACCATCCTGTATTTTATGATACCAACCGAACCGAAAGAGTCATTCATAAGGATCAATTTCTTTTAAACAACATAGTATCTTAGGACCAAGAAAAATAACGAAATACAACGAATTCAGTCGAAGAATACGTATGCACATACGTGAATGCGTGTATGTCAATATGCGTGTACGTAATTAGTCATTATGCGAATAATCCGTGAAAATGGGTCTCATTTTGAGCAATTCATAAGTTAAGTGAACTATTTTCTTCAGATAGGGAAGTACAGCTTTACAATGAAACATATATTTTTCTTGATATTTCTTTAAAATAAGATAACTATGTTGATTAGAAGAAATTGATCCTTATGAATGACTCTTTCGGTTGGTATCATAAAATACAAGATGGTTTTTTTTTACATTTCACTGGTTCGATGGATGGACTAGTTTCGCTCAACTTTCAAAAATCTTTAAATGCAGTTTTAATTATTTTTGAAAATAAAGGAATGTTTCATTTAAGTAAAATTTGCCAGCATCAATATTAAGGGCACTTTTCCTTAAACCACGGTCTTTTTTTTCACCCTGTTTATGTAAGGCCGTTATATTATTACAAAATGTCAACTGCCGTAAAGACAGACGGAAATATTAATTAAATTGTTAGTAGGTTTTTACAGACGAGATAATAAGTGATAATTATTAAAATATCTTTTATAAACAATTAATTCCACTTTTATTTACTATGTATTTTTACATTGTATTCTGTAGGTTTGTGTGTTTTTGTACAAAAGAGAATACTATGCACATCTTTCAATGATAGAAAATCTTTTTCTTTCTTTCTGTTTTATTAGAAGCCACATCGCAAGCCAGCATCTCAAAAACAGATAATTAAATAATACAAGCAAACTCAGTTTGTTTGCTCAAAGAAAAATGGGAGTGACGAGTTTACAAAAGCAATTCTTAAAGATTCATTGTTCTCGAATACGATTAGGCTTAATTGAGATACAAAATTGTGATGTGCTTAGCGAAATTAAAAATTATTACCCTGCTGTTTGGGTAATAATCGGCCACTAAATATTTTATAGCAAAATTAAAAGGGAAATGGTTTTCAGCCAAACATTTTCATTTGACAGATACTGTGAGAAACGTTTCCAATTTCACTTTTTTAATTAGTGTAAGTACCTACAGTTTTTATTAAATTAAATGGGGCTGACTGTGGTGATTACTTGAAGAGACAATTAAATAAGGCTCTGTTTCACAAATGAAACGCTTTTTAAGAACCCTCTAAACTTAAGGATAGAATTAATAATGTAAACGCGAGTATGTCGCATACATTTTTTTTTAAATGTGTTTAATTTTAAAGCTTTTAATGTTTTGTTTCTCCAATTTACAAATTGTGGTTAGGTTTACCTGAATATGTTTTACGACAAACGCATTTGGTCGGAAGTAACACGCGCTTCTCCTTAGTAAAGTAAAGTAAAGTCAAGTAACGTAACGTAACGTAAAGTAAAGTAAAGTAAAGCAAAGTAAAGTACAGCTTCTATACTATCTTACTCCAGGGCAAAGGCCTTAATCATTCAATTTCAAACGTTTATTGCAAGTCACAGGTTTACAAAGATGTTTCAAAATAAAATAGGTACAAGTGACGCCCTGCAAGGGCACAGCAACCATGAGGGACAACTATTGCCACATATTCATCACATATTAGCATTCAAACTTACAAGTTTAATTACTAAATTACTATATAATGTTATTGCACTGAACACAGTAAAAATCTTGGTTCTTGGCATATCAAGGATTTTAAAATAAAAATATAATAAGTTCCTATTTTTAAAGCTTTTCGCCGGAAAATTAACCTTATTAAATAAAATAAGTCTAAAGCAACAAGCTACTAAATTACTCTTAACATTTTTATTATAATAACATATCATGAAAATGAAACAAGTTTATACAACATAAAATTTTTACTTATAGCAAATATAAGGTTAACACAAATGCATAGCAGCGTAAACAAAAACTGAAGAAATATACAAAAAAATTACAACTAAAAGTAACTAGTAAAAATACTAAAAACCTAAAGTACTCATCAACCAATGGTTTTCTTATAACTAACTACCTTGAATGCATTTTAAGTTTTTTTTACTATTAGATATTAAAAGTAACTAGTACAAAGACTAAAACCCTAAAGTACTCATCAACCAATGGTTATCTTATAACTACCTTGAATGCATTTTAAGTTTCTTTTTAATAAAGTGATATTATACTATTTTATTGTAATAAGAGGGTTTACGCATTTCGGTTTCCCATACAAATTTCCAAGTAGATATTTTTAAAAACCAGTAAGCCAATTTTGATCAAATTCGGCATGCTGAAGTAAAATATAGAGATCTAAATAGTTTGTTGAAACATTTAAAAAAACGTGTATTTAGCTGAGTTATTACGATTTTAAACTTTAAATCGCAATAACTCAGCCAAATACACGTTGTTAAAAAATGTTTTCAACAAACTATTTAAATCCTTGTATTTTACTGTAGCATGCAAAGTTTCATAAAGCATGGCTCATTGGTCATTAAAAATTTCGACTTGGAAGATTGTATGGAAAACCGAAATGCGAAAAAACCGTCTTAATGTATTCTCTTAGAATAATAACGCTATAGAAACCAAGTTCGCGCGCCTATTTTGAAGCACATTAATTGAAGCCAGAAATGGCACCAAACGCCGGACCGCTCCGTAGTGTTCAATGTCACAGCGCGCCGAACGTGTCTCGCGAAAACAAAAAAAAAATGACGGTTTGTGCAGTTAAATTGTGTCACAACACATCTGAAAAACAAAAGAAGTGTAATAACATCACTTTTCACAGGTAAGCTTTCAGTATTTCATAGTATCTTGTAGTTAATTAGGTCAAAATATAAACGTACTGCAGTGTGATTCTCTAAGTTAAAGCCTCGGTAGCAGCGGGTGCCGCAGTGCTGTCTCTTTCATATTCATAGAATTGGAAAGAGACAGCAGATCACGGCCATGCGCGCACGTCACGCGCGTGTGAATCGGTTTAGTGCTTCATTTTTGACAGAGCGCTTGTATGAAGACTATCTTTCTATAGCGTTATTATTCTAAGTGTATTCTACATTTATAATTGAATTCAAGTATCGCTACGATTGATGGGTGTTGGCTTAATCACCATTCACCATGCTTGCCAAAATTAATTAATTTAAATGTAGCCTTCTTCTCCTGAAAATATTTTTTATACCCCGATTGTCACAATTGGCTACTTGACAGTTTTCGAAAACATATTTAAAAAATTACAAACGCTTATTTTATACCCCGTACAATATTTTCTTTCTTGAAAAAGCCTTTATATAACAGAAAAAAACATTTTTCTTTATTGATTTCAAAGTTCGCGCGAAAACGGTTGGTCACGTGACATTTTGCTCTGTGACGTCACATTTCAATAAATATAGAAACTTAACTTGAAACCTGACAGATAGTTTTTGATAATTTTGTGAAATGTGACGTCACATGAAGCTCAACATGGCCGCCCCTTGCCGCCCGTGTTTCGGGTCTTGTAATCCACAGATAAAAAATCGAAAATTTATTTTGTAAAAATAAAATATTTAAGTACCTACAAATTTTCTTAATAAAAAAAACTATTGGATAATTATCGTTAAATCATAAACTACCATTTCCGACATATTTCATATTTTATTGTTACAACTGTCAAATAGCCAATTATTAAGCTTGGGGTGCGGTTACCGTGGATAAACCTTTTGTCTTTGTAGAATATCTGCTGGGAATCCAACCAGGACCTCCCTGAGACGGGTCTCACACCGAATTCGTTAACCTCTAGACCACAATACATACAAACACTGTGACATAAAGTTTTAAACAGCGCTGAAAGAAAGATAGTTACAAAATAAAATAGAAAACGGATGAGCCAACACATTTACCTGGAAGATAGAGAAATAATAAAATATGAAACGTTACAACGCATTGTGCGAGCTCTGAGCTCAATATTAAGCCCTCCCGCGACACAGCAAATACTTTCCACACGACTAGTAGCTTTGTTTCTTTATAAATCTATACACAGTAGGTATGGGCGTTATTTAACGTAACCAGTTTCAGTAACAGGTTATGCAGCCTGTAACGGAATCACTAGTTTCGGCTTGAACAATGAACCGGTGATTTTTCGTAACCAGTTTCATAGAGCAACGACGTTATGCACAAAGCGCGTGTAACGCCGACCGGTGACAAATGTGACTGACACAAAAAAACGTAATGTAACAAAGAACAAAAAAACGTAATTAATGTAAAAATGTGTAAAAGGCTAGAAAGAACTATGAAAATTTGTTAATAATCAAAAGGTGTAAAAAGACAGAAACGATTCTTTATATAACTTTTAAAACCTTTAAGTGAAAATGTTTAAATACTCGTAACTGTATATTATTGTATTAATTTCAAATCATTGTATAGAATGAACTTTTAAATACAATTTATCCTTCCTACATAGTTAATGCAGTTAGTCCTAAACCTGGATAAAGTATGAAGGAAGTTCATTAGATCAATGCATAATTACTTCTACAATAATTATATTGATAGATAGATATAACGCTTTATTGTACACACAAAAATATAAAAATATATAAAACTTGTTTAAATTGTCACTAAGTTCCGATAATAACTAAATGACGGTAACTAGCTACAGCATACTCATGCATGTGGTGTCACTAGTCAGGCTGTTATTAGGTTAATCATTGTCAAATTACTTGTAAAAATCACTGGTTACGAAAAATCACTCGTTTCGAAACAGGTGACGACATCGGAATAACTGGTTACGTTTCGTTTCTTTAGAATCGCGCAACGACTCATATCTAATACACAGTGACAAAATGTATATTTAAAACCCGTATAAAGGATGTTTAGTATTAAAACTAAAATATAGATGTCGCTACTAGTAACTTCCTGTTTTGTCTAACAACTAATCAAGTGTAGACGCGGTGTTAATATCAATAATTAAAACCATATAGTGTATAAATGTATTTTGCGTACTGAAGTGTGTTTATACGAATAAACTGTGATTTTAAAAGTGACAGTGTGTTTTAGTTTGTCTCCATCAAGCTAGGACATACCCCAATATTTAACAAAGGAAATTTTAAGCAATAAATGTAAGTTACACTTTAAAGTACCGCAATGACAAAAATTTAAACATTTAACTAATTTAAGTAATTAATAGATTCTCTCTCCTCTTTTAATTTCAGTGCCCAATGGGGTCCATGATGTACTTACATTTACAATTACACCATTCGAAGCCCTCGTTACCTAACTCTCACCAAAGATCTCTAGAGAAGTGGGAGTGGCTGAAAATAAGCGCTGCCTGGGATCCTCTCCCTAGGTCAGCACATGCTGAGCTATTTCCAATTGTTTTGTTTGTTTTAATTTTGTGATTTGTTCATTATTTGTAATGCACTAAGAAGCAATAAACGTTTTTTCACTTACTTACTTACCAAAGCACTACTTACTAATATAATATGTCCCGAATAAGTCAAGAAGGTGTATATGTGGGATTAAGCCTTGAATTAGGCATAAATGTTAAAAAGTAGGTGTAGGTGTCCCACAAAGCCCCACCGGGAGGCTATTTGGGACACAGGACTCTATATTTTTTTGAATAGCCATTACTTTTTACAAAGCTTTTTTATCGGAAATGTGAAGCAGTAACTCTGCTTTACTTATAGAATAAAACACGTTATTATCAAACATACTATTAATGAGAAATTAACCTTTTTACCCAAAATTTGGCCTGAATAGCCCCACTTTACGGTACATGGTTGGCTATAAATATCGAGTATTGAGTATATCACAATTGAAAACATCTAGGAAATGACAAAGGGGTTGATGGTTATTGACGATAAGGTCGTGAATTGGAGCGCACTCACCCGGAATCCCTTATCAGGACTTGTGCCTAATAGCGTGACAAATTCCGTAGTGTCAGGGTCACTTAGATTGGCCAAAGATCGAGGCTGATACTCCTTCTGCGGTCTTAAAAATGATGGAGGAAATCTCCTGTGGAGAGACAATAAATTTATTTTATTTTATTTATTTATTACCAACATTACAAACATAACCTTGTCGCATAGCAGTGAAAGAATACTACCACCCCCTCTTTCCCTTGGGTGTCGTAAAAGGCGACTAACGGACTAAAGACTGCGCATACATCCAATAGCATAGAGCGGCGATGGGCTCACCACCTGTCATGCTGAGCACATGTGCAGTCGCTATTTGTTGAAAAGTTGACTGTGGTAGAGGTCTGCTTATGTGTACTATAAACTTACATTAGGTAAGGTCCTACAAAACCGATAAAATTCAGTTTGACTTTGTGATGAAGATCAACTAAACGGTATAAAATTTTTATTAGGTCATCAGTTTGACAGTATGTAGGCTATATACTTTACCTTATTGTTAATGTCGATTAATCCAAAGCACCATACATCACCACTACGAAAGAACTATCTATCTTATCTCAAACTGTCGGAACACGAAACAGGTACTATCACAGGTTGCTATAATGACGGACTTAGGCTAGACTTATTATAGTGGTACTAACCGTGTCGCGCAGCGGTGAAAGAATACTACCACCCCCTGTCTTCCCTTGGGTGTCGTAAAAGTCGACTAACGGACTAAAGACTGCACATACATCCAACAGCATAGAGCGGCGATGGGCTCACCACCTGTCACGCGGAGCACATGTGCTGTCGCAATTGGGCGAAAAGTGGACTATGATAGAGGTCTGCTTTTGCGGTCCTCATTGCCTAGTCTCTGACTAATCCTTAGGGAAAAGTGATTAGTCAGCCCCATTTCTCGTTTAATTATCATGACCAAACACGCGGTCAATAAGGTAAGGCCTTTCGTAATATTTTCACAGTTTACTGTTGTGTCGTTCCATAGAAATGTTACTAATGGGGGACTTAACATAAGGGGTTATAGACCGTTTGAGCTGTCCTCCATTGTTGTAAGAAATAAAGCATTGAGGCTCGTATAAGGGTGTTTTTTTACCATAACTGTGCTAGACGTAACTAAGCGGTGCGCGAGACAAAACCCACTAATGGGATTACTTCATTTTATACCACCTGAACGAGGCAAGCAAAACGAAGTTATGGAAAAGGACCCTTTTTAATTTAAGCATACCCGCTTTATACCAAGTTGGCATGCTCGTTTGCGTGGCCAAGAAGTATCTTGTTCTTCGTTCCTTGGCTAAGAACTTTCCCTAGTAAAAGTAAAGGACGAGCATGTGACAAATTTTCCCGCCACATATCTTACCAAGTTCATCTGTCCATATTATATCGACCATAACGTAAATACGAAAATAAATATTTGCCGAAATGTATACAGGATTCCATACCTTCGTCATTTTGAGTGAGGTATGCACTACAAACGGTGGATTCGAATATTTACGATGGCAGCAAATTCTCGGCGTCGGTATTCGGAGTATGTGCGGGGGTACGGTGAATCGAAATTTTAATATACCGCCATCTGTCGGCAACTTTCAGAATGCGTTGTGAGCATCTTTGCGGTGGGTTATAAGTGCATTTTATTCCATTCGGAGTTAGTCTGCGTCAGTGTCTCTGGTAGTACTATTATTTATTCTGTGCCTTAGTCCTATTCGCAGTCCCATTCAAAGTTAGTCTTATCGAAGTTGGTTTTATATTTACAAGGAGGCTGGGATGTTGGTATTCTATAATAATTTTTTAACAAACATTTAGACGGTGATTTTTTTTTATATAAGAAGTAGGCAAACGAGCAAGAGGCGGGTCACCTGATGGAGAGCAATCACCGCCGCCCATGGACACCCGCAAAACCAGAGGAGTCGCAGATGCGTTGCCGACCTTTAAGAAAGGAATAGGGTTAAGGAAGGAATAGGGATGGTGAAGGGGGGGGGGGGGAAGGAAACTCCGGAACACTTATTAACGCATAATCGACCAAGTTGCACTGGTCGTTATCACGGGCTGAGTGTAAGTAGTGATTAGCATAATTCTCCATCTAAATTATTGTTAATACTTTATTATTATTTTAGTAGAAGACAACCATTTGCAACAATGCATTTGGAATAGAGCGTGGCGAAGCGTACCCTAAACTGCTATCCGTTCTGTTGGGGCAATGATCATTGCGTCTAAATAGAGGAAGACACAATTGATCTGCTAAGATGTTGCAAATTGGACGGCAACTACATAACTGCGTCCGTGTTGCGCGTTTTCATCAACATCTAGGTGCATACAACGTTGTTACAGTCAAATAGTGTGTCTCTTTCAACATTATTTGCAAATAGTGATAGCGTAGATGTGGTAAGTAGAAGTGTAGGTGCAAGCAGTAACCAAATCTAAGAGTAACTTTATATGAATGAATGAAACAGACATCGCTATTTCATATTATTATTTATTTTTTCAAGATTTTGGCAAGGTAGCCTCATTAAAGACGTGGCTACACAACCAATCTTGAGTCCTCTATATTAGATAAGATATAGAGTATTTGTGCTTCTTAATTGCCCACATGACCTCCCACAATTAAACCCATATTATATTGTGGTACTTTTTGTGATAGTTGGAGGGGAAGTCTTTGGCAAACGTACTCTGACCAGAGAGCTGAGTGTAAGTTTGTAAATGCGCAAACGTCACTATCGCGTTTGAGTTAAGTTTTGACATATAGATCTTAATTCTAAGTAAATAAGATCGAGTATCAAAACTCTTAACACAAACGCGATAGTAACGTTTGCACATTTACAAACATACACTCAGCTCTCAGATCGGAGTACCCGTAGCAAAACAACGAGCGACGAGCATGGTGTGAAGAATGTTATAAGAGTACATTAAGCAAAACTGTGAGCCCATCGCCGTTCTATGCTGTTGGATGTATGTGGAGTCTTTAGTCCGTCATTAACCCTAGGGAAAACTCACACGGAGTGCTTGGTGGGTCTGATGGACCCGTTAGTAAAATATTATACTTATATATAATTTGTGACGTGACCTTCGCTCCAGTAGCAACTTCACTCTTCAAACCCCCGATCATCGTTCTGGCTTCGTCTCCAATTCTTTTACCCTATCTGCTATCCGTCTCTGAAACGCTCTGCCATTGCACATTCGTCGTGCCAAGAGTAAAATGGAGTTCAAAAGACTAGTGCGTGAGCATTATTTTAACGCGATCTTAATTGTCACACAAAGTATCTGATTTGTTGTATTTATATATGTATAAATATGTATTTATTTATGCTTAATATTTATGTATCATATTTATATAAGTAGTTTATAATATATGTTGTATTTATGTTTTGTATTAAGAAATTACTTATCTGTTTTTATTACTTTAACTGTTTTGTTCCATCACCTTACTTCTAGTCTCCCACATCCTTACCGGTTGACTGGTAGAGAATGCCATGTGGCGTTAAGTCCGCCTTTTGCAGTTTTTGTTTTGCAAAAAGATTAAATAAATAAATATACGACAGAAATTAAAATTTTTAGAATGCATTTTTTCTGTTATTTTTAATGATATATTTCCAAAATAAAACCATATATATACATATAATAAAAAGGTTCATTAATCAATCCAAAATGAAGATGCATTTTAAATTATAATTTTAGGTAACAAAAACAGCCGCGTGCTTGGTAGGGTTTCTCAGACACAAACGCACTTAAGAAACGTGCTACTCGGACGCGGGTGCTCTGAAGGTAGCAAGGTAGCAGGTGGTGCCAAAATGAGCCCTAGGTCTATATCGCGAAGCTACTCAGGGGCAGCCCACGCTGAATTTCTTATATAAATAAAATTTCGACCCCAAGGGTTAATATTAATATCTACAAAATACTTATTTTATCCTGACGTTTCGTTAAGAGTGTTTCATTTCAATATGTAGCTTTTGCGTAAACTTTAGCAAACAATAAAGACAAATAAAATAACATAAGATACAAAGCAAATGAAATCTAAGTGATCCCTGACTGACGTTAGATTATGAATATTGATCGACAATGATTACCAGCGTATTCAAGACTTTTCTAATAGGTGTAACATGTTTTTAATATTGATATTGATAGCTTAGTCAATTTTCTTCAGTATCAAATTTCAAGTAAAAGTCAATATAGTGAAAATATATTGAAAAAAATAGAGAGACGTTTTTCAACAGAAAAATAATTTAGCTCCCCGGACCAATGAACTTTTCAGACTTACCTCTCGCAGCTTCATATCTAACTCGAATTTCTTATAGCTGAATAACTTTCATAACTTCGGTGCAGCACCATTAGAGCATCATGAATAATGTACACGGTCTTCAATGAACGAGCTTATCTCTTTAATCTTGGTTTTAGACAAAAACAAACCATATAAACGCCAGAACATTCAGATTTGTGATACACACGTAACTACTGGAGATGTTAATTCTCTCTTATCGTTTAAACAGCTTACGTTTTATCTAAGAGTTTCGTATCTGTGCAGATAACGTTCTGAGGTACTCGTACTATCTAAGATAATATTTAGACAGATTGGGTTTTTCTTTTTACTATTCTTCTTATGTTATTGCTCTTTTGTTATTATTAATTTACGGATAAGCACCTGGCCTTCATCTCACCTGACCCAGATACTGCGACGGGGCTTTTAAAAGGCCCGAAAAAATTTTTTTGCTGTTTTTCCCAGTTTTTATAGTTCGTTTTAACTATCATATCCGAATATTACCACGATCGGAAAATTCAGTAACATCTGGGTTAGTGATGAAGACTTCTTTGCCCGGAACCATCGATACCACCATCAAACCAACACTGTGTTCACATAATGGTTGCACGAGCGAGATCGTTCCGTTAGAGTTTTTCACCTTCCGTAAGGAGGCAAACAAGCAGGAGGGTCACTTGGCGGAAAGTACCACCGCCGGCTATTTACACCCGCAATCCTGAAGAGTCGCAGTGCGATGCCGGCCTTGAGGTAGGAGTAGAATCTTTGAGGAAGGAGTAGGAATTGTGTAGGGGGAGGGGGGAGAGATGGGCTTCCGGTACTTTCACACACCGGACGAAACACAACAGCAATGAGTGCTATTGTTTCACGCCGATATTTCTTGACGGGGTGGTGTTACATCGGGCGAGCCGGCCCAACTCTACCACTAGCACCAACCCTGACCCTTGGTCACGTGTAGGGTCTTAAGGGTAGGGTTGCTAACTTTAAAAAAAATGAAGTATTTTAAAGTAAGATAAGAAAAATGAACAGTACTTACTTTAGAAAAATGTACAGTATTTCATTTTTTTAAAGATTTAAATATGGCTGCGATGCAACGCGCGGACAACGTTCGCAACTTTTTTACTTTTTAAACAGGTATAATTATGGTTCCTAGTGCACAGTGATACTAAAACAGTATTTTGAATACTTTATTTTTGTTCAACAGTAAAAAGTATAATGTTTTGAAAAACAGTATAATACTGTTTTTAATAGTATACTTAGTTAGCAACCCTACGTACGGGTAAACCTACGGACGTGACTGACTTTACCCCCGTGTACGAGAGTTGGTGTGCATAACAATAAAGTATTGAACTTCTTCCAAGATGAGTACAAACTAAAATCTTTTAATAGTAGTGAGATACTGATACAAAAGGATTAAAATTTTAAATGGTAAACACGGATTTCCACCCAATGACTCACAAATTAAACGCGTAGTATTCGTTTGCCAAAACTCTTCATTATTAATTGGTTTTAATGTTCCAAGCCTGTTTTTTTAAAGATTTTATTAATGTGCTGTAATTAATTGTAGGCAGTAATGTCTTTCCGTTATGTCATCAGCAATTTTTTTTAATGATAACGTAACGTTGAAAAAATCTCTGCATTTCTTGCGGCTGCGATGATCACTCCGCTACCGAGGTATTGGTTAGACCTGTCAAATTTTTTTAAAGATTATTATTAATGGACTCAGACCGAATTGGACGCCTTGAATAGAAGAGTCCGTTAAATGCTCACGACTTCCAGAATTCTACACCCGCACTCATCTGCTATGAGGCTGTACATCCCGCGGAGATGTGGGGGTCGCGGCTTTTTAAATGCCAAGGACCAACATAACCGTGAGGTGTGCAGTCTCAGGGATTATTTTCTTAACAGTGAGTGCGAGATGCATTTGGATACACTTTACCCCGCTCTTCTTAGCAACGAAAAACTGGCGCAAACCAGTGGTGCTAAGCACTTTCGATCGCAAGGACATATGAAAGAGCAAGGTGCTACACGGGCGCTACTATCGAGCTCTAACTGGGCCTAATGTAGATTTGCCTGCCTCGGTGAACTGGCTACGTTTCGGTGACCTCTTTGGGGAAACCTAAGGTTTTATCTGTGCCATTGAAGATAAAGTTATCAAGACGAATAACTAACGGAAATATATTATGAGAGACGGTACGGTGGACATCTGTCGGGCATGCCGCCGTCCAGGAGAATCACTCCGACTTATTATTTCCGGTTGTTCTCATCTCGCTAACGGAGAGAATTTGCACAGACACAACCAAGTAGCCAGAATATTTCACCAGCAACTTGCTCTTCGATATAGCCTTGTTGAATCAGAGGTGCCGTACTATAAGTACGCACCTGCGTCAAGCAACGCTCTACTGGGATCGCTCTATCATCACGTATAGAGGACTATTGTCGCTAATAAGCCTGATATCGTGGTGATCGAGCGATCTCAGCGCGGAGCAATATTGGTTGATATCACCATACCTCATGACGAGAACCTCGTGAAAGCCGAGAAAGACAAGCTCAGTAAGTACCTTGACTTGGCTTACGAGGTTGCCGCCATGTGAGATGTGGATTCAGCTATTTTTGTACCGATAGTCGTTTTGGCAGACGGTCTTATAGCTAAGAGCCTCGATCAACATATAGAGAGGCTCTTGCTAAAAGGTTGGGTCAAGGGTCAGATACAGAAAGATACGGCACGTATTGTCAGGAGGTTCCTCACTCTTCAGCCCTAACCACCGATAGCTTGGGTCTATCCCCGCTATCGGTGGCAACCTTTTTTTTTTTTTTTTTTTTTTACCCAGGGGAACTCTTTACGAGTACCGGGGCCTTGAAGAGGCACCCGGTTATGTGGGACTCGCCCGTCCGCCTTTCCACACCCACTGACAAGGAGAGAGGCTCCAGGTCAGCTGCCAGGACATTAAGTCCCGGCTGGGAGGGCGAGACGGAGGGGAATACCCACTAAACCCCTGGGGGCCCAACAATCCGAAGCTGAAAGCTGAGGTGGATGTCGCGGTACATGCCACTAGGGATTAACCCGCGACGGTCACCCCGTCGCCCGTGTGCCAACCTATGACCGCACGCGGTCACGCGCCGACACACGGGCAACCTCGCGCACGGCACAACACAAAACAGCGTGCCCACCCTCTATGGGCACGCACTCCTCCAAAAACAAGGACAAAGTCCTCCGCCCATTGAGCTTTCGGGGTGGTATATTAATATTCCCATGCTGAAGCTCAACCTCAATGAGATTACACAGTCCCCCGGGTCCGGAAAGGATAGTGTAACCCGACTATTTACAAATGTACAGTGTCCGTGCGTCCTGCGTCCACATACAACATAAAACATAGAACATAAAAACATAAAACATAGAACATGTATATATACACATATGTACAACTCAAAAGCCCACAAGGGGGCACGACCAGGTCCTCACAGCCGCTCAGAAGGAGCGACGAGTAGAATTCGGCGCCCAGAAGGGGCGCCAGGGATTGGCATAAAGCCCCTTGTCGCGCCAAGAGGCCTTACCCCAGGGTGCACCACGAGGAGGTTTCCAAATTTGCACCCCTGCCGGTGGCAACCTAGGTTAAGTTTTTTATAATATTTTATATTGTAAATATGTTTTTATATAAAATATTGTAAATAAAAATTTCTTAAGATGTATGTTTAAATAAAGTTGATAATAATAATAGGCGGTAACTTAATACAAATAGCTGTAGCAAATGTAGAAGAATTTGGAATTGGTTCTCGTGTAGACCAAGGGAGGGGATTGAAACTGTATCAACATTTAATTAAAAGTGGTTTGTCTGTGTTGCTAAAAAACATACACATACATATTTATGAAATTTAGCAATCTCTGTACAAAACTCTCAAGAAAACCATACACACTTATTATAAAGATAGGTATCTAATTAAAGATAAAAGGTTTAATCGGAAAGGGAAAACGTCCTTTTTCTTATTATTAGATTAAATAGCTCCTCTCCCCTTTGTAAGAAATTAAAAATGTCTGTATAGGACTGTTATGTCAGCGACCTAACATTATCAATGTTCAAGCGATCAGTATTTCATTGTTTGCTCACCGCAAAATGCTTGAAGTTTGTAAGGCGACCTCATAAAACTTTTTGTTTTGTTAGCTCACATAAAAGCTATGGTCCTAAATAAAGTCATTGTGAGATTCAGCTGTGTCTTGGGTAACGTCAGATGAGATAATTCATTTAGAATGTACACGCGAGAGAGAACTGAGGAAAGCTAACAATGGCACGTTGCTGTTGTGATTCGTTCGGTGAGGGAAACTACCGGAGGGACATTTTTCCCCCCTCCCCCTCTCACAATTCCTACTCCTTCATCAAAGATCTACTCCTTTCTCAAGGCCGCAGCGAAAATTTCAACAGACGCGATCGCGAAAGTTTGTAAGTATGGATGGATGTTACTCTTTCACGTAAAAACTACTGAATGGATTTGAATGAAATTCGGCATACAGATAGTTTATAACCTGGATTAACACATAGAATACTTTTTATCCCGATATTCCCACGGAAACGGGAACCACGAGGGTGAAACCGCGAGCGGCCGCTAGTCCCTCATGTTTGACTTTAACCGTGTCGCGCAGCGGCTAGTTTGTTATTCTGTGGTAGTGATGAATACACCAGAGAATACTACCACCCTCTCTCTTCCCTTGGGCGTCGTAAAAGGCGACTAACGGACTAAGGACTGCACATACACCTAACAGCTTAGAGCGGCGACGGTCTCACCACCTGTCACGCTAAGCACACGTGCAGTCGCTATTTGATGAAAAGTGGACTATGGCAGCGGACTGCTCTTGCTGTCCTCATTGCCTAGTCTCTGAATAACTCTTCGGGGAATAGTCATGATTAAATGTATGTATGTATGTACCTAATAGCGTAATGAAGGGACATGATACTTTGTCATTATCACAATCAATCTAAAGTGCAATTGAGTGATTAACTTACGTAAGTAATAAATCTTTGTTCCCGTAACAGTATCCAATTGAGACAATTATTGTTGTAAGTTATTAAGATTGCTAGGAAATGATATAGTTGTTGTAGCGATCCGACCCAAGCTTTCACACGCGTATAATTACGTCTGTCCCAATAATAGTCGTTTTCTGGTAGGTATCCCAAAAAAAATACGTACGTAGAGCGCAAGCGCAAGGATGTTATTAAAATGATTAAATAATATAATACTTTTTAGTTTTCGAGTTACTTATTTAGTTTTAGTTTTTAATCCATTATTATTATTGTTTTATTTTGTGTAGCGTCTCTGAAAAAAAAAATTACCTAACTTCCTTCCCCCGGTCCCACGGATCACATCATCATCATAAGCCTCCTACATCTTTGTATAAAAGATGATTCAAACAGCGTCCAATTGTGAGGTTTGGCATTTTCTTATGTGGCTTGTATTGTTTGTAAGGCCAATACGAGCGAATTGAGTACCTGGTGATGTTGGAGCAAGTGCAGCGCATACACTCATCACATTATCATTATAATTTTATTATTATACATAAATTGTTATTTATGTTTAATTGTTATATTTCTTTCACAACGAACCTCTTTGATCAGATGATCGAAGGCGGGTCCGCCTGTTTAATACCACACCTCAAAAATTCTTACGACTATAGGAATAACTTTTTATCACAGACATGTCAATTAATGCATGAAACGTAAAAACTCCTTGCTCAGGTATTTTTAGTGATATTCGATAAGAAATTTATCGCGCAGTTATCTGCTGACCTCACATTAAAAGTCAAGTAAATTTACCTACGCTTGACTCTAATCATTTAGTTGTTAAGTGCTGAGTTACTATCAATTATTGATTACAGGTCAATATTTGACAATATTTTTATCTGACATACTTAAATTTATTCATTTACCTAATAAATCATTCAGTGAAAAACACATCTCTTGGAGCTCGATTCGGTTTGCGATAAGGCGAGTCCTTTCGAGCGCTTCTCTCTCGCTCTCTCGACGGTACGACGGTACGGGACGGGTATAACAGCAAAGCGGCGCAAATAAGCGCATTTTATAGGTTTTAATAGTTTTTTTTGCCTATATAGACTTTATATGATTTAATGAATTAGCAGGTTCTCTGTAGTACTCAAAATAAATATTTACATATAAAAATTATGTTGAACATTAAAGAAAATATAAGAAATCATCCGTTTTAGACTTTTATTTGGCCTGTTTTCGGGATTTTTTATAATTAAGTAAAGTACATTTAATCGCGTAAAATTAGCATATTCCTTAGACAATATCCTTTAGTTAGCCGCTCGCGGTTTCACCCGCATAGTTACAGTTCCCGTTGGAATATCGGGATAAAAAGTATTCTATGTGTTAATCTAGGTTATAAACTATCTTTGTGCCGAATTTCATTCAAATCCATTTAGTAGTTTTTACGTGAAAGAGTAACAAACATCCATCCATACAAACCTACAAACTTTTGCGTTTATAATATTAGTAGGATTTTTTATAAGAGCGTCATTAATAATAAATACATAAACCATTTGATCTAGCAAAACAGTTTTGCCCGCATATCCTTGGTGACTCGCCTTAAACAACGTTCGAAACATCAGGTCACTGGATAGGTTTCCAAACATCTCGAGCTCCTCCATGCTTGGGAAGGAATGCAAAGTAGTAGTTGTAGTAAGATGTCAGTCATTAAAACCCATCAACGCGTATTTTTTATTTTTTATTATTACTAGCTTTCCCCACTTAGTGGAGAACTATATCTACTGTACTCATCATACCGTCTCTCGCTTGCATGCCTCTCGTACTTTCATTCATAATTCTCTATTACCATTTTTCATCTTTTACACCATTCGGGGTGGGATTCTTCTCTACTTTCCTATTTCTTACTATCGGTTTTTGCTTTATTTTATTGTTCTTCATTCTTAACACAGGGAAATGAATTTTTACGTAATTTTGGCACACATTTGGTAATGGCCCTATTTCCCCAAGTGCTCAAATGTTGATGATGATGAACAAATTAAACATACAAACAAAGGGCAACATAAAGCTGAGGCAGAACAGGATATGATCTTACGTGTGTGAAGTTGGTCCCGCTCGTTTCAATCTCCCCATACGAGTCACAGGTGACGGACGCACTGTCCGCAGCACGGCGACACCAACACGCAAACTTGTTTAAGAGTACATTTTCTATAAACAAATAGTACTTTTCAGTTATGGTAACATGGAAATATAACCCACTTGTATTACATGTGTCTTGCTACACTACCATATCATACTTTGACCTTGTATTTGAGAGTGCAGGCACACATAATCTATTTTTATTTTTAACCTCATAAAATTATATTTAAACGTCTAATAAAATATGTGCTCGAGTCATAACGGTCAGGGCATAACGGGATACTATATCGTCATATAAAAAGTAATTTAAAATAGAGAAGGAGTGTAATCATAACGAAGTAATGGTGAAGAAATCTTAGCCTGGACTGATGAAGAAGAATCAACACAAAGAAACAAGATTACGCGAGTAGTATTAGAGGTATCGCATGCATACCTTTCGAAATAACTGACCGACGTGTCGGCTGTAATCACAAGCGTATTCAAACAAAAATATACCTTTATTTCATACCACAGTATCTAAACATTTTCCATAGCGCTGGTGGTTTGGCATTGAAAAATCGTGCAAGAAGAGAATATGACCATGCCATTTCATTCAGGAGTGGTCACGAGCGTGTGAACACACTCACGATCAGTCACAAATGAAATTGATATACCACCTCCAAATTTTATAGTGATGAGTAAAAAAAAGAAAAGTATATATACTGTATCTATCCAATATACTGTGCCACTGCTGGGAAAAGAGCTTCATTGTTGAAACCAAGTCTTCGCTACAAACGATGGATATTTAGCTTAATCACCACTTAAAAAACTTCTACTAACCAACCAAACAAGCTTAACCTTTGGGAATCAAACCCTTACCTCTCTACATGATACTATAATAATCTAACCACAAAGCCATAGAAGCTGTTAAACTACCTATTATTTAAGAACCAGCTACCATTATTGTCTTTGATGTTTAGATTGACTTGTTTTGTTTTGCCAATTCCAATTACTTGAATGAAAATAATGAACATTTTGCACCTTTAAAGAGACTAGTGGACGCAGGTGGCAAATGAGCAATAGAAATGCTGGATAAACAGCCGCCGGAGTAAACAAAATAATTTGCATTCACTTTGCATAGTAATGGCATAGTTAGGATTGTCGAACTATGGTAATCATGGGCTCATTTAAATCTCAGCCAATGTTTGTAACCTATTAGACCAAATAGTGTAGTCACTTGCCAGAGAGAATCAAGGTTTCGTCATTGTTAATTGTTATGAAACATCTTTGTTGTTATACAAAATGTTTTGATATTAACGTTTTGATGACCTCCATGGTCGAGTGGTCGCTGGGTCTGGCGTAGCGCCATGTCTGAGGTCCCGGGTTCAATTCCCGGTCGAGTCAATTTAGAGAAAACCTGTTTTTCTAAATTGATTTCGGGTGTGTGTTGATGTATATTTATCCGTTATCTTACCATATTAACGAGTTTCAAAGGAATATTCATCTTGGTCTAGATAATCGGTGTGAGCGTAAACAAATTTAATTTTAATTAATTTTTTTAACGTTTCTCCTTAAAGTACTTCTGGTTTATTTATAAGTAAAGAGAGGCCTGGGTCACATGATGCATTTTATAAATCCTTACCAATAAATTCCTTAATTTAGAAATACCCATAATATTCCGTAAACTTCGTTAAGAAGACGAGTGACACGATGCTCTAATGCAAATTATTTATAAGCCAGACAATATATAAGTACATTAAGAGGGAGTAAAAGAATCTGAGACAAGCACTCAGTAGTAGAAAAAGACTGAAGTATAATAAGAATAACTCAGTAGAATGAAGTAGAGAGAGGAAGATTAAAAAGAATGATAAAAGAATGATAAATAAATAAATAAATAAATAAACTTTCCTACACTTACACCAATTATCTAGCCCAAGAGAAGCTTCGTTATGAAACTCGTTAAATGGTTACTAGACAACGGATAAACATACATAAAATACTTAAATACATACTTATTATAATAGAAAACACCCAGACCCGAGACAATTAGATAACAATAATTTCTAAATTGACCCGACCGGGGATCGAACCTGGGACCTCAGAGATGGCGACACCATGAAAACCGGTGTACAAACCACTCGACCAAGGAGGTCGTCATATTAGATTATGACTAAAACGCAAAGTGCTGCTCGAAAAAGCAATTTCGAAGATATAGAGAACTGGGTAGAAAGAGAACAATATTATACAGTAAGGAAAGAATGTATAAGTCCACGTAATCAACAGATATAGAGGAGATGTGAAAAGAAACATATACTTAGAGGAGATAAGGTCCTTAACACTAATACAGTTAATGAAATAACGTCTGTATGCTATGAGAAAAACTGTCCAATACAAGTTCCTTCGGGCCTAATATGATTAAACTACTAATTGACAAGTAAGTTATTGCTTCGCCATCGCAGCGACTGTTTTGTGTTGCCTAACACAATTAATTACTAACACACTATAGATAATTGGAATGTGTTTTTGTTTTTGCTTCACTTATTTAGTGATATAATTTTGGTCATCGCCAATATTGATTTGTGTTATATTAAACAGACTTTCCCGGAACCACATATTGTAAAGTTTTTTTGTTTTCAGCGTATCATTCTAGAAAATATAACAAAACGCGCATGTATTACAAAAAAATGGTAGATACAACCACAGTTGACCACCTCCTTGGTCGAGTGGTTTGTACACCGGTTTTCATGGTGTCGCCATCTCTGAGGGCCCGGGTTCGATCCCCGGTCGGGTCAATTTAGAAATTATTGTTTTTCTAAATTGTCTCGGGTCTGGGTGTTTTCTATGTATAATAAGCATGTATTTATGTATTTTAAGTATGTTTATCGGTTGTCTAGTAACCATTTAACGAGTTTCTTAGAAGCTTCTCTTGGGCTAGATAATTGGTGTAAGTGTAGGAAAGTTTATTTATTTATTTATTTTATTTAGTTAAACCACTAGGTTTAAACAGGTTAAGACGGCTTGCCCAGATTGCCGGAGAAAATAATTCAGAATTAAAAAAAAGAAGAAATTCTGAGGATCATTTTTTACAATTTTTTTTTTTTTATTGGCAACGGGTAAGCGCTTGGCCTTAAATGTATGCAAGTGGCTACTTTTCAATATATCATTTGAATATATAACAATGTATAGTTTTACAAACTTTACCGGCTAGTTAGTCCATCCTTATTCAAGTCCGTCACTTGACTCAGTGAGTCTGAATGCTGGCTATAACCCAAACAATATGGCCAACTGCACATTTATTGAATAATCTCTGCCGTCTTGTGGTTACATACGATCGCAGTACCTGTGGTCCCTGGTTTGATACCGGTTTCTGTTTTTGGTGATTTTGTTTTAAGTATACTGCCATCTTCAGCTTCATCGATGATGCCACTTATCATCAGGTAATGCCATATGTATTAGTTTAAATTCAAAATAATATTTTGTATTTTATGACCTGGTATCGACATATCTTTTTTTATATAACGTTGCTTCTGTGCGATGTGGTTTCTTGCGTCCGTTCTTTGCCACAGTTAAAAAATGACGTTTTAACCGCTTCTGTGGTATAGTGGCTAAGCCACCGTTTTTAGACCCAGAGGTCCCGGGTTCGATTCTCAGCGGGGGGTACATCTTTGTGTGCTCGGTTTGGTTGGGTAGGGCTGTTAAGTCTGCCTGGCTAGCTACCACCATCTTATCTAAGTCTGTCGCCATAACAACAGTGTTTATAGCATCTTTGTGTTCCGACAGTTTGAGATAAGATAGCCAGTTCCTCAGCGGTTAAGAATTCCGGGTGAAGCGCGCTTCCACCTTCGGCCTTATCGTCATTTACTATCAGGTGAGATGAAGGCCAAGCGCTTACCCATTTTGGATTTTAAAAAAAAATCAAAAAAATCCTGAATGGGTGGTAGGTTAAAAAGATTTGGACGATTCAAAGTACTTAATAATTGAGTTTATTGAATAAATATTTTGCGTATGAGTTTGAGTTTGAATGAAGGACAACAGCTTCCTCCTATCGAATATAAGAAGTCATATCAGCCATCCATACGAGAATGGTAGCCCACCTAAGTAAATTCTCCGTAATGTATCAAGTAACCCGTAAAACATCAACAGACTAAAACCCTATCGATGTTGTTCTAAGCTCTGAACATGACTTACATAAATCGAAGCTTAAACTTTACCGTGCTAAGCCAGATTAATTTATCCTGTTTTATCCAAGCTGTGACTTCATCCTTATCAGTTTTTTCTACAGTTGTCACTGTATCTTTATCATTGGTATTACCAATTGATGATTTCATCGTCTTATAACATTCGGTGAGGATAGCAAGATTATTGTATTTGTGTAGCACTTAACATTGACAAGTGCTCAAATATTTGATTGCAAATTGAAGTTTTGTTGTAGTGTTTGTTCAGAAGATGTTTTATGCTTTAAGCAATAGCTTCAAATATTTATAAAACGGTAATGACAGAAATAGTTTGAGAATAACGCGCAATTTTTATTGCGATCTATAATTTTTAATTTAGAGAAGTGTAAATCTTTAGTGTTAAAAACGAAAAAAAATTATTTTAATATTGTTTTAAATACACAATTCATTATGTACCTACCTTAAATATTATCAAAAACTTTTTAATAAAATACAATAATCTATATTGTTTTCTGAGGTTTAAGCGAGCACTACACATTGAAATGTAACACTTTTTTACAGAAATACTCGCGTTTAAATAGTTTTTTATATTATAATAATAATAATAAGATTTATTTATTTGTCACTTCACAAATTCAACAAACTTAACAAATGGCTGATACAATGCAGTAACTTAAACAAGGAGACTAGTCTACAAGGAGACTGGGACTGTCTGAGACTGTCTCCCTGTGACCACGGACCCTGTAAAGGATTCGCAACGTCAGGATAAAATAAAAAACTATGTAAATAGTAAATTAAACGCGAGTTAATCCGTAAAAAAGTGTTACACAGTAAAAATCGTATGTCACTAATGTAGGTACCTATGTTCCTGTATCACTTTAGAACGACTGCACTTGTTTGCTTATATTTTTTTGTTATGTTTCTTGTTGTGACAAGAAAATGTTTGTATGAAAAAAATATATTTGGAATTTACATTCTTTACGCAAAGTCGCGGGCGGGCTGCTAGTAAACGAATATCAATAAAACTGATAGCAATTGCTATTGCTAGTTTATCAAAATTTGCGTAGTTCGATAGTATTAGATCTAGATAGTACATGCAATCAAATCCTTTGCGCCACAAAAGATGTCACGTTGGCTTAGTAACATCCATAATAATTCTCTATTATTATTACCACAATATAAAAGTTATGCCATTGTTGCCATCAAGAAAGAATAGGTACCCATAAAATATCACGAGAAGGGAAATATAATACCAGTCTTTATTGACAACATCGAAAGCTATCTCGAGAGAAATTATTGTGTTAATAAAAATAATAGCCATCTTTCTTGGACACTTAAGATTATTCTTAGTACGCTATTTGTTTGGGATATAATATGTCGTTTATGAAGCTAACAGGGAAAGAAAATGTAGAAATTTTATTTACTTTTACTTATAATTATCGACATAAAGTTAGAGGTGTAGAATAGCGCGGCTGCTTAGAGAATACTATACCAACCTTTCTCTTCCCTTAGGTGTCGTAAAAGGCGACTAATGGATTCAAATACATGAACAACATGGAGCGACGATGAGCTTACCACTTATTATGCTGAGCACATCACATGTGCAGTTGTAATTTGATGAAACGTGGACTTTGGCAGTGGACTATTTTTGCGGTTCTCATTGCTTAGCCCTCTACATTTACTAACCCTTTGGAAATAATAGTCTCTTTATGTATGTTATAATTATCGTTGCAATCCCTCATTCCACGAGGTAGACCAGCGAAACTAGTCACTAAAATAGTGAGGTGTGTCTAACGTGACCTGACTCGCGATTGACAGATATTATGAAGTCAGTCAGGACACTTTCGCTTTTTTGCATCCTTCGTAAAATGATTAATGAGCTGTTTGTGACGCCTTTGATGGAGGTAGGTCAGCACCTGCCGCAATCGTGCCACCAAATGTGAAAGCTAAGCAAACTTCGTATTGGTGTGTTCACCGGGTGGGCGACCAAGATTACCTGTCATTCACAGTTGATGTCGTATGATGACAGTCAAACACCAAGATCACTAAGCTTCAGTATTTGTGCTAACATACCCTGCAATTTAGGATAAAATGTTTACTAGAAAAAAATGAACCAGTCTCAGGAAGCTCGAATGGAATTCGAACCCATTGCCTTTGCATTGCCGGTCCACTGCTCTAACCGCTCTGCTACCGAGACCCTAACCCCAGAAGACTCGTTGATTTTTTTCTAGTAGTTGATGAGTTACGCTGCAAGTTAGTGGTATTACGTCACTGTGAAGGTTTACCTCTTCTCACAGTCGAAAGAATTACTATTGCAAGTATTTAACAATCGATAAATACGTAATTGCTTATAAATATCTTTATTATTGAAATTTTACATTCACAATGCTATATAGTTAAAGGATAAAAACCGCTGGCTTGCAGCGTAAATCATCAACTATTAAAAAGTATTCAACGAGTCTTCTGGGGTCTCGCTAGTTTAGCGGTTAGAGCAGTGAACCGGTAATCCAAAGGTCATGAGTTCGAGTCCCATTCAAGCTTCCTGAGACTGGTTGATTTTTTTCTAGTAAACATTTCATCCTATATAACATTGTGAATGCAAAATTTCAATAATAAAGATACCATGTAATTTCACTAGATCTGAAACTTTTTAAACCGAAACACACTTTTGCTTAAAAACATAAGAGTGGTCGCTATCCACGATTATTTGATCAGCCCTTAAACGTCCCACTGCTAAGCACAGGCCTCCCCACATGATCAAATAAAAAAAATCAAAAATCAAAATATCTTTATTGATAACAGTTATCAACTAACTAAAGTTAGTAACTAACTACTCGTAGTTTTTACAATGTGTGGGCCTCTCTGTTAAGGTTGAAAAACCCTGTCGTAAAAGAGACCCCTTTCTAAACTGTAGGTATCTTAAAATGGCTTTAGTTATATAGGTAGGTAGGTACTTATAGATTATTGATTTATTAACTAAAGTACATGCTTTATAATAACACCATTGTTCTATAAATGTGTGAAAATAAATGAACTAAACTTGTGTAAAAGGCGACTAACGGACTAAAGACTGCACATACATCTAACAGCTTAGATCGGCGTTGGGCTCACCACCTGTCACGCTGAGCACATGTGCAGTCGCTATTTGGTGAAAAGTGGACTATGGCAGAGGACTGCTTATGCGGTCTATTATTGTAGTCTCTGACTAACCCTTCGGGGATAATAGTCGTGTTTATATGTATGAATGTAAGAAATGTAGATCTCATAGAAGTTCTCATAGATGTATTTTTGTTCTATAACTTGATCCAGTCGGAATACGAGCAGAATCTTACCACCAAGCCTTTTTCTACTTCATCATAAGCCTATAAGCGTCCCACTGCTGGGCACAAGCCTCCCACGTGGACAATAGCACGTGGGGATATTGGGCCATAACCCACCACGCTGGCCCAATGCGGGTTGGTAGGTTTTAACGACTGTCATCTTATGACAACAACCGGGACCAACGGCTTAACGTGCCTTCCGAAGCACGGATATATATCTTTATTATATTAATATCTTTTCTACTTCGCCGAATCGTATTTAACATTAATCTCTACCCCAAAGTTTCTCTTTTTCGGTGCGAAGTTAAGGTTTCGTCGCAAATAATAAAATGTAAAATAGTTAATTTCCCTCAACATCCGCGGCCTGTGTTCATAAATTTTTATTACGTCCAATTTATAAGGACAGCGGGAGCCGAAGGAATCGTCTGGCCGGTGTGCGTTGAACCTAAAAAGGCATTTCTTTTTACAGCGGGAGCGGCTACATTTCTAATTTTTGTCATATGAAAATATTAATTTACACTCGTTGAACGAAGCATATAAATCACTTGAAGCGTGCGACAATAAGTTTTTGACACAATAAACCTTAATTTAACTGAATAACCTGGCCAAACTCTTTGCGCTAACTCCCGGATCGATGACTGTAATGCACAACCACCCTCAATTCCTCACTGTGGCCACACAATGTCTGATATTAAAATCAGGCAGTGTGATGTCCGTGCGGAGCTGCAGTCAATCGATGTCCGGAAAGCTAACGGTCCTGATGGCATCCCAGCAATAGTCCTGAAAATGTGTGCAGCGGAGTTGTCCCCTGTGTTAACGCGTCTGTACCGTCTCTCGCTCTCTTCGGGTTGTGTGCCGGAATCTTGGAGAGAAGCTAATGCGCAACCGATCCCTAAAAAAGGAGATCGGTCAGATCCGTCTAATTACCGCCCTATAGCCGTAACTTCAGTGTTGTGTAAGATCCTAGAACGAATATTGAACAAACAGCTTATTCGATACCTAGAAGATCACTCCCTAATTCACGATCGTCAATATGGGTTTCGGCCAAAACGGTCAACGGGTGATCTTCTAGCGTACGTCACACATCTCTGGGGTGAGGCTATTGACAAGCGTGGCGAGTCACTAGCAGTTAGCCTTGACATAGCCAAGGCTTTTGATCGGGTCTGGCACAAAGCTCTTCTCTCCAAGCTCCCGGCATACGGTTTGCCCGCTCAGTTCTGTACCTGGATTGCTAGCTTCCTGCATGAGCGTAGAATCCCTGTCCTTTCGGATGGATGCACTTCGCGGTTTATATCAGTGAACGCTGGTGTTCCTCAGAGCTCCGTTCTATCCCCCACGCTGTTCCTTCTGCATATCAATGACATGCTTCCTCTTGGAAACATTCATTGCTATGCAGATGATAGCACAGTGCATGGGGGATATAACGGTCACCTAACGGCTGGGCGGGTAGACACCGAAGCGAACAAATCTTGTCATTGAGCTCGATCGGGTGTTGAACCTCATGGTGGAGTTCAATGCCAAGAAAACACAGGTGTGCGCGTTCACAGCGAAAAAGTCGCCATTCCTTTCCCTTCCCTCTCTTCAGGGTACATCTCTAGGCCTGCAGAGCAGTATTAACATGCTCGGTATGGATATCCGCTGCGATCTGAACCAAAAGGATTACATCGAAACCGTAATTAAAAATGCCTCACGTAAACTCGGTGTCCTGAACAAGGTGCGGCGATTCTTCACGCCTGATCAGTTGTGTCTATTATACAAGACACAGGTGCGGTCTTGCGTGGAGTATTGCTCTCACCTTTGGGACGGCTCCGCAAAGTATCTTCTCGATGCCTTGGACAGATTGCAGCGCCGCGCTGTGCGCATTATCGGCAATGCGGAGGTCACTAAAACTCTCGAGCCTTTGCAATTGCGTAGGGATATTGCGTCACTCAGCGTCTTTTACCGTTTATACCATGGCGAATGCTCTGAAGAACTCTTTGACCTCATCCCTCTTTCTCCCTTCCTCCATAGGAGTACGCGTTCTGCTCTCCGGAGTCAACAATTTACAGTTTCTAACATTCCATCACGCACAACGAAATTTGGTGACTCGTTTCTTTGCCGCACTTCCAAAAGATGGAATAGTCTACCAGCACACGTATTCCCTCCTACCTATGACATAGGGTCCTTCAAACGAGGCGTGAAGAAGCACTCTGTGGGCTGGCAGAGTGAGGGTGACTGATGCTATGTCTCTTACGCTGCACCAGTTGTACTCGCGCTTGGACTTCATTTCCACTTAACATCAGGTGGAGTGGAGTCATTTGCCGGGCTTAGCATAAAAAAAAAGAATATAAGAATCATCTCTGTGGTCTAAAGGCTAAGCTACCGGTTTCAGACCCTGAGGTCCCGCGTTGGATTCCCAGCAGGGGGCACATCTTTGTGTGCTCTGTTTGGTTGGTGGTAGGGCTGTTAAGTACGCCTGGCTAGCTACTACCATCATAACTAAGTATGTCGCCATAACAACGTTATAGCATTGTTGTGTTCCGACAGTTTAGAGATATGATAGCCAATTCCTCAGCGCGCTTCCACCCTCGGCCTTCTCGTCACTTACCATCAGGTGAGATGAAGACCAAGCGCTTGACAGTTGTTATATAAAAAAAATGAAAAGCTCATCGACCCAAGATCCTAAGATATTTTGTGCAACCACATCCGATCACTCTGCCTCCACAATGAAAATGACTGACTTAAGCTTGGCAATATCTTTGAGGGCGAAGAGCCTTAAATATTCTGGTTTCGTGTAGGCCGATTACAGATGCTAGCTAGCCAAGCGGACTTAACAGCCCTACCACCAACCAAACCGAGCACACAAAAATGTACCCCCCGCTGGGAATCGAACCCGGGAGCTCTGGGCCTGAAACCGCTAGATCAAAGAGACGATTAAACACGCTCACGTCTAATATCGTTATAGGACAATCCTTTGGGTTCATCACCAGTCACGCTATCTGTCTTTGACTAATTAAAGACTTGGCTATGAGGACCGCATAAGCAGAGTACAGACTGCCACAGTCAATCTTTGACCAAATAAACAAGTGAGCACATGTGCTTAACGTGACTGGTGGCGAGCCCATCACCCCTATATTCTGTTGGATGTATAATCACTAAGCAGTCTTTAGTCCGTTACTCGCCTCTTTCGACACCCAAGAAAAGATATGGGTTTGTAGTAGGTATTCTTTTGATAAAGAGTCTCCACCACGGGTGCGTATCATTTCATATAATGACAAATGAACTAATTTCAAAGAACATAACGTTTATTGGATATAATTTTTACTTGTTCTAAATACACTTCCTATAACAACATTACGTATATTATTCATTTGATATAATACTCATATTCTCTAACAACTTATGCTATAAAGTCAATTTGGTAGAATAATCATATTCTATAACTTCATTTGATATAATTTTTGCTAAAAAATAAGAATACCATTTTAACCCTAAATTGATTTCAAATATTGTCTTAAAAAGTTGATACTTGTGTTTTCGTTATGGTTGTGCTAAAAACGTCAGTGACAGAAACGAATCGCGGCAAAACCGACTCCACGTAGACTTGTCTGCCCTACGCTAGAGTGTAATTTAATCCCGCAGCGCCGTGACAGAAAACATGCCTGCTTGCATGCTGCATGTCTGTTTGCAGGCTGTTTGCCTGCTTGCATGCTACATGCCTGCTTGCATGCTGCATGCCTGCCTGCATGCTCCATACATGCCTGCATGCTGCATGCCTGCATGCTGCATGCCTGCATGCATGCTGCTTGCATGCTGCTTGCTTGCTTGCATACTGCTTGCTTGCATACTAGTTGCTTATTACATGAGTAATGTTTTATATCATTTGATTATTATATCAAATGTACATAAAGAATCTTAAATTATATTAAATGTTTATTATATTAAGTTAGTCGTTATATCAAATGAAATTATATTATCTGAACGTTAGACCATAAGTATTTATATCAAACATTACACACCCCTCCACCACACAGCACATCTAGTAAACGTTGTAGCTATTAAGACTAGAATAAATATTGCATCAAATATCGATTCTGACCAAGACAACGACGTTTATAAGCCGATTCTACCTATTATTACATGTATACAGAGTAATTGGTACATACATATATAATTACGGCTATTATCCACGAAGGGTTAGAGACTAGGCAATGAGGACAGCAAAGGCTGGCCTCTATCATAGTCCACTTTCATCAAATAGCGACTGCACATGTGCTCAGCTTGATAATCAATCACGACTATTATCTGAGTACACGTGCAGTCGCTATTTAGGTGAAAAGTGGACTGCTTTTTCTCATTGCCTAGTCTCTGACTAACCCTTCGGGGATAATAGTCATGATTATAATTATGTTTGTATGTGTGTTAAATTATTTATTGCTACGAGATCTTGCTTTTTTTTTAATTGGCAACGGGTAAGCGCTTGGCCTTCATCTCACCTGATGGTAAGTGATGTTAAGGCCGAAGGTGGAATCGCGCTTCACCCGGAATCCTCAACCACTGAGGAACTGGCTATCTTATCTCAAACTGCCGGAACACAACAATGCTATAAACATCGTTGTTATGGCGACAGACTTAGATAAGATGGTAGTAGCTAGCCAGGCGGACTTAACAGCCCTACCACCAACCAAACCGAGCACACAAAGATGTACCCCCCGCTGGGAATCCAACCCGGGACCTATAGGTCTGAAACAGGTAGCTTAGCCACTAGACCACACAGGCGTTTAAGCTACAATACAATGGCAGATGCACAGGCTTCAATTCCCAGGTCAGGCCTGGTTTGTCAGCACGAACCTGCGTTCGGCAAGCGTGTTGACTAAGCCAATACTTACCAAACTGTATACCGATGACGTAATTTTAATGATGATGGTTTTTATCCATGCAGTGATGTACTTAAGAGGATCCTGCACGAAATTGTGAAAATTTACGTATTTTTAAGTTAGGTACTTGTACTATGCGCTGAATTAGTTAAATACATTAAAGTAACTTAATATTAGCCTGATTATTGTACAGGGTCGTAGCCTTGTTGAAATTTGAAACAAATTCTTTAAACAATAACAAACAATACATAAATCTAATGACTCCTAAAAACTATTTTTTTCGACAACTTTCTTAATTTTACGCATGAAACAATAATTCTTACATGAAAATATTTGTATTGATACCCCTATTAAAAAAAAGTAAATTTTAATTTTTAACACAAGCGCGTGATGATTTTGTACATTTCGCAGAATAAAAACATTGCTCTAATCAAATTACTAGGTCTGAAACTTCAAAGCAGAATTGTTCTAATTTTAAATATTAATATGATTGTTTTGCTTTGAAGTTCATTAAGAGACTTATGTCAGTTTTTGCGATCGCGCAGCACCCCCTTATGCTAAAGCTAAAGCCCTCAGGGCTTTACTTTTTATTCGTATTTTATTTTTTTATGAATGTAATGAATGTAAATTAAAATTTAGGTACGTACTATGGCAACTCAGCAGTACTTACCTACACATTTGCGGCTTGTTTACTGTGTGTAAAAAAACCCATTAGTGTATAATTAGACCTGTACAACGTAGTCGAAAGACTCTACTATCGTTTTAATATTTAAATGTAACCCGTAATGTAATATGCAAATAAAGGTTATAGTTCGGATTGGAAAAGTTCAGAATAGCTACTTTTGAACAGATGGCAACAATTCTCACACTTTGATATCAAGCACGAGTTAAGTATTTGAAGTCACGGATGTCTATTTTATCATCAGCCTATAAACGTCTCAAACGACACATACTCAAAGTCTGCTTAATATTTATTTTTATCTAAGTAGTTTTATTATTTACATAGTATTTTATATTTTAACCGTGTAGCGGTGAATGAATACTACCACCCCTCTCTTTTCTTGGGCGTCGTAAAAGGCGACTAACGGACTAAAGATTGCACATACATCCAACAGCATAGAGCGACGATAGGCTCACCACCTGTCACGCTGAGCACATGTGCAGTCGCTATTTCGTGAAAAGTGGACTATGGTAGAGGACTGCTCTTGCTGTCCTCATTCCTAGTCTCTGACTAACCCTTCGCGGATAATAGTCGTGATTATATGTATGTACCTATGTATTTTATATTTCTAATAAATTTAACCAACATTATTATAATTATTAGTATAATAAAGGCTTATATACTAATTTACTTATTTTTTTTGTGTTGTGGTAATACAACGAAGTCACAGCATCAAGAATTCGCGAAAACAACAAAACTGGACGAATTAATTTAAAACAAGACTTGTTTGAAGGCGCGTCTCACTATTTCGAATAAATTATGTTAATTCATAAATAGAAGCATAATAGGCACATGAGTAAAGATTTCTTTACTCATGTTTATCATTTAGGGTACGTAGATTACGAAACGCTGGTAAATAATAAAATATCGTAAGATCGTTGTAATTTGTAATATTACGTAACGATATTTGTACTCGGTTTTAGTATAATATTAATTAGTTCTCGAAATGTCTCACTCTAGTAATTCTGTCCCACAGCTAGAAAAGGCGAAGGCCTCCATCTTTTTATTATTTTGTATTAGATTTGATTTAGATTGTCACACTTAGCAATAATCAATTTGACGACCTCCGTGGTCGAGTTAGTATCTACTCTGGGTCTGACGTCGCACCATCTCTGAGGTTCCGGGTTCAATTCCCAGTCAAGTCAATTTCAGGTCAATTTAGAGAAAATATGTCTGGGTGTTTTTTATATGTTTACGTATATTTATCCCGTTATCTTACCATATAAACGAGTTTCAAAAGAATACTCATCTTGGTCTAGATACCTAATCGGTTTGAGCGTAAACAAATTTAAAACAAAAAACAAGAAAGCTTCTACTTGCACATAAACACAATATGACATACATACATATATACCCAAAGGGTTAGTAAGAGACTAAGTAATGGGCACAGCAAAGGCATAGTCCACTCCATAGTCCACGTTTCTCCAAGTTACAACTGCACATGTGCTCAGCGTGATAGGTAGTGAGCCATCGCCGCTCTATGTTGGTGTAATTTATGTGCAGTCTTTAGTCCATTAGTCGCTTTTTATGAAATCTAAGGGAAGAGAGAGAGTAGCATTATTTTGATGAGATGCTACGTGGCACAGCTCGTACACAATATATGGTACTAATGTAGAGCGTTTTTTTGTGAATTTGGTTCTCAATTCATTCTAAATAAGGAAAAACTCAAAAACAGCAATTGAGAAGCACACAAAATAGGGCGAAATGTAAATGTTTGAATATAAAAGATAACATAAGATTAGGGTTAAGCGCGAGCTTAAATAACCTCATTTCAAATTCAAAACGTCTGTGTAATTGAAATGTTAAAACGGTGCTCGGCTGAAAAAAGAGGTTTCGCAAAATTTCATTATGAGCAAGGGCATTTCGACACTTCACTTATTATTTAGGAGTCCGTGTACTGTCTGTAGAATATTATACTACCTCGTATGAACGTAAAAACCTAATTTTTTGGCATAAGATTCTCTAATTCTATTTATGTCTTGGGGTTACACTGTAAATCAAGAGTAATACTAAACAATTATTCTATATAAATGAAATCACTGTATGTCTGTCCTCTAGGCGCTCCGAAATCATTGATCAGATTGTGATGAAAATTTGGTAGGCTGTTCTAGGGAGAGCCGCGAGGTTTCTCGCCTATAAAAACGTGACATGCCAACGCATGCCAGGAACAGCTAGTCTATACTATAATATATAATAGTATAAAATATAATAATAATAATATAAAGAGGAAAGATTTGATTGTTTGTTTGCATTGAATAGACTCCGAAACTTTGGAAAGCTACACTATGAATGGGTGCGCTTGTTACCGTGCTTGTTCCACGGTGTGGAGCGCTCTCCTTATTTTGGACTGCATCGGCTGCTTACCATCAGGCAGGATGTAGTCACTATGGCGGAAGAGAGGGGGTGGTAGTATTCTTTTACTGAGCTGCTACTCGACACGGCTAATAAATAAATACAATGACCGAAAATAAAAGAGAAAGGTAAAAGATTAAAATAAATATGAAGTCCCACTGTCATCTTTCAGCTTTTAGCAGTGGCAACTGCGAGTTGTGCCCTTCGTGCAACGAGAAGTGAGCGAGCTCGACAGCTCCGGCTACCTATCTGGACAATAGGCAGTGAACTACACCTGTTCACGGGGATACTCTCCCGAGACACTAGTCTTATGAGTACCGAATGAAGAGCGCGCTGCGGCGGGCACTAATTTGGCGTCAAGACCTAACGCAGATGGTCTCCTGCGCGAGTGTTCTACTGGCGCAGGGACGTCTGGTACTTTTTGCATAACCTAACGGTTGGTCTCGAGGTGCCAGTACAAATATAAACTTAGTGAAGTAAGGAGAGGGGATGTCATCTTTTAGAGCAGTATTACTTTAATCTTACTATGCAAAATCTTTTTTTCTATAGTACGAGTATCTCTATTGCTATGTTGCTTTCTTTTGGCATGCTAAAGCCAATGAATAATAAGCGCAAACTGGACTACGATCGCGCTTTACTCATTGCACCGTAAGATTAATTACCTTTTTCATTAGGACACCATGGTGGCACAACCAGTCGCTGACACTTACAAAATGTGTTCAGCTTTAGCGCAACCTAGCGATCACCGGATGAGATACCCTCCATCAGCAGTGGCGGAAAGGGCCCTACGATAAGAGATGACAGTTGACATACTTTCACTTGTATTTACTGATCATACATACTTACATACCTACTTAAATCAGGCTCGTTTCCCGAAGAGAGAAGAAGAAGAAGGCGGATACCACCGCTTTATATTAACTACGACCTCTGGACTGGACTGGACTTACTGGACAAACATTATTTAATTCAAACTATTTTAACGGGACCTAACACGTCATCAGTTCGCTTGTGACCACGGCCGCAGCATCGCGGCCGAAACGTCAAGCAGTAAGTAGATATGTACTTACTTACAAAAATTAATCGTGTTAGGTCCCGTTAAAATAGTTTTAATGCTATGCAACGCGATAGTTTAAACATTATTTAAGTTTCTTATAACAAAATTTTGGTTTCAGATACCTTGGACCGTATCTTCATAATGTAAGTTATCTCAATGCAGCACTTTTACACCAATTTTGATTTAATGTTTTATTCGTATATAAATTAGTTCGGTCTTTCATTTTAATATTTGTAACATCGCAATGGGAGTTAAAACTAAAATGTTGTGACAACACAAACGTAAAAGTACAAGGTTTTTTTTATAAATTTTCGATATTTTTCTTAACTAATAATGTAGATATTTTATGTTTTTCTATTATAGTAGCTCCACCTGTACACCAATTTGCGTCATATTTCCTATTACTCGGGTAAAAAGAAAGTTTTCTTCTCAGTATTTCACCTTTCGCCGCGATCGGAATCGGTAATTCTGCAAAATGAATGTTTAATTAACCGTCTCATTCAAAGTATTCATTAAAGAAATATGGAAGCAATTTATAGACTCGCCCAAAGGCTTTTTAGTAGGTTTGAATAAATAATCAGTCGAGTAAAGGGTTTGCTCCATAAAAAGCGTAGGGTATAAGCCTTAAAATAAAATATTGAATTTTTTATTGAATTTCGACCTCGAAGATAATATTGGTACAATATTTTCGGCTCTCTCATCTTGGAATTATATTTGAGATATTCTATTGGCATTCTCATATTGGGGTTTTTGTGATGTAGGTATGTTGTTTCTTTCTACGCAATTGATTGAGTAGGAACGTAATTTTATCGCTATTATTCATTTTGAGAACTAATTTTGTTATGTAGTATATGCATTTATCAACACTTGCACTGTGACAACACGTTACGCGCTGCGACATAGTGACGCACATTGGTTGACCCGTATTTACTTATAATAAGTTATATTGTATTAGCATAGAGCGAGGCATTCATTATTTAGCACTTCACGTGTGACAATAAACTTGTGAAACCAAGATGACTTTTATCTAACTCTCCACAACAACATCCCTCAAGACGCTACATAATACATGGCGACCCTGCCACCGAACTATGGAACCCTGAAGAATGAAGATAAATTTTTACTAATACCAAAACAGAAGAACAATAACTATTTTGAAGAGAGAAGCAATACCTTATAGAAGAATGATCATAACTACTATAGAAAATTCTGCAGTGAAGAAGAGAGAAGCGTACGGGTCAAGGATGGTGTCCAGAGTATAGCACGGCCCAGTTGGCGGTGTCCAGGGATTTCCCGGGCTAACGAGCGGTTCCAGTTGCTGCAACCAGCTTCGTGTCATGCGGCAACTACATCGATACAATAGGATGAGCAGTACGAAGACCACGTCCACCGAAGCATCCTCTACGCGACGCGCCACGCGCTCAGGTCATTTCACGGTTGTTAACCACATTTCATCGCGTGCAGTAAGTGAGAATATTAATTAGAATATAATTTAGAATATAATTTATTTTGTATTATGTCGCAAGCATTAATAGAATTACGGGATAAGTTAAAATATATAAGAGATTATCTTGTTAAAATCGGACACGAAAGAAGGCAAAAAGAAAATGCTCACGCTAAGTTAGAAGAAGCCAAGTCTTTGTACACAAATTTGGAGTATATTGTGTCACAGGTAAATAGTGAAATAAAGCTTTCTAAGACAGGTTCCGGAACGGTAGATTTATTAAATAATTTAGTAGAAGAAATACATAGTTATTATCGCAAAATTACTGAATTGGTAACAAAGTGTAGCACTAATATTTCTTTAAAAATGGCTAACGATTTCGATTTGAAAACTGCGATTTCCCTGTTACCTGTTATGACAGGCCAGGAACAAATTACGAAACAGTTGATAGATAGTATTTTACTATATAGTTCTATGATTTCATCCGACACTCAAGGCCAATTAATACAATTTGTATTAAAAACTAGACTTTCTGCTAGTGCCAAGCTAAGGTTAAAGTCAAATTACACTGATGTAGAGACCTTAGTGTGCGACATTAAAAAATATTTACTTCCCAAAAGGTCAGCTGATGCTATCCAATATCAGTTGTATAATGCTAAGCAAGGGCGTAGGTCAATAGAAAATTTTGGTTCTGAGTTAGAGGAGCTGTTTGTTAACCTAACTTTAGCTCAAGCTGATGAGGACGATTCCAAATTTGAGGTTCTGCGTCCAATGAACGAGAAGTCTGCCATTAAACGTTTTGCCGATGGCTTGACAAACCCAAGGCTAAGTACTATTATAGCCTCACGACAGTTCACATCACTGCCTGAAGCAATCAGGACAGCAGTAGACGAACAGGTGTCAGCATCCCAGTCTCAGGAGCAAGCGATGCATCTAAGACCAACAGGTAGGTACTATACAAATAACAACAGAAATAACAATTTTCAAAAATCAAATTATTGTTACTCAAATCAAAAACATAAGTTTAACTTTAATCGATCGCATCAAAATAGATATCATAATAATGTACAAAATAACGTAAATAAAGGCCAACGAACTTCAATGGTTAATTCTGCACATAGAAAGAATGTGCATTTTCAGCATTCGAGTGCCCTGACCCCGACGCGCTCACGCGCACCGCGCGTTCAGCATGCCGCGGGCGCCGAGCGCGGTGAACCAAGTTCAGGTATAATGTCCACTTCACGTAGTCACTTCAATGAAAATCAGTTTTTTCGATCCTAAATTGCGTCATTCTATTTATAGTTATAACAATTACTGCGTAGTTAATTGTAAGGTAGATAATAGTAGAGAAATTAGATTATTAGTAGATAGTGGAGCTAGTTTATGTGTAGTAAAATACGAATGGTTAGTTAAAAATACCGAATTATTGAATAACATTCATAAGCACGTTATTACTATCAAAGGTGTTAGCGGAATGTTAGAATCTGAGGGATACATTTATTTAAATTTATTTCTGAATGGAGTAGTATTTAATCAGAAGTTTTATGTATTTAAAAATTTGTCGTGTACCGCTGAAGGCATATTAGGCCAAAATTTTTTCAATAGGTACAACGCGATCATCAACTATAAAAATGCTACTTTAAGTTTAGATTACCAAGGTAAATCGGTAGTAATAGATATACAGGGTGTAGATAAATATTGTTTTACTATTCCACCACGGTGCGAAGTTATCAAACACATTCCCACTACGCTCTGTGAAGACTGTGTTATTTTGGCCAGTGAGATATCTCAAGGAGTTTTTTTAGCTGGAGTAGTTTCAAGACCGGCAAACGGATTAATTAAAATTAGAATATTGAACACTAGTGACACGGCAGTTGACATTAACTCGTCCGATATAGAAATTTATCAGTTAAATCAATTTGACTTGTGTTCCTTTGAAAGACGTGATATTTCTACGGATAGAGTAAAAACTTTATTTAAGGAGGATGCAAATCCTGGTCCACCCCTTCAATAGCTATGTGTGTTACATATCTGGATAGGTATTTTTGACCTGAATAAAAGTTACTATGGCGCCAAGTTCCAAATGTTAGTCCGTTCAGAGTTATTTTTTGTTTATATATTTATTCTTTATAAACATTGTAGTTTTAGCAGGAGCCACGCAATTATATTTACGTGCATTTCTGTACTACATACACGTTCTGTAAATACTGACATGCAGTTATCAATGAATCACAATCCATTTTATCCGTCTCACTCGCACTCATTATGACAATGAAACTGGTTACTGGCACGGACAGGACGGGCGGCGTCGGCGGGGTAGCTCGCAAGCGCAGGTAGTCGTTCGTCTGTATTAAGAGTGTGACTACGTCTTGTCTCTTTGTTTACCTATCAGTTTCTACTGGACCCCGGCTATCTTTTCGACTTTTTCGGTACCTGTTTAATTAACATTCGGCGTTACATAAGGATTATTGAAGTGCTTTTCGATTGGACTATTGTTTATTACTATGGAAGTTTCACGGAACTGTGTCATGTGTCGTAGAGGATTCTATCGCGGAAGATACCAGCGACATCTTTTAAATGATGAACTTCCAAGAGTGCGACCACAGCTTGCAACATATATTCAAGAAAATGCATTGTTAGAGGTAAATACCTACTTTAAAGATATATTCCTTTATGATATACATTATCGAACTAGAACTAGGGGGTAACTTGATGTGTGGCCGTCTTTACCTACAAAAAGAAAAAATGTTTTCAAAAAATATTGTTTAACGAGATGTTTCATGCTTTATTTACAATGTTATTGAGTTCCGACTGTTTTTTTTTGTATTATTTTTCGGCTATTGTAAGCACCAAGATCACGAGTAAACTGGAGAAACTGTGAGGCTAGGCTAGACTAGGCTAGGTTAGGTTACAAGCAGACATATCGGTCTGCATTCGTTTGCTTGCTAAGCACTGGTACACTACTAATATTCGCACTCTCACCACAAACTTGATCGCGAGACACTACACTAACAGTACGTATCTACAGAATATAACAGTAGCTATAGAAAATATGTTTATTAAGTATACTTTCTTTTACAGGTTGTATTTGACAACACCCGGAGTGTGTGCCATCGGTGTTGGCAAAGGGTTGAAAGTGCGGTCACACCGCCTCCTCCACAAGAAGCAATCGTCGAGCCACAAGCACTCTCAACTGCAATTCACGTTCCCGAGTATTCACGAGCATCAAACACTGCCAGGCACTGTATTTTCCTTAACTGTCGCAATGTCACTCGTCATAGAATACCAGAAGTCATAAAAGTACACACTTTTTGTGAACACAAGCTGTACATTCCTGATAGTGCTAGAGTATGTCAAGAACACCTAGAGAGTAACACCTGGGACGAATTACCTCAACACTGCAATGTCACCCATGACTTCAATGCAGCACAATTCAGTGATATCAATGACATTATGAGAAAAGCTGTACAAAGAGGTTCTAGATTAGATTTTAACACAAGAGGTGCAATGACTAATGAAGAAATGCACTTTTGGACCGGCCGTAGTTTTGAGCAATTCAATGAGATATTGGAACAAACTCCATCATTGAGTCAGACATGTAAACATCCTAGAACCGCTTTAGGTATTTATCTAACAAAGCTGCGAACCGGTGACTCAAATGAGAGGCTTGCGACTTTATTCAATATGTCGAGACAAAACCTTGAACGATTGATGGCCATAGCTCGTGAGGGTCTCACAAATGAGTACGTTGGTCGTCACTTAGGACTTGACCATATAAATAAAGATGACATTTTACGTCGAAACCTGACGATACCAAAGGCTTTATTTGGAAACACTGAAAATACAAAAGCAATCATAATATGCGACGGGACTTATGTCTATATACATAAAAGTGCTAACTTCGTATTCCAACGACAGTCGTACAGCTTGCACAAGTTTCAAAATCTTTTAAAACCGTTTCTATTAGTCACCACAGATGGCTATATAATTGACGTGACAGGGCCTTATGCTGCTACAAAAACAGACGCTAACATAATGAGGGATATAATGAATAATGGTGAACACCCGATTCACTGTCTCCTTGAAACCAATGACGTGTTTATTTTGGATCGAGGATTTAGGGACAGCTTGGACGATGTAGAAGCCTGTGGTTACGAATACCATGTTCCGCCTTCAAAGAATAGACACGAATCCCAACTTACCACTGACCAAGCCAACGAATCTCGGTTGGTCACTATTTGCCGCTGGGTAGTGGAAGTGGTTAACGGCAGGTTTAAACGCGATTTTAAACTGTTTCGCCAAAGATATTTTAACAATGCGTTGGCGCATATGTATGCTGACTTTAGGATAGCTGCCGCAATCACAAACCACTTTCATATACCCATCGAAGATAGTCAATATGCTGAAGCTTTTGTCACCGAAATCAGACAGAGGCTACATACACCTAATATTTTATACGATTATGTAGAACGGAAACGTTTAAACAGCAGAAGAGCTGATTTTACAAGAGTAGAAGCAAGCGATATTGATTTTCCGAGATTCAGTGAAGAACAAATCATTTTATTAGCTTTGGGAACCTACCAAATGAAGTTAGCGAGATCTTACTGCAGCGAACATCTGCAAAATGGAATGTATACAATAGAAGTATACCGAGAAGCTGCACTAGATGATTTACCTGATTTTGGCATTGATGGTGATGCTTGGCTCTTACGTGGTCGTATACAGTCGCGACACGTGAGAGCTAGAATGTACTACTGCTATTTATTGGTTCACGATAATAATATTCTGCAAAGATATTGTACCTGCATGACGGGACGACGTACAGTAGGAACCTGTGCGCATATTGTTTCAATAGTTTGGTATCTAGGATACGCCAGACACGAGGCGTTTGTAGGCCCAGCCTTATTTTTAAATGACGTCATTGTAGATCATGATCATTAATAAATAAATGTTTATTATTAAAATATATTATCTTTTATTTATAAAAAGCATGTGTTAACGATAAGGTCTGTTTATTGTCATTTTTGAAAAATAAAACATTTAACATTGTTTTTGAATCTTGTAAAACCACTATGTTTAAAAAAAGAATAACTCTGAACGGACTAACATTTAAACTTGGCGCCATAGTAACTTTTATTCAGGTCAAAAATACCTATCCAGCTATGTAACACACATAGCTATTGAAGGGGTGGACTAAATTTCATAGAAACCCTGGCATCCTCCTTTACTAGATCTTACATCCTACTTAAATAAAGAGGAACAGATCAGCATAGAAAACATATGCGCAAAGTACGCCGATGTATTTCATCTACCGGGAGATAAACTTTCAACGACAAACTTAATGGAACATTCAATTAAATTAAAGAGTGACTCTAGCCCAGTGTATGTCAAACCTTATCGCACGCCTCAAGCATTACGTAGTGAGGTAAATAAGCAAATCCAAGAAATGCTTGAAAATGACATCATTGAGGAGACCACGTCGGAGTGGTCGAGTCCTGTCTTGCTAGTCCCTAAGAAGGCAGATAAAACCGGCAATAAAAAATGGAGACTCGTCATCGATTATCGTCAATTAAACAATAGGGTTCAGGACGACAAGTTTCCATTGCCAAATATCTCAGAAATATTAGAATCACTTGCTGGTAACATCTATTTTTCTAAGTTAGATTTGTCCCAAAGTTATTACCAATTGGCATTAGATAAGAAATCGAGAAAGTACACTGCGTTTACGGTTGACAAAATGTATCAATTAAAACGTTGTCCAATGGGACTGAAGACGTCACCTAGTGTATTTTCAAGGTTAATGACAATCGCTATGGCGGGTCTTAACTATAAAAAATGTTTTATTTATTTAGATGACTGTATAGCAATAGGAAATTCTATGGAAAACCATAATAAAAACCTAATTAGCATCTTAGAACGGTTTCGAGAAGTAAATTTAAAACTAAATCCTTTAAAATGTGAGTTTTTACGCAAAGAAATTATGTATCTCGGTCATAAAATTACTTCCAATGGAATTTATCCTGATCCATCAAAAATAGATAAAATCAAAACATACCCCAAACCAACTAACGCTGACGAAGTAAAGAGATTTGTAGCATTTGCTAATTATTATAGGCGTTTTATATCTAGATTTGCAGATATAGCCTATCCATTAAACGAACTTTCAAAAAAAGATATTCCTTTCGTATGGACATCAGAATGCCAATTAGCGTTTCAAACTCTTAAAAATCATCTCATAAACCCACCAGTTTTAGATTATCCCGACTTTTCTCCTAACAACACTTTTATACTTAGTACGGACGCTTCAAAGATAGGGCTTGGCGCCGTATTGTCTAATAGTAATGGTAAAGTAGTAGCTTATGCGAGTCGTAACTTGAAGCCGGCCGAAACAAGATACCCTGTTATTAAGTTGGAGCTGTTGGCAATAGTATGGGCGATAAGACATTTTAGACCTTATCTGTATGGAAATAAATTTATAATTAAAACCGACCATAAGCCGCTAATTTATTTATTTGGTATGACTGATCCTTCAAGTCGATTAACAAAATTCAGACTTTATTTAGAAGAATATGACTTCGACATAGAGTACGTCCCGGGACGGCATAATGCAGCTGCAGACGCATTAAGTCGTTTACCGTTGTCTTCTTCAGATTTAAAAGAAATGAGAGAACATGTAGTATCGGTCATGACCAGAGCCCAAGTTCGTAAGCAATTCGATAAAAATAAAGACACCTGCACTGACTTGACGTCTGGAACCCCTGCTAATTTTAGGCCTGATCAACCTAAAGTTGTAGAGATTCTAAAACGACCAAAAGACAGCGTAGAATTAAAATTATGTACACAGTACAATGAGTTTAAAAGTGATAGCTTAATTAGTCATCAAGGAAATATAATTTATGTGCCACATATGTTAACTATGTATGTAATATCTCGATCGCTATCGACCGTAAGTGTGTTAGCGAGAGAATTACAGTCATTTTGCATAGAAGTAAATGTAAACGAGCTCGTTATTATAAAGAAGAAAAATCGTGAATATATTATAGAAACTTTAATAAGCGAAATGAAAAAGTTAAAAGGTTCGATTCCACGGTTACTTGTAATCAAAGACGTAGAGAGAGTAACCGACAGGGAAACTATGATAGTGATACTAAATGACTTCCATCTTTTACCTTCTAGTGGCCATGCCGGGGTAAATAGAATGTTAAATAACATTAAAAAATATTATTTTTGGCCAGGTATGAGCAATGACGTAATAGAATATGTTAAAAAATGTAAACCTTGTCAAATTCAGAAACATTCAAATAGAAATGTTAGAGAACCCTTAGTAGTGACGTCGACGGCTACTACAGCGTTCGAAAGAGTTAGTTTAGATTTAATGGGCCCCTTAGATACGGATAATTATAATTATAAGTACATTTTAACATTACAGTGCGATCTTACGAAATATGTTGAAGCGTACCCCTTAGAAAAGAAAGATACGGAATCTGTAGCTAGATCATTTGTAAATAATTTTATTTTACGCTATGGAGTTCCTAAAGAAATGTTGACTGATCGCGGAACGGAATTTATGTCTTTCGTCATGAGTGAAGTATGCAAACTTCTAAATATCAATAAACTTAACTCAACTGCATATCACCATGAAACTCTCGGTGGTTTAGAAAATACACATAAAAGTCTAGGAGCCTATCTTAGAATTCAATGCGAGAATAATAAGACCGATTGGAGTAGTTGGTTACCCTATTGGTGTTTTTCTTTTAACACCACGGTACACTCAGAGACACAATATACTCCCTTTGAATTAGTCTTTGGAAAAATGTGTAACTTACCTAGTAACTTACAAGGCTCCGTTGAACCGTTATACAATGATGATAACTATCCATTGCAATTAAAATATAGGCTTCAAAGAGCTCAGTGTGATGCTCGCAACAACTTATTAGAAAGTAAAAATCTTAGAAAAATAAGTTATGATAAGAAATCTTGTCCTGTATCGTATAAACCAGGAGACATGATTTTATTAAAAAATCAAATAGGCAATAAGTTAGATAGAATTTATACAGGACCCTATGTTGTAATTGAAGAATGTACACCTAATGTTAAGATTGTTAAGGATAATAAAGAATATTTAGTACATAAGAATATGACAAAGTTGTTTAATAGCTAATAAGTTAGACACTGTTTAGACGGAGATGAGTAATTAAATTAAAAAAAAAAATGTATTTTAGTTTAATTAGTGGTCAATCGATCTGCGTTATACATTTTTTTTCTTTTGTTAGCCGGGGGGTGTGACGGACTTAAGGAGGAGGTGTAGTATATGCATTTATCAACACTTGCACTGTGACAACACGTTACGCGCTGCGACATAGTGACGCACATTGGTTGACCCGTATTTACTTATAATAAGTTATATTGTATTAGCATAGAGCGAGGCATTCATTATTTAGCACTTCACGTGTGACAATAAACTTGTGAAACCAAGATGACTTTTATCTAACTCTCCACAACAACATCCCTCAAGACGCTACATAATACAGTTATATGAAAAGAGGAATAGAAAATGTCGGCCACCTGGAAAAGTGGAAAACGCTCCATATCGATTATATTGCATTAAACGCCAACCTTAGCATTGTCAATTATACACCGCTCGGCTTAATTTGACACCAATATTATATTTTATTTATTAGATTCATCAAAGTTTGTTAACATTGTTTCTACACAGATCATACGTAAACAGACAACTTAATGAAACAAACATTTACAGGTAAATACAACATGCATTTTAAGTCTACATTCAAAACAACAACAAAAAGTTCCTTTCCTAATTTATACAGAACTATACAAATAATCAACCGGGGAATTTTGCGTATGTGGGGGCTAATGCGTTTACCTACATAAAAACTAATCGAAGTACAACATTTTCTGTCATTTAGTGAAAATCAGCTTTAAATTCTTCTCTTAAGCACACACAGATGGTTTGGGGGTAAAAGTTGATCGCGTCCGTAGGTTTACCCTAGAGACCCTACACGTGACCCCTGGGTGGTGCTAAATGAGTGACACTGACTGAGTGGTAGAGCTGCGTTGCAGCACGCATTGGGCCGGCTCGACCGGCGTAATACCACCCTCTCACTAATATCCGGCGTAAAATAATAGCATCTGGTGCTGTTGTGTTTCGTCCTTCCAGTGAGGGTTCCTGAGGCTCTTTCCCCGCCCCATCCCCCTCACAATTCCTATTCCATCCTAAAACCTACTCCTTCCTTAAAGGCTGGCAACGCATCTGCGATTCCTCTAGTGTTGCGGGTGTCCATGGGCGGCGGAGATTACTCTCCATCAGGTGACCTGCCCGCTCGTTTGCTTCCTTCTATTTAAAAAAAAAACAGATGGTGCCATCAGCGTAAGTTCTCGGGTTTCCATACTAAATTTCAAGTCCAAATTTTTTTAAACTGATAAGTCAATTTTAATGAAACTTTGCATGCTAAAGTAAAAAAATAGGGATCTAAATAGTTTGTTAAAAACATTTTAAAAAAAAACGTTTATTTAGCTGAGTTATTGCGATTTAAAGTCCACTGTAGAAAGTTTAAAATCGCAATAACTCACTTAAATAAAGGTTTTTTTAAAAATGTTTTCAACTAACTATTTAGATCCCTGTATTTTACTTTAGCATGCCAAGTTTCATTATAATTGGCTTATCAGTTTTTAAAAATTTCAACTTGGAAGTTTGTATGGGAAACAAAATGCGTAAACCCTCTTAAGTAAATTCAAATAAACGCATTAGCCCCATTAGACGCAATTCCCCGATTGACATATACGCATTTAGACACAGTCAATTTTTATTCTATTTAGGGCGGATTCGACCAAACTGGAATAAGGTCTTATACCTAGATTAAACGCCAAATTTTTAATCTCGGAGTAAGTCTTATTCCAGTTTGGTCGAATCCACCCACATCAATCTATGTCGTCACAATGTGCTTCGTGACGATGCGATAGTAGTGACACAAAAATAACTTATACCTACTACAAATACATGGCGTAAAGCTCGATGGCCCAGCAGCTAATTCGTTTTGCTTGCGATTTTAGTTAAAGTTAATAAAAAGTTTTAAGGGAGTCCTGCACGAAATTGTGAAAATTTACGTATTTTTATGTCACTTGTACTATGCGCTGAATTAGTTAAATACGTTAAAAGAACTTATGTAAGTTAGCCTGAACATTACACAATCGTGGCCTTGTTGAAATTTGAAACAAATTCTTTAAACAATAACAAACAATATACATAAATCTAATGACTCCTAAAAACATTTTTTTCCACAACTTTCTTAATTTAACGCATGAAAGAATAATTCTTATATGAAGATATTTGTAATAATATTTCGCAGGGCACCCATCCCCTTCTTTAAAAAGTAAATTTTAATTTTTAACTCAAGCGCGTGATGGTTTTGCACATTTCGCAGAATAAAAACATTAAATTACTAAGGGTGGATTCGACCAAACTGGAATAAGACTTACTCCGAGATTAGCCTATACAAATTCAGCGTTTAATCTAGATATAAGACCTTATTCCAGTTTGGTCGAATCCACCCTAAGTCTGAAACTTCAAAGCAGAATTGTTCTAATTATAAATATCAATATGATTGATTTTGCTTTGAAGTTCATTAAGAGACTTATGTCAGTTTTTGCGACCGCGCGGCACCCCCTTAATTAGTATTTTGAAATGGATTAGTAACCGTGTCGCATAGCGGTGAAAGAATACCTACTACCACCCCCTCTTTTCATTTGGGTGTCGTAAAAGGCGACTAACGAAATAACCACAGCACAACATTCAACTGTATAGAGCGGCGATGGGCCCTCCACCTGTCACGCTGAGTACTTGTGCAGTCGCTATTTGGTGAAAAGTGGACTATGGCAGAGGACTGCTTTTGCTGTCCTCATTGTCTGGTCTCTGACTAACCCTTTGGGGATAATAATCGTGATCATGATGTATGTATGTATTTTTACAATATTATTATCACACCTACTGTCTTGGGAAAGAACGAGTCAACCTTAACACGGGTATTGCATTACCCTCTGGGATGACACAATATTAAGACTGTTTTAACGGGACCTAACACAATTAATTTTGTAAGTAAGTACATATCTACTAGTTCGCTTCATCGCTTGTGATCACGGCCGCAACATCGCGGCCGAAACGTCTAGCAGTAAGTAGATAATGTACTTACTTACAAAATTAATCGTGTTAGGTCCCGTTAAAACAGTTTTAATGCAATGCAACGCGATAGTTCAAAGCCGTATTTGACACAATATTGTTATATCGATATTATGAAATAAACCAATTTATTATTATAATTAGTACCATGTTGTGGATTAGATCGATTTCGCTTAACCACGTCCAATCGTATTCCATGATCGGAGCGTATTCCCAATTTTCATTAACAAACAATAACTGTTATCTGTTAGACAACCGCGGCCACCGCGTTATTTGCTACGTCCCATTTATTAATAAATGGTACCTACATAAATACAACGCAATAAACAGATGACATGTTAATTACTTGTCAAAATATTTCATGCAAATTTATTTAATTACAAATTTGAAATTATTTGTGTTGTTAATTTAGCTTCAGTCAGTAACTTTAAAGTAATTAAAGTATATAGTAAGGGTGTATTGTAATGTAACCGTGTCGCGAAGCGGTGAAGAATACTACCACCCCATTGGGTGTCGTAAAAGGCGACTAACGGACTAAAGACTGCACATACATCCAACAGCATAGCATGGCAGAGGACTGCTTTTCCGGTCCTCATTGCCTAGTCTCTGACTAACCCTTCGGGGATAATTGTCGTGATTATAGTATTTTTTTTTTTTTTATAAAAGAGGGAGGCAAACGAGCAGGCGGGTCACCTGATGGAGAGCAACCACCGCCGCCCATGGACACCCGCAAAACCAGAGGAATCGCAGACGCGTTGCCGGCCTTTAAGGGAGGAATAGGTTTAAGGAAGGAATAGGAATTGGGAGGAGGGGGCAAGGGCCTCCGGAACCCTCACTGGTCGGACGAAACACAACAGCACCAAGTGCCATTATTTCACGCCGAATATTAGTGAGAGGGTGGTATTACGCCGGGCGAGCCGGCCCAATGTGTGCTGCAACGCAGCGTGGCTCTACCACTCAGAAAGGATATAGTATATAGTAGGAAGAAGTGGTAGTATTCTTTATTATAATAACGATTTAATTTCTTAGATCGCAACCCAAACGCACAATCCACCACGCAGCAAATGTTTATACAGTTACATGCTCAAACAAATGGTATTAATATTATTTTGTTTGATTTTGTCATGTTGTTATTGTGTTAATATTTATTAATGTATGCCGTGCTAATATACAGATAAAAGCTGTACATAAGTACTAATATTGAACAGTAATATTTTATTTATTCATTTTAAAAATGTTTATGCATTTGTAATATTTGTTATATTTTGCGTTGATAACGCTCAAAACACTTTATTGAAACTTGAAAAAATGTTGACTACCTTTCCACCTTAATGTTAATTAAGTCAGAAACGTGATGAAAGGAATAAAATACTTTCATTCTATTAAGTCAAATGAGCTTAACTTGTTAATATTTAGATATTGAGTTCCGTCTTTGCAAAATAGCAGAGTGTATAACATTTAAGTTGTCTAAGTTTCCACGAAGAAATGGATCTAAAGGGAGTTTGTTAATTTTACAACAGAATCATCCTATTAGGTGTAGAGAAAGATGCAAAATAAATTAGCTGTTTAAAATTTTAATTGCCAAAGAAACCCATAAAAATCCGGCCAAGTGCAAGTCGGACTCACCAATGAAAGGTTCTGTAGCAGCAAGTAACATCATATAAAAGTTCTTGTAGTTCGTTGTAACTTTCGTAGGGTGACAAGAAAAACTCACTAAGTACAATTTTTGGGAAAATAACTTTTTTGCACTAAGTTTATTATTTTAACTTATCCGTTTGCAAGAAAAAGTCACTAAGAACATACTTCCCCATTTTTGCCATTTAAAACATTTAAATTGTCATTATCTACTACTATGAACAAAATTACAGGCAGGTAAAATTAATTATGTACTTAATGACATTGTGCTGGCAACGTAGTGAAGCTGGCAACTACCGCACGTCACTAATGTCAATGTCAGTATTATTCGTTTCGCGGCTTTTCGTTCGATACATAAGAGAAAAGTGAATAATAATAGAGAATTATTAATAAAAATAATTCAAGGGGTAAATTAATGGTTGATTTATCATTAGAAGAAGCTCAAAAACAGAATAATGAACTTGTAAATACTCGTACCTATTAAAGTTATAAAGTGTGTCAATTAAATTAAAGTTTGTCAGTTTTATTGCAACCAAAGTATACATAAACGTGTGTGATTCCTTCCAAAATTTTATAACAGCAAAATTACAACATTTTAATGATACATTAGTCCGCCTTTTCAAAATTAACAGTCACATGGCTTTTTACTTTAATACGCTATTCCCTTTTCGTTCTTAATTTCACGTACCTATGTCTTGCAGTGTTGTCAGCTGTGGAAGTTCTCTGACCTTCTTGCCAGCTTAGATAGCACCTTAAAACTTACACTCTCTTCCATTTTAAACATTAACTTCTACGACCGCTCTTGGACCCAAGCATCATTTCCAATATTTAGATTCGATGGCCTGGGTATCCGTAAAACTACTGACGTTTCCCTCCCGGCGTTCTTGTCCTCGGTCCATGCTTCCCTACCACTTATTAACAAAATACTGGAACGAACGTCAATTAATTCCTTTTTGATGCCTGCGTGGAATCCAGGTGGAATCGGCTTGTGTAATTGGCTGAAAGTCATCAAACCTGCGTGAGAGACGATTAGTTAAAACTCTCGAGAACAGCTTATAAAGCTTAAAGAACAACACAACCACACTTTCATGCCACACTTCTGGCGTTTTACCTCCGAGTACGACAGAATTATGTAGTTTCTGAAGAGCTGCGAGTACCGGTATTTCGCCTGCTTTCAGAAGCTCAGCCGTAATTCCGTCAGCACCCGATGTCTTGCTGTTCCTAAGCTGCTTGAGAGCCATACCAATCTTGTACAGACTGATGTCCGAGACATCTTTGCCCGTGTTCTGATCGTCCAGCCAACACCTCCTCCCAAAGGCTTTGGGACGGGCCCCTCTGCGAACTGTTGCGAAATAACATTATCAACAAGTCTTCTTGTTCTGCAGAGCGTGGCCGCTTTTTAGCTGTAGGCAGATGGGAGTCGGGTCTTTGGTTACAGGCTACCCTCATTGAACACGGGTACTTTGCTAGTCCGCAGTACTTTTCGCCTGGCCACTGCCCTGCGTCTTGGCGCCCCCAGTATCATCCACATCATTGTCGTTGTGGCGCACCGGGAGACACCCGCGGCCACCTCTGGCAGTCCTGTGCACGGAGCGCTGGCCGCATTGCCCGCCATCATTCTTTGAATGACATCATTCGTCTGTCACACGCACAGACCACGTCTGTGGTCACACGTCACAATTTGCTACCTTTGTCTGCAGCAAAAAAGGAGACCTTGTGAAACTGTGCAATGCTTGTCAAATACCAGAGGAACTAATTCAATGGTACAAAAGTTTGCCATCATCAAGTGGTGGCTCAGATTGCGTGCTTCATTTGATGATAGTGATGATGAGAGTGATGATAATTGAAATTAATAGTTGTTTTTTTGAGACATTTTTAATCTAATAACATTTTATAGTTTCATTTAATATCTGTACAGGAGATACCTACAGACAGGTAAAACTCCTTAAGTACATTTTTATTAATTACTAATAGAGTTGTGAACTTTTTTATAAAATTTATTTTCGGTTATGTAAGATATCCTTTATTTTATGATTATGAAAAATGATTATGATTATGATTTTAATAGTCACCACCATTTCAAAGATTTAGATGCAAACACTGAATTTTAATAACAAAATATGTTTAAATTCTCATTATCTCTCGTTAGCTCATAATGCAATTAATGAGTTTTACTTGTCACCCTACGCTTTGATCGATGTTTTAATAATAGTGTATTTTATTTAATTAATTATTTTATCAAGTATCAAAAAAAACTATTTACTAGATCTCGTTCAAACCAATTTTCGGTGAAAGTTTGCATGGTAATGTACATCATATATTTTTTTTAGTTTTATTGTTCTCCTAATTTAGAAGTTACAGGGGGAGGGACACACATTTTACCACTTTGGAAGTGTCTCTCGCGCAAATTATTCAGTGTAGAAAAAAATAATATTAGAAACCTCATTATCATTTTTGAACACCTATCCATAGATAGGTACCACGCGTATGGGTTTGATGAAAAAAAATTTTGTGTTTCAGTTCTAAGTATGGGGAACCCCCAAAATTTATTGTTTTTTTTCTATTTTTGTGTAAAAATCTTAATGCGGTTCACAGAATACATCTAAGTACTTACCAAGTTTCAACAGTATAGTTCTCATAGTTTCGGAAAAAAGTGGCTGTGACATACGGACGGACAGACAGACATGACGAATCCATAAGGGTTCCGTTTTTTGCCATTTGGCTACGGAACCCTAAAAATACTGATGATGTTGCAATCAGGGGGTTATTGTATGACTTCAACACACCGCAATAAGGCTGGTTTCACAGTCACGCGTTTGACCAGCGCCGGCCACACGCGCGCGCTTACAATTTTACACTAGATTGTAGTTGCGTTTCATAGTCATCACGCAGTTCAAACGCGCAACTACTATGTAGTGTAGCGCGCGCGTGTGGCCGGCGCTGGTCAAACGCGTGACTGTGAAACCAGCCTAACTCTCACGTACAAGTACATTGCTTTGCAAGTTGGCTCATTTAGAACAAATTTTACATACAAACATACATACATATAATCACGACTATTATCCCCGAAGGGTTAGTCAAAGACTAGGCAACGAGGACAGCAGAAGCAGTCCTCTACCATAGTAAACTTTTTTACCAAATAACGATTTCACATGTGCTCTGCGTGACAGGCACCGCCGCTCTATGCTGTTGGATGTATGTGCAGTCTTTAGTCCGTTAGTCGCCTTTTACGACACCCAAGGGAAGAGAGGGGGTGTATTCTTTCACCGCTACGCGACATGGTTATAATAACAAATTTTAAAATATTCAAAGTAGCGAAGCAATGTACTTCTACTTGAAAGGTATTGCGAAAGTTGTTGAAATTATCCAACAAGCCCCAAGGAATGCCGCATTCTCATTTTCGGGTGAACAAAAGTGACATAACCTCTGTATTAAAAGGCCTATTACATCTTGACTGTGATTTTTGCGTAAAATGGCCAATTTTGGCCAAAAAACGTTAACAATTATGACTTAATGAATAGTGTAAAATAGCTATTGGAATAGTGCATAGCGGCCTCGCTTTTTGTAAATTTTGCTTAACTTTTTAAAACTCAAAATTGCAGAGAAAGATTTTTATAAAGTTCGCGAAGGCACTTTTTGAGCTCATCGATTGAACTACTGTTCTAAACAAGTGAAATAAAAAAATTATAATGTTATCTCTTATATAGTCGAATAGTGCGTAGCGCCTTCGGAATTTTTAGATATCAATATAGATTTTATATAGGAAAAAAATCTTATTCTAAACCAAAAAACTTCGAAAATCGTTATAGTTAACTGTGAATATCTCCTATCTACGATAATATTATTGAGCAAAATTTATACCAGAGTAATTGTTACTTCATGAGGAATAAAGATTTTATAATGAATTTATTATCCTATTTCGATAAAAACGATAAATACAACTGCAAAATTACTACAAAATGCGACAATAGGCCTTTTAACGCAAAAATCACATTCGAGATGTAATAGGCCTCTTAACAGTATTATTTTTCACGTAGTGGTGAAAGAATAGATAATAACACCACCCTCTCTTCCCTTGGGTGTCGTACAAGGCGACTAACGGACTAAAGACTGCACATACATCCACCAGCATAGAGCGGTGATGGGCGCACCACCTGTCACGCTGAGCTCATGTGCAGTAGCTATTTGTTGTAAAATGGACTATGTTAGAGGACTGCTTTTGTAGCTGGGGAAATAAGCGTCGATTTTGGGCCAAACCTTGCACTTTTGTCTCGGAAGACGCCACTTGGCACGATTGTTCTCTGGGTCTTTTTGAGCTGATTAAGCCAAGTTGCCACGGAATTGCCCACTGCTGGTGGGCACTGCTGGGCACCAGGGGGGTAGGGGGGGGGGGGAATTATTAGTCTCCCGCGTTGCAGTCGGTGCATAATTCCTCTCCACTTATAGCTACTAGGACAAGTTTGGTATCGTTTTCGTATAATTTAAGGATGGGGAATCCATTTCTGGAACAAACTTTTAACCAGTTATAGTAAAAAAAAGAAAAAGTAACAAAAACGTGAAAAAGAAAAAAAATATATTTTTTTAAAATGAACCACATGGATTTTTGGCAAATAAAAAATATGATGATATAGCCTATTTAATTGTGAAAATAAAAAGTATTACTTTAAAGATGGCTTTTAAAAAAATGTTCGTCAAAAAAATTATTTTCATTACTTACGCAACCTTGATTTCACTTGTTCGATGGAATTTGACATGGGATGATTACACTCTCGCATTTAAATCTCACTATACCGAGAAGAACCGTCAAGAAACAAAAACGTTAAAAAAATATATTTTTGAAAATGTTCTACTACAGCGATACCACATGGATATTTGGTAAATAAAAAATATGATGTTATAGCCTATTAAATCATGGACCTCAAAAGTATTACTTGAATAAATGCTTCTAAATAAAAAGTTTGGTAGAAAACATTTTTTTGGTTGTTGTAATATCATTTTTTTTTTGAGGTTATTTACTAGGAAACACTACTAACTCGTTTGGCACGTGCCCATGGTGGAAGCCCCTCCCGATGGAAAGGTCTATTTGCATGTGTATATCTAGGTAAGTTTTGCTCTATCGAAAGCATTACTGAATTAAAACTATTTCAACGGGACCTAACACGATTTATTTTGTAAGTAAGTACATGTCTACTTACTGTTAGACGTTTCGGCCGCGATGCTGCGGCCGTGGTTACAAGCGTGGTCGTGTTAGCCCCTTCGTACACAAGGTTACGCAAATCTTCGATACTCGACGATTTTAGTCTCCAAGCGACAACCGCCATACAAATTGGAGTCCCGGCGGGACAAATGTCGGCGACGCGACTTGTGTACGAACCTCAATGGATTTGTATGGCGGTAGTCGCTTGGAGACTAAAAATGTCGAGTATCGAAGATTTGCGAAGCCTTGTGTACGAAGGGGCTTAGGTCCCGTAGTTTTAATGCAATGCAACGCGATAGCTTAAAGTCTGGCCTTACTGAACTCTGTATTTATTGTATCTATAGAATAACCATGATCAAGAGGTCCTCGATGAAAGAAATAAGATTAGTCGCAGTGGATTTATGCTCCATGTTGTTATCTAGCAATAATATGTTTAAATAGAAATACTAAAAGTGAATAAACAAGCGACTCGAAAACCTTTGCAAATACAGGTAAGATAGAGATAGGCCTGTAACTACCAACAGAGCACCTATCACCACTCTTGATCAGTGGCAAAATAAGCGATTCCTTCCAGGCGCAAGGAAAAACTCCATCCGATAAAGACTGTTAAAAATTAACGTATGGGGTAATGCCAAGCCTTTTCCGCAATTAGTGACTAAGAAAACCGAAATGCTTTCCGTTCCGGCGCTCTAAGTGGAGTCAAGTCTTTTTAAAGCCTTGTAAACTTCATCCGTAGTAAACAACAAAAAGCTAAGATAGTCACAACAACAGGCAACCGCTGGAGAATGAGGTGATGGATCCGACTTATTGAAGACTGATGCAAAATAATCAGCGAAAAGATTTCAAATATCCGGCCTTCCGATAGAATCGATGTATATTTACCGTTGCGCTTGCGCTACCGTGTATAAAGCATAGGAAGAAGACCTTTTTCTGAGGAGTTTGAACGTTAAAACATCACGGGGGTTATTATTGTACTTCCGCATACTAACACGATATTCATTTCTTTCTTTAAGGGACCTTACTAAAAACGTCTTGAAACGTATTTCAGGATCAAACTCCTTATCATGCTATAAAATACCTCCAGCATCTCATCAACAGACCACCAACCACAAAGTAACTCCTTCCAATTAATAGTGTGCAAATCTTTAATAACACTGGTATGACTATACCTTGCCGGCCTTGCGAAAACAAAATCTGGCGTCATTATTGGGTGATAAAGTGTCATTACATATGTAAGGGATAGAAAAGCTCATTGGAGGGTGCAGCGGGTCCACGATAGACAAGGGATCAGGAATGCCTGCAATATCGGCGACTGCTATGTTGCACAAAATTAAACTCAAGATTTTCCATTGAGCTATGCAATTATAATACTGTTTAAAATTATCAAGGAAGAGAAAATCTGTTAACATATTGTGTAGTTCGCTGTTCGAGTAACCAAGTAAAAGATCATTACACGCTCTCGCAATCCATGACATAGGTACTGCCTAAATTTAAGTTACCCACTATGAGCGTATCGCCAACCAGTGCATTTATAAAACACGGTTACAATTGTCTTTATAGTGTTTCAAAATATGTTTTTGAATAGGAGGTGGCAGGTATAGGTACACCGCAAAATGTTCCACCTCGCGGAATCGGCCCTGTCACTCCCGACACACACCCACAAGTCCTCACAGTCAGATTCGCATGAATAAAGTCGTACTGAGTCAAGTCGTTTAGTGGCAGCGATAAATACCCCTTCGCCATTCTTTGAAGGATGGAACCCACTGCTTTGGCGATCACGTTGTATCTAATCAGAATCAGAAACGCCGTCATTCAACCACGTTTCAGTCAAGAATTACAAGTTATATTATTAAAAATATTGCCAGTCTTTGTTCGCAAACCTCTTACTTATCTTATTTTTAACCGACTTCAAAAAAGGAGGAGGTTCTCAATTCTTAACCGACTTCAAAAAAGGAGGAGGTTCTCAATTCGGCTGTATGTTTTTTTTATGTTTGTTACCTCAGAACTCAGTCATTTATACACCAATTTAGAAAATTCTTTTTTTATTTGAAAGGATATACTTCCAGATTGGTCCCATTTATATAAAAATCTGGTTCTGATGATAAAATCCTCAGGAATTGAGGGAGTTCCCTCAAATATTGTAGGCATACCTATAGCGATTTTGGTATTTTCAGCAAGAAGTCAAGAATTTGCATTCAGAATGTATCATTTGATGAAGTAGAACTGATGAAGAAGACCACAGAATGTCATTGGAACTCCTCAATGATAAGTATTTCACGGGTAGCGATAAGATATCTCGATTAAGATAGTTAAGCGACTATGACGAAGCAAAAGAAGGCAGGTACCGGAACTCAGTTCTGATTGTGCAATCCTTGAGGAATTGAGGGAACTTCTCAAATATTGTAGGCATATCTATAGCGATTTTGGTATTTTCGGCCATAGGTCAAATTAATATTGTAAATGCGAAAGCGTGTTTGTTTGTTTGTCCGTCTCTCACTTGCGCATCGACCTGATTTTGCACATAGATAGAGAGCTGAAGAACAAAAGTGACAGAAGCCACTTTTTATCACTCCTTCCGAAACATTTCTATTAGGATTTAAAAATACACTATTCACACTATTAATTCTTTCACTTCTTGTCTAAATTCTTCTTAACATCTTTATGCCGATGACTTACAAATTTACTCTCAGGCCTCGGCTGAGAACCTCTCAGAAGCGATTGAGCAGATCAATGGTGACTTGGCTACGATCTACGACTGGAGCAAGTCAAAAACGTCCCTCTAGTTTGCCTAACGGTGAACCCTAGTATCTCGCAAGTCATCATCGTAGGGGGTCTATACAGCGTTCACGAGTAAATCCGGGTAACTTGCCGTCTGTTTTGGATGTTGATTTCCTACTTTGTGATAGACGTTTCTCGTTTTCTTCGCTTGTCGCATTTAAACGGCGCTGTCTCATACAAGTAGCGCGTATTGTAGGTTTACCAATATTCGCTTTCGATAAATAGATCGGAACGATTCACTAAAAAGCTAGAAATAAACAAAAATTTTAACAAAAAGAAAAACCGACTCCAAGAAAGTTTACTGAAATAAATGCACTAAAACGTAAAAAATAATTGAGTAGTTTAGTTTATTCAATTTACTTGCAATATTAACCTTTATTTTACTCAATCTTATAATCTTAAAAAATATTTTTGGAGTCGGTGCCAGCTTCATACGACAATGTAGCAATACCATATTCACCAATGAACACGACAATTGTTAAATGCTAATTAAACATATTTACAAATAAAAACGACAATGGGGTTAAACGGCAGCAAGGCCGACCCAGACGAAGGTTGAGAGATGAGCTTGATGCTTACGCGAAGGATTGGCCAACACACGTAAAAGACCGCGAATACTGGAAGGGGGGGGGGGAGGGGGGAGGCCTTTTTTGCCCAGCAATGGGACAATATGGGCTAATATAATAATAATATAGTATGCCTTTTAATGTTTATATTTACCTTGACTGGCACCGACTCCAAAAATATTTTTTAAGATTATAAGATTGAGTAAAATAAAGGATAATATTGCAAGTAAATTGAACAAACTAAACTACTCAATTATTTTTGGAGTCGGTTTTTCTTTTTGTTAAAATTTTTGTTTATGGTAATAAACAATTATGTCAATACAAGCCTTTTAGTGAAAAAAAATAACCTTAGCGCACTGTTACGAGAGTCTCGATGCGTACATAAATGGATTCCTCGTTATTCCGCAAAAAAATGTTTCCGTAGCGTACGATAAATTTATACTTAGCTCCCTGGCAGTGCGACGAGTCGCCGCATGCAACAATTAAGTTTCCAGAGTCAGATGCTCTGTTACATAGACTGGGATCTTCTAGTTGCCACCGATACCCTTAACCGACTTCAAAAAAGGAGGCGGTTCTCAATTCGGCTGTATGTTTTTTTATTATTTTTTTTATGTTTGTTACCTCAGAACTCAGTCATTTAAACACCGATTTAGAAAATTCTTTTTTTATTTGAAAGGATATTCTTCCAGATTGGTCCCATTTATATCAAAATCCAGTTCTGATGATGGAATCCTCAGGAATTGAGGAAACTCCCCAAATATTGTAAGCATACCTATAGCGATTTTGGTAATGTATCATTTGATGAAGTAGAACACAGAATGTCATTGGAACTCCTCAATGATAAGTATTTCACGGGTGGCGATAAGATATCTCGATTAAGATAGTTAAGCGACTATGACGAAGCAAAAGAAGGCAGGTACCGGAACTCAGTTCTGATTGTGCAATCCTTGAGGAATTGAGGGAGCTCCTCAAATATTGTAGGCATATCTATAGCGATTTTGGTATTTTCGGCCATAGGTCAAATTAATATTGTAAATGCGAAAGCGTGTTTTTTTGTTTGTCCCTCTCTCACTTGCGCATCGACCTGATTTTGCACATAGATAGCTGAAGAACAAAAGTGACAGAAGCCACTTTTTATCACTCCTTCCGAAACATTTCTATTAGGATTTAAAAATACACTATTCACACTATTAATTCTGTCACTTCTTGTCTAAATTCTGCATAACATCTTTATGCCGATGATCTACAAATTTACTCTCAGGCCTCGGCTGAGAACCACTCAGAAGCGATTGAGCAGATCAATGGTGACTTGGCTACGATCTACGACTAGAGCAAGTCAAAAACGTCCCTCTAGTTTGCCTAACGGTGAACCCTAGTAACTCGCAAGTCATCATTGTAGGGGGTCTATACAGCGTTCACGAGTAAATCCGGGTAACTTGCCGTCTGTTTTGGATGTTGATTTCCTACTTTGTGATAGGCGTTTCTCGTTTTCTTCGCTTGTCGCATTTAAACGGCGCTGTCTCATACAAGTAGCGCGTATTGTAGGTTTACCAATATTCGCTTTCGATAAATAGATCGGAACGATTCACTAAAAAGCTAGAAATAAACAAAAATTTTAACAAAAAGAAAAACCGACTCCAAGAAAGTTTACTGAAATAAATGCACTAAAACGTAAAAAATAATTGAGTAGTTTAGTTTATTCAATTTACTTGCAATATTAACCTTTATTTTACTCAATCTTATAATCTTAAAAAATATTTTTGGAGTCGGTGCCAGCTTCATACGACAATGTAGCAATACCATATTCACCAATGAACACGACAATTGTTAAATGCTAATTAAACATATTTACAAATAAAAACGACAATGGGGTTAAACGGCAGCAAGGCCGACCCAGACGAAGGTTGAGAGATGAGCTTGATGCTTACGCGAAGGATTGGCCAACACACGTAAAAGACCGCGAATACTGGAAGGGGGGGGGGGAGGGGGTAGGCCTTTTTTGCCCAGCAATGGGACAATATGGGCTAATATAATAATAATATAGTATGCCTTTTAATGTTTATATTTACCTTGACTGGCACCGACTCCAAAAATATTTTTTAAGATTATAAGATTGAGTAAAATAAAGGATAATATTGCAAGTAAATTGAACAAACTAAACTACTCAATTATTTTTGGAGTCGGTTTTTCTTTTTGTTAAAATTTTTGTTTATGGTAATAAACAATTATGTCAATACAAGCCTTTTAGTGAAAAAAAATAACCTTAGCGCACTGTTACGAGAGTCTCGATGCGTACATAAATGGATTCCTCGTTATTCCGCAAAATAATGTTTCCGTAGCGTACGATAAATTTATACTTAGCTCCCTGGCAGTGCGACGAGTCGCCGCATGCAACAATTAAGTTTCCAGAGTCAGATGCTCTGTTACATAGACTGGGATCTTCTAGTTGCCACCGATACCCTTAACCGACTTCAAAAAAGGAGGCGGTTCTCAATTCGGCTGTATGTTTTTTTATTATTTTTTTTATGTTTGTTACCTCAGAACTCAGTCATTTAAACACCGATTTAGAAAATTCTTTTTTTATTTGAAAGGATATTCTTCCAGATTGGTCCCATTTATATCAAAATCCAGTTCTGATGATGGAATCCTCAGGAATTGAGGAAACTCCCCAAATATTGTAAGCATACCTATAGCGATTTTGGTAATGTATCATTTGATGAAGTAGAACACAGAATGTCATTGGAACTCCTCAATGATAAGTATTTCACGGGTGGCGATAAGATATCTCGATTAAGATAGTTAAGCGACTATGACGAAGCAAAAGAAGGCAGGTACCGGAACTCAGTTCTGATTGTGCAATCCTTGAGGAATTGAGGGAACTCCTCAAATATTGTAGGCATATCTATAGCGATTTTGGTATTTTCGGCCATAGGTCAAATTAATATTGTAAATGCGAAAGCGTGTTTTTTTGTTTGTCCCTCTCTCACTTGCGCATCGACCTGATTTTGCACATAGATAGCTGAAGAACAAAAGTGACAGAAGCCACTTTTTATCACTCCTTCCGAAACATTTCTATTAGGATTTAAAAATACACTATTCACACTATTAATTCTGTCACTTCTTGTCTAAATTCTGCATAACATCTTTATGCCGATGATCTACAAATTTACTCTCAGGCCTCGGCTGAGAACCACTCAGAAGCGATTGAGCAGATCAATGGTGACTTGGCTACGATCTACGACTAGAGCAAGTCAAAAACGTCCCTCTAGTTTGCCTAACGGTGAACCCTAGTAACTCGCAAGTCATCATTGTAGGGGGTCTATACAGCGTTCACGAGTAAATCCGGGTAACTTGCCGTCTGTTTTGGATGTTGATTTCCTACTTTGTGATAGGCGTTTCTCGTTTTCTTCGCTTGTCGCATTTAAACGGCGCTGTCTCATACAAGTAGCGCGTATTGTAGGTTTACCAATATTCGCTTTCGATAAATAGATCGGAACGATTCACTAAAAAGCTAGAAATAAACAAAAATTTTAACAAAAAGAAAAACCGACTCCAAAAAAGTTTACTGAAATAAATGCACTAAAACGTAAAAAATAATTGAGTAGTTTAGTTTGTTCAATTTACTTGCAATATTAACCTTTATTTTACTCAATCTTATAATCTTAAAAAATATTTTTGGAGTCGGTGCAAGCTTCATACGACAATGTAGCAATACCATATTCACTAATGAACACGACAACTGTTAAAGGCTAATTAAACATATTTACAACTAAAAACGACAATGGGGTTAAACGGCAGCAAGGCCGACCCAGACGGAGGTTGAGAGATGAGCTTGATGCTTACGCGAAGGATTGGCCAACACACGTAAAATACCGCGAATACTGGAAGGGGGGGGGGAGGGGGGAGGCCTTTGCCCAGCAATGGGACAATATGGGCTAATATAATAATAATATAGTATGCCTTTTAATGTTTATATTTACCTTGACTGGCACTGACTCAAAAAATATTTTTTAACATTATAAGATTGAGTAAAATAAAGGTTAATATTGCAAGTAAATTGAACAAACTAAACTACTCAATTATTTTTTACGTTTTAGTGCATTTATTTCAGTAAACTTTTTTGGAGTCGGTTTTTCTTTTTGTTAAACATTGAAAATTTGCCGCCGACTCGAGACCGCCGGTCGTGCCATGTCATTCTAAGAGGGGATGGTACAAATAAGACCAAACTTGGAAGTCTGTTTGGTCCACATTACCCCTCGCTGATAAAGCATGTTTGGAACTGATAAGATGCAAGTGCAAGGTGACCTGTGGAAATAACAGATGCAACTGTGCCAAAAGACAAATAAAGTGTACAGATTTGTGCGGGTGCGGCGGTTCATGTATAAGTATAATACATGAGGAGCAATCTTAATTTTGCAAATAAAATATTAATTTACCTATGTCTGAAAGAGCTAACTGAATAAGCTTTTACAAAATAACTATAGGGCAATTGAAAAAAGTGACTTTACTATCGAGTTTCTTGATGGTTCTTCTCGGTATATGCATTCCTAACACGGTGGTAACTTCTGTTTACAAATATAATTTCATATTGACGATTTATTGCGAAAGTGTAATCATCCCATGTCAAATTCCGTCGAACAAGTGAAATCAAGATTGCGTAAGTAAGGAAACTATTTTTTAAAGAACATTTACTTTAAAAGCAATAAGTCGAGAAATACTTTTTAGGTTCATAATTAAATAGGCTATATCATCATATTTTTTATTTACCAAAAATGCTGTAGTAGAGCATTTTCAAAAAAAAATATTTTTCATTTTTACGTTTTTGTTAATTTTTCTTTTTTTTACTATAACACGTTAAAAAGTTTGTTCCAGAAATGGATTCCCCATCCTTAAATTATACGAAAACGATACCAAACTTGCCCTAGTAGCTATAAGTGGAGAGGAACTATGCACCGACTGCAACGCGGGAGACAAATAATTCCCCCCCCCCCCCTGGTGCCCACCAGTAGGGGCAATTCCTTGGCTACCTGGCTAAATCAGCTCAGAATGACCTACAGAACAATCGTGCCAAGTGGTGTCTTCCGAGACAAAAGTGCAAGGTTTAGTCGCTTATTTCCCCTACTTTTGCTGTCCTCATTGCCTAGTCTCTGACTAACCCGTCGGGGATAATAGTCGTGATTACTTACACGTATGTATGATTTTAAACCGCGCATAACCTCTTTATTAACAATATTTTTTCACGACGTACCCTCTGTCTCTGTTTTGTTTCATTTGTGTTACGATTATAGAAGCGCAACTTATTTCCATTTGTTTACGAATACATCATTGAGCGATGAACTTTCAAACATAATACTTTTCAGCTTGACTGATTATGTTATATTTTGTGGTTTATAGACAGATTTGAGAGTGTTACAACCTGTAAAATGAGTGTTGAGCGCTATTTCTTTTAAACCTTTCGAACACGTAAAACACACAAAAACGAAAATTTGTATGGCAATACAGCAGCGCCTCCTAGTGACAAACAAAAGCAATTTTAGTGTACAATAAGTGAAAGAAGTCTCACTAAAAAGTGTATGTAGCGATAATATATAAGACAGCCGGAAATAAACTCCTGTTCCATACATTAAAGTCGAATAGTGTTTGTAGTATTGTATGGAAAAGCGGATTTTTTGGAATTTTAAAGGGATGGCCTACCAAATGACCTGTAGATCCTTCGTTTATCACCTGCTTGATTTGTATGAAACAGAATAATATTTAAAAATAAATTTACGTGTTTGACTATTATCGTTTATAACAAAACTACATTTAGCGGACGGTTGCTATATTTGTGCGAGTGACATTATTTAATTCTCACACTATTATATCAATTAGTACGTGTGAGACCTGTTTTCAAAGTCGCCGCGCGCCAGTGACAAATTTTTTTAAACAAATTCTCGAATTTAAATTATGTACAAACGCCAGCAGGTCAAACTATCCAACTGTCAATTTTTATCTCATCAATGTTAGTTCTTATAGACTAGTCTTAAAGTTCAAAATTAAATGAAGAGAAATTGACATTTTGTAGTAGTTTTTTCTATTAATTTTCCATCCAATAACAACTGAATGAAATTCAACATTTTGGTGGCATCTATATTGCCATTAAGAGCCATCGCACACATGCTACTTTTAGCATCGGCGATCGGCGATTTTGCGACTGTATCGATGCTGCATCACGTTTTGGCGACTCTCTGCATTCGATCGCAGTATTGGAATCACGCGTTTTAACGATTCAGCATCGCGATTTCGCAACTTCATGCGTTCGGACGCGAAATCGCGCGTTTTAGCGACTGCTCCGATGCTCGATGCAAAATCTGGCGCAGCACTGACTACCAAATCGATGCGACCTTCATCTGAATGTCTGCGGAGTGTAGCGTTCAGACGCTGTGTCGAGCTTCCGAAAAGCGATGCAATCGCCGCGTTTGGCGTTTTTAAATGTGCGGTGTGGAATGTGTGGTCGCTGCATTCAGCTTCTAAAAAGCGTCTAAGGGCCAGAGCAGACATGCTACTTTTAGCAGCGGCGATCCGCGATTTAGACGCTTTTTAGAAGCTGAATGAATGCAGCGACTGAATCGCTAAAAAGCGCGATTCCGATACTGCAATCGAACGCAGAGAGTTTCCAAAACGCGATGCCAGTCGCAAAATCGCCGATCGCCGATGTTAAAAGTATCATGTGTGCGGTGGCTCTAAATCGCCGATTGCCGATGCTTAAAGTATCGTGTCTGCTTTGGCTCTAACAGCTAAAGGGTTAAACGTCCCATGAATAAAGTTCATCACTCTACATAACATTCATTTCTCAGATTCACGACTTACGGTCGTGGTAATTTTCCTCAAAGGGTTAGTCAGAGACTATGCAATGAGGACCGCAGAAGCAGTCCTGTGTCACAGTCCACGTTTTACCAATTTATAACTGCAGTCTTTAGTCCATTAGTCACCTTTTACGACATTTTTTTTTTTTTTTCATTTATTGGGGTCAAACGAACGGTTTCACAATATATGTTACATACAGCAGTTTAGGTTATTTATAGCTTAATAATTGTGAAACCAACACCGTTAACCACTAATAAATATTATAAAGTTAAGAGTAATATGACTATTAGCTAAATGATTATGATAAAATGGTTTCAAGTTGTACTAAATATATATTTAAGTATATATAAGTTCTATTCATTAATTTTACTATTGACAGTGTTGATTTCATATAAACGGAACGGACATCTAACGGAAGAGAGAGGATGATAGCATTATCTTAGTGATCCGCTACACACACGCTACTAATAATAATAGGTAAATACAAATTTTAACATAGCCTCCAATGTTTTAGCTATCCCTATCCATCTATGTAAAATGTTGTGTACCGTAAATAAATAAATGAAAAGCGTTTAACCTAAATGCCTTCGTTCCAGGGGTTAGGACGAATCGCTGCGCTGACAGCAAGGTTACTACAGCGTGACCCACTAAATCCCTCATACGACACACAATTTATTATGAACATATGACACAATACAAGCTACATACGATCGCCCTAGTTCAGGGCGTCATTATAAATTCAGTTGGGTCTGTATATTCGCTCGGACAAAGTTAAAGGTCCGAATCATATATTCAATCTACAATTTGTAGATGACTGAAGGGATATTACAGGAATATTACTATATCAAACTTTTAGAAAGAATAGTAGTGTTAAAAACAATGTAAAGAGTTTCACAAGTACTTTCTATCGTGTAAAATATACTGATAACGAAGATGGAGTTGTTTTTTCCTCATCACTCACGTAACGGCCGATATTAATAATCAATACTAGTATATCTGTTGTTTTGTCTAGTATAGTTAGAAATTGGACTTTAGCTCTATACACAAGTTATGTAACATTCCTAACTCCATTCATTGACATAGAAGTATAGACAAGAACGTGAACGTGAATAATTCCAGAATTTGAACAAACCATTTGTTCAAATTCTGGAATGAGGGAACTAAAGTTCTCTGCAGCCGCTGCAGCGCTTAAACATTTAAATGTCGTCTAATCAACAGACATAATACATCGCAGCGCCGCAGCGCCAGATCGGTCAAAGACAACGTAGTGTGTATCAAGATGCCGTGCCAAATAGATTGTCAAGAACAATAATTGAAAACATTTCTTTTCTATTCTAATAATACGATATAACTACAAAATAATGACTTGAATAACAATTAATTTCACTTACTTAACAACTGAATTGTAGTAAACGTCTAGGTGTACACTTTGAAGAGAAATAAAGAATTATTTTCGCCGCTCCGCACGCGCGAATGTCAAAGCCACACTAAAGCAAGGTGCAGAGTCGACTCCGCAGATGAGTGGAACATAGTGCGTGTTCGGAACGGCCTATCTAGTGTAACGTATATATCGCTGACTCCATTATACACAATTGCACAAAGATCGATCACAAATTTTAGTTTTCCATGTCGCGTAGCGGTGAAAGAATACTACCACACCCTTCTCTTTATTTGGGTGTCGTAAAAGGCGATTAACGGACTTAAGACTTAAGCACATACTTCCAACAGCATTGAACATGGCGATCTGTCACGCCAAGAAAATGTGCAGTTGCTATTTGGTGAAAAGTGGACTATGGTAGAGAACTGCTTTTGCTGTCCTCATTGCCTAGTCAGAGAGACTTACCCTTCGGTGATAATAGTCGTGATTATATGTATGTCTGTATAAATAATTTTTTGTCGTTAGACGAAAAATCAAGTAAGTATCTACATTTTGAAAACTTTCACAAATACGTTACTATAATTATTATACAAGTAAAATGGTCAGCAATTTTTTATTATTTTTTATTCGATCAATTCGACTATTAAAGGCGTATGATGATAGTGGTGATGACGATGATGATAAAGTATAAACATTCAAATATACAACAAAATAATATTGATAAAGTATATTCATTAGACTGAAACATTTAATCCAAGGAAGGCCTAGACCTTAATCATTAATCAAATCTGGCGCAAGTAGAAGTTGTCCGTACGAATTTCTGAACTTCCAAGATACAAAGGCTGGCTTGACCTTTCCACAAGCTCTCACGAATCTTCAACTTCAGTTTAAAGAGCCTATAGTTGTTTCAGACTTTGTAAACAAGTTTCTTCAATAACAACATCGAATCAAATCTGTTTAAAATTTCAATATTAAATTACATTCAAACTGGTGATATCTTTCATTAGGAAATACAACACTGATAATAGTAATTAGTCATACAAGGAGAGAACAGACTTTTTGTTGTATACATGAATTGGCTATGACAATATTGGAAAATTATAAACTGACAAACTTCTTTTGCTACGTTTAAGTACTCTCATTACATTACGTTTAAGTTTGGGTTCAAAGATATTTATTCTTAATTAAGACCCTTAATGAGAAAATGACTGAAATAAAATGTTTTCTATTAGTACACATAACACAAGAATCACATTTTATCGGAACTGCACCAATTTACTCGCCTAACGCTTTCGTTTTTGTTAAGTGAGTCATCTGCGATTACATAATTAGTAAGTTGCTTCTTGAATACGTTGTACCTACGAGTTTACAGTTTATATATACTGGACTTGTCCTTTCACTAGAACTTTTCCTAAGTGAATGGAATACGTTCATCAAGGTCTTCCTCTTCCAACTATATGACATGATGAATATCAGAAAATGTTCTCGTGTAAGTTCAGTTTAAGAGTAGATGCCCTAAACTGATCAGCATATTTGAATGAAGAAAGTTAAAAGAGCAAATAAATGAAGCAAAATAAAAGTGCCAGGATCATCACAAACACACATCTACTGAAACTCGGAATATAGTAATACGTAGAAGCAGCAAAGAAAGAGGATCCAGATAGTTTAACTAGCGTTAATTTTAACAAAGAGAACGAAGAAAACTTTTTAAAAATAAGAGACAAAGGAGATAAAAATTAAAGAGTTAGAAGAGGTATAGAGCAAAATAGGTAATGTTGAAATATCAACTAAACATATTTAAAAAAAAACCCTGACATCTCTCATGTTACTTACGTTTTGTAGTGTAGGTCTAAACGGTTTTAATATTATTTTAGATTAAATTGTATTGTATCACACACAGAAGGCTATGCTTCTGCTTACTCCCTCATAAAACGGATTATTTATGTTATTATTTGTTTTGCGTAAAAATACCTCATAAATCTGTTTCTTTTTGTCAAGACACATTATTTACCGCATTGTTTTGCTAGGACATGACTTGTGGAATATCAACAGTGCCTTCAATGAGGAAGCGCGTCTTACAATTGTTGCACAAGACCACGATAATGGCGGATGTAAGATAATGCTGGTAGACATGATTGAGGTATTATCATTATAACTAGAGACGATACTACGATGCAAATTTTTACGCACTAAATTGCGGCCCATGGTCTGCAAATGCCTCAGTGATTGTGAGTGATCTAAGCTATTGTGAACCTTATGGCCGCAATTGAAGAGATAAAGTGCAGTTTAGGCATTCTGATTTGTAGACGAAATAACATTTAGGCAATTACAATGTCTAGGCATTTACGGTTAGGCAATCTGCTTCTTAGTCAATTAGCGTTTTAGATATTATAGCAGCAGTAGCATCTTGCATTTTAGGCACTATGCTCCTAATAGGTCATATGTGTCGTCTAGTATCAAAATCCGCCAGATCCAGAAAGGTCAATTTTACAATAAATGACCTTTTTTCTTTGTTACAGTTACAAATACAATATTATTCTTAGTAATTTAAAGTAAAATTACTTTAAATGATTCTGGGACTTATCAAGATAAATTGTTTTTAGATTTTGAAATATACAACTAATTAGAGATAAAAAAATGGATATAGAGGATATTGATATTGAGTTATGGATCTGGCGGACTTTGTTACTAAGCTCAATGGATGTAGCGGATTTTGACATTCACTTTCTTAATATACAGGATGTTTTATAGAGTGGCTTGAAACTAAAATAAAAACGCAGAATACAAAACTAATGATTGTCGTTATGATATAGTCCTTGAGGATTTATAAATAAAACTATTTGTGTAAAACGGACATTTTTGTAACAGTCTGTATGTCATTGTATACCAATTTTAATGAAATTATGACTCGCATTTCTTGACGTTTCCTTTCTCTTTTCCAGTTTTATTTGTTCACGCCTCGCTTCTTTGCCTAATTAGGCGGAACTTTTTCATTGTTTTTCAACAAATCACCCATTATTTATCATTAAATTCAATAAAAATGCAGAACGAAATCCACATAACAATGTATGGACGGCCATACTGACGCCAAGGACGCCATGACAGTTGCCCGTCAAAATCCTGTGTTTTGATTGGTCCATTTGGATCTAGCGGGGAATGAACCTCAGTGGTCAAGGATCTAGCGGGATTTGATAATAAATACAGATTTCGATCTCAATATGCTAGCGATCTAGCGGAGTTTGATACGAATTTACTAATAGGAAGCAAAGATTTCAAGAAAAATAAGCCATTGAGCATCATAACTTTTTTTTAATAAAAGTGGATCTGGCGGCTTTTGATACTAGACGACACATATACAGGTTGGCCCAAGCGGTGACACTACATTTTTTTTGGATTCCTGACTTCCAGATGTAAGTACCCGGAAATATCCCATGTATGTTCCGCGATATAACCCGGAAATACCTAAAGTAGAAGAGAAATAAATGTAGAGAGTTAAGAAATACTAGAATAATATATATATATATATATATTGTAATAAGAATTGTAAACATAAGAAAATAATGCATTATACGAATTTACTAATAGGAAGCAAAGATTTCAAGAAAAATAAGCCATTGAGCATCATAACTTTTTTTTAATAAAAGTGGATCTGGCGGCTTTTCATACTAGACGACACATATACAGGTTGGCCCAAGCGGTGACACTACATTTTTTTTGGATTCCTGACATCCAGATGTAAGTACCCGGAAATATCCCATGTATGTTCCGCGATATAACCCGGAAATACCTAAAGTAGAAGAGAAATAAATGTAGAGAGTTAAGAAATACTAGAATAATATATATATATTGTAATAAGAATTGTAAACATAAGAAAAGAATGCATTAGAAAAAGATAAGAGAATATTGTACAAAAGAAAAAGATACAAAAGAAGAGATAACATTCCATCACGCACAAAGAAATTTGGTGACTCGTTTTTTTGCCGCACTTCCAAAAGATGGAATAGTCTACCAGCACACGTATTCCCTCCTACCTATGACATAGGGTCCTTCAAACGAGGCGTGAAGAAGCACTTCGTGGGCCGGCAGAGTGAGGATGACTGATGCTACGTCTCTTACGCTGCACCAGTTGTCCTCGCGCCTGGACCTCATTTCCACTTAACATCAGGTGGAGTAAGGTCATTTGCCAGGCTTAGTATAAAAAAAAAAGATATAAAAAAAAGAAAAGAAAGAAAAGAAATTAGAGTCTAGCTCTCAAAGCTCAAGTTTATATTAACTCCTCTCAAATAAAAAGGAAAAATATGAAACAGAACCAAAAGTCCGGAGAGCAAATGCTAATAAAAAAAAATTAAAAAAATACCCGGAAGTATTTCCTGGTTTTTTTTAAACCCATAATATTAGTGTCACCTAATGGCTCAAAGGCCACCCTATATACATAGATCCACGACTATTATACCTAAAGGGTTAGTCAGAGACTAGGCAATCAGGACCGCAGAAGCAGTCACTGCATAACGTGTCCACGCTTTCACCAAAATACAACTGCACATGGTGCTCACCATGATTGGTGGTGAGCTCATCGCTGCTCTATGCTGTTGTATGTATGTGCCACAGAAATATATCAAGGAAAGAGTGTTTTACCGCGCGTGGCGAAAAGACGCCTCGACGGCTCCATTGCTCGTCGCGAGCTTCAGTGTGCTCCCGAACGCGATCTGCGTGCGACGTCAGGTTTTAAAAAACAAAATGTCTCGTTGTTCAATAATTAATTGTTCAAACACTACCAATAAAGTTGGAGGTGTTAATCGAGGTATTTCCTTTCATCGGTAAGTACTATTTGTCCTAAAATATGTGTTATTGATTAAAAAACTATTTATTTTAATATTTTCATCAAAACAGTAGCGAGCGATTTTGTCCAACGCTATTTTTCCATTGCGGCTTTAATTTGACGAGCCAGACTTGGCGTGCGTTCAAGACCAGCGATATAGAAATATACTATTCAAACACACATTCAAACTGTCGAGTCAAGTTCAAGGTCAACGTCAAAGTGTTACACGCTCGGTCTCCCTACAAATTGCTGAACTCTTTTCTTCTATCTTGATATATTTCTGTGGTATGTGCAGTCTTTATTCCGTTAGTCGCCTTTTACGACACCCTAGGAAAGAGAGGGTAGTATTCTTTTAGTGAGCTGCTATACACACGGCCACAAATCAGTGCGTAAAGAACTTCTTGGAGGTGTCGTCTCTTGTTATACTTTATTCTTCAATGGCAGACATTATGTGCGAGCGTAAAACCGTGGGAGTAGCGTTATGTTGATCTTGTACTACTATGAAAAACTATTTGCGTGACGGAAGTACGCCACCACCATAGACCAAAATAGAATGTACCTATAGGTATCTACTAGCCATCTACCTAACATTTTTAATTATAGATTGCCTACGTATAATAATTTTTACGCTAGCTTTGTTGCAAACAAATAGGTATTTACCATCTATAATTCGATCGTGGTTCTTCTTTGCTATAAAAATGAACTTGTTTAAATTTACTTTTATTGTTTTCTTTACCAAATGCAAAGGACGACTTTTTTATTTTATATTATATCTTTATTACGCAACCAAATACAAAGGACGACTTTTTATTTTATATTATATCTTTAATATACACAGCTAATAATAAACACATTACCAAAACTAAAACTAAACACGCCAAATTAAAATATTTTATTATGTAAGTACTATGCAATTACTATGAAAAATTTTGTTTTTTTTTCAAAGAGGAAGTACCTAAATAAATGTCCAATAACTTCCTTTTTATAAATATACATCGTTGGTAGGTAGGTATGTGTGTACGGCATTGTTTAAAAGGACAAAGAAGATACGGCGTTTTTCCGGTGAATTTTAGTGATAAACATAAATGATAAAGCGATGGGCAATATATCATAGATTCCAATGATGATATTAATAATGATAACCGCTCCTATTGTTTGCTTATCGCTAAGTGTTTTGATTATGGGCCGCTCATTCGCTACCTATTCGTGGGCTGTAAAAAACATTTTTTTGTTCAATTGTTATTTGTTTTTTACCTACTTGCTACTTACCGTGGTCTATGAAAAAAAACGTTGTTGTTAAATTGATATTTTGAATTCACATTAAAATGCGTTATCGATGTTGAATCATAAGAACATAGATTATAGGTTCGCCTCGGTGATCAAGCGCTTGGCCTGACATCCGGAGTTTCAATTCAATTCAATATTCAATTTCTTTATTGCTTTCTCGTATGTACAAAGGCACTGCAAAAGTTAGGCGAGAGGCGTTATCCAATCTGGTACAGGTATTGTTCCATATATATACATAATATTATCTACATTTTATTTTATTTATTTATCAATAATAAAATTATTTTATTATTATTAGTACATTATTATATTTTTATAAGCGATCTTTTAGTTTCTGGGTTCAGTGCCCTGGGTGACAGCTTTTTAATATGAGCTACCAAAATATTAGCTTCTTTGTACTTTTATATTACTCTAGCGGACCGCTCGCGACTTCTTCCGAATGAAGTCGTGACACTCGTGACGATATTTTGAAAATGTTATATAAGATGACTGCTAGAAACCGCAAGAAACTTCAAGGGCTGGTCAGGTTAAGTGTTTTATTCATGACAAAAATGACAAAAAAGGAATTCGTGTTTTTTCGTAGGTACTTATCAACCAGCTGACGGGGGCAACGGCCGGCCGGCCGGCCGCCTGTTGACCCGTCAACGTAAGTACTCATGGCCCAGCTGACGCGGACGGGTCAACAGACGGCAGTATGCTTTAAAATAAATTAGATACTCAAGACTATCTAATTAAACATTTTTGTCATGTTTAAAACACTTGACCTGAACAGCCCTTGAAGTTTCTCGCGGTTTCTAGCAGTCACCTTATATAGCCTATGTCACCCGGATAAAGTGTAGCTTCCGAACGGTGAAAGAATTGTTTAAATCGGTCTAGTAGTTTCGGAGCCTATTCAATGCAAACAATCAAACAATCAAATCTTTCCTCTTTATAATATTAGTATGGACTAGCGGCCCGCTCGCGACTTCGGCCGCGTAGACCCCGTACCCCGAGACGATTTTCCAAAAATAATTCATTTGACTCCCCTCCCGTACTACAGTGACGTCTACGTTATCGCATATTATAGTGCTGCCTAGCTCTAATACTTCTAAAAGTACTTAAATTTTTAAACTCGTGATATTAATTTATTTGAATAATTCAAAAAGTTGTATAAAGGTACTGAAGCAGTCTTGAATATGAAGTAATTTATTTTGATAAGTGTTAATACTAAGGTTCAAATAAAGAGCCTTTTCTAGCGGCGCGATATCAATTAATTTTTTTAAATAAAGGAAAACTTATTGTGACATAACAATATTAATAAGACATAATTATGCTGTCGCGACACTTTTTGTAGATAATGATGACGTGTTCTGCAAAGTCTAAGTAAATTTTTTATTCTCTAATCAATAGTTTTCGCAGCGCACGCGATGTAAGGAATTTTTAGGTCATTTATTGGAATTTTTGTTATGATCCCTATTTTTTAAATATAATATAGACTATGTCACCCAGCTTCCCAACGGTGAGAGAATTATTTAAATCTGTCAAGTAGTTTCCGAGCCTATTCAATGCAAACAAACAATCAAATCTTTCCTCTTCATAATATTTACTTATTATATTAGTGTTACCTACATACTTTTTGGTCGTATAGTATTTGCAGTTTCGTATGGTTTTTTTCGCAATTTTAGAGTTTCTCCTATCAAAGTACTGTTGTTATTTTCATGTTACAGGATGGCCCAGTAGCGGGATTATAATACTAAACATTGCTACTAAAGGGATACTCGATTTAACATTCAACAAGGTTTGTGGTAGGGCTTTCCCTAAATCCGCCATCTTATCTTAGTCTTTCGTCGTCATTCAACAGTCTGTGTGTACAGTAGAGAAAGTACCCGGTCGACCAGGTAGGCTACTCTTGAAACAGAATTGCTTTAATCAATTTCCAATCTCAAATCTAAAAAATGTCAAATGGCACTTTTGTAAGCGACAATAGCGCCACATTGAAATTAAATTGCGTGGAAATTGATTGAACAAATTATTATCGAGATGGCGTTCCGGAATTATCTTTACTTATCCCAATATCGATACATATTAATTGCATTGGAATTGTATTAAGATTGAGTTTGCGCTCGGGAGTAACCCCCCAGGTCAGCGAAAATTTAAATGTTGCGCGGGGCCTCGCGGGTGTTGCGCGGGGCGGGGTCCGCGGCAATTCGTAAGCGCCATTCACATTTTTATCAGAAAGTTAATAAAAATGTTTAGTTTTTTGAAAATCCAAATCAGTCAAGAAATCGAAAAGGTAAACACCTTGTTTATGATTTTTTAGGAATTGTTATTGTAAAACCCAGTCGTAATGTCAAATTATTTATTCAATGTAAACCTTTACAGGCACTTATTGACGTCAATACAAATAGTACTAGTTAACTAACTTATAGTTAAGACTTAACAACTACGGTACGTGTGGCGCAGGCGTCGGCCACCACTGCTCGAGGTGCCAAGGGCGCGGACTAATATTTTAAAAGAAGCGCCATTTACCCGAGCCTTGCGCACTATTAATAGGATAGCTAATGATGTTGACATATTTAACTGCTCTCTGAATGAATTCACAAAAGTCACATTGTTTGTTCTTTGTTACAGAAGTAGCTAAAAGTAAGTAAATACACAGTGTAGTTACTTACCTTACTGAATATGTTCTGAATATTTTATAGTAATAGTAAGTTTGTAAATAGATAAATAAAAAATATTCGTTTGTAAATAGGTTAGGTTAGAAAGTTTTATAAGTGCTTGTACTATCGCATTGGATTTTTTTCTGTAATGGTAGTATTAAGTTTTGTTGTTTCAAATAAATAAATAAATAAACTAATCAAATGAGCTATAGTCTGTGCATTTATATGAAATTTTAGAGGTAACTTCAGGATTTTTTTTTATCGAGCCAAATGTATCCAATCGTGTTTAGCTTCGTTCATCCCCTCACACATACGCTCTGTAATACCTAGTACTATTAGTTATTCTCTGTAAAATACATTGAAAATTTCAGTGTGAAATATTTAGTATATAGAATAACAGCTAATAGAAAACAGCAAATTTTTCCGTTTTCACCGCCGAATTCTGACCGCGCGTACGGACGTAGGTACAGTAATAATAGCGTGCGCGTAGATCGTGTGCAAGCGAATATCGGCGAACGTGGTCGACCGGGAATTTCCTCGATTGTACACACAGACTGTTGAATGACGACGAAAGACTAAGATAAGATGGCGAATTTAGAGAAAGCCCTACCACAAAACCTTGTTGAATGTTAAATCGAGTATCCCTTTAGTAGCAATGTTTAGTATTATAATCCTGCTACTGGGCCATCCTGTAACATGCAAATAACAACAGTACTTTTATGGGAGAAACTCTAAAATTGCGAAAAAAACCATACGAAGTTCCAAATACTATACGACCAAAAAGTATGTAGGTTACACTAATATATGACATAAACGTCCGTATTGTTCTTATTTGTTTTTTTAAGATTTTAGTATGGCATTTTAATTACCACCTAAATCCTGTCATGTTGCGAATCTAAGATCGAATTGAGGTTAAGTGGTCAGATGAACCCTGTTAACGCGCGATTACGTCTTTGCTCAGTAATTGTATTACTAAACATCCGTCAACACTGCAATCGTCAATTACAAACTTAATTGAAGAAATTTCGACTTATCCGCTTCTGTGGTCTAGCGGTTATACCTACTACACAGGTCTTAGAGTTTGATTTTTATCACATATATTACCTACTCGGTTTGATTTGTGTTAAGATTTGGTCAAACTCTGTCTGGCTACCTACCAGCGACGAAGGTTCCATACAACTCGATTCCCACCAGCTTCCCTTCAGAAGTTTAGAACACAACCACTCTATACTTGAATTGAGAAATGGCACAATCAGTAATAATAAAAGTAAATATATAAAAGAAACATTACAAAACACCTACACTGTGGACATTAAATAAACAAAATTTGCTTTTCAACAACATATTGCTATAAAATAAGCCGCAGGCGCGATCGGCTTTTTGGCAGTAAAACTTCTGTACAAAATTTACGTCATGACGTCACATAAAGGTCAATAAACCCACCCGCGTATTAGCAGCCGGTAAGCCGTCTTTATCCGAGTTACTTGATAGAGAAAGTTATACAATTTGCCTGCGCGTGAGCGGGATGGAGGAATATCGTTTTCGGTTTGTGTTCTGTTGACAGATAATTTGACGTAATTGCAATTCATCATTAAATGCATGACTGTGTTTTATTAGTATTTAAATTTATTTGTTAGTTTCACCTATTAGAATGATTAGTATTGTAGTTGGACTTTGTTTATTTGTGTTGTGTGTAGTGATGAAAGTAGTTACGAAGACGTACATTGTAATTAGGTATTTGCGGTAAGTAGATATTGTAATAAGTTGAAATTACGTATTTAGAATAAGTAGATTTGCAAAGTAATCGGTAGAATTGTAAGATGTCGGCATTAATAGCTTTAGATTCTTCCCGGCTTTTATGATAATGTCTTAGCGCACTTTGTGAGAAAGAATAGACGAATAGCTTTAGAGTATAAGTAGTATTATTAGTACTTAGTCTATTAAGTTTTGTTTAATTTACATCATATCATCATTTCATCACAAACGGCTTTTATCAAAGCCACTTCTATTATGCTTGCAAGACACTGTTTCAATATCTCAGTGCTTACACGTATAGTAAAAGAGGACTGAAGATACATCTGCCTATACAAGACTGAAGCCAGGATGCCAATCACAGATTTTCGTTAAGGACTCAAGACTGCGTGCCCGCGCTCGGAGTAGGTAAGCATTTTTTTTTGTTACGGCTTACCTCTCTCAATATTTCACGCTTCGCCACTGCTACCTACCACTATCTTATCTAATCACGTTGACATAATATGAATGTTTCTACATTGTTGTGTTCCGACAGTAACTTCCTCAGTAGTTGGGGATTCTAAAATACCCAATGTGCTATCAACTTCGGGTTTATCGTGACTTACCTTCAGATTAGATATGGGTCAAACGTTACCCCGCTGTGGACATAAAAAAACAATTAGCCATTATAGCTTAATTTAAAATGTTAGGTATTTAATCGCTTAACCAAGACCTCAAAGCGTTAGAAACATTTCCCTTTCCAAGCCTTTCATTACCATTACCTTCCGTTTCATTTCACGCCAGAAACAATGATTAAAAGGAGAAAAAAAACGTAAACAAAAAGTGCCTGATTCCTTTCCCTTTAACTTTACGCGAACCCTTTTCCCGACGACAAATGCCTTATTTCATTGGAAAGAAAAAGCCAGGAATATTTTTCATAAGTTTGACAAATGTTTAAGTGGTACCCCGGAGGATTTATTGGGCCGCCTCGCCTGCCACGGCGAAAGTTTCGTGTTGCTATCAGAATCTGGAAAATGCTAAGTATTTGTGTGATTCATTTTTATCGGTGGCGGTGTAGGATAGCAGTGTGGTTTTTTCTTGCTAGTGTGAGCTTCGACGTCATTATTCTGTGTCTGCTTCTTTATGGAAGGCTTCTGAATATTCTGTTTAAATTCCCAATTGTGTTGCTATTATATACTAGTTGCACCATTATACTTGAACTTACAGGTAGCACATGCTCAAGAAACATAATGTGTGCTAATTAATTTGACAGGATAATACCTATTTCTGCTGCCAGGTAGTATTGTATTGCATTTTGCATTGATGTGTTCTAGTTTTTAAGGGTGCAATTACATTGCATGCCATGGAGACATAAGAACTGAAGATTCATCACACATCATCGGCGCATGGCTGTGATTCTTGGTGTTTTGTATCAAAAAGGCCATATACTCTTTTGCAGATTCGGTAAAATACAAAAAAATTTGGCACAATTATTGACCAAGTAAAATGATGTGTACGTAAAATTCGTGCCATATGAAGGTTTTAAAATATCAATGTTAAGAAAATTGCAGTTTATAATGGTTATTTATAATAATATAAGTAGTTAAAAACATACACCTAATGGTACCCAATATAACAAAACAAACTCCTCATTGATTTTCTGAGTCGGCAAACAAAGCTCACAGTCTGCCTGATAGAAACCATTTAGAAAAAATATTTTACCAAATTATCTCTTAAAACAGATCTCAGTCTCGAAACAGATGTTGCATATTGAAGAAGTAATGATTTGTGTTTAGTCTGAAATACGACAGGCTTTATTGAGTTATTGACATTTGTGTTATGATGAGTGCTCGTAAGTGGTACTCTGATCTCGGATGTGCTCAACTCGGTGATGTGAAGGTCGTATTAGTAATTATTCTCGCAACCACTGCTGTGCAAAAAGTCTTTCGTTTGTGTATTTAGTAGCAAAATCTGATATTTGAATAAATTGGGTAGATCTCTAGACAGCGATTTATTATTGATTAAATAATTTTTAAATAATTCTTACTTTATTAAGTACTTATAATGTCCAGGATTAGAAACTTTGCGATTCTAAAGTTGAACGTAATCAAAATTCTAATCTACATTTAAAATGCTTCATTACATTTGTGTACGAGGAAATGAATACGATAATATGTTAAGTGTCTCAGCCAAATGTCAAACAAATAGAAAAACGAGTAATTTGGCAGTCAAATGCTATTACAACAGCAATAGGTATTAGCTGATTATTGTTACCAAAACGAGTAGGTACGACGATGCAATAATGAATGACAATTGTGAGCAAATTCGTTTGCTCATTACGGTCGAACCATTTTTTTTGCCGCAGCAGTTGTAAAATTTTCTTCTTCATTGTTCTATTTCCTCTTTTCAGTTTAAAATTCTTTGAGTTGGTATCTGCCTAACATATAGGTACTTTATCATGGCGTTAATGATAAAAAAATCATCTTAAGACGACAGGTTTTTGCTGGTGTTTTAGCAGAAACCTGTTTGGTCCCATTTATCTTCTCTCTCTTACCACAATTTCTTATGTACGTCAAACATATAATTCTCATTTGTGTATGTGGGTGGGTCATTGCCTGCAAATTTTTCTTTGATATTATGAAATAATATGGAATATAACAGAAAATAAGAACTAGCATTCGAAGCGCAAGTTTTTACTCTAATAGTAAATCACGAACTGTTTGTTTTACAACAACGTGACGCGTGAATCTTGTTGAAGTTCAAGGAAAACGTGTACGCTGAGCGAAACTACTTTTACACAGTAACAAGTCTTAAGTGCAAAGATTTAAGACTCAAACTTGAACGGAAATTCAATTTGAGACAAGTGAGATTTATCGGTTCGCGAGGAACAAAAGAATGAAAAGTTTTATACAACACTCGGTAACTTACCTACTACTAAACTTGTGCCGGTTTCGATTTTAAAGGGCGATGAATCTTTTCTTGGCGGTCAGACTACCACTTTGTCAGACACAGAGGTCTAGGCTTCGCCTTCTAGCGAGATTACTTATAGTACTAAGTTTGGTGTGTTAGCGTTCTTTTATAAACAGCAATGCTAGCCACAGTCTACATCCACGGGAATAATATCAACGTAAGTAGCATAACCGGCTATTTTAATTCTAAATTTCAAAGCACAACAGTGCTTTGACAGTTAGAATTAAAATAGCCGGCTTTTTGTAAATGAAGTGCGTTTCCATTTTCGCACTTTTGGCTTTTCTGCTATGAAAAGAAAATAATCTCCATTAGTTTATTTTTATTGTTTATATTTTAACGCAAATTGTATTGCGAACAAATTACAAGTTGAAAAAGACAGGGTCGAAAAAAATTCCACGAGCGGGATTCGAACCCGCACCTTCCTGACAATCAGGGCCAGGTGCTCTTTCCAGCTGAGTTACCGTGGAACTTATCCAGCCCGCCGACATTAATCAACACCATCTTTATTTTTTACTTTGTAAGCCAAAGGCGCCCATACAATGTCAACAAACTACGTTATCAACATCCGACCTTAATATTGTTACAAACATTAAAGATCAGTTAAGAAATAGGCAAGCTATGTTATATTGTTATTGTTTATATAATTTTAACGTAAATTTTGTTGCGAACAAAATTACATATTAATACATTGTAATTACATCAGTTTGCTTCATTAGTTTACATGCTACAATAAAACAATTTCTATTTGTATAATCCTGGAATACCCCAAGGTACGTTATTTGGGCCAATATTATATATTACCATAAAAGGAATCCCTTAAAGTTGTTTAAATGAAAACGATTTAACGTTTCCCATTGAATTGTCGCGGCCTTGACAACTTGTATTGTATACAATACAGTGCGGACAGTTAGAAATTGTATCGTAACACCTTCACACATCCGATAATACATCTCCACGTAACACAAATCACACTACTGTATACATCGGATCGTCACGGCAGCGATGTCCATTGTTTGCGATGTCATGTACAATCGGTTGGAAGCATCGCGGCGTGATCATGGTGGCCGGTTGCGTGTTTATTCAATCATTTCTAAATCGGTATTTGATTTGTGAGCCGTCACAAATAACTGGAATCGACGATGTTTTAGAAACGGATAGTGAAATATTTAGAATTATATGTAATATATTGTTTCACAGTTATCACGTTAGAAATTCGGGATTTTGGATATTTCTCTTCGGTAAAACAAAGTTAATCATTAAACAAACGGTCAAAGGGCAGCATCATTGTCATCATAATTAATTATTTCCAGGTATTCTCAGTCCGTTTTATATATAGGCTTCTCTCTGTTTATGTCATTCTTAGTGCAACATTATAACCTATTAAAACAGCTTGTCGTAGACAGTGTTAAAAATAACAGTACTTCTATTTTTGGCCTCAGTCCATAATTAATGTCAATGATGGAAGCGCAATTCATTCGGAATGATCTACTACTGACTAACTGGTTGTTTTATCTCAAAACGTCGGAATACAATCCTATGTTAGTTACATTGCTAAATGGTCATAAGATTTTTTTATATTTATCTATTTTTTACATTAAAATAATGGTTTTCAGATATAATACAGATAAACCGTGTCGCGTAGCGGTGAAAGAATACCACTACCCCCTCTCTTTTCTTGGATGTCGTAAAAGGCGACTAATGGACTAAGGACTGAACATTCATCTAACAGCATATAGCGGCGATACGCTAACCACCTGTCACGCTGAGCACATGTGCAGTCGATATTTGGTGAAAAGTGGACTATGGTGGTGGACTGCTTTTAGCTGTCCTCATTGCCTTGTCTCTGTTAACCCTTCGTAGATAAAAACGATAGAGGCAATCAGCGAAAATAGACAAGCATCGCGGCATTCAATTTTAAATTACTGATGCAATTTCGACATTCGACCCATGGCAAACAAATTTTGATATTAAATTATTCAAATCGCTATCTTACGCGTCGGGTGTTATTTCCAGGAGCCCACATATAGAGGAATATTCATTATTAATTACGGTCCCCCAAAAGCGTGAAGATTTAAGAAACTCTTTAAATGAATTTACTTGTGGTTTTATATTTTACTTGAGCCTAATGTTTTTCATATAGGTACAGAATGTGTGTGTTATTTTGAAATAATATGCTACCAAAATATTAAATTTTCAAATCAGGGGCATTAAACGGTATCTTGTGGTGTCGTGTTACTGTTGGGGTGGGGATAGGGTTAATGAGCCTACCTACGTATTGAATTCTCAATCAGATTGAATTTCCTTATTATTAAACGGTTCCTTGAGATTCAATAGCTTTTACTTTTAAAGATTTTTGTAAGCATTTGGGGTTAACATTGCAATGGTTTAGAAATGCGAGTAATATAAAATATTTCATCGTTAAGATTTTCGCCTCTTTTAATTCCGGGTCCAATATGAGCAGCTAAGCTTACAAAAATATATTTTACATTTTGCCATTTCTCGCTGATCCGAACCCTTTACCAAAAAAATCTTTTCTGATAATTCAACACGAAGCTTTAGTAAACATTTCTCTTCCAGTGAAGAGTTTTTTAGTTTTGTTACATTATTTTTAATATTTTTAATGCTCGGCAAAATTTTGGCAAAATGTCATCTTGATTGATTACTCATAGTAATGGTGTTTTATTTATTATTCAACACTGTGTTTTACAAAGCTTTTTGACACAAAGAAAATACTTTAAAAAATTTTACGATAGAAAAAAACATCCATTTAAAATTATTTATTACGGGCTGCGATGTTTTTATTAGATACTCTGTCTGTATTATATTTACTGGCGTCCGCCCGTCACCGAGTTCCCTTTGACGAGCGATCTAGAATGACGCCAATAATATTAAAGTCCTCGCACGTGAAAAGCGCGTTCACGTGAAAACGTCTGAGGCCCTACCATGGGCTAACTCTCCTGCTACTCGCTAGCGACTGCGTGACCACGTAGAAAAATGTACCGTTTGCACGACCACATAAAGACGGATTTGGCAAATTAGGAGGTGCTCATGGCGAAGCAGTTTAGTAGTAGTGCAAGTTCATGCTTGGAGGTACAATTAGCAAGGTCTCAGGGCCGAATTTTCATATATTCATAAAAATATTTAAACATAAATGGTAAGTGGTGATAAGCTAAGACGTTTACTTCACCCGGAATGCTCAACTACTGAGGGCTGGCTATCATATCTGTAAATGTTGAAACACAACAATACTCCTAGCATTGTTGTTAGGACGACATACTTAGATATGACGGTGGTGTGGTTAGTCCGCACCACCATCTTAAGCAGACTTAAGACAAAGTATATTAACTATAGCCAGTACAATCATAAGTATGTACTCTCGTTTGGTATCAAACCAGGCACGTCTGGGTATAACACCGGTGTGGTCTACCCACTGAATCTCATCAATGGTTATTTAATACGGTGGTCACTCTGACGTAATTGTTTAGTGATACACGGCAAAATGACCTTTGCGCTCTACCGTCTATTCAAAGGTCGCTGCCCATTTTCGCGTGTCAAAGATAAAACACAATCCAGTGAAATCTGCGTTAACTCATAGTAGCTGCTGTTTACGTTGGCAGTTGGTCGGAAAACCGACGTGCCTGCGTAATGAATTGCTAGAATTGTTAATTTACTGGAAAATTAATATGTCTTTGTTAATTAAATTACAAATAAAGTGGTCTCTGTCAAACCTCATCCGACCTCTTGTTACTGTTCATGCATAATGGAATCGTCGCGGTAAGGTTGAGGAGATTTATTTTCCATAAAAACCGAATGACTGCCTTTATTGTTATTGAGGTTACTTCGAATTAATTTGTCTGGTTGTAGGATTTACACCGCTATTATAATAAATTTCATATATGAAAGACACAAAATCAAAACGATTGCGATTATTGAATCGTAATAATTATAGATTGGGGTTAGCGGGCAAGGTTAACAGTAATTCAATGATCATTCCACGTGACAAGTTTAATAATACCTACCTACTTGACTTCTGCTAGTAAATGATTTATTTTAGTAGGGAAGTAATGTAGCGTACTGTATTATAGTATTCTACGAACATCTGTCTTATTAGATGGTTTATTCATAAATTAAACTAGAAATTCAAAACCATACGATGGTTATATTGTTGTTGTTGCTTATTGTTCTACATTTTATTATTGCAAAATTGTACTTTGTCTTTTGTCATGCAGTTGGCAATAAACTCAGGTTCTTTTTCACCATAAAATGCTTACAGTTCTTTTCCTTCTTAGTTTCTAGTACTCCCAAAAATATCCGTGTCGCGTAGCTCTGAAAGAATACTACACCTCCTCTCTTTTCTTGAGTGTCGTTAAAGGCGTAATAATAACTGTGTCACGTAGCGGTGAGAGAATACTACCACCCTCTTTCTTCCTTTGGGTAAATACAAATACAGTAGCAGTAACTTTTTGGCACCTTTTATGTCCATAACCGTGTCGTGTAGCGGTAACTCTCTTCCCTTGGGTGTCGTAAAAGGCGACTAACGGACTGAAGACTGCACATACATCCAATAGCGTAGAGCGGCGATGGGCTCACCACCTGTCACGCTGAGCACATGTGCAGTCGCTTTTTGGTAAAAAGTGGACTATGGTAGAGGATTGCTTTTGCTGTCCTCATTGCCTAGTCTCTGACTAACCCTTCGGGGATAATAGTCATGATTATATGTATGTAACATTGTACTTAGTCTTATGTCATGCATCTGGCAAGAAACTCAGGCTCTTTTTCACCATAAAATGCTTTCAGTTCCTTTCCTTCTTAGTTTATAGGTTCTCCCAAAATCTGAACTAGCTACTATTAAATTCAGTAATTTAGATGGAACTAAATTTTAGTTAACTGTTGATTTATTAGTGTTGACGTCGAAAGTGACTGTGAAAGCATGAGTAAATTATCTTTGACTTGTTTGATGACTCGGTGGCCAAGTGGTCAAAAGCTCGGCTTGATGTCCGGAGGTCCCGGGTTCAATTCCCAGGTCGGGCAAACTATGTTTCGGATTTTTCGATCGCCCGGGTTTGTGATCACCAACCCGAGTTTGGCAAGCTGGGTGATTACGCCAATACCCATTCATTGTTGTGATGGCTTGATTTTTGATGATTGAATATTATCGCTTGCTTGAATTAAATTTGCAGGTACGCAGATAGTATTTAGCCTCTCAGTCTTAGCAGCGAAATGTCTAAAAATTAAAAAAATTAAAAAGTTTATGTTCATGTTAAATTTTGCGTTCACGATGCATAAAGTACCACAGAACCGAAATAATCAACCTTGTTCATACTAAAATAGTCGCTAAGTATATCAAAACACGGTACAAAGTCAAGTGGAGAGCGCGGTCATATACGGCCGCTTGGTGTCTGACGGAATAGCGAGTTTTTAGGTGCGGCCAAATATGGCCGCTTGGGGCTTGAGGGGTTATAGACTACTATATAGTGTCAGACACAGAATACAATACAGCTTGGGTCTGAAATGCTCCAAGTACTCCAACAGCTATTTCTAATTGTCATTAATTAAGTTATATAAAGTATTATTTTCATAGTTTACATTCAAATTCATATTTTGTATTTCATGACTGGTAACGACATTTTTTTTTGTAAATGTATTTGCCTCTGTGCGCTGTGGTTTTTTTTTCAGAATAGTAACTAAAGCATAGAAGGAGTGGAGTTTGGTCACCATTCAAATTACATTTTGATAAATAGATATTTTATAGCGATTACTTTAATAAATAAAATATATTTTAATGTTGTACAACTCTGTAATTGGCGGCGGTAAAATTGGTAAGGTCACAGTGTTGACAGTTGTGTCTTAGTATTACACGTCAGATGCGTTCACAAACCCAATTATTAATTGGTTGCGTTCACTAACCTAACACCCCCCCTTGAACGTAACCCCATTTGCTCTATACAAAAAAATGCTTATCAGAACTGGTGCCCTTTTCAATATATCTGCTACCATTCTATCACCACATACATATAAAAATGTTACATTATTATTTATTACATTGTCTCTAAGAAAATGGTAACGAATATCTATGTGTTTAGTTTTGGGCTTATAGCAATCATTAGAAGCTAAACTAATGGCGCTTTGATTGTCACAACAAATGAGTAGTGGAACATCGTCCCGAAGACCGAGCTCCAGCTGCAGGTGACGGAGCCACAGAGCCTCCTGCGTCGCTGCCGCCATCCCCATGTACTCTGCCTCGGCTGTAGACAGAGCTACTGTCGGTTGCTTGCAGGAATTCCACGCGATGGCACCTTTCTAGAAAATAAAAATGTAACCAGTGCAGGACCTTCTGTCCTCTGGACTGCTAGCCCAGTCTGAATCACAGTAGCCTCTTATTTCATTAGAGACATGCTTCTCATAACACAACTTTAAGCTTCTTGTACCTTGTAGGTATCTCATTATTCTTTTTATGCCAAGCCAATGCTGTTGAATGGGATTACTAACATATCGACTAAGTTTATTTACAGCAAATCCAATATCAGGTCTTGTTGCCTGTGCTATATACAATACACATCCCCCAGCTTGTCTGTATGGAATATTTTCATTTAATTTTGTACTAATACAATCAAACTTTGCATTTACCTCTATTGGTGTTCTTACAGGTTTGGATTCGGACATACCAAAATGCTCTAAAGTTTCTTTTATATAATTTTCTTGATCAATCATTATTATACCTTCTTTTCTTTTTCTAGTAATATTTAATCCAATAAATTGCTTTGCTTCTCCAAGATCTTTCATGTGAAATTCTGCTTTTAATTTTTCATTTATGTCAGCCTTCAAGTTACTGTTATTTGTAAATAAAATTAGGTCGTCAACCCATACAGCAACAAAAATCATTGTTTGTTGATTTATACAGTAATATATGCATGGATCTATCTTTGACCTGGTAAGGCCAATCTTCTGTAGCACACTGTCCAATATAACATTCCACTGCCGGCTGGCTTGTTTCAGACCATAAATGGATTTCTGTAACAGGCATACTTTTTCACCTTCTTGATACAGTTCTGGTTGTATCATGTATATTTCATTATCTAGGTCGCCTTGTAGGAATGCTGTTATGGCATCTATCTGGTCAATGTCTAAATCATATCTAGCAGCCAATGCAATCAAGTATCGGATGGACGTATACCGCACAACGGGTGAGTATATTTCATTGTAATCTACTCCTTTTCTTTGTGCATATCCCTTAACTACAAGTCTTGCTTTATATCTGTTCACGGAACCAGTCTCATCAGTTTTGGTTTTGAAGACCCATTTACAAGGGAGGGCCCTTTTTCCTGGTGGTAAATCAGTGAGTGTCCATGTGTTGTTTCTTAAAAGAGATTGAAATTCTTCATCCATTGCATTTTTTCCATTCTTCGGCATTTACGGAGGATAAAGCTTCTTTAATTGTTTCCGGATCCCTGATATTTCCCGCTGAACAATCATAGTTTGCTGAACTGACTTTTACCTTTTCAGGCTTTCTTGAGCGCAAGATCATAGTACTTTTGGGTAATATACCTGTTGTTCTCGGAGGAGTATACACCTCATCTTCGGCAACATCTGTCACATACTCATCAGAGCTATCGCTTACATTTGAGTGTGATGTTACAGGAACTGGAGATTCTAACGTTTTATCTGTTTCAGATACAGGTGCTGCTGCTGTTGCTGATGAAGATGTTGGCTGTTCATCGGTGGAGCTGTCAATATAACACGGTAAGTAAATATTGTTGTTTTTCTTAATATTCTCCAAGAATTCAACATCTCTACTCTTCACAATTCTGTGTGTTTCAGGTTCAGCAAGACGGTATCCTTTGGTGTTGTCACAATAATCATTCGTTGTGACTTCGGGTCCCACTTCTTTCGTTTTTCCTTGGGAACTTGCATCATGACTTCAGAACCAAAAAATTTCATATTTGATAAATCAGGCTGCTTACCTGTCCATTACTCATAAGGTGTCCTTTTATTTATAGATGTACTAGGTGACCGATTAACAATGTAGGCAGCTGTAGCCGTTGCTTCAGCCCAGAATGGTTTTGGTAAGTTGGCATCTAAAAGCATGCACTTAGCTCTTTCTACTAAAGTTCGGTTCATCCGCTCAGCGAGACCGTTCTGTTGCGGTGAGTATGGAGTACTAGTCTGGTGTTTAATGCCATACTGATTCAAATAATTCGAAAAATCTTTATTACAATACTCTAAGCCGTTGTCTGTGCGTATAATTTTGATTTTATTATTACATTCATTTTCCACCTTCTTGTGAAAATGTTTAAATGCATTTAAGACACTGAGCTTATCTTTAAGGAAATAGACATGCACTAATCTCGAGTAACCATCCACAAAAGTGATAAAATATTTCATACCTCCTAAGGACAGAGTCTCCATTGGACCACACAAATCGGAATGAATTTTATTTTATTTTATTTATTAATAAGGCTTACCAACTAAATACATACAACTCATTTCAGCAGACAAAGTTTGAGGAGTGGTTACACTTATATGTATTTAAATTATAGGTATGCACAACATTAACATTCCGAACCTTAACCAATATAAATAAAATTAAAATAAAACTAAGAAACTATTTCTAATACAATTTCAAGTAGGTAGGGGAGGGAGGGGCTTGTTGTAACGGGGGTAAGTAGTAACAGCTTCATAACTCAGTCGGTTTCTAATATTTTGTTTCGATTTTGAACTCAATATGCTCTGTAAGTTAGGGCCTACGACGTAAGCGCAGCCAATACAGCGCGGGAGGGCGGCACGACCGGTTGTCAGCAGTAGTACTGTTTTTTGTCACGTAACCTAAAAAATATTAGTTAGTAAAATTTGATTTCAAGATTAAACAGTGTCTAATTGCAAAATGTTTATATTCATTGTTGGTATGCATTTATTAAACAATCGTATGATATTACTTTCACATAACCCAAGCCAATAAATATTTTTTTATAAACAAAAATGTTAGTAATTTCGGTTTGAGGCTAGTTGTAACAAAATTTTGGGGCAAGTTGTAACCTGTTAACAATTGCCCTAAGCTTGCAATCAATGTTTTTTTAATTCTCTATTACTTTAATGGTTATACTTAACATGTTATTTGTCGCGTTCATTGTTGTATTTCGGGATGCGGAATTACAAAAGGAAGTCAGAAGAAGCTAAATCAAAAAACAAAGGACAGGAAAGGGCAAAGGAAAGCAGTTGAATAGAGCTGAAAAAACCAAGATTGATAAAGTGAAGAAAAAAATTTTCAATGAAGACTCAAACTCAGAAGAAGAGTGGTCATGTTTGATTTGCGGAGAAGAATATAGTAAATCAGGCAAAGAAGATTGGGTCGAAAATATGATCTGTAAATTATAGTCACACCTTAAACGTGTATGAGGTGGGTCCTGTTTCGTACATTTTTATTAACTGTGACTCTGATGACTTCTGATGAGTGATTAGTTAAGTTTAGTTAAGCAGCCAAGGCTAAGGAAGTTAGTTGATTGAGATCATTTCGTTAAACTTTTGACCAAAATATAATGTTCGATTAGTTTCTTTTCATTTTTCGAAGCTCATGTAGCTTGCCACACTGATCGTGATAGTTAAGTTAAATACAAAAATATTAAGAATTGTTATAAACAAAAATATTTTGTCGATTATTGGTGCAAATTATTTTCACTGATGATTGAGTTTATTATTAACCTAAAAATATGCTATGAAAGTCAAAATAGACTATTGTTGTTAGAGAAAACGATAAGTATTCACCTCATTAGTGCGTAAGAAATATAATTTTGTATTTTTTTGTTTGTTTATTTTATAAATATAAACTTTAAATAATGAAACCTCTTGTTTTAATATGACGTTACTACTTGCCCCACCCTAGTTACAACTTGCCCCAGGAACGGGGTAAGTTGTAACAAGCGACTTTTTCCACAAAAAGTGCTATAAATATAAAAAATCTAATAGATTTAGAAAAAAATATTGTGGAAATATGTTTTCAAATATATGATTACTCATTTTAAAGCCTTTATTAACAAAAATACTTAATAGTTTAGTCACTTCATCGAAAGAAGGAAAAAATGTTACAACTAGCCCCTCTCTCCCCTATACAAACTAAATCAAATTAAATTTTGTTCTGTGTTATTGAGTAATCAAAAGCAAGAAGCATCAATCACCTCTAGTAGTTCCGAAGCTCTGGTTCCAACATGTTTGAAAGGTAGTCTCGAATGTTTTCCCTCTAGGCAGGTAGTGCAGGTCACCGGCAACTTAATTTTGTCTGATAAGTTTAATTTTTCTGTACATTCTGGTAATCGGTTAATATCTGAATAATTTAAGTGTCCCATGCGTCGATGCCACAGGACAACATCATTTGAGATTTCAGAAATACTAAGGTTAGCATTTATCTCTCTACAGGCTTTAAGAGAGTATAGATTGTTTTCTAATATGGCTGAACATATAAAGTTTCAATTCTGGTTAAATATTTCACAACTATTTGTATTAAAATATACTTCGCAACCACTAATAACCATTGCACTGACAGACAGTAAATTTCCTGCAAGTTCAGATATGTATAGCACATTTCTTACCTGTATTTTGTTTGAAGTGTCACCTGGTATTATCAAATTAAGTTTTCCTACACCTTTTACAGCAAGTGGAGTTTTCTTTGCCACTGTGATGGTAGAAACTGGTGGACTTTTGACATCATACATCCAGTCGGAACGATTAGTCATGTGCATAGAGGCACCGGAGTCCATATACCATTTATCTTGTGATGTAGCTGAAAAAGAAGCTGAGAAAGCTGTTACAAAGCTTTTATCTTCCTTATTAGATGTTTTCTTCTGTGCACGGCAATTTTTGCCAAATTGACCATATTTATTGCAGTTGAAACACCAGGGGCCTTTTGGTTTCATATTGTTCTGAAACCCATATGTTTTTTTTCTTAAATGTTGAGTAAAATGCAGTTGTTTCTGAACTCTGAACTTCTTGAAGTAGTTTAGTTTTAATATTATCTGCACTGATTTTCACTCCTGAGCTTTCTATGGCCATAATCATAGGTTTGTAAATCTCTGGTAAACCCGCTAACATCAATGTGCCCAGCCATTCATCATCTACAGAGAAACCTATATTTCTTAGTTTATGTGCAGACGTCATAATTTTATTAACATAGTCCTCAACACTCTTGGAGGAATCTAAGGTTGTAGTGATGAGATCTTTTAACAATGCCACTTTTCTAGACAGACCATTGTCATCAAAGGCTCTTTCCAAGTTAGACCACACTTCCTTTGAGGTTTTAGCATCTTGAATATGGATATAGTTAATCGCATCCACCAATAAAATCAGTTTGGATTTGGCCTTGATATCTTTGGCGAGAATGGCGGGATCTAGTTTATCCTCAATAATGCACTGCCAAAGGTCTTCGTGTTCCAAATATGCCTTTACGGCAAACTTCCAATTTGCATAGTTATCACGGCCTATAAGCTTTTCAATATTAAATGCCATATTTGTCGACATTGTTTAAAAATTTTCTCCTAACCTCTTTGTTCGGTATGACGCCTTGACGCCACGCGGTCGCCGGTAATCTTATATAATCCAATTATTGTTGTTTCTGTATTTTCGGAGTAATCACTATTCTTTACTTCTTTCGAGCTCTGCTTCCATGATAAATAGATATTTTATGGCGATTACTTTAATAAATAAAAGATATTTTAATGTTGTACAACTCTGTAATTGGCGGCGGTAAAATTGGTAAGGTCACAGTGTTGACAGTTGTGTCTTAGTATTACACGTCAGATGCGTTCACAAACCCAATTATTAATTGGTTGCGTTCACTAACCTAACACATTTGTATAGGTCGCTATTGAATTTTGTATCATAAATGGTAACCGGTTTTTTTTATTTTCGCTAGACATTTGACGTGTTTGGCAACTTATTTTGTCTCTTTTCTTTCATTGTTTATGGCCCATTTGAAAAAAATAGGACAACTAACATGGGGCACACTAAAAGTTTTGCACTTCTAGCTAATCGGAACTATTTGAATTTCGAATGTTATATTTTTTTAAACGTTGCAACCTTCTTATTAATAAAAAGAAACAATTGGCGGGAAATCATTTGTCATTTATTTTTATCACACATCAAAGTTCTACGTACGCAACGACAATAGAATTAAGTCGAAAAGATTTTAGAGCGATGATTTTTTATGATTTTAAAAGTTCTCTCTCTCCGCAAGACTGTGCCGCTCGTCTTTAAAATGCTTTTGGGAGAGAAGCACCATGTTTGAGCACCGTGAGGCGATGGTTTGCTGAATTTGAGAGAGGTCGAGTTTCTTTACATGACGAATTTCGTGAAGGGCGGCCTTCAACTGCCGTCAACAAAAATAATGTGGCTACTGTTAAGCGGCTAATTGAAGAAAACCCGCGGATTACCTATGAGACAATTCGAGGACTATTGGGGATTGGTATGAGCCAAATTCAGAAAATTTTACACGAAGAATTGAAAGTTCGGAAACTTTGTTGTCGTTGGATCCCTCATGAACTGATAGCGGAGCAGAAGCGGGCTCGCGTGGAATGGTGCTCACAGATGCTACTGAAGTACGACCATGGACATTCTAATGCTAAACGTTGGTAAAAAAATGATTGCGTTTTTTTTTCTCAGCTACGGGTCCCATCTGTACAATTCCACTTCAAGATCAAAAGAGTGTTAATGCTAAAAATTAATGCTAAAATTCTACCATTTGTTTACACAGGGTGTTAGAAAAAGTTCGCGAAAGACGACCCAAAAGCCGCGTTCCCCTACATTATGACAACGCTTCTTCACACACGGCCAACAAAACAAAGTCATTTTTAGCTTCCGAAAAAGTACAACTCGGTCACCCATCTTGCGCATAGCCCCGACCTAGCACCCTGTGATTTCGGTATTTATTCCAAAATCAAAGATTTGATGAGAGGTTTCACTTTTACCAACTCCGAAGAGGCAGTGATAGCGTTCAATCAGCACGTAAAAACATGCCTTCAGATCTGTGATCTTCCTGTTTTAAAAAATGATTCGATCGCATGAAAAAATGTTTAAAATGTAAAGGAGAGTATTTTGAAAAGCAATAAACATAATATTTTGGTTATAAAATGTTGTTTTTTTTAAGTTAAACTTGTCCTACGTATACGAGTCTCATTTGGATTTTTTCTATGCTTTAGTTATTATTTCTATGGGTTTCTTGCGCCCATTCTTTGCCACAGCTAAAAAATTACTTCCTGAATGGGTGGTAGGTTAAAAAAGATTTGGACGATTCAAAGTACTTATTAATTGAGTTTATCGAATAAATATCTTTTGACATTGACTTGACAACCTCGTGACATTAAGTGATTCTTGCGGATTAGTTGTTGTGCTGTGATAATTTGATGAGACCGCTGTTTATGCTAATCCACAAACGCGGTCTCATCAAATTAGCGCGGTCTTAACGCTGAGTGGGGAAACGTGACGCGTGCAATTGCAAAGGGAATCAAATATTTATAACTTCGGAAAGCACTTTAGGCCGTTCGGTTCCAGTTTTTTGTGTCAGATGGAAGCGCACTTCGCCCGCAATCTTTAATTACTGAAGAACTCTATCGGAGTTCCCCATTATCATCAGCCTATAAATGTCCCATTACTGGGCACAAGAATACCCACATGGACAAGGTGGGGAGATTGGGCCATAACCCACCACAATGACCCAATGCGGGGTTGATGAGTTTTAACGACTGCCATCCTACGTAAACAACCGGGACCAACATTCCATGCCTTTTGAAGTACGGAGGAACCCACAGAAATAGGAGGAACCCGAGATAGACGGCCAGGTGGTCGAGTAGTCAACGCCCTTGGCTACGCAACCCACGGTCCCGGGTTCGAATCCTGCTAGGGGCAAATGATTGTATGGTAAGCAAGAGCATTTGTGACAGAGCCATGGATGTTTGTTTACAAACATTCTTTATCTAATTTATCCCTAGTTTAGGATAAGTTATTTCAGAAACCCTAACTGATAATTAATTGATATTAACTGTGTAATTATTGTAAAACTGCTACTGTAACATGTGCAATAAATAACCAAATAATTGAAATGGCTATCTTATCTCTAACTGTCGGGACACAACAATGCTACTATATTAACTTTGTTTTGGAATTGCTGCATATTTATGGCCGAAATTAATAATTAATGTATCTGTTGTTTTGCATACTAAGGAGGTAAAAACCAGTGTGCTAATTTGAATCCTGTGGACACCACTGTGTTTCTAGGCATTACGTTGGATGCCATTTTCAGTGGGGCCCACATATAGCGAAATTGTCGAGTAGACTATGCTGTGCGGTTTCCGTCAGTAACTGACGTGGATACAGCTAGATTAGTTTATTTCAGTTACTTTGACGACCTCCTTGGTCAAGTGGTTTGTACACCGGTTTTCATGGTGTCACCATCTCTGAGGTCCCGGGTTCAATCCCTGGTCGGGTCAATTTAGAAATTATTGTTTTTCTAAATTGTCTTGGGTCTGGGTGTTTTTTATGTACCTATAATAAGTATGTATTTAAGTATTTTAAGTATGTTTATCCGTTGTCTAGTAACCATTTAACGAGTTTCATAACGAAGCTTCTCTTGGGCTAGATAATTGGTGTGAGTGTAGGAAAAATTTATTTATTTATTTACTTTCATAGTGTAATGTCGTACGGAATTTTAGTGTAGGGAAATGCTGCTGATATTTAAACTATCTTTGTGGTGCAGAAGAGGGCTATTGGAGCAATTTTTATCTAAAAGTCTCTCAGAGAGAGATTTAAGGATCTGAATCATAAAAAAAAATTTTGACGCTAAAAATTCGTCTTCATTTTTAAGTTTATTTAAGTAAAAAATTTATGGCTATGACTAAAGTTATAAAATAAATTCTAACTCTAGTATGCAAAACATTATATAGATACGATTATACTAATGTCAATTTAAATGTTAGTAAAATTCAACTTAAAAATATGTTAGTAAATAAACTAACAAGACAAAATAAAAAATAAATAAAAATATAAAAAAACTTAATATTATGTTTGTAGATCCTTATTAATTACGTCGATGGACTGCAAATAACTCACTTCGAAATCTTATATCATGACTCAGATAAATCTTGTTTGCATAATATTTGTATTTCTGTTTGTTGTTTGAAGTTTATTGATAACATGTAATGTTATTGTAGGGTTTAGCTAAATCTAAATCGAATCTAGTGCGAGCTACTCTGAAGATTTACATACTTTGAAAATAAACACTATACGTATTATTTTAGGTAAGTATCTCTGTAGTGTAGGGGTAAGACCGGTCTCGAATGTAGAGTTGTTTGGTTGGACTACCGCTTTCTTCTTATATAAGGTGACTGCTAGAAACCGCAAGAAACTTCAGGGGTTGGTTTTAAACAGTACAAAAAAGACAAAAACGGAATTCGTGTTTTTTTCATTTTTAATTAAATAATTCTATTTGTGAATTTTAATTGGATAGTCTTTGAGTTTCTAATTTATTTCAAAGCATACGGTCGTCTGTTGACCCGTCCGCGTCAGCTGGGCGATAAGTACCTACGTTGACGGGTCAACAGACGGTCGGCCGGCCGGCCGTTGCCCCCGTCAGCTGGGCGATAAGTACCTACGAAAAAACACTAATTCCTTTTTTGTCATTTTTGTCATGTATAAAACACTTGACCTGACCAGCCCTTGAATTTTCTTGCGGTTTCTAGCAGTCATCTTATATATCTTATTCATAAGTAATTAATTAAATATAAGTCTCTCCTCAGTCAGTTATTGTGGATTCCGCGGAAGTGGAATTCTGCCTTATTATCATAAATATTACCAGGTGAGAATAGGGTCAACCTCTTTCCGTTTGAAGTCTACTACTCATTTTATTGAAGCCTGAAAAAACAGGAAGAAAGAAAAAGAGGTTTACTCTTAGTTCATAATTAGGTAGGGTACCTAAGCAAATCGGTCCTTGAAGAGGTGTAGAATAAAACAATTAACATAGGTATCTGCTGAAACTAAAGCGATAAAGTATAACAACGCGTAGAAGGTAATCTCCATTGAAATTCGTTATTTCTCGTGAACAATTGAAGGCAAACTTTTAACTGTTTCGCAATTTCGTGCCTATATACGTCGCCGTACCGAAGTTGTCTCATTATAGAGACGAAAAAACTTTACAATTACAATTAACTGGCAGCTTCTTGAACTCGCGATTTAAAAGTGGCTTTTGTTTAAATTGTGCCGAGTTTCTAGGTGTGAAGATTCGACTTCTTACGATTGGTCTACGAGTTGTTTTTCTTTTTTGACAGTCTTTTGTTTCGTGTAACTGCTCTAATACTTTTAAACTTCTCTTGTGCTTTAAGAAATTCGAGATTTAAATTTTCACTGTCATTATTATGAACAGCATAAGTTTCTAACTCCCGTACTAAATCTGACAGTTAATTAATTTCTTTTGTGAAGAGTTTAGTTTTTGCTAACGTATTTATACTCATGTATCTTGAATAGATTTGTTCAATTTCATAATTGACACATCGTAAATATTCGACAATGATTATAGAAAAGAATTGCCTAAAAGTCTTAATTACGTATAAAAAGGTACGTGTGTATGTATGAGTGTGAAAATTACGTAAAGCGCATTTTTTATTACCTACGTAAAAAAATTACGACAGATGCATTATTTTTATACGAAAAATAATAAACAAATCATTTTATATTGATTTATTTAACAAAAAAATATTACATTACTTTAAATAAGCACCACAAAAACAGTTTGCTAAACAAATAATATATTTTATTATTGAAATTTTGCATTCACAATGCTATAGATATAAGATAAAATGTTTATTAGAAAAAAATCAACCAGTCTCAGGAAGCTCGAATAGGATTCGAACCCATGACCTTTGGATTGCCGGTCCACTGCTCTAACCGCTAAGCTACCGAGACCTCAGAAGACTCGTTGATTTTTTTCTAGTAGTTGATGATTTACGCTGCAAGCCAGCGGTAATTACCGCTGGCTTCCTGAGACTGGTTGATTTTTATCCTAGTAAACATTTTATCAAATAATATACTTACCAAATTCAACTTTTTATAAACCAATGAGAAATAAGAAACGGAGACCACTTTAAGACCATAGGTATCAAAGATTTTACGGACCAAATTAAAAATAAGTGAAGTGCGGTACGGTGACGTCACACGCCATTCTTTATGTAATTTCCAGGTCGGATCCATCAGGGAGGGCAGGGGGGGGGGGTCAGTCTGGTGGTCGCTTGTGTATGATTGATCGCTAATCATGACTTGCAGTGTGTGGGATATTTGAATGGGGCTTAGCCACAGTGTCGGTGTTCTAGTAAAATACTTAATATCAAATAATTTATTTTAGATGTTTTTACATGATCCTCTCCAAAAGCTATAAAGTGTTTTAATTTTTATGAAGTAAATCTGAAGCTTCGCCAACGTACGTGTGACATACCTATAGTGTCGCAAGCGTCCATACTAACAGTAATAGCTTGGAATATTACTAGTAATATAGTTAATAACCGTGTCGCTATCACCCCCTCTCTTCCCTTGGGTGTCGTAAAAGGCGACTAACGAACTAAAGACTGCACATACTTCCAACAGCATAGAGCGGCGATGGGCCTTCCACCTGTCACAATGAGCTCAAATGCGTCGCTATTTGGTAAAAAGTGGACTATTGTAGAGGACTGCATTTGCTGTCCTCATTGCCTAGTCTCTGAATTGCCTAGTCTCTCTGTAACAAAACCGCATCCGATTCTGATGAAATAGTGGCACATATTTTCATCTAATCGGCAAAGCATAGCAAACGGGATGAGTGAAGACAGTGCTCGATGTCATTCACAAATATTACAAAAAGGAGGGAGCCAAGTAAAGACCCTTGAGGCATTCCACTGGGGACCACACCCATCCAGATATGTAGTTATTGACGAGTACTACCTGCAAACGATTATCGATGTAGGAAGAAAACCATCTCAGTATATAGGTCACCACAAATCCCAATTTTTTGTAGTTAGACCAAGAGTAAATCTTGCTAGATTCTGTCAAATGCCTTACTGTAATCAGTTTAATAATAGTTTACAACAGTTTAAAAATAAACTTGTACAAATTAATTAAGGGAAAAAAAAGAACTCTTAACTCAGATGATGATATCTATATGTCCTGCATCCCACTGCGTACAGAGCTTGTCTTTACATGAAACACAAGATACCACACACACAGGGAGATCAGGCGCATCACTCTCCAAGCGCATCCGAAACATCGTTGGCCCGTAATTCGTCGTACAATAAATAAAATAATAAAAATAAAAATATGTTTATTTTCTGTAACAATATTTTGTTTTACATTCTTTAGGGACAGGAGTCTCCTTTTAAGCTAAGCCTGTACCAGGAGATACCGCTCTTCCATAGCAATGGCTATCTTATCTATTTATTAAATAAATTTATAATGTTATGTAATTAAAATTAAAATTGGTAGTTATGTGTGTAGTTCTGTCTTTACGTGCGCATGTGTAAATATGTGTGTGTGCGTGTGCGTGCGTGCGTGCGTGTGAGCGTGCGTGCGTGTTTGTATGTTTATATGTATGTGTGTTGGTGGTACAATGCAAGCATGTTGGTGTTTTTTTACAAGCGATTGGCACAGCACACACACTTCAGTGTACAATGAATAACAGGCCAACGAAGTTTCAGATGCGCTTAGAGAACGAGGCTCCTGGTTTAGAGGTATGCTCTAAGCCAGGGGCTCTGGAATGCATCACGCCCTGTGACCCTACCTATTGTCACCTCTTAGAGCTGGGGGGCGATCGCGCTAAATAATCACAATCAAAACGAAACCACAACTGAACCCTGCGCTATACGAAGTCGGCAGAAGGCTGCTTGTTCTGCCGATTTCGTATAGCGCCATCGCGTGTGTCAAACGCGATATCACTATATAACAGCTGAGGTTCAGTTTGGTTAAGATTAAGGCCCTTTGTAGACAAGGCTATGCAAATCTTCGATACTCGACGATTTTAGTCTCCAAGCGACTACCGCCATACAAATCCATTGAGGTTTGTACACGAGTCGCGTCGCCGATATTCGTCCCGCGACAGGCCTCCGCGCTTTAGGAACTCATCTTTAATTTGTGCTTTAGGTCTGAAGCTACAAGTAGCCGATCGAACGGACTCCCGCGAACACCCTGCAGTCGTTAGAAGAGATAAGAAACCGATCCCGATCGATCGAGATTGGTATTGTGAAGTTTCGTACTTTTGGGTTACGACACCAGCGCTAATTTGGATTCATATTGCGCGAATATTGAGTGAACTAAATGCAAAACTCAATGCCATTTATTTCACTAAATATGAATCCAAATTAGCGCTGCTGTCGTAACCCAAAAGTACGAAACTTCACAATACCAATCTCCATCGATCGGGATCGGTTGCAAGAGTAAAGGGGCAGCACAGCACATGGAAGTATTTGCTAACTAGTTGTTTCCTTGCCCCGTATTTAGAAATGGTTGTGGTTAACATTTTTAGTTTATGTTTTAAATAAAAACCTATCAAAGAAAAAGTCTCAAAATTATCTCGTGTAGGTAGGTACCTACACGAACTATAAATACTCACGCTCAATGTCGTAAAAACCAAATTATTACGTTAGCTCTAACCAATTCACTGCAAACTACTGATGTTACCTTAGTTGCCCATAAACATTGTGACAGCAAAATAGCTTGTATTTGTCCCCCTCTACAGCGATGTGACAGCATAAAATACCTACCTTATAATAGTTTTATTTGGATGCGATGGGCTGCGTTTTTCACTCTACACCCGTATGCTAACAAAGTGTACAAACGTGCATAGAGTTTTAAATAAATAAATACAATCATGACTATTATTCTCAAAGGGTTAGTAGGGAGTGACAACCGCAAAAGCAGTGTACTGTCACAGAATAACGAATGTAGTTTATTCGTACAGAAGGTTCACTCTCTAACGACTATCACGCGAAATAAACAAGGTACTACCGAGTGACAAGGCCCACAGTTTTCCAAGGCCCAAGCGCAGAAAACTACGTTTATTACATTTGATCCGTGCCAACTTCGTAGCATGCATGAAACACATCAATATGAACGCCGAAACGCAGCAGCGGACAGCGAGCGGCCACCATCTTGTCAGTGACACCCGGCACCTGGTAGTTCGCCGACATCGGTCGCGGTCGCTCATATTTCTAATTTTGGCGCCTAATAACGTCAGTTTTTACTTGTTTATATCACGATTTGTTAGTAGATTTTTATTTAGTGTGTTTATTTGATCATTACTCTTTTGATATTTACATAAACATGTGCGATTTTATAGCTTTTTATTGTGTAAATATTCAATCTATGTTGTAAAGCCCACAACGGTTAGGAAGGCCCAACGAAGTAGTTGATTGGGCCTTAATAGGAATATAAACAATAATTACTTAATTTTAGCATAAATAACAATAATTTATAAGTAAAATCTAATATTGATACAATAAACACTTAAAAATTCTATACCTCGGCTGTTTTATAAAACAGTGGATTTTTTTGTTTTTAACAAAATATTGATAATTTTAGTATCCGATTGCTTTTATCGAAGTTTATGAATGTTACAATTTTGATGTGTATATATCCTTATGGTCTTTAATGCTTACTTTTGCTCCAAAAGACTTAAAAATGTTTAAAAAACCTAACTTATTATCGTTGTAGCTTCAATAACTACTTTTATTTGGATTTTGAAATAATCACAGCTTTAATTGTAAACACTCTTTTTCTTCTTAATGATAACATATAGGTTTTATTTCGATTTGTAAAAAAGTGGGCCTTGTTACCCGGTAGTACCACACTTATCGTGTGACCCTAGCGTTCATATTCCGTGAAGCAACGCTGACTCGATATCGATTTGAGGTCATGACGTCAGAGAGCGTAGGGTTGACGCGCGCGCGCAGGGATTACGAGAAGCGACGACGCGTGACGTGTTCGGTGAGTTGCGAGCGGGAACCTTTACCACAGTATAAATATGAGCTAAAGCAGTACGGAAGCTGGGCCTGTTTCTTGTTTTATATACCTACGCGCCAATTGAGCGTTAAGGTTGTCCTCTTATTTTTGTAAAATTGATAAAGTTTTTGTTTAGTTAGCGATGTATCTCAGCTAGTTAGCGCTTTTTTGAGATAACTAGCAAAGCTTATAGGCTGTCACTATTAATTTTTATAAAATTAAAAGGTAATTTTTCTATTATTTTTCAAAACGTTTGTTTAGGTTCTATAATGATCAAATAATCGAATGAATTTAGTAGTTTACAAACAAAATTGTGTAATTAAAAAATCTTTAATATTTTAAGAAGTCTTTATTTTTCGTTAGTTATTATAAATTACTCACTGAAAAATACTTTCGCCTGGTACGACATGTTCGAAAAGCTTTATTATTAAATTTTGTAGTGTAAAAAATTCTCATTCTAATAAATAGCTTTTTTAAATAAATTATCGGTAAACATGGACACGGCACTATAAAACTGATTTTGTCTACTTCTTTATAAATTAATACAGCTACTTTACAATTAATGTGTTCTCTTTGAAAACAACAGCGAAAAACTTCGTCCATTTTTTCGATATATTCAACGAAATCATGCGGTGGTACATTTAGTAAACTCCGGTTAGACACACAGATCTGATATCGATATTTAAAGCAATCGGTTGAATAACTAAAAAGTTCAAGATGGAGGCTATTTTGTCTCATACTAATAACGGAGTCGTTGTTAAAAACCACACATATCCCCAGATATCGATTTTCAAAGCAATCGGTTAAATAACTAAAAAGTTTAATATGGCGGCTACTTTTTCTCATTCTAATAACGGATTCATTGTCACAAAACCACACAGATCCTCAGATATCGATTTTTAAAGCAAAGTTTATTAACGATGAAGTTTCGTAGTATCAATTCTTATTATTTTTAACCATTAAAATAACGCGCGCTCAAAAAATATACGTAAGTACTCCAAATATCACCTAAACAACCAAATGATTTATTTAAAAGAAAGAGCTATTTATTTATTAATAATAAATCATTCTTCTTTCAACATCAGCAGGAAATTTAAAAAACGAAAGCTCCGGTTTTGAAGCAGCCGTATAATACGCAATACACTCGCGGCATTTTTAAAAATCGCGCGCACAGCGCCCGCAAAATGCTACAGTGAACACTCGGTTCGACGCCACACGCGCTACTGAGAGCACTGCGATGTCCGCTTAGGGGCCCTGTAAAGACGTGCGTCTGTGGGCGTGCGTCGATTCGAGCGTTTGTACGTAGCTTCCTTACTGCTTTAGCTCATATTTATACTGTGCCTTTACTGCCATACGCCTAGGCGGCCTGCCTGGGAGGCGCGCCAAACGAACGTACCTAAACTGCGGAGTGACACCCCCTGGTACTGTCACAGTCCGCAGCACACCGCATAAGAACAGCACTTTGCTGTAGGATATATGTGCAATCTTTAGTATGTTCGCTGCCTTTTACGACACCCCGAGAGAAAAGGCGGATTGGCATGGTAGGTAATAGTTTAGTAATAAGACGCCACCACACAGCACTAAACCTTTAAATTACAACCAATAAAAACTTTTCATAACATAAATTAACGACACATTTTCACATTTCGAACAACCCCATCGAAAAACAAAAGGGTAGCGGTACCCAATAATAATTATTAGCTTCAACCAAATACGTAGCGGTACCCAATTATAACTAGCTTCCACTAAAAACATTACGCCGCCTGTCCCCAAGGATATTCTGCGTCACATAATTCGTCCCTAGCTTTATGAATAACCGCATCCCGCTACGTAAAAGGCAAGAAGGTAATAGACAACTGCTTATGTTTTTAGCGTGATAGGTGCTGATCCTATCGCCGCTTTATGCTGTTGGATTGAGTTTGATCACTCTTCAGTCTGTTAGTCGCCTTTCACAATACCTAAGAGAAGAGATGGGTTGGAAATTATACTTTAGAGCTTTAGTGCTTTATAACAAAATGGAGACTTTTACGAGACGTAAACGTAACATGAAATTAATGATATACATTTTCAAAAACCGAACTACCCCATCGAGAAACAAAAGGATAACAGTACCCAATTATAATTAGCTTCCACCAAAAACATTATGCCGCCTGTCCCCAAGGATATTCCGCGACACATAATTCGTCCCTCGCTTTATGAATAACCGCATCCCGTAAAAGGCGAGTAGGTAGAGAACGGTCACGATTTCGAGGCAACAGGGGTCAACTCCAATTTACACCGACGCAACCTAATTTGTTAGGGGCAAACGGTATACTTACCGAAACACTGGCGCATATGGAACGCTGGATGGCGACCAACCTACATACTCGTACATAACTACGAGTACGTAGATTGATACATACATGGTAATTTTTTTATCAGTAACGTAAACAAACATAATTTTAATTTTTTTAGTTGATTTTTTTCATTATTTATTTAATTTGTCCGGCACAGTAAAAATAACTCGTGGATACCGGGCGAACGAAAGGTCACGCCCAAGTAACAAATTATCGATGCATAATAGTTGAGAAAACGTTTTACATTTCCTTTTGGTTCTATAAAGTGGGTCATATAAACGTGTCGTAGATAGGCCCATATTAAACGACATTATTGTTATTTACAAGTTAAATAAACGTCAGTCAACAACTTTTAAATGTTACTTACATAAAAGTTTTCGACCGACTGTTATCGAACCACTGAAGTCCTAAAACAATTGCATAGACATTAGAAGATGACTGTAATGTCGGTTAAGTGTTTAACATCGACTTTTATTGTACACATTCAGTTCATTCCATTCATTCGTTCCTGTGATGTTTGCTGGAAAAGTGCATGTTATCAAATACAAAATTTAAACGGTATATAAGTTATAATTTACTTAACTAGTTTTACATTTACTTTAACAATAATAAACACGAACAGAGTGTAAGGATAAATGTGTGCAGTGCACCTAGTTCTTATGGGACGTTTAGTTTTGTGGTGAAATATAGGTGTGTTGTTATGAAATTATTTACGCCCCCTTCGAATTTCTTGAAATTAAATTATTATAGACTATTGCTTAAAATTTGTTAACATACTAAAATAGCAGCCATCTTGTCTAAGTTAAGAAACGACTTCTATACATCAATTATAGAATTAAAAGGTCGCATAATGCGGTTTCTTGCGACCAAGATGTCGGCCATGATAAATTATTTTAGAATTCTGTGAGATAATAAACATAAACAGATAACCTTTAATTTAAATAAAACCTTTATACATGGTGTCATATTTTTTTTATTTATCCGACCTACAACCTGGCTTCATAATACGACGATATAATAAAACAGTCGTAAAAACGTTCACATAACCTATACTCTAACACCACTATTCGACGTTGTATGAATCAGTCCTAAAAACGTCTACCTATCCTATACACAGGCACAGTTATACGACGTTGTAGGAATCAGTCGTAAAAACGTCTACCTAATCTATACACCGGTACCACTATTCGACGTTGTATGAATCAGTCGTAAAAACATCTACATAACCTATACACCGGCACCACTATACGACGTTGTATAAATCAGTCGTAAAAACGTCTACCTAACCTATACACAGGCACTACTATACGACGCTGTATGAATCAGTCGTAAAAACGTCTACCTAACCTATACAAAGGCACCACTGTACGACGTTGTATAAATCAGTCGTATAGACGTCTACCTAACCTATACACAGGCACCACTATACAACGTTGTATAATACAGTCGTAAAAACGTTTACTAAACCTATATTTTTGTCCCATTACACGACGTTGTATAAACTAGTCGTAAAAACGTTTACTCAACTTATTTAGTGGACCATTTAGTTACGGGACTAAATCGTTGTAGGAATAACGGTTACACAACGTGTCGGTGCAAGCGCATTGATTGTCCCACCCGGCCGCCTGGTATCGTAATGTGTTAGAGTTCAATTTCGCGGTCCCGGTCGATTTACCGTGATCAACGGTATTTTTGTGGATATGTTTGATCCTTTTTAGTTTCTTTATTTATCACTTAAAAAATTAAAATTAAATCTGTTGCTCTAGATTAAGTTACTCTATAATTTAAAAAAATATGAGCACTGATAAAAAAATGTTCCTGTAGATTCAAGACTATTACCCCCAAAGGGTTAGTGAGAGACTAGGCAATGAGGACCGCAGAAGCAGTCCTCTACCATAGTCCACTGCACACCAAATTACAACTGCACATGTGCTCAGCGTGATAGGCGGTGAGCCCATCGCCTCTATACTATTGGATATATATAAGGTGACTGCTAGAAACTGCAAAAAATTTCAAGGACTGGTCAGCTCAAGTGTTTTAAACATGACAAAAATGACAAAAAATCAATTCGTGTTTTACTCATTTTTAATTAAATAATTCATTTTGTGAATTTATTTAGATAGTCTTTGAGTATCTAATTAATTTTAAAGCAATAACATAAGAAAATTATAATGATATCAATTAAAAATTACGATTACTAACAATGCGAGGGCAACAGCCGGCCGGCCGGCCGTCTGTTGACCCGTCAACGTAGGTACTTATCGCCCAGCTGACGCAGAAAAACACAAATTCCTTTTTTGTCATTTTTGTCATGTTTAAAACACTTGACCTGACCAGCCCTTGAAGTTTATATTAAATTGTATATTAAAGTTAAAGTGTAAAATTAAATTGTATATTATAGTTAAGTTAAAGAAGTGTATATTAAATTATTAAATATTAAATTTGTTTACGCTCACACAAATTATCCTGACCAAGATGAGTATTCTTTTGAAACTCGTTAAATTGGTAAGATAACGGATAACTATACATAAACATAGAAAAAACACCCAGACCAGAAATCAATTTAGAAAAACAGTTTTTCTCTAAATTGACCCAACCGGGAATTGAACCCGGGACCTCAGAGATGGCGCAACGCCAGACCCGGCGTGCTTACCACTCGACCACGAAAGTCGTCATAGATTGATTTCATATGTGCTGTCGTTAGTCCGTTAGTAGCTTTTTACGAATCCCAAGGGAAACGAGGGGTTGGTAGTATTCCTTGATTGAGTGCGCCGCTATACCACACGGCTCTAAAAAAATTGTTTGAGGCGAAAGACCTACTTGCGGTAATGCTGGCGGAAATAAAAGACAGGTCTGTTTACACTGCGGCTTGCGTCAACACCAACCTCAAATACACTGGAGCCAGGCAGCTAGCTACGATATAACAATATTGCTGATGTATTGTGCTATCCGCTATTGATTACATTTACATTTCTATCGTTCTTCGGTGCTCTTTGAAGTGTGTTTGACGTCTGTGGTATCTTAACAAGATGTATATTTAGAATTGTTATGTACGGAAGATCGTAGAAGACAATCATCACAAAACAGAATGATCAAATACATTATGCAGTAAATTCGGAGAACCGTGATAACCGTGTCGCTTAGCGGTGAAAGAATACTACCACCCCCTCTCTTCCCTTGGGTGTCGTAAAAGGCGACTGACGGACTAAAGACCGCACATGAGCTGAGCACATGTTCAGTCGCTATTTGGTGAAATATGGGCTATGGCACAGAACTACTTTTGGGGTCCTCATTGCCTATTCTCTGACTAACCCCTCGGGGATAATAGTTGTGATTATATGTATGTATGTATATCTGAACATTATGTGAATAGTATTTAATTGTCTTTAAAACACTATGTAATTGAATAACCTAGCATTCTCAGTATCCGAGAAATCAATGGTTTATTTTAATGACTCGAATTTATACTCCCAAGTGTATCAAGTAATAAATCAAATGGAAGCGAGTACAAAATAAACCGCAACCGATAATCTAACTATGGACCTCTAGCAGACCTGTAGAACACAGGATATGAATAAGAATACATTAAATACATATATAAATTAACGACTATTATTCCCAAAGCGTAGTCAGAGACTATATAAGTTATGAGGACCGCAGTTGCAGTCCATTGCGATAGTCCGCACGTTTCGCCAATTTACAACTGCACATGTGTTCAGCGTGATATGTGGTAAGCCCATCGCCGCTGTTAGACGTATGTGCAGTCTTTACTCCGTTGATCGCATTTACGACACCCAAGGAAAGAGAGGGCATGGTTAGTATTATTTTTGGTGTATACACGGCTCAGAATAATATAGTTTTATATGCGTTATAATGGTCACAAATTAGGTGCAATACAACCTAATATTAACACTCAACGTCTCATAATAAATAAATAAATAAATCTTTCCTACAATCACACCAATTATCTAGCCCAAGAGAAGCTTCGAAGAAACTCGTTAAATGGTTACTAGACAACGGATAAACATACTTAAAATACTTAAATACATACTTCTTATACATAGAAAACACCCAGACCCGAGACAATTTAGAAAACAATAATTTCTAAGTTGACCCGACCGGGGTTCGAACCCGGGACCTCAGAGATGGCGACACCATGAAAACCGGTGTACAAACCACTCGACCAAGGAGGTCGTCAAAATAATAAACACTTATATTTCTTACAATTCGACTCCTAATTAAAAACATAAGAACTTCCAATGAGAAACAATTGAATAGTACATTTTTGAACACAATACCCACTAGGTGAGAATTCCGATTTACTGGTCTAATCAAGTAGATTGCTTGAGAAGAACAGAGATCTAAAAATAGTTGAGCATCGCACAGATCTTTGTTTTTTTTCTAGAGCGTTAAGTCGTTTAATTGAAAGCGGAATAGAAAATAAAACGGTTTCTTTCTTTCTTACACAACCACGGGAAACGTTTCGCCTTTATCTCATAAAGTAAGCGACGGTATTAACGCATTCTTAGTTTAATATAGAAAGAAAACAAAATTTTGATTTACTGAAATAATTCTTAGTTTTAGACGGAACTCAAAATTTTGATTTACTAAAATATCGACCTTTAAGTGCGTCATGTGACGAATGTCAAAGCACCTAATAGTAAACAAGTGACAATAAGTCTGTAGAAGAAGGGATAAATGTCTATGTTAGGTATCCCTGCTCACAAAAACATTAACCGTTTTGGTTGTTGTCAGTTGTTTAACCCTTTCAGCACCTGAATGTTTTAATATTTTTTTGCTGTATGCCGTCATACATATAATCAGCTACGAGATAAATCGTACCTGGCATAGTAGAACATAAATCCCGTAGGCTATAACGCAAAGAAACAAGTTATTTTTGCACATTATGTCCAAAAACTCTGGCGTTACGTGTAGTTGATTGTTTTAAAGCTTATTACAGCTAAATTTTGTATTCCTACTGCAGAAAAGACGTAATTATGTCTTCCTTTGTTTGTTTGTACTACTACTAAGTACCTTATGTTTGTCATGTCATATCTTTTTTCCGTTAAAAGTCTGATCTTTAATTTTATCATGTGTTTTTTTTGCTAATGCCAAACGTTCAAAATCCGACCTTACGTGTAGTGCCAATAAATAAATGTTTGTATAGGAGGCCCAACAAAATCTACGAATATATTCGTAGTTGGCACCATGCTAAAGACACGCACTACGAGTTATCTCGTAGCTGGCACGCAAAGGGTTAAGGGGGTGCCGCGCGATCGCAAAAACTGACATAAGTCTCTTTAAGAGACTTTAAAGCAAAATTAATCATATAAATATTTATAATTAGAAAAATTCTGTTTGAAGTTTCAGACCTAGTAATTTAATAAGAATGTATTTAGGAGTAATTACATTTATGTATTGTTTGTTATGGTTTAAAGAATTTGTTTCAAATTTCAACAAGGCTATGACCTTGTGCAATGATCAGGCTAACTTACATAAGTTCTTTTAATGTATTTAACTAATTCAGCGCATAGTACAAGTGACTTAAAAATACGCGAATTTCCATAATTTCGTGCAGGACCCCCTTAATGAATTCACTCTTGGAATAACCTCAATAAAGTAAGTAAAAAAGTAAATTATAGCCTACATACTGTTCCACTGCTGCATGGGCTGGATAAAGGCCTCCATTGAAATCAAGTCTTCGCTACAATTGATGGGTTTTGACTTAATAGAATAGAATAGAATAGAATAGAATTCCTTTATTGCTTAAACTGTGTTACAAAATTTAAAAAAAATATATAGTATCAACAGTTATAATAACAGTAACAGTAATCGCTAGGCTTACTACAAAAGTAAGTGAATACAGGATAATTATATTATCGGTGCGCATAATTTTTTATATCATTCAGTAATGTTAATAGACATCATTTTCAATTTTTCTAAATTTATTTATTGTTCATTATTTATTTAATTTGTCCGGCACAATAAAAAATAACTCGTGGATACCGGGCGAACGAAAGGTCACGTGTCGGTACAAGTGCATTGACCCACTGGGGCGCCTGGTATTGTAATGTGTCTAATTTACCATGATTAACGGTATTTTTGTGGATATGTTTGATCAATTTAAGTTTTTTTATTATTCACGTAAAAAAATTAAAATTAAATCTGTAGCTCTAGATTAAATTACTCTATAATTTAAACAAATATGCGCACTAATAAAAATAATTATCCTGTATAAAAAACTGTGGAACACAACAAAATTAAAATAGCGACTTACTTAATAATGGTACTTACTTAGTAGGTGGACATAGAACCAATCTTACAAACAACTAAACTGTGCACTATAATATTCCCCCGCTGGGATTCGAACCCCGGTCTAAACCGACAGATTAAATGCTATACCATGTCGCTGTAATATAGTAACACCAAATCATAAAGGATATCCCTTAAGTACCAGTATCATCAATTCATATAGGTCTCTATAGATGCATATAAAAGATGATTCAAACAGCGTCCAATTGTGAGGTTAAATACCAGTATAATACAACTTGAATCCCCAAATCGCACAAAGCGGTCACACATCAAAAAGTTATGCTCGTAATACCATAAATACCGAACTCTTTTCACAATACGCCAATGCGCTCAACAATTTTATGAATTTAAAGCTCGACTCGTGAAGTATTTAACGTTGGGCGTATTATAACTAGAGACGCACCGCTATGCAATTTTTTGCGCACTGCATTACGGCCCATGGGCTGCAAACGCATAGCAATCGTTTACAAGTGACTAGGCCATTAGACAGTGAGCAAAAAAATGCTTTGTGGCGACGTCGCTAGTCATAACACCGCAATGGCATTTAAGCCTGTTTTCGCCAGACCGTTCGCGACCGCTCCTCAAATGAAAGTTAGATCGGATTATATTGCCTTTGTTACGGCCTTAACTAAGCACATTTTTCAATATTATATTATAATACTGTTTATGGTACGGTCAGTATCACAAGTAGCTTACACTTTCTTACCGTGTCACACTAACTCGCTCGGAATTAAATCCTATTTACATAAAATAATCCTATTTGACGACCTCCTTGGTCGAGTGGTTTGTACACCGGTTTTCATGGTGTCGCCATCACTGAAGTCCCGGGTTCGATCCCCGGTCAGGTCAATTTAGAAATTATTGTTTTTCTAAATTGTCTCGGGTCTGGGTGTTTTCTGTTTATAATAAGTATGTATTTAAGTATATTAAGTATGTTTATCCGTTCCCAGTAACCATTTAACGAGTTTCATGACGAAGCTTCTCTTGGGCTAGATAATTGGTGTAAATGTAGGAAAGTTTATTTATTTATAGGTATATAGATTAAAGACTATTATCACCAAAGGGTTAGTCACCGACTAGGTAATGTGGAACGCAGAAGCAGTCCACTGCCACTTGGGACTATTATTTATTCTGTGCTTGGGTGTCGTAAAAGGCGACTAACGGACTAAATACTGCACATACATCCCACAGCATATGGCAGGAATAGGCTCACCACGTAACACGCTGCGCACATAATGCCGTTGTAATTTGATGAAACATGGACTAAATCTTATTTCTTACGTAATAAGAATAGTATTCGCATTCCCACTGTAACATTTTACCAGCAGCCGACTGTATGAACTGTTGCTGTCATTACTTTATAGGTGACTAATAAATATTTTCAAAGGGCCTGATTCCATCGTAAAGAAAATCAGTGACGCTCACAAAATTCAATATATAATTTATCGACTTTCAACCCTTCAAGATTGGAAGTCTCGACACAAATTCGGTTAAAGCAAAAAGTTTCCGGCGTTCTGATTAGTTTGCCCGCAAATTTCTCGTCCGACTTGCGTATCCAACCTCCGTATAGGTACATGAAATGTATCGTATGCTTTTATTAATAAAAAGTACTTTCCCAAGCTCACAGTAATTATCTAAGCCCCTTTTAAGACTTATTTTAATGATAAACTGGATAGTGGATAAACATAGGTACTAATTATAAATAAATAAATAAACTATCCTACACTCACACCAATTATCTAGCCCAAGAGAAGCTTCCAAAACCAAAACGAGACCAAAACTTCACTTGTATTAAGACTATTGTTTGTTAATTAATTTAAATGTTTGTAAAACAAAATTCTAATTGTTTTCTTCATTTAAGGCTCTATTCACTTAGTTTTTTATGTCACTGTTTGCGCGCTTTTTATGTCATCTGTTCGTAAGAATACCCGGCGATAGTCCGATAGTCCTAGAAGAACGACAAGAAACTTAAGAACTCTGTTGTCTTAATACCAATCTTCGTGACAGACAAAGAGTTAACAAGGACATATTTTCTTTTCTTCCTATTTTGACAAGGCACATTGAAAACATAATTAACGTTACATAATAATTTAAGTTGATATTTCTTATGACACGATACAACAAAGCTATATTATTATGTTTCAACGAAAGGTCAAATAAATTACCCCATAACAATGATAGTCACTTTCTAAAAATACCAAAGAATATATAGATGTAAATGTCAGCTGTGACAATCTAAATCGCTACAATCACCTTCGCGACAACGTAATATAATTAATTGTATTTCCTTAATAAAATCGGTTTAATCACGCAGCCGAGAGTAGGTTATGGGCCCTTTATTAGGTACAATTAACATAAAATACGGTAGCAGAGGTATGTAATTTAAAAGCGCACTTAGCGAAGGCCTTGAAGTTGAGCTGAACATTTAATATGCTGTAAGTATTCCGCGCACTGAAGGGGGTGAAAAGCGGGAGTGTTTATTTAATACACAATTTTATGATTTACTTACAAGAAAATAATTTTGAAATTATCATTCAATTGTTTATTTAGCGGTTGTTGTAACTCTGGTTCACACATGACATCATCAATATAGAATGATTGGGAATAACTTTATAATAATTTCTAATCAATTTATGTTTTATTTCATCATCATCATCATCAGCCTATACTCGTCAACTGCTGGACATAGGCCTCTCCAAGAACACGCCACTGAGCACGATCCGCGGCCACTCTCATCCAGCTCTTGCCAGCCACCTTGCGAAGATCGTCGCTCCACCTTGTCTGAGGGCGTCCTACGCTACGCTTGCCGATACGCGGTCTCCACTCCAGAACTCGTCTACCCCAACGGTCATCGGTTCTGCGACTGATATGGCCGGCCCACTGCCACTTCAGCTTGCTAATCCGGTGGGCTATGTCGATTACCTTCGTTCTCTGCCGGATCACCTCGTTTTGAATCCAATCCCTCAGAGAAACACCGAGCATAGCCCTTTCCATAGCCCGCTGAGCGACTTTAAACTTGTGAACCAGCCCTACCGTCAGTGTCCACGTTTCGGCTCCGTATGTCATGACGGGTAGGACGCACTAATTGAAGACTTTCGTCTTTAGACATTGCGGAATTGGACGTAATTGGACGTAAAGACCCTACGTAGTTTCCCATATGCAGCTCAGCCCAGCTGTATCCTTCTGTTGGCCTCTTTCTCGAAGTTGTTTCTACCCATCTGTAAAATTTGCCCGAGATAGCCGTATTCTTTAACAACTTGGAGAGCACTGCCTTGTATTGCAATCGGTTCCGGGACGACACGTTCATTGAACATAACCTTGGTTTTGTCCAAGATCATCCGCAGACCGATGCGTCGAGAAGAATCAGCTAGGCCGTTCAGCATGTGTTGTAGCTCCTGCAACGTTTCGGCCATGATGACGATGTCGTTAGCAAATCGCAAGTGTGAGATGTATTCGCCGGTAACCTATCATAAATTCGAAACTTTCCTATACGAATTTCAATTGTTCGAAAACGGTATGACGAAGTTTTAAATACCAGATCGTTGCTTTTACATAATTTTGTTAATCAATAAACTTATCATACATACGTTTCATTTTACAGAAAAACTATTAGCCGATTATCAAAACTACTTTTTTTCTTTTGGAAGATGTTTTGTTTGCTATAAATTTAATATCTAGAAGTATTAAAATTCGAAGTAACTTTTACTCTAAAATGTCATACTCATACCCAGTTTTTTTTTGTTTTTCATATATTCATATTATTAGGTGAATAATCTTAAATGTTTTAAAAAGTTAATACTTTGGTAAGATTGTGTTTCAAAAGTCAGTGACAGAAACGAATCGCGGCTAAACCGACTCCACGTAGTTTGTCTGCCCTACGCTAGAGTGTAATTCAAGCCCGCGTAGGCGCGGAGGGGCGAGGCGGCCCGCAAGCTGAGGAGCAGGTGGGTTTAACGTTCGCCGCCGCGGCTGAGGCTGGCCGGCAGAGCAGGCCAGCAAGCCGAAGCTTGGTTAAAATTTTTTTTTTACATTGTACTGGTTTGGTATGTGTGTGTGTTAGTAATGAGCTTATCTTTATATAAACATAAATTTTATTTATTTAACCAGACGGTTGCAAATTACTAATATTGACTTGCCTGTTTACACCTCCCTTCCCAATGTTATGACAGGAAAAAAATAGTCAACCTAACGTTTGCATATTCTATATGCTTCATACTTTCGATTGGTACCTATGTAATTTATCTATTATCGAAACAAGTGCAATATTTAAAAAAAATATATATATATATATATATATTTAATTAATCGTATACTGGACTGAAATTTTTCAGCCAACAATAGCCAGCAATATATTTTTTAACACATTAAATTTTATATAAAATACTTTTCTAAGATTAACCGCTCGGTGAAGGTCGTTGTATACTCTGATCCTCTACTATGAAGTTTCTAGCAGTTTCTAGCAGTCACCTTATATAATTATCTACTTCGATCATAATATGTAAAAACAATAGATGCACGGTCTCATACAAAATCAAACTCAAATTATGTGCCCGCGTAAATACTATCCATAGATCAACATCAGAAATGAAACGAGTTAATAATACACACATTTATTGTGAAGTAAACCTTAAACGTTTGGCTCTAAAGTACAAATTATCAAAAATATTATTGGAGTTACATCACTTTGGAACTAGGGTCGCCAGAATGAAGTAAGTAGGAACAAAGTTCTAAATTCGAAATATTGAGAACAAAACAACATATTTTCTGATTTATGCCTTGTTTCGTGGTGCAATTTTTCAGAAGCAATCGTGTATCTATTGCTTAAATGATCGAAAGGTATATAAATCAATAATGGTAATAAAAATGATACAATGATTACACGTTGTTTTACATTTATAAGCTTACAAAAGTCCTAACTCAATTAGTTATCCATTTTAATCTAAAAATACTTTATCGAGAAAGACTTTAAACTAACAAACTATTGAGACGGTTCTCCCAATTAGTGAGACTTTGATTGAGGATCGTAATTGTTGATTGTAACTAAGTACTCGTAACTCCAATGTTTTGAACTGTTGTAACTGAAAAATATTTATTTCAGTCTTTTGTCAATTATGAGCCAAGGCCTCCTTCATTGAAATGAAGTATTTATTATTAATTTATTTATCTGCTAATTAGAAAGATGAACATAAAAAATGTACTTACTCAAAACTTTTATACCAATTACAGCAAGAGTTTTATTCAAAATATATGGGAGAGTAGTGATAGCACCTCTAAAAGATGGAATAGTCTATTAGCACACGTTTTCCCTCCTCTATGACACGGGACCTTTCAAACGAGGCGTGAAGAGGCACCTTGTGGGCCAGAAGAGTGAGGGTGACTGATGTATACGTACAGTCACGAGCAAAAATATGTAAACAATTGTAACTCTTAATACAATGGAATAAGATTCAGAGTGTATGCATATTAGTGACTCTGACGCTGCGCCTGTTGTCTTCTCGCCTGGACTTCACTTCCACTTAACATCAGGTGGAGTGGAGTTAATGATGGTGGTTTTTTTTATAAAAAAATACTTTTGGTTTACAGGTAGAGAAGCTGCTTCATAGCTGAAATACGTAAGTGATGATCACAGTAGATTATTTAGTAAACCTAATTTATAAGTCATCATCGTCAGCCTATAAACGTCCCACTGCTGGGCACAGGCCTCCCACGTGAACAATAGCACGTGGGGATATTGGGCCATAACCCACCACTCTGGCCCAATGCGGGTTGGTGGATTTTAACGACTGCCATCTTACGACAACAACCGGGACCAACGGCTTAACGTGCCTTCCGGCCGGAGGAGCTCGAGATGTTTTTGATTGGTCACCCATCAGGCGACCCGGCATTGCGAAAGTTGCTTACCGGGCAAGATCGCAAGCCGAACGCGCTAGCCGCGTATAAGTACGTTTATTTAACAACTGATTGAAATAAAAAATCCACAGATCTCGTGCTCTACACGACTTGAAAAGGCATTGAAAATGAACGCGTAATTTTTCTTTCAATAATTTTAATTTTCTTTCATTACCAAAAATAAAAAATTTTTTTAAAACCAACCTTTCCAAAATTTTTAAAAACTTCTTAGGAGGGTCGCATTTCGGTTTTCCATAAAAACTTCCAAGTCGAAATTTTCAAAAACCAATAAGTCAATTTTGATAAGACTTTGCATAGGTACTGAAGTAAACACAGGGATCTAAATAATTTGTTGAAAACATTTTTAAAAAACGTTTATTTAGCAGAATTATAGCGATTTAAAGTCCACTATAGAAAGTTTAAAATCGCAATAACTCACTTAAATAAACGTTTTTTAAAAATGTTCTCAACAAACTATTTAGATCCCCGTATATTTCTTTAGCACGTAAAGTTTCATTAAAATTGGCTCAGTGGTTTTTAAAAATTTCGCCTTGGAAGTTTGTATGGGAAACCGTAAAATAAAATTTTAATTAATTCAATACCGAGGAGTTTTTTTTATTTTTTTTAATTCGGAATTTTCTGGGAAAACCTACGATTTATCGGTCAAAAAAAGTCGTTTTATTTTCAATTTCCAAAAATAGTTTTTGACTTTTCCAATATATTTTTACATAATTTTAAACCCTTTCTAATTTCGCCTCTTTTGAGCCTTAATACGTCCTCGTGGCCTTAAACCTCAGTGTATCACGGGCGACTCGCACTTTCAGCGAAAATAGGGGCCCTACTGGAGCAAACGAAAAAATATTTTCAATGTTAAAATACGAACGTACTCATAACACTTTAAATACTGGGTCTACAACAGTGAGCAGTCTATAAATTAGTAACTAACTGAACCTTTTCAATAATGATTTTTTTCTATGAATGACTTTGATTCGCCTCCTTGCAATGCATTAGAAAATTGTTCATCAACGTTAATAACAGAACAGAATGCAGAATGACTTTAATTTATACGATCGTCTGATCGAAACATAGATAGCAGTAAACAATAGGTAGGGTCTGTCTGTGTATCCCTGAGGTATAGTTACGTTGCGAATTATGCCAACGGACAATACATACATGCGTTAACAATATTATTATTATTATTATTATCAGCTAGTCTACTTATATACTATTATATAATCAAGACTATTATCCCGGAAGGGTTGGTCAGAGACTAATTAATGAGAACAGCAAAAGCAGTCCTTGTATCACAGAATGCAAAAGCCTCCTCTAATCCTATTTAATATTTTCTTCACAAATATTTCTTTTCTCCATGATAGAATAGCATTTACTTTCATGACAGCTTTAAGGGTCAACTAATCGGCCTAAGCTGACAAGATCGGCTTAAACTGTATGCGATTTGACGCTTGGATGATAGGAACGCTTAATGTATTGTGCCTTAGTTTTATGATATCATGGGAATAGAAAAATAATCGCAGTATTTTGCCCTAAAAATGTTGTTAAAAAAGGTAGGTATAGCATGTGTACTATCCCACAGCTGGGCAAGAGCCTCCATCTTTGAAATCAAGTCATCGCTACAATTAGGGTTGTCACCCGTACTCTAAAATAGAGTATTGTCCTTTTTTTCATGTAGGCGTACTTTATAATCTACGACACCACTTTTACTGAGTGGTAGAGCCACGCTGCGTTGCGGCACGCATTGGGCCGGCTCGCCCGGCGTAATACCACCCTCCCACGAATATCCGGCGTGAAATAATGGCACTTGGTGCTGTTGTGTTTCGTCCGGCCAGTGAGGGTTCCGGAGGACCATCCCCCCCCCGCCTTACAATTCCTATTCCTTCCTTAACCCTATTCCTTAGGACGGCAACGCGCCTGCGATTCCTCTGATTTTGCGGGTGTTCATGGGCGGCGGTGATTATTCTCCATCAGGTGACCCGCCTGCTCGTTTGCCTCCTTCTTCTATATAAAAAACCAATAAAGTACCTACCTACGCTAAAATACTCTATTTACGTAAAAGACAAATATTTGTTAAATGTCGCAAAGAGCAACAAAAAAATACGTTTTTAAGGACAAATAAATAAATACTCTTTTTTATGCTAATGTAGGTACTTTTTTTTTCTTCTAAAAAAATGAAAAAATACTTTATTCGTCCTAAAAAAAAGGCGACAACCCTAGCGACAATTGATGGGTATTGGCCTAATCACCACGTTTGCCTAATGCGGGTTGGTGAACACAAACCCGGGCTACGCATAAAAAATCCGAAAATGAACGTTGCCTGACCTGGGAATTGAACTCGGGGTCTTCGGAAAATTTGGTTTACGTTACAGTAAAAACCACCAAAACTTTATAATTGGTACCTAGTTAATTTTAACTCTTTGGAACAACACATAAACAGTTTGCTTTGTTCCCCTGTTTTGTTTATATTAATTCATCGTCCGTCATTCTTTGTTCCTTGAATTTAATGGTATCTGTTATAAATTAATATTAATGTTACAACAAGATAAACAGGTTTTCGTTTATCTCTTCTTTGTGATTTGTTATTGACTTGCATCATACTTTTGCAGCAGATAGTTGCCTTTTCGTCAATAATACTATTAGCTTATACTTTATCTAGAGTTAAACATCTCGTATATAATCACGACTATTATCCCCAAAGGTTTAGTCAGAGACTAGGCAATGAGGACCGCTGAAGCAGTCCTCTGCCATAGTCCACGGCATACCAAATAGCGACTGCACCTGTGCTCAGCGTGACAGGTGGTGAGCCCATCGCCGCTCTATGCTGTTGGATGTATGTGCAGTCTTTAGGTCCGTTAGTCGCCTTTTACGACACCCAAGGGGGTGGTAGTATTCTTAACCGCTACGCGACACTCACCCTATACTTTACTTTAATTACTTTAAAGTTACTGACTGAAGCTAAATTAACAACACAAATAATTTCAAATTTGTAATTAAATGAATTTGCATGAAATATGTTGACAAGTACTTAATTAACACGTCATCTGTTTATTGCGTTGTATTTATGTGGGTACCATTTATTAATAAATGGGACGTAGCAAATAAAGCAGCGGCCGCGGTTGTCAAACAGATAATGGTTTTGTTTGCTATTGAAAATTGGGAATACGATTAGACGTGGTTAAGCGAAATCGATCTAATCCACAACAAGCTACTAATTATAATAATAAATAGGTTCATTTCACAATATCGATATAACAATATAGAGTCATCCCAGAGGGTAATGCAAAACCCGTGTTAAAGTTGACTAACAATACATACATTCATATAATCATGACTATTATCCCCGAAGGGTTATCAGAGATCAGGCAAATAGGGCAGCAAAAGCAGTCCTCTGCCATAGTTCACTTTTCACCAAATAGCGACTGCACATTAGCTCAGCGTGACAGGTGGTGAGCCCATCGCCGCTCTATGCTGTTAGATGTATGTGCAGTCTTTAGGTCCGTTAGTCGCCTTTTACGACCCCCGAGGGAAGAGAGGAGGGTAAACTGTAAATAACTTGTTGCCGTAAATCAACTCAAGATTTGAAAACTAAATCATTTATATGATTGATGATTTTTACCACTCGCCAAATTTATGGAAATTTGCCTCAACTATACCTTAAATCACTTGGCCTTCATCTCACCTGATGGAAAGTAACGATAAGGCCGTAGATAAGAAATAGCAACTAACTTACTAGTAAATTATTATTATTATATTATTACTTATTACACACACACACACCCACACACCCCTGTTTGTACAGACGGCCTTTCGAGGACTATGGTTTTATATGACCCATCCGAGGACTCTCTCAAAAACCATGTTAATGACCTTGTATTGTTACTTTAAAACGATAGAAAGAAACAGAAAACACTTTGTTAATGATCAGGTCTATTTGTCTAACGTTATTGCAGCATTTTATTTATTAACTTTTCTTGACCAATGCGTGGACTTATTATACACTGCCAACGCTTGTGGAGACATCTTTCCGAGGACGTCTGTGTGTACCTTTCGAGGACCGAATCGCCTGACTACAGATGGCAATCCGGGGACTCATTTTCACACACTTTCTCTTGAATCCAATACAATTCGAGGACCGTGTGTTTGACTGTACAGAAACAATATGAGGACGTTTTTCCGAGTCCCGCATGTACAAAGCGAGGACCACTAATGTGTAAACATACATGTTTTAAGTACCATTCGAGAACATTTATTTTGTAATTAACATTTGATGTGGCCCTGATGTACATAAGCTCTTTACTTGACCGGACCTGATTTATGTTAAGTGATGATAAGGCATGTGAAATCGCGTTATTCCCGGTATCCTTAACCACTAAGGAACTGGCTATCTTACCTCGAACTGCTGATAACATTGTTGTTACGGCGACGCGACATACTAAAATAAGTTGGTGGTAGCTATAGCCAGGCGGACTTAGAACAAGGCCTTCTGTTCCGTCTGGCGAGTTATAGGAGGTTGTGATGATGGAAGGTTCCTTGGTGATGGTTAATAACGACTGCGTCTCTTCATGTGATGTTGTATATTTATAGTGACTACATTGTAACTAACTTATTGTCTCTAAAACATACAAGACGATTTATACTACGTAGATGTTGGAGGGAGGATGCCGTCTTATCTTTATCGGATCTACACGCGTTTAGGAATGCGCTTACAAACTCTTTAACCATACGTGAGGATAATAAATTATGTGACGACGCAGGCCGCCACACCTACCACTAACCAAACCGAGCACAGTTAGTACCCCCGCTGGGAATCGAACCTGGGACCTTATAGTTTAAGGTCTTACCGCTAGACCACTGAGGCGGTTAAAGTTACTAAAAATGTTGAAATTTTTTATGACAGGCTATGACATTCTACCACCAGTTTTACCGCTACCATCTTATCTAAGTATGTCGCCATGACGACTATGTTATTAGCATTGTTGTTTTCTACATTGCGAACTTATGCATATGCTTTCGTCGTAGTGATTGTTAGTTGACTACGGCTAGGTAGTCCACTACTACTACTAACCACCGACGTTGTTATATATTTTGTACAATGGCTAATTATTTGGTTCCATAAGTTACCATTGAAGTCTATTATATACTTATTGTATTTTGTATCTATATAAATATTATATGACCTGGTATATGATGAGTATGTATTTTATTTTATGACCTTGTAACGACATTTTTTTTGTAAATGTCGTTACTTCTGTGCGCTATGGTTTTTTGCGCCCGTTCTTTGAAACAGTTAAAAAATGATGTCCTGAATTGGTGGTAGGTTAAAAAGATTTATACGATTTAAAGTAATTATTAATTGAGTTTATTAAATAAACATATTTTGACTAAGACTTTATAATCTTTTGTCCAATGATAGGTACGAAAACCAGCTACTTTTCTTCGTACTCAACATAATAATCATCACAATATGGGTACTGTCGGTCATTGAGGAGTTTCATAGGGTATCTGTGAAGTCTGTGATCCTTTGCTCATTGATAGTTACCTAACCATTTACTTCTCTTCGTACTTAACATGATAACCCATGACGATATGTGTACTGTTGGTCATTAAGGAAGAGTTCCACATGGTATCTTTGAAATCTGGGATCCTTTGCTCATTCATAGTTACCTAACCAGCTACTTTTCTTAGTACTCAACATAATAATAAATCCAAATATTTGTACTGTCGGTCATTGAGAAGTTCCATATGCTATCTGTGATGTCTAGAATCCTTTGCTCGTTGAATGTTACCTAACCAGCTACTTTTCTTTGTATTCAACATAATAACCAATTATAATATGTGTACTGTTGGTCTTTGAGGAGTTCTATAGGGTATCTCTGAAGTCTGTGATCCTTTGCGAATCGATAGTTACATAAGCAGCTACTTTTCTTCGTACTCAACATAATAATCAATCACAATATGTGTACTATTGGTCTTTGAGGAGTTCTATAGGGTATCTCTGAAGTCTGTGATCCTTTGCGAATTGATAGTTATATAAGCAGCTACTTTTCTTCGTACTCAACATAATAATCAATCACAATATATGTACTGTTGGTGATTGAGGAGTTCCATATGGTATCTGTGAAGTCTGGGATCTTTTGCTCATTGATAGTTACTTAATTAGCTACTTCTCTTCGAACTTAACATGATAACTAATCACAATATGTGTACTGTTGGTGATTGAGGAGTTCCATATGCTATCTCTGATGTCTGGGATCCTTTGCTCGTTGAATGTTACCTAACCAGCTACTTTTTTTTGTATTCAACATAATAATCAATTATAATATGTGTACTGTTGGTCTTTGAGGAGTTCTATAGGGTATCTCTGAAGTCTGTGATCCTTTGCGCATCGATAGTTACATAAGCAGCTACTTTTCTTCGTACTCAACATAATAATCAATCACAATATGTGTACTATTGGTCTTTGAGGAGTTCTATAGGGTATCTCTGAAGTCTGTGATCCTTTGCGAATTGATAGTTATATATGCAGCTACTTTTCTTCGTACTCAACATAATAATCAATCACAATATATGTACTGTTGGTGATTGAGGAGTTCCATATGGTATCTGTGAAGTCTGGGATCTTTTGCTCATTGATAGTTACTTAATTAGCTACTTCTCTTCGAACTTAACATGATAACTAATCACAATATGTGTACTGTTGGTGATTGAGGAGTTCCATATGGTATCTGTGAAGTCTGGGATCCTTTGCTCGTTGATTGTTACCTAACCAGCTACTTTTTTTTATACTTAACATAATAATAAATCCAAATATGTCTACTGTCGGTCATTGAGGAGTTCCATATGCTATCTCTGATGTCTGGGATCCTTTGCTCGTTGAATGTTACCTAACCAGCTACTTTTCTTTGTATTCAACATAATAACCAATTATAATATGTGTACTGTTGGTCTTTGAGGAGTTCTATAGGGTATCTCTGAAGTCTGTGATCCTTTGCGAATTGATAGTTATATAAGCAGCTACTTTTCTTCGTACTCAACATAATAATTAATCACAATATATGTACTGTTGGTGATTGAGGAATTCCATATGGTGTCTGTAAAGTCTGGGATCTTTTGCTCATTGATAGTTACTTAATTAGCTACTTCTCTTCGAACTTAACATGATAACTAATCACAATATGTGTACTGTTGGTGATTGAGGAGTTCCATATGGTATCTGTGAAGTCTGAGATCCTTTGCTCATTGATAGTTACTTAACCAGCTACTTCTCCTCGTAGTCAACATGATAACCAATCATAATATGTGTACTGTCGGTCATTGAGGAGTTCCATATGGTATCTATGAAGTCTGGGATACTTAGCTCGTTTATAGTTACCTAATCAGCTACTTTTCTTGGTACTCAACATAATAATCACAATATATGTACGTCGGTTATTAAGGAGTTCCATAAGGTATCTACGAAGTCTGTGATCCCTTGTCTACTCATAGGTACCAGCTACTTTCTTTGTATTTAATACAATAACCAATCACAACTTGATCATTCGTCATTGAGGAGTTTTGTCGCCTGTCGCCAAGGGTCTTCATCATATCTTCACCATATTTTAAATGTAACGATTAAAACCTATCGATACAAAAAAAAACATCCAAATCAGTGTAACCTGAAAATACATTAAAGAAACATATACAACAGAATTGATAACCTACTCCTTTCAGAAGTCCGTTAAAAATATTAGACAACATCACATACATTGCTCTGATTCTGCATTGACCCAGCTGGGAATCGAACCTGGGACCTCAGAGATGGCGACATAAGAGTCCGCCGGCGTGCGAGCCACTCGACTAGAGCGTTCGTCAATAATGAAGATTGAACTAAAAGTTATGATCGTCTATTCAAAAAAAAATAGTAAAGAAATTTTTGAAATTATTATTAAAAATAAAGATTAAAATGATGTTGACAATGTACGAAAAGCTAAAAAAGCATTCGGTAGGTCCTAGGTACCAGTCATCACACCACTCTCCTCATCAATCTAGGGCATTCTAGGGCATTGATCAGACAAAAAAAAAATCGTTCACTTGATAGAAATTTCACACGCCCAACGATTTTATTTTTTTGTCTGATCAATGTTCTAGAATGATGAGGAGAGTAGTTTGATGACTGGTACCTAAGACCTACAGAATTATGTTTTAGCTTTTAGTACATTGTCTACATCATTTTAATCTTTATTTTTTATTTTAATTTTGTTATTACGATTTTAAAAGAATGAAAAGTTTATCATACTTCTCATTCTTTTTAATTCATTCAACTTGCCCTTTCATTTGATATCTATCACCCATATTGAAACAAATATGAAATCTGGCATTTCCGGCGGCCATCTTAGATTTAAAAATATATAAAAACTTTTAAACAGTATTCTATTACTCAAGCCCTTTCATTTGATACCCATATTGAAGGGGTAGTGAAAAAAAAATTTGCCTGCCATTTTGTTGGCGACCAAATTGGATTTTAATTTTTTTCATAGTGTAATCTATTCTACTAGGCAAGACCTTTTATTTAATACCAAAATTGAAGGGGTTGTCATAAGAAAAATGAACCTGCTATTTTTTTGGCGGCTATATTGGATTCTCATTTTATTTCATAGAGAACTCTGTTCTACTAATCAAGCCCTTTCATTTGATACCCCTATTGAGGATGTAGTGATAAAATATGTAATCCGCCATTTTGTAGCGGCGGCCATCTTGGATTTACAATGATACCAAATAATTAAATTATATTCTTATTAGAACTAAAGGTGCCTACCAAATTTCAGATCAATCCGTCAACAGGAAGTGGGTCTAATTTTAATTACTGGATTTGACTCGAAAGAAATAAACAGGGCAAGCTAAATAAAACGGTTTAAAATTAAAGAAAATATGCTTTTTATAAAATAATAATTTAAACCTGATAAGAAAAATATCATTGTATAAGTACCTACATTGCAATCTTTAACGATAATTAACAATATTCGTCTACGTCACAATAATCCCATATCGTGAGATAGGTACATTACCTATTATTAGTTAGTATTAAACTTATACTAGCACAAAAGTACTCGTCAAGACAATTCAAACGAGCCCATACTCGATGGGGTTATGTTGTTTATTTACTGAGTTGCTATGGCTATCTTCCAGCTCTATCATCAGACCCTGGTTACCATCTAGCACAAAAGTACTCGTCAAGCAAGACGAATCAAACGAGCCGAGACTCGATTAGGTTGCGTCGTTTCTTTACTGAGTTCCTATGACCATCTTCCAGCTCCATCATCAGATCAGACCCTGGTAACAATCTAAAAAGCAAGTACTCATCAAGACGAATGAAACGAGCCGAAACTCGATGGGGTTGCGTCGTTTCATTACAGAGTTCCTATGACCACCTTCCAGGTCCATCATCAGACCGTGGTTACCATTGAAAGACAAACTACTCGTCAAGACGATTCAAACGAGCCCAAACTCGATGAGATTGTGTCGTTTCTTTGCAAAGTTCCTATGGCCACCTTCCAGCTCCATCATCAGATCAGCACCATGTCATCATATGATTGCATTGTCACGCGATTTACACATGTATGCAAAATTTCAGCTCTATCGGTAACCGGGAAGTGGATGAAATTTAATTTGCAAACGGACAGGTGAAACTAAATAAAAGCTTGTAAAAATACTTACTTTGCTTACGTTCTTACAAAACAAAGACGGAAAAACAACACTCTTTGATCACGACGTGAAAATGTCTCCATATGAGGATCTAAATACACACTGTCAGGTACTGACACCAATACGAGGTCTTGAGTGTAAAATTTACACATAAGTCCTCACACAGTACAACAAACATGAGTCGAGTGTATAGCGAGTGTGTACAAATCGATAGTGGCGCCGCCTAGTGTTCACACTCTGTCGGTGTGTGAACCGAAATTTTCAAGACCAATCCGAGGATTCCTTGACTTTTTCTTATTAAGTATACAGGAAGGTTCACAATCGCACGTAGAGTACGATGGCGTAGTCAAGTCAAACCGAGGACCCACGAAAAAGTCCTCGGATTGAAAACGTCCTCGGATGTGCCTTGTGTATTCAGGCCCACGTCCTCGTATGGTACTTAAAACAAACACACACACACACACACACACGCACACTCACACACACAAACTTTTATTGTACCTAGTTATGTTTAAAAGGTTAATAATTGTAAACTGTATGTATAAATACTGCCCTACCTCTGATACTCTTTGGGGGCGGGCGTTGTTATCTGCTACACAGTTTTTAAGCTTAAGCGGATAGCATCGTTTAAAAATGTTATATTTGAAACCATTTATCGTTCAATAAACAAATTTTATTATTTTTATTATTATTATTATTATTATTAAATAAGAAATTTTAGAAAGAGAAAGAGAATTGTAAAAAGTAAAGAAGTTACCCTGAAGAAATTTATCTCCCTAGTAGAATAAGAATAAGAAATTAAAATAAAACAAAAAATAGGTTTAGGATGAAATCCCAACCGCAAAAGAACAAAAGCGTGATGTATGAAAGTGTGGTGTGAAGTATGAAAGTACGAGAGGTATATAAGGAAGAACTTGTATGAAAGAGACAACTAAGCAAAAATTTACTCCGGTCAACATATCGGAGGTACTAGCATAGAAAAACAACGATAAGGCCGAAGGAGGAGGCGCGCTTCACCCGGAATCCTCAACCACTGAGGAACTGGGTATCTCATCGTTAAACTGTCAGACCGTCAGCGCCAGACTTTACAAGATCCTCGGATGCGAAAACTAAATAATTTATATTTGATGGTTTTTATCACTCTAAGTCACCAGCACCATCTTGCCAACTTCACGAAAATTTGCCTTACCTATTTCCTCCATGATTCATAACAGGACGGAACAATACAGTCAAAATTTCAGAAAGCTTTTACGTCCAACGTGAGAAAACTTTCATATCGCGAATCAGAATGATACAGCGGTATCTAACTGACATCATTAATTAATTTGGCATCATAAAAGGCATCCCACGCCGAAGTTATGCCAGGCGAAGGGAAAGTACCTACTTGAAATAATAAAGATGTTTCAGTTATAAAGAAAACAACCTTTATTACATTTTTAAAAGAAGTTAATTGGCATAGTGATGACCTCCGTGGTCAAGTGGTTAGCACGCCGGGTCTGGCGTCGCGCCATCTCTGAGGTCCCGGGTTTAATTACCGCTCGGGTTAATTTAGAGAAATCTGTTTTTCTAAATTGATTTCGGGTCTGGGTGTGTTTTTAATGTTTGTGTATATTTATCCGTTATCTTACCATATTAACGAGTTTCAAAAATAATACTCATCTTGGTCTAGATAGGTAATTGGTGTGAGCGAAAAAAAAATATAATAAAAAAAATATATATTTTTTAATACAAAAAATATTATCGAACTGAAAATTAAGAAAAGCAAGCAGCCTATTTAAATCCTGATATCGATCGAAATCTTCAATAGAACCTATTAGATAGGTACATATTGTATTGAAGAATCAATTATTTATATAAAATTTTTCAGACGAATTGAGAACCTACTCCTTTTTTTAAAGTCGGATAAAAACACAAATTGGTTTTTCGCAATCTTTGCAACCCCAAAATTTCGATACCACCGGCCGAAGCAGATGATTTTCTTGAATGTTTTCTACTTTTATTTTGGAAACAATTTATTTTCAATACTTCGATAGTTTACCCACTTAAGTAGGGGAAGGTAGGGCCCCTTAAGGGAGATAAATAAAATCCATATTAATAGTGAGAAATGTAATTAACAAAGTGTAGGAATATAAAACAACCTCTTTGGATAGCCAAAGAGGTTTAATTACCATAGGGTAATGATGTAAGTAATCAAATTATTGAGCAAAATCACTTTTTCAAAAATAGGCGCGAGAAACTCCTTTTTCCCTTAGGGGGTTGGTAAAACGGGGACCTTAATTGGGTAAAAAGTGTACAATATTAATTTGCGTTCTAATCGAAACAAAAATTACAAAAAAGGATCCATGTCCACTATAGGAGGAGTACTGTAGGACTATAGGCCTCATCAGGGTCATCAGGTACGTATTTTTCCATACACAAAATGCAGTCTGTAATAGTCTTTATTTTCTTTACTCTTTGTGTTATCCTTTTTCTTCTTTCGCTTTTCTTGTCCGGATGTTGAGGGTTTCGGATTTCTCGGAGCCTTTTTTTCCTGATAATGATGATTTTAAAGTGTTGACTTTTGCAAAAAGGGTAGTACCCGTTTTGACTGTCACCGCTTTGCCTGCCATCCCCCATCTGAGCCCACACCGAAAAATATTTATGTATTTAAATATGTTGTTAGTTAATTTTACTCATATAAGGCACTATAAAGGGTAATCTATCAGGTAATGTGCGTTGCTATTCAATTAACTTTACGTAAATCATAAAAACACAACGTAAGTACTTACCTTTTCAATATTTTAATTTTTGGCGCAAAAAGTAACTCAGCGTCCCCTGCACTGTCTCGTGCATGTAACCATGTTGTCTCAGTTTTACATTAACACAGAGATATTTAAAGTATCCGCTTTACCTACCCTTACCTTCTTGCCCTACCTTCCCCTATGTATGTACATTCATATCTGAATTATTCTAAGTACCTATACTTGTAACTCTCAATAGACAACGTAACACTCAATCTTAGCGAACCGCGGAACTTTTAACAAGGCTACACACTCGATGTTCTATGAGTATATTTCACCACAAATTAGGAAGACAGAGTAGCAATACAAGGATACGACCATTGAGTTATAATGAATACGTTCTAGAGAAGATAGCGCAATGCAAGACTTTGCTGCAAATCTTAGCGGTGGTAGTATTCTTTCACCGCTACGCGACTGCTTATTTGTAAATTGTGAATAGTTGTGTTACTTATAAGAATACGTCAATCCTTATTGTTTAAAACATTGCACATAGAGATATAGAAAGGGAGAAAAAGAGCTGAAGATCGATGTTGAAAGATAGACAAAGAATACGGGGTTAATAGGTAGCCCGATTAATAATTGTTTACGTTCATAATTATCTTTAATATATATATTTATCGCACAATAATAGCATAGTCACACTAAAATACTGAAACTAGTTTATTTAAAGAGTAGATACCGTACAACAAAACAGAAAACCTCTAATATAAAGTTAAAAAGCGGACTTATAGGATTTCGAACTCGAATGTGAGTTGGAAGTTAAATTAAATTGGACACGAACTACTAAACTCAAGTTCTGGAAACTGAACAGGAAAGTAAAGTACGCTACTACTGAACTTTAACTATTGAACAACGAATTCTGTTATTATAGGGATTTTAGCGAAATTGTTGAAAAGTTTATCTTAATTTACAACAAAAAAAAGTAAAGTTCATAAAAAAAGGAAAATTGGCACCAACAACGCAACAGGTAAGATTTTATTTGTATTTTTTACGTTTACGTAGCCGAATACGTTAATATAAATTTACTTACAATTAAACACGAAATAAGTACAACAAAAAAAATCCTTCAAAATTATAATGATACCTAAATTTCTTTAGTATTGAAATTTTTGCATTAATAATAATAATAATGAAATCGTTTATTTTCTCTCCACAATAATAAATAGGTCTTAATTATTCTATGACTTATTGCTAATTGTAGTTATAGTTACATTTTTATGACCCATATCGTTGTGAGAGACTGGTGCCTGGTAGGGGTTAAAGAAAACCTGTAGAACAGGTCACCAGGGCCCTCCCGCGGAAATTAATCAATTGACAAGTGGGTGTCTAAACTACATTTTTTTTGGGAAAGCAACATAGATAAGAAATAGATAAGTACCAAGCCTTGCGAGAAAAAGTAAGTATTACAGACTAAGGGGTAGATGCGAGTTACATCAAATAGATTTGATTCGTATGTGCTAGGAGTATGTATATATGTGTGTGTGTGTGTGTGTACATGTGAGTGTGCGTGTGTGTGTGAGTGAGTGCGCGTGAGTAAGTTAGTGAAGGATGTAAGTTATTTATATTACTTGATAGTTGTGATAATCTTTTCAGTCTCTTCATAGTTTAGCGACTTAAGGTATGTCATAGTTTCCTTTTTACAGTTGTATTTATTTAGCGGGAATAAGTTAAGTGTTTTATTCAATTTGTTGTAGAGGTGTGGGCCAAGGAAGGTAAATGTTTTGTGGCAAAATGCAGTGTTATTTTTTCTAGTATGACACACAGTGTATTTTCTTCGTTTTCCTTCTACATTGCTAAGGTTATATGTTAGCAGGGCATGTTGTTTAGTAACCGTGTGTAGTATAAAGGATTGCCTGATCGTGAGAAGATCCCAATATTTGTATAGCTCGAAGGTAGGTGAGCGAAAGGGAAGGCCAGCGCTGACTTTAAGTAATGCTCGGTGTGCTCTCTCAGCTTCGATGAGGAAGGTTTTAGCTGAGCCGCCCCATGCTGTTATACAATATTCAACGAGTGACTGACACAGGGAGAAGAAAACCATTTTGATAACGTTGCGGTCAGCTACATTCCTAAGGCATTTGAACAGGTAGATTAGTTTACGTAATCTAGAAACAAGAGTTTCAATGTGTTCCTTAAAGCTGAGCGTACGATCCAATAGGACTCCCAAGTATTTAGTAGAGTCAGTTTGGCATATTTGGGGGCACTTACATTGCTGTTGGTCGTTACAGCATGGAATGTGGGCTCTAATAGACAGGGATGAGGGATGACGTAGGTCGGGTCTCAAGGCGAAGGACATAAATTTTGTTTTTTGCACATTTAAGGTCAACACGTTGGAATGCAGCCATTTACTGACTTCAGTGAATCCAGTTTGTGCCAAGTTAAAGACCTCTGACCAGGTTCTCCCAGAGAAGAAGAGGGCAGTGTCATCGGCAAAAGTAACTATTCGTCCACCCTTTAGGTTAAGCTGGCAGAGGTCGTTGATGTAGGTTAAGAATAAGGTAGGTCCCAGTATGCTCCCCTGAGGTACCCCATAGTCAATTGAGCACTCATCGCTGACATTTTCCAAGATTTTAACCCTCTGTCTTCTACCGCTCAGGTAGCTATGAAGTAGGCTCAGTGGCAGTCCTCTGATACCTAGATTGTGCAGTTTATTTAACAGGTGGGGGGTGGAGACCGTGTCAAACGCCTTTGCCAGGTCAATGAAGATAGTGAGGCACCTCTCTCTTGTATCCAAGGAGGGCACAATACTCTTTAGCAGTTTGTGAACCGCGTCGCTGGTAGATTTACCCCGTCGGAACCCGAATTGAGCGGATGAGAAAAGGTTGTTTTTTTCTAGGAAGTCTACCAGTCGCACGTTCAAGAGGCGCTCCAGTACCTTAGACATGGCAGGCAAAATCGAAATGGGTCTGTAGTTTCCTACACAGGTCTTGTCCCCCGCCTTATGAATAGGCTTAATGAGGGCAGTTTTAAAGGCACTAGGGAAGATTCCCTTTGAGAAGGCCAGGTTGCAGATGTGGGTCAGAGGTGCACTGAGTAGTAGGTTATACCTTTTTATTATGGCACCGGAAATCCGATCAATTCCTACTGCGCATTTGTCACGAAGGTTACAGATAGTGTTGAGTACTTCTTGTTCAGAAGTTGGTTACAGAGCGAAAGAGCTAGGGGAGCTAGTGTCACTAACCCGTAAAACCGGCTTAGCTGTACGGTTATGTGAACTTTGTAGTGCCAGATTTTTACCCACATTAGCAAAGTATGAGTTCACGTTGTTTAGGTCTATACTCGGATTCGGGGAATATAAAAGGTTGGCGGAGTGGTCTACATGTTTATTTGTTCCACAAATATTTTTTATGGTTTCCCAGAGTTTCTTTTTATTATTTTTATTATTATTTATTTCTAGTTTTTCATGATTTCTTTTAGTTTTCTTTAACAGGTTTGAGCAGAAATTTCTTTAGCGTTTATACGTTGTTTTTAAAATTTCGTTATTGGAGTCTTTTTTTAATTTCTTGTGCAAATTGTCGCGATTCCTCATGCATCTTAGGAGTTGCGGAGTTATCCATGGTTTGGAGACCCGTTTCCTGCAAGGAATGTTAAATTGTTTGGTGTTGGCAAAAATCTTTATAGCATTCACAATGCTATAAAGATTTAAGATAAAATGTTTACTAGATATGAAAAATAATGATGAATGATAGGTTTATTTTAATCCAATGTACGTTGTAAGTTGTATCACATACACATTTTCATCCAAAAATTTTCCTCCACATTCCTCAGTTAAGAGTACGAGAAAAGAGCACCGTAATCATTCCTATTTATTATGATTACAATGATTTATGTATCGAATTTTACTGTAGCGCCGCTTATCCGCATAACTCTTACGATAACTAACAAATTACATATCTGTATACTAGTGATGTGACCACTGTTAGTTTTTTCGCATTCGGCAAAGCCAACGCAAATGCGTATGTGGTTACGTACGTGATGTTTCGGGTTGTAACTCCAATTAAACTCCGTTCTTCAGTTAACAGGTGTAATCACTTAAAGGCACACATAAACAATACTTTGCAAAGCAATTTAAAAAGCACAGCAACAAAGCAAATAACAAAATAATTATATATTCGTTGGTAGCGTAAGTACATTAAAGCAAAACAGTTCTCCTTCTGACAGCCCGGATTGGTATCTCACTCCTCGCCACTCGTCGCGCGCGCCGCCTGTCGTTCAATCGTTCTGTTCGGTCGCAGGGCGAACGAATGCTTCAAGGACGACATCTTGTTTTTGCATCAGGATGCGCGCTCACTACTAGCTGCGCTGCGATGCGTTAATGCGATGCTCCGCTATGTTAGGTTGTGTTAGTATTTATTTTATTTATTGTTTTTTAAACATATTATGGGTGTTAGTTATTACTGGAATAAAGTTAATTATTTAATGTTATGTGTTTACTCTTAATGTTGTTTGTATACTAAGTACTTATTATTTTGGTTTATGTTTAGTAGTTTATAAGTATGTATGAGTTTATTACTTTGATTTTATTTTTATATTTGATATATTTATATATACATGTTATTATATGTAGGTAGATATTTAGATGCAGATGTTATGTAATACAAATATATATTATATGGTGATATTATTTACGTATTATGTTACACTATTATTACATATAAATTTATTATGTAGTATAGTGGGGTCGCCACATCACTCCCCCCCAGAGACCATCTATGGGCGATAATATTCTGGGAAGTGTACTCGGCGTCCTGATTTGGTACGCTGTATCTTGTCATGTCCCTCTTTTTCAGTAACAGGACTCTCATGACTCTCATTTCTAGCAGGATGACTGATTACAGTGTCATTAAATGGTGGGTTTTGTTCTGTCAATATGTAAGCCGGTTTTATTCTGTCTACAGAGACCGTTACAGTTTTGCCCCTTACTAAGATTTTATATATTTTGTCACCTTTTTCTATTACCACGTGTGGTCCAGTATATGGAGACTGTAGTGCACCACGTACAGCGTCTGTTCGTAAAAAGACGTGACTGGCTGAAGCTAAGTCTTTGTATATAAATATTTTCTTCTTACCATGCCGGGATGCCGGCACAGGTTGAAGTTTTTGTACGATGTTGTTTAGGCGGGCAGTAAAATCAGTAATATTCCGTGGTTTTTGCGTTTGGATGAAAAAACTCTCCAGGTAGTCTTAGTGGTTCACCATAAACTAGTTCTGCGGAAGATGTTTGCAGATCATCTTTCAGGGCGCTTCGAATACCTAGCAAAACTAATGGAAGGCACTCTGTCCAGTTATCGTTATGACACATAATTGATGATTTAAGTTGTCGATGGAATCTTTCCACTAAGCCGTTGCAGGCAGGATGATAGGCTGTTGTTCTTTTATGTCTAAATCCTGCAATTTCCGACAAAGTTTTGAATAATGAAGATTCAAACTGACGGCCGCGGTCTGTGACGATGTCTTCGGGGCATCCAAACCGGGATATCCAGCCGGAAAGTAGAGCTTTAGTTACCGTCTCGGCTGTCATGTCTAACATGGGAACTGCTTCAGGCCAGCGCGTGTATCTATCAATGGCGGTAAGGCAGTAACGAAATCCTTCGGATACAGGTAGTGGGCCGACTATGTCAATATTGATTTCTCTGAATCTGGCGCTAGGCAAATTATAGTTACCCACAGGTGCTTGAACGTGTCTTGTTGTCTTAGACCTTTGGCAATCAGTGCAAGCGCGAGTCCATATCCGGCAGTCGTTACTTATGTTGGGCCATACGTATCGGTCTGTGAGTAGTTTGACAGTGGCTTTTACTCCTGGATGGCTAAGTGAGTGTATGCATTTGAAAGCCTGCATCCTCAACTCTGGTGTTACGTAAGGTCTTGGTACTGCTTTGCTGTCGTCGCAGATGAGATCGGTGTGTGTACCAGGTATCTTTACCGTTTTAAGGCTAAGAGAGTATCTGGTATCGCCGTTCAATATCTGTTTGAGCTCTGCGTCCTCTTTTTGGAGTTTGGCTAAGAGTAATAGATCAATCGGCTTTTGTAGTTCTTCAATTCTAGACAAGGTATCAGCGACAATATTATCTTTTCCCGATATGTGTCTGATGTCTGTGGAGAATTGAGATATAAAGTCTAAGTGCCTAAACTGTCTTGGCGAACAATTTTCTTTTCTTGATGTAAAGGCAAAACAAAGTAATTGATGCAGTAGTGCTTGAATTTCAGCAGCATGAGGTATAAACCTTCTGTAGAAATTAATCATGCCTAAGAATCTGCGCAGCTCTTTTACGTTTTTAGGAGCTGGGAATGATTGGATTGCTTCTACTTTAGCATCTAGTGGTTTGGTCCCATCTTTTGAGATTTTATAACCCAAAAATTGCACCTCGTCGACTCCAAAGACGCACTTAGACGGGTTGATAGCAATCCCATATTCTTTCAGCCTGTTAAACAGTTGACGAAGGTGGATTTTATGGCTAGTCTCATCTCTTGAGTAGACCAAGAAATCGTCGAGATATGCGTATACGAAATCCATCCCTCTAGTGACTTCATCTACAAAACGTTGAAAAGTTTGGCCAGCATTTCGCAGACCAAACGTCATATATGGGAATTCGTAAAGTCCGAACGGTGTTGCGATCGCAGTTTTGGCGATATCGTCTGGGTTTACAGGAATTTGGTTTTAAGCTTTAATGAGGTCTAGCTTTGAAGAGACTCTGCAACCAGATAAGCTATGAGCAAGGTCGTGTATATGACGAATTGGGTAACGGTCCGGTACTGTACGAGCGTTTAACAAACGATAGTCACCACATGGTCGCCAGCCGTTGTCTTTCTTAAGCGCGAGGTGAAGTGGTGATGACCAAGGGCTTTGTGATGGTCTCGCTGTTCCATTTTTGAGCATGGCCTCAAATTCTTGCCTAGCAATTTTTAGTTTGTCAGGCGCTAATCTTCTTGGAGTGCAATAAACCGGTGGTCCTTCTGAGGTTATAATGTGATGGACTGTGTTATGGCGTACTTCACGATGTATACCGGGTGGACGGGTTATCTCTGGGTAATCTCTAAGGATATCATTGTATATTGACTCACCAAACAGTGTCTTGATTGAAGATATCGTGTCTGATGCGCTTGATGATATTGCTGCTGATGACAAAGAAGTCGTGTTGTCCAGTAAGCGTTTGTTGCGGCAGTCAACTACAAGATTGTAAAACGAGAGAAAGTCGACGCCAATTATAGCTTTTGTGACATCTGCCACGACGAATTGCCAATTAAATTCACGCCGTAGCCCCAGGTCTAGCTGTAAATTACTATACCCATATGTGTTGATGGTGGATCCGTTAGCTGCATACAGCTGGTAACTAGTTTGTAGTCGACGTTTGTTTAGTGATGATCTTGGAAAGACGCAGAGATCGCTGCCAGTGTCCACGAGAAACTGCATCTTTGTCTTTCGATCGGTGACAAACAGGCGACCAGAGCTAGCAGGGCAATCGGCAGCCGCCATTAGCGACTGCCCCGAGAGTTTTCCGAACCGGCTTTGAAGTCGCACGGCTTTACGCATTTAGTAGCTCTTGACTGAAACTTCGAATGATACCAGCAGACAGGGTATTGGCTGTAGCTTGATTGAGACCTGCTTCGACTGCGTCTACGCTGATGTTGGTCATTACGTCTGGATTTAGATCGAGATCTGGAGTTGACCTGAAGAGTCAAAGCATGTACTTGCCTAGAAAGTTCAGCAATTTGTTTGGCCATTGCTTCTATAGGTGAATTATGAGAAGTACTAGCTACCTGAGGGTTGGATGGAACGATTTCCTGGATACGGTCAGCTAAATCAGCGAGTGACTCAAGCGTCGATTCTGGTTGTGAAGCAATAACCGTTTGGATGTTCTGTGGCAGGCGACTGGTCCAAATAGTTTTCAGAAAATCTGCAGGCACTTTAGGGCCAGCAAGGTGTTGCAGGTGTCTTAGGAACTGGGACGGCTTCCTATCTCCTAATTCCTCATGCACCAAAAGCTGCTGGACTTCTCTTTCTCGGGAGGCTGAAAGGCGTTTGATTAACTCTGACTTTAACTTCTCGTATTTGTTGCTTTCAGGTGGAGAAAGAATTAAATCTTTAATTTCTGCTGCATATTGATGATCCAGCTGTGACAGAACATAAAAATACTTAGTGGCGTCAGCAGTGATGTTTGACAGTGCGAATTGCCCTTCTACTTGTGAAAACCACACACCTGGTTCTTGCGGCCAAAAAGGTGGTAAGCGGACACCAACGCGATAAATATCGTTTGCACTGGTTGCTCGGCCTAAGTTACCGAGGTCATCTCCGCCACTTGCTTCAGCAAATTTATCGCTTCCACTTATTGATTTGTGAGCCATAACGTGTATTTACTTCCAAAATAATCACAAAACTCACGATTTTTTGTAATTAAAAGGCTGCTCCTTTGTATCCGTTGTCTTCAACAGGGCTCACCAGTGTGGTTACGTACGTGATGTTTCGGATTGTAACTCCAATTAAACTCCGTTCTTCAGTTAACAGGTGTAATTACTTAAAGGCACACATAAACAATACTTTGCAAAGCAATTTAAAAAGCACAGCAACAAAGCAAATAACAAAATAATTATATATTCGTTGGTAGCGTAAGTACATTAAAGCAAAACAGTTCTCCTTCTGACAGCCCGGATTGGTATCTCACTCCTCGCCACTCGTCGCGCGCGCCGCTGTCGTTCAATCGTTCTGTTCGGTCGCAGGGCGAACGAATGCTTCAAGGACGACATCTTGTTTTTGCATCAGGATGCGCGCTCACTACTAGCTGCGCTGCGATGCGTTAATGCGATGCTCCGCTATGTTAGGTTGTGTTAGTATTTATTTTATTTATTGTTTTTTAAACATATTATGGGTGTAAGTTATTACTGGAATAAAGTTAATTATTTAATGTTATGTGTTTACTCTTAATGTTCTTTGTATACTAAGTACTTATTATTTTGGTTTATGTTTAGTAGTTTATAAGTATGTATGAGTTTATTACTTTGATTATATATATTTGATATATTTATATATACATGTTATTATATGTAGGTAGATATTTAGATGCAGATGTTATGCAATACAAATATATATTATATGGTGATATTATTTACGTATTATGTTACACTATTATTACATATATATTTATTATGTAGTATAGTGGGGTCGCCACACGTATATTAATCTCTGACTTTCGCAAATGAATGAATTAATAAAAGTTTGTTTGGCATAAATATACAACAACATACAATAATCTCAAAACAAAAATAAACAGTGCCAAATAGATCCAAGCTCAGCTTAAGACGTAGCACAAGTGCCACGATGCTAATATTCTGCAGATACCATATGAAAAACAGATGGTATCCGGCTATGCACCAACGACAATTTGGTTTATTTTTCTTTATTTTAAATGCTATTGCGACTACGAACATTGGCTTTTAAAAGATGAGGACAAAAGAGTTAACCTTACTGCCTTACATAAATAAACACGTACTGCTAGGTGTTTACCTGTTTGCCTTTTCTCTTATACCCCAATCGCTGCAAACTTTGCTTTCAACAAAAGCAAAGCAAAGCCAGATTCGCTGTTCTCCTGACAATACCGTTCGAACTGCGGGCAAATGGTCTAACTAGAGGCCGCCGCATATAAATATTTAAAAAAATATGAAAACGGTGTCTATTAAAATATTTTTAATCTAAGCTAAAGCTAAATCTAAATCCATTATCCTATTAATTTTTTTTTATAATTATAAAATTGGACCACAAACGGGTTTATTAAACTATATTTATGATTTAAATACACAAAAGTAACATTTGTGTATTTCAATCATATCAATATAACATTAGTTAAACGAACGTACGTAACGAACGAACGTGTAACGAACAATTGCGAATGCGAAACAAATGTGACTAATATAAAATCGGCGGGAATGCGAACATTCGTCACATCACTAACCTACGCGCGCTCTGTGTTTTTATCTAACCTCGGCCACTCTAAATATAACCGCGGTTCTGGAAGAATGCCTGGGATGATCGAGGGGTGTTTATTTACGTTCGCTTATATGAACCGGCAGCGCTCGTTGAAAGATGGGTGAGCGGAGAGACGCGTTCTGTAATATATGTGACATATTAAATTAAATTTTTCTATTGCTATGTGTGCAAAAGCATACGTAATAGACGTTAGCTCCTACTTTAACTAGTTATCATAATTTAACATACCTATATACAAAAATTTATTCATGACTATTATCCTTAAAGGGTAGTCAGAAACTAAGTAGGCAGTGACTGCCATTCGTCCATGTTTCACCAAATTTCAAAATGTGTCCATCGCCGCTATTCCTTTAGCGAGCCACTATAACACACCTCTATCATCTATCTATCATCTTATCTTGTCTTATCTTATCTAGTGGGGCCTGCAAAGGCATCACTCTTGCAGCAGCACGTCGACCGATCGGGATCTTTTGTGCAACCCCGTCCTATCATCTGACTCTTCAGTGAAGATTTGCCAAAAGCTTGGCAATACCTTTGAGGGCAAAGAGCCTTAAATCTTCTGGTTTCGGGAGACCGACCCTAGAAGATTCATTCTTTTTATAGGAAAATAGTCTCAGTCACACAGTAGGTGCTGCATGGACTCCTTTTCCCCTCCACGTGCCCTGCACATGTTGTCTGTTGCAGTTGCATTTTGTGGAGCATTTGTTTTGTGGCATAGTGCCCAGTCAGAGCGCCGATGATTAATCGGGCCTGCTTTCTGCTACCTCCGCATATGAAATTGCTCCGTCTTAGGGCGCCTTCGCCTATGAAGGATTTTGAGTGTCTTATGCCGGGTAGCTTTTTTCATTCGGTTTTATGCAGGCCTGTTTTGGATGTGGTCTTTGAAGGCTTTGTTGGTGGTATCCTATCTATCATAATTTAAGCTAAGAAAAAAAAGCTTCCTATGGTCTGGTCTGAAAATTACTTCTTCAATTGGTGCTTCTGCATCCAACAGAGGAAGGTCTTCACCTAATATGGTTCATGTATTTCTTGAAATTGATTAAAATATTGTTGAATTTATATTAGTTCGTGTTTGAATCATCTTTTATAGATGATGATACGACGATGGTAATGATGATGATAATGATGATGATGAGAATGGTTATATTGTACTTAGTACACTGAAGCTGTAATTTAGGAGCTCGATGACGCATCGGCAAAAACGTTCGGTTAGCGGTAGTCCATGAGGAAAGACCTATGCACACCAGAACGTTCATAGGCTGATGATGAATGATGAAGCGGTTATTGTAGATAATTGTAATGGAAATGTAGTTCTGCAAGCGTGCAAGTAGTCTAACCAACAAATCAGATTTGTTCGTAGTTTTTATGTAGGTAAAAGAAAACTACCATCCCCTTTCTTCCCTTGGGTGTCGTAAAAGGCGACTAATGGACTAAAGTCAGCACATACATCCAACAGCATGGAGCGGCGATAGGCTCACCACCTCTCACGTTGAGCACATGTGCAGTCGCTATTTGGTGAAAAGTAAACTATGGTAGAGGACTGCTTGTGCTGTCCTCATTGCCTAATAGTCTCTGACTTACCCTTCGGGGATAATAGTCGTGATTATATATGTATATGTTTTATATAGCAAATTATGTCACAATTACAAACACTATTGATTCAATTTGTTCTTAATTAATTTAAGATCGCTTTTGATTGCTTTATGCTAGACTGGTCCCATCTTAAACAAGTCGTCTTTTTTATTTCAGCGCAATTCTGATTTGAAATTAACTTTGTGTTTAACTAATAGAAATTACGTTTGCTATAACATTATCACTATCAGCATACTATACACGTCGCATGGCTTCGCTCAAAATTTCAGGATTGGGCCATAACATAACTCAGCTCGCTGGTCAAATGCTTTTTATTCGGTTTTAACAATAGAACAGTCAATTTCGTGGTTATAACGACTTTCATCTCACCACAGCAACCGGAACCCGTTGATTCATAGTATTTTCCGAAGGGAGGAAGCTTGGTCTGGTCATTCATGAGAAGTACGAAGACATAATAGGAGGACATTTTACTTACCACGCTGCCGGACGAACATTGGTCGAAATTCTCCTATTTGTCGTATGAAATCTAGTTGCAATGCGATCCGGAATGAAGTCGATATATTTACAGGTTCAGCCTCTACCAAAAAAAAACCTTGTGTCTTGCATCGATTGGAAGTGAAAACTTCAAAATTCGTTGCGTGATTGCGTTTGTCATTTGTTTTGATGTTTGTCATTTATTTTTATTTGATGTATAGTTTTTTTTTGTTCTGTTTTTTATTTTTGTAATTACCTCTAAAATGTTTACGTATCATATATTTTTCGCTGTGTCTGCATCAAGTAGAGTATAATCAATGTGATATTTTAATAGTTTACCATAAGCATGCATGGATTATGATTAGGTAGGTGGGTACCTATATTTTATTTATGAGATATGACAAGAGCATACACTTTGTGGGCCGGTAGAGTGAGGGTGACTGATGCTACGTCTCTATTACGCTGCACCAGTTGTCTTCGCGCCTGTACTCCACTTTGGGGGTGCCGCGCGATCGCAAAAACTGACATTAGTGTCGTAATGAACTTCAAAACAAAATCAATCATATTGATATTTAAAATTATTACTATTCTGCTTTGAAGTTTCTGACCTAGTAATTTGATTATGGCAATGTTTTTATTATGTGAAATGTACAAAACCATCACGCGCTAGTGTTAAAAATTAATATTTTCTTTTTTAAGATGGGGGTGACCTGCGGACATGCGGTGATGCATTACAAATATTTTCATGTAAGAACTATTGTTCATGCGTAAAGAAATGTTTTTCGGAGCCATTAGGTTTATGTATTGTTTGTTAATGTTTAAAGAATTTGTTATTTGTTTCAAATTTCAACAAGGCCACGACCTTGTGCAATGATCAGGCTAACTAACGTAAGTTCTTTAAATGTTTTTAACTAATTCAACGCATAGTACCAGTAACATAAAAATACGTAATTTTTTACACTTTCGTGCAGGACCCCCTTAACGTCAGGTGGAGTGGGATCGTTTTCTGGGCTTATAAACAAACTACTACTAAATATATCTATCAATATGTTGTTTATCACTGTACTAAAAGTATGAAACTTTTTGTCAAACTGTTCTATGCTACGTGTGACGTAACAGTACCCGCCTAATGAATTAAAGTATTAGACAACAACCTTTGTAATCATTATGTAGGTATCATATTATTATCACGTGTATCTTTTACATAATTAAAATCTTTATCATATACATTATCGTCTCTCTTGCGTGGGCTTAGTAAAGTAAATACACTTCTGGCATCAGAAAACATGAGGGGTTCAATATACATGTTTTAAAGGTTATTATTAACTAGCGGCCGCTCGCGGTTTCACCCGCGTGGTTTCCGTTCCCGTAGGAATATCGGGATAAAAAGTACCTTTGGTAATCCAGGTTATAAACTATCTGTATGCCGAATTGCATCCAAATCCATTTAGTAGTTTTTACGTGAAAGAGTAACAAACTCACTCACACTCACTCACACACTTTCGCCTTTATAATATTAGTGTGATGTGATGAGATGTGTGTCATTAAAAGAATACTACCAACCCGTCTCTTCCCTTAGGTGTCGTCAAAAAGAAGATAAGATAATACATTATTTGCATACAGTAAATTAAGTCCATGGTTCAAAGGCGACTAAAGACTGCACATACACCCAATAGCATAGAGCGACGATGGGCTCACTACCTAGGTATCACGTTGAACATAATAAATAAATAAATAACATAAAACTTTCCTACACTCACACCAATTATCTAGCCCAAGAGAAGCTTCGAAGAAACTCGTTAAGAGGGTTTACGCCATTCGGTTTCCCATACAAACTTCCAAGTTGAAATTTTTAAAAACCAATGAGCCAATTTTGATGGAACTTTGCATGCTGAAGTAAAACACAGAGATCTAAATTTTTTGTTGAAAACATTTTTAATAAATGTTTATTTAACTGAGTTATTGCGATTTTTAACTTTCTATAGTAGACTTTAAATCGCAATAACTCAGCTAGAAAAACGTTTTTTAAAAATGTTTTCAACAAACTATTTAGATCCCTGTGTTTTACTACAGCATGCAAAGTTTCATAAAAATAGTCTCATTGGTTTTTAAAAATTTCGACTTGGAAGTTTGTATGGGAAACCGAAATGCGTAAACCTTTTTAAATGGTTACTAGATAACGGATAAACATACTTAAAATACTTAAATACATACTTATTATACATAGAAAACACCCAGACCCGAGACAATTTAGAAAAAAAATAATTTCTAAATTGACCCGACGCGGGACCTCAGAGATGGCGACACCATGAAAACCGGTGTACAAACCACTCGACCAAGGAAGTCGTCAAGCGTTGTGCGGTTGTTGTTCGGTGAAACGTGGACTATGACAGAGGACTGCTTTTGCGGTCCTCATTGCCTATCTGACTAACGCTTTGGGGATAATAGTCCTGAATCTATCATCATCAGCCTATAAGCGTCCCACTGCTGGGCATTAGCTTCCCCCGTGGACAATAGCACGTGGAGATATTGTGCTATAACCTACCACGACAACGACGTTTTGGTAGGTAGGTTTCGACGTAATGGCCGTGTGAATAGCGGCTCACAAATACTCCAACCCGTCACTTTCCTTGAATATCGTAAAGGGCGACTAACGGACTTAAAACCGCACAAACATCCAACAGCATAGAACGGCGATGGTCTCACCACCTGTCACGCTGAGCACATGACTGTGTAGTCGCTATTTGGAGAAAAGTATAGACTATGGTAGAGGACTGCTTTTGTCGTCCTCATTGCCTAGTATCTGACTAACGCTCTGGGGATAATAGTCCTGAATCTATCATCATCCGCCTATAAACGTCCCACTGCTGGGCATAGGCCTCCCCCGTGGACAATAGCACGTGGGGATATTGGGCTATATCCCACCACGCTGGCCCAATGCGGGTTGGTGGGTTTTAACGACTGCCATCTTACGACAACAATCGGGACCAACGGCTTAACGTGCGTTCCGGAGCACGGAGGAGTTCGAGATGTTTTTTTAATTGGTCACCCATCAGGCGACCCGGCTTTGCGAAAGTTGCTTAGCGGGCAAGATCGCAAGCCGAACGCGCTAGCAGCTACGCCATCTTCGCCGTAGATAATTTTTTGTTTATTCTCATAATAATTAGATGCCACCTTGTAACGAGCACACTCTGTAACTCTGTATACACTTGTTTTGTTGCTCAAAGTATTCCCGGTATCTTATAAGTAATGTAACTTTCTGCTCCAAGCTACCGTGGCGCTTTGGTCGTAAATTTTATTTATTGCCACCTAACATTCTCGATTCCTTCATAAAAATTCTGTCAACGTTAAACTTGGGCAATAATGTCTGCTATTATATGGACGATTTATGGAAAAAAATGTTTCTTCTAAGCTATTTTTTTAAATTTCCTTTTTACTTTATTTATGTAACATACAATATAATATAGTTTATAAATGTAACATACAATTTTACATACATCAGTAAAGTTTCCACTTTCATAATTACATTAATCATATTCTTTATTTGTAATTGAACATGGTATACAATGATATTACTAATACTTCCATTTCAATTCCAGACTTATTACTAATACTTGCATGACTTTGAGTACTAAATTAAAGGTACAAATTTTAATTAAAATTAAAGATACACATTACGTATTGTTAAATTCCAATATTAAGTTTGAATATAGCGATCGTATTATTATTTATATCCGTGTCTTATATGAAGTTCAGGTCCAGCACGAAATTGTGAAAATTTACGTATTTTTAATGTGCAAGGTGCTGAATTAGTTAAATACCTTCTTTAATAGAACATAAGTAAGTTAGCCTGATAATTGCATAACGTTGAAATTTTAAACAAATTCTTTATAAATTAACAAACAATACCTACATAAATCTAATGACAGCGACAAACATATTTTTTCAAAAATTTCTTAATTTTACGCATGAAACAATAATTATTCTTACATGAAAATATTTGTATTGATATTTCGCAGGGATAATTAAATTTTTTAACACAAGCGCGAGAGTTTTGCACATTTTGCAGAATAAAATCATTGCTCTAATTAAATTACTAGGTCTGAAGCTTCATAGCAGAATTTTTCTAATTATTAATATCAATATTATGATTGATTTTGCTTTGTTTATTTTTACATAATGCACGCTCGGAGTGGTAGAGCCACGCTGCGTTGCAAGCACGAATTGGGTCGGCTCGCCCCGCGTAATACCGCCGGAATATCATCGTGAAACAATGGCACACGATGCTGTTATGTATTCAAGTGAAAGTAACGGTAGCCTATCTCTCCCCATCACCAATCAGAACCTCTGGTTTTGCGGGTGTCCATGAGCGGCTGTGATTACTTTCCATTAGGTAATCCGCCTGCTCCATTGCCTCCTTTGCACAACCAAAAAATACCAGATTTTATCAGACTAGTAGTTTCACCAAATTACAACTGCACATGTGCTCAGCGTGATAGGTGGTGAATCCATCACCGCTCAATGCTGTTGGATGTATGTGCAGTCTTTATTCCGTTAGTCGCCGTTTACGACACCCAAGGGAAGAACGGGTTGGTAGAGTTCTTTTAGTGAGCCGCTATTCCACCGGATTTATACAGGATTGCCCAAACGGTGTACCCGGAAATACCCCATGTATGTTGGGCGATTTTTTGTAGTTTTTGAGCTATGATTTTTTCATAATTTTGTGAATTTTTGACTTGATTGACTTAAATTTTTTTTTTGTCGGAAATTATACATTTTTTTAAAGATGCATAATTTTTAAAAAAAAAGATGCATATTTCATAAAAAAATGATATTTAAGTCGATCAAGTCAAAAATAATCAAAATTAAAAAAAAATCATAGCCCGAGAACTACAAAAAAATCGCGGAACATACATATGGGGTATTTCCGAGTACACCTAGATGTCAGAAATCCAAAAAAAAATGTTTAATGTCACCGTTTGGGCCAACTGTATAATTTTAAAAAATTAACAGGGACAACAATAATTATGAAGTTACAGCAATCACAACAAACGAAAAATTTATGTTTAGCGTCAACTTGCTCAATTCCAACCAAGAACTTCGCCTACAAAGGAATCGATAAATCTATAAAATTTTCACGGTCAATGCCAAGCGATAATAAAAAAACAAAGTAGGTAGATACGTACGCTCAAATAAATCCACCATGTTGATTTATAACAGACAATTGATCTACATCGTCCCTGTTTAGCCTCAGAATGGATAAATTAAACAGATCAGTAGCAGAAACAAACACGAGTCGACTGAATAGTCTGACTGATTAGTCTGCAAATAGTCGATAGAACATCAGCATTAAATGTTATGGAAATTAAATAACATGATGATATTTGTTTATACTGAAACGGAATACATTGTGTTTTGAAGTCTGCAGCTAGTTTGAAATGTTTCAACAATATCAGTATAAGTTTCGTTAATCGCTACAATAGTAATTGATGGTTGACAAATGCGGGATTTAAAAAATTATAATACTATGTTTAAGATAATAGGCTTAGGGCTAATTTTTTATTCCCTAAATAAAAGTTATCCATCTGATAAAGTGAGACACGATCAAAATAAAATATCACTTGCCAAAAAAGAAAAGACTTGATTTGACAATACATTTCAAGATGGTTGTGTAATACTTTAACAAACGAATAACTTTTATCTGACAATTGTAAAATATTATACTCTGTCATGCCAACTACACTGCGTTCATACATAATAGTAACACGAGCGCGTTCGTTCCGAACGAGTTGGTGTGACATGGAATCAAAGAGTTAAGCTACTTCTTAGGTCGACCGCACACACATAAACTCTAAGCTACAGAGGAGCCGGCTCGAAGGACTATAAAACTGTTGATTATCCAACTCGCAGGGCAATTATAACCCATTCCCGGAGATATATTCAGATACCACAGCCACCAAGCCATTATTGATATTAATGTTATTAGGATAATAAGGTAGGTATCAAATGTAGTGTTTGCAGTAAATTGCGTTTGATATAATAACACAACACTCCAAGTACATTACGAGATTATAATATCAAGTAGACAATTAGCAACAAAGGAAATACTAGAAGTCGATTAGTGGATGTCCACTTACAGTTTAATTATAATTATCTATATGTTACTGCTACTGTTCGTTTGATAATGAAAGATAAGAAAAACTTGCTCGCCATAGTAGCTATTGATTGTAGTGGCATAGGTAATGTATTATTATCATTATATTTATTTTTGATTGTGTCGTTCCTTCTCTTTCCTTGGGTGTCGTAAAAGGCTACTAACAGACTAAAGACTGCTCAGAGCGGCGATGGGCTCACCACCTGTCACGCTGAGCACATCTGCAGTCGCTATTTGCTGAAAAGCGGACTATGACAGAGGACTGCTTTTGCGGTCCTCATTGCCTATAGTCTCCGACTAACCATTCGGGTATAATAATCGTGATTATATGAATTATATGTATGTATTTTTATGGCCCAATCTCCTCCGTTATGGCCCAAATTCCAAGTAGGAAGGCCCGTTTATATACTGATGACAAATGATGATGAAATAAACACTTTACTCCAAAGAAGAAAATACCTCTTTCTTCTGTTCTGTGCTTTAACTCAGTGAACTGATCCCTTAAAAGGTTTTGCCCTGTGTTAAGAAATACAGGCGGCAGATAAAAATAGTTCTATAGATAGACTAGGGTCTTGCATTGAAAAATATGAAACACGTTTTGGCCGACCTGGAATTTGAACCCGGGAAAAGTTTGCGTAGTTATAGGTTCACGCCAATAGTCTAACGTAGAGGAATGAACTGCGTTTTCTTAAATAAAATTCTTATTCAGTTCGCCTACCGACGGTTCATAATTTCTATCATCATACGCCCATTCAAATTATCCCTCTCACTAAATACAATTCATGATATTCAACAATGAATATCAAACTTACTCCAAAACAAACGTCAAATGTGTTTGCTTACCTAATATTTAGTTAAGCCCTTTACACACTGCGATATTTAGCAGCGATGCACGTCCACCTTTACAAAAGAGTGCGACAGTTTGCTGCACGTCTGTAACGATACGCAGCTTGTTCAATGCACAATCCCACTGGCACGCATCGATACAAACGTGTTGTTGCATTGCTACAAACCTGTGTTAGGCGCTCTGCATCGTGTTGCCGATACTTGACATTATCATAGGAAACAGAAGTTGATGTATCCGAAAACGGCGACCAGACCCAGTAGGCGGTTGCTTGTTTATTTATTTATTTTATTTATTAATTTATTTATTAATTTATTTATTTAGTAGCTGTCACAGCGCTGTACATTTGTAAGGAAATTTGAAAATGTTGAGTCGGCAACTGACATCATGATGATAGTCGTCTATACCGAACTAGATATTATTGCAGGAAACCGAAGTTACTGTTTTCGAAAGCGGCAACCAGACACAGTCGCCGGTCGCCTGTTACCCACACCGCACATCGTAGAAACTCGTAGCTGCTATGTCATAATAATATAGCTGTCACAGCGCTGTACATATTGTAAGGAATGCTAGAGTCGACAACTGACGACTTTTAGATGCTAGTCATCTACACCGAACACTTTTTGATTCGTGATTGCTGTGTGACAGGAATACAGGATGCAGCAACTGGATTCAAAATGTGTTGACGTCTGCACGGTTGATGGTTGATTTCATATTGATTGTATGAAAATAAAACATTCACTGGAAGCCAGTATTCGACACCTGTCTCCAAAAGTATCCTCGTTTGCATAGCGCCTTAGAATCGATACAATCACAACCCAACTAGCAAATTGGTCATATAAAAACTGTGCTATGCGACTTTCAGTTATATAACTGTTGAATTGATGTTATTAGACAACTACAACGTTGTGTAACCGTAATTCCTACAACGATTTAGTCCCGTAACTAAATGGTCTACTAAATAAGTAGAGTAAACGTTTTTACGACTACTTTATACAACGTCGTATAATAGTACAAAAATATAGGTTAAGTAAACGTTTTTACGACGGTATTATACAACGTTGTATAGTGGTGTCTGTGTATAGGTTAGGTAGACGTTTATACGACTGATTTATACAACGTCGTATAGTGGTGCCTGTGTATAGGTTAGGTAGACGTTTTTACGACTGGTTCATACAGCGTCGTATAGTAGTGCCTGTGTATAGGTTAGGTAGACGTTTTTACGACTGATTTATACAACGTCGTATAGTGGTGCCTGTGTATAGGTTAAGTAGACGTTTTTACGACTGATTCATACAACGTCGAATAGTGGTACCTGTGTATAGATTAGGTAGACGTTTTTACGACTTATTCCTACAACGTCGTATAGTGGTGCCTGTGTATAGGTTAGGTAGACGTTTTTACGACTGATTCATACAACGTCGAATAGTGGTGTTGGAGTATAGGTTACGTGAACGTTTTTACGACTGCTTTATTATATCTTCGTATTATGAAGCCAGGTTGTAGGTCGGATAAATAAAAAAAAATATGACACCATGTATAAAGGGTTTATTTAAATTAAAGGTTATCATAAAAGGTTTATTTAAATTAAAGGTTATCTGTTCATGTTTATTATCTCACGGAACTCTAAAATAAATTATCATGGCCGACCATCTTGGTCGCAAGAAACCGCATTATGCGACCTTTTCATTCTATAATTGATGTATAGAAGTCGTTTCTTAACTTAGACAAGATGGCTGCTATTTTAGTATGTAAACAAATTTTAAGCAATAGTCTACAATAATTTAATTTCAAGAAATTCGATGGGGGCGTAAAAAATTTCACAACAACACACCTATATTTCACCACAAAACTAAACGTCCCATAAGAACTAGGTGCACTGCACACATTTATCCATACACTCTGTTCATGTATAATATTGTTAAAGTAAATATAAAAATAATAAAGTAAATTATAACTTATAAACCGTTTAAATTTTGTATTTGATAACCCGCACTTTTCCAGCAAACATCACAGGAACGAATGAATGGAATGAACTGAACTGAACTGAAGTTCATTCCATTGTGTACAATAAAAGTCAATGTTAAACACTTAACCGACATTACAGTCATCTTCTAATGTCTATGCAATTGTTATAGGACTTCAGTGGTTCGATAACAGTCGGTCGAAAACTTTTATGTAACATTTAAAAGTTGTTGACTGACGTTTATTTAACTTGTAAATAACAATAATGTCGTTTAATATGGGCCTATTTCGCGTTGTATAAACGTCTACGACACGTTTATATGACGCACTTTATAGAACCAAAAGGAAATGTAAAACGTTTTCTCAACTATTATGCAACAATAATTTGTTACTTGGGACTTAAGTGTCGCGATACCGCCGTCGTGAGTTTCAGTAATTCGCGTTTGCATCTACTAAAATCGCAGTGTATAAAGGGCCTTATTGAAACAACACATTGGTATACGCTTACATAATATTTGTTTGTACGAAATGTAAATTTATTACCATAACGTTTTGTGTCTGCGTTATTTACCTATATACTAGTCGTTTATATAATTAGAAATGTTTGTTTATATTATAACAATTTAGTTTGTGTACGATGCAAATAGCAAGTAAGGGTTTATACTTACCTTTATACTGTTCTGCAGCTGGGCAAGTAAATACTTATATTCACCTTATTTTTATATGGAAGCTTAAAATCAAGTCCTAGCTACAATTGATTAATTTATCATACCTACTGTTTGTCTCTAGCGATGATCAAAAAATCTGGGCAACAATATATCTAAAATCCGAAACTCAAATTTGCCTGACTTAGGAATTGACCGCAAAAACTCGAGATATCTACCTAATGTTTTAATTAAAACATTATTTATTCTGTGCTAAAAGACACATGTTTACTTATAAGATAGTAGCTTTTAAAATGACGAAAATTTATTTCTAGCAACAAAATTTACAAGCAAAATACTGTCAGTCATAGTTTAAAATTAGACACGGTAGAGATGATATAATTTTGGCAAGATTAATGAAACCGATCTCACAAGAGACCTGCCAAGAGTCATAAGGTGAAGCACCTGTTCTTTAAAATGTACACATTTCGAGAGTGTATAAACAATTTCAAGAGACGTGACGCGTTGCGACTCTTTAAAAGAATACTATACCACCCCCTCTCATTCCTTGGGTGTCGTAAAAGGCGACTGACGGACTAAAGACTGCACATACATCCAACTGCATAGAGCGGTGATGGGCTCACCACCTGTCACGCTGAGTACATGTGAAGTCGCTATTTGGTGAAAAGTGGACTATGGCAGAGGGCAGCTTTTGCGGTCTCATTGCCTAGTCTGTGACTAACCCTTTGGGGATAATAATCGTGATTATATGTATGTATGATTATGTATGTATAACATACACAAATAAATACATCAAGCCCGTTTCCCGTAGGGGCAGGTAGTTTTCCATTTGCTAAGACCCTTATGTACTTCTTTTGCTTAATTTACGTTACATCCTACTAATATTAAAAACGTGAAAGTATGTAAGTATAGATGGATGTTTGTTACTCTTTTACGTATAAACTACTGAATGGATTTTTGATAAAATTCAGCATACAGATAGTGTATAACCTGGATTAACACATAGGATACTTTTTATCCAGATATTCCCACGGGAACGGGAACCACGCAGGTGAAACCGCGAGTGGCCGCTAGTTATTCGCACAACAACAATACCTTCAAAATAAAACAATTTATTGGTAGGTGTAGTAGGCAGGATCGACATCACCTATAAATAAATAAATAATTTCTACTCTCACACCAATAAATCCCTAGCCCAAGATAAGCTTATGTTGAAACTCGTTAAAACGGTTCAACACCCAGACCTGATATCAATTAAGAAAAACAATTTTTTTTCTGAATTGACCCGACCAGGAATTGAACCTGGAGCCTCAGAGATGGCGCGACGCCAGACCCGGCACGCTAACCACTTGACCACGGAGGTCGTCAAATCCTATCTTACCCTATCCCATGCTGATATATCTGAGAACGTCTTCACTTTTGCAATACCAAGTGAAAAGGTTGCAATGTCTTATCTTATTTTGACCTGCAAAGTTCTCGCAGTAGCAACCCATTGGGACTTTTTGTGCAAACCCGTCCTATCACTCTGCCTCCTCAGTGATAATGACTGCCATAAGCTTGGCTATGTCTTTGAGGGCGGAGAGCCTCAAATTTTCTGGTTTCGGGTAGACCGATACACAAACTCATTCTTTTCCTAGCAAGATAGTTACAGACAGTCACACAGATGTGCATGGATCCCGTTTTCTCTCCACCTGCCCTGCACAAGCTGTCTGTTGCTATTTGCATTCTATGGAGTATTTGTGTTGTGGCATAGTTCCCGGTCAGGGCACCGATGATTATTGATCGACATCGCCGAACTTTTGCTGACATCTCTGAAAATGTCTTCACTTTTGCAATAGCGTTTAGTTTGCACTAACGTATACGAGTAGCACCAATGTATAAACAAAATAGCTGGATAATGATGACAGACGGTTCAACAAGGAAACCGCTCCAATTGGGGGGCAATGACAAGTCGCAGGGTTGCCAGTCCAAATAAAAGAGTAACATAATTTACTAGTGCGTAATAATCTTATTCATAACCGATAACAATACATAAAGTGTAAAAAATATTATTCAAGTAGGTATCTATTTCAATAGTAACTCTTTGACCTCATCCTTCTTTTCTCCTTCCTCCATAGGAGTACGTGTTCTCATATCGTTATTGTGTCCTCTCCGGAGTCACCCATTGACAGTCTCCAATATACTTAAGTAATTTTTTTTTTTAAACACTGAAAAAAAGACGACAACCTCAGGCGGGAATCGAACCACGCACCTTCCGCATTCCGGGCGGCTGCCTTAACCACTTGGCTACCGAGGTCTGGCTTTCAACCGTCGAAATTTGTCAGTGCTTGATGCTTATGTTTTTAGTCAACATTGCTTCATCAAATCTTAGAAGTTTTCACCTCTGAGATCCGAAAGAAATATTTTTACAAATATTTGAACATTCGGTTAAGATGAAGCTGCGTTTATAGATTAATGTTTTATATTTTAGCGTTTTATTAACGCCTAAATATACTTAAGTAAAATTTTAAACACTGAAAAACTTAAGCATCAAGCACTGACAAATTTAGACGGTTGAAAGCCAGACCTCGGTAGCCAAGTGGTTAAGGCAGCCGCCCGGAATGCGGAAGGTGCGTGGTTCGATTCCCGCCTGAGGTTGTCGTCTTTTTTCAGTGTTTAAAATTTTACTTAAGTATATTTAAGCGTTAATAAAACGCTAAAATATAAAACATTAGTCTCCAATATTCCATCGTGCACGAAGAAAATTGGTGACTTATTTCTTTGTCGCACCTTCAAAAGATGGAATAGTCTACTAGTTCACGTTTTCCCTGCTTCTTATGACATGGAGTCCTTCAAACGAGGCGTGAAGAGGCAACTTGTGGGCCGGCAGGGTGATGGGTGACTTATGCTACGTTTCTTACGCTGCACCACTTGTGCAGCATAAGAAACACAGTGTCGTGTCCATCTAGACTCCACTACCACTTAACATCAGGTGGATGGAGCCTCTTGCCAGGCTTCCTATAGAAAAAAAATTTCTTAGGCGTGGTGCTCAGGCCAGGGCTCAGTAGTTGTGGGGATTACTTTAATTTTTTTATTTTTTTTATCAACCACATAGTTACATTCAATAACAGTTTGATCAGGCCTCCGCACTAGGCTGAGCCTAACCTAGGGGGAAATTCAATGATGATTTGATTACAATGATTGATGTCTTTGCCTAGCACTAGGACAGTTAGGCTGTTATTGTACTTTACTATTAATGTACTGTACTTTTTTTTGTGGTGTACAATAAAGTATATTTATCTTATGTTATCTTATCTTTACTTCTTCATGGGAAGCGGTGCTCTCTATCTTCTCTTTCTGGAAGAGGGTGTGATGGAAACAAAAAGCAAGTAGCGGCCGAAAAAAAAAAAAAATGGCGGCGGGTTGTCGGACCTTGTGTGAGTGTAGGGTCATGTAACAACAAACGAAATTGTAGGACCTTTCATACTTCAAATCTTTTTAGTGTGATATCGTCCGTCCTTTTTTCAGGTCCGTGCTTGCCAAGTGCGGGTTGCTGATATCAAATCCGGGCTATGCAACGAAAAATATAAAACACTCTTTGCGGCGACGTGGGAATGAAATGAAATGGTTAATTCCACTTGACTCCAAAGCTATTTTGTTGCCAAAACTTCACCGTCCATACATTGTTTCCACCTCGACTCCAAAATGATTTTAGACATTTAATTTACATGTAGAAATATTTACGTACTTCAATTCCACTTGACTACAAAATTATTTTGGTAGAGTATTCTATAAGTAGTTGGATGGTAGTGTTCTATAAGAGTAGAATAGTCTATTCGAAACTTATTGTTATAATTTATTAGAACTGGTTTGGTTCACTGAATACTGAGAAGAGCTGACTGTAAATCTTGGAGTCAAAGTGGAATGATTAAAATATTTACTAAACAGTGTTTTGGAGTTAAAATTTAAAGTTTTTTGGAGTTTTGTGAAATAACCCATTGAAATCGGCCCCTCCGGATACCTTCTCTATCTCCCGATATCCGAATATTTTTTTTAACTTAGCCATGTTGTAAACAACGTGGCTATGTTAAAAAAATATCTTAGAAATATAAATAATAACTCCGCCACTACCATCTACTAGTAGTATCAAAATATGTTAAATATCTATTCTATTCCATTGTACTAAAATATTGCCAACCCTACGCCTCGGCCGCAGTGACATTGCACCAATACGGCGACACTGCGAACGCGAACAAACGACATTTTAATTATACTCTATCGCGGCGTCTTCACAAGGACACATTTCCGTTTTAATTTTCGTTTAGGTAGGTATAATTATGTTGCTGTGAATATTTAATACCGATAATGATTTTGCACATTAGTAACCTTGCGTGGTTTTATAAAATGTTGCTGTATTGTATACCAATAGGTAGTTCTTTACACTTAGTAGGATGGTACTGTATATAAGGAATAATTTTAAATATCCTGTATCCAAAAGATGGATAGACTAAATTTAAATGCTGAGGTGTTCGCCTACACGATGTATTATTTCTGTTTGAACATTTAAATGACCTCTTGACAGGAGAGAGAAGCGTCATGTCTGCAGTTTTGTTTTATTTTCTTTAATTTATGTTTTGTCGAATATCAATGTGGAATAATGTGGATTATTTACTTTTAAGTGTCCGTGAAAGTTTATGAGCAAATAAATCAAATCGTGCAACATCTTTTTTAAATTCTCTCAAGAAGTCCGTGTGAGATCTCAATAAAGTCCCACAGCTTTATTGAGTCTCGAGGGGTTTGGGGGATTATATCACTCATATCATCTACTTAATGCTGAGAAAATAATTACTTTAAGTATATCTTACTTGACACTGGCTAAATGTGCTGATCGCACGAAGCTATTATCAGGGGGGTGTCACTCCGCACATTAGGTACGTTCGGCCGGCGCGCCTCCCAGGAAGGCCGCCTAGGCGTATGGCATAAAAGTTGCCGCGAGCCGACGCGCACCGAACACCGAGCTCGGGTTGGTTGGTGATCACAAACCCGGGCTGTGCATCGAAACATCCGACAACATACTTTGCCCGTAAAAATGTCAGAATACTACCACCCCCTCTCTTCTCTTGGGTGTCGTAAAAGGCGACTAACGGGATAAACACTGTACATACATCCAACAACTTAAAGCGGCGATGGGCTCACCACCTGTCAAGCTGAGTGCAGTCGCTATTTGGTGAAAAGTGGACTATGGCAGAGGACTGCTTTTGCGGTCCTCATTTCCTAGTCTCTGACTAACCCTTCGGGGATAACAGTCGTGATTATATGTACTTTGCCCGAATTGGGAATTCAAACCAGGACCTCCAGATATCGACTCGAGCGCTTGGCAACTCATTTTTTTACATTTAAATACTTACACGTGCTATACACGGAGACATTTTAGTGGTTGTTTTCCCGCGGTAGAACGATTTACCTTTAGTAGAACTAAGTTATTTTTTTCCAAAAATGACAAAAAAATTTCAACCTCCCATATAAAACGGTCCGATCAGCTGACGACATTAGTATGGGACGTCAAATTTTTTTGTCATTTTTGTCAAAAATAACTCGCATGATTCGATAGTACTACTAAAGGTAAATCGTTCTGCCGCGGGAAAACAAACACTAAAATGTCTCGGTGTATAGTATGAGATGGCAGATAGCTCCTACGTGACCATTGCTAGAGACACTTGCCCGCTATTTTTGTCTCGTACCAGGATACGTTTGTTTACACAATTCTATGACCACGGCTTAAATTTCGGTTCGACGCGATTCTGTTTCGGCGTGCAGTGGTACTGGGGGTAGGGATGCGCATTTTGTCTGGCACAGACTCGTTAGATTAGTTGTTAAGTCTTAACTACAAGTTAGTTAACTGTTTTTATTATTATTATTATTATTGACGTCAATAAGTGCCTGTAAAGGTTTACATTGAATAAATAATTTGACTTTGACTTTGACTTTGACTTGAAACAGAACTTGATAAGTATGTCATTTTATTCAACATTTATATGAAAGAATAAGTACTACCTTCCCTCTCTTCCCTTGGGTGCCGTAAAAGACTAACGGACTAAAGACTGCACATTACTTCTAACTGCATAGAGCGGCGACCTGTCACGCTAAACACATTGTGCTGTCGCTATTTGCTGAAAAGTGATGGTGGAGGAGTGCGCTTTGCTGTCCTCATTGCCTAGTCTCTGACTAACCCTTCGAGGATAATTTTTGTGATTATATGTACCTCTATGTACAGTCACGAGCACCAATATGTATACACTTTGACTCTTATTCCATTGTATTAAGAGTTACAATTGTTTACATATTTTTGCTCGTGACTGTACATAGAATGAGAGAGAAGTAGCACATGTGAATGTTTTGCCTTACGGTAACCCGATTCGGTTCAGTGGGTGCGAAAAGCTTAGGACAACATTGGTGTTTGCGTTTGGAACTTTACAAAATGGTACATTGACTTCAAACATACATTTTGTTGATTTATTTTATTTTATCTAATGGAGGATAACAACAGTCAACTTAATACAGTGACAAATGATCTTAGAGCTAAACTTAATTAGACCAATTATGTTATTCATAACTAAATATGTGAAACAAAAAGGAATCAAATTAAGCCAAACTATTACAATAAAAATATATCACTGACATTTTGAAGCTAATAGGAATAAAATAGCCAGATATTGCGAGTTCTCCTACGTAGTGTAAATAGATTATTGAAAACACTAAAGAATCGCTTTATTATATTTATTTTAATTCATTTTTGAAAATTACACACTTCGTTTTTCTATGAAGTTACTAATACTTACTTACTTACTTAACTTACTATATTGTATATTAAATTGAATACATGCTATACTATAAACTAACTACATAAAACACGAAAAATAAACATAAGTACGTACATCATACTAATATTATAAACGCGAAAGTTGGTAAGTATAGATGGATGTTTGTTACTCTTTCACGTAAAAACTACTGAATGGATTTGGATGAAATTCGGCATACAGATAGTTTATAGCCTGGATTAACACATAGAATACTTTTATCCCGATATTCCCACGGAAACGGGAACCACGCGGGTGAAACCGCGAGCACTCGCTAGTAAAATATAATAACATAAATATACACCTAGATCAAGAGACTATACTGACAATCAAATAAACTTATTTAAGCAGCACAAAAGAAACTAATCCGCATTATTGAAAATCTTTACTATTATTTTTTTATTCTTTTGACGACCTCCCTGATCGAATGGTTGACATTGGGGTTCGATTCCCGTTTTTGTCAAATTTTAAAACGCGAAAACAATTTTGAAAACTGTTTTTCAAAATTGATTTCGCGTTTGGGTGATTCTTTTGTATAATTACAGTTTTCTTGCGCACAGCATAATTTATTTTAAATCACTTGAAGTCGTTGAAATATAATATTTATTGGGTAGAAGACAAATAAAATTGTCATCAGTTCACTTTCCTGAATTTTAGTAGCAATCATTTAAATTAAATATAGCAACACTCTCAACGACCGACAGTCAACATTACCGATCTGTCTAAAATAATTATACTATTCCGCATGTACACACGAAAATAAAAGTGATTTTTATTACATTTATGGGACACATTTGAATTATTAAAAGTGGGCTAGTTCGATGGCGAGAGGTTGCGATCTTAGATGTTATGTAACTCTCGCATTGCTAATCACCGGATGGGTGAACATATCAAATCCAGAAGTATCTGGAGCTTTTTCATGCTTCGAATGGCACGTTAAACCGTTAGTCCCGGCTGAAACATTTAGTTTAATTTATAATGTATTGTATTGTGAATTATTTTTTGTTTTTGTTAAGTTGTGTTTTTTTTTATAACATAGCCTCAGGTAATCTGTTATGGAGTGGTGTTTTATTTGTGTGTTAATAAATAAATAAATATTCATCACACTATAAATATAGGTATATAGTTTTCTAGGTCTGTGTGTGTGGAAACGTTTAATGTCACTTAAAAAATGTAATCATTGTAATGCTTTCATGTTCAGTCACGAACACCAATATGTATACACTTTGACTCTTTTTCCACTGTATTAAGAGTAACAATTGTTTACATATTTTTGCTGGTGACTGTACATTACTCCGCATTTCTTGGAAGAGTTTCCATTTGCTATGATCCTGACTACATCCTTACAACAATATAGTGCGAAAAAACATTTTAGCCCTTATTCAGTTGTCCACAGGTTTTACAAAAAAATAACTTACAAAAAACTTAGTCTAGATAGACTTATATATAGTACATAAATAGCGTAAAACTCCAAGTAGGTAACAGTTTTAAATAACAAAAAAAGCAAGAACTACTAATCCTACTAATATTATAAACGCGAAAGTTTGTAAGTATTGATGAATGTTTGTTACTCTTTCACGTAAAAACTACTGAATGGATTTGGATGAAATTCGGCATACAGATAGTTTATAACCTGGATTAACACATAGGGTACTTTTTATCCCGATATTCTCACGGGAACGGGAACCACGCGGGTGAAACCGCAAGCTGCCGCTAGTAATACATAATATAAAGATAACTCTCAAAACATAGTTCATACAACACTCATTGGTTTACTGCGCACTATTGACCTAGGCTCTTGTTGTATAAGTTTAACACCTATTAAAAAGCAAACTAGCAGAACAATGTTCTTGTACTTGAAAGGTATTGCGAAAGGTGTTGAAGTTTAAGTTAGACAATTAGCCTCCTGAGCTATCTCTGATCTAACGTGACAATTCGGACACTTTAAATTCGGACACAGTGTCCGAATTGACACTTTTTAATTTTATAATTTTTTCACTGACGATTCGGACACTCTTAAATTATTGGAGTTGTTCAGTACAGTCCGAAAGCTTCAAAATATAATGTTTTTTACTACAGTCAATTTTAAATTAAATAATAAATTTAAAATTAATGCTAAGAAATCTATAGAAGTATTTTATCTGACTGTACAACGCAGCTATTTTTGTTGGTGTCAGAATCGTCAGTGAAAAAAATAATAAAAATAAAAAGTGTCAAATTCGGACACTGTGTCCGAATTTAAAGTGTCCGAATTGTCACTTAGTCCTATTCTCATAACAATCTTAAAAAGCGTTTTAAAAAAAAGGAAAAATTTATTTGTCGTTAAGTAATTGTAAATCACGCGATAAATTACTGTTAGACGCCGTTAACGACGTGTAGACCAGACCACCCAATACAAAGCAATAAATCACTTTGATACAGTTTAGCGTTGTAAATGAATTATTTGATGTGCCGCTCAAATTGGTTTACTGATTGTTTTATAGAATCTTGGGTGGGGATCAAAAAGATTTGTTGGTGGCTTGTTTGGTTGGTAGCGAAGAAAGCTCTGAATCAATTTTATTTATTGTTAGATTTAGAGGTGAAAAAATACTACCACCACGTACTTAGAGTACAATATAATCATTCTCATCATCATCATTGTTATATCATCATCTATAAAAGATGATTCGAATACTACTTAATATAAATTAAAAACTATTCCTTTCCTCTGTTGGATGCAGAAGCAACAATGAAGAAGTCATTTTTCAGACCAGACCATAGCAAGCCATTATTCCATAGTTTGAAATATGATGTAACCGTGTAGCTTTGCGGTGAAAGAATACTACCACCCCCCTTATTTTCTTTTGGGTGTCGTAAAAGGCGACTAACGGACTAAAGACTGCACATGCATCCAACAGCATAGAGCGGCGATGGGCTCACCCAGTGGCGTGCCTAGTGCTTCAGATTGGGGCAAGCCACGAAACCTGAAGTTCCTAATCTTGCTACCTAGGTACAATGTTGGTGCCCATTTGTGACACTAGCCACATTTTTTACTCAAATCGTCATAGGCCGTGGCATTCCAAACGTTCTTGTCGTTGGTAAAAAAAACAGGCTATTACCTTCTATTACATCTTGAATGTGATTTTTGAGAATTTTATTTTGGCCAATTTAGGCGTTCTTTATCTCAGAAACAAAAATACATTAACAGTATTTACTTATTAAATAGTGTAGAATAACTATTGGCATAGTACGTAGCGACCTCGCTTTTTGTAAATTTCGCTTAACTTTTATTTAAACTCAAAATTGCAGAGAAAGATTTTCATAAATTGCGCGAGGGCACTTTTTTGAGCTCCTGGACTGAACTAAACAAATGAAACAAAAAAAAATGAAACAAAACCAAAAAAACTTCGAAAATCGCGTTAGGTTAACTGTGAATTTCTCTTAACTACGATAATATTATTGAGTAAAATTTATACCAGAATAATTGTTACTTCATGAGGAATAAAAATGTTATAATGAATTTATTATCCTATTTCGATGAAAACTATAAATACTTACAACTAAGTACAAAATTACAACAAAATGCGATGCGCCGGCCGTCCGAACTCAGCTTATTCTCGCAGAGTGGAGATTCGTAATATAACGCATGCATTTATTATCCTATTTCGATAAAAACGATAAATACAACTAGAAAATTACTACAAAATGCGAAAATGGGCATTTTGCGCGGGAATCACAGTCGATGTGTAGGCCTCTACACTTAATTTATTAATTATTACTTAATTATTAGAATGGAAGCAACCAACAATCCAAAGAGTTTTTTACATAGACCTATTATAATTAATGCCCTAGATGACTTTTAATAGTTTGCGAAATACATAAATCATGTGTGATGTTCAAAGAATTTATTTACCTCTGCCTTTCGTATGCCAATCATCAACACGTTTAAGTACACATTTGTTTGCAACACATCACATGCTCAACACATCTTAGTTCGTCACAGAGACCAATAAAGCGACGAACTGAACTCGGAACACATTTTTTTAACACAAATTACGAAAACACTTGTTACTTATAAACAATCCCTCAAATAAAGTGAAGTGTGACAATAACAAAGAATAAAAAATGGCTGGCTGCTGCCTGTGGCTGCTGCACAGCACAATCGCGTATTAACGCTCGCCTCTGATTGGTTCGCCCGAGCTCGAGCTGTCGTCGGTCGCCTCTGATTAATTCGCCCGCGTTTAAGTTGCACGTGATTCGGTAGAAATAAAGCCTGATTTGGAGAAGGCCTTACTTGCGAACTTCATAACGCAAGCTGGCTTTGACGAAGAGTATGAATTTCTCATAGAATCTATACATACTTACGCAGTATTATGTTTATAGAGTAGCAGTTTTGTTAAAGTTAGTAGAGAGCGGATATACTTTAAATCCGAAGCCCGGTTGCAAGCCAACTTGTGCGAGTGAGATGTAAAGCGTCGCACGATTTATAAGCAGCTTTATGCGATTTGTTTGGTGATTCTTAATATGAGAAACTTATAAAATTGATAATTTGAATGCTGTTGAAAGAAAATTAACAATGGTAAAAAATATTAAGTGATTTTAATAATTGCGTTTTACCAGTAGTGATATTGAGTTTTTGTTAGGGCAAGCCGGGCTTTTCGGCTTGTATGAAGGTACCGCCACTGGGCTCACCACCTGTCACGCTGAGCACATTTGCAGTCGCTATTTGCTGAAAAGTGGACTATGGCAGAGGCTACTTTTGCTGTCCTCATTGCCTTGTCTCTGACTAACCCTTCGGAGTTAATAGTTGTGATTATATAGAGTATATTATGTATGGGAGGTAGACATTTTTTGGTCATTTTTGCACATAAGTTTCTTGGGGAAAGTTGTTTAGTTTCATGGGTGGAACTCACCCTTAATTTCATTTAAACGAATAAAAATTAAGGGTGTAAAAAACTAGATAAGTAAGTAAACAATTTTTAAAAATAAAACGCTTTTCATGGATCACAAATCGCGTTTAATTTACATGGTTTTTTATTTGCATGACGTTTCGAATCTTTTACCGGGTCCGTGGTCACAGGGACTCTGTGCCTCCCTGGGTTCGAAACGTAAGGAAAATTAAAAACTATGTAATGTAGTAAATTAAACGCAAGTTTTTTTCGTAAAAAGAGTTTCATTTCAATGTGTAGTGCTCGTTTTTTTCTCTTAAATAATGGCTTCGTGCGATCAGCACATTTAGCCAGTGTCAAGTTTTTAATAGAAATTATTATTTTCTTTACATTAAGTGGATGATAATGAGTGATAACGAACGTTTAATGGTTTTTCCCAATGATGTTACAATAAAAAGAGGTAGATGTGTTACATGTGCCAAAAAGTGGCAACAGAAAACTATGCTAATTGGCTTACCTTAAGCGTAGTCTCACAAAAGCGTTAGCAGTGTTGACACTTTGACAGTGTCAGTTTGCATGTATTTGTTTCTAAAAATTAATTAAAAATATGCTGTCCTGTGTCATGCGAACTACATAAAAGGTCATGAAATTATATATCATGAGTGGCATGAGTGAGTTTAAATTTTAATTGATTTAAGTTCTTATTATTTATCAACTACAAAATGTCAGAATAAATTGTGTCATAAAAATATAGAGTGCGACAGCAAATTGACATGTAATTCGAAATGACACAGCGCTACATGTATCTGTCTTGTTTACGCTCTTACTAGTTGTCATGCTATCTTGCTCACACTTTAGAATACGATCAAGTTAACTCGGCAGATGCGGCCATATGAGATCATCGACTAGAAGTGACAAGTTACCTCGGCCGTATAACATCGTAATATTTAGTGAGTATAGCGCATGCTCAGGTTTTCGTATGTACGACGCTTCGGTCCATTATTGAAATCATATTAGTACTGACATAACCTATCTACCTCTTTTTAATATAATATCATTGGTTTTTCCCCCAAACCCCTCGAGGCTCGATAAAGCTGTGGAACTTTATTGAGGTCTCACACGGACACCTTGAGAGAATTTGAAAAGATGTTGCACTGTTTTGTTTTATTTGCTAACACTCGTGCACGTTCACGAATACTTAACAGTAAATAATTCACCATTATTTCACATTAATATTCGACAAAACACAAATTATCGAAAATAATACAAAACTGCAGACATGACGCTTCACTTTCCCGCCAAGAACCCCGTAGTGCTCGTTTAAACCTTAGGAAACATTTTTTTTTTTAATTTTTAATTCTATACTAAATTCTAGCGGAATAGTAGCAGCTTCGACATATGCCTTTGATGTTTGGCGGAATCACAACTTTTTAAGAAACACTTCGTTGAGTTGACATTTAGCTCGCACACTACGGTGCTCATTAAAAACATCTCGTTAGGTACTCTTTTACCTACTCTTTTTGTGTGAACGTTTTGAGAGCGTTGATCGTGCATCTGTTTTGAAATGTGATCGAGCGTCGGTACACAAGAGTTCTACTACCATTGATGTTATGGCGACTTATCATGTGTAATAGGAGCAGATGAGTAATAGACTGAGTGTTCCAGTTACTAACCATTATAAATGTTTGGTCTTGTCGTTCGGTGTCTGGGTTTCTAGTAAGAAAGTCACTTTGACAAATGTGTACTAATTTTGGACAAGAATTATGTAGGTACGAGGAGTAATTGTATGTTTAGCCAGCGAATTTATTAATTTTTTATAGTTAGTTGCGTATATACCCTTAATTTTTATTCGTTTAAAAGAAATTAAGGGTGAGTTCCACCCATGAAACTGACCATGAAACCTATATGCAAAAATGACAAAAAATTTCAACCTCCCATACAAAACTGTCCGATAACCTGACGACAAATAGTATGGGAGGTCGACATATTTTTTGTCATTTTTACACATAACCTATGTGTAAAAATGACTTAGGGAAAGTTGTTCAGTTTCATGAGTAGAACTCACCCTTTATTTCATAAACGAATAAAAATTAAGGGTGTATGGTTAACTTAATACATATAAACGAATATAATATTGCTAACGTACAATTCGGAAAAAAAATTGAAACTATTTCCACAGCCTGGATTCGAACCCATACCCTACCTACTATCAATTTAAGCTAGGAGATACATATTTTGAATTTTTTTACTAATCTACCTACAGTGTGTTTTCTGTAAGAAAATATAATTATCCATATAATTATCCTGTATAAAAACTACCTACCACTCAGACGCAAACACAATAATGACTTTTCCAAGCATTTACATATACAATTAAACGAAAATAAGTCATTTTTTGAAACATCGAAAAACTAACTGCTATCACGTCGGCGTCGATCAAATAATTCTACACCGTCATGATTTATATCGTACCAAAATAGAATATTTCCAACTAACAACATTTACAAACGACGATTTTTTCTTTTCCAATCCATTAACTGTGGCGGGGCAAACATGTCAATAGTGACAGTATTAATCTATCGTTCAACCACGTTTGATTTCGAAGTCATAATCATAATATTAACTTGTGCTTTTCGCAGTTGATCAAAAATACTTTTACTGTACAAATCATTTTTATTCGACTGAGTCGGCAAACAAGCATACGGTACGACGGATGGTAAACCGTCGTCTCAGGCATATTGACATACACATACAAAGATCGAGCCGGTTTCCCTGAAGAGTATAGACACAGGCAGAGACCAAACTCTTTATACATACATATTTTAATTCAATTCAATATGGGGCGAGATCCTTGTACTGAGAAGAACCGGCAAGAGACTCAGCAAGGGCATTTCTTTTCTCCCTTTCTTTTACATCGTCAATACAAATTGGAAAATGCCCACCCTTTCATAGAAGGACATTTTTCATTACAACATAAAAAACATAGACAACACAACACATACAAAAGAATATCCAATACAAAACAGGTATTGCTCAATTTAAAATAAAATGAACAACGTCTTATAGTATCTTTGATAATAGAAAGACTATTTCTACTACAAATAAAAATAAAAATAAGATAGCAAGAGCCTCCACAGGCGGCACCCGTTCACGAGTATGACATGTGAATCAGCCATCGCTTCGCTCAACCATGTTTTAGGGAACGTTACGACCCGACGCACATGCCACCACCGCAGAGACACTTTGAGAGCATAAGTACATGCACACATTACGCCCGCTTCCCGATGTAGTAGACAGAGGTCAAGCTTTCCCTTAATACGACCCTGACGTCTTTGCTTCATTTACTACAACCGCCGCCGTTAGAATATAATGATACCTCAACTCTCACCTACGAGTATTAATCGGCTAAGTATTCGTAATTTCTTATTAACGTCATAATTCTATACATTATGTCCAGGGATGTAGTAATAAAACTTTAGAAGCAGTATCTACTATATATTTTATCGACGGATATACCCCATAATAATATGGGGGGTCAATTGTGTTTTGTTATTGTCGTTCAAAAAGTGCCCGAATGCGCAAAGAAACTGTAAAAAAAATACTATCTTCTTTCGGCAAATAAAAAAAGGAGTTGTTTGATAGCGTGCTTTTATAGTATTAGCTACCCTACACTTTTGCCTTTAAAAAACATCAAAATCAAGCCCCTACACGACGTAGAACTCACACCGCCGCGCTGTTAATTTTATGAGTTAGGCGACATTTGGTAGAATAAAACAAATTGTTTCTGTAGTCTTGTGTGGTTTTGGAATTTGAAATATATTGTAGATACTGCTCTTAAAGGAGAATTACCATTTTACTATGGGAGTTAGGCTAGTTTTTTAGCTAGCTACCGTAACACAGCGCTTTATTGAAATAAATAGTAATCAATAGCAGCAATGCCCTGAATTATGAGGAAAAAATTACATTACAATATCATGCGGGAGTTTGAAGCTATCTTCATTTTTAGCTTACGACTTTTTAGGTATTTTGAGGTTATGACAACTGTTAACGTATGACTATCAGTTCAGTTCAGCATTTATTTATCACTTGACTCTTAACGCGGCGTTCTATAAAAAACCTTTAACAGTAATCATTATAACTTAAGAGAACTCTTTTGATATGTGAATGATGAAGGCGACTAACAGACTGCACATACATCTAACAGCCAAGAGCGCGATGGGCTCACCACCTAATTACGTTGAACTCATGTGCAGTTATTTTTTTTTATTTTTAATGTGACACGTCATAGTGACTACATCCTGCCTGAATGGTAAGCAGCCGATGTAGTCCAAAATAATGAGAGCGTTCCCAACCGTGGAACAAGCACGGTAACGCACCCATTCATGACGGCCTGCATAAATGTCGTTTCACGCCCCGTTTAAAAGACCCGGGATTATAGGAACTGGGAAACACATGCGCCGGCAGAGAATTCCAAAGCCGAATGGTCTTACAGAGGAACGACTTGCCATATTTTTTGGTACGAGTGCTGATGTTCTGCACAGTATGATGGTGATTCCTAAGACCAGCACGTGTAGTCCGGGATAGGAAAGGAGAGGGCGGGATTAGATCTAAAAGTTCTTCAGAACACTCTCCTTAGTAATTTCGGTAGAAGAAACTGAAAGAAGCAATGTTTGGTAAAACGTGGAATATGGCAGAGGACTGATTTTGCGGTTCTAGTTGACTGTCTCTGACTAATCTTAGGATGAAAGTCGTGGGCTTATGTATGTATGTAAGACTTCGATCAACAATACAACTAGATGTCAGGTCGGCGCTAAAAATGTGTCTCGGTAAATAAGAGCGCACTTGAGTGTGTGTGTGTGTGTGTGCGCAAGTGAGCTCTTGCGCACACACACACACACTACTATGCTCTTATTTTCTCGCAAGGCAGGAAAAAGTACTTAAATTATTGCCACTTAAGGTTGATTTGTGACAGGAGTAATTTATTGCTTTAAAAAAGTATTTATTGACGTGGACAGAATTTAGCTTTGATTTTGTACGTGACGCGTTATCTAGTTGGTATTGTTGATTGAAGATGTAAGAAATAGAAAACTTTATCATAATTCCTAAATAGTCTTTACTTGATTGTCCGTTATATTTTGTAAGATTTCCTTTTGTAAGAAAAAAACCAACGAGTTGTCTTATTGCCACGTAAAGGCAATAAGACAACTTGTTTAATATAGATAGTCTACATCAACTCTGCTACCAGAGAAGGCCTGGTTCCGAGGTCCTGTTCCGGGACCTGTAGACCGCACCCTCTCGACTTAATGATATACTAACTAAACTTAAATTATAATTATACTAAATCGACTTACGTACTAGAAGACGGTGTGCCACACCCGTACGGTCTCGTTCGTCTTCAGCTCGGCTGCAGTCCGCCGCGCCGGCTGTCTTCGGCACGCTGCTGTCAGCGTGGTAGTGGTTGACCGCGCTCCGGCGCGTCTTTGGGGCTGGTGCTATGGTGGTGGAAAGGCCCTAAGCTTCCCCGCTACCCCTCAGTACTGATAATCCCAGAAAACATACGTGATGATATGCACCACCCACTCCACGTGTCGGACTCTACCCAAATCACCTAATCCAATTAGGCCTCCCTGGTTTCAAACTAAACTTATGTTCTACTGTTCCATAATTCCTACGGGCCCCCCTGAATCAAAACAATGTGCCCTACATACCAAATTACACCAAAACTTTACACGACCCCGCGTTCCGTTAACCTCACCAAAAAACCAACGTGAGTGTGTGTCACACTGACACTGACAGTCGTCTGTCACTACAAATTATGACGACAAAAGTTGCCAGCCGTAAGTGGCCATTTTGTTCTAAACAGACCCCTGCCCCGATCGGAAGGCTCCGATCGTTAGCTCAATCCATCGGGCAAGGAGAGACAGCTGCTGTGGCTCATCGCGGACTCGAACCGCAGTCCCATGCTCGCCAACTAACAACTTTACAATGCTGCCCTAGCTACAAGCAAGGAGAGCAAGTTTCTTCTCCTTTCTCTTTTTTCTTCATTCTCCTTCAACAACATACTAAGTCTAATTAGCCAAATTAAAATAATATTAAATTATCTTATTTACTAAAGCTTATTTTCTAAAAATTTACAAACATCAGTTAAATACACCCGTGCCCTTGCCATTTTGTGCCATTGTCGGAGCGAATAAGTGAAGGTAGACCCTTACGCGACACGAAACGATCCAACGCGACGACGAAGGCCTCCGTGGACAACGAAGAGACTCCTAAGAGGACGGCCTTAGTAGCCAGGCACACAAAATATAAAAAAAAAACACAAAATATATACCCACAACCCGGACGTTGCGCAGGTTGATCGGTTTTACCGAGAAAGGTCCAGCAGAACCCGTTGCGTGCGACTCCCAAGAACGGACGAGACCTGAGTGACTCGGTCCGAAGGCAGACCCCCCGTCTGCGGCTGCACGGGTGAAGACGTCCACTGTGACAAAATAAACACCGAAAGAGCACTACACAAATAAAGCTCTTTGGACAAACAATATTTAAAATTACAAATTACGTTACCTAGTAACACATCCAACAGACGTCAACCGTGACGTACTGGCCTATTGAAAGGCTCATGGGAAGTTTCTCAATTTCCCAAACTTGTGCATAGTTATGGAAATGGTACACAAACACAATGACTCTAGACTATGCGGAGACGAGTCGTCAAACTGTGTACATCAAAGTTGTTCGCGTCCGTAGGTTTACCCTTGAGACCCTACACGTGATCCCTGGGTGGTGCTAAATGAGTGACACTGACTGAGTGGTAGAGCCACGCTGCGTTGCAGCACGCATTGGGCCGGCTCGCCCGGCGTAATACCACCCTCGCGTGAAATAATGGCACTTGGTGCTGTTGTGTTTCGTCCGACCAGTGAGGGTTCCGGAGCCCCCCCCCCCTCCTCTCATTCCTATTCCTATTCTCTAAACCTATTCCTCCCTTAAAGGCCGCCTGCGATTCCTCTGGTTTTCCGGGTGTCCATGGGCGGCGGTGATTACTCTCCATCAGGTGACCCGCCTGATCGTTTGCCTCCCTCTTTTATAAAAAAAAAAAAAAACAAAACCAAAATAGTTGGCACTGCCAGCAGTGTAGAGCGACCCAGAGCTATCTAGGTGCCTAGTAGGACGCGTCCTAGTACACCCGAGCCCAAGAGTAGGTCAATTGGGCCAGGTGACAAAGTGTGGGTCTGCCCGATCTAGACCAATGTATGTGCCGTTATCCCTGCGGGCGAATCGGTAAAAGGCTAACTAGCTGTTAACCTACAATTGTAAATTCATTACCGTTACCGAAATTAAATTCCTCACCGTAGATTATGTACCAATGTGAGGGTGACTTGTGTTTGCCCCGTCGAACACCCAGTAAGCATGCCACCAAACAATGTTGCACAACATTAAAATTTCAAATCTAAGATTTCTTTAAAATCTTTCAAACCGCGGCCGCCGTAGTATAAAGCAAAACCGTCCGTGGTTTTGCTCTCGCAAAGAGGCAGGCTAGCTATGGCCTGCTCGGGTCCCCCATCTCCAAATAAGGCCCCCGCCCGTGTGATACCGCGGGTGGTACGATAACCGCTGCGGCATAGCTCGATCGCGGCTGCACGCTGGCGCGCACAGAGCTAGTTGCAGGGAGGGGTCCCTCCTTCGTGACACCGGGCCCCCACCCTTGTGATACCCGAATCGCACACGGGCCGGCGGCATGGTAACCTGCAGGCGCGGGTTTGCGCGCCTGCGCAAGGTTCACCTTCCGGTGTGCGGGCGCGCCTCGCGCATGACTATGCCTCCAGTCCGCTGGTAGGTGTGTGCTCCGCGCTGGAGCACCCCTGCCCGTGTAACGCTGCCACCGCTGTTGTGTGGTCGGTGAAGCCGCTCCCGACCTGTGAACACCCAACAATAATAAATGCTGTGGTCCACCAAATACAATGCGGCGTTGAGGCCTATAGCCAAAGCAAAGGCCGCTGCGCCTTGCTATACGCCGCCTCGTCATTACACGCAGCCCTCGTCGGTCCTGGCACCGCTTCGTAGTGTGGCCCTTTGGGCCGCTGTAGTCAGCGCCGCCAGCCGCGCCGTAGTGTGTCGGCGATGAGGCGGGGGTCGCTACGACCCCCGCCTCATCGCCGAGGAACTTTAGAAGTTCCTCCAATCCCGGCAGAGTAGTCCTCCCTTTCTCTGCCGTTTCCCGCTCAAACCGGGAGCGAATGTCCGTTGGCAGCTTATCTAAAACAATATGCATCAGTAGGAGCGACCACTCGGCTACTGGCAACCCTTACTGTCGCAACGCATTACACGCAACTGAGACTGGCGTCAACAGTTGCGTCTTTAAGTCCGCCTGATTAGCTACCCTAGGTAGCGACAACAATTGACGCGCATGTGCGTCTACATACGACCCCTCTTCCACAGCGCCACCCAAACTTCCTAACTGATGGGTAGGAAGCCCATCAGGCATCGCAGGCCCTCCCATTGGTGGCGGTATGGATGGCTGGACATCCCCTATCCGTCGCCTTTTAATGTCGCAGGCCGCCTGGACGACATTATCATTTATTTCCATGATCTGGGCAAACTCTTCCTCGTATGCCGACCATACCTTTTTGTTGGACGTTGGAGCAGTCTCCGACAACACCACCATGGCGGTCTCAACCGAAGACACCCGCCGTCTTAACTGCCTGGCTCGCTCGAGGATGTCATCGTCGCAGTCTCTCCGAGACAGCAGACCCTGCGTGTGCACGAACCAGCGCAGCTCCTTGGCCAGGACTGCCTCCGCCATCGCGTTGTCAACAAAAAACAAATAACGAGGAATTAGATTCTATGTCCAACAATAGCACAAAGACAGGGCAATGTTCCCTGCTAATGTAGCCTTTTAATTACAATGTAGCCACAACCAAAATTAATAAGTACATAAAAAAACTTAAACGGGTTTGCAACAAGAAGCGCACTAACAAATAATGTGCAATTATTATTATTACATAGTCCCTATGCATAAATCAACCAATTTAAACCAATGTAATAATCAAATTAAATTTTAAAATTGGTTTTCAAAAATGAAGGCACAAACAAAACAAAATGTGCTATTATTATTGTATAAACCGTTTTATAATAATCCAACCAAATTTCAATCAATTTAATACATCTAAAATGGGTTTTCAAATGAATGTAACTCAAATTAATGAAACTAAATTATTTTCAAAGAAAGAAACAACTTATAGGAACAAAATAAATGTTACATAGCCGCCATGTAAACAAAACAAGCAATAAATCAACCCTAGTTGATTCTAAAGCAGCCACAATAAACATTGACTGTTCAATTAAAATTTACTATGTAAACAAGTCATTTAACAAATAAATGTTACAATCAATCATACATAGGCCAAACTCACTATGTAAGCAAACAGTTTATATGGTAACATAACTGCAATATTAATATACATATGTGTCTACAGCCTTGCAATCGCTAGACAACCTAACTACAAATATTGTGAATCAAATATTTAAATATGTTTTCAAAATGAAACAACAAACCAAATCAAAATTCCACAATTTTCAATGCTTTAAATTCCAAATTAAGTTTTTAAGCAATCAAGGAACAAACAAATGTTTAATTATTTGCAAACCGCTAGAATCTTAAAATTCAGTTTGCACAACAAATACAACAACCAAAATCAAAACATTTATATGATGTCACAAATTTACACTACCCTAGCGAGACTAATTCTAAATTAAAGTTAGACAACTAAGCAACAATAAACTGCCACAAACAGTTTTAATCAGTAAGTACATTAAAGTTGTCTGACAATTACACCGCCCCGGTGAGTAGATAGTACTCAAATAATTCAAAGCAAGTAAATACTGTACTGTGATATGATTTTAATCCAACCAACAGTTAACCATAGTTAACCACATTCTAAATCTATACCAAACCAAGAAACATATGCTTAGCTTGCACTATTAAGCAAGTAATTACATTCCAAATGTGTAATCAAAAACCAAATGTTTACATTGCACTATTTATATGACTATTGCAATTACAGCAAGTTAGGTATGACAATTGCACTTTCCGCAGTGTACTTCCTACATACTCAAAGCATTCTAAATGCGAGACAAAAACCAAATTAATTATTGTTACACTGACCGCAGTGAGACAATTACTTACACAACTTTGCTGTAATCACACAACAAAACCTACCTATTAACATTGCATTCTGAATGTAATTTAATATGCGGTTGCAACTTATCTTAACGCTAAAACTAATGACTACTTTAGGTTCGTTGATTAACCTACGCTCTGCTAACAAAAAATGTTTGATATAGATAGTCTACATCAACTCTGCTACCAGAGATGGCCTGGTTCCGAGGTCCTGTTCCGGGACCTGTAGACCGCACCCTCTCGACTTAAAGATATACTAACTAAATTTAAATTATAATTAAACTAAATCGACTTACATACTAGAAGACGGTGTGCCACACCCGTACGGTCTCGTTCGTCTTCAGCTCGGCTGCAGTCCGCCGCGCCGGCTGTCTTCGGCACGCTGCTGTCAGCGTGGTAGTGGTTGACCGCGCTCCGGCGCGTCTTTGGGGCTGGTGCTATGGTGGTGGAAAGGCCCTAAGCTTCCCAGCTACCCCTCAGTACTGATAATCCCAGAAAACATACGTGATGATATGCACCACCCACTCCACGTGTCGCACTCTACCCAAATCACCGAATCCAATTAGGCCGCCCTGGTTTCAAACTAAACTTATGTTCTACTGTTCCATAATTCCTACGGGCCCCCCCGAATCAAAACAATGTGCCCCACATACCAAATTACACCAAAACTTTACACGACCCCGCGTTCCGTCCCCGTTAACCTCACCAAAAAACCAACGTGAGTGTGTGTCACACTGACACTGACAGTCGTCTGTCACTACAAATTAAGACGACAAAAGTTGCCAGCCGTAAGTGGCCATTTTATTCCAAACACAACTCGTTGCTGTTTTTTCTCAACTAACATCAAATAAGTAGTGGATTTGGTTTACAATGTAATTAACGTTAATTTTCTTTTTACAGATGCACAAATTGGAGCTAAAAACCGTAAGTTACTTAGTTGTGATATTACTTTTAACAAAAGCAACACATTGTATAATTTTTTTTGTTGTATAACAATTAATGAATAATCAATTTAAATATCTGGGTCACATAGTTACAGATATGTTAACGGATGACGCTGATATCGAGCGAGAGCGAAGGTAGCTGTCAAAAAGGGCTAATATGTTGGCTCGCAGGTTTGCTCATTGTTCTGACACTGTTAAAATTACACTTTTTAAAACATACTGTACATCATTTTACTCAAGCAGCCTGTGGGTTAACTTTTCCCAAAAGTCGTACAGCGTCCTTCGCGTGCAATATAATAACGCGTTCAGGGCATTGCTGTGGCTGCCGCGACAGTGTAGTGCGTCAGGGATGTTTGCGGATGCGCAGATCGACAGTTTCCCGGCCATACTGCGCAAAAAAGCAGGTTCTATGCTGCGACGCGTTCGTGGCAGCCGCAACAGTGTCATGGAGCGTATAGCTAATCGTGGGGACTGTCCGCTGATTAGCCAATTAGTGTGTAGGGTTAAGTCTCTTTTTAATATCATTTACTAACTTAGAATTTAAGATATTGTATACTAACACTACTGGATCTTTGTTGTCTGTCAAATAAATAAATAATTATTATTATTATTATAACGAGGAATTGCTTAGTGTTTTACTCATCAAAAGTCAAAATGTTATTATTAAATAAACTTATAAACTAAACACTTTGAATCGTACAAAACATGTTTTTTAACCTACCACCTATTCAGGATTTGGACATCAGCTCGTCACACCAAAATTTTGTTGTAACCGGTCATATCGCCAAAAACAGTATTATTTGTTTCAACCCGTTACAAGTTTATTTATTACTATGTTTGATTTATTAGGACACATTGTAATTTTGTAGCTACTGGTCACACTAAAAATCTGTTCCTATTCGTCATCCCGTCAAACAGTTCTAACTGGTCACAAGAGGGCTATTTATGGTTTGTTGAGATTAAAATGAATACATTATAAATAAATATGTGGCATTTTTGATTTATTGTGTGGTGTTTGTACCAAAACAGGTACAAACATCACACAATAAATCAAAGAGGAACAGATTTGCAGTGTGACCAGTAGTTACAAAATTACAATGTGTCCTAATAGAAATAAATGAACTTGTGACGGGTTGAAAAAAATAATACTGCTTTTGGCGGTATGACCGGTTAGAACAAAATTTTGGTGTGACGAGTTGATGCCCAAATCCTATTCAGGACGTAATATTGTAGCAGTGGAGTGTATTTAAGAATAAGCGCAAGAAACTGCAAAGCTATATACAGAAGTACCTAACGACATTTTACAAAAACTGAAAAATAAAATAAATTATATTATGTCGTTACCAAATCATAATATACAGATCATCATACAATGTCGATCGTCATAAAATACAAAATCTGAATTCAAATTTGAACATTTATTACTCTCTATAATTATACACGTTTAGAATAGCTGTTGGAGTGATTGCAAAATTTCAAACCCAAGTTGTTTTACATAAATACATACAAATCACGACTATTATCCCCGAAGGGTTAGTCTGAGACTAGGCAATGAGGACCGCAAAAGCAGACCTCTGCCATAGTCCAGTTTTCACCAAATAGCGACTGCACATGTGCTCAGCGTGACAGGTGGCGAGCCTCTCTTTGCTGTTGGAAGTATTATGTGTAGTCTTTGGTCCGTTAGTTGCCTTTTACGACACCCAAGGGAAGAGAGTAGTATTCTTTCACTGCTACGCAACACCTTTATTGATAATGATCATTATTAATGTTTTATATTTTAGCGTTTTATTAACACTTAAATATACTTAATTAAAATTTTAAACACTGAAAAAAGACGACAAACTCAGGCGGGAATCGAACCACGCACCTTCCTGGTGATGATCATTATTATAGCGGAATATCCTGAACTCAACCCTGAAATACAGTTGTCAGAGGTGGAAAAACAAAGCTCAAACCTTCTTTGTCGTCCAGGCACGTCGCACAAAGCTCACAACACCGGATTTGTGTTTTTGCTCTGAGATAGTGGGAAAATGAGATATGGAAAGTTGTGTAATATTTATGTTAGTTACAATTTCACTTTGTTCTTCGTAAAAAGTTCTTTGTTATTCTTCAGCGCTGTACGACATTGTTTAGTTTTAAGCAAAGTTAAACGCTCTCAGATAATATTGATATAAGATTGAATTATGAAAAGTTCCATTTGTGATAGAGAATGCCGCGGCTTGATCCAAGGGATGATCCCTTGGGTATCATAAAAGGCGACTAACGGACTAAAGACTGCACATACTTCCAACTGCATAAAGCGGTGATAGGCTCACCACCTGTCACGCTGAGCATGTGCAGTCTCTATTTGGTGACAAGTAAACTATTGTAGACTAACCCTTCGGGGATAATAGTCGTGATTATGATTGCATGTACCGCGCTTAGTAACGGTACCAGATATATTACGAAGGATAAATTATGAATATTTTTATTATAAACAAGCCAACCAAATCATTGGAGAAATTTGAAAAACATTGAAAACTACACCGCCTTTGCCCATACTTAAGAATCTGCCATGTGTAACTAACTGTTTCTTGTGTATTTTCAATGAAGTGTTTATATATACAACTTGTAACAGAATTAATAGCTAAACCAGAAAATGGTAGATAGAGACCATCAAACTGAACCACTTTTACTATGGAACCAACCCTGAATTCGCGAAAAAAAACCAGCTGTTTCATACAAAACTTAATAAAGAAAATATCCAAACGTATGTGTAGCAGCTGATTTTTTTTCGCAATTTCACAGTTGGTCCCATAGTAAAAGTTGTCCAGTTTGATGGTCTCTATCTACCATTTTCTGGTTTAGCTATTAATTATGTTACACGTTGTCATATATATCTTTTTAACACTTGAAACAACGACTTGGCTCAGGACCCACGAACTTCGCAATCCGTATGACATAACCTTGACCGTATCCGTTGACAGTTCCTTTCTCTAATTCAATTTTTTTCTTATTAATGCAAAGTATAACTTATGAAATAGACGATATAACTCTCTCATAAAATCCTTCAAGGATTATAAGACCGCCGGCGGTCGCAAAACAATATGTTTTCAGTTGTGTCTTGTTTTACGGTGCTTAAGGGATTGAGACTCATTTATATTTTTCTTTGCTAAGTATATTATGTATGTACAATTTGTGTAAAAGACTATTCCAGTGGTTTCTTTTCCAATTTCCTCACGTCTAAGTTAAGCCTAAGTCCATCAGTGGGAACTTTAATAGGCTAACCAAAAATAGACGCCAAAACATCTTAGTAAACTATCAGACACCTATCAGGAAGCGATGTAACAGGTCTTAAGTACTTGTAAGTCCTTGTTTAATTTCTCAAAGTGTTGCTTATTACTTAACAGCTTTGAGTGCTCCTTTGAAGCTCTGACCTCGTGTAACTTGGTGACCCAAATATATAAATTCAGAGCTTAAACCCTTGGTAAAAACAGAGTTCGCTGTATAGCGATACAACTTGAGTGAAGTATAATGAAAGGGTAGACATTTCAATGTATAGTACACACATAGATATAATCACAACTATTAACCCCGAAGGGTTAGTCAGAGACTAGGCAACGGGGACAGCAAAAGCAGTCCTCTACCATAGTCCACTTTTCACCAAATAGCGACTGCACATGTGCTCAGCGTGACAGGCGGTGAGCCCATCGTCGCTCTTTGCTGTACAGTAAGTAGTTTCAATGTATAGTATATAGTTAATTAAATGTCATGAAGGTAATTTACTCGTGTTTAATGTCTCTTATTTTTTCCATACTAACATCGTTTTATCGTAATAATCAAGGACGATATTATCTTATTTGTCTATGGTAATAATTTAACCCTTTTATAAAAGTTTTATTGCACAAAGAAAAACAGAATGTATAAAAGGCGGACTTAATGCCAAATGGCATTCTCTACCAGTCAACCTTAGGGCTAGGCAGAAACAGTTGTAGGCGGTGGAATACAAAATCGTTATTGTGAAATAACAAATAAACTTGCATAGGTTAATAATTATACAATAAATAACATTACACAAAAAAAAGTAAGATAAACTACATGAACTTACTTAGATATAGAAAAATACGGTGATAGAAAACTCTTACGGGGATGATGAAGACTCTTGGAGAAGCATATTGTAGATCCTTTTCTTAAAATTCGCGCGGGGCCCTTTTACACGTAAAGTAAAATTTATATTTTATTACTAGCCCCATAAAGTCATTAAGGGTAAATTCGACCAAACTGGAATAAGACTTACTCCGAGGTTAGTCTATCCAAATTCGGCGTTTAATCTTGGTATAAGACCTTATTCCAGTTTGGTCGAATCCACCCTAAATCATTTTATTTTATGATGCCTATATTGCCTATGTAATACTAACCAACTGCGGGGTACATTTTATAAATGAAGTGTATTCAATTGGATTGTTCACCAATAGATTTTAAGCTTTATATCGCAGTAATAAGGTAGGTAGTTATGATAAAATCTTGTTGGTGGAACAATGTATCGATCTTACCCCTATTTCATGTTACGGAATCAGTGTATACCAAACAATAAGTACCTACTTAGCGTCGTAACTGTTATGCGAATGTACTAATGTAATTCATGTAATCACGACTATTATCCCCTAAGGGTTAGTCAGAGACTAGGCAATGAGGACAACAAAAGCAGTCCTCTACCATAGTTCACTTTTCGTCAAAAAGCGACTGCACATCTGCTCAGCGTGACAGGTAGTAAGCCCATCGCCGCTCTATGTGGTTGGATGTATGTGCAGTCTTTAGTCCGTTAGTCGCCTTTTACGACTCCCAAGGGAAGAGAGGGGGTGGTAGTATACTTTCACCGATCGACACTAAACTTTTATAATTACATTAGTAACAACTAATGTAATTATAAAAGTTTATTTCTGTCAGCATATACCCGGATTAGGACCTTGGTAGTCCAGCGGATGAGACGTTTGGTTTGCGATCTTGCCGTTATGTCACTTTCACAACACAACTGGATGGGTGATCAAATTAAAAACATCTCGAGCTCCCGTGTTTCGGAAGGCACGTAAAACCGGTTGTTGTCGTAAGATGGCAGTCGTTAAAATCGTAAAATCTTAAGTATGGCATCATAAAAATAAAATGCGGTTATCATAATGGATCTATATCTCTGATATTCTTTGCGGCACCAAAGATTTCCTTTTCACACTCCCTTCGAAGAATACAGTGTCGCGTAGCGGCGAATGAATACTACCACCTCTCTTCCCTTGGGTGTCGTAAAAGGCGAGCATAGAGACTATGGACTATGGCAGAGGACTTTTTTTACGGTCCTCATTGCCTAGTCTCTGACTAACCCTTCAAGGATAATAGTCGTGATTATGTATGTATTTGAAGAATACGTCTAGTCTAATCTCCATACGTGCTATTCTCCATGAGGGAAAGGAACCCAACTGTGAGACATACAAGTATCATAATAAGCCTATAAAGGCCCACTGCTTCGTACAGGCCTTGCTATATGGACAACAGTATATAAGGTGACTGCTAGAAACCGCAAGAAACTTCAAGAGGTAATCAGGCCAAGTGTTTTTAACATGACAAACATGGTCTTATTGCAGACTAACGTATAGGTAAGTACTTTTCGCCCAGCTGAAGCGAGCTGGCCGTTGTCCGCGCGTTGTAAATAATCGTTATTTTTAATTGTTTTCATTTTATTTTCCTCATGTTATTGCTTTAAAATAAATTAGATACTTAAAGACTATCCAATTAAAATTCACAAAATGAATTATTTAATTAAAAATGAAAAAAATACGAATTCCTTTTTAGTCATTTTTGTCATGTTTAAAACACTTGGCCTGACTAGCTCTTGAAGTTTCTTGCTGTTTCTAGCAGTCACCTTATATACTGTTGTCCATATAGCGAGGCCTGTACCAATCAGTGGGACGTTTATGACTTATTATGATACTTGTATGTCTCACAGTTAGGTTCCTTTCCCTCATATCTCAGAATAGCACGTATGGAGATTAGACTAGACGTATTCTTCAAATACATACATACTAATCACGACTATTATCCCCGAAGGGTTAGTCAGAGACTAGGCAATGAGAACCGCAAAAGCAGTTCTCTGCCATAGTCCACTTTTCACTAAATAGCGACTGCACATGTGCTCAGCGTGACAGGTGGTGAGCCCATCGCCGCTCTATGCTGTTGGATGTGTGTACAGTCTTTAGTCCGTTAGTCGCCTTTTACGACACCCAGGGGAAGAGAGGTGCTAGTATTCTTCCACCGCTACGCGACACTGTATTCTTCAAAGGGAGTGTGAAAAGAAAATCTTTGGTGCCGCAAAGGATATCGGAGATATAGATCCTTTTGATAACCGCATTTTATTTTTATAATACCATACTATAGATAAGATCGTGCTAGTTAGCCAGACGATTACCTCAATTGGAACTCTAACCCACGTCTTCCGCATACCTACCGTACCGTAAATCATAGCGTTAACCACTTTCTTCTTTTACCAAATTAGCAACAGGATATTTACCGACAGATGTTATTAATGTGTATGTTATGTATTATTGACAAACATTCTACGACAACCACGACTCATAATTGTGAATAATTAATGCAGAATTTTTCTTTGGCAAGATGGCGCGACCGAAACAGCGTGATGACAGTATGTGTGCGGATACTAATTGGTCCAAATTTATTTGAAAAGGCAAAAGCGACGTCGCTTAATGAGACGCGACCGACGGGACAACTGCTAATACGACTTGTTTAATAGGAACGACAAGAAAATACGTGGGCAATTTATTTTAGGATGGATCATTAATTTTTCACATCTAACATTTCCGTTTTCATAAAAAAAATTACTGATATTTTTTTACTGTTCTGTAGTTTTGGTGTTCATCATCAGCTTAAGAATGGCCCACTTGTGGGTACAAGCTTCCCCACATGTAAAACATCAGAGAGATTGGGCGATGACCTACCACAGTAAGTTTTTAAGATATTAGATTTTTCTTTCAATTTAAAATGGAAAAAAAAAAAGAAAAAGCGGCAGTGACGTTATCGTCACCTTTTATAGTAGATGGTAAAAATACACTTCACTCGGAATCCTCATATCCTCTGATGATCCTATCTCTATTGGATTGGAACTACACAGAAAGAAAAGGATGAACTCATCACGTAGCTCATCGTATCGCATCGTCATCGATCGTATCTCAGATCGTAGTAGTACGACTATTTCAAATACATCCACAATTAAGATCCAAATGTTATGTATGGATATCGAGCGTGACGGATAGTAAGACTCCGCTTGCTTGCTTCATAAATTTATGTGGCGTACCTAATCATAAATTAGATTTTACGACAGCTTTATTTACAGCCGCGCACTTTGGCGCTTATAGCGGCTCACTAAAACAAACAATCAACCCCTCTCTTACCTTGGGTCTTGTAAAAGGCGACTAACGGACTAAAAACAGCATACTTCCAAAAGCATAGAGCGACTATAGCATCAAAGGCTATCACGCTGAGCACATGTGCAGTTATAATTTGTTGAAACGTGGATCAGCTTCTGCGATCCTTATTGCCTAGCCTCTAACAACCCTTTAAGAATAATAATCGATAATCTATGTCCTTTTTATTTATATAGTAGACTTACAAACAGTTAGTACTGACCGCTACAATTCTATCATTTAACAATAAAACCTTCTACTGCCGCTTACATAACTATTACCCGCACCAATGAGTCCAATAATACTCCAGCCATCCATTTAACGGCCCACATCAACGTCGCGGTAAGCAGGTAATATTGTAACGGGGTAATAGGCTATCTATCCGTCGGACGTAGTCCAATAATGCTGCCAACCTAATAACACGAGGGCGGACTGACGGCTGGACGGCTGGGCGGGAGGCGCTCAAGCGAGGCACGACGCCGGACGGCGTAAATACAAAGGCGGATGCAATACAGACAGTTGTAAAATGTTTGCAATGCGGTCGGCTTCGTAAGACATTGCTTTAATGAAAATAACTACAATACAAAATACTCTCCACCCAATAGCATGATTAACAATTTTTGTCATCATACATAATAATGCAGATAGGCAGAGACCACAGCATTATATTTGTTACCGTAAAATGGGGTGAATAGAATTGCAGGGGGGAATAGATAAAAAATCTAAACTTTGTTTTTTACGTTATTGTGTCCACACTGTTACTTGAAATTAGCTGCAGTTGTATTTTTTTCATATGTTAATACCCTCTTTGGTATGGCAACACCATAAATAAACGTGATGTTGTTTCGAAATGCCTAAAATTACATTTCAAAGTGAACGTTCAACAACTGTGAATTTGAGACGAGATATAAAACATTATTTTTTTGGTATTGTGCTAGTAATCAGTGACGAATACGAATTTATTTGATGTATCAGTTATTGAACTAATGTGAAAACTACAGTTCAGCCTTATTTCGCGTAATTTCTTTTCTAAAATATGCTTTATTGATAACTATGAAGAATTTGTAGTGATCTGGGGTGAATAGATAACGCCTGGGGGGTGAATAGAATTGAAGTATGGGGCTAATAGAAATGACTAAAGGCTAAATAGAAGTGCCTGAGGGGAGAATAGATATGCTAGGGGGGTGATTAGAATGGTTATGGCTAGGGTTGTCAATGATCATTGTAATGTCCAACTACCTATCTTTTATAGAAAAATCGGTCCATCATTACTACATAGGTACTCAGATTTGATTTAATAGTGGGATATTATGCCAATAAATCAAATTTGAGCCGTTAATCAAAAATTAACTTTTTTTAGATTGTTATAGAAAATTCCGCGTAATATTGACCATTTAAATAATTTAACTTTTAAAATTATAATTTTTTAAAGTCTTTATAATGATAAAAATACAGTTAAGTATTTATATTTTTCTTTGTTAGAATTTATTTCAATTTTTATATTGTCTCATTGAAAGTTGTATATAAGTATGTTGTACCTCTAAAGATAAAATTTAACTTTTTAGGTATAACTGCACTTTTATTATATTAAAACAATCTTTTGAAATGTCTAGTTTTTTAAGATATATAGATGTTTTCTTTTTAGGACTTGTTATTGTTGATTTTGCTTAATTTTATTCTAAATTCTCATTAGTACTTAATTAGGCGACCTGAAGTGTTGTTAAAATAATAAACAATTAAATGTATACAAAGTATATTATTTATTAGAATCCTAGGTAGGTAGAAATATGAATATATTATACCTATCTGTACTGATATATTTTGACAACCCTAGCTATTTTCTCTATTCACCCCTTTGTCGATTCTATTCACCCGTATCGCGGGTAAATAGAAAACGCTTACATTATTAATGTTTTTGCAATAATTACAAAGAAAATGTATTTGTTTCCAACTGAGGACAATTTAACAAACCTTAACTCATAAGACGTAACCAATTTTAATCGACTTTATTATTTATAACATATAGAAATCTTTAATTGAAAGTTGAAAATGCTTCTATTCACCCCATTTTACGGTACCATCCTGTGTCATAATTAAAGTACTTACTAATTTTAATCATAATTATGAGATGTCTACTAATGCTGAATACCTAATAACAAGAGGGCGGACTGACGGCTGACGGAGGCGCCCAAGCGAACAACCGACGCCGTACGGCGTAAATACAAAGGCGGATGCAAGCTCATTGGTCTCTTTAATGCTTTATGTCAAATTAATTTGTAATTTTTTTGTGGTATATAAATGTTAAGGCTGTTCTGTAACGCGGCGGTGTTCGTTTAAATTAAATAGGTACAGTCACCAGCATTAAGATGTGATGATGCAAAAATATCTGATCATTGGTGGAAGGCATATTATAGGCATATATATGCCTTCCACCATTGATCAGATATTTTTGCAGGCCGTCGATAGTTACATCTTAATGCTGGTGACTGTACAACAAATATGGTTACATTTCAAACATTTCAAAAATGTCGGCAATATGGATTTTAAAACTTAGAACGCGGCGCCACCAGACACAATAGAAATTCTAATTGTTGTGCACTGATCAGGGCGCGGCCGCAGTTGAAAGGTTTACGAAATCGACTGCAATAAAAATTATACTCGCTTTAATACTGCTTAAGTGGTTCTCTATTTTGTGTCATTATCAGATTAGGTGCTAACTTATTATTAAGGAAGTATATAGAGTGCCACAAGCGGCACTGTATCTCCATCGGTTAGGGAACCGTAAGTTTTGCGGTATAATAGTGACGCCGCCTAAGCTGCCGTAAAGTTTTTGTTAGACAACAGAAATACTAGCTGCCCTACTCCGGTAGGTCACGTGATAGGTTAGGTTAGGTTAGGTTTTTTATTAGACAACAGAAATCTAACTCCATACAAAAATATCTTTTGAATAGTAAGACGTCTGAACATTATGACAAATAAAAAATATATTACGGTTCCCGAACCGATTGAGATACAATGCCGCTTGTGGCACTCTATACACTTCGTACTAGGATGCCGTCAAATTACGGCATCGTAACCGATCGTACTATGTTGCCGCTTGTGGGACTCTATTCACTGCCTACACTTTGTACTAGGATGCCGTAATTACGGCATTGTAACCGGTGGTACTAGAATGCCGCTTGCGGCACTCTATCCACAGCCTATTATTAATCCTAAATATTATGAGGTGTCCAATAATGCTGCCAACCATATAACACGACCTGCTGACTGAATGCTAAGCAAGAGGAGCCCAAGCGAGGCATTCGCAATCGCATCAACAATTGAATCGATTGTTCGTAATGCCTTAAAAATGTGATCAATGTAATACAAACGTGAGTATTTTAATATAAAAAAGGTAGTGTTCGGTTAGTCTAAAGTTTTCGCTAGAGATTTTAATGATCGATACGCCGGACGGTGCGCGGCGTAAATACAAAGGCGGATGCAACACAGCCAGCGGCTGTTCTGTAACGCAGCCGTGTCTGTTTGAAATAACTACAACAAACACACATACACTTCAGATTTGAGCTTTGAGCAATGTGATCCAAATTTATTGCAAATCACAATGTGGCCAGTTTACTTGTTGCCAAATTACTTGTTACAATATTCATTTAGGTTTGCTTTATAGACATAGTTTATAATGTCAGTATTGACAATATTTTCACTTCGCCTATGAGCATGGACGTTTGTATATTACGTCCATGTCTACGAGTCAAATTGATGTAGGGCAAGCATAAGTTCCTCTGACATGTGATGCGCCTTTTCTGCGTGACACGATAAAACTCGATAAGTATCTATTTAGTTTTTTCTGATAAGAGTGGATATCTATTTGTTTTTTTACGGAACACTTCTTGTAACGATAAACGTTAAACATTTTTATTTTTATATTTTCTTTAGCTTAACGTGACTGTAGTAACACAAAGCTCAACCTCTATTTCACTATTTTGGCCGTCTTCAGGACCTCATCTATATCTATATAAACATCCATCAAAATCGGCTAAGAGTTTAAGCTTACAAACGTAAACGGCAGAGGACCGCAAAAGCAGTCCTCTGCCATAGTCCACTTTTCACCAAATAGCGACTGCACATGTGCTCAGCATGATAGGTGGTGAGCACATCGCCGCTCTATGCTGTTGGATGTATGTGCAGTCTTTAGTCCGTTAGTCGCCTTTTACGACACCCAAGGGAAGAGAGGGGGTGGTAGTATTCTTCACCGTAACGCGACACGTCAATCAATCAAACGCACTTTAAACTAAATATAAAACCTTTTTCATTGCAATCGGTCAAAGCCTTTAATAATATTTGAAGTTTTTAAAACCTGAACGAGCTAACAAAAACTATTCTAAACTAAAAAGCGATAAACGAACGCGTCCATTTCCGATACGCAACAGTTTATATTGAGCCTATGAAAAATACGAACAAAAGTCTACGTACACACGCCAGCCAAGTATAATATGTAGAATATGGATATTATCCAGAACTGTCAAATAAAACTTATAGATACTGATCCTTACATACCTACGTACATACACAAAGATTTAAGACTTTTTCTTCTTCATCAGCCTATAAACGTCCCACTGCTGGGCACAGGCCTCCCACGTGGACAAGCACGTAGCAATATTGGGCCATAATCCACCACGCTGGCCCAATGCGGGTTGGTGGGTTTTAACGACTGTCACCTTACGACAACAACCGGGACCAACGGATTAACGTGCCTTCCGAAGCACGGAGGAGCTCAAAATGTTTTAAATTCGGTCACCCATCCAGCGACCCGGTCTTGCGAAAGTTGCTTAGCGGGCAAGATCGCAAAACGCGCTTGCCACTGCGCCATCGAGCCCCTCACTACGCCATCGAGCTCGAGCGAGAGTTTTCAGACTATTATCCCCAAAGGGTTAGTCAGAGACTAAGCAATGAAGACCGCAGAAGTAGTCCTATGCCATAGTCCATGTTTCACCAAATTACAACTGCACATGACGTGCTCAGCGTGATAGGTGGTGAGCCCATCACCGCTCTTTGCTGTTGGATGTATGTGAAGTCTTTAGTCCGTTAGTCGCCTTTTAGGACACCCAAGGGAAGAGAGAGATTGGTTGTATTTTTTAGTGATCCGCTATGCCCCACTGCTGATCCATACATTATGAGGGGGGGTCAGAGACTAGGCAATGAGGACTTCAAAAGCAGTCCTCTACCATGGTCCACTTTTCATCAATTAGCGACTGCACATGTGCTCAGCGTGACAGGTGGTGAGCCCATCACCGCTCTTTGCTGTTAGATGTATGTGCAGTCTTTAGTCCGTTAGTCGCCTTTTACGACACCCAAGGGAAAATAGAGGGTGGTAGTAATCTTTCATCGCTACGACACGTCTGATCCTTAAACCCCAAAATAATAAAGGTCAAAATGTATTGACGCAATATGATACGTTGTGTGTAGTTTGATTTGCTGTTGACTGTACTGTGAAAAATATATTGCTATTTCGCACAGCGGGCCGATTGCTCCACGATAACAGGAATTTGATGGACAGTATTTTCTTCTATCCTCGTACTCTATTTTTTCGACACTACCGTTCTAAATTGTTCTATTCTGTACGTATCTGTGATAGGATGTATCCTACTGTTTGTAGTTAGGACTCAGAATAATTACTAAAGCATAGATGGGGTCCAAATGAGAGTCGTATAGTTATCCTATTTTTTTTCAAATAGGTCATAAACATTGAAAGCAAAGAGAGAAAATAAGTTGCTAAAAACGTCAAATGGATAGTGAAAATAAAAAAAAATTGCTGGTTACCAACCGAATTCAAAAACGATCTACAAAATGTAATTCGAAGGGCATTAATTGACTTTATATACCTCAATGGACATTGGCAAGGGCCAAGGCGCCCGTGTAATTTACTTATCTTATACTAGCAGCTGCTCGCGGTTTCACCCGCGTGCTTCCCGTTTCCGTGGGAATATCTGGATAAAAAGTATTCTATATGTTAATCCAGGTTATAAACTATCTGTATGCCGAATTTTATCCAAATCCATTCAGTAGTTTTTACGTAAACGCGTAACAAACATCCATCCATACTTACAAACTTTCGCGTTTATAATAATAGTAGGATGTTTGCGTGTGCATGTCACATAATATCTCATTGTTTGACAACAAACTGAGTGCCCACTTAAATGTCAGCACTCATATGCTTTAGCTATTATCTCAGAACAATATATTGTTCTGAGGTTATTATTCTATGAGTTAGGACTTTGAATTTGACTTTGACTTGGTTTTTAACAATATTTTTACGACCTCTGTGGTCAATAAGTCAGTAGGCTGGTTCTGGCTTCGCCATATCTGAAGTCCCTTGTTTAATTCCTTGTCAGGTCATAGAAATGTTTTGGTTCTGGTTTGTTTACTAATGTATAGTGTGTTTAAATATGCTCTGCGGATAGCAACAGGTAATTCAGGTAAACATAATTAAACATATACTCGTATCTACATATAATCACAACTATTATACCGAAGGGTTAGTCAGAGACTAGGCAATGAGGACCGAAAAGCAGTCCTCTACCATAGTCCACTTTTCACCAAATAGCGACTGCACATGTGCTCAGCGTGACAGGTGGTGAGCTCATCGCCGCTCTATGCTGTTGGAATTTTGTGTCTTTTGAGTCTTTAGTCTGTTACTCGCTATATTTATTTATTTTATCCACATTTTTAATAATTTTATAGTGACATTGCATCCAACGGATCCCTGGTAAACGCAGCTGTTGCGACCAATATCACTAAATTAAAATAATATCCCCAAGCATTTTTGAACGAGTGAAAAATGTCACGGGCGCTCTAACATTTTCGATAGCGAAATAATATTCATAGATTTTTTGTGACAATTTATTTCCGTACGTTAAAATATCGCACAATATTTTTATCAATTGTGACATGCAGTTTTAAAAACATTCAAAAACTTTAAAGAGTTTGTTTTATGTTAAAGTATTTGTTTTATATTTTCTAGTTTCTTGTATATGACGGCATGACGGCGGAATCGTCGTACGTCTGACAGCAGAAATTGTAAACAGCACGTGCACCGATCACGCCACCCAGCGCGCCACTCGATTTCCCCCACCGCCCCCGCTACTCGACTTGTTTCGCAACGGGTATAAAACAGCCGCATAGCGGACGGAGCAGGCAGTCTTGGCTCTGGCTTGACCCGGTGCACTGGTTGTACCCAGCTAGCTTATCCTAGACGCTCTCGGATAATTAATTTAAAATTAATTATTATTGATTGATTATAAATGCCTTGGTGCAATTTATAATTAATAAAAACTATCTTCACTTGTGGTAAAACCCTAGGTATTTGCCACAAGTGATAATTAGCTTTTAATTATAGTAATTAGGGATACTGTCTAAAAGTTAATAAATCTGAATATTATCTTGACATTCCTGACTACTTATTCGGCATGGCCTACCCCCTTCCTACATCAGAAGTGGGATCGGATCCACCCCCACCCCTTAATGTCTTGGCACAACCGCAAATGTCATTCTTCTCTGGAATGGAAGCCATGTTTAAAAAAATGGCTGATAGCATGAACTCACGACAGATCTCCTTACCTACCATACCGACAATGTTGATAGCTTTTGATCCCGATGTCCCTGAGTCTGATATCACCAATTGGTGCGCGTTAAGCGAAATGATTATTGAAAAAAGGAAATTAGAAGGAGTTGACCTAATTATTGCACTAACTCATTCCCTTAAGGGGCGTGCTGCTACCTGTCTAACGAAAATACAACCTGACAGAATTTCTTGGCCTACCATAAAGGACATACTTATCTCAAAATTTTCTAAACCCATGATGATGCAAGATCATTTCGATCAAATAATTAATTTTCGCCTTAGTAATAAAGATAGTCCCGCTGAGGCAGGCTTGCGTCTATGGCAACTGATCGAAAATATCCCTGATGCCAATTTACCTAAACACGTTATCACAGGTTTTGTGGTCTCAGTTTTATCTAAATGCGACGACAAAATTCGTCGTGAACTGAATTCCGTTGTCATAAACGATAAACTTCAACTTTTCCGTATCTTGCGGGGATTTTCACTAAAAAGGTGCAATGATGAGTCTATTTCATCAGAAATAGATTCTAAAAAAAATTCGAATACCCACAAGCTTTAAGGGTAATTGCCTCTTCTGTGGAAAAATTGGGCACCGTGGTTTTGAATGTCGCGACAAGCATCGTTTTACTAATAATCATAACTTTGTACCACACAAGCCTGAGCAAGCGAAGACGATGACGACGTAGTGTTACATCAAGTTGATATTAATGATCATGAAGTCAATGCCTACCTTGATAATACCTCTGAAACTGATACTGCTAGCTCTAGTACTTTGACTAGAGAAAATGACGACTATCATACCTCTAGTTCACGTACGATTTCAATAGATTCTGAAAATGCCATGTCTGTTCATTCTCAACCTACACTTATAGTTACACAAGCTGATATCCATAGAGCTAATGATAGTGATTAACATGTGTCTGGTAAATCATCATTGAAGGGCTTATCCGGTCCAATGATAGTAGTAAAAAAAAAAAAAAAACGGAGAAGTAGTTTTGAAGGGCATATTGCCGGACCAAAACTGATTAGTGTTGCAGGGTACAATGAAACCGGTCCAATACTAATTGCCTGAAGGGTCTATATAGACCGGACCTGAGCTGATTGTTATCTATCTGAAGGGTCGATGTAGACCGGACCAGACTACATTGTTGAGTGTATGAAGATATACGAATTTTGTCAGGATAACCGAGCAATAATTATTGTTTCAGAACCTTATTGATTCTGTTGCTGCGTACGAGGACGTCCGCATGTCAGCATGGCCGTGACGGCATGACGGCGGAATCGTCGTACGTCTGACAGCAGAAATTGTAAACAGCACGTGCACCGATCACGCCACCCAGCGCGCCACTCGATTTCCCCCACCGCCCCCGCTACTCGACTTGTTTCGCAACGGGTATAAAACAGCCGCATAGCGGACGGAGCAGGCAGTCTTGGCTCTGGCTTGACCCGGTGCACTGGTTGTACCCAGCTAGCTTATCCTAGACGCTCTCGGATAATTAATTTAAAATTAATTATTATTGATTGATTATAAATGCCTTGGTGCAATTTATAATTAATAAAAACTATCTTCACCTGTGGTAAAACCCTAGGTATTTGCCACAAGTGATAATTAGCTTTTAATTATAGTAATTAGGGATACTGTCTAAAAGTTAATAAATCTGAATATTATCTTGACATTCCTGACTACTTATTCGGCATGGCCTACCCCCTTCCTACATATATGCATGTTGGCTTGACGACAAAAAATATTTAGCAATGCGTTTTATAGAAGCATATAAACATTCAATATGGATATGGTTGTAAGATGACAGTCAGTCAGACATAAACCTACAAATATTCTTTTGCAAGAATCGCTTTCAACAAAGGTCTAAGTAGGTTTAGTAAAGGTAAAGCCTTGCATGTGGATTTTCTAACGAGTTTTGCATTTTGTTCCATTTCCTTTACTCTCAGGAACTCTTTACTCAGAGCATTCCAAAGGCGGATAGCACATAGAGATGTGCTATCCGCCTTTGGAATGCTCTGCCATTAAATATCCGTCGTGCTCAGAGTAAAATGGTATTCAAAAAACTTGTGCGTAAACACTATTTAACTCCATCTAGATGTCACACTATCTGATGTATTGTATTTATAGGCATATGTATCTATGTAAAATATTTATTTATTTATTATATTATATATTGAATCTTTGTTATGTAAGTATATAGTATTTTTGTAGATCTGCGTATTGTGTATATTCTTTATGAAGTTAGTTGTAACTAAGTACACGTTTATTGATCATTAATGTAACTTTTTTGATTTATCGCCTTACCTAAGTGTTCCACATCCTTACCGGTTGACTGGTAGAGAATGCCTTGTGGCGTTAAGTCCGCCTTTTGCTATAAAAATAAATGAAAAATAAATAAATAAATCAAACCTTATTTAATTTATTAATCAAGCACCCATATTTAAACGGGATTTAACCTCGTAAGGCATTTAAGCCCAACTAAATATTTCAAGTTAAAAAATGTGTGACTTAATGTTGTCAACCGACAACATATCGAACTTTCGTTCGTAATTTTAAAAATTGGGCCAATGCTACAAAAAAGTTAAATTTTTGTAACATTGGCCCAATGTAATTATAAGAAGACAAAAAAACGCCTAAATTTTATGTCCCAAAGACATTATTGAATTGCAAAAAAAATATCAACTCTATAGACTTCACAATTCACCTCTCTCTAACGATAAGTTGTCGTGGACGGTAACTACTTTATTACTTATGTTGTCAGATAAAAACATTGGGTTATAACTTCTTCTAAGTCATTTAAATTGTGGGCCTTACGAGGTTATCACAAAACTACTCAGTAAAGGCACGGTAAAAGCGTGGTAAAGGCAACCTACGTGTAAACCTCATATATACGACGTTTCGACCGAGTAGTGGTCACAAAAAAAAGCTTACTAATAATGTTTTCATATTTAGTTTTGACAACAGCGATAAACAAAATTGAAAGTTTAATATAGATTGTTTTCCTACCAAACATTGATGAATAGTGTTCATTCTCATTGCGATGCAGTTCTATCTAATTAGTTTCAGTTTGTTAAAAGTCAATTGTCTTTGCCGTCTTGCCCGGGATCTTACTAGGAACTGTGCAGTCTGAATTTGTACTTATGACGACAGTTTGCACTGAGTTTCTTAGTAAATGCGTTAGGTATATTTGTCATAAATATTGCAGCTACTATTCAGCCTTTGCTCTTTTAAAAACATCTTAAATTATGTCCCAGTCCCAGTCCCGGTAGTCAGATTTTTAGATTTAAATTGTGTAGGTACGATTTTTTTTTAAATTCTACTACTTGTTTAAGAATAAGGCTGACTTAAGGCTGAGACACGTTTTATAAAATCAGAATGGAAGTAATATACAAATGTTACGTCCAAGACTAATTGGCGGAGTTTCTCGCGTGTTCTTCTCGGAACTACACGTGTTGAGACTCCATTTTATTTAATTCTACCGTACAAACGCAAAAATCCTAAGCGGAATACTTGAAATAAAACAAAGAAGAAGAAGAAGATTTTTATCCGTCAAAATGGATTAATGTGCTTTTTTTAAAAGTGTTCTGAGCTCAGAATTATTATTCTGAGATTCTGAGTATCGCCCCGTGTGCACTGGCCTGCAGTAAAAAGAAAAAATAAATTAAATAGAAAGTTTAACTCAAGTAAGCACTCTCACTCCTAAAAGCGTTTTCAAATAGTTGTGAATCTACTACAGGTGCAGAATTCAATCAAATGCAACATATCGAGAAGAGCCCTACAATAAACACGATACTCGATCATATCTTGTAGGTTAGGTACTTCTGCACTGTTCTTATGTGTTTCTTAGCAGAATACTCTTGCATCTTGAATATCTAATCTTTATAAATAAGAAACATTTGCCACACGTATGACGAAACATCATTCGAAAAGGGGTCGGATGATTTGGCAGATACTTTCAATTTTCGTAATTGTCAAGACAAAACTTTTATAAAAGTTTGTTTTTGGATAATCCTCTAAAAATTATATTTTTTAAACGTGCTTATAATTAAAATGTTATTACCTAATTATTATTTAACACTGAAACAGCACGGCGAACAGTAAAAAGTGGAAAAAAGGAAACGAAGCTTTTGCCCTACAGTAGGACAAAAGGGTTGCTAAGTAATAAAATTTATAATATTTTTTTATTTATGTGAAACTGAATATATCTTTTGCTAAGGAGGTCTTTTACCCTCTCTACTTTCAACAGCTGTTCCAAGTAAGCTCAACATTGATTTCCCTGTCAAATGTAGTAGCAGAAATAGATATCGGGTTTCCTCACACTAGCGTATTGTAGACGTCAAGACAACTCTACGGGCACTACATGGAACAATAAAGCAAAGCTATTCTTGGCACTGCGTTATTGTCCAATGCTCTATATTATTATAATAATAGAGAGACAACACTTATATAGCAACACCTCAAAGATTTACATAGAACTTAAGGTACTACAAGACAGAATAGAGTACTATGGGCATAAGAACCAGTAGGCCCATCGGTAGTACCACGAGTAAGTACAGAAATAAAATAATAATTAGCGATTAAAAATAAAAAAAAATATAACAATAAAACGATTAAAAATACAGTTACAATATGGCGGCCTTATCGCTTTAAGCGATCTCTGCCAGACAACCACAAGTCGAATAGAGAGAAATTATAAACTTTAAAATCTAAAAATAATGGTAAGGTCTCCTTCAATATGTGCGTCACATCACATCATCAGCGTATAAACGTCCCACTGCTGGGCACAGGCCTTTAGACGTGGATGCCGCGTGGCGAGATTATACTATAACTCACTACGCTGGCTTAAGCGTGTTGGTGGGATTCAACGACTTCCATCTTACGACGACAACCGGGACCAACACCTTCATGATCACGGAGCACGGAGGGGTTGTTTTTTATTTCATCACCTATCCAATGACCCAGTATTGCGAAAGTTGTTCTGACTGGCAAGAACGCAAACGTAACTTAGATACATACATATAATCAAAACTATTATCCCCGAAGGGTTAGTCAGAGACTATAGTCCACTTTTTACCAAATAGCGATTGCACATGTGCTCAGCGTGACATGTGGTGAGCCCATCGCCGCTCTATGCCGTTGGATGTATGTACAGTCTTTAATCCGTTAGTCGCCTTTTACGACAGTCGCAAACGTTAATAAGTAAAAAGAATAAAACTTATTTACAGCTTCTTGACTGCCGGCTAAAATCTTCACAGTCTTTCAACTGCGTCCGTGCACTGATCAGTGATAACTGATAACAACAAAACAGTATCTAAATTGAAAACCCGTCTTTTAATGTTCTGTCTCTGTCTTAAAATATTGTAGAAAAAGTGCGAGCATCTGTTTAAAACAATATCTAATTTTAGACATATTATATTCTTGTAAAAAGAGCGAAGGAGTTTGTTCAAATAAAGACTAACACACATTATTATACATTCACATTTATACAATGATACGAAAAAAGTAAAGAAGGCAGCCTGGAAAATTACAACCAAGTAGGCCACACGCTTAAGTAGCTCTCGACCGTATTAAAATCTTGAAGCCAGCAACAAGGTAAACTTGTGCGAGCGATGAAAATGCCAGTTCACATTTCACCACACAAAGCACCGCGAAAATAGGCCAGCACAGTATTCCAACTCCACTATAGAAACCTTAAAATTACCCCCCAATAAGTAGTTTCGTGCATTAGCATAGATAAAATGTACCTTTACGGATACGTGTATCCGGAAAATCGCTAATTTAAGTAGAATGTAAATTCAGTGTAACATACAAAAGCGCTATATCAGGCTCGCCTCCTAGAACTTACGGCTGCATTAGCAATTGAAATGGGCTGATATAAGCTTCGCAAACCGAACAGGGGTATGCTAAAAATCGGATGCAATTACACCGTAGGTATTCGCTAGGATTGTGAACGTGTAAAAAGGTTTTGGTTTACCTTAGTTTTGTACGTAGTTAAGATTGTTTAGTACTTTGCAGATACAGGTGTGTAAGGAACTTTTATAAGGAACTTATCGTACCAAATATTAGCGCAAAGACGGAAACGGATGATGCAATAGCTTGTTTTTTAACAAATTTAGATGAGATGGTGCAAATCGGATAGTCAATGGATCTGATTTCCACCTGGTTAGCTACCACCATTTTGTCTAATCTAACACTGTACTGTTACATCACGGTACAATGATACGTTGTACCGTAGTTACACTAACAAGACTTTAGTAAACGTTTACATCTTTTTACTCTGACTAAACCTCCGGGGATAATAGTCGTGATTATATATATGTATGTACCAAAGGTTTAAATTAAAAATATAGCATATAGGAAAGGATTTTCAGTATGTTGTCACCTTACAAAGGAGTATTGAATGTATAACATTTTAGGAGCTTTTTGTTTTAATTAATTAATCATTTTTCTCTACAAAAGTAGATAAACAAGGTTTTTTTAATATTTTCCTTTTATTTTGATTTACACGTAATGTAACAATAAGTACTTACCTCGTAACAGTACATCTCTAATGGATCATAATTACAGACCCTCCACCGGCAAAGCTTGCCCAAATCCCAACGGAAATCCTGATATAAAGTAAATTAAGCCTAAAGCTAATATTTATTCAAACAAAGGTACGGAAACCATTAAATAAAACTAATTTAATATAATTTCGTTGGAAATTAAACCTTACTTGAATGGTATAAGGCACCCAGTAGTAAGTCTTCGTGAGAGATAATTATTTGATAAATAAATAGGTTTTAAGAGTTACACTTTTTTAAAGAATTTTAGGATTTAATCACTGTGAATAAAACTGGCTTAAAAAGGAACAAAAATCTTCTTACATAAATACATACATATAATCACGACCATTATCCCCGAATGGTCAGTCAGAGACAAGGCAATGAGGACTGCAGTCCTCTACATAGTCCACTTTTCACCAAATAGATTGCACATGTGCTCAGCGTGACAGGTGGTGAGCCCATCGCCGTAAATCCGCTCGCCGTAGAGCCAAAAATCTATATTAATAAAAATCAATTGACGAATTATCTTTATTATTGAAATTTTTGCATTCACAATGGTATATTGATATAGGATAAAATGTTTACTAGAAAAAAAACAACCAGTCTCAGGAAAGCTCGAATGGGATTCGAACCCACCTTTGGATTGCCGGTCCACTGCTCTAACCGCTAAGCTACCGAGACCCTAGAAGACTATAAACAATAAGCAAGAAAGTTTTTTTTAACCTTTTGTGTCCCAAGCTGGGCAAAGGTCTCCCCCAAACTCTTCCACAGATCCCGATCCAGAGCAAAAGACTGCCAATCCCTTGTGTGGGTTACAAGGTCGTCGCACCATCTCTTTTTGGGTCTTCCTCTTTGACGGAAAACTACGTCTTTATCGATTTTTAAATACTTGCAATAGTATTTCTTTCGAATTAGATTGATAGTAGCTGCATCGAATAAATGTTTTGAGTTTGATAGATAGACGCAAAATTCGTATGAGAATTTGCATAGTTGCACTGTACTAAGAGGTAAGGCCCCAGGTTGAGACTCTTATTATCAAAAGCCAAGAATCTCTTTGGGACTCTGCGCCAACTTAGTTAGTTAGTTAACTATCAGATGAAATGCAATAATTTCATCATCAAAAGTCGATATGCCATAGAGCTTTTCCCTCGTTCTGCTAACAATGCTGTCCACACATCAGTGGTGAACAAATAACCAAAAATAGACAGAATAAAGCCATTGTAAGGAAATAAAGCACTTTGAGCTTTTGGATTAAATTAGATTGGAAAGCTTTGGCATTTAAAAGCAATCATTTAAGTTTGAGAAATTATACGTAACATGGGTTGACAAAATATATTATTTGAATTGCGTTACGTTATTTGCAAAAGCCAACTTAACTTTTCGTAAATATTAAAAAAAATATTTTAAACCGCTTCTTAACCCATTAGCGCTCTCTGTACTCGTGCGAGTACAGCTACAAAGTGTAACAATTCATACTAATTATCTATGGTTTTTGTTATAAAAACCATTTATTTCATTACTAGACATCACTAGCAGATTAAAAAAAGATAAAATTTGGTGGAAACGCAAAAATTAATGTATTGTTTTCTGTTGTAAAATACGAGTTGCAGATCAAAGTACTAAGGTAAGTTTTGATAATTTGTTTTAAATATTATTATTGATTTATTTGGACTTGTTTTGTATTAGTGCTTATTGTTCGAATACACATAATCATAAAATACTGTTTTAGCTTCATTTCATTCCAATAAATACGTATTAGACTATATTTTATCACACTGTACTTGGGCGGGTACAGTGGGCACTTATGTACTATAATTACTGGTATTTTGCAGGTATTTTTGAATAATCCACCATGGCCAACCGTCGCGTTTTTACAAGTAGAAATGAGTATTCAAGGCTGGAAGAAGCTATTGAATCAATTATATTAGAAGGGTGGCAAGAAGAAGACATCTAATATAATTATATTAGATGTCTTCTTCTTGCCACCTGTATCAGCCATAGTAAGTGACGAAGAAGAAGGAAATGATGATGATCTCGCTAAATACGACTATGCCAAGAGATGTGCCAGGGACAATTGAAGTGACTCCGCGTCGCCACAGTAATAGTACTACTCAAAAATTGTTTCCAGTGAACATATTGTTTATTTTGACAATTTGTTCACCAATTATCAGTTACTATGGGATCTACGGCGTCTAGGCTACTGAGCAACGGGCACAATTCGAGATAATAGGACAAAAAAATGTCCTGTCACTCCTGTTCAGGATATGAAGAAACGGCCAAGAGCAGAATACGACTACCGATTACCGATACGAATAATGAAATTACAATGGTGCGGTGGAAAGATAATAACATAGTTAGAATTGGAACTAATTTTGATCAGATTGAGCCCATGGGAATAGTAAAAAGATGGTGCATATTGCTAAGCAGAAAGTTTATTTCAATATTCCTAGATTATTTGTACATTACAACAAAGGTATGGAAGGTGTTGACCAAATGGACCAGTCGATCAGCCTTTATAGAGTATGAGCCATGAAGGGAAAGAAATGGTGCTGGGTGATGCTTACCTACCTTCTAGATATTGCTATTTCTAATGCACGGCGGTTGCTTGTTTTGCTAAGCAAGAATAAAGTAGCTGAATGGATGGATCAGTTATCATTTCGACGTACCATAGCAAGAGCCTACCTGACACCTACAAAAACAAATATCCGACTTTCGTCATCGCCAGTAGTAGGATTTGATCGAAAAAATAACGGTCACAACCCAGAACGTATAGAAAATCAGTTGCGGTGTGTTATTTGTCACAATCGTGTTCGTTGGCGTTGCGAACTTTGCATGAAAACATTATGTGTTGAGCGGCCTTGCTTTGGTAGTTTCCATACTTAATCCGCCCACTGTACCCGGCCGAGTACACCCCTATAACATATGTTTTAATTTTTTTACCCGAAATTTTGATTATGATACCTTTTGTTTAATCGGTAATGATACAATAAATAACATGAAAAAATAATTTTTACGAGCAGTTTCATTTTGGGCGTTAATGGGTTAAACTGCTTACAGCATGCGATAAGATAAGACCCCTTTTACGTTTAAATGTATCCAAACACACATCTTTTTAAGTAGGTACCCGATTTTGACTTGCAACGGTTGTGGTCACCAGACGTATAATAATCAGTTCCTTGGTTGTTGAAGATTATGATAAAAATGATTACGAAGAAAATATAATTGGTATATTACAGAAGACGGCTATCCTGCCGAATTGTGAGAAAGGAAGACGGCTATTCTGCCGAATTGTGAGAAAGTTCCTACAATTGTTGTTTATACCCGTATAGTAACGGGAAACATCAGCTCAAAGTTGAGAAAAAAAAACTAATCAATAATAAAACATGAAATAAGCAAACATTTAGACGGGGATTAAAGTTATGTGCAATTGTGCAACTCGGTCGAAACGTCGTGTTTAAAAATGTGTGAGTAGGCTGCTTTTAATAAGTAGTTAGCATTTTCGCCGAATGTTTGTTCATAAGAAAGTTAGAAAACATGAAATATTTCGCACATAAAAAAACGGATTAAATAAGAAATAATCACTGTTGGAATTACAAGGCGGTGTGACAGCCGTTCCGTTTTATCTAGTGACTTGAAAACTTCAAAGAATGGAAGGAGTAGCGCCGCGCCGGAATCAACGATCATTTTCACTTCAAAAAAGTCTCTGTATTATACTTGGACTGGCCTTCTTTTATTCATTCTTTTCTTTGAGCGGAACCTTTTCGAAAGCACTTCTAGCTATTTGAATACTATTTCCTTGGTATTTATTTGAATCCGGATGGTTTGTTTTGTTTGAAACACTGTTAGATATTAGGCTTTCCGTTAGCTCTCCATATTTCGGAGTTTTATGATTGTATTGGACTTTCGCATAAGAGAGAAGGCATTCCTTTGAGAGAAGAGAAGGGATTTTTTAAACACACAAAACAAAACACTGTAATGTACTTTAATTTAATACTGAGTTTTATTTAGGTACTTACCTACTAAATGCTAAAACTAATATTTACTTTCAGACGTTAAGAGAACAACTAAATATTTGTGCAGCTTTTTATTCTATAAAATTTGTTTTAAATAACAAACTACTTCTCTTATTTTTACCGTACCGAAAATCATATTAATTGTCATTATGGAAGCAAATAACAGCAAAGTGATAAGTTTTATTCAACAAGATTTAAAAATGTTGTATTTTTCGGTACTTATACAAAAAACAAATGAGACACTCAATATTTTATTTTTACTATAGCTACCAAAAACGGCCAGTTTCTTTTCTTAACCTTTCTCATTGTTCGCTGTACACAATTTGACGACGGGAGCATTTTCAATGACCCTCGTATCGTGAAGTCTAATAAATACAAACCTATCCAATAGGATGCTGCTAAAGCCTTCTTATAAGGCCAAACGAGGTCAACCATGCCATAGAGATTTCGTCTATGTCTCCAGAAACTTCGTTATTGCCTACATATTTCATTATTGAGCGTCAATAAAGCATTTCTTTTCTATTATTATTCTATTTTCTATGGATTCAACTCAAGCTGATAATGGTTTCCAAACAACACTTAAATTCGAAAATAGATACACATTAAAAATGTTTTTTACGAGTAGAATTTGCATCAGAATTGTGGCATTTTACAATTCTGCCGTACTTAAGCTAAAAAAGGGTTAACCCTCGTTTGATCAATTTTGAGTTAATAATGCAAAGTTACAAAGCGCAAAATTCTTTACATTTTGATCTAGGTACCATACCTGTATCATTATTAGTTATAGAGATGCAGCTTGTCGGTGAACAGTTAAGTGACACTATTTTTACGATTTACTTAATTAAAAATCAGCTAAGCCACAATACTAGTCTATAAGGGGGCTAAAGTATCATAACTTAACGAAGTCTAGATATTTTTGTATAAATTGCTTAGCTTTAATAGGGTTATTCATTTATGCTACACTTAAATTAAGTTAAGGGACTTTAACCCTGCTAAAGGCTAGTATAGTTTAAGCTAATGTTCGTACAAAACTAAACTATAAATAGGTTAACAACAAAAACTTAATTACAAATCAGTTAAGATCCTTTAACCCTTCTTTTGCCAAGTAAAATAAATTCATTTTATACACGTCATCCTTGGTTTAAAAAAGGTTAAGCCTCATTAATAGGCTAGAACACAGTTATCTGCAGTTGCATCTCGTGTATGGACGTACACGGCAGTTGTAATAATTGTCAATATTTGACAATTATTGTATTGTGTATTGTTAAGTATATGTATATTTGTCAATATTTGACAATTATTGTCAAATCTAATTCCATTACAGTTTATTGTTCTATCTGTGTTTTGGCCGGAGAGCCTACGAGCGGCAAATTTCGTTGCGCTCCAGCTAAAACACAATGTCTCGTAATATGGAAAGGTAAGTCATTTCTTGAATATAGGTTTTTATTATAGACATTATGATTTTACTTGTATAGCTTGACCACGACCGCTGTACCGCTGCTACCATACAAGTTAGTAGGTATGTACTTGCTGCCACACAAGTTATATATACAGCTATGCGATTCTTTAAGCGACATATAGACGCTGCGCGCATGGGTGTGGTCATAAATGTTACAGCCGTCACATCTTTGCTGCGGTCACGGCTGTGGTCAAAGTTGAGGCTGTTTTATTTACAGAATACCAAATGTATACCTACAAAAAAGGTCAAAGAAGTGATTCCCTATCACGCCGCGCGCCGCATTCAGCCGTGCGGAGCTTGTGTCGAACTGCGTTGAAAACTATTTATAGGTACGTACATTTTCAACTACTTAGTAGCATCTTCAGGATGAAACAAAACACTAATTTATCTAAAACTAAATTCTCGCGGGTGGAGCAATGCACAAACATTAGTAACCTTCCTAAAAACTATTACCTACGTTTGTTCAATAAGGTAATAAAATAGCATTTACAACTTAAATTATGAATGTTGATTGATTTTATTATGAATTCCATTTGAAATAAATAATTATGTTTTAGTTAACAAAAGCCATGGCAAAAGAGAACAACAAAATTCTAACATTTCGATTTTAAAAACATCTCAAAATCCCAAGGAAAGCAATAATAGTATTGAAGAAGTCATACGTTGTTTGACAAGTTTTATTTATCTTTTTATTAATAACTTGAATGGAGGATTTTCACAATAACTAAAATACCTACCAGTACCTATACTTAAATATGAAACGTTTTTTTTTAGATGACTTGATGGAAGAACTTTTTAATATAACTTTTATTGTATGTAACTATGTGTTTTAGATAACAAATTTTTATTATATTATTATATAATTGGTCTTTGGAAAATACGTTTAAGAAAACCCTTTATGAGAATGTTAATGATGAATCGGAAGTTAATCTTGACTACAATAGCGACGATTCTGTTAAGGACAAAAATTATGAACCTGATGAAGACAACTATGATTCAAGCTGTAGTGAAATAAGCAATTTATCAAAACAAACAACAACATTCTAATCGTGTTTATCAAGTGAAAAGATGCATATTTTCTACAGAAAAACTTCAGACACTTCTTGATAAAAAAAATGGCAATTACCTGTGAAACGTCACATATCCTCACTATCCGAGAACGACGGTCCAGTAAATTTAGATAATGACTGAATTAGTAACATTAGAAGATCTTATAGGTCCTACAAAGGAATCATCTGACAGTGCTAATTACTTTCTACCTCCTACAAAGAAGCCATATCTGGAGACTGTTGTAAGCGTCAATGTAATTGCAAAGGGTTATTCGAGCAGTGATTCTGATAACAAAGAAAGTTTTATCTTGCCACAACAATAAAAATATTGCAAAACTATAGTTGTCCATAAACCAAATAACTGTGCCTAATATTTGATGCTTCACCCAAAAATGTTGTTGATTCGAGGGGAGTTGACAGCTTGAATCGCGATTCAAATATACCTACTTATGGTATCATGGCTTAACGGGACAATTAATTTGCCAAATTCAATAAACAGCAATAACACTCAGGAGACAGGTACAAATAACAGTTATGAGTCAGAAATGTCGCAAAAAGTATAAAAGAAAGTTGTGACTCCAGCTAAATGGAAAAGCAAGTTAGCGAGATTGCAAGGATCTCCGTATCATTCTACAATGGCCAAAAAGAAACCTGATGATGTAGGGAGTCGTATGCTCAAAGCTCATTGTTCATGCATAATTTCTTTTAAGTCACCAAGAACATACTAATATCAGACGTTTATCATCGTTAAAAGTTAAAAACATAAAGCTGCATTGAAACATAAAATTACAGTGCAGTCATATACATTGTCAGCATTAATCGTACAATAATATAACGTAAACAAAGTACTTCATAAACTACTACTACTAATATATTATTTTAGATTTAAAGTCGGATTTAGGCAAAAAAGTTAAAAAACATATTTTTATTATTTAAAGATTTAAATGAGTCTTTAAAAATATTAAAGGTAAGAATGGTTACCATAATTAAGACTCAAAAAACTGTTACATTTAAGTAATTGATTTTGTATTAAGATTTGACAAAAATATTTCAAAATTTTGTTTGGCTCTCTTGAAAACCTGACTTTTTCTAGATACGACCTTATGCTTTCATGTTCAGAAGTATTAAGTATGTAATGTTGTGTGACTATGTGAAATTTTATGGATCTAATTTTGATAATTATTATGCTAAGTACTTACAGATTTTTAATTTTATAATGTATAATTGAAACAATTTTAAAACAGAATTATTTTAAGCTTTTGCAAAATTTTAGTGATCTCATGTTAAACGTTTTCGAGAAATTTAATAACTTTAAAATACGACGTGGAAGATACGATGTAACTACGATAAGGTAAAATTTTATGATGTTGTATAATTTGCTTGAAGAGAGCTTTTACTTTTTTAAATTTAAGTTTTATGTTTTTATAACACATTTTCTTTGAATTAATGGTTTTATTTTTTCAACTTATCAATGATCTTTGCTTAACTATAACAGGGTTAACCACGAATAATATATACATAACTTTATTTTAGCTAAGTAATGTCTTGTAAATTCTTGCTATACCTTTTAAAATATTTCCTTTTCTTAGTTACATAAAGGTTACAATACCTTAGCCATTATCTTATTTATGATTGTGCTGCTGTTTTTATATAGAAAGCTTAGTTATAAACCAGTTAAGAAGCTTAGCTATCTTATAGCTAAGCATTTCTGAATAACTTTGAAGTAAATTATTGATTGTGACAGTTACCCGAAATTACTACGCTAAAAGTCAGTTACGGTATGGTTAACCCTGTTTTAGTGCCGTAATTATTTTAACTTTAGAAAAAAATACTTAGCTTAATTTAAAAAAATCATTTTTAGGCATTTTACTGTCAATATTTTAAAATGGGAATAATACCCTAAGGTAGTATACAATATGACCTATTTTTGTGTAGAAGAACGTTTTCTCTATCTAATATAGTTTTTTAGAGACATCATTTCCCACGTTTTTTGACGATATCTCAAAATCGACTACTTGGGGTTAACCCTTTTCTAGCTTAAGTACGGCAGAATTAGTTAATGTAATTATAGAAAAATTAGTTCATGCGTCACTTACTCGCACGCCCAATTTACGTGTTACGCCCAATATACCTACGTGTCAGTTGAAGAAATAGTTAAAGATTCCAGGTGAACTGCGCTTCTAATCGGTCAATACACCACTTTTTTTATAGCAGAAGGGGGCAAACGAGCAAGCGGGTCACCTGATGGAAAGTAATCACCGCCGCCCATGGACACACGCAAAACCAGAGGAATCGCAGACGCGTTGCCGACCTTTAAGGAAGGAATATCAGGTAAGATGAAGGCCAAGAGCTTAACCCGTAAATAAATTAAAAAATAAACAGAAAACGAAACTGCAACAGGCACTTCCAAATTCTAAAACAATACGCACAAACAAAACAATCTATAACCCTCGTTTCAATCAGTCGAAGATATTTAATTGGAGACGCCACTTGCTGGCTCTTTTAGTACCCGAATTTCATACCTATATACGTATAATCTTGGCTATTATCCCCGAAGGGTTAGCAGAGACAAGGTAATGAGGACAGCAAAAGCAGTTCTCTACTATGGTAGTGGATTATGTTATGGTCCACTTTTCACCAAATAGCGACTGCCCATATGCTCAATCGTGACAGTGTGATGTATGTGCAATCTTTAATCTGTTAGTCGCCTTTTACGACACTCAGTATTATTTCACTGCTACGCGACAGGGTACCCGAATTTCACATGAATCATAAAAGGGCTCCGCCTAAGTGGAACACAACGCAACACCGTTACTTACATCATAAAACAACAAATTCTTACACAACACAAAATGTAGCTACCTATAACAGCAATCTGAAAATTGCTTATGCCATTTACTGCGGAGCACCTGCTAAAGTAGGCTGATAAAATCTTCCGCACTAAGTGAGCACAGTGTAGTTTATAGGTCATAAAATTCCGACGGCGTTGGTTGCTCACGTTAAAACGGGCTCTGTATTCGTGTAACCAGAGTATTCTTGATACTTGGTGTTGGTAAGATTACATTGTTGTAATAGAAGAAGCTTGATAGCGCATTGTGTAATTTTAGTTTTTTCTCAAAATAAGTAGATAAAGCATTTAGATCCAGTTCATATAGCATTAGAAAAGATAGGGGATTGTACAAAGACCGCACGATAATTTCTTATAGGAATTATTAAAGTGACTTCACAGAATTTAGTTAATTTGCCAACATTCATTCACGCCGCCGGTCTTTCACAAAAGTTTAAATCGCGTGCATATGGAAACATTGTGTGTATTTGACCGAAATTATAGTACAGGTTAATATGGGATAGTATAGCTTTCGATTGATGAAATAATTCAATTTCAATTGAATTTATATTTATTGAATAAATATATTTTGAGTTTGAGTCTATAAGTACCTTCCGCTACAAGAGACAAATAAACTAATATAATTCATAAATTAAACTATTTTTTTAACATTACCTACTGTAATGATAAAACCTTTTAAAAAGCTCTAAAGTTGTGTTGTAAAAGAAACACCTTGATGGTTTCAGTTTATATTAATATTTAACTGAATTCTTAGTCTGCGATAACAGTTAGATACAAGGGTAAACCATTTATTACTTATTTAAACATAAAGTATTATTCATCTTTTATATCCTGTTAGCTACCGTACACCACACACACTAGAAATTCAATTGTTAATAAATAACAATAATGACAATCAACAACACAACAAGCAAAGAAGTAAGTACTATTCAATTAATATATGTATTTAGACACAATGACCGATTTGCCATTCTATTACTTTCGGCAGGCTGAGGTAAAACACATCTATATTGTTCTCCGAAAGTATAATTCTAATAAGGCAAATAACGTGTGACATAGGAAAGTATATGAACAGGTTGGATTACGAGTATAATGCAAAAAGTGTTTGAATTAAATTAAATTGAATTATTAATAAAATAATAAATAAACACGATACTACTTACTTGTAATGTATACTTATTGTATACATTACAATCATAATAAAAAAGAACATAAATAAACATTCAAAGGCACTAAGAAGGTTTGGACGAAAAAAAGCAAGATCTTATTATTTAGATTTTCGGTATTTCTATGCTGATTCGATACCCCAAATGCGCGCTTACCCCAAATATAGTAATATTACCGCCATAGCAGTAGCATGCATAATTCACAGAACCAATGAATTCTAATGTATTAAAGTCCCACGCTCTTGAATCTTACTTGTATTTTTTTTTTAATTTTGATCAAGCAACCGCCCTCGAGTTAGTCTTACGTCCGAAATTAATAAAGTATCAGTAGAATTTTGCCTTCTAAATATTTTTTTTTACTTAAGCACCATATAAATTATGTCAAATTATCACTAGTTTAGGCTAAACAATCTAAAGACAGGTTATTATTTTCGGAAATTATTTTAGTTTATCGTTTTAGGTACCAGATCAAATGAAGTTAAGACATAGAGGAGTGATGCTTCATACTCAGAAACGCGTGAAACCTTTTGTAAACAAAAAAAACCTAATTTGCATAATAATGATTTCAATTGTGATTTCTGACATTTTAGGTCCATTCTCCGCAATAAAACTTCTTAGTAGTGTCAAAAAACTTATATTTTTATCTTTGAAATCACTTAAATGTATTGTACTACGTAGGAGTACATGTAACCGTCCTTCTACAAGTATGCCGACTTCGAGTATTCTTGTGCTAGGTACGGAAACAGTTAACAATATACTCGACGCATCAAGGTCGATCGCCCAATAGACGAGTTAATCAATAAATACCCGCCACAATCACACCGATTTAGCAAGTTCCAAGCAAACTGTTAGAGTCACTAATAAGATTTGAAACTTTAGATTTAATGTGCGGGGTGCGGTTGTACTCGTATAATCTCGTTGATAATCTTGATATCACTGTTTAATTTAATGATTAAGAGAAAATACTACGTGGAAGTGTTATGCAAAATTCTCAAATGAAACATAGAAAAACGACGTTTCGTAATCCCCTATTTCCTCCTTCAGAACTGGACCAATTTTTATTACTTTTTCAGCATCGGTTGAAAAAAGAAATTTTCTGTCTGTCTAAAAACATAAAAAAATTGTCCAGTCCTGAAGGAGGAAACAGGGGATTACAAAATTTCGTTTTTCTGCGTTTTGTATATGAATTTTGCAATGCACTTCCACGCAGTGTTTCCTCTTAAAAAGTGTCGCGTAGCGGTGAAAGAATACTACCACCCCCTCTCTTCCCTTGGGTGTCGTAAAAGGCGACTAACTTCCTGCAAACTGCACATACATCCAACAGCATAGAGCGGCGATGGGCTCGCCACCTGTCACGCTGAGCACATTAGTAGTTGCTATTTGGTGAAAAGTGGACTATGGTAGAGGACTGCTTTTGCTGTCCTTATTATCTAGTCTCTGACTTACACTTCGGGGATAATAGTCGTGAGTCGTGACTATATAATAATATGTAATTTAATGATTTTAAATTTATTTCTTTATATTATTTATGCAACACGTCCGAATATTTAAGAATTCAAAAAGTTTCGTTGCCTAATTGAAATAAATCAAATTAGCTTAATGCTATTCTTGTTGAAATAGATTTTAAATAATATGACATTTCGACAACCCCCAAGTTTTAGGAAGTAAACCATGTATAAGAACCACAAACCAAACCATCTATATGAAAAAAATACCCATTACACACATTATACACTTCGGGGATAATTTAATGATTTTAAATTTATTTCTTTATATTATTTATGCAACACGTCCGAATATTTATGAATTCAAAAAGTTTCGTTGCCTAATTGAAATAAATCAAATTAGCTTAATGCTATTCTTGTTGAAATAGATTTTAAATAATATGACATTTCGACAACCCCCAAGTTTTAGGAAGTAAACCATGTATAAGAACCACAAACCAAACCATCTATATGAAAAAAATACCCATTACTATAAAAATAGGGGATAAAGCGTAATTTAAAAATAACTATGATCTGGTGCTGGATGTGCCAGATGTGGTGCTGCAGGCGAAAGCTTAGAATACATTGGACAGCAAAACGCACCAATGCATCGTTTCTGACCCAGCTCCAAATAAGGACATGCTTACCCACCATACGCCAACAATGTATTCTTTCATATTTCGGACACACGTTACGAAGAGGCGACGAAAGTCTGGAAAAACTAATTGTGGTTGGGAGCACCGAGGGCATAAAATCGCGTGGTCTCTCACCAACAAGATGGATTGTTAAGTAAAGTACTCCAAATTGTGCACGGTCGTAAGAGACGCGCTGGACAGGAGGCAGATCATCCGCTCCAGATGCAACCCTGATGCTGACCACGATCCTCAGACATGAGGGGCCTACACACAGGGAAAGAAACTATGATCTAAGTCAGGTGACGCTGACGATATTTATAGCAATACAGAACAAATAGAATTTCCCACCTGAACTGGTAGTATAATTATTATTTAAATTTTTTTCAATGTTTCATGGTTTAATCGCGATACAGAACAAACAGAATTTCCTAACTGAGGTAGTATAATTATTTAGTCATTTTTTTAATGTTTTAATATTGTAACACTTAATAACGCAACTCTTAGGGCGCTATATTCCCATTTTTAACAATTTTGATTGATTGTACCGCCACCAATATAAAACATACAGTTCTAAAATTCATATTTAGTATTGTTGAATATATTTTCTAGTGACTCTTAAAGATAGAAACATGATTGGTAATCTTCACTGGATAGAAAAAAAATCAAAGATAGCTCTGTTCAACATTTAAAAGAGCTGTAAGTCAGAGAATACATTAATAAATTACTTAATTTGTTTACCAATAGAAGAAACTTTTTATTATCTAGTGAATGCAAAAGACACGTTTTTTTATTTACTTATTTTTTCCAATAAATGCAAAAAACCTATAAAACGCGCCTATTAGCGCTGCTTCGCTGTTAAGGGACGGGCCCTTACCGTCGTACCGTCGAGAGAGCGAGAGAGAAGCGATCGGAATACCTCGCCTTAACGCTGAACAGGCTGTAAGTGTATAAGTCTATTTGTAAATAAATAAACACTACACACACTTAATTGTTAGTTACAAGTGTAGCTCAGATTTCTCGCTGCCTAATGTGTGTTAGCTCTATCTTATATCATGGTACCAAACCGCGAACCACAGAAGGGGCTTAATGATAATATTACACAAGCTACCGTAAGACTCACTATGCCCTTTGACTTTCCCCCTTAGGATTAACACGGCCTTATGTTGCTCCATATTTAGCGGAATACATAATTAATTACTCTGTTCGCATCAAAGTAGGGCGCTATGTTTTTCTAAGATTGTATTTGTTTGTAGGAGCTTGTCGGAGCAGCGTCTAAAGCGTTCGGCTTACGATCTTGCAAGTTCTCAATACTGGGTCACAGGATGGGTGACAAAATAAAATCTCGAGCTCCTCCGTACTTAGGAAGGCACGTGAAGCCGTTGCATGGTTCCGGTTGTATTTCATTCAACTTATTTGTATTTCATTCATATTTAATTATTGCTATTTTATTATTATACTCTTTCTTTAACATATATCTTAAGAAATTTTTTTTACAATATTTTATATAAAAACATATTTACATTATAAAATATTATAAAAAACTTAACCTAGGTTGCCACCGGCAGCGGGGATAGACCCAAGCTATCGGTGGTTAGGGCTGCAGAGTGAGGAACCTCCTCACAATACGTGCCGTGTCAAGGAGTACTGCCTTCTGTATTGGCCCTTGACCCAACCTTTTAGTGAGAGCCTCTTTAGATGTTGATCGAGGCTCTTAGCTATAAGACGGTGTGCCGAAACGACTATCGGTACAATAATAGTTGAATCCACATCCCACATGGCGGCAACCTCGTGAGCCAAGTCAAGGTTGTCCTTCTTCGTTGGTTGTCGTCCTACTGAGCTTGTCCTTCTCGGCTTTCACGAGGTTCTTTCTCGTCATGAGGTATGGTGATATCAACCAAAATTGCTTGGCGCTGAGATCGGTCGATCACCACGATATCAGGCTTATTGGCGACAATAGTCCTATCCGTGATGATAGAGCGATCCCAGTAGAGCGTTGCATGACCATTTTCGAGAACTGGCGCAGGTGCGTACTTATTATTATTATTGTTATTATGACTTTTTATGTGATTGCATTTTTAGTATTTTATGTTTAGAACTAATTTTTTTCTGTTTGCTATTAATAAGTTTAATTGGACAATTGCGTACTAATTAAAATAAATAAAATAAATAAATTGTTGTCGTACGATGGCAATTGTTAAAACCCACTAAACCGCATTGGGCCAGCGTGGTGGGTTAATATTCGCGTGGAAAATCTATGTAGAAAAAATTTCGACAGGTCTAACCAATACCCAGTGGTCGACGCAACCGCCCGGATCGCGGAGGACTTGGGTTCGGTTACCACCTAAGGTTATTTTAGTTTTTTTTATGTTTAGTTATCTTCGAGTTTATTATAGACAGGTTAATTGATACGTATTGATGAGTATTTTTATGTGTTCGAAGGTTAATTACCTTTTACGTAACTGTAATTATTTACAATATCCGTATTTAAATGTGACCTGATTCCCATACATACGAGTACGTAGGTAGTGGCAACAGTAAAAGGAAAATCTGGGTCGAATTATTTTACCACGAATAACAATTTTACCGCGTATTATTATTACAGTGAACCATTTCATGTTATTTTTTTCCCTTTTTATTTCTTTCAAACAACATTTAATTGTTTTTATTTATTCTACTTTCTATACTACAATAATTAAGCCTATAGAGCGACAGTCCTAATTGTACTTAGAAGGGCCGGTAAGACTCAGCCAGGGCATTCGTTTACCCTCCCCATTCAATTTAAGAAAACTAGATTCGCATTCGTAACGCCTTGGTGGCCGAGTTGTGAAGGTCCCGGTTTCAATTCCCAGGACGGGCATCCCCTCTCCTTACATCACTAAGTTTTATTTGTACTGGCACCTCGAGACCAACCATTAGGTTATTGCAAGAAGTGCCAGACGTCCCTGCGCCAGTAGAACGCGCAGGAGACCATCTGCGTTAGGTCTTGACGCCAAATTAGTGCCCGCCGAAGCGCGCTCTTCATTCGATACTCATAAGACTAGTGTCTCGGGAGAGTCTCCCCGTGAACACGTGTAGTTCACTGCCTATTGTCCAGATAGGTAACCGGAGCTGTCGAGCTCGCTCACTTCTCGTTGCACGAAGGGCACAACTCGCAGTTGCCACTGCTCGGGTCGTCGACTATAATAAAGTCAACTCCCGAGTGTCCACCTTGGTTGCGGAGTAGTAAGCACACTCACTTCTCGGAACCCATCCGGGCGCCTAGCCAGTTCCCACGTCCTACGCGGCTGGCTGGACCGGAGGCTACGGCATCTAGGAGGCCGCCTCTACTAGTTCTCCAGACTAGTACCGGAGATGTCAACACCAATGTCCAATGAGAACCACCGGACAAAGCTGCCAACTATAAGGGAAACTCACGTTCACCGCAGGACTTTTCGCTTTTGGCCCCACAGAGACCGCTACTAGGCCCCGCTCGCTGTGCGCGAGTGTGGAAGTCCTGGCACATAATACCAGGACAAACGAACATTTCCAAACTCCACAGCTAACCACAAGCCACTACGAGTCCAACCCACGTCCGGATCCCGCCGGAGGCGCCGGTCAAGGTACAACCAGCGGGGGGCTTGAAGCGGAACCCCGTATATACCCCTGAGAAACACATCCGGACCCGTAGTTCCAGCTGCGATACCCTATCTATAGGGGTCGGTAGATAAGGACTCCCAGGATGGGCAGTGTGTTTTCGAATTTTTCCGATGCATAGCCCGGGTTCGAGATCACCAACCCGCATTTGACAAGCGTGGTGATTAAGGGGGTGCCGCGCGAACGCAAAGAAAGACATGTCTTAATAATGAACTTCAAAGCAAAATCAATCATGTTGATATTAATAATAAGATCAATTCTGCTTTGAAGTTTCAGACCTAGTAATTTAATAAGAGCAATGTTTTTATTTTGCAAAATGTGCAAAACCATCACGCGCTTGTGTTAAAAATATAAATTTAATTTTAAATAAGGGAGTGTCCTGCAGAATATCAATACAAATATTTTCAAGTAAGATTCAGGAAAGTTTTCGAATGAATGTGTTTTTAGATGTCATTAGATTTATGTATTGTTTGTTAATTTTTAAAGAATTTGTTTAAAATTTCAACAAGGACGTAACCTTTTAAAATGATCAGGCTAACTTACATATTCTTTAATGTATTTAAATAATTCAGCGCATAGAACAAGTGACTTAAAAATACGTAAATTTTCACAATTTCGTGCAGGACCCCATTAAGCCAATATCCATCAATTGTAGCGATGGCTTGATTTCAATGATGAAGGACTTTGTCTGGATAGTATTTAGGCTTTACTTCACTTCACTTTAGATTTGTCTTTCCAAACGTTACGATAGTACACACGGCGTCAGATCAACCTCCCCTTATCTGTCAAATTTCTCCAATCAATATTGAACCTTAAAACGCAACAATAAAGTTCAAAATTGATTGTACAAATTTGACAGTTAAGGGTAGGTTGATCTGACGCCGTATGTACGTAGAAAAATGAGGCTAGTTCAAAGTCAAAGTCAAAATATATTTATTCTCTAAACTCAATTAATAAGGAAGTACCTTGAATCGTTAAAATCTTTTTTAACCTACCACTCATTCATGACGTCATTTTCTAACGGTGTCAAAGAACCGGGCGCAAGAAACCACAGCGCACAGAAGCAACGACATTTACAAAAAAAGTTCGTTTGTTACATGTTTTTACTTGAGTTCTTTTATTATTATTTTAATAACACGTGTTATGACATGAGACTTCATTAATTCAGTCTACCTTACAATCTAAAATGTATATTTATTATTTTTAGTCAACTCGAGTGTTTCGAGTGGTAGAGCCACGTTGCGTTGCAGCACGCATTGGGCCGGCTCGCCCGGCGTAATACCACCCTCTCACGAATATTCGGCGTGAAATAATGGCACTTGGTGCTGTTGTGTTTCGTCCGACCAGTGAGGGTTCCGGAGGCCCCCCCCCCCTCCTCCCATTCCTATTCCTTCCTTAAACCTATTCCTCCCTTAAAGGCCGGCAACGCGCCTGCGATTCCTCTGGTTTTGCGGGTGTCCATGGGCGGCGGTGATTACTCTCCATCAGGTGACCCGCCTGCTCGTTTGCCTCCCTCTTTTATAAAAAAAAAAAAAAACTCGTGACTACGACCCGTGGAACTCGGTCGAAACGTCAGGTATAAAACGTATGCGTAATGCCTTATTAGTAAGTAAGTATTCAGATTTAATCCCCGTCTAAATATTATGTTTATAATGGAATTGGCATACTGCGTATACCACGATGCCATTATTTATGATAGTAAATAAATTCCTATAAATTGTTTTATCACATATATAGCATATAATATAAAATATAATACATATATATAATCACCGAAGGGTTAAGATGAGGGTAGACTTTACAGTGCCGTAATACCGCTGGCTTACAGCGTAAATCAAACTACTAGGAAAAATTCAGCGAGTCTTCTGGGGTCTCGGTAGCTGAGCGGTTAGAGCAGTGGACCGGCAATCCAAAGGTCGTGGGTTCGAATCCCATTCGAGCTTCTTGAGACTGATTGATTTTTTCTAGTAAACATTTTATCCTATACCGAAGGGTTAGTCAGAGACTAGGCAATGAGGACAGCAAAAGCAGTCCTGTACTAGTTCACTTTTTACAAATAGCGACTGCACATGTGCTTAGCATGACAGGTGGTGAGCCCATCGCCTCTATATGCTGTTAGAAGTATGTGCAGTCTTTAGTCCGTTAGTCGCCTTTTATGACCCCCAAGGGAAGAGAGAGGGTGGTAGTATTCTATCACTGCTCCGCGATACAGTTATCACTTATTTTACAAGTTTTACGAGTGTAATCAAACACTCAATACTAACAAATCAATTACATCATCCACTCCTTAGATACTTCCTACTACTTAAAAAAAACCAACTAACTGTGTACAAAAGCCGTAAACATGCTTGTAGATAAAATGACGTAAGGTACAAGAAATAGTCGATAACTCAGGTACTTTCCCTATCAATCATTTAAATAAATACGGCTTTCAGTGATAAAAAAAACAAGTAATCCAGGGCTTAGCGGCTCAGACTGTTTTTTACCACATGCTTATACATATTTACAATAGCACCATTTATTTATTTTATTTATTAAAACTTTTGTAACAATATATTACATGGCGGACTTAATGCATTCTCTACCAGTCAACCATTAGGGTGCAGAGATGACATGGTAGGTGCAATTAGCAACGGTGACAAAAGAAAAAATAAACAACAAAAATATATTTAAGCATATAATATATAATAAATTATACATAGGCATATACCTACATAAATACTTTTACAAACATATAAATATACTTATATACACTATATAATAATCATATAAATAGGGTGTTATTACCATTATAGGTATTAAAATATGTCTTGTAGGTAAAAAGCTGGCTGTAACTAATTGAATAATTAAATCTTTATTCAATCAGTTACAGCCAGTTTTTATGTTTTCCGTACATGCTTCGGGATACTTATGCGATAGTATTCTCAACCCATCCGTGGGTTCCGTTGGAATATAAGAACATTCAGAGGCAAAGGATGGGTCACTGTCGCTGTGCACTGAGGATACTCCAACAATACTACATTCGCAGAGATTTAATGATTCTCTAAGATATCTAGGTAATATATAATAAAATAGCTCAGTTTAATATGCCAAAAACAAATATTTTGATGACCGAAATAACTGTACTGAAATACATAATGGAGCATCAATTGTTTAGATCAAACGGCTTACATAATTCTCCCTAAAACACAGTGGGTAAAAATGATGAATTATAATCCCATGAATATTTGTTTCATGGAATTGAGCTGTCATGCACGATGGAGCGACAAAAATGTATGCCTGAAACGGAACGTTATTAATTTGATGTGTACGTTTTCGCCATGAAACGTATTTTATTTTAATTTTATTAGTTGCAAAACAGCTTGCTTACGAAATACCACACCATCAAAATTGCATTCTGATATAAAAGAATGAACAATAAATAAGTACTAAATTAATATGACCTTTTTTTTAAAAATAAAATTATAAGGAAATCCTTCCACTGAACTAATTCCTCAAGCACATATTAAAACAAAAAATTGGTTGCCTGTAAAGTCGGTATACGGGCGAAAGTTTTACGTGACAACGACTTTGAGTGGTAAAATAATTTTAATGTGAATATTCATTCGTATAGTAGGAAGAAGGATGAAATAATAGTAACTAACTGTGCTCGAGTGGAAGGGACGCGTGCCTTTCACTTTTTATGTCTGTCTCTCTCGCTCTTAGGCGGGCTAACCATGCCCGAGTGGAAGGGACGCGTGCCTCTCACTCGCTCTCATTGTGAGCGCATAACGTGAGCGGAGCGTAACGCAGTTTCTTGAAGTGTCACCCGGCAAAACAATTTAGAAGACGTTGTCACGTAAAAAAAAAAAATCTTACAAAGATTTTTATGCAATACCAGAAATTATACTGTTTACTTTCTTCCATACATACTTATATATCCCACCCGAGTTTTTCGGAGGGATAGGTGCAGCCCACATCTTGCCATTCGCTATGATCCCGACACACTTTTTGTTTACAAATACTGTTCAGTACAACATGAACATGAATGGCAAATTTATATTTTATAGCAGCTTTATGTTTTTTATAGTTGCAACATTTCATTTTTTCTAATTTAATTTACGTGTGGCACCACCGTACTTTATTTCGTTCTTCTTGACCGTGTCATCTAGCAATAAAGACTGCTAAATTTGTAGCAAGTTTTAATAATAGTAAAATCTATATTTTACAATTCTATTTACTTGTTTTAATACAAACACATACATAAAGTCTGGCCAACGAAAGCTGAACCAGGAAAAACGCGGCAATTTCAAAAAATCATGACAGGGTAACACAGAGTCACTTACACAGCTGCAATTTTTCAATTTGACATACAACATGACACCTTAGTTAGTTATTGTTCTGAGCCTTAAGCCGGGTCTCCTGCGACACTGTTTTGTGTTTTCTAACACCTAACATCAAACATCTAACAAAATATGTACGTAGGCCACGCCCATATTTGTTAGATGTTTGATGTTTAATGTTAGATAACACAAAACAGTGTCGCAGGAGACCCGCCTTTAGATAGACACACATAGAGACAAAGTGTTGCCAATCAAATAACTACGAGGTTCAGCTTTCGTTATTCTACGTCTGGAAATTAAAAACTGAAAACTTAAAGAGGTTTTCTTCTACGATACGCGGCACACTTACTATTCTGCATTAGGCCTCTTACGGCCGGTTTCAACTCAGAACAATGTTTTAATAACCTATCTATCTGTTGTTGTGCCTACCAGAGCTAGAAATTTGACCTAAGCTCGTTACAAATTGTGTCAAATATTTAACTCTGGTAGGCACAACAACAGACAGATAAATAAATAAATAAATAAACTTTTCTACACTCACACCAATTATCTAGCCTACGGACAACGGATAAACATACTTAAAATACTTAAATTATTATACATAGAAAACACCCAGACCCGAGACAATTTAGAAAAACAATAATTTTTAAATTGACCGACCGGGGATCGAACCCGGGACCTCAGAGATGGCGACACCATGAAAACCGGTGTACAAACCACTCGACCAAGGAGGTCGTCAAAGTAGGTTATTGAAACCTGCCGTTAGCCTTCATCCACAGACATGTCCATAGTAATTAGGACCTCTTTTTGATACATTGTGAGGTCAATGTCTCCAAATTACTATAAGTGTGTCAAAACTTGAACAATAAATGTATTCCTAAGGAGAATTTGGGTCCTCGAGTTGTTGCTGACGACGAATAAATACAAGGAGGGCCTGTCTGAAGGGCTTAGAGAGATTTCCATTCGTTCTTGTGGGAAAATTGGACGTACTTATTTCTTATTTTTGGTTTGGTATTTTTACTTTTGCGGTTGTGTTCACTATTCACCGTTTACATAATTGCTGCTAATTTATATTTCTTCAGTTAATTGGATACGATTAAGGTGGTTAAAGCAAAAAAGATTTTACGTAAAATACGATTTTGAAAGGCTATCACCTATTAAAAGCGTATTTACGTGCAGGCTTTTTTGCTTAATTATTATTTATTACTTAGTATTAGTATGGTAACCGTGTCGTGTAGCGGTGAAAGAATACTATCACTCCCTCTCTTCCCTTGGGTGTCGTAAAAGGCGACGAAGGCGAAATTTTTTTTTTCTTTAGAGCACTGGCGGCCCCTTACGTTTCAGAATTCCCTTCGAGTTCTTTTCAGTAATTTTGACAATTGTATGTAGTGGCTGGACAGCTCTTCGACTTGGGCCAGCAACGGATGCGGAGGTTTTCTCGGGTAGCATTTTATAACTGAGAGACGGTAATCATATACTTAAATTAATTTTTCTTTTTCAGAACATTAATTGTTGTATAATTTATAAGATTAAACACGCAAATTGCGAGTACTTCTCTGCCTTTTAGGCCTCGAACACCATCACTAATTTTTACGTATAATTATATGAAATAATAAAAAATTATCTCCTAATCCAAAACCACTACTTGTACGATAATTTTACGTCCTTTACGCTGGAGGCCATACAACACGCTACGCTATACGCTCAGTGCCGCCCGCACTATGGCCTATAGAAATTCAAGAGTCGTAGCACAGTTATTATTACATAATTACCGGTAGAACGGGGCTATTTGGTAACAGTGGGGCTTTTGGAAAAAAAAAATATTTTTGGTGAACGCAAACAAGTTTAAAATAATAAACGTGAACGCAACCTTTTTTTTTTCTCTAACAGTTGGTAACTCCGTTATCTGTCAATCTTTACCAATCAGAGAGAAGAACACCGCGCGTGTGACGTTATAAACTACATTTAGCGAGAGGCTGTCAGTTTTGTTCAAATTAGTTTTTAAGTAAAAATGTTAATAAATTGGTGTTGACTTTTGCATTACTTACTTGTAAATTTTTAAATGTATGTTACCAAATATCGCCGTCCATATTTATATTGAAATAAAAACGGATTATAAAGATATTTCCTATGTCACTTTCTATTCATACCAAATAACCCCACCCCACCCTGGGGGTTATAACCACCCCCAGGGTGGGGTTATTTGGAGAGGTACCTTCTTTTTAAAATAAACCTTATGTTTGTTTATTCTATGTTTTTATTGTTGTATTTTTATAGAGTTTTATCTATGTTAACAACACATACTTCTTTGTCTGTTAAAAATGAAAGGAAAAATAAATATTCAAATTTTATCCCTACTTTTTTACCAAATAGCCCTGTTCTACGGTACCGTGGTTGTAGCCCGCAGATACACGGAGCTGGCCCCCCACGCGCGACCAGCACCCCGCAATATCCAGGGTTGGCAGCGACGTTGCGTTGCGTTGCGTGAAGCGACTTTAGTGTCACATATTAACACAAGAAAATAATAAACACTCACCCATCACAGGTATGCCTCATACAATGAACACTTAAATTAAAAATGAAGCACTAAACATATGTTCATGACGACATAAATTAGACTTTAACGGCCCGTAACTTCGCAAATAAGGTGGCAAAGCTATTAACATGAATGCTTATTGTTTGAGAATCCAAAGACATCATTGAAAATTGAACTTTAAGTTTTAAAGCATAAGATGTTATAAGCCTTTCTTTGCTAGTGACAATTTAGGGAAACAATTTGACAATTAAAGTTAGCCATATAGGGAAGATATGACGTTTTTATAGTCGTCGTTTGCTTTATTTCTTACTTTTACGAAAGAACAATAGGTGAGTAGTTTTTTTATTAAGTAAATCAACTTAGGTATACAAGAATATGCTATGTCAGTAATACACACAGAGGTTTTCCTGTCGACATACTAATAAATGTGTTTTATGTAAAAATCCAATTCAATTAAAAATCAGAATATTTTGTTTTTAAAGTTGTGCTAAGCCAATGAAATAATGATAAATCAACTGCAGTAAAAAGAGAAATGTCTCAAAAAAGAAGACAGAAACAGCAGAAAGTTTTTAAAAAACTAATATTTATTTGGACAAGGTCTTTTTTATGTTTTAGGTTATTTATTTGGATTTTCACTACTATTACTAAAAGGAACAAAACAAAACAAAAAATATTCAAATTATCAAGCCGTTTTTGTGTAAAAGTCAGATTTTGGACTGCACCGGCTGCTTACCATCAGGCAGGATGCGGTCACTATGACAAGTCAATATAAAAGAAAATTAACGAAAAGCAATGGGTTTTTACATTAGATAGATTAAAATTATAGAAGTGTTAGCTTCTTCTCTCACCTATTGGTTAGTGAAGAGAAGGACGAATATACTGTTACGGGGCGGGTCAGGAATGTATTTATAAAATCAAAAAAATTATTTTTAAAATATGTTATTTATTTCTATAAGAACGAACAGTTCTCTGCTTGACAGTGGTCCTATGCAATTTGAAGCGGAAAATCAGCATTTAAAAATGTGAAGTCGAATAGTTCTTTAAAGCAAAGTGATAGCTTATTAGATCAACGCTAGATGCATTGATACTTTACACCTCAGAAGCAAAGCAAATTGGAAATCAGGGAACATTGAAAGCACGTTGAAAGCATCTACCACAACCATAATTTGTTTAACCGCTATAAGTCGGTAGTATTGCAAATCTATTTTACAGGTAGCTTCTCCCCACGACTTTGCAATTTGAGGCATATCATTTGACGCACCACTTTCCGCGACCCTTAAAATGCATTAGGCATAACACTGCGCCCCGAGAGATATAAATGGTTATGTAGCACTCCCCTGATTCTTTCTCATGAACACGAATATAAAAAGCCCTTTCCCTCGCGTGTCACCAAGCTGAAGCGGGGTCTCCATAATACATCACCGGAGTTCAGCCTAGCTGCGGCCCGCTAGAGAGAAAATGCCTGAGAAATTTGGGGATTCTTAAGACTCTAACGATGGCTACTACTACTCATCCATTTGACAACTTCCGTAGTCGAGCGGTTAGCAAGCCAGTTCTGGCTTCGCCAACTCTGAGGTCCCGGGTTGGATTCCTGGTCGGGTAAATTTAAAAATAACTATTTTTCTAAATTGATTTAATTTTTTTATTATTAAGTATGTTTATCTGTTATCTATAATTCGTGTAAGAGCGGAAAGTTATCCTTAATTAAAATTCACTACAGCAAACCCGTCAGAGAGAGAATGCCCTAAGAATGTTAGACATTTTTTTTATATTTAGCTCGGAAAAAGACTCCACTCCATCTGATGTTAAGTGTAAGTGGATTCCAGGCACGAGGACAACTGTGTAGCGTACTGCATTTGAGACGTAGCATCAGTTACCCTCACTCTGCCGGCTCACAAAGTGCCTTTTCACGCCTCGATTTTCCAGATGCTTCAAGTTTAAAGATAGCTAAGCTAAAAGACATCCCATCCTCTACTTTATTGTCACCTCGTTATGGAATAAGGTGGGCCAACTGCCGTTTCCTGGTCTCGCCAAGTCAGCGACTGATCGGGTCCCTATTCTTAGTGATGATATGTCTGCATTGTTTACAAAATATTTTCTGTTACTTCATATGGTTCCCTTTTTCAGTTTATAGACGTTTCTTTAACAAACCTTACTAATTGCAATATAAGCGTCAAAGAATTGTTAGTAAACATGACTTAGTCAAAAAATGTATATTAAATATCATTGCATTTTAAAGCGCTCATTGAAGTCCTTTTTACACAAAGCCTTTTCCCTAAATTCAAAGTGAAAAGGGTTCAACGTTTACGGCAATCGAAAACTTGACATCGTCTCATTTGAGGACATAATCCTTTGGTCCCATATTAGGGACACGTTGGTTTTGGAGCGTTTAACTCTTATATTAACGCGGGCAAGACTTAAAATCGAACGTTCAAATGAGCGCGTACCTGGGAGATTTAATCTCGCTGCCCAGCATTTAGGTCATCAAATTTTGTGATCAGGCAAAACTGTGAAAGTTAAGTTCGTATTAAATATTTCGTTGTTGCCATGCGTGCGTCGTTTCGTCGATCGGAATAGGTTGACTTCTCCATGGACTTTTGTACGTAGTGTTGGAATATTATACATCGTAACTAAGTCTTAGTTACATTACGTTACATAATATAATCACGACTATTATCCCCGCAGGGTTAGTCAGAAACTAGGCAATGAGGACATCCCCTCTCCTTACATCACTAAGTTTATTTGTACTGGCACCTCGAGACCAACCGTTAGGTTATTGCAAGAAGTGCCAGACGTCCCTGCGCCAGTAGAACCCTCGCGCAGGAGACCATCTGCGTTAGGTCTTGACGCCAAATCAGTGCCCGCCGCAGCGCGCTCTTTATTCGGTACTCATAAGATTGTGTCTCGGGAGAGTATCCCCGTGAACACGTGTCGTTCACTGCCTATTGTCCAGATAGGTAACCGGAGCTGTCAAGCTCGCTCACTTCTCGTTGCACGAAGGGCACAACTCGCAGTTGCCACTGCTAGGGTCGTCGACTCTAAAGTCGACTCCCAAGTGTCCACCTTGATAGCGGAGTAGTAAGCACACTCACTTCTCGGAACCCATCCGGGCGCCTAGCCAGTTCCCACGTCCTACGCGGCTGGCTGGACCGGAGACTTACGGCATCTAGGAGGCCGCCTATACTAGTTATCCAGACTAGTACCGGAGATGTCAACACCAATGTCCAATGAAAACCACCGGACAAAGCTGCCAACTATAAGGGAAACTCACGTTCCCCGCAGGACTTTTCGATTTTGGCCCCTCAGAGACCGCTACTAGGCCCCGCTCGCTGTGCACGAGTTTGGAAGTCCTGACACACAATACCAGGACAAACGAACATTCCCAAGCTCTACAGCTAACCACACGCCACTACGAGTCCAACCCATGTCCGGATCCCGCCGGAGGCGCCTGGTTAATGGCACGACCAGCGGGGGGCTTGAACCGGAACCCCGTAGTACCTCTGAAAACACAACCGGGCCCGTAGTTCCAGTTGCGATACCCTATCTATTGAGGTCGGTAGATAGGTAGCAATGAGGACAGCAAAACTCCACAAATCCTCTACCATAGTCCATTTCACCAAATAGCGACTGCATATGTGCTCAGCGTGACAGGTGGTGAACCCATCGCCGCCGCATGCTGCTGGATGTTACAGTCTCTAGTCCGTTAGTCGCCTTTTACGACGCCCAAAGTGGAAATTCTTAGTTATTACCGAAATAAGAACAATCGGATGCAACGTGAAGCAAAAGAAGTTTGTATGGATGGACGGAAAATGGACATGGTGTACAGTCGCGGGCAACAACTTTTGCCGACATTTGCTTGCGTTTCAAATACAAATAAGTTTATTTGCTTTTTAAATATAATAAAATGGGACTAAACCTATTAAGCCATATTACATAGCATACAAATATTTAGGATACCTACTAAATTCAACATTAAACTTCCTCGTATTGTCCTTCTTTGATTTTAGCATCGGGCTAACCATGATTTGTTCGACAAGTTTCACAAAAGCATTTACTATTGATTATGATTAATATCATGGAAAAAATTGTACTTTAATCAATCTTATTTTTGAGGCTTCCGTTCAAAGAGAAATACTTATTACTCGTTATCATTTCAACATCAAGAAAACCAACAAACATTATTATTGTGTTTACTTTGCTTGTAGATTTCAGTTTATCGCCTTTTATATTACAGTAAAAATATGTTGACTATTTCTTTCTGAGAAACGAAACAGTCAACATATTTTTTTTACCATTCAAGTTAATTATAGCTAATACTTATTACAAATCATCATCAGCTTATAAACGTCCCACAGCTGGGCACAGGACTCATAGTGGACGAGGAGAGATTGGGCCAAAACCACCAACCACCACGTTGACCCAATGCGGGTAGGGCCAACGTTGTGGGTCATGCATTTAAATAATTAACAAAGCTTTAAGTTAAAGTCATGTAAGAGGAAATGAAATGAAAATAATTTATAAAAATGAAAATGTAAGGTATTTCATTCCAACTAAACTTTTAAAAACCTCCTCATGAATGCATTTATGTTCTATCAAGCATATTAGTACCTACTTAAATCATGTAATGCATAATTTTATGTTCAATCAAGTAACACTTTTTACGGATTAACTCGACTCTCCTTGTGACCACGAACCCTGCAAAGGGTTCGAAAAGTCAGGAAACTAAAAACTATGTAGGTAATGTAGTAAAATTAAATGCGAGTTAATCCGTAAAAAGTGTTTGATTTCAATGTGTAGTGCTCGCTTAAACCTTAAAAAACAATATTCAATCAAGTATTTCAGTACTTAAATCATGTAACTGTACTGTTTGAAATTTTATTTCCGTAACAACAATACGTAAACTATCAACGCCATCTATGTCATAATAATGAAAAAACTAAGAACTTTGCCACTGTTTTGTACTAGGTATTATGTATTCTATGCCACTGTTAAGACTCCAAAGAGGCCTGAAAGCCAAACAAAGGTATATTCTGGTGACCACAAAGCCGGTTGAACTCAATTCACAATCCAGTCACTGACTTGGACATGGGTTTAAAGGAACAGGAATACACTTCCGACACGAACTTTCTCACAATAAATAAGCCTCCTATCACACCCACTGTCACGCAAGTGTCAAGACAAAGGGCCGGCCCTTGTGGTCAGTGGCGTGTCTATAGGGTTCCATTTTAGGGCAAGCCGGATTACATTTTAATTGTAGTGTACTTAAAGTATACAGATAAGTTATTTTTCTTTATTAGGTGCAAATAACAACTATTTTTATGGAAGCAACTTGGAATTTGTAAAAAAAATCTGCTTTTCCATACAAAAGTGCAAATACTATTCAACCTAAATGAATGAAAGAGTTGAATTTTTCTTAACAATTTCAGAGATACACCCACGGAGCAAATGTTACTCCCATAAATATATTGTATTATCGTTACACATTAAAGATATTTTTTGGTCACCCATCCAGCGACCCGGCATTGCGAAAGTTGCTTAACGGGCAAGATCGCAAGCCGAACGCGCTAGCCGCTGCGCCATCGAGCTCCTCAGGTGGGTTATGGCCCAATATCCACACGTGCTATTTTTCACGTGAGAGGCCTGTGCCCAGCAGTGGGACGTTTATAGGCTGATAATGAAAAAAAATGAAATAAAAGAACAATCATTATAACTTTCCGAATCTTTTGAACTAATATCAGCATTACTTTATAAACAGAGAAATATTTCTTTCAGTTATTTTGCGCTCAGATGATTTTTTTAAATGTGACTCGTCATAGTGACCACATACCGCCTGATGGTAAGCAGCCGATGCAGTCCAGAATAATAAAAGCGCTCCCCACCGTGGAACAAGCACGGTAACAAGCGCGCCCATTCATGACGGCCTGTATAAATGCCGTTTCACGCCCCGCTTAAAAGACCCGGGACTATAGGAGTTGGGAAACACATGCGCCGAATAGAGAGACAGAGAATTCCACAGCCGCATGTTCTGATGGAATGATGTTGAATAAATAATTATCCTATTGTATTATACATAGTTAGCCTATTCATACTGTACATATGTACTTACCTACCTATTCCAAAGGTCTTTGTTAAGTCATTAAAAAGTCATCAAAAAACGTAAAACGATTTTGCAGTAATTCCTTCAGGGAGCTGCGTGTGAGTTTGTAAATGTGCAAACGTTACTATCGCGTTTGAGTTAAGTTTTGACAGATAGATCTTAATGCTAAGTAAGATCGAAAATCAAAACTCTTAACTCAAAAGCGATAGTAAAGTTTTGCACATTTACAACTTACACTCAGCGTTCTGTACATCCATTATTTACGTGTAAATCGCTATTGTGAAACTACCTTTGAATATTCAAGCGGTCTTTGATCATATTTTTACCATTATAGTTCGTAACACAATTAAAACTCGCTGAGTGCTGTTACCCCACTGGACAAATTGAGGGTGTTTCATCAACTTTCATCAAAAGTTTTTAGTAAGCCAACATAAATAGCCTTTATGAAAAGAATATTTTCGTGTTACATGCTTCGATCGGACCCCATATAAAATACAACGCTCTCAGAACGTCTGCACAAAAAGAGGGGTAAGGGGCGTTTCGTCATTAAGAAAAAATGGTAGTGTTTCGTCATTGCAATTTAAAATTATTTATTTTTAGTGTCGTTTGGTCATTCGCTTAAAGTACAGTCTGCAATGCAGTTTTTTTTTCTCAAAATATGCATTAATTTAGTTACACACCATAAAAATAAATTTATATTACGTCACTTCGATATAAATGTATTAACAAGTAGGCCTTTAATACAACATGACATTCGCACGTTTTAAAGAATCGCAGTATTTCATTTGCCACTTTTTTTTGTCTATGACAGACAACTCTGTTCCCAACCGCCCGACAGAGCGTCGATTGCTCATTCTTTATTCGTGCGAGGCAGCGTGTGGACATCTCTCGCTCGCTCCTAGTAACTTATTTTCAAAGTAAACGTTTTATTCTTTAAAAATAATTATCCCGAAAGATATACTGAGAAAATCTAACCTAACGAGATGTTTAGCTACCTACTTATTTCTTTTGGTTGTGTCCGAGCTTATAGTCAACGTGACGAAGTACGCATATAATCACGACTATTATGCCCGAAAGGTTAGTCAGAGACTAGGCAATGAGGACAGCAGAAGCAGTCCTCTACCAAAGTCCACTTTTTACCAAATATCGACTGCACATGCGCTCAGCGAAACAGGTGGTGAGTCCATCGCCGCTCTGCTCTATGTGGATGTATGTGCAGCCTTTAGTCGCCTTTTACGACACCCAAGGGAAGAGAGAGGGTGGTAGTATTCTCTCGCCGCTACGCGACACGGTTGAAGAAGATGACATGACGAAGTGCTTCTTCAAAAAGTGCTTTTCTGTCAAAATACATATTCGTCAAATGTACGAGTATAATATTATGTCAAAGCTGCCTATTCCGCTACCATTTAGTATAGAAAGAGAGAGAGAGAGAGAGAGAGAGAGAGAGAGAAAGATTTATCTTTATAAATGATTTTTTTTCATTCACAATGCTATAATAATATAGATTTAGGTTAAAATATTTACAAGAAAACTTTTTTTTTAGTAAACATTTTATCCTATAATATATCTATAAAGCATTGTGAATACAAAAATTTAAGATATTTCTAAGCAATGGGCGATATTCCGAGAAAAAAAAAAGAAATTGGTTCGTAAATGACTTCATAGATGGCGCTTAGCATAGATTAGTATGGCGCTTAAAAAAGGCGAGTCCATGAAGAGCACGTTTATGGCTGCATAAATATTTATTCCATTCGAAAATAGAAATAGGTCCTGGATTTCTCAGGACATCTAGGACCTTTCATTCAGATGAAAATAGGTAAGTACTACTTTTTATTATTTTGGTAGACAAGCAAAATTGTAGAATTTATTACTAGCCCTTAGGTGGTACGGCTCGGCTTTCATAAAACGCCATCTATCGAGTGTTTTTGAAGTAATTTTTACTTTTTAATTTGGGCTGTCAGAAAATCGCCCATTACGTCTTTATCGATTGTTAAATACTTGCAATAGTATTTCTTTCGACTGTGAGCGTAGACTTCATAGTGACGTAATACCTCTGGCTTGCAGCGTAAATCACAAACTACTAGAAAAAAGTCAACGAGTATTCTGGGGTCTCGGTAGCTTAGCGGTTGGAGCAGTGGACCGGCAATCCAAAGGTCATGGGTTCGATTCCCATTCGAGCTTTCCTAAGACTGGTTGTTTTTTTTCCTAAACATTTCATTCTATGAAAAAAGTAAGTAGTTCAAAACTGCATTGGGCTAGCGTTGTAAGTTTTACTACCCGTGTGCCATGTGCTGTTATCCATTGCCTCTGCCCAGCAGTGTAAAACGAAATGAAACACTTGACAAATTTTAAAATTCGTTTATTATTTTATTATACTTAACTAAAACTTTTCGTATTCGATGTTAAGAAACAATGATCATCCTAGTACGGCATAATTTTACCGCAATTTCTCCAGTGCATTACCTGCTGAAATCTCACCGGTGAATATGCCGTATATTGTCATCATTTTTAATATCACAATTTCTTCTTTTTTGTTTTTTTCGTGTTTGATATTTTTTGAGTTAAAATGGATTAAAATCCAACTTCTAGTGAAACCTACGTTAAGAGCGTTTAGTAACCGCATTAATGTTACTGTGTTTTTATTAGCAAGCTTATTTAAAAAAAAATCTAATAACCTATTATAGTACTACTAGGCTGCTTGGTAGTAATAAGGGAAGAAAATTTTGCCAGTGGTACTACTGGTAGTACCTACCACTGGGCAACAAAAGTAACAATCTTGTCAGGGCTGTGATCATATAACCACTATACCTAAAAGGTGGTTAAAAACCTTAGAAAACAGTATATTCTGTACTCTTGAGACTTGACATATTTTAAATTAGACACCACTGTAGGGACGGTGCATTAGGAAATGTGTTTAACATGTACAATCGTAAGCCAATGACGTGCTAACTACTTTGCCAACGAGCTTAGAGAAGAACAAAAAATAGTATATTATCTATCGATTTCATTTCACGTTCCAGTGGCACTGTCAAAAATCTGTAACGTTATCTAATAAAGTATATAGGTATAAAAAGTGCTCAACGCAAGGGCGTTCTAACTGATAACTCGGAAACACTCCAATAATAATTTAATTAAAGCAATTGATAACACATTGTCTCAATTGAATCGATAACGGGATGATAAGTTATCATCTAGATTTAGTGCCGCCTACGATTTACATTTTCATCGATATTTAGAGCAGAATTTTGGTATTTTCCGACCATTACATTATACATACATTTATATTGATTCACGACTATTATCCCCAAAGAGTTAGTCAGAGACAAAGCAATGTGGACCTTAGAAGCAGTACTCTACCACAGTCCACGTTTCACCCAATTACAACTGCACATGTGCTCAGCGTGATAGGTGATGAATCGCTTTAAAATAAAGAGAGTAACGAAATGCCCTTGCTGAGTTTCTTTCCGGTTCGTCTCAGTACAAGGCTCCCACCCCATTGTTATGACTTAGGCAGTTGTCCCACCGCCGACGATGAACGAGAAGCGAGTCGAGCTAAAAGCGAGTGTGTAGTTCCGATAGTTTTGACGCTGGGCTAAAAGCGAGTGTACGAGTGAGACGGGCGATTACTCACGCCAATCGCTCGCGGCGGCCGTGACGAGCGTACAACAGTAGTGCGAGAAGCAGCGACTGCCGCAGCGCTAAGAATGTACTCTAACTCTTTCATGTTCATAGAATTGGAAAGAGACAGCAGATCGCAGCAACGCGCGCAGCGTCTATGTGTCACTCAGAGAATTGCATAGCAACTATGCGATTCTCTAAGCGACACATATACGCTGCGCTCATGGCTGTGATCTGCTGTCTCTTTCCAATTCTATGAATATGAAAGAGACGGAGTCATTTCTCAGCGCTGCGGAAGCGAGGCTTTTGCTTAGAGAATCGCACGGCAGTCCTCTTGGCGGGAAATGAGCGCTGCCGCTGGTTGGTCTCTCAGCGTGAGTTCTCACTGAGCGAGAATTATATTTGATAGCTCCTGTCACTCAGCAACGAACTAGTGGAGCGAGTCCTCGCCCGCAGTGTGAACAGTCAGCAATCAACTATTTATACATGCATGACTATTACTCTGTGTCACCGGGTTCGATTCCTAGTTGGGCTCGTTGTAATAAAATTGTTGATAATTCTGATCCTCATAGTGGCTTTGGCTCCTAGCTTTGACCTCATACAAATTTAAGTTCATCTCTGTTGTTTTCTAGTATACTTAATCTATAAATATAATTGTCTTGCCATTGGCCACCTGATGGGCTGTGGTTGTATTTTTTAAGTTTTAAATAGTTACTTAAGTCTTAATATTTTAAGTCTTAGTATATAATTAATTAAGGATAGCATAATTGTTATCCTTAAGATTTATGACAAATGGTTATGTTTACTTGCCAGTAGACGCCTTCCGCTCCCTACCATTTTATAAAATATGCTTTCCGTGGCAGCCTTTAAGTAAGGCAGCACCTTTGTTACATAATATAAAATGAAATGTTAGCATGTAAGGTGTATGTCTTGTTGGTTGTCCAAATAAATAAATAAATCTCTATCGTTTACACGGAATGTATATCTATTGTACGTTTCTTGAGCGAGAAAATAGTCGATAGATAGTCGTTTACTCGCCGTTAGTGGGACAACTGCCTTACAAACCGATGGCATAGCCACATTTATACGTGCTCAATTATTGTAGCCTAATAAATGATTTTTTTTATTTGCAGTCTTAAGTCCGGTAGTCGCCTTTTACGACACTCAATGGAAGAGAGGTGTTGGTAGTTCTTTTTGTGAGCCGCTACACAACACGGTTCTGCAGCCATAACATTATATTACACTAGCGGCCGCTCGCGGTTCCACCCGCGTGGTTCCCGTATGAATATCGGTATAAAAAGTATCCTATGTGTTAATCCAGGTTATAAACTATCTGTATGAATCCGAATTTCATCCAAATCCATTCAGTAGTTTTTACGTGGAAGAGTAACAAACACCCATCCATACTTACAAACTTTCGCGTTTATAATCGTAACTTCACTGATGTCGCATGGGCTTCAAGTCCAAGGTTCAGGTCACAAGTCGGATTTTTCGGTATCTAGCCCGGGTTTGTGATCACCGACCTGCATTGGCAAGCATGGTGATTTAACCATCAACCATCCGTGTCACGTAGCGGGGAAAGAATACTACCATCCCCTCTCTTCCCTCGGGTGTCGTAAAAGGCGAAGAACGGAATAAAGACTGCACATACATCCAACAGCCTAGAGCGGCGATGTGCTCACCACCTGTCACGCTGAGCACATGTGCAGTCGCAATTAAGTGAAAGGTGGACTATGGCAGAGGACTGCTTTTGCGGTAATAACTAAAACTTACCACTTGAGTGTCGAGAAAAAAAACAAAAAAAAGTTTCTACGACACTTGATTTTTATAGCTTATGCATACTTACCTCGAAATACGTTTTTAGTGATTATAAAATTGATAAGTAGTACCACGGGTAATGTAAAATCTCCCGTGGTCCTACCAGACAGGATAGTAGTACCTACCACGGGCAAAAAAAAATTCCCGTGGTACTACCAATAGGACCATCGGTAGTACCACGGGTAAGTACAGGACTAGAGACTGTACATACATCCAGTAGCATGCGGCGGCGATGGGTTCACCACCTGTCACGCTGAGCACATGTGCAGTCGCTATTTGGTGAAAGGTGGACTATGGCAGAGGATTAGTGGAGTTTTGCTGTCCTCAATGCCTAGTCTCTGACTAACCCTTCGGGGATAATAGTCGTGTTAATATGCATGCCTTCAATTGTAGTGATGATTTGATTTCAATGATGACCTTTGCTCCGTAGTGAGACAGTATGCTGTACTTTTTAAGGCATTATATAAGGTGACTGCTAGAAACCGCAAGAAACTTCAAGGGCTGGTCAGCCGGCCTAGCATGCGCAACACGAGGACTCTTCTCGACCCGTTTTCTCGTGTTTTATTCATTTATCTCTAATATCTATCGACACTTAAGACACATGGATGCGCTTAGAACTCAACATAATATGTCAACAATAGACTTAATAGTGGTAGTGCTAGGCCTACAGGTCAAGTGTTTTAAACAATATGACAAAAATGACAAAAAAGGAATTCGTGTTTTTTTCATTTTTAATGAAATAATTCATTTAATGAATTTTAATTGGAAAGTCTTTGAGTATCTAATTTATTTTAAAGCATACGTCAGCGTCAGCTGGGCGATAAGTACCTACGTTGACGGGTCAACAGACGGCCGGCCGGCCTGCCGTTGCCCCTGCCAGCTGCGCGATAAGTACCTTCGAAAAAACAGCACGAACTTCTTTTTTGACACTTTTGTCATGTATAAAACACTTAACCCTACCAGCCCTTACAGTTTCTTGCCGTTTCTAGCAGTCATCTTATATACTTCGTCACAACAGTTTCCTGAATTGGAAGGCTGTCCAGTCCATTTGTAAATTCTCGAGTTACGTTAAATACTCTACGTTAAATATAACGTAATAATTTTATTTCTAGATTGATGATGACTGAAGTAAACTATATTTAGACTTCGATAAATATTTTTATTGATTTCGATAAAATTTAATATTACGGACTACCTAATTGGAATGGAAATAGGCACTAAAATTTTACCTTTTACCTTTTAATTACCAATTATGTTGGACTAATGGTCCAATAAAGAAACCCAAATTTCAAAATATCTAAGCAGTGAAACTGAGAAAATAAGTAGGTACCTAAGTGTATCAGTAAATTATTAATGATTTTGCTTTACAACTCAATAATAACTTACATAATACAAACATATATAATTATAATCACGACTATTATCCCTGAAGGGTTAGTCAGAGATCATGCAATGAGGACCGCGGAAGCAGTCCTCTGCCATAGTCCACTTTTCACTAATAGCGACTGCACATATGTTCAGCGTGACAGGTGGTGAGCCCATCGCCCCTCTATGCTGTTGGATGTACTTGCAGTCTTTAGTCCTTTAGTCGCCTTTTACGACACCCAAGGGAAGGGAGTGGGGTGGTAGTATTCTTTCACCGCTACGCGACATGGTTATAATAATAACTTCAATGGATATAAACTACGATAAAGCCTGTTCACAAATGTAGGTCATGGATTCCCCTAGCAAAGCCTTAGCTAAACGTTAGGGCTGCTTTACACTTAAATGCTGTGATTTATTTTAAAAAAATTGCCTGATGTTAAGTGAAGATGGAGTCCAATGATTTAGAATACTACCACCTGTCTTTCCTTGGTGTTGTAAAAGGCGACTAACGGACTAAAGACTGTACATACATCTAACAGCATAAAGCGGCAATGGGCTCACAATCTGTCACGATGTGCAGTCGCTATTGGTGAAAAGACGACTATGGCTTTTGCGGTCCTCATTGCCTAGTCTCTGGCTAACCCTTCGGGGATAATATAGTCGCGATTATATTTTGAATATTATTATCAAATAACGGCCCGCCCCCGGCTTCGTCCGCGTAAACACCCAGGTACCTAGTGACAAAGGCAATGCTTAAAATAAACCCAGGCCCGGTGCAAAAGAAAAGTATCTCAAATTATAGGTAAAAATAAGTAATTAAATACTGCATATGAGGCATCATCGAAATCAATTGCTATATGTGTGAAATCGCTATTCAAAGTTTTCTCATTTAAAAATCGCCTTATTGCAGTGCTCTTATTGCGTATGCATGCTAAGCAAACAGGTGTTTATGAACTTGAAGTGTTTTGTCATCCTGAGTTAAACCATATGAATGACGAAAACTGTGTCCTAATTATAAAGCCGCATTCGAGACACGTAAAAAGCAAGCAAGAAAAGAGAAGGATCCATCCATCCTACTCATTACTTTTTATACCCTAGGTATACTTTTTAAACGTTTTGACTGAAGTGCTCCGTTTGTGATCACGGGCTGACTGCTGTCGCGTGTTTGTGCGGCATTCATCCATGAATACTTAAACTCATGATTATTATCCCCGAAGGGTTAGTCAGAGACTAGGCAATGAGGACTACAAAATCAGTCCACTGTCATAGTCCACATTTCACCAAATAATAATAACTGCACATGACGTGTTCAGCGTGATAGTCGGTGAACTCATCGTCCGCCGCTCTTTGCTGTTAGACGTATGCATTAAAAAGTGTTACCAAGACTAAATGTGTCCCTAATTCCACAAATAAACCAATTAATTACAAGTTTTTCTTTATTATTTATTTATTAATTTATTTATTTATTTAATACTTTATGCACAACTGTACAGAGGCGGACTTAATGCCTTAGGCATTTTCTCCCAGTCTACCATAGGGTGGTGCAGAGAAATAAGTGGTAGGGTGCACAACTAAAATGAAAATACAATTATTTTAAACGTTTTTTTTGTATTTCACAAAACCAAACCTCGCCAAATTACCCCCAACACCCACAAAACGGTATGTTACAAAACTAAACGTCGGAAAAGTCGTACAAAAAGTCGTGTGAAGACCCTCTTAACGGTTTCCATTGAAGGAAATAAGTGAGGTGCCTATTGAAAGCCGTGATGACGCGATCCTAATGGACTCTAAATAGAACGTAGGCAAACACCGGTGTAGTTACATAGCTTTTAAAGGTCAGATTTCACGTGAAGGTATATGCTGACGAATACGGAAATGAGACTTTTACTCTTAATTCGCAGAAAAGTATGCCTTTTCTCTTTCTTTCTCCTAGATTGTAGCAGTTTTAGGTACTATTTTACAAAAACGTGCTAAAATGGTTGTGTAGTATGTTGAAAATAATTGTGGAAAATATTTTCTGCATGCTATCCATTACTCAAGCTACTTTCAATTAAAAATTTCAAAATATGATTTTTTGGAAAATCTAGTTTTCGATGAAAATAAAAAAAGATTTTTTATATTTAAAGAGCTTTAGGCTTAATTTTATTGGACCTAATCGAAAAATATTCCGTTTCTGTATTTGTATTATTACTATAGTGATTAGTTTTAAATCTGCCCCTTCCAAAAAGTGTATAATACTACTTGTGTTGTACTGAATATATTATTTTTATCTATCTATCTATCTTAAAACTTGTACCCTGTTATTAATAAACGTTAATTAAAGTTACACTAAGGATTAAATTGACGCTGTCTCTATCTGTCTTCTTTTACAAAAACGAGACAGATACTTTAAACCGAGGTGTAACATTTGGCCATTTTTATTAATAAAACGGGTAGAAACAAATGCGTTGACATACCATTCTTAACAAAAACTTTTTTCGTTTTCAGATTGGAATTCTTCTTCACCAATCAACGGCACTAATGAAGCAATCCACAGACGGGATATTGAAGTAGCAGCCACTCGAACCACCTTCCTGGCGCAATAAAACAACACAGCCCTACAAATTTAAACCAAAAGTTCTGTTCAAACGAAAACAAACTGTATTACCATAGCGGAAAGAAAGAAACACCGAACCACCACGTGTTCCAATGGCTATGCTGGGAATTGGAAAATCAATCCAAGCGATATGTCAATTAGAACTGATTCCCAATTGTAAGCAAACACGCTATTCCAAGACCAAAAAGTTACACGACAAAGTCGTTTTTCAGACTTGACTCGAACAACCCGTATTATTTTCGTTTGACAACGTTGCACGTTTAATTGCGAAGGGCATAAAGGAGAATATAATCAAACCCAATGTATGGCACACTCAAGAACACGAACAAAGTAATCGTCACCCACTCAAGGGTTTCGTATGGCGACTCAAAGTCATAACTTCCACTGTTCACTGCCCATCTTTGTTGCTTTACCTTCGCATCTTCTCATACTGGTATTTTTAGTGTTGCAAACAAACGTTGTGTTCGCTTCAGTAGAACTGAATGACTCTTTAACCACAGAATTCAACTACAGCAACGTAAATTTGACGGCCAACTGGACGTTCTTTGATGACAATTCAACTCACATTAAACACCTTCATATAAAACACTCCAAATATTCGACGCCAGTTAGTATACTGCTTTCCATAGTATTTCTCATTGTGATAACTGGGACGATCATTGGGAATATATTAGTCTGCATAGCTGTTTGCTTGGTAAGAAAACTGAGAAGACCAAGTAACTATCTCATAGTATCGTTGGCAGTGAGCGATCTTTGCGTAGCCATAATTGTAATGCCAATAGCTATGGTGTACGATCTATTGGGAACGTGGCCTTTCGGACCTGTCATCTGTGATTTCTGGGTGTCAAGCGATGTGCTTTCTTGCGCTGCGAGTATTCTAAACCTCTGCATGATTTCTGTTGACCGCTACTACGCCATAACCAAACCCTTGGAGTATGGTGTAAAAAGAACGCCAAGAAGAATGTTCCTTTGCGTCTTCATAGTATGGATGACCGCTGCTTTCATTTCTCTTCCGCCGGTCCTAATATTGGGTAATGAGAAGACTGAGACATCATGTTCTGTGTCCCAAAACAAGGTGTACCAAATATATGCGACACTTGGCTCGTTTTACATACCGCTGACGGTGATGGTGGTGGTGTATTACAAGATATTTAGCGCGGCAAGAAAAATTGTGAAGGATGAGAGACGTGCTCAATCTCACTTGGAGACGCACTGCTATCTTGAAATTAACGTCAAAAACGGTGGAGCTGCGGAGGCGAGACTGCTGGGCTCCCAACCTGCACAGCCTCCCCCCAGAGGATCGACTGCTAGTACCAATACTACTGTAAGTAGTTATATTTTAATTACATACAATTTTTTGAAATTGTAGAGAAGGTCCAGTACAATTTGGGTTTATATGCATAATAAGTAAGGTCTTCAAGTTGTCAATGCACAAGTTGTACCCATGGTGTACCTACGTCTATAATCTGTGACAATTTATATTATATCTTTCAATATAATATAAAACCAAACCTTTCATGATGTAACGTTAGAACATAAACTCTAAAATGTCAAACAAAAATTTCTGACAAAAGACAGATAGCTTATATTATAAGAAAGTGGTCCAAACTATGTTCATTTTATTTCAGATTAGTGTAGAAAAACCCGAAAGCACAATTGGGAGGTGCTTCAGCGGCCAGCGCAAATCCAACGAGTCACAATGTCCAATGTTATCACAGAAGACACCCACCAAACCCATCCATACGATAAACCGTTCCACTTCCCAAGTGGGCCACACCCCAGACAATAATAAACTGCTCCAAATCAAAAACAGACGGAGGCAGTCCTCAGAAAGCAGTAACAAGCTTACAGCTAACAGAATCCGCTCGTCGCTCTCAAATTTTGCTCAAAAAAGTCACATTGCCAAAGACTTGCTTCATTCATCACATTCTCCGCATCAGAAGAAGCTACGCTTCCAGCTAGCAAAGGAGCGGAAAGCTTCAACGACGTTAGGTATCATTATGTCAGCATTCGTCGTGTGCTGGCTGCCTTTCTTCGTGCTCGCCTTAGTGAGGCCTTTTGTTGAAGAAGGCACAATACCGGACGCCGTCAGTGCCCTATTCCTCTGGTTAGGTTATGTCAACAGTTTGCTTAACCCCATAATATACGCTACCCTAAACAGGGACTTCAGGAAACCTTTCCAAGAGATCCTTTTCTTCAGATGTTCCAACCTTAACCTTATGATGCGTGAGGAGTTCTACCATACCCAGTACGGTGACCCTGAACAGCATTACTGTGGAAATAATACAACTAAAGTGCACAATTACGATGAAGGTGTTGAAATCGTGTCAGCCGTCGATAGGGATGAGACCAGGGCATCAGAAAGTTTTCTATGATTGTCAATGCTTGAGGTCGAGATACAAGACCGAGATTCTGTGATCTAATTAAGACTTTAATATACATAAACCAAGGTCTAACTGTGTTGATTTTCTTACGTTGTTCAATTGTTTATAATCAATATAACTTTTATAAATGTAAGCTGTTTCAAACCAACTAGTCGTTACTATTTGTAAACTTTTATTCCTCAGAGGTTTAGTCGCATTGTTTTAACGAAATAGTTAAGGAGAATGTGTCTGTGGCACTCAATGTAGAACAAAATAATTAGATTCTAAGGTGAATGCATTGAAATTGCCGAGAAGTGTTTTTTGGAATGACCAAAGAGAAGTATAACTTTATTGAACACTTTAATTCATAGGCTGTTGTGAATTTAGAAACTATAGTATTATAATTATCGTATTATGTCGTTACGTAAAAAAATGTAAATTTGTGACATTACAGATATAAAAGTCAGAAGTATTTTTAATCCATGTGATAGTAGCTGTAGTTCTAATTTTATGTTTTCTTTCCATCACTTGTTTAATTTCACATAATTTAGTTACGGCATTATTAATAAATAATAATTGTAAATTGTATAAATTTGTATATTTATTGAAATTGTATATATTTAATTATTTATTAGAGCTGTTACTATCGGAACTCAATTCAGTCAGTTCAAGTTTGACTAGTCAAAGCTATAAAAGTTTAGCGCTCGCATCAACAACTGCTTCCGAAGCCTGCTGCTCTACTTTGCTTTACCCACGTGTCATGGCAACAAATCAAACCGAAACTTAACTTATCTAAAACGATGCTTTCGAAGAGCCATGACTTCAGGAACCAAAATGCGCCAATTTCCATACGATTTTAACATTTTGCCTAGTCAAATCACGTTTTGACTAAAAATGAGTTTTGGAGGTAACACAGCCATAAAAAACTTAGATAACACCTTCATTACTAGGGGTACTTGCAATAGAATAATTATTTTACCATTGGCACTGCCAGATAACGTAATCATAAGAATAAATAATGCAAATAATAATAAATCGTAGGCACGTCAACATAGGGTAGGTATTCGTTGCATTATTGTCAAAATGATCCACTTATAAAATTACATGTTAGATTCTTCAAAATCCAAGTTTTATATCATCTTCAATGACATCGCACATCAGTTTTGCATATCGCCTTTTTATTGTTTCTATTAATTTAAGTGACTATGCACCCTGTTGTATGAAATACATTGAGCTTTAGCAAAGCTAGAAGGCCAAAGTCGTAATATCGGTACACTTACTTATTTTAAAATTAGCTCAATTGAAATGGCAAGAATTCTTCACGTTTTTAAGAAAAAAGATACTTTTAAAAATACTAAGAAATAGTAATAAAAATTGGTCCAGTTCTGAAGGAGGAAACAGGGGACTACGAAACGACGTTTTTCTGTGTTTTGAATGAGAATTTTGCATGCCACTTCGACGTAGTGTTTCCTCTTAAGCCTTCGATCAACAATACCAACTAGATAACGCGTCACGTACGAAATCAAAGCTAAATTCTGTCCACGTGATTATACTTATACAGCCATATTTCTTTACTAACTAACTGAGACCAAAGTTATAAAACAGTTTTAGTTCAACCTAGTTACAACCATGGCTCCCAGTAATAAAGTTACAAATCTTCTAAGCACAAAGCTTCTAGCACCCACTGTTCGTTACACAAAAGGTTATGGCGCGTCTATATTGGTCAACGTTGGCCAAACATAGTTTGTAGCGTGGGTTAAATTCGGTAATTATGTATAATTTAATATTATTAATTGTTAGTTTAATTAAAGCTTAAAATATAATTTATTCTACATGTACTTACGAAAAGTACTCTAACTAAACTCCGGCCGTTAAATTGCTTTTTCGGGAATTATTTTTGCAACATTGTGGCATTGTGAACGTGTTTACATTGGCCGTGTTTCAAGCAAACTAAACAAAATAAGAGCTCACTTCTCAAGTGCGCTGTTATTTATCGAGACATATTTTTAGCGCCGAACTGACATTTAGTTGGAATTGTTAATCGAAGGATTAAGCCAATACCTATCAACTGTAGCAATGACTATTATTATTATTATTATTATGACTTGATTTTAATGACGGAGGCCTAAGACAGTATACAGGTACTTTTTTATTTTAGTCATAGAATACATGATAGTACAAGTACAGAAGATTCACTCCTCTAAGTCATTATAAATAGCGACTCATGCTAAGACACAATAAAGTGCAATTCAGGTCGCACACCGCTCCCATACCTACAGTTAATTTCGGTGTTCGCGGGCCTCCGTCCGGTCGGCTACTTGTAGCTTCATACCTAAAGCGCGGAGTGCGCCAGCCGGCCTAGCATGCGCAAGACGAGAACACTCTTCTCGACCCGTTTTCTCGTGTTTTATTCATTTATCTCTAATGTCTATCGACACGGGTTGTTGTACATTCGCCACAAAGTTAGTTTGCCACAGAAAAAAGTATGTGTAAATTCGTCACACTCTTATTGTGCGACACAGAGAGCAGAAAAATCAAACAATAAGTGTAGTAAAAACATCAATAATTTTAGAATACAATAACTACCTTTTATTTCGAGCGCTCATAACGAACTTTCGTTGCTACCGGTACCTTATGCAAAAATGATGTACTATAAAGACCTGTGGCGAATTTACTTTCAATGTATGAAGGGGTTGTTGTACATTGGCCACAAAGTTAGTTTGCGCTTAGAACTCTACATAATATGTCAAAAAAAGACTTAATAGTAGTTTTTGCATAAACTGTGGTATTTTAGTCTACAAACCTTAACATGACAACTTAATATGATTTGTCGTCTCTCGTCCGCGACATATCTCGTGTTGCGTATGCTAGTCCTCCTTTAGAAACGACTTTACCCACCAATCGTAGCCATGACTATATTTTAATTATGGAGGCCTCTTGCCCAGTAGTGGGACAGTAAGTATAGAGGCTATACTTCACTTTTTTATTTTTCTACGACAAAATTTTTATTGTTTAAGCTATTTTATATGAACATCTAGAAGTTCCTGCCAACCGGTATTTTATACGACCAACAATTTCTTTCTATAGCTCGATGTAAATTATATACGAGGGTAAGTTACTGATAAATGTTGTACCTTTGAGCTGGTTTGCTCAAATTGCAATGTAGTTTTAACGAAAATTTGTTACAATATAAAATGTATAAAGAATTGGTAATTTTTACTTAAATTCCTTTTTTACCAAGCTTTTTAGCTGTTTTTAATTTAATATAATTTTTTTGGTGCTTGTAGCAATATTTATGGTATTTTTTTTAACTAGAAGTAGTTTAAACTAATATTGCAATTTTTGTAAACCAATAGGTGTGTACAAAGGGATTACTGTAAAATTGTAAATTAAATAAATAATAGTAAGTATTAAGAAAAAAACTTATGTCAGTGTTGTAAATATTGTTATGGATGCCCTAGGGACATAATAAATAATAATTAAGGTATTAGGTATTAATAGTAGGTGAACATTGCCGACACCGTGTGGGGAAACTACGCTTGGAATAAAAAAAACTAATTTGATGTTTTATTGAAGTACTAAAAAAATATAATTAAAAATAATTATATCTTTTTTTAGTACTACACCAACGAAATTTGGTGTAGTTTCTTTCCATTGTAGTTAAATGTGGTTGTGTGGATATTACTTTTCTCTAAACACTGTTTTAACTGCGACACTTCTTGTACAGAGGACAGCTCGTTAGGTGTAACATTCATTAAAATAACCATCGTACTTGATGGTTGTATTTGAGTTTAAAATTTCATATTTTAAGTGGCTGGATTTTCAAACGGCCAGTTGTACAGACACTTATGTGTTAATATTTCGTAATAAGTAAAATTTGGAAAATTCGGTTTAAAAAAAATCACATATTTTAGTAAGTAGGTTTAAAATTGTTCAACTTAGATAAGTCACGGCCATGTTTGAATTGCGTTGGTAAATTATTACCCAGTTAATGTTACACCTAAACGCTGTATCTTCTAACTTCCAGTGTTATCAAAAATCTATGAATAATGTACTTGTTTCATACAACAACAGAATGGAACAACTCCTGCTACTCTTTACAGATTTGGACTCTCAGTAAAACGGTTGTTTTAAGTTTTGTAAAGATTTGTCAATACCATATAAATTTATTTATTTATTGAAATTTGTTTTATGTACAATTGACAATGTTGGAACTAATAGATTTACCTAAATGTTGGTAACATTCTGGTTGTCTTCGTTTTACTGAAAGTGAATACTAGAAAGATTTTTTTTGTAACGCAATTCCAATAGCATGTAGACTTCCAACAATTCAGTTCCATCCTAGTCAATACGTAAAATGCCGTTTTTTTCTAAGATTGTCCTTTTCCGATGCTATTCTAAATACTTTTATAATGTATATTATTATCTTTATTTATTAAATAATATTTTAAAATAGTTGTAAGAGTTGAATAATTTATTTGTACCTATAATAAACAAATATGTATAACCGATATAATTTTAAGGAGCTCTTCAACTACAAAATTGTTTGTTTAAACAAAACTTAAGATAGATGACTTTTCACAGTAATTTTATTTTACAAAGCTTTTTAGCAATAGTTAATTTAATGCAATGTAAATTGATGATTTTTTTGTAAACATTCAAATAGTAATAAGAGTAATTTAAAATATAATTCTACTAGACATCTTGACGATATTTTATGCATTACGAATCCCAAAAAAATACCTACCTATGCGAAGATTTCCTTATTTTGAATGATTTTTTGAAATATTTAAGTACATAGATTCGATAACGATATCTTCTTTGGACTTTGACTTTAAATCAGATATAGATTTGAAACTGTGAAAAGTCGTTTACGCATACTACATTTCTATAACAGTGCTACTATCTGATGTCAAACAAAACTGATATAAATGGCCACAGTCATATCTCTATACTTTACAAATCACCTTTTCCGTAAGACCTTAATCAACTATAAAAAAACATAAAACAGAAAACTATATAAGTTCAATTTTGTTATAAAGACAGTTGTGGAAACATTAAAATCGGTTTTGAAAAATATACAACGCGTACACAAATAAAATATCCCGTTGTATTAATCTTTCATTTAAGGCTCACGCTTTTGGCAAAGGAAGTATAACTTTTTAACTGGCACCTGAGAAAGTCTAGAAAAGGGCCTAAATAAATTACTTAATACAATTACTAACCATTTTGAAAAATATAGCAATACTTACAGCAGTTTGATACGTTAATTGCATTAGCTTTATAATTAGGTATTTGCTATTTTGTATTATCTCAGAAGGCCTAAGAATCTTAGACTGCTTTGATTGTGACCACTCGTTTCTCTAATCTATTTTTTAACCGGTTCACTGTCCCGCAGACTACATAATTATGGGCCTTAAAATTTTATTGATTAACCAATATCTAACCTATTTTTATTTTTTTGGACAGTAAACCTGTTAATAATAATTACCAGTCACTAGAGATATGATTGTTGCTTAATTATTATGTTAATGTGTCAAATACTTATGTACAGTATTCTCGGCAGGAGATAGATTGGTTATAGAAACAACCGATATAGGTATTTTAACGGGATTCACCAGCTTTTGCTGATTTTCGTTTGTGAGTTGAATTTCAGGGCACGCTGTATACAACAACAAAACAAAAACTTCTGTGAAATAAGGGTAGCGAACAAATCTGAATTTCTTTTTGGCATTGTAATTTTCTTGTGTAGAGTCCTAAAAGCGACGAAATAAAAATTAGATTTCAAAATAATATTTTTGCGTTTAATTGTTGCTCGAACGTCAAACTATACAGGTGATACAGGTAAGACCACCTTTGAACAACCTGCTTAATTGTGCTATTTAAAACAATACAATATCTTCCAATCTGAAGCAAATGAGGCATGAAGAGGCACTTTGTAGGCCGGCAGGGTGAGGGTGACTGATGCTACGTCTCTACGCCTCACCAGCCAGCCTAGCAAGTGCAACACAAGAAAATTTCTCGACCCGTTTTCTCGCGTTATGTCTATACACGATATGTCAAAATAGACATAGTCATTGTCTGTAGTATTTTCGTCTACAAACCCTAACGTGCAACACATTTTTATCGAGTTTTACAACTGTTACCCAGATAGTTAGTCGTTCCCGCCATCGAAGGAAGAGAGAATATAGTCCGCGACATAATCTCGTGTTGCGCATGCTAGGCCTACAGTTATCCTCGCGCCGAGACTCCATGGAGTCCACTTGACATCCGGTGGAATAGAGTAATTTGCCGGGTACTTAAAGGCACGATTTTTCAATTCCAGATAAAAGTTATTCCTTTGTTATACTATTGGACAACCATTTTGAAATGTATTGTCAAGTCACGTCTTTCTTTTTTGACAAGAGACATTTTTTTTATCACATCATAAGCAGAATACTTGAGACTGGCGAAATCTATCAAGAAAATGCCATTGCATATAGAAGAAGTATTTTATCAGGTGGATAAGTTTTATCTAGGGATTGAAAAATATACCCTTAATATAATAAAAAAAGAAGAGAAAGGATGAAAAAACATTATTTATAATGGTCAACACACACAAAAACATCATTTATAATGGTCAACACACACAAAAACATCATTTATAATGGTCAACACACACAAAAACATCATTTATAATGGTCAACACACACAAAAACATCATTTATAATGGTCAACACACACAAAAACATCATTTATAATGGTCAACACACACAAAAACATCATTTATAATGGTCAACACACACAAAAACATCATTTATAATGGTCAACACACACAAAAACATCATTTATAATGGCAAACACACACAAAAAGATCTCGTTGGCGCAGCAACTAAGGCGTTACTTTTGCGATATTCGACAAACGTCCCATGACTGGGCCTTCCTTCCTTCCTACTGGACAACATTACGAGGGTACATTGGGCAATAGCCCATAACCCACGTTGGCCTATTGCGGATTGATGGGTGAAATACGAAAGTTATAGCCAAAGGATGGAAAAGAAAATTATTTAATAAAGTAAGTATATTAAAAATAAATTACATACATATACATATAATCAAGACTGTTATCCCCGAAGGGTTAGTCAGGGACTAGGCAATGAGGACAACAAAAGCAGTCCTCTACCAAAGTCTTGTTTTCACCAAATAGCGACTACACCTGTGCTCAGTGTGACAGGTGGTCAGCCCAACGCCGCGCTATGCTGTTGGAAGTATGTGCATTCTTTAGTCTGTTAGTCGCCTTTACGACACCCAAGGGAAGAGAGGGGTTGGTAGTATTCTTTCACCGCTAAAACAACCAAGGGAAGAGATAGTATTCTTTCACCGCTACGCGAGACTGTTACATTGATTTAATTAAAGAAATTACATTGGTTTAAATAAAGCTAAGTACAATGCCCATGGTCGATGTTAGATCCAAAAGTGACAAAACTGGCTGTGACTCCGTCGGGTGCCACACGTGGCGCTGACTCGGCACCATGAAGTGCCTTTGCACACGGCCATAGAATACCTACATAATAGTACAAGTACAGAAGATTCCCTCCGCTAAGTCATTTAAATAAATAGCGACTCTTGCTTAGACACAATAAAGAGCAATTCAGGTAGCACACCGCTACCTACAGTTAAATTCACCTAGAAGTTGCCTCTCTTTCTATCGCGTACTATCGCGTAGCTCTTATCTCTTCTAACAACTGCAAGGTGTTCGCGGGCGTCCGTCCGGTCAGCTACTTGTAGCTTCATGCCTAAAGCGCGGAGTGCGCCAGGCCTGACACTGCGTCGTATCGTAAGCGTATCGTAATACGCTCGTAGGACGAGAGCAATTACGAGCACGTACATTTTCAAACAAGTACGCACACGAAGACGTGTCTCCTACGATTCACTGCAGCAACGTTTCGTGTGCGAAGGCACTAAGGATTGCTAACACAACTTGATGGGCCTAGTATTTACATTCGGAAGCATGATGGAACTACAGTTTTGTTTTATTTGGACCCGCCAGTGCGAGAGTTGCTTAACCCCACGTCTGTCTCTTAGACTTTTATAGGTTGCTAACAATTGTTTTTTTTTATTGTGTCTGATAACCCCTCAAACGGCTACCGGGTAATTAATTACCCAAATTAATTAATTACGGAAGCTGATCTCATATCTTGGACGATTTTTCTCTATCTTTGACGATCTATTTTTGACGACCGGGTGGTCGAGTGGTCAGCGACCTTGACTACGCAACCCACGTTCTCGGGTTCGAATCCCGGTAAGGGCTAATGTTTGTGTGGTGAACACTAGCATTTGTGACCGATTCATGGATGTTTATTAGTATTTATTTATGTATGTTTATCAGTTATTCAGTCACCATAGTTCGGGCTATGCTCAGTTTGGGGCTGAATGATTGGTGTGACTGCATTGATTTGATTGATTGATCTTGACCGACATCCTACTAATATTATAAACGCGAAAATTAATTAAATTAAACGTAATTATGGATGGATGTTTGTTACTCTTTCACGTAAAAACTACTGAATGGATTTGGATAAAATTCGGCATACAGATATTTTATAACCTGGATTAACACATAGGATACTTTTATCCCGATATTCCCACGGGAATGTAAACCAAGCGGGTAAAACCGCGAGCGGCCGCTGGTGTCTTATAATTGAAAGAACAACACTTAATCCGCATAATTCTGTTATATTTGTACGATGGGCTGCTTATTCCATTATTACCTACATTTCACTCAAAAACCAATATAAATTATGTTAAATAAATCAAAAGGAAGAAAACTCGATTCATTACTATGTCTTATTTGTGTTGGTGTTAGGTCTTACTTTGATTGTTCTTGCTTGGCAATCTTCCTCAAACATTTTTTTTGGCTGAACAGTGAAATAATGATTATGTGTTTACCTGTTGATATATTGGTATTTAGGAACTCGCCGTCTCGTCTCGTCTTAAGATTAGTATCTATAGGTAGGTACAATTGGCTACTTGATAGTTTTCGAAAAAGTATTTAAAAAGTTACAAACGCTTATTTTATACCCCGTACAATATTTTCTTTCTCGAAAAACCTTTATTTAACAGAAAAAAACATATTTTTCTTTGATGATTTCAAACTTCGTGCGAAAACGGTTGGTCACGTGACATTTTGCTCGGTGACGTCACATTTCAATAAATATAGAAACTTAACTTGAAACCTGACAGATAGTTTCTGTATACTTTGATGTGAAATGTGACGTCACAATCCCTCACATGAAGCTCAATCATGGCCGCCCGTGTTTCGGGTCTTGTAATCCACAGATAAAAAAACGCAAATTTATTTTGTAAAAATAAAATATTTACAATTTATCTTAATAAAAAAAACTATTGGATAATTATCGTTTAATCATAACCTACCATTTCCGACATATTTCATATTTTATTGTTACAACTGTCAAATAGCCAATTTAAAAATAAGTGCAGTTAATAAATCTCTCTCTTAGAACTCGGCGCCACAAAACTTATTACTTTTTTTTATTGTGACACGTCATAGTGACTACATCCTGCCTGATAGTAAGCAGCCGATGCAGTCCAAAATAATGAGAGCGCTCATCACCGTGGAACAAGCACGGTAACAAGCGCACCCATTCATGACGGCCTGCTTATGTGCCGTTTCACGGTTTCACGCCCCGCACCACTCAGTCTTGGAATTTAAATGTCAAAAATAATGACAGCAGGTGCGCCATAATTTTTTTGAAATTGCGGATGACGTAACAAATATTACTCTAAAATAAAACCATATTTTGTCGTTCTGTAAACAACAATATACTAACTGATATATTCCCATCCATCAGGTATCTAAATAAATAAATAAATAAATCTTTCCTACAATCACACCAATTATCTAGCCCAAGAGAAGCTTCGAAGAAACTCGTTAAATGGTTACTAGACAACGGATAAACATACTTAAAATACTTAAATACATACTTATTATACATAGAAAACACCCAGACCCGAGACAATTTAGAAAACAATAATTTCTAAGTTGACCCGACCGGGGTTCGAACCCGGGACCTCAGAGATGGCGACACCATGAAAACCGGTGTACAAACCACTCGACCAAGGAGGTCGTCAAATAAAGTGATGATTGCAACCAATGACCTTTTATATTATATGTGATTGCAACAGTTTATTTGGCTTATACTTTTGATCTAAAAATCACTCTGAAATCAGTCGGAAACATGCTAACGGACTTTACACGCTTTGTCTAGTAGTAATAACGATGTATTTCTTACAACTTATTATCAAAATACGATTATTATAGTCTCAACAAACATTTTCGAATATGAAACAGTACTTACATTAGATAAAGCTAATAAAAACAGCATACGTAGCGACCCCTCAGGACGACTTCGTCATTTTCTTAAACTTGACACTTTCCTAACTTGTCTCATTTTTAACTCGGCTCTTTCTTTGTTGGTCTCTTTTGCAAAGTTGACACTTTTCCAACTCGTCTCCCCTCCGGACGACTTTGTCATTTTCTTAAACTTGACACTTTCCTAACTGGTCTTATTTTTAACTCGGCTCTTTCTTAGTTGGTCTCTTTCTTAACTTGACACTTTTCTAAATCATATTTTTTTCAAGATTAACTAGACTGGATGCGTACAGCCCAGTTCATAAATATGTGTACACTTTAGTACCTTGTCACTTTAATCGCTTTGACAATTCGTGTATGGCAGTTTAAACAGGCATTAAATAGACAAGCCAAGGTACTAAAATGTATACATATTTATAAACTCGACTGTACCTACAATAATAAAGGAGTTTACATACATCTTAAAGCGTTCCGACGTAAGGGCCAATGGGTTACCACAGCGTTGTTTCTTATGAAAACTTAAAGCAGCTGTTAATCTAAAATTATTCATTTTTAGGAAAAGTTCTTGGACAAAAGTTATTTAATATCATGTATACTTTACCCTTCTTTCGGCTTAGTACCCCCTTTCCGACTGCCGTTGTGTATAAATTTAGTCACGCACGTCATTAATGAGGGAACACAAAGTGGCAATGCTGCAATGCAAAAAACCTGGCACCTACTGGCTACCCCTCCCCTGTTCCGAAGAATAAACGAAACTTGGGAGCCTTATTATCATACTTGACAAAGAAAAAGAAAAAGCCGTTTTAAAAATAAAACGAATTACGAAAGTGTCAACTTTGCAAAAGAGACCAACTAAGAAAGAGCCGAGTTAAAAATGAGACGAGTTATGAAAGTGTCAACTTTGCAAAAGAGACCAACTAAGAAAGAGCCGAGTTAAAAATGAGACGAGTTATGAAAGTGTCAACTTTGCAAAAGAGACCAACTAAGAAAGAGCCGAGTTAAAAATGAGACAAGTTAGGAAAGTGTCAAGTTTAAGAAAATGACGATTTCGTCCTGAGGGGTAGCGACTAATTCACGCCGACACAGAAATTGGCGCAACTGTCAACGTCGAAAATGACAGAATCGAGCACATACTATGCGATATTTTGCGATCACGATACATAAAATGTACCACAGAACCGAAATAATCGACCTTGTTCATACTAAAGCAGTCTGTAAGTCTATGAAAACACGGTACAAAGTCAAGTGGGAGAGCGCGGTCTCATGCGACCGCTTGGGGTTTGACGGAAAGGCGCGCTCTGTCGGTGCGGTCTCATGCGACCACTTGGGCACAGTATGTACAGTAAATATGAGCTAAAGCAGTAAGGAAGCTACGTACAAACGCTCGAAATGACGCACGCCCACAGACGCACGTCTTTACAGGGCCCCTAAGCGGACATCGCAGTGCTCTCAGTAGCGCGTATCGCGTCGAGAACGAGTGTTCACTGTTGTGTTTTGTGTGCGCTGTGCGCGCGATTTTTAAAAATGCCACGAGTGTGTGTATTGCGTAGTATTCGGCTACTTGAACTCGGCTTCTTCAAAACCGGAGCTTTCGTTTTTTAAACTTCCTGCTGATGTTGAAAGGTAATAATGATTTATTATTACTAAATAAAAAGCTTTTTCTTTTAAATAAATCGTTTGGTTGTTTAGGATTTTTTGAGCGTGCGTTATTTTAATGGTGAAAAGTAATAAGAATTGATACTACGAAACTTAATCTTTAATGAACTTTGCTTTAAAAATCGATATCTGAGGATCTGTGTAGTTTCTGACAATGAACCCGTAATTAGAATGAGAAAAAGTAGCCGCCAAATTGAACTTTTTAGTTATTTAACCGATTGCTTTGAAAATCGATATCTGGGGATCTGTGTGGTTTCTGACAACGACTCCGTTATTAGTATAAGACAGAATAGCCTCCATCTTGAACTTTTTATTCGACCGATTGCTTTAAAAATCGATATCAGGGGATCTGTGGGGTTTCCGACAATAAATCCGATAGTAGAATGAGGAAATTAGCCGTCATATTTAACTTATTAGTTTTTAATTTAAAAAAAAATTAAAGTGACAACCCTTATGCCTTGCTAGTTATATCAAAAAAAGCGCTAACTAGCTGAGATACAGCGCTAACTAAACAAAAACTTTTTCAGTTTTACTAAAATAAGAGGACAACCCTAACGCTCAATTGGTGCGTAGGTATATAAAACAAGAAAAGGGCCGAGCTTCCGTACTGCTTTAGCTTATATTTATACTGTGACTTGGGTTTCTAGAGAAGATGGCAGTTGTTAAACCCTCCATCCCTCATTGAGCCAGCGTGGTGGGAAATGGCCCAACCTCCCACTGTGATGTTGTCTGCATATGGGAAGGTTTGTGCTCAGAAGTGGGACGTTAGGTAGATGTGTTGTGATGTGATATGATGATGATAGCTGTAGGCATGAATGCATATGTTACCGGCAATCTGTATAATCCGGTATTCTGTACAATACCTAGGCAATGTATAAAATACCTAAAACGTCAACCTTTTTTATAAAGATTATTTTTTAAGGAGCATCCTAATTGTTAATTTTATTAGAGTTGTTTTTAACTTATCATTTTGTCATTTTATAGGTAGGCTGATTAACATTGATAAATATAGACAAAAATCTAATTATTTTACACTTTGCCGGTGGACCAGCAGGTACTCTATACAATCCCTAGGAATTTTATACATTACCTAGGTAAAGTATGTAATGGATAATAATTTGTTTAATATTTCATACATTGCCTGGACGCCCCCGGTAACCTATACATTGCCTAGGTATTGTATAAATACCTGAACTATACAGATTGCCGGTAACACATATACGTTATTAGTAATAGCTGTTGTTCTGGTGCCAAATTGCGTGCACAATAACATTTAGCCGACGTATACCGCCATACTTTTGGCTGCTGTCAACCTGTCATTCAATGTCAATGACCGGGGACGTAATGAATGTTCTAGGAAATGGATGACAAACCAATATATTCGCTTGTGTGAAAAGTTACAGCATAAGTTATTGGTTAGCGATTCAAAAACATACATATAATTACTCAGACTCACACATTCTTTGATTATATAATGTACTAGCGGCCGCTCGCGGTTTCACCCGCATGGTTCCCGTTCCCGTGGGAATATCGAGATAAAAAGTATCCTATGTGTTAATCCAGGTTATAAACTATCTGAATGACGAATTTCATCCAAATCCATTCAGTAGTTTTTACGTGAAAGAGTAACAAACATCCATCCATACTTACAAATTTTCGCGTTTATAATATTAGAGTAATATTAGAGTGATGTAGTCAAAGCACACATTATGCCAAAAGGGTTAGTCAGAGACAAGGTGATGAGGACCACAAAAGCAGTGCATTGTCACAGTCCATTTCACTAAATTAAAACTGCACATGTGCTCAGCGCAGTGGTGAGCCCATCGCCGCTTTATGCTGTAGGATGTATAAGTAGACTGCGGTCCTTTAGTGCCTTCGCACACGGCGTCGTATCGTAATACGAGCGCGTACATTTTCATACAAGTCCCGCACACGAAGCGCTGCAGCATAGGGAGGGATGCGCGATCCGGGTCGTCGATCCGATTTTTCGGATCGTAATGGATCGTAACGCGACGATCCGATCCGCGGATCGGATCGCATGCCGTCGATCCGATCTTCAGGAAATCGATCCGGATCGTATGCAAATAAGTAAGAAACAATTAATTTTAGATCTTTATTAGGTAAACCCATAAACCATGTCAAGAAGTATGCATGTTGCTGGATATACACATTTTATGCTTCTAAACGTAGGTTTAGAAGCATAAAATGTGTCCTCAACATTCATTTATAGTATTTTAAAAGCTATAATATCAATCTTCCCGCAAGGGTTGCCGCTAAAATCAAAATGTAAACAAAGTTAGAACACGTTCGTAACAAATAAACCTAAGTAGGTACCCATTTTTTCTTAAACATACCGCGTTTTAATGCATACGATCCAAGCGATCCAATCTTTCAAGTTTTGTATCGATCCGGCAAAAAATCGTATGCCTGCCGATCCGATCAAAGGATCGGATCGGATCGGCGCATACCTACTGCAGCAGCGAATCGTAGGAGACACCGCTACGCTTACGATACGATACGACGCCGTGTGCGAAGGCACTTAGTCGCCCTTTACTAAACGAGGTGGGTTGGTAGTATTCTTTTAATAATGAGGAGCCACCGCACAGTGGCGTTTTAAAATAAATTCGGCAATATTAAGTCAATTAGTTATGAACATAGGTTATAAACAAGTTAAATATAAGTTAAATAAAATAAAATGAAATGAAATGAAATGTATTTATTAGAACACACACAGTAACATAATTACAATTGTCATATATTAGACAAAAAGTTCGAAAAAAAAAATAAAAATGTGTCCTAAAGGGACTCTCCTAAAGTTAAGCACTATAAAATACATACATACATTATAATCACGACTATTATCCCCGAAGGGTTAGAGATACTAGGCAATGAGGATAGCAAAAGCAGTCCTCTACCATAATAGTCCACGGCACACCAAATAGCGACTGCGCATGTGCTCAGCGTGACAGGTGGTGAGCCCATCACCACTCTATGCACAGAACGGAAGAATTCTTCTCTTCTGTGGTTCCAGGTGTGTTCATGAACGTAAGTACATGATTGTTGGCGAATAAAACAACAGTGTAACATCACTTTCCAAATTCTCTCACTACATTACAATATTTAAATTAAAAAAACAGGAATATAATATACTTGTATCAAAATGGTCACCGCTCAGCATATGTCCTGGTGTTACCCACGACGCTGGTCTTCCGCGGATGCGGAATAAAAGATAAAAATAAAAAGAAATACATATAAAGGCGCTACATCACAGTGTTTACTTCAAATAAATACAGCTTTTTTAAACAATTTTGCGAATAATAATTACCAATAAGATTCAATTACGTTAACAAAATTTTGTTTACCTACCAAATAAGAATAAAAATGAATTAAAATAATTACCTAATAATATTAATTACATAAAAAAACCTATACTATTATCCTTCTTACTTGACACAGGCTAAATGTGCTAACCGCACTAAGCTATTATTTATGAAGAAAATATCGAAGTATTATAATCGAAGTTTCAACTTCGATACTCTATTGTTCAAAAGCGCTCTAAGGCTGCAATCGAGATAAAGGTCACGGTATTTACCGACCCATTGGAGACTCCACAACAAAGTTCAAAACAGTATCATATTTGATATCGCTCATTAACCTTTACTTTTGTGTGACGCTACCACACAGTGGGCGGACGACTAAGTTTACAAATTATTGTTAACCCAATTGAATAGTTAGTAGGTATTCTGTTCAATTTTAAAATAATGGGAAAGAAAGATCAGATTTATTTATTTTATTCAACAAATATTGACAGCGTTACAGTATACACTAATGCACTGAACAATATGTAACATACACCAATAAACAATAAAAAAAAACTTATAACAAAGGACAGACCATTCAACCATCTCGCTCACAGAACTCCAAGCAATCCTTAAGAGGCCTATTACATCTCGACTGTGATTTTTGCGTAAAATGGCCAATTTTGGCGTTATGGATCTCAGAAACAAAAATACATTAACAATTATGACTCATTGAATAGTGTAGAATAGCTATTGGAATAGTGCGTAGAGGCCTCGCTTTTTGTAAATTTTGCTTAACTTATTAATTAAACCCAAAATTGCAGAGAAAGATTTGTATAAAGTGCGCGAAGGCACTATTTTGAGCTCATCGATTGAACTACTGTTCTAAACAAGTGAAATAAAAAAATTATAATGTTATCTCTTATATAGTCGAATAGTGCGTAGTGGCCTCTGAATTTTTAGATATCATTGATTTTATATAGGAAAAAAGTCTTATTCTAAACCAAAAATCTTCGAAAATTGCTCTAAGTTAACTGTGAATTTCTCCTATCTGCGATAATATTATTGAGCAAAATTTATACCAGAATAATTGTTTCTTCATGAGGAATAAAGATTTTATAATGAATTTATTATCCTATTTCGATAAAAAGGATAAATATAACTGCAAAATTACTACAAAATGCGATGCGCCGGCCGTCCGAATTCAACTCGTGCTCACGGAATGGAGATTTGTAATATTAAAGACAAATTTATTATCCTATTTCGATAAAAACGATAAATACAACTGCAAAATTACTACAAAATGCAAAAATGGGCATTTTACGCAAAAATCACATTCGAGATATAATAGGCCTCTTAAGTACATCCGTCAATCTTCCGGCAAACACATCACACTGTGGTGCCACTGCCAGAAGCGCATTCAGATGCACCATTGCACGAACCAGTGGCGAGTTACGATGCTCCACGGTACGCGCGTTGTCGATTGCCAACAAACGGTGATGACGGGCTCTAAAATACCTGCCTGGAGCAAACAACTTGCAAGACCTTTGCACCAATAAACAAAAATTTTAACAAAAAAAAAACCGACTCCAAAAAATTTTACTGAAATAAATGCACTAAAACGTAAAAAATAATTGCGTAGTTTAGTTTGTTCAATTTACTTGCAATATTAACCTTTATTTTACTCAATCTTATATCCTTAAAAAATATTTTTGGAGTCGGTGCCAGCCAAGGTAAACATAAACATTAAATACTATATTATTTATTATATTAGCCCATATTGACCTATTGCTGGGCAAAGGCCTCCCCCCCCCCCCCCCTTCCAGTATTCGCGGTCTTTTGCGTGTGTTGGCCAATCCTTCACGTAAGCATCAGACTCATCTCTCCACCTCCGTCTTGGTCGGCCTTGCTGCCGTTTAACCCCATTGTCGTTTTTATTTATAAATATGTTTAATTAGCCTTCAACAGTTGTCGTGTTCATTAGTAAATAGATTTTATTAGGTATTGCTACAAGCTGGCACCGACTCCAAAAATATTTTTTAAGATTATAAGATTGAGTAAAATAAAGGTTAATATTGCAAGTAAATTGAACAAACTAAACTACGCAATTATTTTTTACGTTTTAGTGCATTTATTTCAGTAAAATTTTTTGGAGTCGGTTTTATATTTTTGTTAAAATTTTTGTTTATTTCTCGCTTTTTAGTGAATCGTTCCGATCTATTTATCGAAAGTAAATATTAGTAAACCTACAAAACGCGCTACTTGTATGAGACAGCGCCGTTTAAATGCGACAAGCGATGAAAACGAGAAACGCCTATCACAAAGTAGGAAATCAACATCCAAAACAGACGGCAAGTTACCGAATTTACTCTTGAATGCTGTATAGACCCCCCTACGATGATGACTTGCGAGTTACTAGGGTTCACTGTTAGGGAAACTAGAGGAACGTTTTTGACTTGCTCCAGACGTAGATCGTAGCCAAGTCACCATTGATCTGCTCAATCGCTTCTCAGAGGTTCTCAGCCGAGGCCTGAGAGTAAATTTGTAAGTCATCGGCATTAAGATGTTAAGAAGAATTTAGACAAGAAGTGACAGAATTAATAGTGTAAATAGTGTTTTTTTAAATCCTAATAGAAATGTTTCGGAAGGAGTGATAAAAAGTGGCCTATGTCACTATTGTTCTTCAGCTATCTATGTGCAAAATCAGGTCGATGCGCAAGTGAGAGACGGACAAACAAACGAACACGCTTTCGCATTTACAATATTAGTCAGGAAAAATTTATTGCCTTAGTGGATCTCATTTGACCTATGGCTGAAAATACCAAAATTGCTATAGGTATGTCTACAATATTTGAGGAGTTCCCTCAATTTCTCAAGGATTTCACCATCAGAACTGAGTTCCGGTACCTGCCTTCTTTTAATTCGTCATAGTCGCTTAACTATCTTAATCGAGATATCTTATGGCCACTCGTGAAATACTTATCATTGAGAAGTTCCAATAACATTCTGTGGTCTTCTTCATCAGTTCTACTTCATCAAATTATACTTTCTTAATGCAAGTTCTTGACTTATTGCTGAAAATATCAAAATCGCTATAGGTATGCCTACAATATTTGAAGAGTTCCCTCAATTCCTGAGGATTCCATCATCAGAACTGGATTTTGATAAAAATGGGACCAATCTGGAAGTATATTCTTTCAAATAAAAATAGAATTTTCCAAATCGGTGTATAAATGACGGAGATCTGAGGTAAAAAACATAAAAAAAAAAAAAACATACAGCCGAATTGAGAACCTCCTCCTTTTTTGAAGTCGGTTAAAAAAGGACATCCCCTCTCCTTACATCACTAAATTTTTATTTGTACTGGCACCTCGAGACCAACCGTTAGGTTATTGCAAGAAGTGCCAGACGTCCCTGCGCCAGTAGAACACTCGCGCAGGAGACCATCTGCGTTAGGTCTTGACGCCAAATCAGTGCCCGCCGCAGCGCGCTCTTCATTCGGTACTCATAAGACTAGTGTCTCGAGAGAGTAACCCCGTGAACACGTGTAGTTCACTGCCTATTGTCCAGATAGGTAGCCGGAGCTGTCGAGCTCGCTCACTTCTCGTTGCACGAAGGGCACAACTCGCAGTTGCCACTGCTAGGGTCGTCGACTCTAAAGTCGACTCCCAAGTGTCCACCTTGGTAGCGGAGTAGTAAGCACACTCACTTCTCGGAACCCATCCAGGCGCCTAGCCAGTTCCCACGTCCTACGAGGCTGGCTGGACCGGAGGCCGCCTCTACTAGTTATCCAGACTAGTACCGGAGATGTCAACACCAATGTTCAATGAGAACCACCAAAAAAGGACATCCCCTCTCCTTACTTCACTAAGTTTATTTGTACTGGCACCTCGAGACTAACCGTTAGGTTATTGCAAGAAGTGCCAGACGTCCCTGCGCCAGTAGAACACTAGCGCAGGAGACCACCAACGTTAGGTCTTGACGCCAAATTAGTGCCCGCCGCAGCGCGCTCTTCATTCGGTACTCGTAAGACTTGTGTCTCGGGAGAGTATCACCGTGAACACGTGTAGTTCACTGCCTATTGTCCAGATAGGTAGCCGGAGCTGTCGAGCTCGCTCACTTCTCGTTGCACGAAGGGCACAACTCGCAGTTGCCACTGCTAGGGTCGTCGACTCTAAAGTCGACTCCCAAGTGTCCACCTTGGTAGCGGAGTAGTAAGCACACTCACTTCTCGGAACCCATCCGGGCGCCTAGCCAATTCCCACGTCCTACGCGGCTGGCTTAACCGGAGGCTACGGCAAATAGGAGGCCGCCTCTACTAGTTCTCCAGACTAGTACCGGAGATGTCAACACCAATGTCCAATGAAAACCACCGGACAAAGCTGCCAACTATAAGGGAAACTCACGTTCCCCGCAGGACTTTTCGCTTCTGGCCCCTTAGAGAACGCTACTAGGCCCCGCTCGCTGTGCACGAGTTTGGAAGTCCTGGCACACAATACCAGGACAGACGAACATTCCCAAGCTCTACAGCTAACCACACGCCACTACGAGTCCAACCCATGTTCGGATCCCGCCGGAGGGGCCTGGTTAAAGGCACGACCAGCGGGGAGCTTGACTAGGAACTCCGTAGTACCTCTGAAAACACAACCGTACCCGTAGTTCCAGTTGCGATACCCTATCTATTGAGGTCGGTAGATAGGGACACTAAAAAAGGACAGTCTAGCTCTCCCCGAAGAATACGACAAGCAGTTTCCATTAGGGTGTAATTTCTGCGAGTTGAAGCCTAGCACGCCCAGCAAAAACTAGGCAGGGTACAAGAAAGGATAAAAGTCATATTTTGTTTTATATAGAGACCGTAAAAATGCTTTTTGAATTTTTCTAATATTAACGTGTATGATAACCGTGATAAGATAATATATGTATGATAAGATAACCGTAGTCGCGTAGCGGTGAAAGAATACTACCACCCCCTCTCTTCCCTTTGGTGTCCTAAAAGGTGACTAACGGACTAAAGACTGCAGATACATCCAACAGCATAGAGTAGCGATGGGTTCACCACCTGTCTGCTTCAGCTGAGCACATGTTCAGTTGCTGTTTGGTGAATAGTGGACTATGGTAGAGGATTGCTTTTGCGGTCCTCATTGCCTAGTCCCTGACTAACCCTTCGGGGATAATAGTCGTGATTATATGTATGTACGTAGGTATAAAAGAAAGAGCGGTTTTTTTCTAAAGGACGCGGCGCGGGGCTACCCGGATGACTGGCAGAATGTGGCGCAGGACATACCCGGATGGAGGCAGACGACTCACTTTGCGTTACTGCGCAGACATAGTCTGTTAGTCATAGAGTGATGTCCCTGAAATGCTCCGTCCATACTTTATATCACACATTTCACATTCCACACCCTCTTCAGCAGAGTAGTGACCTTCTCCCATCCCGAAATAGTATCCGTAGTTAGCATAACGAACTCATTATGATAATATCGCGTGCCTACGGAAGATTGACGCGAGCTGTGACGTACAAGAGTTGTTTTGTCAAACGGTAATTATAACACTACTAGCTTTTGTCCGCGGCTTCGCTTGCTCTTTATTAATAGGTATGCTTGCGTAATGTTTTGTGACTATTTTTCCCGGAATTCTCATCCACTGATGGTATCTTATCTCAAACCTAACGGAACAAAACTTCTATTTTCCCTACTACTAACCATAAATCACCCGTTTTCGGAAGTAGTAGTAGTAGAAACAATTAAATATGCAAACTCTCATTATTTGTAACGTTAGAAACAAATTGAATGGACGCAATAAAAAGTAACATACAAAATACACTACACTATTTCCCCCCACACAAATTTATTTCTCGCACAAAAGAAGGTTTAGCATCTCCATTACCGGTAATTCATAGCAGTAGCAAATGACCGTCTCCAGTGCCCTGTCTATATTCTGTATCAAAACTCATCAAAATCGGCTTGAAGATTTACCTAAGCGTGAAAGCGTAACAAACAAAAATACTCTCTTTCGCATTCATAGCAATAATAATTAGTAAGGATAATTACTAAGGAACAGGCAGTTAAAAGAATTATGACCTGCAAAGGTGTTATTAAGTAAATGACAACAGTTAAAATTGAAGAAAATTAAAATCAATCAATCACAATGAAATTGATTCTAAAGAATCATGTGTGGTTAAAGTAAAGTGGTGAGAATTGTTACGACAGCATAATTGCATGGTTGCGTCCGACTATTTAATTGTCGATCGAAGAGCTCGTATTTACGTCTTTGTATTAGGTCCCTAATATGAAATTGGTGTTTTGTCGTATTGGCTACTTTGATCTCAAAAACCTCTTTGGTTAGGAATTCCAATTTCAAATTTATACAGCTATTTACTCATGCTTTTGTGTTTTAAAAACCATAAGTCATTTGTTTTTTCCTCTTTTGGTTTTTTCTTTGCGTCACTCAATTTACAAAATGGAAAACTTGAAATATCGCGTTATTTACGAGTACGAGTTCCATCGTGGCACCAGTGCTGCAGAAACGGCTCGAAAGATTAATGATGTGTATGGCGGCGGTGTCGCAAAAGAATACACAGTACGTTTTCAGTTTCAACGTTTTCGTTCTGAAAATTTCGACCTGCAGAACAAGCCCCGTGGACGGCCGGAGACCAAAGTTGATAACGAAGAATTTAAGGCTATTGTGGAAGCGGATCCATCGCAAGCCACGTCCGAATTAGCTGAAAGTTGCGGTTTTAGTGATAAAACGGTTTTAATCCACTTGAAGCAAATTGGGAAGGTGAAAATGCTTGAAAGGTGGATACCTCATGAATTGAGTGCAGCAAACCGACAAACGCGCGTCGACTGCTGCGTTTCTTTACTTAACCGGCACAATAATGAAGGGATTTTAAATCGAATCATTACTTGTGATGAAATATGGATCCTCTACGATAATCGGAAACGCTCATCGCAATGGCTGAACCCTAGCGAACCAGCTAAATCCAGCCCCAAGCGAAAATTGACTCAAAAAAAATTACTTGTGTGCGTTTGGTGGACTAGTGCCGGTGTCGTTCTCTACAACTTTCTTAAATCTGGCCATACGATACGGCAGATGTCTTTTATCAGCAACTGCAAACCATGATGAAAAAGCTGGCTTAAAACAACCGAGGCTGATCAATCGCTCTAGGCCACTGCTGCATATGGGGATCCTGCACGAAATTGTCAAAATTTACGTATTTTTAAGTTACTTGTACTATGCGCTGAATTAGTTAAATACATTAAAAGAACTTACGTAAGTTAGCCTGATCATTGCACATTGTCGTGGCCTTGTTGAAATTTGAAACAAATTCTTTAAACATTATCAAACAATACAAAAGTGTAATGACTCCTAAAAACATTATTTTTCGACAACTTTCTATATTTACGCATGTAACTATAATACTTACATGAAAATATCTGTATTGATATTCCGCAGGTCACCCCCATCTTAAAAAAGTAAATTTTCATTTTTAACACACGCGCGTGATGGTATTTTACATTTCGCAGAATAAAAACATTGCTCTAATCAAATTACTAGGTCTGAAACTTCATAGCAGAATTGTTCTAATTTTAAATATCAATATGATTGATTTTGCTTTCAAGTTCATTAAGAGACTTATGTCAGTTTTTGCGACCGCGCTGCACCCTTTTAAGGACAACGCTATATAGACTTGAATGCTCTAAGCGCTAGACCACACACTGCACAACAGACGGCTACCAAATTAGGGGAGCTTCAATTGGAATGTCTAAGACAACCACCGTACTCCCCGGACCATGCTCCAACAGATTACCATTTTTTTCAAAATTTGGATAACTTCTTGCAAGAGAAAAAATTCAACTCCTATGTGGCAGTCCAATTCGCCTTCAAAGATTTTATTGATTCCCTTCCGAATGGTTTTTTTTAGTAAAGGGACAATAAACTACCTATGAGATGGCAAAAGTGCATAGATAGTAATGGTACATACTTTAATTAAATAAATATATTATATTTAAAATAATCGACTTTATGTTCCTCCCTTACAAAACGCTTATTTCATATGTAAGTACCTAATATTTAGTATTTGCAGTTTTATATGGAACAGTACTTTTTTTTTTGCTTTTTTATTGTTGCTTCAATAGGTACCACTTGTTGTTCTTTGCACTTAATAGGATGATGACCCAGTTGTTAGATTATATAATTATAACCAACCACCTTTATAACATAGAGTTTACAATAAACCATCCTAATAATTTGATTTCCGCGGAATTTAGATTGACACAAAATACCAAGAAGCACATTGTAAGGAAATTATATTATTAGCACTTCACAGATTAAACGTAACGTTACAAGGCAGTAAATCAAAATTACGGCTGCCAGGGTTACATTTAACGGTATTACCATAATATTCATTTATGGTAATCAGATTACACTGCTGTTCTAATTACGGCAAAAATCAGTATCGGATTTATGTCTTGTTTGTATTTACGTGGTTTATGTTAAGTTATGAGGTGGCCCGGATAAAATATAAATGTGGAGTCTATGCTATGTTGGGGCACTGGCCGGTTCTACGTTGCATTATTATATAAAGAAAACATAATTTAAAGTCCAATATAATGGTTGTGCGGGCGTTTGGGAATTAAAACTGTCATTTTCTTTGGGAACATATCGATGGCTCCTAAGTAAATAATCGTATGTGCAAAAAGGTAATTTTACACCAGAGCATTTCAAAGACATTTTCATTCATAATTACTTTAATTTTAGTGCTATAACTTTGAAGTTTACATATTGTGTACATAACGAATGGCGCCTCAGTATGTTTCCAAAAGAAAATCTGAAATTGGTTTAGTTTTCGAAATAATGTTGTTACAATTTTTTACATCGGTAGTTAAATATTTTTAAAATCTTAAGTGGCACTTACGATAACTTACGTTGAAATATATTTGCAAAATATATCGTATATTTGGCATACGATTGTTTACGTTGATATTTTGTTACTATTTACACGCAAGTAGCACATACCATTTTTAACTATGTAAATAATTTATAGTTAATGTAGTATCTCATGGTTAGTAACCTATAAAATAGCTTTTTTAGAATGTTATAGTAGAATAAACTGTTTAAATGTGTTATTATTATATTTCTACTTTATATGGTCGATTAACACGAAACTTACCATATCAATAATATAATAAGATTAAATATTGGTTTATTTACATAGTAAAAAAACTACGAAATATAATTTATATTTTTATTAAATTAATGAACATTAAAAAAAATTATAAAGCCAATTAATTATTAATAACAATAAAATTAGGTTAGGGCGATTTAAATAAAAAATAAATTAGGGCAATAACTTACCAGCATAATTTTTATAATTAATTACCTATTACAAAAATATTAAAGAAGTTCAAAGAATATTACAAAATATTATAATTACTAGCACACTAAATAACCAATTTTGTACATATCTACATAATTATGGTATGCACTTTAATAAGAAATCAACAATAGGAACAGCAGGTAAGTAAGTATATGATTTAAACTTATTAAAGAAACTAAATGAACAAAACTATCTTATATTATACAGTCTTTTTATAGAGATTGCGTTGATTAACACTTAAAGCACCATGACAGACACTGGTGACCGACAAAGAATTAAACTCCACTGTGTTTGGTTGTGTGGCAGTTAATGTGTTAACAAACATACATACCAAATCACGACCGCTTCCTGGAGGGGTAGGCTGAGATCACAGTTTTCCATTTGCTACGATCCTGATAAACATTTTTTATTCACTTACTCTCTTAACGTTTTTCATTTACATGCTCGTCGGTTTAGGGTACCTTGACCTGACCTTTAACGAGAACGTTACCGCTGAGGTCTTCCCCTTCTAACTATCCCAGTCTCAGTAATTTCTTTTAATCCATCCTCTCTACATAACCAAACCATCTTACTGACTTTCATGTATCTTCTGCCACACCTAATTTCACTTCCGTACATATTAATGTCGGCACTAAGACTCCTCCATGCACAATCAGTCATTTTTTGGGATACTTTCCGGCTGCTCTTAAAGGCGTTAAGTGCCCCATTTACTATACTCCCAGTATTCACTCACTATTTAATATCTTTATCATGCTTTACATGCCTAGTAAACATCGTGCCCAGGTACAAAAACTCTTTCATTTGCTCCACTTTTTCTTCTTTACTCTGTTGAACACTCGTCTCTATCAAGCACCATAACTTTCGTCTTACTTACATTCCTTTTCATCCCTTCACTCATTTTAATTCATTCATTTTCCTTTTACAGACCTCTGCATACTAGTTACCATCTGCTGTAAGTCCATCGCTGACGATGCAAGTAGTACCTGATCATCTGCATAGAGAAGACATTAGACGAGCAACTCATTCATTCTTAATCCACTTTCATCATCTTTCAGATTTTGCAAACAACTGTCTATGTATAGATTTAACAGCCACGGGAAGGTGAAAAAACACATCTCTGTTTGACACCCTTTTTGATGCACTCGGCTTTTCGAACCACTCAGTGTACGATCTGTGGAATATAACATGATTACTGTGACTTCGATAATCAGTGCCTAAAACACCTGGCTCTTTCAGATCAATTTCCTTATAATATTACCTTTGTCGTCTCTAATTTTTTTAGTTTCAGATCTGGGGAACACAGTGGCAACAGAAAAGGTTGACGGTGTAATAGCTTGCGTGTTGAATAGCCGGAAAAATCCGACTGATAATCATGGTTTAGGTTACCTACTAACAAAGTGCGGGCAAAAATCATTTATGCAATCCATAAATGATTTTAGGACGTACTTAATAAAGAAAAGTAAAGTAGAATTAGTACATTGTCACGGAATCCTAAAAGTTTAAGTACCTATGATTAAGACTAAATTGTTTCTTTTATTTTCATGTAAGTTTTAAGTTCAAGTGTTACAATTGAAATTGACCATTATTAAAAGTCGACAATAGTGGTGGTGTTTCGGAAAAACTGTTTCCTATAAGTTCAGGAAACCCTGAAATTTTTACTAAATCAGTCCCAGGTGGTAGGGGCGACATTGAAATAAAAAAATGTATCCTAAGATATCACTTTTTCCCGTAATTGCAACGTAAACTATCTTATTTTGTAGATACAATGGGCTATTTCACATGGTAAATAATTGTATGTGTCAAATCCGATATTAGACACACTGTCAATTACAACGTAATTAATCATATGTGATACAAGCGATTAAATATGGAATTTTCTTAACGACGTTAAAAAATCGTAAATGTTACTTACGATAGTTTTTTAATACAATTAACAACGTACACAATCGTATCTGTCACATACCATATTTTTTTGTAAAAATATAGAAAAAAACAGGATAAAGCGTTAATCTTATTCAAATTAATGTAAAATATTAAAATTACTTACTTACCAATCTGTTTTCTATGTCATTTTCAATTATAGCATACAGGTTTTCTTCTGGGGATAATAATTCAAAAACATCGATTTCTTTCTGTGTAGAAGCAAATGATTGTTTGTGCGCGTAAGTATTGTCACGAGTTGTTTTTTTATTTTAATCACTCACTATTAAAAACTTATTAAGTAATACCAACAAAACCAAAATATTCCCAACAAAAATAAAACGAACGAACGCGCGCGCCTTGACCGCGTATATCCTCGCAACAGTCAGATACAACAATTTACGCGGCATGAATATATTATTACTTACTATTGTTTACGTGAAAAAAAATCCGTGTTTTTTAAGATTTTTTAGTTTTTGTTTTTGGAATTGATAGCAACTAATTACTTAATTTTAAATAGCTTAAAACATGAAAATGCCCAAAATGTTGGATACGATAGTTTACGTAGGAGCCATCGATATATTATTTATATATAAATAGATTTCATAAATTGTTTTCGGTACGAGCCGCTCATAATTCTATGACCACAAGCCACAATTATATGTATGTATGTATGTAAGTATCTCAATACATGTCTCTCTCTCACTCTCTCTCTCTCTCTTTCTCTCTCTCTATACAATTCCTCACAATTATTCTCAAATTTATTATTCTCCGGATGCGACTTACGCACCTACAATAAATCTTTGTGTTTGCTACTTGGCTCCTGACTTGCAGGCCGATATGCTTGTAGACTTTTACAATTACACGCAGCACATCTTGCAACAGATGGGCAGTAATGCAGTCCCTATTCTTGTAGGAGATTTTAACACACCTGCCATACCGTGGTCACAGAGTGACTTGTCTCTCGTTCCAGGCTGCTCATCAGATTATAAGTCTCGTCTTCTCCTTGAAACAATGTCCCTTTGCAATTTTTCGCAATTTAATCATGTACACAACGCCAATAACCGTATATTAGATCTTGTTTTATCAACTTATAATCATATAAATATTTCAAATACTGAATCAATCTCGCGTCTGGATCGTCATCACCCAGCATTATTGATAGAAATGACAATCGATCTGCCAACAAAGAGAATGATTTCAAATAAAAACTCTCGCTTAATTTATAACAAATGCAACTATATAAAATTAGGTCAGATCTCATTAAAGTGAAATGGTTTGAGGTATTCGCTGGGTGTGACGTTGACATGTCTGTTAATAAGTTTTACAATACGTTGTGTGATACAATAAATAACTATACTCCATTAATCAAAGACGGAAGATCTAATTTTCCGAAATGGTTTTCGCCTGCTTTAAAAAAGTGTTTATATGAAACAAAAATATCATAAGCGTTTCAAGCAATTTAAAAATCCTCGAGATTATGATACGTTTTCGCTCTTGCGAGCTCGAGCAAAAAGTTTGATGGCAGAACTTTGTTGATTCAGTTGAGAATTCAGTACACTTCGATATTAAGAAATTTTGGCGATATGTTAAGGATAAAAAGGGTCCAAAAACATTCCACAGACCATGCGACTGGGTGACGATTCGGCTTCTGACGGAAAAGAGATTAGCAATCTATTTTCAAGGTACTTTGGGTCAGTTTACGAAAAACCGGACCTCAACTTTTCAGGTAGCGTGGACACTGGCTACTCCTTTAATGATTCCCTCTCTAGAATACATGTACCTGTTGGCGATGTTCTGTCCAAATTAAGGCAACTAGACGTGCGAAAGGGTGCAGGCCCTGATGGTGTCCCCCCTAAGTTCTGAAAAGAGTGCTCTGAAGAACTCTGTCTACCGCTAGCACTCGTTTTCAATGCATCACTAGAGCAGGGTGTATTCCCATCTTTTTGGAAGCGTGCTCATTTGGTACCTATTTATAAGTCTGGAGACGCATCTGACTGTGAGAATTATAGACCCATCAGCATATTGTCTTGTCCGGCCAAAGTTCTTGAATCTATTGTGTATGGTATTGTCTATCGTCATGTGAGTCCGCTTCTTTCATGCATGGCTATGTCAAGAATAAATCCATGATTAGCAATCTCTTAGAATACAAAACATATTTATGTCAGGTCTATAATGAGGGAGGGCAGGTAGACTCCATTTATACGGATTTTAGTAAGGCTTTCGACAAAGTTAACCATTGGATTCTCTGTCAGAAGTTATCGGCTGCTGGTATTCATGGTTCGCTTCTTCGCTGGGTTGAATCTTACCTCACTAATAGACACCAGCTCGTGGCTCTCAAGGGTTTCTTATCGGATCCTATTGTAGCCCCATCTGGTGTTCCCCAGGGTTCGCACTAGGTTCCTCTATTTTTCGTAGTCTTTATAAATGACCTTGTAGCTAAACTATCTAGTTAATGTTTAATGTACGCAGATGAATTAAAGGTTTATAATAAAATCAAAAACACAGTTGACTGCGAAGGGCTACAGAGTGACCTCAACATTATAACGACTTGGTGCCATGCAAACCGCATGTTTATGAATGTAAAGAATAAGAATAAGAATAAGAAACATTTATTGACTTGCACACTTACAATGAAAATACTAAAAAAATCTCAAAAAATAAAACAAGGACGAAAATGAGACAAGAACGTTAAACAGATACCTAACTAAAATTGCAATCAAAAATCAAAAAATAAAAAATAAGTTAGCTGTGCAAGGCCAACGGGTAGCTGCCTCAGCGATGCTTTTGTGGCATTGCGCAGAAAGCCACAGAAGCGCTGGTTTTCAGGCAGCTCCCTGGATTCGAGGTGGCGTAGACAGGTTTCTGCCTACGTAAGGTGGTAATAATACAAAATAAATAATAATATACTTAAATAAGTGCTATTATAGATATTTAAAATATATATAAAAGTAGAAGTAAGAGTGGCTGCAAGATATATCCCGTTGCCGTTTAAGGAGAGAGAAGAAAAAATATACAAATAAAATTTATGTCAGAATGACAGTACACTACACTTAAAGTTTGTTTGTTTAGCTCCTTTTTCAGAGGTTTAACTACCTACTTTGCGAAAACATTCATACAAAACAATTAAGGAGGGTAGGCAATGCAAATACTCAAAGCCACGTCGACATGATTGCCTGCCACGCACTCATAGGCAGCCATTAAACGGTCAATCCAGATCGCGATCCATGATCGTGATCAGTGATCGCGATCCAGATTGACTGTGTAACGTGTAGATTGACTGATCGCGATCCAGATCACAAAATATCTAGAAATTTTGAAATCTGCAACGCGATCCGAGATCACGATCTAGATTGAACGTGTAAACGCAGGATCGCGTCAGTCTACGCTACGCGCTATGCAAGATGGACGTCGGTGACTCAACTCGCCAAATTCACCTTCTCTTCCTCAAGTTGAAGAAGATTTTATTATAATATTGGAAACTTTACCAGTTTTGTGGAATGCCCAGCATCAGCACTACAAAAATGAATACAAACGAGATGTTGGATATAAAAAATTGCTAGATATATTAAAAAAATATATTTATATAAGGAGTTATCATTTGTAGTAACTCGTTAAAAGATTTTTCATCCATCCTGAAGTAGTTTTTGAATCTTTATTATTGAAATTTTGCATTCACAATGCTATATAAATATAGGATAAAATGTTTACTAGAAAAAAAATTAACCAGTCTCACCAAGCTCGAATGGGCTTCGAACCCACGACCTTTGGATTGCCGGTCCACTGCTCTAACCGCTGAGCTACCGAGACCCCAGAAGACTTGGTGAATTTTTCCTAGTAGTTTGATTTACGCTGCAAGCCAGCGGTATTACGTCACTGTAAAGTCTACCCTCACAGTCGAAAACAATACTATTGCAAGTATTTAACAATCGATAAAGACGTAATTGCTTATAAATATCTTTATTATTGAAATTTTGCATTCAAAATGCTACATGAATATAGGATACAATGTTTACTAGAAAAAAATCAACCAGTCTCAAGAAGCTCAAATGGGATTCCAACCCACGACCTTTGGATTGCCGGTCCACTGCTCTAACCGCTGAGCTACCGAGACCCCAGAAGACTAGTTAGTTAGTAGTAGTTTTTGTAATCATCATCTTCAGCAGTTATTTCTTTAAGAAGATTTAAATGAGTATACATTTCTCTTTTCTGTAACCACTGTTTAACCCAGCGCTTTTTCGAATCCTTTTCTTTAAAGTTAGGGCTAATACAAGGGATAATATAGTTTTAACTTTATGTAGATCCATGACAACACGTGTGATCACGCGGCGAAGGATCCGCGGACTGACGAAATCCAGATTGAATGTGTAATGTTGTAGCGCAATCCATCAATCTGTGATCGCGATCAGGCTGGCTAGATCGCGATCTGGATTGACCGTGTAATGGCTGCCATATCCCTACCATGTGATTCTAGCCTGGCCATGTGAAAAAGTTATTGTTCGTCGAATAAAAACAAATTCTACATGCATGGTGCTTATCGCATATTTCTCATGGCGAGAAACGAAAGCCTTCCCATATCAAATCAATTCGCATCGTGAAGAAATAGAGGTGAGTGCTCTCAAAGTTCTTTAGCTTTTTGTAATGACAAGAAATGTTCTTTTATTTTAACCTTTAATGTGTGCTTTGTTGTTAGGTCACGTATCGGTGGAGGGAGATCATTCCAACATTGAGAGGCAGCATATCTAAAGGATCCGCTAAATGCCATAGTTCGGTGTTTGGGAATCACGAATACGTGAGTACATGCTCTTTTCTGGTATCTAATACGATCTTGAACCAAAACTAATTTGTTGTAAAGATACTGGGGCCTCCCTGTGCTTATGACACCAAATAGCATGATGGAAAGGTGGAGTCTTCTGCGTGCTTCCATCCTCAGTGAATCCGCTGGATTAAGAAAGGGTGTGATGTGCGACCGAGGTGGGACGTGGTAACAAAAGCGAGCACAAGCATTCTGTACACGTTGTAAAAGCCTAGCAGACCTCGACAGAAAGCATGGACCATAGACAACATCACAATAATTGAGTTTTGATAAAACTAAGGACTCACACAATTTGATTCTAATTTCTTCGCTAATGTAATGTCTTATTTTGTACAATAATTTTAGTCTGTAGAAACAGTTTCGCGCACATTCCATGACATGATTTTCGAAATTAAGGTGGCTGTCGAAGGTAATTTTCAGATTCCGGGCTACATGTACGCGTTTAACAATTTCCCCCTGTATATAAATATTGAAAGGCGTGCAACTATTGTTAAGTTTTTGCAAGTTGTTTTTTGTACCTAGTAATATGAGCTTGGATTTAATGGGATTCAGAACAAGACAATTTGACTTGCACCAATTATGCAGATTATGCAGGTCATCATTAATCCTAGCAACAGCAGTAAAGAAATGTCATTCTGTCTGTTTCACAAATAAACGAACAAAGATAACCTTTCCTTATGCTCTTGGAGGTGTGCTTGAGCGCAAAACGGTAGTTAAGGATCTCGGCATCTTATTTGACGAGAAACTGACTTTCAAAGAACATTTTGATCAAGTTGTTAAAAAATCGCTTCAGGTACTTAATGGGTTTTTTGGGAAGAATAACGAAGGACTTTCGAGGGAAGGAGAGCCTTATTATCTTATATAACTCCCTCGTTAGAAGTAGACTGAATATGGTTCTGTAATTTGGTCTCCAAATTACGCAATTCATTCCAACTTCATAGAAAAGGTACAGCGGAAATTCTTGCGTATTGTCTGTTTTAGGCATAATCTTGGTCGCAGACTCGCATCCTATGAGGAGAGACTAGCTCATTTCAATATCGTGGATCTGAGAACTCGTCGCTTAAAACAAAGTCTTGTAATTCTGTACAAAATACTGCATTCTATTATTGATTCTTCTGCGCTACTTAACAGTTTAGGCATCAACACTAAATATAACCCAAGACGTTTGCTCCCTACTTTTGTCATTCCAACTTACAGGAATAATAAAGCATTTTTCGGCCCTGTTGCAAGTATGTGCCGAATCTATAATGAACTATCACACCGCGGTGATGTTGATGTGTTCGGTCAAAGTTTAGTCTATTTCAAAAAAGTACTCACAGAGATCCTCGGTGCTGCTTCCTGCCCCTAGTGATTCTAATATCAGGTTTATTATTAGTATTTTTTGTTTTAATATATTATTCTCACCATTATTTTCATCCTTGTGCACAAAATTTATTTTTTAATATTGTTAATTTTGATTTTAATTGTAGTGATTCGGGAATGGCTTAAACTCTTTGGCCTGGTCCTGAACCGCTGTACTAGTTTAAGTTTTATCTGTTTGTGTCAATGTCTGTTAGGTTGCCTAATAAAATAAATAAAATAAAATAAAAAAATTGTCTCACGCGCGTTGCCGACCATGAAGCTTCAGTTCTTATGCTTAAATATCCTGTGGTTTCACTGGATCTAGTATCCTACAAAATGGCATTGTAAAACAATAAGGTTTCTCGGCAGAAATAGGCTCACTGAATCTAGATAACAAATCTACTATCTAATGTTCCTACTCGTAAAAGAGTATTGAAGTTCCAAATTATCTGGATCAACACAGCCTACGTTTGCTCAGCTGCAGAGGCACGTAAAATAATAAAATCGATCTCTGAAATACGAGACTCTTACTCTAAAAATACGAGCGCTGATTTTTTTCTTTACGTTCCGTCTGTCACGTCTATGATTGAATAAGAGAATAAACACGTTCACTCCGGAAAGGACGTGACAGAATGATGTTTTATTCGAAGTAAGGAAGATAAAGCAAGCGGTGATGTCTCATTTATGGCGTTGAAAAACGTTAAGACGATTACGGAAAACGAAATCCTCTTTCCTTAAAAAATTGCACAAATCCACATTAAGTCTACTCATTTAATGAATTCGGATTTTGAACGCATTTTATGAGTAATTTGTTAATGATTCATAATTTTCAAAACCATTCTTTAACAAAAATTTCGCGAATCGTATAATGAGGAAAGCCTATCTTATCTCTAACTGCCAGAACACAACAATTATAGATAGTAAAATTGTTGTTAAGACGACAGATTTCGCAAATATAGTTGTAGCCTAGCCATAGCCGTAGCGTAACCGTGTGTTATATTTATTTAATTATTTAACACTTTATGCACGTTGTACAAAGGCGGACTTAATACCTTAGGCATTTTCTACCAGTCAACCGTTGCGGGGTGCAGAGACAAACATAGGGTAGGGTGCACACTAAAATGAAAATACAAACAAATAAGTATACAAAATACATATATAAACATAATATATAGATATGTATACTAATATATATATATATATATATATATATATGTATGTATATATATATAGATATATATATTATACATACTCAAATATAAACAATAATTAAATACATAAATATCATATATCTATAAGACGATTACTGATCGCCTTGATCTGCGAGAAATCTGCGTAACTTAGTTTTGAACGCATAGGGAGGGCATTCCAAAGGAGAATTAGTTTTATGAAAAAGGAGTAGTGAATGATATCGGATTGGTGAGAGGGACAGATGAGTAAACGGTTAAAAAAAGAAAGGAGGTTTTTATTGTGACTAGTAAAGGGTCTTCCAATAGGCACGTCCGAACTTTGACAGTTGGTAGCGGCCATCTTGTTGAAGCTACATCTGTCAAATTGGTTGTCATTTATTCATCTTATTTTGCCAAATCATCATGGATAGCTATAGCATTCAACAACACGTGCAAAAGATAAAATTGTTTTATCAAAATGAGTGTTCTGTTCGGGCAACGCACCGCGCGCTTCGCCCATTTTACGGTCGCCAAATCGTCCTACCGAGAGGACTATTCGTCGTGTGGTGGATAAATTTGAGTCCACTGGTTCGGTAAATGATCGACCAACACCCGTACGTCAACGAAACGCAAGGTCTGCTGGAAACATCGCCGCTGTCTGTGAGAGTGTGCAGGAGAGGCGGTCCGCGAAATCGACTGCCTTGGATTCTCCGAGTAAGTCTTAGATAAATGATTGGTCTCGCTGCGCTCGTCTAGATACCGCGCTACCTATAAACCACAGCTCCGTAAATGCGGCAACTCATTATTGTAGTGTGTTTATGACAATATGCAAGGATGCTAGTGATGTGTGTGAAAAATTTGTTGCCAGCTGCTCAACTGTTACCCGAGTTAATGGGAAAAATATTTTTGGTGTGATGTATTAGTTAAGATGCTAATTATAAATGTAGCTCAGAAAATATTTAAAAATTAACAATTAAAAGCGAATATGTATCAATATAATTGTATATTTTATTATTTATGTAGGTTAGACGTATAAAATTCTTCTGTATAAAAATGGTAGGTATGTATAGCAATGATTAGACCTCATTTTTTTAGCAGTTTTTTTTATTACTACGAAGAAAGGGTCTTCCCTTTTGTATCGTAAAAGGCGACTAACGGACTAAAGACTGCACATACATCCAACAGCATAGACCAACTATGGGTTCATCAAAATAATACTACCAACCCTTCACTTTTCTTCGATGTCGTAAAAGGGGACTAACGGACTAAAGACTGCACATACATCCAACAGCATAGAGCGACGATGGGCTCATTAAAATAATACTACCAACCCCTCTCTTCTCTTCATGTCGTAAAAGGCGACTAATGGACTAAAGACTGCACATACATACAACAGCATAGAGCGGCGATGGGCTCATCAAAATAATACTACCAACCCCTCTCTTCCCTTTGGTGTCGTAAAAGCGACTAACGGGCTAAGGCTCACCACCTAAGCACATGTGCAGACTGTACAGTTGTTTCTTGCTGAAGCGTGGACTGTGTGGGCGTGGTCTGTGTTATCCATAGATTCAAATGATTACGAATTTTACCATAAACTTTAATAATAACTATCTCAAAAAAGTTGTTGATCTAAGTAAACAGTAATAAGTCGAGTCTTTATTCATGATTATTCTACATGTGACTAAAAGAAATACTTTTTCGTTTTTGTAGGCTCATTGTCATGTGACAGACAAAATTTAAAAAAAAAAAATTGGTTGCCTGTAAAGTCGGTATACGGGCGAAAGTTTTACGTGACAACGACTTTGAGTGGTAAAATAATTTTAATGTGAATATTCATTCGTATAGTAGGAAGAAGGATGAAATAATAGTAACAATTTAAAACATTTATTTAAACAAAGAATTATATTTAAAACATAGTTGAGTGGGAGAGAGACGCAAGGCATTCGGCGGGCCTCTCTCTCGTTCGGTGACTCATCGTAACGTTACCGAGCGTTACACTTTTTCATAAGTGACTCCCAGCCGCAACCTAATTTAAGACGTTGTCACGTCAAAAAACCATTTCCCTAGGGCAAGAAAAGCTATTTTTGCCTCGCTTTACAACTACAATGACGCTCTTTTTGAACAAGAGGAGTGAAATAATAGATTATTAACCAAGGGGATAAAGCAGTGTCTTCTGTCGCGGGTGACGATTTAAATCGCGAGCGTAACGAAGGACTCGAGGTTTACTCCCGAGCGAAGCGAGGGATTTAAGACGAGTCCTGAGTGTAGCGAGGGATTAAAGTTCACTCAAGACTAAGGCTTTATCACTGAGGAAAATACTTTACTTTTTGTATCATTTGCGAAAAAATTAACACAATAAAAATATGAGATAAGCATTTATTAAAAATAATGACAATTAAAAGTAAAGGTTAACATTCGAAACATTGGTCCAATTATTGATAGAGAGAGTTACATTTTTGTTTGGTACATTTATTGTTGATGAGTTGATTTGTAATTTTTTTTTTTTTAATTTGGTTCATTTCCTATTTCAAAAAGATGTATAATGCTTTATATACAAACTCAATGGTGTAAACACAGATGTAGTTCAGTATAAATTTCAGTAAGTATTTAAATTTAAATCACATTCTCCCTCTAGAGGATGAATGAAATTCAGTACAATTTTCTTTCCCTGTTTTGAACAGATTAAAAATGACTATTGTTATGTTCGCTTTTTGTGGCATAGAATGCCACTTTTTTGAGCAAGTGGTACGAAAATATTATTTCAAACATTGTCTATGATTTTTTCAAAACGAATACGTCCGTGATTAGCCGGTGGCGGCACTGACACTGAGAGCATTATCACTGACAAGTGTTGATGCGTTCATAGAGAATGTATGAAAAACACTGTGCCGGTACTGTGTCGGAACTGTGGCTTCACTGATATGTGTAAAGCAACCTTTAACCTATAATATTACCTGAATCATAAGCTATACACCTGTTCTCAGTTTCATTAAAATCCGTCCAGCGGTTCATGTGTGAGATTATGTTTAGATTATGTTTTTCGCCAATATTTTCAATGTAAGTACAGACACGAAAAGTTTACATTTCAGGAACATAGGTCAAAATGAAAAAAAAATGCTTTTCCATACTTGAGTCAATCAGCTGATTGCTCATTTTGTATAGGGAAAATAATAAATTTTCGACCCATGTTCCTTATGGAAAGTTGTTCAGTTTCATTGGTAGAATCCTCTTGATATAGTGTCAGCTAACATTTCTACACCTTATTATATCACAAATATAAGTAAACATGAAATAACATAGAACTAGGTTAAGTATATAGTAACTTTGTAAGACAAATGAAATAGGTTACCTATATAATAAAAGACAATTACAATAAATTCACATAATAAAAATCTCAACCACGGGGACTTTATTCTTGTATAACCGGTAACACTGAATGGCGTTTATTGTTCATATTATTTTATGATGAAATTTCGAAATTATACGATACTTATTGATGGTACGTGATCCTAGTGTCCTTCTTATTTTTAGAAGTATTATTTATACACAGTTTTACTACGCAAACTGGCATTTTAGTTTGAATTAAGTCCAAAATTGAATAAAACATTCGGTACGTACACTTCACCCACAGCTGTCAGTGTGACTGGCTCGGGTACGCCGATTTCGGCATAGTATTTGTTGCCGCATTTGACAAGTACGACGGAGGTATCTAGTCGAGCGCAGCGAGACCACTCATTAATCTAAGTAGTAAGTATTGAAAGTGGGAAGACAGGTAAGGAGGAGAATTAGGAGAACTTATTACAGAAAGAAGAGTGGTCAAGGCCCGCATATCTCTGCGCAGCACAGCCAAATGGGAACCCATTTGAGCGTGATCGACATGCGGACACATGATCATACTTACGTAGATTGATGTAGAGGTTTATTAAGAATACAATCCCTCTCTACCTTTGGGTGTAGTAAAAGCGACTAACGGACTAAAGCATAGAGCGGCGATGGCATCACCACCTATCACGTTGAGCACATATCGACGGATCCTACGTATACCTACTAGTGCAAGTGCAAAAGTACAACTTTACAGAAGGGTGATCTAAAGGTTCTAATGCTTATAACTTTGACATTATCTCAACATAAATATTTGAAATGTTGAAATGTTTAACTTGAACATCTTAGATAAATGATTGGTCTCGCTGCGCTCGACTAGATACCTCCGTCGTACTTGTCAAATGCGGCAACAAATACTACGCCGAAATCGGCGTACCCGAGCCAGTCACATTGACAGCTGTGGGTGAAGTGTACGTACCAGTGACGAAGGTTCCATACAACTCGATTCCCACCGGCTTCCCTTCAGAAGTTTAGAACACAACCATTCTCTACTTGAGTTGAGAAATGGCTCAATCAGTAATTAAAAAAGTAAATATATGAAAGAAACATTACAAATTGCCTACACTATGGACATTAAATCAACAAAATTTGCTTTTTAACAACATATTGCTTTAAAATAAGCCGCAGGCGCGATTGGCTTTTAGGCAGTTAAACTTCCATACAAAATAAACGTCATGACGTCACATAAAGGTCAATAAACCCACCCGCGTATTTAGCAGCCGGTAAGCCGTCTTTATCCGAGTTACTTGATAGAGACAGTTATACAATTTGCGTACTCGTGAGCGGGACGGAGGATCGTTTTCGGTTTGTGTTCTGTTGACAGATAATTTGACGTAATTGCAATTCATCATTGAATGCATGACTGTGTTTTATTAGTATTTGAATTTATTAGTTAGTTTCACCTATTAGAATGATTAGTATTGTAGTTGGACTTTGTTTATTTGTGTTGTGTGTAGAAAGTAGTTACGAAGACGTACGTTATAATTAGGTATTTGCGGTAAGTAGATATTGTAATAAGTTGAAATTACGTATTTAGAGTAAGTAGATTTGCAAAGTAATCGGTAGAATTGTAAGATGTCGGCATTAATAGCTTTAGATTCTTCCCGGCTTTTATGATAATGTCTTAGCGCACTTTGTTAGAAAGAATAGACGAATAGCTTTAGAGTATAAGTAGTATTATTAGTACTTAGTCGATTAAGTTTTGTTTAATTTACATCATATCATCATTTCACCACAAACGGCTTTTATCAAAGCCACTTCTATTATGCTTGCAAGACACTGTTTCAATATCTCAGTGCTTACACGTATAGTAAAAGTGGACTGAAGATACATCTGCCTATACAAGACTGAAGCCAGGATGCCAATCACAGATTTTCGGTAAGGACTCAAGACTGCGTGCCCGCGCTCGGAGTAGGTAAGCATTTTTTTTGCTCCGGCTTACCTCTCTCAATATTTCACGCTTCGCCACTGGTACGTACCGAATGTTTTATTCAATTTTGGGCTTAATTCAAACTAAAATGCAAGTTTGCGTAGTAAAACTGTGTAGAAATAATACTTACAACAATAAGAAGGACACTGGGATCACATACCATTAGTAAGTATCGTATAATTTCGAAATTTCATCATAAAATAATATAAACAATAAACGCCATTCAGTGTTACCGCTTATACAAGAATAAAGTCCCAGTGGTTGAGATTTTTATTAAGAGAGGGTGTTTGCGCCACAGCGCAACGGCCATTCAAACTATACCGCCATCGGTAAAGCGGTTGACTCGGCGGTTGTTGACGACCGCGTCCGCCTATCTGCCGCGGCGCCACCGCTGCGCGACCCGCAGCCGCTAGCTTCGTGAGCCGAGCGCGCGACTCGTGTGTCTGCTAGCTAACGCGAGACGCCCACAAAATACGCGCGCTGGTATCTGCCCTTATTATAGTGACTCCTGAACCTAATGTGAAGAGACCGCCTAAATGCCTATTGTGTAGTGTAGTGACTGTGCGCCAGGAAACCAACCTACCTCGCCGCCCGTGGTCAGCTCGCCCCCCCGGTTCCTGTGACTCATCATCCCTGTAAGTACTTTATTCCCTTATACGCCTAACCCTTATTTCGCCGCTGTTACTGCGAACGCCTTTCGCCGTAACATTCTGGTCATCTTCGAACCGGTAATATTAATGCCGGCGACCTTCCCGTAACAAGTTTTCTTTTACCATTTCACCATAACTTGGTCTCACGTTCCATCAGCTCCTTTAATTACAGTCCACTAAAAAATAATTGTTTCCGCCCATAATCTAATTTGTGCCATCATTTCTAAATTCATTTGTTCACATAACTTTACCCTGTCCCAATAAAAATTTGGTGAGGTAGTTATGAATCATTTGTGTTAGTATAGCTGGCCAACGTACACTTATATTATTTTATTTTTATTGTTGATTTTGTGTATGCATCCAATTGTCTGATCACAAATCGAAAGTGTGATGCAATGATGTAATGTTGTTGTAATCTGAGCGAGCTTGTGTGTGTACCCAAACGATTTTTGCCTAACGATACGTTGTTCATACTCCTAACGGTGACTTAATTAGTAGTTAAATTATTACGTTACGTAGGGTAATATAACGAGAGAAGGTTTCCCGTTTTATTGCGTTGCGTGTGGTATTATGACGAGAGATTTATTTTCCCGTGTTATTTTGTAATGAAAAATTTTACTGCCTTTAAATTTGTTTAATTTTTTTTTTTTTTTTTTTTTTTGTCTCCTTTTATTCATCGCGATGCCGACCAAGTCACAAGCCGCGATATTTAGGGAGGCCGCCAAAGCTTTACACCAGCTCCTAGAGGTGGGATCACTGATCATTGCTGGCGACACCAAACATACCATAACGGAATTTAACGTGCGTTTCGCACAGATACAGGGCATAAAGGAGAAGCTGGACTCAGTGTACTACAACATTCTCGACGAAGAGAACTTAGACGAGGGGGTTGAGAGGACATACACTGAGAACCACACGAAAGCCTCCGGGGCATACCTGGGGATACTTGTGGCGAGGGAGGAAATCTCACCCTCTTCCACGTCGTCCCCAACCCATAGTGCTCAGCCCAGTTTCGGCGTCAATACGCCCACAGCCGTCCTCCCCAAGATAGCGCTGCCCAGGTTCAGCTCAAAAGTGGAGGACTGGCCTTCCTTCATTGCGCTGTTTAGGAGTTTGACTGACGACATGGCGACCCTGTCGGACGCAGTCAAGCTCCACTACCTGTTCTCAAGTCTCAGCGGTGAGGCATTAAGTATGGTGTCCCACTTAAAGGTCACCAATAAAAATTTTGCCGTGGCCATGGACATCCTCACCAAGCGGTACGAGAACCGCCGGGTTCTCATCGATAGTTTCGTCGACATAATCCTGGGGCTGCCGAGCATCCACACGCGCTCAAACATACGCACGCTTTTCCTCACTCCGCTGGTGTCCGCCCAGTGTGCCCTTAGTAATTTGGATCTGCCCATAGGAGACGACTACGTGTTTGTGTCGATAGTGGTACGAAAGCTTAAGGGTGAGCTCCGCACGTTATTTGAACGCAGACACGGGTCTAGCAGCTCCCTGCCCACGTTGAGTGACCTCATCTCCTACCTCGAGGAGCACGCGCGCTGTGTGGAGACAGAGTTCTCCAACATAGCCCAGCCGCAGCCCATTCACGCCCTGCCCGGCCCTTCTCGTAGCCGCGCGCCTCCACAGTTGCCCCATCGCACTTATGCTCAGATGGCTCAGCAACAACCCGACCATTACCGTGGCCGCTCCTCAGCTCCATTGCCTCACCGCGCCTATGATCAGCCTACTCACCAACCGCTCCACCCAGCTCAGCAAATGCGTCAGCGCCCATCCACCTCCCCGGCTCGCAGTCAGCCCTTCCCCGTCTACTCGGCCTTCCAGCAAAGCTGCTCCTCATCATCGTCCTCGTCCTCTTCCTCACGCTCGACGTCCTACTGTCCCTATTGTGCCACTAGGGGACATACGCTCATGACGTGCAGATGGTACAATGCCCAGCCAACACAGGGCCGTTGGGACTTTGTACAGGCACGCGAGCGCTGCCAGCGTTGTCTCGGCCGTCACTACGAGAGCGAGTGCAGGTCAAGGGGGGCATGCAAGAACTGTGGGAGTACGAACCACCACACGTCCCTCCATCGACCAGACGGCCCAACGCACTCAGCTCATTCGTCGTCTGTACATATGCCCCCACCACAGCTGACAGAGCACTCGAGGGAGCGTCCCAGAAACAGCAAGCGGCACGAACCCACACATGCCAAACAGGCGCAACCCAGCTCTGCTCACAGAGCCAGCCCGCCCAGGTCCGGTTCGCCAGGTAGGCCCCGCGAACGCCGCCAGCAATTATGACTCCCAACTATCACAGAGCACCCTAGCGAAGAAGTAGATTTAGCCCATGCCCAGTCAACCCATGCCCACACAGCTGATACATACTCAGCTCATACAATTTCAGCTGATACTCAACCAGCTCACTCACCTTCTGTGCCCACTGGCACACCCATTTTGTTGCCAACCGTCTCACTAAGAGTCGCGGACGTACATGGCCATCTTCACACAGCCAGGGCTTTATTGGACTGTGGCAGTATGCTGACGTTAATAACGTCACGCATGGCACGACTTTTGAACCTGCCATCAAAACCCACTTCTTTAAAAATTACAGGAGTTGAGAATCAGCACAAACATGAGTCAAAGGCGGCAATAACAATAGTATGCCGACCCACTCACAATGATACTCCTACAATCACTGCCACAGCTCACATTTTAAAAAACGTCACTGGCTACCTTCCCTTAGAGAAGGTACCAAACATTTCCCACGTACTAGGCCAGCCACCCGTGCCATTGGCTGACCAGCTTTACCACACACCAGCCCCGATCGACCTCTTATTGGGGTCGGACGTTCTTGGCCAGGTGTTGGACGGGACTAAGGTCTCGTTGGGCCCGGGCAAGCCCATAGCCTTCGGCACGATTTTCGACTTCGCGTTGATAGGACCCATTGAGGACTTGTTTGCGCAGCCGGCGCAGCAGGTTAACTCAGCTCACGTCGTCAGCTCACAACCAGACTCAGCTGGTTCTGGGAGTCTGAGGAGCCCCTCCCTCAACCTCACACTCATAATGATCCCCTGGAGGAACAATGCGAGGAAATCTTCCGCTCTACCACTACACGCGATCCCTCAGGCAGATATACGGTCGCTCTGCCCTTTCTAAAGGACGCCCCTCAACTAGGTAAAACTCACCCTATCGCATTACGCAGATTCCTCAATATTGAGAAGAAGCTAATGGCGAACCCGTCTCTGCGTTCTAAATACGTCGACTTTATGGCCGAATACATCGACTTAGGGCACATGGCTCCCTGTCACCCAAATACATTCGCCCATAAACCTCACTTCTACATCCCTCACCATGGCGTATTTAAGTCAGGGTCGGACAAGCTGCGCATTGTTTTTGATGGTAGCTGCAAAAGCTCCAATGGTGTCAGCATAAATGAATGCCCACACACAGGCCCCGCCCTTCAACAGGACATTGTGGACATCATCATGTCCTTCAGAACGCATCCAGTCGTTTTCAGCACTGACATCCAGAGGATGTTCAGAAATGTGCTGGTTGCCCCAGACCAGAGACGGTATCAGCTGATACTATGGCGGTCCTCACCAGATCACCCTCTGCTCACCTACGCCCTCAATACAGTCACCTACGGCTTAAGATCAAGCCCATACCATGCAATCCGCACTCTGCTTCAGCTGGCTGATGATGAAGGCCATCGCTACCCTGGAGCCGCTCAGGTTCTTCGCAAGTCTATCTTCGTTGATGACATCTTGTGTGGTCATGACACAGTTGAATCCGCCCAAGCACTTCAGGACGAGTTGATAAGTCTGCTAGATCTAGGCGGCTTTCAGCTCAGTAAGTGGACATCTAACTCGCCTAAGCTGCTCGAGAGATTTCCCGACAACCAATGCGACATGCCCAAGGACTTCGACATGAACCCAGAGTCCACATCCATTAAGGTCTTGGGTATACAGTGGAGCCCTCAGTCAGACGAGTTCACCTACCGCATCTCTCTACCCCCCATCACACATGTCACAAGGCGGTCTATTTTAAGTACCGTAGCCTCACTTTATGACCCAAACGGCTGGGTTTCTCCAGTTATCTTCCGCGCAAAGCTGCTGCTTCAGCAATTGTGGCTACTGAAGCTGGAATGGGATGAGCCCACTCCCTCTGAAGTGCAAACGGAGTGGCACCACATCTAAGAGGATCTGCCGCTGTTGTCTAGCATTCGCTTCCCTCGGCACGTTTGTGCAAACAAAGGCTCAGCTGCATACTCGCTTCACGGGTTTGCAGATGCCTCTGAGGCCGGGTTTGCCGCCGTTGTTTATCTCCATGAGCTCAATGCCTCCGGAGATACTTTAGTACACTTGATTGTCGCCAAGTCGCGAGTCGCACCAATCAAGAATCGCCTCACAATCCCCAAGTTAGAGTTGTCGGCCGCTACCTTACTCTCCCAGCTCATGACCCGTGTGTCGGTTCAGTTATCGGCCCATATCAGTATACAACAACACATATGTTGGTCAGACAGTACGATAGTCCTGGCCTGGCTCAGTACACCGCCTCACCGTCTTCAACCCTTTGAAGCCAACAGGGTAGTCAAAATCAGCTCAGGCTCACCAGAATGTACCTGGCGACACGTACCTTCCGAGCTCAACCCGGCAGATTGCGCAAGCAGAGGGATGTCTGCGCAATCCCTGTCAGCCCACGACCTATGGTGGTCTCCCACGTGGCTTGGACAGCCTTGTGAGTCTTGGCCTGCGATGCCCTTAGATCTGGGCCATCACGCCCTGCCCGGCCTTAAGCCCAAACACGTCCCGTCACTGGTCACAGTGCCCGGTCTTGACTTTGACCTGCTAACTCGGTTCAGTTCACTAGACAAGCTCGTCGGAGTGACAGCTTGTCTAAAACGCTTTCTGCACAACTGCAGACACCACCCAGATTCGCGACGCTCAGGCCCCTTGTACGTCAGTGAACGAAGAGAGGCCCTACTTTACTGGGTGCGCAGTGTTCAGCACAATGAATTTGCAGAGGACATCCACCGCCTTCAAACTGGCAAAATCTGCTCCGTCAGACTCCAGCGGCTGTCACCTCTCATTAAAGATGAGCTCCTTAGAGTTGGTGGACGACTGTCCCATGCGTCTATCCGATATGACGCGCAGCATCCGCTCATACTTTCCAGCTCTAGCCCACTTGTAGACCTTATCATTGACCACTACCACAAAATACACTGCCACCCTGGCGCTGACACTTTACACGCTATCCTACGCCAACAATTTTGGATATTGTCCGCGCGCCGTATTATTAGACACCGAGTTTTTAAATGCATTAGATGCTTTCGATGCCGGGCCCAGCCGCAAGCGCCCTTCATGGCCGACCTGCCAGCCGATAGAGTTACGCCTCAGCCAGTATTTAGTCAAGTCACGACTGATTTTGCCGGACCATTCCTCGTTAAATCTAGTACCCTACGTAATGTTAAACTCTTAAAAGCGTACTTTTGTATATTCGTGTGCCTCTCGACTAAGGCGGTTCATTTGGAACCGGTCTCGGACCTCAGCACGGAAGCGTTCCTCGCGGCATTACAGCGTTTTATAGCACGCCGCGGTGCCCCGGTTCTCATCCGCTCGGACTGCGGTACAAATTATGTAGTCGCTAAAAATCAGCTCATCGAAGTACAAAACTTTCTTGCCTTAAACAATGACACGATTGCGCACAAGCTTGCTGGTCAGCACATTACTTGGTTGTTGAACGTCCCTAAGGGACCATGGTTCGGTGCGTTACATGAGATCAACGTAAAATCAACAAAGCAACTTTTATATCGCGTAATTGGCGAACAACACCTCACATTCGAGGAATTCTCCACACTTTTAGCTCGAATTGAAGCGGTCCTCAACTCAAGACCTCTCTGCCCACTTTCGTCTGATCCTTCAGACTTTGAGCCGCTTACAGCCGGACATTTTCTTATAGGCCGCCCACTAACGGCCCTTCCCGAACTATCCGTGGAAGATAGGCCGATCTCCACACGTAGGCAATTCCAGATGGTACAGGCCCTTTCCCAGCGCTTCTGGACGCTGTGGACCCAGTCCTACCTGCATACCCTTCAAACCCGCTCCAAATGGTTGTCCCCATCCTTCCCTCCCCGAGTTGGCGAGCTCGTCCTCATCAAGGAGGACAACCTGCCTGCCCTCCAATGGAGACTGGGGCGCATTGCTCGCACCCTGCCTGGGAAGGATGGCGTCGTGCGGGTGGTAGACCTGGACACCGCGAATGGACATCTTCGGAGGCCTGTATTCCGGATCGCCAGGCTCCCATTGGATGAGCCCACCCTGGGCCCCGGAAAGATGTTTGCGCCACAGCGCAACGGCCATTCAAACTATACCGCCATCGGTAAAGCGGTTGACTCGGCGGTTGTTGACGACCGCGTCCGCCTATCTGCCGCGGCGCCACCGCTGCGCGACCCGCAGCCGCTAGCTTCGTGAGCCGAGCGCGCGACTCGTGTGTCTGCTAGCTAACGCGAGACGCCCACAAAATACGCGCGCTGGTATCTGCCCTTATTATAGTGACTCCTGAACCTAATGTGAAGAGACCGCCTAAATGCCTATTGTGTAGTGTAGTGACTGTGCGCCAGGAAACCAACCTACCTCGCCGCCCGTGGTCAGCTCGCCCCCCCGGTTCCTGTGACTCATCATCCCTGTAAGTACTTTATTCCCTTATACCTCCTGCCTAACCCTTATTTCGCCGCTGTTACTGCGAACGCCTTTCGCCGTAACAGAGGGGTTGGTAGTATTATTTTTATGAGCCCATCGCTGCTCTATGCTGTTGTATGTATGTGCAGTCTTTAGTCCATTAGTCGCTTTTTACGACACCGAAGAGAAGAGAGGGGTTGGTAGTATGATTTTAATAAGCTCATCGTCGCTCTATGCTGTTGGATGTATGTGCAGTCTTTAGTCCGTTAGTCCCCTTTTACGACATTGAAGAAAAATAAGGGGTTGGTAGTATTATTTTGATGAGCCCGTAGTTGCTCTATGCTGTTGGATGTATGTGCAGTCTTTCGTCCATTAGTCGCCTTTAACAAGACCCAATGGAAGGTAGGGGTTGGTAATATTATTTTGATGAGTCCATCACCGCTCTATGCTGTTGGATGTATGTGCAGTCTTTAGTCCGTTAGTCGCCTTTTACGATACCCAAGGGAAGAAAGGGATGGTGGTAATAAAAAAAACTACTAAAAAAATGAGGTCTAATCATTGCTATATATACCTACCATTTTTCTACAGAAGAAACCTACGTCTAACCTACATAATAATATATACAATTATATTGATACATATTCGCTTATAATTGTTAATTTTTAAATATTTTCTGAGCTACATTTATAACCGGCAACATAACTATATAATACATCACAGTAAAAATATTTATTTCATTAACTCTGGTAACAGTTGAGCAGCTGGCAACAAATTTTTCACGCACACTAGCATCCTTGCATATTGTCTTAGACACACTACAATAACAAGTTGCCGCATTTACGGGGCTGTGGTTTATAGGTAGCGCGGTATCTAGACGAGCGCAGCGAGGCCAATCATTCATCTAAGTTAGTTGAACATCATTGAAAAAAGACTGCACACTTAACTTTTATGATTTTTCAAACTTTAGGAAATAGCTTCAATTGCATTTGTATAATATGTTTTCCATAAAATATTACAACACGCAATATTTTATGGAAAAAAAAATTGTTTGACCTTCCGGTAAGTGGTGCACCTGCCCGTTATACTAGTTTATAGTGTACAATATTTTTGGCACTTATTTATTACAAAACATTACTTTTAACATGCATCTTTGTGTATATTGGTAGATTTTTGAAGCTTGTTGACAAATATGACAAATATGCGTTTACTTTTTTAAAATGAATAATTAAAGTGGAAACTCATCGCAGTGTTGCACGTCCTCGCCGTAACGGCGCCAATCACTTGCACTCACGTGCCGCCTTGTATCCTCGAAACTAATCGATATATTTTTTAAGGATACAAAATTAAGGTTATTTTAAGACTTTTGATGCAAAAAAATCGTTTTCGTAATTTTGCGACTTGCATTCGTATACGTTGGAGCCGTCGATATGGCAGTGGACTGCTTCTGCGGTCCTCATTGCCTAGTCAGTATGTAGTTGTAGTTGTAGCTAGCCAGGTGGACCACGAACAAGCCGTACCATCAACCCAACCGAGTAGGTATCAATAAATCTCCTGCTGGGTATTAAACCTAAGACCGCTGAGTCTGAGACCAGTACTTTAATCACTACATTATGTACAGCTAAAAGAAAAAAAATATACACCTTAAATGAAGTGACATGACTTTTTTTAGTAGATCCACGTTGTGGAATAAAAATGTATGGGAGGTAGGTATATGAAAACAAACTCAAACTCAAAATATATTTAATAAACTCAATTAATAAGTGCTCTGTTGAATTGTCCAAATCTTTTTAAACCTACCACCCATTTAGGATGTCATTTTTTAACTGTGGAAAAGAACGGGCGCAAGAAACCAAAGCGCACAGAAGCAACGACATATACTAAAAATATATATACATATACTACTCTGTCAAGAAAGTACCGGGAAAAGATTTCCGGAATAATAATTGAGTTCAGTTCTCGCCGCGAATTCTCCTTTATGTCTTTTACCGAATGAAAACGGGTGCCACGAAGTGGTAATTTGAGTTTAGGAAAAAGAAAAAAGTCGGCTAGAGCCATATCTGGTGAATAAGGTGGTAGCTCGATGGTATTTGTTGAGTTTTTGGTCCAAAATTCGTTCACAATGATGGCCTTGTGCGAAGGCGCATTATCGTGGTGCAAAATCCAAGAATTTTCATTCTACAAATTTGGCCTTTTTTGTCTAATTTGCTCTCTTAAACGCCGCATAACGCTCAAATAATATTCTTTATTTACCGTTTGACCTTCCGGCAACATTCATTCATTCATTCCATTCCGAGTGCACAACACCGCGATAATCAAAGAAAACGGTCAACATGACTTTGACTTTTGATCGATTTGGCGTGGTTTTTTTTATTTCGGTTCAGTCGGAAGGCGCCACTCCGAAGCATGTTGACTAGTTTGCATGTCAAACTCGTAAACCCACGTTCCGTCACCGGTAACAATGCGTTGCATGAATGTTGGATCGGAATTGACTTGTTCTAGCATGTCCATGTGGGTTCGATCCCAGCGGGGAGTACATATTTGTGAACTGTTGGTGGTAGTAATTGTGAAGTCCGTCTGGTTAGCTATCACCATCTTATCTAAAGTCTGGCGCCATAACAACAGTCTTAATAGCATTGTCATGTTCCGACTGTTTAGAGATAAGATAGCCAGTTCCTTAGTGGTTAAGGATTTCGGGTGAAGTGCACTCCGTCTTTCAGCCTTATCATCACTTACCACCAGGGCCCTTATTCTGTAACGATTCCATGTTTCAAAACCACGTTAATTCCTTAAAAAGTTACGATATATTCCCAAAAACGTATGCGTTTGACGTTTGTGCGCGGTAAGGTTTAGGTGTGGAATCTATAAAGGCCAAGTGCTTGACCGAAGAGGATAAAAAAACATCATAAGTCTATAAACAAGGCTAGGCTTTGGCCTTCCCACGAGGTTAACTAGGCCATAGTTAAGTCACTATCTTCCATGTACATACATACATATAATCGAAACTATTAACCCCGAAGGGTTATTCAGAGACTAGGCAATGAAGACCGCAAAAGCAGTCCTCTACCATAGTCCACTTTTCACCAAACAGCGACCGTACTACATGTGCTCAGCGTGACAGGTGAGGGTCCATCGCGGCTTTATGCTGTTAGATGTATGTGCAGTCTTTAACCCGTTAGTCGCCTTTTACGACGACACCCAAGGAAAGAGAGGGGGTGGTAGTATTCTTTCACCGCCACGCGACACGGTTGATACTACCATGTAGTTTAATAGTTCCTCGACAACCGCGGGACCAACGATTCCGAACCATGAAGAACCTCCAGATTTTTTTTCGCAGTACAAACAATGGTCAATTAGCGGAAGTTGCCAGATGCCTCCTTTTTTCTCATCTCATCATCATCATCATAGGCTGACGTACGTCCCCCTGTTGGGCTTCCTCTTCCCTCAATAATAATTCAAAACATGCTACAGTCACAGTAACAAAACAAGTAGAGACTTTTATAATTAATACGCACGCAGCCAGATTAGAATTTCAAATGTACATTATGACGTCACACCGTTATTTCGACGTATATAACGTCGACACTAATTGTTTTAATAACGCGGGCGGGGGAGGGATTCGGGGCAAGAGACCGTACAATTTCCTTCTATGATTGTTTTAAGATGAAATAGGGCCCTGGCGTTCGAGGCTCACAATAATATTATTGGGATCTTAAACGAAGGTAATGGTTAGTTTTGATTTATAATTACCTTTTGGCTTGAATAGTGTTGTTTTGTTCCGAGAGTTAGAGATTTGACAGACAGACAGATTTGATAGACAGCCAGTTCCTTAGAGGTTTTCTGTATCCGACTACTTAGCTCCTATTCTAGACCTAATCTAACCGTATCTCGTAGCGGTGAAAGAATTACTACCACCCTCTCTCTTCCTTTGGGTTTCGTAAAAGGCGAATAACGGACTATTGACTGCAAATCCAATAGCATCTAGAGCGGCGATGGACTTACCAGCTGTCACGCTGAGCACATGTGCAGTCGCTTTTTGGTGAATAGTGGACTATGGTTAGGTGACTTCTTCTGCTACTCATTGCCTAGTCTCTGACTAACCCTTTGGGGATAATAGTCGTGATTATATGTATGTATGTTTTATTCTAGAACTCGGGCTAACTAGACGCGTCTTACTTCAGTTTAATAATGAAGGTAGTATTGTTATACATATACTCCTTCATCAAGGCAGGCAACGCATCTGAGACTCTTCTGGTTTTGCCGTGTCCTGTGTCAATGGGCGGTGGTGATTACCTTTCATTAGGTGACGCGCCAGCTCGTTTACCTTCTTTTTCACATAAAAAAACCTATCATTAGGTGATAAGAAAACAAACAAAAATTTTAACAAAAGTAAAAACGGACTCGGAGGAGTCGGTTTTTACTTTTGTTAAATTTTTTGTTTATTTCTCGCTTTTTAGTGAATTGTTCCGATCTATTTATTGAAAGCGAATATTGCTAAACCTGCAAAACGCGCTGCTCGTATGAGACAGCGCCGTTTAAATGCGACAAGGGAAGAAAACGAAAAAGAAGTGGTCCTCATTTGACTTTTGGCTAAAAATACCAAAATCGCTGTAGGTATGATTACAATATTTAAGGATTTCCCTCCATTTCTTGAGGATTTCACCATCAGAACTGGATTTTGATAAAAATGGGACCTTTTGCTTCGTCATAGTCGCATAACTATCTTAATCGAGATATCTTATCGCCACCCGTGAAATACTTATCAATGAGGAGTTCCAATGGCATTCTGTGGTCTTTTCATCAGTTCTACTTCATCAAATGATACTTTCTGAATGCAAATGCGTGACTTATTGCTGAAAATACCAAAATCGCTATAGGTATGCCTACAATATTTGAGGAGTTCCCTCAATTCCTTGAGGATTCCATTATTATAACTGGATTTTGATAAAAATGGGACCAATCTGGAAGTATATCCTTTCAAATAAAAAATGAATTTTCTAAATCGGTGTATAAATGACGGAGTTCTGAGGTAACAAACATAAAAAAAATACAACCGAATTGAGAACCTCCTCCTTTTTTTGAAGTCGGTTAAAAAAACAAACGCGCATCCACGCTAAGGAATACATTTAAATAAACGGAAAAGATCATACAGATAGGTGGTTTCAAATTATCCTTTGTTATAGCTTTGCACTTTATTTATTTATTTATTTATTGGGAATTCAACAGTATTTTAATATTTAATTTGTTTAGTACAAACAACACTGAATAAAAAGTTAATCCGACCACAAACGGTTTATTACTTTTTACCTATTTATTTAGAAAGTTTGAGTTCAAATTTTTATTTTGATGGTTTTAGCGTATCAAATGGAAATTGTGCGTTCTGTAGGTTATTCAATTTGAAACGTGATCCTCTTTGAATTAGATACCACAATTACCTACTGCAAAACAACAAACACAAATATCCGGCGTGAAATAATGGCAATTGGTGCTGTTGTGTTTCGTCCGGCCAGTGAGATTTCCGGAGGCCCCTTTCCTTATTATTGGGATCTTAAACGAAGGTAATGGGTTAGTTTTGATTTATGATTACCTTTTGGCTTGAATAATGTTGTTTTGTTCTGAGAGTTAGAGATAAATAGCCAGTTCCTTAGAGGTTTTCTGTATCAGACTACTTTGCTCCTATTCTAGAAGACCTAACCTAACGCGTCGCGTATCTATCTGTGAAGGAATACTACCACCCCCTCTCTTCCCTTTGGTGTCGTCGTAAAAGGCAACTAACGGACTAAAGACTGCTTAAACATCCATCAGCTTAGATCAGCGATAGGCTCACCACATGTCATGCTGAGCACATGTGCAGTCGCTTTTTGGTGAAAAGTAGATTATGGTAGAGGACTGCTTTTGCTGTCCTCATTACTAGTCTCTGACTAACCCTTCGGGGATAATTTTTTATTTATTTTATATAATTCAGTCATGGTCGTCCCACTGCAGGGCAAAGGCCTCCCTTCCCTTTTTCCAATCTCCGCGATTAAGGGCTCTTAATGGCCAGTCTTTGCAGTAGGAGTCTAGCTCGTCCCGCCATCTCCTTTTGGTCCTGTCGCGTCGTCTCCTGGCATCGCGTTGCATCCACATAGTCGTGGTTTTCGCCCACATCTCGTCCGACATTCGACAGATGTGTCCGGCGCAGTTCCACTTCAGACTAGCGGCCTTTTGTGCAATATCAGCGATTTGTGTTTTGGAGCGCAGAATTGTGTTTTTGACAATCTGACTCCCAGAATACTGCGCTCCATCGCTAGTCATGATTATATGTATGTATGTATGTAAATGTTTATCAAATTTCTAACTCGCTGAAGCAATGTCAAAGTAAGCGGCGTCTACATACGATCGAGGTACTTTCCGGTGGACACTTTTTGGTGATATTCGCTTGCACGACCTAAGTGCACGTTACGTACAATACTACGCGCGGTCGGAATGCAACGCAAGTAGGGCTGTCAGATGATAATTTGATCGAGGAGGGTAGATGGGTCTAAAATAGAGGATTTTCTGTAAAAAAGGAGGACATTCACAATAAACGATTTTTTTTATTATTTTACCTTATTTTAATCATATTTAGCTGAGCTGTCAATTTTTACAAGTAAATATAGTTCTTGATTTTTCAACAAAATAATTTTAAAAATCTTCATATGTCTTGTTTTTGATGTTGTATTGAGCAAGAATTGAAGATTTAACTGACTGCAGCCTTGGTCTGTTCCTCTCTTTGCTTCACTGAGTATTGATCAGTGTAAAAACTCTTTCCACATTTGCGTTATGTGCGCTGATACAAAAATAAAACTCGCAGATCTTGAGCAGTTCTGAGAAACATTCAATGTTTTTAGCACTTAGACGTTTTGCAAAAAGGAGGACTTACAGTAGGTAAGGGAGGACAAAACATGGAAAAAGAGGACATGTCCTCCTTTTGGATACCATGTGGCAACCCTAAACGCAAGCGAATATCGCCGAATAACGATCGAGCGAGAAGTTCCTTGATTGTATATTTGATAAAGCTAGCTAGCTTCGCTAGCACCCGTACCCGCTTTCACTCTGGAAGGTAACTAAAGGTCGATTCTCGCATAATCAGTGAAGTCACAGTCCCGTCAACATGTTCGCTCAGTTTAGTATCAGTGCTACAGTGTTGCGTAAGTGATTCAATTCACACATGTCAGTACCCAATTCACGGAGCTTCAGTGAAAACGTGTCCATCATCAAGTATCGTGATTGTTACTATGGCTCTGTTAAATACTACGGAGCTAGCAATGATACTCGTAGCTATTGCTTTAGACGAAGAAGATGAGCAGCATCAACAGTGAGAGCACTGTGTCGTCACTGACACTGACAATAAATTAAAAAATACACTATGCAAAATGAAAACAATTTTCTTTCTCCATATCGTCCTTAATATTATATTAGATATTCTGTGCTTGTACCAAGACGAAAAACGAAACAATTATAAAACACACAAGTTTATGCTTATTAATTTTTGACGTTTTTTTATGCTTAAGTTTTTATAAAAAAAGATATTTGAATGATTAAAAATGTCAACCTTATTGGTTAGGTACTAATGTTTTCCAAAACTCATTTCAGCCGCTACTTTACTTTATTTTACTTCAAAAACTCTCCAATTTATATTACTTACCACAGTATCAATACGATAATTGGAAATCATATAACACAATTCTATGACCACGGCTTATATTTCGGTTCGACGCGATTCTGTTTCGGCGTGCAGTGGTACTGTGGGTAGCAATGCGCATTTGTCTGGCACAGACTATAATAGCTCGTTAGATTAGTTATTAAGTCTTAACTATAAGTTAGTTAACTGTTTTTTTATTATTATTAGTATTGACGTCAATAAGTGCCTGTAAAGGTTTACATTGAATAAATAATTTGACTTTGACTTTGACTTTGAATAATACTCACAAAAGTGTAAAGTTTTTATTCTAAAATAACTTACCCAGTCTTTTCTTCAAGCGTTTTTCATAAAAGTCTAATTATCTCGAAAGTGACGTGTTGTGGGTTGGTTCTGGTTTGCGTAACTACGTTCCAAATGGGGATGCGTTCATAGAGAATGTATGAAAAAATATTTCGCACTGTGCTGGTACTGTGTCGGAACTGTGACTTCACTGATATGTGTGAATTGACCATAAAGGTAGACAAGCGGCTGCATTGCTACTGCATCGCGTTTAGCTTTTACATCGCTGTTAAAAGCGCAAGAGCTGTGTGGAGGCGGTTCATTATTAGAATACTACCGACTTCTCTTCCCTTGGGTGTCGTATAAGGCAATAGCCTTTAGTAGCCGTTAGTAAACGGACCAAAGACTGAACATACATCCAACAGCTTAGAGCAGCGATGGGCTTACCTCATGTCACGCTGAGCACATGTGCAGCCGTTGTTATTTGGTGAAACGTGAACTTTGTCAGTTGACTGCTTTTGCGGTCTGACTAAGAGAACAGATAATGAGGACCGCAGATGTAGTCGTGACCATGTACTAGCGGCCGCTCGCGGTTTTACCCGCGTGTCCCGTTCCCGTGGGAATATCGGGATAAAAAGTATCCTATGAGTTAATCCAGGTTATAAACTATGCCAAATTTCATCCAATTCCAAAAAGTAGTTTTTACGTGAAAGAGTAACAAACATCCATCCATACTTACAAACTTCTCATTTATAATATTAGTAGGATGTAATGTGTAGGTTGTAATAACCTATGTAAAAGTGGCAATGTTGTTGGGCCGAGGTTTTAAGCTGGTTTCGAGCCTCTCGCGGTGTTGTAAACCACGAATGTCCCTCAGATGTAGTCACGTTAATATTCTGCTTGATTTGTAGTTCCTCTTAGAACTTAGGGTTTGACTAATTTACCTTAATGCGGTCTCAACTCATGGACAGATACATAGTGAATGACTTAGGTATATCTAATATAAAATTATATTATATTGACTTTGTTTTATCATCATCATCACCATTAGTCTATAAGGATCCCACTGCTGGGAACAAGCTTTTCGCACCCTTTTCAAGGTTCATGGTTATACAATAATTTTTCTACTACTCTAACGACCTTACTTATTAAACACATTACTAGCCATTTATTTAGTTTGAGCAAAAGAGACGAAATACAGTGTAACTAAATAATGCTCATAATAGTGTTTTTAAGTATAAGTTGTCTCTGCCTACTTGTCTGTCACGAACACCCGTATTCACAAACATTACTTGTATAAGGGCCGATTTTTCAATGTCACTTAAAACTTATTCGTTAGCTAAAGTAGGTACTATACAAACAATTTGAAAAGGTACTGTCGAATCATGTCTTTTCTCTTTGTACAAGTGACATTTCAAATAGGTCGCCTAATACTTTATCAAACGGATAAGTTTTATCCGAGGATGGAAAAATCAGCCCTAAGCAAAGTAGAAATGCTATGCGAAGTAAGACATTTCTCAGTGCATTGCGTATGACAAGCCTAACTACCTTAGCTATGCGTTCAAATTAGGGGCGCATAGCGCCGGTGGCCACTTAAGTACCTACTGTTTATGAATAGGTTTTTGAGGCCCTGTGCCTAGTTAATATTATTCTGTGCCTGTGCGTCCGAGCGCACTGTGAGACCTCATATAGTAATGTTTGTGAATACGGGTGGAAGGCTCCTAGAGGTAGCTGACAATTGAATTTCTATTACAACAGTTTATAGACAGCTGAGCTCTTAAGACAGACGTAAATACAAACTTTGACGTTTATCAAATATACACTTAAATAAAGGCGTTTGCAAAAACTGACGCTTTTCGGATTCCCATACAAACTTCCAAATCGAAATTTTTAAAAACCAATATGTCAATTTTGATGAAACTTTGCATGCTGAAGTAAAACACAGTGATCTAAATAGTTTGTTGAAAACATTTTGAAAAAACTCTTATTTAGCTGAGATAATGCGATTTAAAGTCCACTATAGAAAGTTTAAAATCGCAATAACTCAGTTTAATAAACGTTATTTAAAAATGTTTTCAACAAACTATTTAGATACCTGTGTTTTACTTTAGCATGCAAAGGTTCATCAAAATTGGCTTATTGGTTTTTAAATGTTTCGACTTGGAAGTTTGTATGGGAAACCGAAATGCGTAAACCCTCCGATTTCCCATACAAATTTCCAAATCGACATTTTTAAAAACCAGTGGGCCAATTATGATGAAACTCGGCATGCTGAGGTAAAATATAAATATCTAAATAGTTTGTTGAAAACATTTAAAAAAAAAACGTTTATTTAACTGAGTTATTGCGATTTTAACTTTCTATAGTGGACTTTAAATCGCAATAACTCAGCCAAATAAACCTTATTTAAAAATGTTTTCAATAAACTATTTAGATCTCTATATTTTGCTTTAGCATGCAAAGTTTCATTAAAATTGGCTTATTGGTCTTTAAAAATTTCGACTTGAAAAATTGTATGGGAAACCGAAATGCGTAAATCCTCTTAAGAGGCCTATTACATCTCGAATGTGATTTTTGCGTAAAATGCCCATTTTCGCATTTTGTAGTATTTTTGCAGTAGTATTTATCGTTTTTATCGAAATAGGTTAATAAATTTGAACATAATATTATAAATCTCCATTCTGTGAGCATAAGTTGAATTCGGGCGGCCGGTGCATAGCATTTTGTAGTAATTTTGCAGTTGTATTAAAGTTTTTTTCGAAATAGGATAATAAATTCATTATAAAATCTTTATTTCTCATGAAGTAACAATTACTCTGGTATAAATTTTGCTCAATAATATTATCGTAGATAGGAGATATTCACTGTTAACTTATAGCGATTTTCGAAGTTTTTTGGTTCAGAATAAGATTTTTTTCCTATATAATATCAATGATATCTAAAAATTCCGAGGCCGCTACGCACTTTTCGACTATAATTATATGAGATAACATTATAATTTTTTTATTTCACTTGTTTTAGAACAGTAGTTCAATCGATAAACTCAAAAAAGTGCCTTCGCGCACTTTATGAAAATCTTTCTATGCAATTTTGGGTTTAATTAAATAGTTAAGCAAAATTTACAAAAAGCGAGGCCGCTACGCACTATTCCAATAGCTATTCTACACTATTCAATAAGTCATATTTATTAAAGTATTTTTTTTCTGAGATTCATGACGCCAAAGTTGGCCATTTTACGCAAAAATTACAGTCGAGATGTAATAGGCCACTTAAGAGGGTGCCGCGCGATCGCAAAGCCTGACATAAGTCTCTTAATGAACTTCAAACCAAAATCAATCATTATTGATATTTAAAATTGAACAATTCTGCTTTGAAGTTTCAGACCTAATAATTTGATTAGAGCAATGTTTTTATCCTTTGCACGACTTATGTCTAAAAATAAAAACGTCCATCGTTTCAAAATAGTCCAATCAGTTATTTGACCACCCATAAAAATGTCCAACTCTAGAAACGACTGACCAGAAACAACCGACCAGATACATGACCATTCTGTGAAATGTACAAAACCATCACGCGGATTATCAATACAAATATTTTCATGTAAGAATTATTGTTTCATGCGTAAAATTAATAAAGTTGTCAAAACAAATATGTTTTTAGATGTCATTAGATTAATGTATTGTTTGTTATTGTTTTAAGAATTTGTTTCAAATTTCAACAAGGCCACGACCTTGTTCAATGATCAGGCTAACTTACGTAAGTTCTTTTAATGTATTTAACTAATTCAGCGCATAGTACAAGTTACTTAAAAACACGTAAATTTTCACAATTTCGTGCAGGATCCTATGAACAAGATACCGTAGAACGGGGCTATTTGGTAAAAAAGTAGGGATAAAAACTGATTTTTTTTTAATTTTAACAGTTATAGAAGTATGTTTTGCATAATACAGATATAACTAAATAAAAATACAAAAATAAAAACATAGAATGAACAAACAGTAAGGTTTATTTTAAAAAAGACGGTGCCTTTCCAAATAGCCCTTAGGGTGGGGTTATTTGGAATGCACACAAGATGACATAGAAAATATCTTTATAAACTGTTTTTATTTCAATATAAACACGGACGGCGATATTTGGTAACATACATTAAAAAATTTACAAATAATGCAAAAGTCAACACTAAATAATTTAACATTTTTACTTAAAAACTAATTTGGAACAAAACTGACAGACTCTCGCTAAATGTAGTTCTTAACATCACACGCACGGTGTTCTTTTCTCTGATTGGTCGAGATTGACAGATAACGGAGTTACCAAATGTTAGAAAATAAAAAGCTTGCGTTCACGTTAATATGTTTGTGTTCGTTCAAAAATATTATTTTTTTCCAAAAAGCCCCACGGTTACCAAATAGCCCCGTTCTACCGGTACTGTAAATGTCAAAAACAGGCTATTGAGACCAAGGAGCTTATGAGACACGATTGTAGACGTTATAAAGTTGCAGAATCTATGGCCTGTTTCCTTGTGCATAATATGATATGGCTAACGCCGTACATTTTACGTCTATATTATTACACCAACTGGTACGGAATCGTTTACGTCATACTGTGCAGACTTAATGGCATGGAAAAACGCCGATCGCAATCTGGGACGGCCGCTGTGAAAAATTTACACTACGTCTGTGGCTGGCGGTGTTTGATTTCGAAATCAACGTGTATTGAGTGCTGAGTGTAAGTTTGTAAATGTGCAAACGTTACTGTCGCGTTTGAGTTAAGTTTTGACAGATACATTTTAATGCTAAGTAAATAATATCGAGAACCAAAACTCAAACACAAACGCGATAGTAACGTTTGCACTTTTACAAACTTACACTCAGCTCTTTGTAGAAGTTTAGGTACTGCCAGCCGGCAGAAGAGTAGGTATAGCGATTCACCAAAATATACAGGGTGGAATTTTGTAATGCCACCTGAAGGAAAGTACTCTTTATACTGCAGATAGAAAATTTCACTCAAAGAAAACATTCCTTTATTTTTGAAAGAAAGAAAATTGCATTTAAAGATTTTCGAAAATTCTCTTACCACACCCGGAAATCGAACCGACTAAAATCTGTAAAAATTACACCCTGTAATTTAATTGCTGCGATCGTTATTAGGGTCAATTATAAGGATAAAATCTCTCTAACATACTTGATAAATTAAATGATGGAAAACATGAAATGTTAAATTATTTTGATTATTTACAAAAAATGGTAAACATATCATATTTAACCTACCTAATACACGCAGTTATGTCGTATCGAAGAAAGGAGTCCCCAACTAGCAAAATTTCCTCTTACACACATCCCAAGAGTATGATTTTACCAGTCTTATATAACTCCGATAGACTGCTATAAATGTGGATTTGGGCCCACTTAATAAGACTATTTACCCTTAAATGTACCATAAAATGGTCTCGAGAAGTGTATTTCTAATCTTACAAAATTCTTGTCGATGCTAAACAGACTTACAAATGACTTACAAAGGCATTATTTATGGGCATTCAATAATAATAATAATAAATATCGTTTATTTGCCTCTAAAACACAATTACATTGTAAGATAGAGAGTAAAGAACCGACATAAAACATAGAAACAAAAAGGACTACATCTCAGTGGCTTCAGAACAATATACAGCCTCTGCTATTCTGATATAGCCTTTTGTCCACATTATATAAACAAAACAACGACGTAGTAGAGTTACAATAGCTATTAAAAAATAAAATTAAAGTTTTATAACATGTGCCAATTTACTTAAACAAAAACATAAAATGACGTCAACAATATTATTATGACGCTTATCATGAGCAAAAATAAACAGAAATCAATACCCTTTATAAAGTTCAAGGTACCTGGTAAGACGCGAGAGTCTGCTGATGAAGCAGCCATTTGCGACATCTTGATTTAAAAGTTGATAGTGACAAATCAAGAGCTGCCCGGACGGGGGGAGGTAAATCGTTCCAGATCTTTGCGGAAGCGTGCTTGAAGCAACCCCTGGTAGGTACTGGCGAGTTTGAACACAGGTAGGGTGAGCTGATGCCCTCTATATCTGAGTGACGGCTTATTGCACTTCTTAGAAATCTTATGAAATAGATAAGCTGGTGATCCTGTGTGTAACAGTTTGTAAAGAAAACATGCATACTTTAGCTTGACTGAGTAAGAGATATTACGAGTATCCTTAGCAATTAAATGTGGTGTTATATGCTCTCTCCTACGCACATGATAACAAAATCGTATACATGCGTTTCGCACTTCCCGTATGCGTTTTAAAGTTTTCTTATACAGACATGCCATTGCCACCAATCATGACTTATAAGGGCTTTAACAGAATAATATAAGTGCATTACCATTGTTTAAGGTTTATACCGCACTTCTAAAATCAAATTCAACCACATTTTTTAATCCACGCGCTCATGGCTCATAAACTTTGGGGTTTCTTATTAAAGTTATTATTGTTTATTATTATTATTATAAAGTAAAAGTAGAGTAAAAGACAAATAGGGAAGTTTCTGGTCGACCACCTTTTAACTATTTTGCAATGCAGTACAATTGTAATTGCCATTAATGTAAGCTTCTAAAACATTTGACGTGCTAAGTAATACTTTTTACTATCTTTTACATAGTCACTTCTAAGATCGAGTGATCTTACAAAATGCATTTATAAGAGTTTATTAGTGAATCAAAGGAAATTAGGCTTATAAAGTGCGCGTATAGTACTACTGTTCTTACAAGAACATCTATAAGAATAAGTTATAAGTAACAGACGATATCTGACGAAACACTTATTAACGAACTTATGACGAAACTCTGTAAGCCAACATGTAATTGAATTAAATAAATAAATAAATTAAAGTGCATGTATGTAGGTAATTAAGACTCAAGGGCAATTAGAATTATAAAGTGCGTGTATAATACTATTACCTACTCTAATAAATTATATATAAAGTTTGCTTATATACGTCTGTAAGAATAAGTTATAAGTACAACAGCCGATATTTAATTAAATACTTACATAAGTCACTTCCAAGATTGAGAGGACTTACATATTGCATATATAAAAGTGTTAATTAAAAATTAGGCTTACAGAGTGCGTTTATACTACTACTGTTCTTGTAATTTCTCGTTTTCTTCATTTCTTCTAAAAGGTTTTTTTTTAAATAGCTTAGAATGACTTATGATATGCCATTATTAGGGTCTAGCTTAGGGGATAGCTCTTAAAAGCTTTCGTTTCTATGGGTATTTTGCTAGCTGGGTCTGCAATAAAAACACGTGCAAATTGCTATCGTCTTAGCCAAATAGTAATTCGTCATTTTAATGGATAAATGACGTCAATGATAATAATTATTAATTACTAACATAAGTAAACAAAATGGATCTTTGAGTAAAAGTGCTTTAACTTAACCCATTAAATTTAAAAGTCCAGATTTCATGGTTTCCTTTATTATTTTAGACAGCCGCTACACACATGACACATCTATGTTACAACTAGAACTTCACTGATAAAAAGAGAAGGTAGAGGTATAGCACAGAATATATAATGGTACAAGTAGTAGTATATTAGTATGATGACCTCTGTTGGAATATAAGTACGAAAATGCTCTATTAAATTTAATAATCAATAGATATAATTAAATTATACATATTGATTATACCATACGATTACTTTGGGTAACATTCACTATTTTTGTAGTAGTCACTCAATTGACTTTTCATATAAAACCGTTGTTCAAACGGACTCACGCTCACTTTAATAAAAGAATTCGTTCAGACGACTACGAAGTTTTACTTTGCCGTCACTGTTATGAAAGTTTATTTATTTTTTATTTATCTCTGAGGTTCCGGGTTCAATTCTGGGTCGGGTATTTAGAGAAAGCTGTTTTTCTAAATTGATTTCGTGTCCGATGTTTTTCTTTGTTTATGCATAAATATGCATAACTGCACACGGATAAATTCCGTTATCTAGTTTAACCATATTAACAAGTTTCAAAAGAAGCTTACCTTGGGGTAGATTATTGGTGTGAGCGTAAATAATTTATTTTGTTATTTAATAATTCAGGAAAACATACAGTCATTCACAATAATAAAATTTACAAAACAATTTACAAACATACCAGATAGTTTCATTAAATATTACAAAAAGAACATTAATTGAGTTTGCAGAATGGACCTGGCGCCTAACCAAAGCGAAAAACAAAGATATAAAAAACAATAACAAATCCTTTAAAATTGTCTATTAAATATGATATAACCAATTTTTTGTTTGATAACCTATTGATAACGATTTTTGAAATTTATTTAAATTTTTTGATATTTAGATAAGATGGTGGTAGCTGGCCAGTCGAACTTAACAAGCCCAACCACCAACCAACCCAAGTAGTGTACAAAGATGTATCCTCCGCTGGGAATCGAACTCGGGACCTCTTGATCTTAGATCGGTGGCTTAGCCATACAACGTCAGTCGGAAAAGGGGTACTAAGCCGAAAGAAGGGTAAAGTATACATGACAGTAAATAACTTATGTCTAAAAACTTTTCATAAAAAATGGATAATTTTAGATTAACAGCTGTATTAAGAGTTCATAAGAAATGACGCTCCTATTCGGGGTTGTACATTTTTTAAATATGAATAATAATATGCATAAAATATGAATGTTTTACGCAATGTTTATATTTGCAATATAACAGTTGATAGTAGCACTATCAGTTGTCCGCGGCTTAGTACCCCCTTTCCGACTAACGTTGTATAAGTCAGCAGGTCGGGAGCTAGCCAGGCGGCCCTAAATCTAGCGGGACCAACCAAACCGAGAACAGACATGTACCCTCCATTGGGAACGAACCCGGGATCTCTAGATTTAACACCGGTGGTTAACCTGACCTAATAGTGTAGTGACACTACCTACGCGGTTAAAACATTAGCTTGTTTGCCAATTCATTCCATAAAAAAATTACATACATTTGCCTCCTGCTGCTGTAAAAAAAAACCTAATTATAATCACGACTATTATCCCCGAAAGGTTAGTCAGAGACTATTGGCAATGAGGACAGCAAAAGCAGTCCTCTACCATAGTTCACTTTTCACCAAATAGCGACTGCACATGTGCTCAGCGTGACAGGTGGTGAGCCCATCGCAGCTCTATGCTGTTGGATGTATGTGCAGTCTTTAGTCCGTTAGTCGCCTTTTACGACACCCAAAGGAAGAGGGGGGGGTGCTACTATTCTATTGGGACACGGTTATATAAAATAAAAATGATTGCTAACATTAAACAAAATAATGTTTGCTTTCGGCTTTTATAACTTATTGGCGTCTCGAAGAATTGAAAAATACCTTCAGCTTTCTTCCCACGCCATGCGCCATTATTCCATGCGTAGGTACACACGGATGCAAATCAACTTACTCAGAACTGTCAAATTTCTCCAATTGAAATTGATCCTTATACCGTTAGCGACAAAGTTCAAAACGTATTGAAGAAATTTGTCATTTTTTGGTAGGTAGGAATCTGGCGTCTGTACGTATGTAAATCGCTGAGTGCGTGCGTCGGCGTCGCGGCTGCTTATCGCCAATGATTGATAGCGCGTAATGGCGCGAACGGAATCCATTCATTAATCAGACGGGACGCGAGAAGCCTCCAAGTCGACGGGGCTAGACTCGAATATGACATGTGTACCTATGCAGATTTTTAATGGTCTTTTAAGTGCTGCGCAAGGAGCTCGATGGCGCAGCAGTTAGCGCGTTCAGCTTGCGATGTTGCTCGCTAAGAAACTTTCGTAATGCCGGGTCGCTGAATGGGTGACCGAATTAAAAACATCTCGAACTCCTCCGTGCTTCGGAAGGCACGTTAAGCCGTTAGTCCCGGTTGTTGTCGCAAGATGACAGTCGTTAAAACCCACCAACCCGCATTGGGCCAGCGTGGTGGGTTATGGCCTAATATCCCCACGTGCTATTGTCCACGTGGGAGGCCTGTGCCCAGCATTGGGACGTTTATAGGCTGATGATGATAAGTGCTGCGCAAACGTGATGCTGATACTGCACACCACAGGAAACCGTAACTGCTATGCCATGTAACTGTCACAGCGTTGTACATTTTTATGAAGTTGCTTGAGTTGGCAACTGACGTCTTCTAGATGCCAGTCGCTCACGGGTCTGATACTCTAGTTCGAATGACGTTACCTCGATGGTCATTACCTCGATGTCTCTACCTCGACGGTACACTTCACCGATGGCTCGTTACCTCGAAAGGTCAATACTTCAAAGGATCTCTTCCTCGACGGGTCTTTTCAAAAAATCAAAATCAAAATCAATATATCTTTATTCAGTAAGCTTAAATTAAGCATTTTGAATCGTCTAAATTTATTTTTATAAGGATGGATGGATAGGCATAGGAACCCACCCACCCACTTCACCCATTCAGGAAGTCTTTTAGCTGTAGAGAAGAACGGGCACAAGAAACTCCACAGATTTAAAATAATATAGAAGTAACGACATTTACAAAACAACATGTCGTTACCAAATTATACAATCAGTTATGTAATGTCATAAAAGACAATGGATTAAGAAAAAAACAATGTAAATATATTATTATAACCAGGCTGTTTTGTCTTCTAAATATTCCTTGACTGTGTAATAACCTTTCCTAAGTAAACAAGATTTTACATGATTCTTAAACTTATCTAAAGGTAAATCTAGTATAGTACTTGGTATTTTATTATAATAGTGTATACCTTGCCCCAAGAAAGAGCCGAGAACCTTTTGTAACCTAAACAGTGGCATTACTAGTTTTGACTTATTTCTAGTATTGAAATTGTGTACATCACCGTGTTTAGAAAAGTGTTAATATTGCAACGCACAAAAACTATACAATTATAAATATACTGCGATGCAACAGTAAGAACACCAACTTCCTTAAAAATATTTCTCAAAGAAGTTCGCGATCCCAGTCTATAAATGGTTCTTATTGCTCGTTTCTGTAAAATAAATATAGTTTTAACATCAGCCGCTGTTCCCCACAGAAGGGCGCCATACGACATGACACTATGAAAATAACTAAAGTAAACAGTCCTAGCAGTTTCTACATCTGTTAGTTGTCTAATCTTTCTAATCGCATATGCTGCTGAACTGAGTTTGCCGGCCAAATTCGATATATGCGGATTCCATTGGAGTTTTGAGTCAAGGGTTATCCCTAGGAAAACTGTCGAGTCTACCAAATCTAATTTAACACCATTCATACTAACATCGGTTTGTTCGGTCTTGACATTTGGTAGTATAAATTTAATACATTTCGTTTTTTTAGCGTTTAGCTGTAAATTATTCGCACTAAACCAACTGAGTACCTCTGAGAGAGCATTGTTAACATCGTCATAATTATTCTTACATCTAGTCACATTAAAAATGAGTGAAGTATCATCTGCAAACAATACAATATCACAGAAGTTTTCTACAAAGAATGGCAAGTCATTGATATTTATCAAAAATAAATAAGGGCCAAGAATTGACCCTTGTGGAACTCCCATTTTTACATGAGAACCGGATGACTTAGTTCCATTAATGTCGACAGTTTGTGTTCTAGAACTAAGATACGACTGTATCAAATTACGCGCAAGACCTTTGAGACCATAGTGATTTAACTTCATCACCAGTGTCCGGTGCTCAACGCAATCGAAAGCCTTGGACAAGTCGCAAAAAACTCCAAGAGCGTTCTGAGACTTCTCCCAGGCATCAAATATATGTTTTATTAGAGCTACACCTGCGTCAGTAGTGGAACGACCCTTAGTAAAACCGAATTGTTTACTATGTAAAAGATTATTTAAGTTAAAGTATTCCACTAACTGTTCGAGAATAATTTTTTCATAAATTTTACTAAGTGCTGGTAGTATTGAAATTGGTCGATAGTTACTGGGGTCTTCTTTATTTCCCGATTTAAATATAGGTATAACCTTACTAAACTTCATAAGATCAGGAAAGATTCCCTTATCAACACACTTATTAAATATGTCAGCAAGATAGGGTGCAATAGAATATATAATATTTTTAATTATCTTTATAGACATGCCCCACAAATCACCTGTGTTTTTCATTTTTAGTAATTTAAAAGTTTTAATAATATTTTTAGAGTCAATATATTGAAAATTAAAAGAAACATTACATTTGGGTAGATGTTGTTCGAGAAAGGCTTGTGCCGCCACTGGTGATGAATTTAAATTTGAGGTTGTTACCACAGGTATATTTATAAAGAAATCATCAAAAATGTTAGCAATTTGTGCATCTGAATTGATAAGGTTATCTTTAACTTTTAGAGTAAAAGTGTTGTCCCGTGGTTTTAATTTACCAGTTTCACGGTTGATGATATCCCAAGTGGCTTTTATTTTATTATTAGATTTTTTAATTTTATCTTTAATGAAGTTAGATTTTGCTAGTGTGCACACTTTCTTAAACAATTTAGATGTAATTTTTTACATATTCTGTAAAATTTAAATTTTGATTATATGGTCTTAAATTATATACCTCATACAGTTTATTTCTACTTTTATAAATACCAGGCGTGGCCCAGTCACAGAACTTAAGTTTTTGTGAAAACTTAATTGTTTTAGATGTAAACACTTGATTGTATTCAGTCTTTATTAAATCAAAGAGATTACTGTATAGTACATCCGGATCATCATGTATAAAGGGCAAAGTATCGATTTTACAAGCTACATTGGTTTTGAAACACTCCATTCGCTTTTTTGTAACAGGTTTACATGTTACAGTTTAAGGCGCATCCTTAACATCAAAATCATAGGTCACCTTCAAACCGCAATGGTCAGACGTAAGACTACTAATAACTGACTTAGAGACAGGGTCATAGTCTGTAAAAATATTATCGAGACAGGTGGCCGAATGTGAAGTTATTCTAGTGGGTTCAAGAAATAGATTTCTTAGATTAAAGCATTTAAATAAAGCGAGAAGACGAACACTCCCTGAAGTGTTTTCTAAAATATTTACATTAAAATCCCCACATACTACAACATATTTATTTTTCAATTTTATTTTATTAAGTACATCTTCCATCACGGACTCAAATAAATCAAAATTACCCAATGGGGGCCGGTATACACATACTATTACAAAACTATTGAATTCTACACATGATAGCTCAATGTTACGCTCCTTTGAAAGACATACAATGTCGTTGCGTTCCTTGTATTTAAAATTATTTCACTACTAACTAGTATTAGAGAACCGCCGTGAATAGCTTTGCTTCGTACGTACGCGCTTGCTAGTTGGAAATTATTTACTTGGAAAGACTTGTCATGACTTTTTAGCCAATGCTCAGTTACACAAAATATATGAATAGCCTGACTTTTTGCAATTAATTCTAATTCTAAGTCTTTGCCAGCCAAACCCTGAATATTTTGATGTATAATATTAATGTAAGTGGACTTGGCTTTTGTCTTAGACCTCAGTTTAAACAAGAGGTAGTCATCTTACTACTAGTTGTAAAAGATGCATTAGTAGAACTACTAATGATGATATTATTGTCAATAACGGACTTAGTTATACCAGGTATAACTGTATCATGTATATTGTAAGCTAACAAATTAGCTATTCGAGTCCTACACTTCTTCGACAGATACATACTATCTGAAGTCAAACTAAAATTATTAATAAACTTATTAATATCAAAAAATAAGATAGTGTCACTATGACGGCATAATAAATTATATAATAATAAATTTAAGTCAAATATGCGTTTATTCTGTTCCCAAGTTAAATTTGTACAATAGGGAAAAGCACTAACTATTAACTTGCAATTTGTATCTAATTGTAATTTCAACAAAATATTTATATTTTCTATGATGTCACGTTTTTTAATTCGTAGACTGTCACCACATAAAATAATCACATTAGTGGAACTGCTCAATGACTGCTGAGAAACGCTACGTACTATAGCATTCATTGATTGACTTGGGGCACAGATATTCATTACATGTTGGTTTATACTTCCATTCATGAGCAATCCTAAGCCCTGACCTAATCCATCAGAGAAAATAACTGTGTTTCTAATTGGTTTAATTACATGTTTATTGCTTATGTGATTTAAATTATCATAAGATTTAACTGGCATTTCTGTGCAGGCCGTTAAAGGACCCGAATCCATGACAGACAAGTCATTCGACTGAATACATGAGTTTAATGATAAAGGATTTTGACATATTACATTATCCTTATTATTAACTAAGAAATTGTGCTGATTTGCATTGTGTTTGCATAAGTCAATCAACTCTGTAGCTGACGGAATATTCTTCTCAATTTCATTTTGTGCTGTCACCCCAGCACTAAAAGAGTGGCCAGTAATACAACAATTAGTACGCTTTTTATTTAAGGACTCAAATCGCTCTGCGTTATAGTTGCACATATCAACCATGTCATTTGCAGCTACAATTTGATAGTTTAGGTGCTTAAGTGACAGATCACATATATTGTCATACATACTTTTCAGTGACCTTTCTAAGATATCAATCTTTTTAATTATGATATGTGAGTCGCTGTCATGTTTATCATTCCTATCAATTGTGCTATTACTATACAATTTCAACTTATTTAATAATTGAATCCTTTCTTTCCTAAGTGACATATGCTTCTGTAAATGATTTTGCCTATTGACTAGTTTTTGGGTCTTAGAAATGTACCTTTTAACACGGATTTCTTCGATGGTACATTTGATCGATGGGTTGTTACCTCGAAAAAATCATGAAAAGCATAGTAAATGTAAAGTATTTGTGTTCACACCTTACTCCGTGCCGACACCGAAAACATTATGATTTGCTTTTTGAGCTACTGGATTCAAAAAGTGTCTACGTCTGCGAGGTTGATGGTTATTTTCATATTGATTGTATGAAAATAAAATATTCATTGTTTGCCGGTCTACCTACGAAACCAGCCTCCATAAGTATCCGCGTTTGCGCAGCGCCTTAATATAAGGTGGAGGTGGTAGGTACACCATCAGCAGTCTTACCTCCCCACTTAAGTCGTCGATATAAGCGAATCCATGTGAAAAGCTCGATGACACAGCGGCTGAGTTGTTCGGCCAGTTAAGCAACCTTCGCAACACCGGATCACGGGACGGGTGACCAAATTAAAGAAAATCTAGAGCTACTCCGTACCTCGGAAGACACGTAAAGCCGTTGGTTCTAGTTGATGTATGAGATGGCAGCCGTTAAAACCAACCAAACCGGATTGGGCCAGCGTGATGGCTTAAGGCCCAATCTCTCAATATGATGTTGTCCAAGCGAAAAGGCCTGTGAACAGCAGTAGGAAGTTCATATAGGCTGTATATATAGGCTTTATAGGCTGGGTTATAGTAAAGAAGCGAGGTATAAAACTAAAAACCCAAGTTCATCGCTTGCTTATGCCGTCGGGGTGAATTGGAACTTCTGTTAAGCAATCACCAGAGTTTACCTTAGCAGCAGCAGTCCACCGGAGAGAAGGTTTAGAGTGTTTCAGACGTCTTTAAGCATAACGGCTAGAACAAAAGCTACTTACGGGGGTGGAACTTGGTCTTGCAGTTCATGATCCTGAGCCATCCCCGCAGCATAGAAAGGATAGTGCTTGGTTTTTTCGTTAGTAGACATTTTGCCTGTCGAGTTTTTTTAACTGGAAGAAAGAGGGAGATGAGAGTCTAACATACCTGAGGTCGTCCCTGGCTTCGATGTATGCGTAAGACAGCGTTGTATCTAGTTTAAACAAAAATAAAAGATCTGTATTAACTCCTGGTTCGCTGTCTGTATATCGCTGTATCCCCTTAGGAACTTGTAGACAAACTTACTCGGGCATTCTCTCTCTAGGGCAAACTTCAGTGAATGCTTATTGCGGTCCGGCTCACCTTGGCAGCACGTCACGCTGCGTCAAAGAGCAATACTTCTTTTAATTAATATTAGTTTTCATAATTTTGTGGCACTTATTTACATGATAATGGATTTCTGACCTAGGTTGTCGGAGATAGCTATATGTAATAGACTTTGTAATAAAAGAGCTACCAGTCACGAAAGCTGTTGAAAATATCAAGGAAATGCAGTATGTCCGAAGAAATCTTGGAGGTTAAAGTTACTCGCGTCCGTAGGCTTACCCTTGAGACCCTACACGTGACTACTGGGTGGTTCTAAATGAGTAGCAGTGACTGAGTGGTAGAGCCGCGCTTCGTTGCAGCACGCATTGGGCCAGCTCGCCCGGCGTAGTACCACCCTCCCACTAATATCCGGTGTGAAATAATAGCACTTGGTGCTGTTGTGTTTCGTCCGGTCAGTGAGGGTTCCGGAGGCCCTTCCCCCCACCCCTCACAATTCCTATTCCTTCCCAAAACCTATTCCTTGCTTAAAGGCCGGCAACGCATCTGCGATTCCTCTGGTGTTGCAGGAGGTGTCCATGGGCGGCGGAGATTACTCTCCATCAGGTGACCCGCCTGCTCATTTGCCTCCTTCTATTTAAAAAAAAATGCAAAATTAAAGAAAATGTATGTATGAATAAAATAAATAAAATATCAGGATATATATATATATATATATAGGATGACACAGCGATTTGATAAAAAAAGTTAAAACAAGACAAAAAAATTTACACGTCTAGTGGTATATAGATATATATATATATATATATAATATATATATATATCTATATATATATATATATATATATATATATATATATATATATATAAAAAAGTTAAAACAAGACAAAAAAATTTACACGTATATAAAAATTTACATATATATATCTATATACCACTAGACGTGTAAATTTTTTTGTCTTGTTTTAACTTTTTTTATCAAATCGCTGTGTCATCCTACCATACAATAGTGTAAGCAGAGACTGCGCATTAGTAAGTTAAAAACCGGTCAAGTGCGAGTCGGACTCGCCAATGAAGGGTTCTTGTAGTTCGTTGTAACTTTGATCGATGTTTTAATAATAGTGTATTTTTTTAATTTATTTATTTATTACGTATTAAAAAAAACTACTTACTAGATCTCGTTAAAACCAATTTTCGGTAGAAGTTTGCATGGTAATGTACATCATATATTTTTTTGTTTTATCATTCTCTTATTTTGGAAGTTACAGGGGAGGGGACACACATTTTACCACTTTGGAAGTGTCTCTCGCGCAAAATATTCAGTTTAGAAAAAAATTATATTAAAAACCTCAATATCATTTTTGAAGACCTATCCATAGATAGGTACCCCCCCACACGGATAGGTTAGATAAAAAAAAATTGAGTTTCAGTTCTAATTATGGGGAACCCCTAAAATTTATTGTTTCTTTTCTATTTTTGTGTGAAAATCTTAATGCGGTTCACAGAATACATCTACTTACTAAGTTTCAACAGTATAGTTCTTATAGTTTTGGTAAAAAGTGGCTGTGACATACGGAGGGACAGACAGACAGACAGACATGACGAATCCATAAGGGATCCGTTTTTTGCCATTTGGCTACGGAACCCTAAAAATGGCCGTTTGTCGGCATTCTCTACGGAAATTTCGTTGACATATTTCACTTTAGCTTACAATAATCAAATTGGTGAAAATGCATATTCATGTATGTATGAACCTCCGTCAAGTAGGTCATGATGAATTTTATTTTCAAATAAAGCGACAGGATGCAGCACCGGAAGCGTGCGAATACGCAAGAATGTTAATTTCTGTAATGGCGTCCACTGCTGGGCCCGTATTAATATGAACGAGTTCTCCTGCAACATAATATAAAGAACTTAGTAAGTCGTCAGTGCGAGACATGCGGGACTAATGTCGCGCACAAAATATGGTTATAATTTTTTAAATGTTTAGTCGCTTATAAAAATAGCTACTATTTTTATTATAATCTTGTTATGTTTGTGGTATTTTTAGTTTTTATAATATTCATACAGTCTTTCACAAAAATCTACTAGTATCGACAAACAAGATTGTCAAACATTATGATTATTGATATGCCAGTGCGTAATAGTGCAGCATGACTGGCCTAAAAATGTGATTACGTTCCTGACCTAGTCCCAAAGGTTAGTAGAAGCTCAAACATAACAAAACGTAAAAAAGGTCTACCTCAGATGGGAATCGAACCAACGTCCTTCGCAATCAGGGCGGATGCGCTGACCACTCCGTCACTGAGGTATTGGGTAGATATTGTGACTAAGCTCTGGACAACCCTAGCGATGGCCCAATGTGTCTTAGTGCGTTTTGACGATGTCATCTGATAACTTGCAACGGAACCAACTAAAACACATCGACTGCACAAAACCAGACACAATTGAAATTGAAGTGTTTGTCGATCACCGGTGTCTGCCATGGACTTAGAGTGTTAAATATGCATATTAAAGCAATTCAAAATTATCATATTTACCACTTCAGCCGCTGTGCTAACGAGGTCCTCCAAAAGGATATTAAGACGACTTACTAATTCCATAATACTGTGGCAGCAACAAGACATTTACATATTTCAGAAAAGCCAAACGCGCCACTCTGAGGCTCGCCTCTTACGAATCCATAATATATAAGTATGGGATCACACGTTATTATATAGTGTCAGTGGCAAACCACAGGTATACTCAAACGTTGGAGGGACAGGAAAACCTTATTTGATCTTGATACTGACTTTACAATGTGATAGGAGTGGTACTTCTTTCCCGTTAAGGCTAAGTACTACATCTAAAATCGTCGACAAAAAAATAATTAGGACTTATAAAAAAGTTAATTAAGTAATGATTTTTTTTCTCACCAAAATAATCTCAAACATACAAAACAAAGTAATGTATTAGTTAGCCAGTGTCATTAGCTACCGTTTGCCATTTTTTTCATGTTTCTCTGACGTATGAAACCTTTGTTATCGCACAAAGTAAAAATGGTCATAAATTATAGGGGGAAGGGGTAGGACCCCCCATATTATTTTTTTTGTCGATGAATTTAGATGTAGTACTTGACCTTAACTGGTTAGAAGTACCACCCACCCCTATCACATTGTATAATATGTAGATAACTGCTATCAAAATTAAGTAGATAAGTCACTTATGCTGAAAAATACAACAAACGACTCACACTTGACAAAATTAGACGTGGTATGCAGGGGAACTTAGGCAATACTTTTCTATGACCTAAAAAAATTGGGTTACATGTGCATATAAATAAGCACACACGCTAATTGATATTGATCCTTATAGCCACATGTTAAAGTTAGAAATTTATTGAAGAATATGGAAAGTGAAAGGTTTTTTTTTTTTTTTTTTTTTATTGGGCGCTGGTAAGCGCTTGGCCTTCATCTCACCTGATGGTAAGTGACGATAAGGCCGAAGGTGGAAGCGCGCTTCACCCGGAATCCTCAACCACTGAGGAACTGGCTATCTTATCTCAAACTGCCGGAACACAACAATGCTATAAACATCGTTGTTATGGCGACAGACTTAGATAAGATGGTGGTAGCTAGCCAGGCGGACTTAATAGCCCTACCACCAACTAAACCGAGCACACAAAGATGTACCCCCCGCTGGGAATCGAACCCGGGACCTCTGGGTCTGAAACCGGTAGCTTAGCCACTAGACCACAGAGGCGGTCAAAGGTTGTGTTGCTGGCGTCTATATAATAATTACTATGATTACTTACTATACCTACTCCAGCCAAATTCGATGACGAATGTTTGTAAACAGATTATGTAATTTCTTTTTGCAAAAATCTAGTTTCACTTGGATTTTTACTGTTTTTTGGAAGAAAGACGCAACAGTTAACTGTTTTCTTGTGAATCTCTCACAAAAAAAGTAAAAATCCGAGTGAAACTAGATATTTGCACAAAGAAATGACAGTACCTAATCTGTTTACAAACATTCGTCATCGCATTTAGCTGGAGTATAACTATGAACTTAATCTTACCATTGTATCTCTTATGTCGTGTGTCGACAATTAAATAACCGAATCTTTCGATTCGATATAGATCGTATATTCTTTTTACCAAAGGATGCCTAACATACTCGTAATAGTTAGGTCTTTACCACAAATAATATTATACTTCTTGCATACCTAACCTAAGAACAAAATTATCCCGATTCAGGAAACTGCTAACGCCATCTTTTACCAATTAATGAAAACGTACATTCATACACATAATCATGACTATTATTCCCGAAGGGTAAGTCAGAGACTACGCAATGAGGACAGCAAAAGTCCTCTAAAAAAGACTATGGCAGTCTACTTTTTACCAAATAGCTACTGCACAATGTGCTCAGCGTGACAGGTGGTGAGCCCATCGCCTTAACGCATTAATAAAAACTTAACATATAATGTAGGTACGTAAATACACACTTCGAACTCCTAGAAATCAAGGATGTTCAGTAGTTCCGACACAGTTAAACTGTGTACTCTACAATACTGCTGCGATGCTCAGTAGCTCCATTCATTACCTTTCTTCAAAACTGGAAACCTACATAATGATGATAATATTTGAACATTATTCGTAGAAAAAATATGGTAGAACAATGCCGGGACAACACGAAACCTGTCAGTCGCGACATTTGGCGCTTGTCACGAATCATAACCGTCACGAAAGCAGGGGAATGGAATATATGAGTTTCTTGGCAGAAGCTTATTTTTGGACTACGCGAAGGTCGTCGATACGTGGGTTTCATTCATGAATAGAGAATTTTAGTGCATGTGTCGGTAAATTCAAATGCAATACAGTATAATTATTGCTATAAAGAGAGGAGAGATTTTACCGATATTTAAAATAGTTTTTTTTCATAATTAGCCCAGCAAATGACCCCACTTCACCTGATGTTAAGTGGAAGTTAGGCCAGGCGCGGAGACAACTGGTGCAGCGTATGAGACGTAGCATCAGTCACCCTCACTCTGCAGGCCCACAAAGTGTCTCTTCACGCCTCGTTTGATGGAACCTATGTCATAGGTAAGAGGGAATACGTGTGCTGGTAGACTATTCCATGTTTTACAAACTTAATCATTATCAGTCTATAAGTCCCACTGTTGGGTACAGGCCTCCCACATGTACCTTTAGGTACTATTATTGGGGTCACCGTCGCTTTACCACTTTGCAGAAATTTTCGTATAAAGCGCACCGCCCGCCCGAGTACGTGTCCGTACCAAATAGACGACGCGGTGTGCAAGGGATTTTGACCTTTAGACTGGTGAAGCGACGGAGTCCGCGATAGTACATGTGGGAGGCCTGACAATAGCACGTGGGAAGATTTTGCTGTAAACTACCACGCGCTGGCCCAATGCGGGTTGGATAAACCACTGCCATCCTACGACAACAACCGGGACGAACGGCTTAACTTGCCTTCCGTAGCACGGAGGAGCTCCAGATGGTTTTAATTTGGTCACCCATCCAGTGGCCCGCCATTGTGACAGTTATTTAACGACCGTCGCAAAACGAACCCTTTCACCTCTGCACCCTGTAGTTACAAACTTTAACATACACACAAATCACGACATTATCCTCGAAGAGTTAGTCAGAGACTAGGCAATTAGGACAAAAAAGCAGTCCTCTACCATAGTCCACTTTTTACCAAATAGCGACTGGACATGTGCTCAACGTGACAGGTGGAAAGCCCATCGACACTCTATGCTGTTGGAAGTATGTGCAGTCTTTAGTCCGTTAGTCACCTTTTACGATACCCAAGGGAAGAGAGGGGGTGGTAGTATTCTTTTACCGTTACGCGACACGTTTTTTAACTTTAACTGTAACAAGATGTATTAATATAAAATTGCTAAAACGTGACTATCAGAATAGACGGCTATCCGTACAGTATCTTGGGGAACTAAAGATTTAGACTTTCCACAGCCTAGCAGTTAAAATACCAACCGAAACGAGACCGCCTGAAGACATTCAGACAGCGGAAGAAATTTAAAAAAACCCGATTCCTCTATAGCGTGATTTGAACCAGGTATCTTTGAGTCGTAAAATTTTGGGAGCTTATGCTGAAACCAGGAAAAATGTTTCGAGTTTTTAAGAATGTTATAGCCCTTTAGTAAAGCCATTTTTTTGTTGGTAATTGTGATAAAATTGCTAACAAAAATTAACTAACCTTCACGCTCATAAAGTTTTGCAAACAAAGCATTCAGTTTCCATTGTCGTGCTACGTTTTGGCGTAACGTTTGTGCGCATCGCAAACCGTCAAGGTTACCGCAGACCGGTATAACACGCCAGGGGAGAAATTTTGCACATATTTCCGATCCGATCCTTTGAAAGATCAGATCGGCAGGCATACGATCCAGCGATTTTCGGATCGGATCGAGGTCATACGATTATTTGCCGGATCGATCCAAAACTGAAAGATCGGATCGCTTGGATCCTATACATTAAAACGCGGTATTTCAAAAAAAATGGGTATGTTCCCGCCAAAGCGGGACGCCCATTTAAATTATACCGCCAGCTGTAAGGTGGTTGACTCAGGTGGTTTTCGTCTGATCCTTCAGACTTTGAGCCGCTTACAGCCGGACATTTCCTTATAGGCCGCCCACTAACGGCCCTTCCCGAACTATCCGTGGAAGATAGGCCGATCTCCACACGTAGGCGATTCCAGATGGTACAGGCCCTTTCCCAGCGCTTCTGGACGCTGTGGACCCAGTCCTACCTGCATACCCTCCAAACCCGCTCCAAATGGTTGTCCCCATCCTCCCCTCCCCGAGTTGGCGAGCTCGTCCTCATCAAGGAGGACAACCTGCCTGCCCTCCAATGGAGACTGGGGCGCATTGCTCGCACCCTGCCTGGGAAGGATGGCGTCGTGCGGGTGGTGGACCTGGACACCGCGAATGGACATCTTCGGAGGCCTGTATTCCGGATCGCCAGGCTCCCATTGGATGAGCCCACCCTGGGCCCCGGAGGATGTTCCCGCCAAAGCCGGGACGCCCATTTAAATCATACCGCCAGCTGTAAGGTGGTTGACTCAGCGGTTGTTGACGACCGCGTCCGCCTATCTGCCGCGGCGCCACCGCTGCGCGCCGCTCGCTTCGTGAGCCGACCGCGCCACTCGTCTGTCTGCTAGCTACCGCGAGACGCCCACAAAATACGCGCGCTGGTATCTGCCCTTATTGATAGTGACCCTGGGATGATAGTGCCTGTGATAACGTGAAGTGACTTTGTGCTGTGCTGTGACAAATCGCCTACATCGCCGCCCGCCAGCTCGCTGCCCCGTCTCCTGCCTTGCCCCCACCAATCATCTACCAAGTAAGTCGCATGCCCTCATTTCCGAAACCTAACCAGACCTGTCCTGGGTCCACACACCTTATTCCGTCGCTGTTACGGCGAGCGCCCTTCGCCGTAACAGGGTACATACTTAGGTTTATTTGTTACGAACGTGTTCTAAGTTTGTTTACATTTTGATTTTAGCGGCAACCTTTGCGGATAGATTGTTATTAGAGCTGTTAAATTACTATAAATGAATGTTGTGGGTAGGTTTAGAAGCATGAAATGTGTATATCCAGTCACATGCATACTTCTTTACAAGGTTTATATGGGTTTACCTAATAAAGATCTAAAATTAATTGTGTCTTACTTAATTGCAACCAGATCGATTTCCTGAAGATCGGATCGACGGCATGCGATCCTATCCGCGGATCGGATCGTCGCGTTACGATCGATTACGATCCGAAAAATCGGATCGACGACCCGGATTGCGCATCCCTAGGTCAGGGCCTTGTCGTTTAGGGGCTTACAAAAATAATACTATACCACCCCTTCTCTTCCCTTGGGTGTCGTAAAAGACGACTAATTGACTACAGACTGAAACATCCAACAGCATAGGGCGATGAGCTCACCTCCTATCACGCTGAACACATGTGCCTGCTTCTGCTGTCCTCATTAACCCTTTGTGCGCATCGCAAACCGTCAAGGCTACCACGGACTGGTTAACACGCCAGGGGAGAAAATTTGAACATATTTACGGGTTGGACGAGACCCTCATTATTTATGTGTTAAAACGTTGAAACCTAGTTTTTGCTAGTTGTCTCCAGGGAAATTACTACTTCTTGGTATTTGTCTCATAACAAATTCTTCCTTGCGGACGGCTATGTTGAACTCTTAGGAGATTGAGTTCGCTAAAAGTTAAAAATGCAAAATGTTTTGATCGTTAAAAGTTGATCACCAGTACTTAATGCTTCTTTTCACTAACCAGTTTAAAAATTATGAACTAAAACTTAATAACTTAAAAACTAAAAATATCTTATTAATAAAAAATATGTTAAGGAGAATCGCTGCTGCCGCGCGAAAGAGCTCCTGCCTGGTTGAATGACTGGTTGGCGTTGCCCTTTTATATCTAAGCTTGTGCGTTGGCCAAAGTAGCTGCCTGATCTGGTAAATAGGTACATTATAACAGACGTAGCTTAATTAATACTGTTGAATATAATAGACGCTGCTTATCCTTATGTTCTTTATGTTTATGTACACTTCGGTGTCCAAATAATATTTGCAAAGTGAAGAATCCGATATCCGGAGTTTCTAATTCTAATTGTATATAATTAATTTACAATAAGTACCGTATATTTTATATTCAAATTATTATTTTGTATTTTATGACCTGGTAACGACATATCATATTGACTATCACATTGACTATCATATATCGACCTCCGTGGTCGAGTGGTTAGCACGCCGGGTCTGGCGTCGCGCCATCTCTGAGGTGCCGGGTTCCATTTCCGGTCGGGTCAATATAGAGAAATACTTTTTTTCTATCTTGATTTCGGGTCTGGGTGTTTTTTCTATGTTTATGTATATTTATCCGTTATCTTACCATATTAACGAGTTTCAAAAGAATACTCACCTTGGGCTAAATAATTGGTGTGAGAGTAAACAAAAATTTAAAAAAAAAAAAATATTTTTATTTTGTAAATGTCGTTGCTTCACAGTTAAAAAATGACGTCCTGAATGGGTGGTCGGTTAAAAATTTGGAGGATTCAGAGTAGTTACTAATTGAGTTTATTGAATAAATATATTTTGAGTTTGAGTTTGGAGGTACATTCGGTTCCCTTGATAGTGCGAGCAAGGTAACTTTCGAAGTTTCGATGCTTATCCCGGGTTTGTGTTCACCAACTGCATTTGGCAAGTACACACACTGTGTACACACAGTCACAACTATTATCCCTGAAGGGTTAGTCAGAGACTAGGCAATGAGGACAGCAAAAGCACCGCTCTACCATAGTCCACTTTTCAAGAAATAGTGACTGCACATCCATAGAAGATCCATAGAATCCATAGAAGATTTCTTTAAAATAAGAGCCATTTCTCCTTGTACACCTTGTGATAAACGACATGTCTCTCGTGTTTTTCTAGTTTCTAAATCCAATGAAAAGATCTCAATTCATTTTGAATTTCAAAAACTTAATTATACTTGTATTTGTACTCAGCGTAACAGGTGGTGAGGCTATCACCGCTCTATGCTGTTGGATGTATCTGCAGTCTTTAGTCCGTTAGTCGCCTTTTTACGACATCCAAGGAAAGAGAGGGGGTGGAAGTATTTTTCACCGCTACGCGTAACGGTTAATAAAAATATTAGCAAATAGCGATTTGATATAATTTAAATTTTCAGTTAGACTTTTAGGCAAATTAATGACGAAACCGCAGCTTAAGATCATCTCCGGAGCAGTTACAAAATGCGGCGGCAATTCATCAAGTTACGTTACCTTGTTGTTTAATGCACGTTGTAGTAATTCTGCGAATAACAGCCAGCTCTCAGAAGGTCGTTAGGTGTAATTAATTTTAGCTAGCGCACAAAGGTTCGCACCGAGGCTTGTATGAGAAATAAAAGACGTGCCATTTTTCATCCACAAACACGTGAAGTTCATCTACGTACACTTTCTCTTGTTTTTTGTCTACCTCACTATTTTTATGGCGGATATTATCAAACCTTTTTAGAGTTTCATATTTTACGTAGATTATATTTTGTGTAAACATTATTTCTTTCAGTAAAAGACTACAAAAGGCTACAAGAGTCTGATTATTTACGATACATAAAAAACTAGAATAAAGAAATTGTCCTTGCATGTAGTTTCTGGCACTACTTTTTTATTAATCACATTTTACTTACAAATTTTTCACTACTAACTAACTACTACTACTAATACTAACACTAATCTTTTTATGTGACTACTACTACTAACACTAATATTTTCTATGTGACCAAGATAATTCTCATCAATGTCCGACACATTAGCAAAAGGTGAACTGCGTGCGATTTTTGTTCCTCAGTCTGCAGCCCTAATCACACCGATAGCTTGGATCTATTCCCGCTTCCGGTGGCAGAGTAGGTTAAGGTTTTTTTAATATTTTATATTGTAAATATGTTTTTTTTAATATAAAATATTGTAAACTATTTTTCTTAAAATTGTATTTTGAACTAAGAGGCCTATTACATCTCGACTGTGATTTTTGCGTGAAATGGACAATTTTGGCGATATGGATCTCAGAAACAAAAATACATTATTTTGACTTATTGAATAGTGTAGAATAGCTATTGGAATAGTGTGTAGCGGCCTCGCTTGTTGTAAATTTAGCTTAACTTTTTAATTGAACCCTAAATTGTAGAAAAAGATTTTTATAAAATGCGCGAAGGCACTTTTTTGAGCTCATCGATTGAACTGCTGTTCTAAAGAAATTATATAAAAAAATAGGATGTTATCTCTTTTATAGCCGTATAGTGCGTAGCGGCCTCGGACTTTTTAGATATCATTGATTTTATATGGAAAAAAAAATTGGTTGCCTGTAAAGTCGGTATACGGGCGAAAGTTTTACGTGACAACGACTTTGAGTGGTAAAATAATTTTAATGTGAATATTCATTCGTATAGTAGGAAGAAGGATGAAATAATATGGAAGGGACGCGTGCCTTTCACTTTTTATGTCTGTCTCTCTTGCTCTTAGGCGGGCTAACCATGCCCGAGTGGAAGGGACGCGTGCCTCTCACTCGCTCTCATTGTGAGCGCATAACGTGAGCGGAGCGTAACGCAGTTTCTTGAAGTGTCACCCGGCAAACCAATTTATAAGACGTTGTCACGTCAAAATCTTATTCTAAACCCAAAAACTTTGAAAATTTACAGTTAACTTAAGTTAACTGTAAATTTCTCCTATCTCCGATAATATTATTTTATACCAGAATAATCGTTACTTCATGATGAATAAAGATTTTATAATAAATTTATCCTATTTCGATAAAAACGATAAATACTTACAACTGCAAATTTACTTCAAAATGCGAAGCGCCGGCCGTCCGAACTCAGCTTATCCTTGCAGAGTGGACACTTGTAACATTAAGCATGATTTTATTATCCTGTTTCGGAAAAAAATGATAAATACTACTGCAAAATTACAACAAAATGCGAAAATGGGAATTTCACGTAAAAATCACAGTCGAGGTGTAATATAAAGGCCTCTTAAGTGTGAATTTTTCAGGTGCATTCGATTATCATCTGTCTAATCGTCCCACTGCTATACTACGGCACTTGTACTATTATAATATACTAGCGGCCGCTCGCGGTTTCACCCGCGTGGTTCCTGTTCCCGTGAGAATATCGGAATAAAAAGTATTCAATGTGTTAATCCAGATTATAAACTATCTGTATGCCGAATTTCATCCAAATCCATTCAGTAGTTTTAACGTGAAAGAGTAACAAACATCCATCCATACTTACAAACTTTCGCGTTTATAATATTAGTAGGATTCTATGCTACGGCCAAGTTCAGTAATATCCTTAAACATACATATAATCACGACTATTATCCTCGAAGGGTAGTCAGAGACTAGGAAATGAGGACAGCAAAAGCAGTCCTCTACAATAGTCCACTTTTCACCAAGTAGCGACCGCACATGTGCTCAGCGTGATAGGTGGTGAGCCTATCGCCGCTCTATGCTGTTGGATGTGTGCAGTATTTAGTCCGTTAGTCGCCTTTTACGACAACCAAGGGAAAGTGGACTATGGCAAAGGACTGCTTTGCGGTCCTCATGCCTAGTCTCTGGCTAACCCTTTGGAGCTTATAGACGGCAGTACTATTAGTTATTCTATGATAATAGTCGTAATTCCCGTTTCCGCGGGAATATCGGGATAAAAAATAACCTATGTGTTAATCCAGGTTATAATCTATCTGTATGCCGAATTTCATCTAATTCTATTTAGTAGTTTTTACGTGAAAGAGTAACAAACATCCATCCATACTTACAAACTTTCGCGTTTATAATATTAGTAGGATGTAGGTATGCATTAACGCAAAAATTCAAATTTAACGAGATGTTTATGGAATTTGGCCCTTATATATGCACAGATATTCCTACACTTATTCTATTTATCAATAAGTACACCCAACAAATAATACAACATTTAAACATTACAAAAAAAAAAGAAACAAAATAAGTCCGAAGTGCTGTCTCACATAACATAATTTGTTATGATCAAGTTATTTTCCATTTGCGCCCCAGACAAATGCGGTTCGCGGTTTGATATTCATTCCGACTGACTTAAAAGATAAACGACCCTTTATATTCATGTCATTGCTATTTTTGCCCAATTGAGGTTATGCGCATCCTAAAAATATAGACAGTAGAGAAACAAGTTGGCAGCCAGTTTTTAAATATCTAAAAAAATATTATATCAAAAAAATTAAATAATATATCAAATTAACAGCTTCTAACTGTGTCACGTAGCGGTGAAAGAATACTACCACCCTCTTTCTTCCTTTGGGTGTCGTAAAAGGCGACTAACGGACTGAAGACTGCACTTACACCAACAGCATAGAGCGGCGATGGCCACCTGTCACGCTGAGCACATGTGCAGTCGCTATTTTGTGAAAATTGGACTATGGTAGAGGACTGCTTATGCTGTACTCATTGCCTAGTCTCTGACTAACCCTTAGGGGATAATAGTCGTGATTATATGTATGTATATGTTTATGTTGCAGGGATATATAAAAACAGAGATTTGGCACGATTTGGTAAATTCCCTAAGTGATTTGATAAAATCACGGAGGATGTTTAAATAACAATATGATTTTATCATTTCCCTAAACAAATCTAGGGATTTGGACAAATACCAGAACTGGTTCCGTGAAATGACAAAAAAACATGTGACCTACAGGACTAGGGCAGCTAGTATTTCTGTTGTCTAATAAAAAAAATAAAAATTCGACATTCAAGACAATTACTACGTCGCGCTTCGCGATTATCTTAAATTTCTAACCTATCACTTGACCTAGAGGAGTAGGACAATTTATGTTCTAGTGACGATTTTTGAGATCAATTTTACTACACTTACTAATTATTTTAATTATGCATGTAATTTCAAATAAACGACGTTGAAAATACCATTGAAAAGCTTTTTTGTCATTTCACGGAACCAGTTCTGGTATTTGTTCAAACCCTAGATTCGTTTAGGGAAATGAAAAAATCGTGTTCTTATTTTAACATCCTCCTCCGTGATTTGATCAAATCACTTAGGGAATTGATCATATCTCTGTTTTTATCATATCACGGCGATATATATATCCCTTATATGCCATGGGGATGGCTCGGTACCACGAACAGCAAGCACCCAGTTCATAATAACAAAGCAAATCCTACTGCATTCGTCTTCTGCGTTATTTGTATTATAATACTCGTACTGGCAGACGCGACCTTGAACCCTACCAAGGGCTGGCTTGTCGTTGATAAACGATGCGACCCCAACAATGGGCAACCTTTTATAGGCATCATGATGACGTCATTGTACTAGGAAATAATCTGTGGATGAATATAGCTCAGCCAGGATCCATTGTGGTACATTTCTATTGTACTTGCACGTAACTATCCAAATAGGTTTAACTATGTTCTTTTCTTTTTTGTTAATGTAATTAAGTAAGTATTATTTAGGTGACATCAGAAATCAGAAATCAGAAATCAGAAATACTTTATTTGTTTAACATAGGTATATAAATAAAAGGTTTTACAAAGTTTTATGTCCGCTATGTTTTGCCTATAAAGGCGTACAAACAGATAGTGAATTAATTAACTTACTGGTTTACTTTCAATTATTATATTCATGCATTAATTAATAAAATGTAAAATTATATCTATCTTTATCTATGTCATTAAAATATTATCGTTAAAAAAGTCGTTAATTGTATAATAGCATTTTTCCAATAATAATTGAGTTACCTTTTTCTTAAACATATTTAATTTTAATTGTTTTATGTCAACTGGTAATTTATTATAAATCCTCGGGGCCATGCCCAGAATGCTATTTCTAACTAAGGATGTTTTACATTGGCATATACATAAATTATATTTGTGTTGACTACGAGATGGGTTCCGTCGTATCTCAGATAACTTCGCAAACAATTCCGGGTTTTTTTTAACAAAGATCGCAGTCTCTAAGATGTATATAGATGGTAATGTTAATATTTTTAATGACTTAAAAACAGGTAAGCAGCTATCCTCTGTTTTCAAACCGCACATTGCTCTTATGCATCGTTTCTGAGCTTTGAAGACAGTATTTCTCTCTACCGAGTTACCCCAAAATATTACACCATATCTTAGGATAGATACGACTAGTCCATGATATGCCACTATGACAGCCTCTAGTTTAGTCACTTTTTGAAGATTGTATAGGGCATATGCACATTTGTTTAGTTTTTTGCAGATGTCTTCTGTATGTGATCTCCATGTAAACTGACTGTCAATAACAAGTCCTAAGAATTTGGTTTTAGTAATTTGACTAATATTTTTATTTTCATAGTTAATGTCAATGTTCTGTGTACGAAGCCTTTGATGAAACTGAATTATGTGCGTTTTATTAATATTTATTTTTAAATTATTTTCGTCGAGCCAGTTAATTATATTCGTCAATGTTATACGTATATCCGTTTCATAATTTTTTATTTCAGAGCATTTTATTATGGCTGTGCTATCATCAGCGAATAGGATCATTGGGTGTTGGGTAACTGAAGGCAAGTCATTTATGTATATTAAAAACAACAGAGGGCCCAGCACACTACCTTGGGGAACTCCAAACTTTATATCTCGAGTCTGTGAAACATGTTCCAGTTCATGTCTAGTTCTGGGGCATATATTCGTAATTTGAGTGAATTGTTTTCTATTAGTAAGATATGAGCACATTAATGACAGCACATTGCCTCTAATTCCGTAGGCTTCTAATTTATCAAGCAGTGTATTGTGATCTACGTAGTCAAATGCTTTTGACATATCTGTGAAGATAGCACATATGGGTATTTTATTATCAACGCTAGTCAGTACAGTTTTTACTAAATTAAATATTGCCATGTCAATTGTTTTCACTCTTCTAAAACCCTTCTGCTCGTCACATAAATATTGGAATCTGTCAAGATATGTATAAATTCCTTCATAGATGTATTTTTCAAATATCTTGGAGAATATCGGAATTAGGGCGATCGGTCTATAGCATTTAACGTCTTCTTTATTGTCTTTCTTGAAGATAGGCTTTATTAGCGTTATTTTTAGTCTGCTTGGATATATGCCTGAGGTTATAGAAAGATTTATGATGTAGCTGAGATGTGTCGCAACGGTTTTTGCAACACTTTTTACAACCTTGGTTGCAATGCCATCGTAGCCCACACTGTTCGTGTTTTTCAGGGATTTGATAATACGTTGTATGTCGTTAGGTGTTGATGGAAGCATAAACATACTGCACTCTTTTGACATCACTCTTAAGCTTTTCCTAGTTTTAGGAATTGTATTTGATACGAAATCCACAAAGTAATTATTAAAAGCATTCGCAATCTCATGTGGGTCAGTGATTATCCTATCGTTGTAGTTAATTGTTGTTATTGGTTCCTTTGGGTAAACAGCCTTATTTTGATTTATAATCTGCCATGTTGCCTTACTTTTGTTGCTTGCCGTATTTATAAAATGATCGTTTTGTGCCTTTTGTGTCAATTTAACTATTTTTCTAAATTTCTTTGTGTAAGTTGTAAGTAAGGTTCTATTTTTGGCTGTGCTTTTAAATCTGTATAGCCAAAGAAGTTCTCGCTTTTTTTTGCTACATGCTTTTATTCCTCGGGATAGCCACTTGACTTTCCTTCTATTTTTCATATGAATAATTTTATATGGGAAGCAGAGATCGTATAACAAACAAAATTCCTCCAGAAAGGTATCGAACGCTTTATCTGGATCGTCTGTTTCATAAATCCAAGAGAATGACAAGCTTTCAAGATATGTTTTGAAATTTACTATGTTTTCTTGTGATATGTCTCGTCTCCTCATGAACCATGATGTTATACGGCAAGATTTTTTTATCTGCATATTCAGTATCTGAGCTGTGTGGTCTGATAGGCCTAACTCTTTAACAGTGCCCTTACAACGCTTTTTCAAGTTGTGTGCGAAGTTATCTATGCAAGTTTTACTACTAAGCCTAGTCGGTTCTTTTATTTCTAATGTCAGATTATAGCTAAACAAAAAATTTTCAAATTCCAATGTCATATTATTTCTATTTAACGTGTTTATGTTGAAGTCTCCACATATAATAACTTTCCTATCTGATTTATTATTACATACTCGTTTCAATATAAAATCTAGTTTCTCATAAAATATTTCTAAGCTTGTTGTGACAGGTGGTCGATAGATACATAAGATAATAACATTATTTTCGTTTAACTCAACTCCACAACACTCTACAACACCAGATACAGATGCCCCTGTTACATAATCTAATTCTTTGTATTTAAAGCCCGTCCTCAGGAGTATGCAGGATCCTCCACGCTTTTTGCCGCTCCTTGAATAGCAAGCTGCAAGTTGATAGTTCGGTATAGTTAATAGGTCTTCTTGACCTTTTAACATAAAATGTTCTGTTACTGTGACATTGGATGGATGTTTTCTTTTAAGGGGCTTCCGATAGATATTTGGATATTTGTTTTCGTAATAATAATCCACAAAACTATTATCTTATATTATTATTCTCTTTTACAATTTATACATTAAAAAACATATTTACAATATAAAATATTATAAAAAAACTTAATAATCTAAGATCTGAGTATAGAACGACCTTCACCGGGAAGGTTAATGGATGAAAAGTATTTAATATCAAATTTAATAAATGTTAAATAATATATCGCGAGTGGGTTGGCTGAAAAATTTCAGTCCAGTACCTTTAATGATTATTTTAATATTAAAAAAAAAATTAACATTGCACTGGTTTGGTGTGGTAAACATTAATTTTATTTATATCCAGACGGCTGCAAATTACTAATATTGACTAGCCTGTTTACACCTGCCTACCGAATGTTATAACAGGAAAAAAATAGTCAACCTAACGTTTGCATATTCTATAGGGTTCATACTTTCGATTGGTACCTATGTAACTTATTTATTATCGAAACCAGTGTAATGTTTAAAAAAAAAAAAAATATTTAATTAATCATATACTGGAATGAATTTTTTCAGCAAAACCACTCGCAATATATTTTTAACACATTAAATTTAATATAAAATAATTTTCATCCATTATCCGGCTCGGTGTAGGTCGTTGTATACTCGGATCCTCTACTATAACCGACTCTGCCACCGGCAGCGGGTATAGACCCAAGCTATCGGCACAGTATTAGAAGTAAGGCAATGCTGTCGGTGGTTAGGGCTGCAGAGTGAGGAACATCCGGGTAATAGTCTATTAAATACATCCGCCATTATTTGAAATAAAGGGGCGAAAGTATATGTAAGATTGACCACGTCACAGTTCGCAATTTTAGTGACTTCTGGCGTGTTACTGTTGGCGCGGTTGACAATTATAATCTGGTCTTGCCGCGGTTAATCCTCAATCCGAACTCAAGATGAACACGTTCCATTTTTTGTAGCAGTTCTTGCATATGCTGGGCGTTAGTTGCAAACAGGGTAGTATTATTTACGTACCTTAAGTTTGTAATTTTATATCTACCAATGGTTATACCGTCTATCCAATCCTCTAGAGTGATACGCATTATTAACTCAGTGTATACATTGAACAAGAGCGGTGATATTATACAAACTTGGCGGACTCCAGCACTTGGATGGAAGTTGCCAGACAGAACGTCATCTGTGCGTACTGAAACTGTGCCATCTTCGTACAGACGTCGCAAAAGTTGGACAAGATGTTTAGTTGCGCCCATTTGCAAAAGTGTCTTCCACAGCATCGGCCATTTCACTAAGTCAAACGCTTTTGAGAAGTCTACAAAGCAAATATACGCCGGCTTGTTGAACTCTCGTGCTTTCTCAACAATCTGGCGTACGATGAGAATTTGCTCCAGATTGCCCTTACCCCTCACAAACGCTGCTTGTTCTGGAGCAATCTCTTTACACAGGTGTGTTTTAGATGCTCGTTTAAAACATGTTACAAAATCTTGCTGGCGTGTGACATAAAAGCAATTAGGCGGTAGTTGTTACATTTCTTCGTGGAACACTTTTTGTGTAAAGGAATAAACACTGTGTATGTCCATTCAGCAGGCCAAACTCCCGTCTGCCACACCTTGTTGCAAATAGCGTGGAAGATTTGTTTCCCGCGTTCTCCTAGAGCTCGTATCGTAGGAATAGGAATTGCATCACTACCTCTGGCTTTTCTGTTTTTAAGATGCTATATTGTGGTTTTCACTTCAGGCAGAAGAATGTTGGGTTCCAAATCTCCGCAGTCGACGCTGCACTGGGAAAATCACATGCTCGCGGGTCTTGAAATAGGGACTGACAGTAACTCTTCCATGTTTCAGAGATTTCGTCTAGTTCTGTTACCACTTAATTATTATCATCATAAAAAAGTCAGAAGTCAAAATACATTTATTTAAGAATGCCTTTAACTCTATCAACAGGGATACCCTGTTGGCAGAAGCCAAAAAAGAAATTCCACAAATTTATAGTTTTCTTTGGCAATGTTACCGACATCCTTCCAAATTATTATACAAGGACATCCTTTTAGACTCCGCAGTTGGCTGCCAACAGGGTGACCCTCTCGGACCAGTTATTTTCAGCCTAGCAATACAATCTATTATTCAACAATTAAATTCAAAATTTAACATATGGTACATGGACGATGGAACCTTAGGAGGTGACGCTGAAACTGTGCTTCATAACTTCGAATTTCTTAAACAGTCTTTTGAATCTTTAGGTTTGGATTTAAATTTTGGAAAATGCGAAATTTTTCTTACAGACCAAACCAACCTCTCTACGATACTTCCAAAATTCCAAATTCTGGCCACAGACATAAAAGTAATACAATCAAATCAGCTTCACCTGCTAGGTTCTCCTATTTTGGAAGAAAGTTTTGCATCCTTTGTAGAATCAAAAATTCAAAATTTTAAGGACATATCTGACCGGTTTTTCAAAATTAATTTACATTCAGCGTATACAATCATCCGGTATTGCTGTTTTGGCCGTAAATTTGAAAATTTTCTGTGCTCCTCATCTTTATGGCGACACCCTCTTTTGATTAAGAAAATTGACGATATGATTCGAGCGACCCTAACTTCGGTTTTAAATGTCGCCTTGGACGACCGAGCTTGGCTACAAGCCTCTCTCCCCATCCGTTTTGGTGGGCTCGGCGTCCGCAAAATTTCCAGTATAGCCTTACCTGCTTTCCTGTCCTCGGTCCACAGCACTGACAAGCTAACCAGGAGTAATATTCTTGCTGCTTTTCTGGTTGACTTCGAGGTGCCGTGCCTGACCGATGCTGTGGAAGCCTGGAAAATAACTTTCCGAGACACAGTTCTGCCCGTCAACCCATCCTCTCAGAGACAGTTGGACGCCGTTGGAGATGAAGCCGCTTTGCATTTTGGTACGGAATAATTTAATCAATACGTCCACCAATACTGCAGAGCGTGCTCGCCTAGTGGCTGTTAGAGAGTGGAAATCGGGTCTTTGGCTTCAGGCACTTCCGTCTTCCAACATAGGGACTATGTTGGAGGCCTTAAAGCAATGGTAGTACGTACTTGCAGATAAATACGGCTTGTTTTGCGGCACAGAAGAGTTTATTCCACGCACACGAAAAGGTACACATACACTACACAAATTCAATAACAATAGAAGGAGTAAGAAGAAGATCGACAGGAAAGTTATAAGCAGAAAGCTTTGCTAAAGCACATATATGATGAGTTCTATAGCCAAAAGCATTAGGTAGATATCAGAGCGGCGGCGATTACTCGACTGGCTGCGCCGTCCGGGCCGGGCGGCCGCGGGGTATAAGGAATGTGAGGCGCGAGGGGCAAGAATACCGGTCGTAACACAATAGCGCCGGCGCAGCTTGCCGCGCGCGTTCACTATATATAATAAAATCTGCTTGTGCGTAAATTAAATTAAATACATTATTTTCCCCTGCAGTTTTCAATTTGACTATAATACATACATTCTATAGCTTACATTAATACAATATATGAAATACACATAAATAGTAACACACTATTAACATTGGTTTTATACAGAATTAAATAATATTATTTATAAAATTAAAAATTACATTATTAACATGTGGCAGACAGGTAAGAGCGCGGGTCGCTTTGCACGGCACGCCAACTTAAATGACATTATTCGTCGTGCTTTTTCCATCGCTGGTGTGCCAGCTGTTCTAGAACCCAACGGTTTGGCTCGGGACGATGGCAAAAGACCAGATGGCATGACATTGTTGCCTTGGAAGTTAGGAAGGCCTTTGGTGTGGGACGCAACTTGCGTAGATACTCTTGCGCCTTCACATCTTTCAAGTACGGCGTGTTGTGCCGGTGCAGCTGCTGCGAGTGCTGAAAACCTCAAACGGCGTAAGTATAAAAACCTGATCGGAAATTTCATTTTTGAGCTGTTTGGGGTTGAAACCTTGGGGCCGTGGGGTCCAAGTGCTCATCTTCTCTTCAAAGAGATGTCAAAGCGTTTGGTCGACTCTTCACGTGACCAGAGGGCTGGTGCTTTTCTCGGCCAGAGAATCAGTATTGCCATTCAGCGTGGCAATGCGGCCAGTCTTCTGGGCACGTTACCCAATGACAGTGATGTGGACTACATTTTTGATGCCTTATAATTTATAGTTTTTGAATTCTGTTAGTACGTAGGTTTAGTTGTATTTATTTAGTTATCGGAAAAACTTTGTAAATATTTAGATTAGAAAATGTATTTTAATTTAAAGTTCAAAATAATAAATTCTTTATCAACTTTATTCAATAATCTCAATTAATAAGTACTTTGAATTGTCCAAATCTTTTTTAACCTACCACCCATTTACGACATCATTTTTTAACTGTGGCAAAGAACGGGCGCAAGAAACCACAGCGCACAGAAGCAACGACATTTACAAAAAAAATATAATTATGTCGTTACCAGGTCATAAAATACAAAATATGACTTTGAATGTAAATAGTTTAATTAAATATGTATACTATATAAATTAATTATACACAATTAGAAATAGCTGTTGGAGTTGTAGCATTTCAGACCCAAGCTGTTTTGTCTTTTGTGTAATCTGACACTTATAATAAGCTTTTCTATAAAGCTTTTCTTTAATTTTGATTTTAAATTTATCAAGATCTAATTTCTGAATATCATTTGGTACTTTGTTGTATAATCGTACTCACAGACCCTTAAAAGAATTATTTATTTTATAGAGCCTAGTATAAGGTACTGCTAATTTGTTCTTACTTCTAGTGTTTAATTTGTGGATATCACTGTTTTTTTAAAACATTTCAATATTTTTATGAACATACATCAGATTTTCATATGTATTGTGATGCAACTGTCATTATACTTATATCCTTAAATCTCTCTCTGAGAGAGTCACCAGCCTGTAGGGTGTATATTGCTCGAATAGCCCTCTTCTGCAGCACAAAGATAGTTTGATTGTCGGCAGCATTTCTCCACAGTAAAATGCCGTGCGACATTACACTATGAAAGTAACTAAAATAAACTAATCTATCTGTATCAACGTCAGTTAACTGACGGATCTTCATTACTGCATAAGCCGCAGAGCTAAGTCTATTCAACAATTTGGCTATATGTGGGCCCCACTGAAGCTTGGCATCCAACATGATACCTAGAAACACAGTGGTGTCCACAGTATTCACATTCATATCTTTTATTTGTACACTAGTTATTACCTGCTTAACATTAGGCAATACAAATCTCTTACATTTAGTTTTCTCGTTTAACAGCAAGTTATTTACATTAAACCAATGTACAATCTTTGAGACCGCATTATTCACAACGTCATAATCTGGGTGTCGTCGTTTCACTTTGAATAAAAGTGAAATATCATCAGCAAACAATACTATATCATGACTTTCTTTTACAAAATAAGTTAAGTCATTAATATAAACCAAAAACAAGAATGGACCAAGTATTGAACCCTGCGGAACTCTCATTGTAACCACTGATCCCGAAGATTTTTTAACGTTAATGTTGACTTTCTGAATCCTGTTACTCAAGTATGAGATTAGAAGACTCAAAGAAGTATTTCTAATTCTATAGTGGTGAAGCTTCCTGACCAATGTTTCACGTAGAACACAATCGAAAGCCTTGGATAAATCACAAAATACCCCTAGAGCATCCTGTAAATCCTCCCAGGCATCAAATATTTTTGAAATAAAAGCTCAACACCGACATCAGTTGTTGAGCGACTCCTAGTAAACCCATAATGTTTACAACGTAAAAGTTTATAACTATAAAATTAAATTTAAATTTGGTCTAGCATCAACTTTTCAAAATTTTACTAAATATGGGTAGCACAGAAATAGGTCTAAAATTAGTGGGGTCAGAAGTGTTACCTGATTTAAATAATAGGATTATTTTGCTATGTTTCATTAGGTCAGGAAAAACATCAAAGTCAATGCATTCGTTAAATATGCAAGCTAAAACTGGAGCTATTGTCATAAATATAGATTTAACGACGTCTACAGAATTACTCCACAGATCAGCGGTTTTCTTTTATTATATCTCCAGTGCAGATTTATTGAAAACTAAAATTACTTTCACAAGCTTTATCATTCTCCTTCAAAAAAGATTCAGCTACAGTGGGGGATGAAATCAGGGCTTTTGTAGTTGAAACTGTAAAAAAACTCTCAAATGCTGCAGCAACATCAACATCAGAAGTCAAGGTTTTATTATCACAATTTCAATTGTACTCATTATAACAACTTTTGACCTTTCCTGTTTCACTATTTATAATATTCCATGTCATTTTTATTTTGTCATTACATCCTCAATTGCCCAGGTTTTAGAGGGTAAGGATTTTGTGATAACTCGATTTTTTTTTAACAGATCTCTGGATGTGTGTGTGTCTTCCAGCATGAGACTCAATCTCTTCACAGATGTTACGGAGGTAGTTATTATAGTCTCGTCGGCAGGATGCATGAATTTCAGCGGACAATTTGTTAACTGCCCTTGTGTCTGTGTAATGGGTATGGTTGGTAGTTTTGACTCATTGAAAAATGAAAAATGAAATGAAAATAAAATATTTCCATTAATAAGATGGGTTAACAAAAATCGACGTTGACTTACTCCTATTAGGCGTAAAAACACCGATGGCAGGAGTAGCCACTCTCCCATAGCATTAAAACTCTTTTAACGGGACCTAACACGATTAGGAGTTCGCTTGTGACCACGGCCGCAGCTTCGCGGCCGAAACGTCAAACAGTAAGTAGATATGTACTTACTTACAAAATTAATCGTGTTAGGTCCCGTTAAAACAGTTTTAATGCAATGCAACGCGATAGTTTAAAGTCTTATCTCCCATAGCATATCATGGGTATATATATGGTTAATGTAGTATATACCGTTATTAACTAGCTAAATTTTGATCTGTGTGTATGTGTTTGTGTAAAAAATAATATTTTTAAATTAATTGTAATGAAATATGGGGTATTTTCTGTTACATGTTCATTTGTTCAAGTGAAAATAAGCAACAAAAATATTTAAAAATTAAAAATTTCACTTGTTAGGATTTACAATAATGTTTTCTGTTTTATCATAATTCAAGGTCTTAAGCCAATCTGTTATGAGTTTTTTATATTCAACATTTTGTCCGTGTGTATATTAGAAGAGATTTATTAATGCATTAAATAATTATCTATCTATAAGTCTAATATATCTTTCAGTCCACCTGGCTAGCTACAACCATAAAAATAATGTTTTTATCCTCTGCGCGCAAGCACTTGACATACCACGTGCTTGGTTCCGGTTTGCATGTCTTATTAGCATACATCGGTCCTTTATTGCATGTGCATACAATTGCGGGTGGAGGGATGGTGCTAGCATGCAGCATCCGAGCTTGATAGACTAATAGTGAGTTAGCGGAATTAACACTAAATACTTTTATTGCATTTTAATCCATGACTGGATTTTCGCTAAAGTAACGCCTGATTCCATTCAATATCTTTAGTTATTAAAATATTATTTTATTCTATTTTATTTTTATTTTATTTTATTTTCTTAGGTGAATCAACAGTTACAAGACACGAGTAGCTATGCAGTTATACATCAGAGAACCAATGACAGATTCACACTAATAGAATTAAAGTAGTAGGGAAATTATTGAGCTAACAGAATAAACATGCTAGTATACCTAGGATCCAAACTGCGATCGAACCGCTTACAAACATTGTAGCTGAAACAGTAACAAGGACAAATTCATAACAGAAATGTAGTAGGTAGCAATAATTTAATATTAATAAGTTTCAAAAATCCACTTTGTAAGATTTTTTCTCACCGATTCACAGTTACTACAAAAAATATCAAGATCACACACCTCGCACAAATTATTGTAACACCCGCACGCAAAAAATATGAGTTTTGCCTATAATTAGTATTTGAGACTGGAAGGTAAATTGGTTTAAAATGTCGTAAAATTCTTGTAGGGACACTCAAGTTTAGTAGTGACAGAAGTTCGGGACAGTCAACGGAGTTTGAGGCAATTTTAAATGAATACACAATGTCTGCTATACTCCGTCGATTTTCTAGTGTCAGTAGACGATGCTTTAAACACAGTTAGACATAGGTAGCGGAGCTATCACGGGTACCAGTGCGGTAACACAAATAGCGAATAAACTTTTTTTGGATACTCTCTAGTCTGTTAATATACGTGTCATATCTTGGGTTCCATATTTGAGAGGCATATTCTAGATTACTACGGACGAGCGAACAATAAAGTATCTTAAAGGTAATAGGGTTATTAAAATCTTTAGCATTACGAATAAGAAAACCAAGAGCTTTGGTAGCTTTACCTATTATAACATTTATATGTTCATCAAACAGCAACTTAGAATCATGTGTCACCCCAAGATCACGCATCGAATGGACTCGTTGAAGACTTTGATGATGTAAAGTATAGTCGTAAGTAATTAGGTGTCTTTTGCGACTAAAAGTCATAACTGTGCACTTAGTTGGATTAAGGTCTAGTTTGTTCACGTCACAGTATTCTTCAAGCCGCATCAGATCACCCTGTAATAATTTAGCTGCATCATAAGACGGTACTTTCGCAAATAGCTTCATATCATCTGCAAAGCAGAGAAGCTTAGATGAATGAATGCACAGTTTTACGTCATTCACAAAAATGCTAAACAGCAATAGGCCAAGCAATGATCCTTGAGCATTATTATGGTGAAAGACTTACTTAATATAGTGGTAGCTAGCAGGGCGGACTATTATTAAAATTTGTTGGAATCCACTATTCTGCGTACTTTTTTCACACTGCCGAACCGTACAGCCTAAAGTTTGCATATCGTTTCTTGCAGCGTAGGCATGTGAACTTTTTTGTCGGTCCACCACAGTTAACCGGTTTTTCCTGGAGCACAGCGAATCGTCCACAGAGCAAAAAGGGGTCACAAAGGAACTCACGCGGTCTATGACAAGCGTCATTGTCTGTGGCCGCTCGTTTATCAGCATCGTCCGTCTGTCCATCCACGGCCACCCTTTTGTTAATTTGGTCAGGACTACCTACGGACAACGATATTGGCAAACATAAAGTAATATAAATGAATTGGAAAAAAAAGTACAGTATTTTTTAAAGGATGTTTGTTTTTAACTGCGTTCGCAAAGTCTGGACTCTACAATGTTCACAATATTATGGACCGGTATGACCTCAAGCAAACAATATTCTGATTTTCAACCCCAACCAAGTCGAGTATTATAAGCTCCGCGCGTGGTGTCGAACCCGGGCAAAATATGTTTTTTTTTACCCGGGTTTGATATGTTTAACACACTTCAAGTCCGTAAATACCAGATAACCTTAGTGACAGATAGCCAAGCCAGCAAGGCTCTTTTTGTTCCAAATAACAAGGCAAAGGAATTAAGTTATGATTTCTGTAACAGCTTATAACTGATGCTTTGAACAGTGAAATAGGTTAGGTCGATTCTCTGGTACCTACAGTCAGCCCTAGCTTAAAATATTAGTACCATGTCACACCAACTGGCTCAGAACAATAGTAGCACGAGCTACCATTATGTATGAACACGTATGGTATGAAATTGGATCTAATTGCTAAGCTACTTTTAATTTAAGGCCGACCGTACCCTTCGTATGACAATAAGCGTCAAATAGAATAATTTCTCCAGAAGTTTTTAAGAAGCTTTCTTGGGCTCTCAAAGTCGGCAACATGGGCGGCGATGACCAGAAAGAAGAACAGGGTTGCAGGTTCAGAATAAAGTTTGACGGGTCATACAGTAATTAGCAGAGAAAAGTACACCACGCGTCAAAAAGTGAATGAGGCGAGAGGAAATGGAGAAAGGGAAAGACCTCGACGACGTTCTCCGATCGGATTGGAGACGTTCTCGTGAAAGGTCAGGTCAAGAGTACCCTAAACCAATCATCATTATTTTATGTTATGAGAGTAATTGTAGCAAAAGAAGTGTGTCAGGATTGTAGTTTAGCAAATGGAAAGCTGCGAGACCACAGCCTACACGTCCGTGGTACGGAATAACCAAAGAAAATCAAAGTTTTTAAGTTTGCGCTGCGTGGTTTTAACCTCGGTAAAGATTTTAATTGCATAAAACAACGTGAATGTTGTTGACGCATAAAGATATATTACCACAGTTATTATGCCATGTATGTACTCGGTTGGTGGTACATAATAGAGATTATGCACCAAGGGGATAAAGTAGTGTCGAATGTAGCGGGTGCCCCGTATTGAATCCCGAGCGAAACGAAGGATTCTAGCGTTAACCCCAAGCGTAGCGAGAGTGTTTAGAGTTAACTCCCGAGCAAAGCACGGGGGTTGAGACAAGAATTCTGGGTGCAGCGTGGTATTTAAGGTCGCTCAAGACGAAGGCACCTTTATCCCCGAGGAGCATACTCTACTTTTCACACCATCTACGAAACATAAAAAGCAATAGTAAAACAATAGTAGATTGTTATACAAGGAGCTAAAATGACCCAAACGGACTAAAGACTGCACAAACATTCTACAGCATAGAGCAGCGATGGACTCATCAAAATAATACTATCAACCCCTTTATTCCATTGGGTGTCGTAAAAGGCGACTAACGGACTATAAAGACTGCAAATACTTCCAACAGCATAGAGCGGCGATCGGCTCATCAAAATAATACTACCAATCCCTCTCTTCTCTTCGGTGTCGTAAAAGGCGACTAACGGACTAAAGACTGCATATACATAAACAGCATAGAGCGGCGATAGGCTCATCAAAATAATACAACAAATGAAAACATGCTTTTCACACCACCTGCTCGACAATGTCAAATTAAATGTCATGCAAACCCAACCTAATAGTAGATTGTTATACAAGGGGCTAAAATGACCCATTATATACGAGGTAGTTTTACTCCCGAGCTTTAGCGAGGGAGTAAATAGAAACCGAGTTATAATGGGTTTTTTGCGCCGTGTGTTACACTCTGCTTTTCACTACGAATGCGAGAAAATAAAACAATCCAATACAATATGAATTGGTTTATTTTATGAAAACTTAACCCGTTAGTTGCTTTTGACACCCAAAGGAAGAGAAGAACTTACACACACTTATGAATGGTGACTTCGCCTTGGCAATGTCCTTCTTAAAGGACCTGGCCGCAAAGTTGTACCTCTTTCTGAGCGCACTGGTGTTTGGATCCTTTGATGACACCGCATTAGCCCAGGCCATGTAATGTTGTCACTTTTGGCGAGACACCATTTTGCAGCAACGACCAAACCATGGTTGGGACTTGCCGCCAATGGGAACCACAGAGTTTGGATTGAAAAGTTTCATTTCCTGCAGTATCACATCAACGACAAAGTCGGCGGCGACATCAAGATCATCCAGTAAGAAGCAAACTTGTAGTAGGATGCAAAGAAACTCCCATCGCATCCCAGTCCGCTGACCTAATAATGCCTGCCTATAATGACTCGACGTTTTTAAAATTTCTGTGAAAGGCACGTGTCAGACAGTGGTACGTATCAGACAGTGGTCTGATGAGCCTAGTGGTGCATCAATAGAAACTTGATAGCCGTCTGGGTGAGAGGTCAGCAGAAGGTCCAATAAGAAAGGTGCATGGCCCTCCACATCTGGAATCCACGTAGGCTCTGTTACCAATTGGGACAGACTGTAGGCCAAAGCGAAGTCATAAACGGCTCTACCCGCGTGGTCAGTTTTGAGTGGACCAAGTCATTCGACGTGGTGGATATTGCAGTCTCCCAATACCACAATCTCGGTCGAGGGCATCCGTTGGAGAAGGGTCTGTCGCCGTTTGAACGGTCTCGGTTTGGACGAATTTATATTATTTACTCACCTTAAAACACTCATGATTAAAATCCATTGTATATAGACTCTCCTAAATTTAAAACATTCAACTCGGATGAACTCTAATTAATTCCATTCGACAAAGTGATGCCACAGCTAGTATAGCAATTAGCAAAACAATTTTTTTTTATAAAAGTTTTGTGTAATATTTTGATTTGCTCATTGATCCATAAATCAAACGTTAGTTACATCTTGGTTAAAAATTCAGTACCAAAAAGTACCGGAAATTCGCGGTTTTCCCGGTACCATGGTTAGCGCAGTACCGGGAATCCTGTTTTCTCCACAGTACCAGGACTGCAAACCCTAGTAGTTACTTACTTAATGGAGTAACTGCTAATACTACTTTACGTTACATAACATACTATGTAACATATACATACGTCTTCTTTGGCACAAGTCTAAATTCCATTTCGGGATTAAACCCTAGTGTTTATACCCTTTTTTTTTTCCTTAGGTGTCGTAAAAGCGACTATCGGGCTAAACAATGCTGTTACATGTAACAGCATAGAACGGCAATGGGCTTATCAAAATAATACTACAAACCCCTCCTTTCCCTTGGGCGTCGTAGAAGGCGACTAACGGACTAAAGACCGCACATACATCCAACAGCATAGAGCGGCGATGGGCTCATCAAAATAATACTACCAACCCCTATTTTCTCTTCGGTTTCGTAAAAGGCGACAACGGACTAAAGACTGCACATAGATCCAACAGCATAGAGCGGCGATGGGCTCATCAAAATAATACTACCAACCCCTTTTCGCCCCTTAGGTGTCCTAAAGGCGTATACGGACTAAAGACTACACAGCACACCTACCTACTAACTTGTCTTTAAAGTAAATGTTCGTATGCGATTTCTATTTATGTTCCAAATTCAAATCACATTAATGACCAGCGGGTCATAATGAAATTCAGTACAATATTAATGCCCTGCTAGACGTCAGGTATTTAATGACTTACTTTAGGTTAGGTTTGCATGACATATAATTTGACATTGTCGAGCAGGTGGTGTGAAATAGTAGATTATGCACCAAGGGGATAAAGTAGTGTCTTATGTAGCGGGCGCCCCGTATTGAATTCCGAGCGAAACGAAGGATTCTAGCGTTAACAGGCGAGCGACTGACCCTTCTCTTTCCTTCGGTATCGTAAAAGGCGACTAACGGACTAAAGAATGCACATTCATCGAACCTCATAGAGCGGCGATGGACTCATCTAAATAATACTACCAACCCCTATCTTCTCTTCGGTTTCGTAAAAGGCGACTAACGGACTAAATAAATACTGCACATACATACAACAGCATAGAGCGGCGATGGGCTCATAAAAATATACTACCAACCCCTGCCTTCCCTTGGGTGTCGTAAAAGGCGACTAACGGACTAAAGACTGTACATACATCCAACAGCATAGAGCGGCGATGAACTCATCAAAATAATACTACTAACAACTCTTTTCCCTTGGGCGTCGTAAAAGGCGACTAACGGACTAAAGACCACACATACATCCAACAGCATAGAGTGGCGATGGGCTCATCAAAATAATACTACCAACCCCTTTTCGCCCCTTGGGTGTCGTGAAAGGCGTATTCGGACTAAAGACTGCACTGCATACCTACCTACTAACTTGTCTGTATAGTAAATGTTCGTATGCGATTTCTATTTGTGTTCCAAATTCAAATCACATTAATGACCAGCGGGTCATAATGAAATTCAGTACAATATTATTGCCCTGCTAGACCTCAGGTGTTTAAAGATTTACTTTTCACTCCTCTTGCTCAAAAAGACAGTCATTGTAGCGTTCTAGAGCGGGGCTAAAATAGCTTTTCTTGCCCTAGGGGAAAAAGTATTTTTTTTTTAAATTTTTGTCTGTCACATGACAATGAGCCTACAAAAACGAAAAAGTATTTAGTTGTAAGTATAATAATCATGATTATAGACTCGACTTATTACAGTTTACTTAGATCAACAACTTTTTTGAGATAGTTATTATTAAAGTTTATGGTAAAATTAGTAATCATTTGAATATATGGACAACACAGACCACGCCCACACAGTTCACGCTTCAGCAAGAAACAACTGCACAGTCTGCACATGTGCTTAGGTGGTGGGCCTTTGGCCCGTTAGTCGCTTTTACGATACCCAAGGGAATAGAGGGGTTGGTAGTATTATTTTGATGAGCCCATCGCCGCTCTATGCTGTTGTATGTATGTGTAGTCTTTAGTCCATTAGTCGCCTTTTACGAGGCCTAAGAGAAGAGAGGGGTTGGTGGTATTATTTTGATGAGCCCATCGTCGCTCTATGCTGTTGGATGTATGTGCAGTCTTTAGTCCGTTAGTCCCCTTTTACGACATCGAAGAAAAGTGAGGGGTTGGTAATATTATTTAGATGAGCCCATCGTTGCTCTATGCTGTTGGATGTATGTGCAGTCTTTAGTCCATTAGTCGCCTTTTACGAGACCCAAGAGAAGAAAGGGGTTGGTAGTATTATTTTGATGAGCCCATCGCCGCTCTATTCTGTTGGATAGTAGGTATGTGCAGTCTTTCTATCTCTTCCCTTGGGTGTCGTAAAAGGCGACTAACTGACTAATGAGTGCACATACATCCTACAGCAAAGAGCGGCGATGGGCTCATCAAAATAATACTACCAACCCCTTTCTTCTCTTGGGTCTCGTAAAAGGCGACTAATGGACTAAAGACTGCACATACATCCAACAGCATAGAGCAACGATGGGCTCATCTAAATAATATTACCAACCCCTCACTTTTCTTCGATGTCGTAAAAGGGGACTAACGGACTAAAGACTGCACATACATCCAACAGCATAGAGCGACGATGGGCTCATCAAAATAATACCACCAACCCCTCTCTTCTCTTAGGCCTCGTAAAAGGCGACTAATGGACTAAAGACTACACATACATACAACAGCATAGAGCGGCGATGGGCTCATCAAAATAATACTACCAACCCCTCTATTCCCTTGGGTATCGTAAAAGCGACTAACGGGCCAAAGGCCCACCACCTAAGCACATGTGCAGACTGTGCAGTTGTTTCTTGCTGAAGCGTGAACTGTGTGGGCGTGGTCTGTGTTGTCCATATATTCAAATGATTACTAATTTTACCATAAACTTTAATAATAACTATCTCAAAAAAGTTGTTGATCTAAGTAAACTGTAATAAGTCGAGTCTATAATCATGATTATTATACTTACAACTAAATACTTTTTCGTTTTTGTAGGCTCATTGTCATGTGACAGACAAAAATTTAAAAAAAAAATACTTTTTCCCCTAGGGCAAGAAAAGCTATTTTAGCCCCGCTCTAGAACGCTACAATGACTGTCTTTTTGAGCAAGAGGAGTGAAAAGTAAATCTTTAAACACCTGAGGTCTAGCAGGGCAATAATATTGTACTGAATTTCATTATGACCCGCTGGTCATTAATGTGATTTGAATTTGGAACACAAATAGAAATCGCATACGAACATTTACTATACAGAAAAGTTAGTAGGTAGGTATGCAGTGCAGTCTTTAGTCCGAATACGCCTTTCACGACACCCAAGGGGCGAAAAGGGGTTGGTAGTATTATTTTGATGAGCCCATCGCCACTCTATGCTGTTGGATGTATGTGTGGTCTTTAGTCCGTTAGTCGCCTTTTACGACGCCCAAGGGAAAAGAGTTGTTAGTAGTATTATTTTGATGAGTTCATCGCCGCTCTATGCTGTTGGATGTATGTACAGTCTTTAGTCCGTTAGTCGCCTTTTACGACACCCAAGGGAAGGCAGGGGTTGGTAGTATATTTTTATGAGCCCATCGCCGCTCTATGCTGTTGTATGTATGTGCAGTATTTATTTAGTCCGTTAGTCGCCTTTTACGAAACCGAAGAGAAGATAGGGGTTGGTAGTATTATTTAGATGAGTCCATCGCCGCTCTATGAGGTTCGATGAATGTGCATTCTTTAGTCCGTTAGTCGCCTTTTACGATACCGAAGGAAAGAGAAGGGTCAGTCGCTCGCCTGTTAACGCTAGAATCCTTCGTTTCGCTCGGAATTCAATACGGGGCGCCCGCTACATAAGACACTACTTTATCCCCTTGGTGCATAATCTACTATTTCACACCACCTGCTCGACAATGTCAAATTATATGTCATGCAAACCTAACCTAAAGTAAGTCATTAAATACCTGACGTCTAGCAGGGCATTAATATTGTACTGAATTTCATTATGACCCGCTGGTCATTAATGTGATTTGAATTTGGAACATAAATAGAAATCGCATACGAACATTTACTTTAAAGACAAGTTAGTAGGTAGGTGTGCTGTGTAGTCTTTAGTCCGTATACGCCTTTAGGACACCTAAGGGGCGAAAAGGGGTTGGTAGTATTATTTTGATGAGCCCATCGCCGCTCTATGCTGTTGGATCTATGTGCAGTCTTTAGTCCGTTGTCGCCTTTTACGAAACCGAAGAGAAAATAGGGGTTGGTAGTATTATTTTGATGAGCCCATCGCCGCTCTATGCTGTTGGATGTATGTGCGGTCTTTAGTCCGTTAGTCGCCTTCTACGACGCCCAAGGGAAAGGAGGGGTTTGTAGTATTATTTTGATAAGCCCATTGCCGTTCTATGCTGTTACATGTAACAGCATTGTTTAGCCCGATAGTCGCTTTTACGACACCTAAGGAAAAAAAAAAGGGTATAAACACTAGGGTTTAATCCCGAAATGGAATTTAGACTTGTGCCAAAGAAGACGTATGTATATGTTACATAGTATGTTATGTAACGTAAAGTAGTATTAGCAGTTACTCCATTAAGTAAGTAACTACTAGGGTTTGCAGTCCTGGTACTGTGGAGAAAACAGGATTCCCGGTACTGCGCTAACCATGGTACCGGGAAAACCGGGAATTTCCGGTACTTTTTGGTACTGAATTTTTAACCAAGATGTAACTAACGTTTGATTTATGGATCAATGAGCAAATCAAAATATTACACAAAACTTTTATAAAAAAAAATTGTTTTGCTAATTGCTATACTAGCTGTGGCATCACTTTGTCGAATGGAATTAATTAGAGTTCATCCGAGTTGAATGTTTTAAATTTAGGAGAGTCTATATACAATGGATTTTAATCATGAGTGTTTTAAGGTGAGTAAATAATATAAATTCGTCCAAACCGAGACCGTTCAAACGGCGACAGACCCTTCTCCAACGGATGCCCTCGACCGAGATTGTGGTATTGGGAGACTGCAATATCCACCACGTCGAATGACTTGGTCCACTCAAAACTGACCACGCGGGTAGAGCCGTTTATGACTTCGCTTTGGCCTACAGTCTGTCCCAATTGGTAACAGAGCCTACGTGGATTCCAGATGTGGAGGGCCATGCACCTTTCTTATTGGACCTTCTGCTGACCTCTCACCCAGACGGCTATCAAGTTTCTATTGATGCACCACTAGGCTCATCAGACCACTGTCTGATACGTACCACTGTCTGACACGTGCCTTTCACAGAAATTTTAAAAACGTCGAGTCATTATAGGCAGGCATTATTAGGTCAGCGGACTGGGATGCGATGGGAGTTTCTTTGCATCCTACTACAAGTTTGCTTCTCACTGGATGATCTTGATGTCGCCGCCGACTTTGTCGTTGATGTGATACTGCAGGAAATGAAACTTTTCAATCCAAACTCTGTGGTTCCCATTGGCGGCAAGTCCCAACCATGGTTTGGTCGTTGCTGCAAAATGGTGTCTCGCCAAAAGTGACAACATTACATGGCCTGGGCTAATGCGGTGTCATCAAAGGATCCAAACACCAGTGCGCTCAGAAAGAGGTACAACTTTGCGGCCAGGTCCTTTAAGAAGGACATTGCCAAGGCGAAGTCACCATTCATAAGTGGAATTGGCGAGAGGCTAGTGCGTCTTCCTTCGGGTACGCGTGCGTTCCGGTCTCTCGCCAAAGCTATCTTAGGGAATTTTTGTCAGCCGTCCCTAACACCATTGCACAAGACCGATGACTGCCTGACCCATACTGAAAAGGAGAAAGCCGATCTCTTGGGCACTCTTTGGGATGATGGGAAAAACTCTCCACCAACCATACCGCATTGCGCTTGTTCAATGCCAAACGTCCGGTTCCTACAAATGTAATTTCGTAAGGCTCTTTTTTCCCTTGATATCCATAAGTCGAGTAGGCCTAGTGCAGTTCCTCCCATGAGTTGACGCTGGTTCTAACGCGCGTTTTCCGGCTCTCTTACACTACTGGCGTTGTCCCGAGCTCTTGGAAGACAGCCCTTGTCCACCCGATTCTCAAAAAAAATCGATCGCTCCGATCCGTCCAACTACAGGCCAATAGCCATCACCTCTTTGCTCTCCAAAGTAATGGAGTCCATTACAAACCGCCAGCTCTTAAGGTACCTAAAATAAAACTAACTACTAAGCGATCGCTAATATGGTTTTCGTCGCGGTCGTTCGGCTAGTGATCTTTTAGTGTACCTTACTCACCGATGAGCGGAGGCTGTCGAGAGTAATGCCTGCCTTCCACTAAGAGCGGAGCGGGATCCGTACGGACTCCGTTTAACTCGCAACGGCAATCCTCATAGAAGTTTCTCAGTTCTCAGTGGAAGCACTTCTATGAAGATTGCCGTTGCGAGTTAAACGGAGTCCGTACGGAACCCGCTCCGCTCTTAGTGGAAGGCGGGCATTAGGGGAGGCACTGGCAGTTAGCTTGGACGTAGCGAAAGCCTTTGACAGGGTATAGCACAGGGCTCTTCTCTCTAAACTTTCATCATACTGGCTTCCTGAGTAATTGTGTTCGTGGGTGGCCAGCTTTCTTTCTGGGCGTAGCATCAGAGTCGTAGCCGATGGTTCGTGCTCTGACATGAACCCCCTTAAATGCTGGAGTCTGGAGTCCCACAGGGGTGTGTGTTAGCCCATACTCTGTTTCTTCTGCATATCAATGACATGTTGCATAACAACAGCATTCATTGCTACGCGAACGTCAGTAAGGGAGTAACGCTCTACACCGGACGAGCAATATTTCTCAAGAAAGCGTCATCGAGAGCCGGAATAAACTTGTGACTGACACCAAGAACATGTTAAGTCATGTGTTGAATTGGGGCCGACATAACTTAGTCCACTGTAACCCCTCCAAAACACAAGTTTGCGCATTTACCGCGAAAAAACATCCCTTCGTCGTACCTCTGAACTTTTGAGGGAGCTCTTCCTTGATACCAATCCGACTATTGGAATCTTTGTCGTCGATGTTTCGAGTGACGTTCAGTTTCGAGGTCATTTGGAAGGTAAAGCTAAATTAGCAAACAAATAAGAAATTATTTAAATGGAATTATCAAATCATTGTAGTGCGATGACGGTGTAGGGTACGGGTACATTAGTTACAAGTTTTTCCCCAGAAAAAGTACCGGTGACGTCTCGGTTGAGAACTAATTTGTTAACGCTACGAAATTTGTATGGTTTGCAACTAAGAGCATAGGCCGAGGTTACCGGTAACGACTACCGCAAATGCGGAGCCTAATATTGGCGTAATTTGAAGTTATAACAAAAGTACCGAATTTCCCGGGAAACAAATTCTCAGTACCGGTACTGCGTAAAAAGTCAATTTCCCGGGAAATAGTAGGAATTCCCAGGAGCAAGCCCTAGTAACTACCAACCTAGTTAGGTACTTGTAAATTGTAATAATATAGGTAGGTACTTAATAATTGTAGGTGACTAGTAGTTGATATTAAAATACTTAATTAAGTAAATAGGTACCTACGTACTTACGTAGACATACAGATGCGGGGGGACTGTGTTTTATAATGAGTAGGTACCTAGGTAGTGATTAATGATTTAGTGATAATAAGAGTACCTACTTACCTTACTATAATTTAGGAAATACTTTTTCATACTTACCTGAAGCTCTTAATTGATTAATTGTCAAAAAAACACGTAAGGGTTGTGGAAAAAACTTTAATCGTATGATGTGGCCCTAGCTAGATACGCAATTCTATAGCCTATTGTACATCTTAAAAATTACTTTCCTATTATTGTGATTTGTGAACATGACAGGATGATAGATTGATTAACCAAAATGAAAAATAAACAGATAAGTACTTAATCATTTGCAGTTTTTATTTTTAATTAAGAATATGTTATATACTCATCCGTTTACGTTACGTACGTTTTCATCCCATTCATCCAATTCGGATAATTGTAGAGTAATCTTATCTGAAAGAAGAATTGCGCGATCTGTACTTAACTACTCAAAACTTGTCATTTAATAATGTTTTGTTGTCAGCCAAGATGTAAAGTAAGTAGGCTAAGGTACTTAGTTTACTTTTCTGCATTACGTCTTCTTGTATTATGTTCGCCATGAATCCACTCGTCTGACGTGACGAGTGGATTATCAGTCATATAGAGTGTAGGTAGGTATGCCCCCACCCACGCGCCTGCCCGCCGCCACCGCCGCGCCGCGCCCATAGCCGCCCGCGTCCACATAAAGAAACGTACGTTAGCGAAATATTTTATTCGTCGATTTAAACAAAATGCACTGTATGTATGTTTCTAATTTTTTGTGTGGTATGAAATAGTATTAGAAAGGACATGTATGAGTGATTCTGTCAATTTTAATTTATTATTGCGTGTGTTACGAAAGTAAAATGAAATGATCAAAGAAGCACACCACTTAACTTTCTAAACTTTGTTCAACATGTATACCACTAACCACTGAAAGTCTTAAATATTATTTCATATATTTTAAAATTTTATTCAAAGACAATAAAAGTTATTTTGTGATTTTCATAGTTCTACACATACTATGTTTCTAAACTTTTTACAACACAAAGATAAGATAGTTCTTATTATGAAACACTCAACATATCAAACTTTAATATTATATACATTACGTTACACGAAATATTATGAAATACCTAAACCATACCTAAAGCACAGTCATAAAACTTCTAACTTTTTAAAAGTAGCTCACAATCCACATACTCTATTCACTCAGCAAAAACGAAAAATTTTAGAATTATCAAAACTTCTTTATGGAATTTAATGTCCCACGACCGGACTAGAGGGCGCAAGTCGTTAGATAAAACAATATTCTTAAACATGTTTAGGACACGGCGATGAAAGGTAGTTCTGGGACAAATAAACTTTTATTAACCATTCGTTGTATTGTTTAAATATTTGAATAAATGTATTCCGTAACAATAACTATTCATGTATCAAATAAAACTAGGTTTTAATATAAATAACCGGTACATTTTTATCAATGAGGCATAATACACATCAAGGTAACGTGTGGACAAACACGGCAATGAGAGATTTCGTGGTTTATTTTATTTTTTGGAGTACTCATTAATACACATAGATTACTATTACACCTAATAGGAAAAAAAATTTTGAACATTATAACTATGTTTTTTAGTACCGATTTCATCGATGCCACGCGATTTTTGGTTCCGGGAAATTCACCCTTAAACTGATGATAATGAGTGGTCATAATATAAACGATTAATGCTAAATGAATTCTCCCCAAACCCTTTGAGTTCCAGTAAAGCTGTGGGACTTTACTGAATTTCGCACGGACTTCTTGAGAGAATTTGAAAAGTGATGTTGCGCTGTTTTGTTTTATTTGCCAACACTCATGCACGTTCATGAACACTTAACAGTATATAATCCACCATTATTTCACATTAATATTAGATATAAGCTGTACTGTAACAATGTTGGCAGACCTAATATAATAAATAAAAAAAAACATCACGCCCGTTTTTCCCAGAGGGTTAGGCAGCCCACTTACGGTTTTACATTTTATACATAAATTTTGTGATAACATGAATTTTTATTCCTTCTTTTAGGTAAAGAATATTGTATTACATTCTATTTATGTTATTATGGTAAAATGGTAGGTGAGTGTCAAGTAGTTACCACAGCAGTTAGCAGTTAGCATCGCTACTGCTCGCTACTTTGTCAAAGCAACTAAAGAATCTAACAGTAGTTTATCGACTCCTTGTAAATTTATTATGACATGGTACTCAAATACGCACGGAAATCATTTAATATTCTATTACCTAACAGTTTGATAAATTCCCTACTCAAATAAACAGGGGGAAAGAATCTCATTTCCCATGTCTTTTCTCAAGGAGCTCGTTGACATACATGTATTTTTCGTCCGGAGAATTGTAACTCAATTCGTTCACCAGAAGTATGCTCGTACAAACAGAAATACCTAATCACGTCTATCCATTATCCCCGAAGGATTAGTCAGAGACTAGGCAATGAGGACAGCAAAAGCAGTCCTCTACCATAGTCCACTTTTCACCAAATAGTGACTGCACATGAGCACAGCGTGACAGGTGGTGAGCCCATCGCAGCTCTATACAGTTGGATGTATTTGCAGTATTTAGTCCGTTAGTCGCCTTTTGTGACACCCAAGGGAAGAGAGGGGGTGGTAGCATTCTTTCACCGCTTCGCGACACGATCTACGGTTGACCGTGTATGCTCGTAGTCACGAAACTGAATAATTACCTACATACATACATACATACACACACTTATATAAGGTGACTGCTAGAAACTGCAAGAAACTTCAAGGGCTGGTCAGGTCAATTGTTTTAAACATGATATAAATGGTCTCATTGCAGACTAACGTAGGTAGGTACTTATCGCCCAGCTGACGCGAACGGGTCAACAGATGGTCGGCCGGCCGGCCGTTGCCCGCGCGTTGTAAATAATCGTTATTCTTGATAGTTTTTCATGTTTATTTCTTGCTTTAAATTAAATTAGATAAGTACTCAAAGAGTGTCCCTACTACTGACCTCAATAGATAGGGTATCGCAACTGGAACTACGGGTCCGGTTGTGTTTTCAGAGGTACTACGGGGTTCCGGTTCTAGCCCCCCGCTGGTCGTGCCTTAACCAGGCGCCTCCGGCGGGATCCGGACATGGGTTGGACTCGTAGTGGCGTGTGGTTAGCTGTAGAGCTTGGGAATGTTCGTTTGTCCTGGTATTGTGTGCCAGGACTTCCAAACTCGTGCACAGCGAGCGGGGCCTAGTAGCGGTCTCTGAGGGGCCAGAAGCGAAAAGTCCTGCGGGGAACGTGAGTTTCCCTTATAGTTGGCAGCTTTGTCCGGTGGTTTTCATTGGACATTGGTGTTGACATCTCCGGTACTAGTCTGGAGAACTAGTAGAGGCGGCCTCCTAGATGCCGTAGCCTCCGGTCCAGCCAGCCGCGTAGGACGTGGGAACTGGCTAGGCGCCCGGATGGGTTCCGAGAAGTGAGTGTGCTTACTACTCCGCTACCAAGGTGGACACTTGGGAGTCGACTTTAGAGTCGACGACCCTAGCAGTGGCAACTGCGAGTTGTGCCCTTCGTGCAACGAGAAGTGAGCGAGCTTGACAGCTCCGGTTACCTATCTGGACAATAGGCAGTGAACTACACGTGTTCACGGGGATACTCTCCTGAGACACTACTCTTATGAGTACCGAATGAAGAGCGCGCTGCGGCGGGCACTAATTTGGCGTCAAGACCTAACGTTGGTGGTCTCCTGCGCGAGTGTTCTACTGGCGCAGGGACGTCTGGCACTTCTTGCATAACCTAACGGTTGGTCTCGAGGTGCCAGTACAAATAAACTTAGTAAAATTAGGAGAGGGGAAGTACTCAAAGAGTATCCAATTAAAATTCACAAAATGAACTACCTATTTCATTAAAAAAAAAAAAACACGAATTACCTTTTCAGAGTGTTTAAACATGTTTAAAATACTTAACCTGTCCAGCCCTTGAAGTTTCTTGCGGTTTCTAGCAGTCACCTTATATACTCTCACGAATATTATCCCCAAAGAGTAAATCAGAGACTAGGCACCAAATAGCAACCAATATAGCAAAACAATAGACCGCAAATAGCAACTGCACACATGTGTTTTTTATCATATACGAGTAACCACTTTTTCTTCATCTGACGACCTCCGTGTTCGAGTGGTTAGTGCGCCGGGTCTGGCGTCACGCCATCTCTGAGTTCCCAGGTTCAATTTCCGGTCGGGTCAATTTAGAGAAAAACTGTTTTTCTAAATTAATATAATTTGGAGTAATTAATTTTGGTTGGTCTGGAGTTTTTTCCTATGTTTATGTATATTTATCCGTTATCTTAACGACCATATTAACGACTTTCAAAAGAATACTTACCTAAGTCTACATAATTGGTGTGCAATCGTAAACAAATTTTATCATTTTATTTGTCTCACCTGCCCCCTGAGCACGGATCTTTTATCGTACGGTAAAGTTACATTAGACGATGAAATTTGACAGTTCAAGTACTGCCGATGTCAATTTGTCGACGTCTAATGTCACTTTATCGGTCGATAAAAGATCCGTGCTCGCACTGATGGTAAGTGACTATAAGGCCGAAGAAGCGAACTTCACCTGGAATCCTCAATGACTGAGGAGCTGGCTAGCCCTTCTACAAACAGAATGTGCTCAGCGTGATATGTGGTGAGCTCATCGCCGCTTCAGGGCCGTACATGCAAAGTCTTCAGTCCGTTAGTCACTTTCCTTCCCCTCGGACCTCTGTACAGAGCGGTCGTGTTCAAATATTAATTTCATTTTATTTAAAAAATACTTAATATCTATTAAATCTATTAATTATACACATAAATAATAATTAAAGTTACTAGGAGTGCATAGTGTACGAAAAGATCCAGCGAGCCGGTCCTGTGAGTGACTACCACCACTACTACACCAATACACAATTAAGTAACGCGTAACGCCCGTGTTTATTAGAAGGTGACAGCATCATTGGTAGAAAAAGGATCGCAAAACATAACCAAACGTCAGCGCATGCACTTGCCACGTTACCACGTTGGGGTGGGAGATACACTTTTTCGGTTGCACACCTGACGACAGCGGTTTAAGGTGTCACATCTATCACATGCAATTGCAACATTGGTTGGGCGACTACTTGGAGTGGAGATCTGTCGCACTTTTGTTACTTCCTCATGCACATAGTACCCTGGTACCAAAGGCTATAAGTCAACACAACAACAGAGTCATGCCATTAAATCGCACGCCACCTCATTCTCCGAGTATTAACTCACCTCACTCAAACTCTGAACCAAATCTGAACACACCATTATCGGGAAGCGAGTCGGTGTCAAACATTGTAAGTAGATGCAAGAGAAAGAGAAACAATAATGATGAGATTATGGATTTTAGTGATTTTAAATCGGAAATTCTGAGTTTGTTTAAGGAAATGAAGGCTGAGCAGAATCAAAACTTTGCATCATTACGATCTAGCATCGAGGAACTTAAGACCCAAAATACTCTGTTGCAACAATCTGTAGAGTTTACTTGTGCTAAGTACGATGAACTTTTGGTAAAGATGGATTCAATGGAAGTTGAACGCACCGAAAATCATAAATATATTAGAACTTTAGAAAATCGTATTGATTACTTAGAAAAACAGATGCGTACATCTAGCATTGAGATGAGAAATATCCCGAGAAAGTCTATAGAAAGCAAGCAGGACCTTTGTAAAATTGTCTCTAGTGTTGGGAAGGTGCTGAACGTGTCTGTTCAACCCTCAGATATAAGGGACATTTTTAGAGTCAATACGAAATCTGAAACTAAACCGATTATTGTCGAGTTCACTACATGTATCACAAAGGAAAACATTCTTAAGTCACTAAAAACCTATAATAAAGTAAACCGGGACAACAGACTGAACACAGAAACTCTAAACCTTGCTGGACCTAAATCCACAGTATTCGTGTCGGATAACCTAACACCTAAAATTAAGAGACTTTTCTTCTTGTCCCGTGAATTTGCCTCGACACACGGCTTTAAGTACTGTTGGACTACAAATGGGAGAATATTCATTCGTAAGAATGACGGAACCCCTCAACTTCGGATTGATTCAGAAGAAGATCTCAGCAGACTCGGTCAACAACAACAACACTGAATTTGATTTTACTGCAAGCAACAAATTCTTGAATGATTGTAATAGATATCTGTTAACTTTTCTCCTTAAAACAAATCATTTTTCTTACAAGTCTATTGAATTATGTAATTTAGATATATACATGAGTCTAGAAACACATTTGAGCATAAACTTTTTTCCTTATCTTTTTTGTACTGTAATATACTGTTATTATTCTATAATAATGATGTTTCGATGCTTGAATTTATATTCTTACAATTTTATAACACGTCACTATTGTATTACTAGTCTTAGAAGGGCAGTACTTTTCACTGTTTTGCTGCTGTTTTTGTTTATTTTTATTTACTTAATGAAGCTACATAGTAACATACGTAATATACCTCTTTATAACGACGTCTTGGTGCAAAAAATTATATTCTTACAAGATAACAAGATTAACAAGTCATTATTGTATTTTAAGTGTTATATTTAAAATTTATATTATAAGGGCAGGACCTTTTACTGTTTTGCTGCTGCTCCTGTTTATTTTTATTAGCCTAATGACACAACACATTAACACATATACAAATATACACACAATACACGTATACCCAAATTACAGCACCAAATCTATAAAAAAACTTTTTTGTTTATTATTGGAATACACGAGAGACTCTCTAGCTTTAAATAGCAAATATTGTTGTATTTTGCTTAATTATTTATGGGTTTTAAATAGACCACCGTATGTAAACTGTCACATCTCATCTATTATAGCTGCAAAATTTTGTAATGGTATTTTTTACAAACGTATTACTTCTCCACATGCTTTAACACTCAAATTACAAAATTTCGCTGAAACATTCAATTATATTTACTTAATTAATCACTTCTATTCTTCACAACAAACAATACCTTATTTACTCATCGTGTATATTTACTACTTTTGGGTCATCTCTTTAATCAGTCTTTTAACTGCATTGTTCAGCATCTACACATTGAATTGTTTGGATTTGTATTTATTATACAAAGTCATATATATGTTACATTTGTTGATATAGTTATTTTAAAGTGGATAATATAAACATTTTAAATGAATTAGAACAAATACAAGTATCAAAATCCTATAGTTGTTCTGCTGAACAATGTAAGCTGTATGTTACAAATACAAAGAACCTGTTAAAAATCCTTCATGTAAATATCAGAAGTATAGGTGGTAATTTCCCTCATCTTTTAACCCTACTACAACGCATTAGTATCCCCATTGATGTAGTCATTTTGTCAGAGTGCTGGTTGAGCAAATGCCCGTTTATACCTACACTGCCAGGATTTTTATCCTACACGTCAACTCATAAAAGTCAAAACGACGGAGTGGCGGCTTATGTCAGTGAAGAACTTCCACATCTGATCGAACTCCCAGATATCAGCGATGCAAATTGCCTTGTGTTAAAATTCGCTAACAAAATGGCAATTGTGGCGCTTTATCGCTCGCCATCCTATAGAAATATCGATAGCTTTTTGAGTTCCTTGGACAATATTCTTTTATCACTGAAATCTTTTGGCAACCTCACTATTGTCGGAGATATTAATATTAACATTACTCCCGAAAATTGCGATCAAAATGCTGAAACGTATCTAAACGCTCTTGCCTCTCATGGCATGTTGCCTGCTCATGCATATCCCACAAGAAATGAAAATTGCCTCGATCATATTATACTTAAAACCAAAAATAATGCCATCACGTTAGTTCTTAATTCTTACATTACCGATCACGCGCCAGTCATCCTATGCTGTGACCTACACAAGAAATTAATTAATTCAAAAAATACACGCAAGTATACTGACACTGACGCTTGTCTAGAGGAGATTAAATGTTTTGATTTCTCATCTATTCTTACCTGTATCCAGCCTGATAAAGCAGTAACTCTTCTAGTGAACTGTATATCTAACATAGTCTCCACCCATACTCGCTCCATGTATGTCCCCAGTAGAAAACCGATTCTAAAACCTTGGATTACCCCAGGTATACTAAGATGTTTGAAACATAGAGACAGACTATTTATTAAAACTAAAAAAAGACCCTAGTAATGAAGTAGGTAAACTTATCTATAAGAGATACAGGAATTTTGTTAATAATCTAGTCAAAAAATTAAAGCGAGAGTACGAACAGGTTGAATTTCAGAGGGCTAGTAAAAGCTCAAAAGCTACATGGAAACTTATAAAACAAATTAGCGGCATTGATAAGTCTAATGCTCCAGCAACTGACCTTTTATCACTTTCCAGTGATACATCTGCTTCGCTTGATGAGGTTAACCGGTTTTTCGCTAACGTAGGGAAAAATTTGGCTTCTAAAATAACTGTTCAGTGTGGAAACAGTGATGCCCTTGTCAAACATTCTTCCGTGAACACATATGTAAAATCTCCTCTTAACTCGATGTCCTTATATAATACTGATGCCGAAGAAGTGCGGCATATCATACACAGTCTCAAAGTTACCTCTGCCACTAGTTGGGATAGCATACCTACCGAAATCATAAAAGCAGCTGTGCCTAGTTTGGTCTCAGTAATTGTTTATGTTCTAAATTTGTGCTTAAATTTTGGTATATTTCCTGCAGCATTTAAAAAAGCCCTTGTGCATCCCATATTCAAGAGTGGAGACAGAACCAGTGTCAATAACTATAGACCTATATCGGTGTTAACATCAATATCAAAAATTTTAGAAAAAATTCTTAATAAAAGACTCACCAGTTACTTAAACAGCATTGACTTTATAGCAGATAATCAGTATGGTTTCATGAAAGGTAAATCAACAGAGGGTGCTGTTACTGATTTAACTGAAGTAGTGGCTAAAAATCTAAACCATAAACTAAAAACAATTGGCATTTTCTTGGACCTCTCAAAAGCATTTGATACTGTTTCTGTCCCCATCCTACTCGACAAACTTTCAAACGCTGGTGTCCGTGGAGTGGCTCTCGATATCTTTAGGAGCTATCTAAGTGACCGCTCACAATGTGTAATAATAGATAATATCATAAGCCACGATGAGTCTCTCACTTTCGGTGTACCACAGGGCAGCATTCTGGGTCCAACTTTATTTCTCGTCTATATCAACGATCTCTGTAAATTAAGTCTGATGAATTGTAAAGTCATAACATATGCTGACGATACGGCTTTACTTGTTCACGGCGGGAGCTGGAACGAAGTTAAAAAATATGCCGAACTTGCGTTGAATGAAGTAATGTTGTGGTTGTCCCTAAATTTGCTTACACTAAATCTAGATAAAACAAAATTTTTAACATTTGCTCAAAATACAGCTGCACTTCCAAGCCCCTCATTTAGTCTTTTTGTTCATAAACTTCTACCAAATGAATGTTTGAACTGCGACTGTGTACAAATCGCACGCGCTCCCCATATTAAATATCTTGGTGTTTGGATTGATAGTTTTTTGTCATGGGAGGTACATGTAAAAATGCTTATAGGCCGAGTACGAAAGCTGATATATGTTTTTAAAAACCTCAGGGCTGTAACCGAGCTTTCCACTTTAAAAACTGTGTTACGCCTTAGGACAATCGATACTGTCATATTGTATAACTGCATGGGGTAGTGCAGGAAAAACACTGTTCCTGAGGCTGGAAAGAGCACAAAGAGGAGTTTTAATAGTGATGTGTTCCAAACCTCTTCTTTTTCCAACCTCACAGCTATATGAGCATACTAAGGTTCTAACAGTCAGACAGATTTATATCCTTAATGTCATTCTGCGTAAACACTCTCAAATTCCATATAACAAGGACATCCTTACAAAAAAGCGAAGAAAGGACTTAATTTGTAGTTTGGAATCTTGTAGATTGACCCTATCTAGGCGACACTTTTTGTACTTGTCTCCTTTGCTTTACAATAACTCCTAAGATTTGGTAATTTAGTGTGGTAATATTAGTGAGAAACATTTTGGTTCCTAGTGGTTATTACAACTGATTCCAAGGTTATCGTCCCGTAGGGCTAGGAAAAGCTGTCACATACTCAAGCACGCACTACACTCACGCAAGCACACACACATACACACACACACACACCCCCCGAACACACACACACATACACTCACACACAACTCGCACGCACTCACGCATACATATAAAATTATTAAAGTAATTTAATTTAATTTAGTACTTAAGTTTAAAACCTGTTGTACTTTCATTTTGGAACGAGCCATTTTATCCAGAGGTGGGCGTTTGTAGCTGCGCTGCAGTTTTATACTATAGCAGACACTTACGAGCACAAATTGTAATGTGACCTATCTTTGTTCCAAATAAAAAGTTATTTATTTATTATTCTTATTATTTACTTATTGCGACACCCAAGAGAAGACATACCTAAGTTCTATAAATAATAATCCGCCACCAGACAGCTAAGTAAATATTTCATTTTAACGTTCAACCCTCAAATTGTCACGGACTTCATGTCAAGAGTTGATTAAAAGACCAACATGAGAGTTGGCGATTTAATTAGTATTTCTGTGCGCGACGCCCTTAGGCGGCGGCGGCCGGGGACATTGTGTCCCGTAGCTGTTTCGTTTGTGATTTTGTGAATTATCTTTATTTGTGAAATGTAGGTATTACAATAATAGACGACAAAGTTTGTTACTATATAGGTCCACCAGCACCTTGTCTAAGGAATACAAATACATTTGAGGCCTTTCGGAACGTTCTATCCGTTTCCCAAAACACCCGTTCCCGAAACATCCGTTCCCGTCACCACATTTTCCCAAACAATCCGTTTCCCGATATAAGTGTTTCCCAAAATGTGCTTCTCCCAAAAGATACGTTTGGCTTGATATCTGTTTCCCAAAAAGACCTAATCCCGGAATGACCGTTCCCGTCACTACTATTTCCTAAATAATCCGTTTTCCAAAATGTGTGTTGCCCAAAAGATACTTTGTCTTGATATCCGTTTCCCAAAACACCCTTTCCCATTCCCATACCAAAATAATTAATTAATTACAATACTGTCAAATCCAAAATAGTAGTTATCTATATATGTATAAAAAAATGGCAGTGCGTAGTCTCGCTAAAACTCAAGAATTTCTGAACCGATTTGGCTAATTTCGATTTTGAAATATTTGTGGAAGCTCAGGGAAACTATAAACGATGAGAAACATAAATAATAAGTAACAGAAAATACTAAAAACGACCATTTAATTTTCCAAAAAGTAAAAAAATTACACTTGGTTGTCAAATATTTATTAAATAAGTTTAGAAATTTGTCTGTTTCATAACAGCTGTAGTATGAGGTCCAATCTCTTTGGTCTGTTTTGTTGAAAGAAATACAAAACAGTTCTGTTTCAGTAATAAAAGAATTGTAAAAGTGGACTTCTTGGCGGGAAAGTGAATTGTCATGTCTGCAGGTTTGTTTTATTTTCTTAATTTGTGTTTCGTCGAATTCAAATGTATAATAATGGCGGATTAATAACTCTTAAGTGTTCGTGAACGTGCATGAGTTATGGCAAAATAAAACAAAACCGTGCAACATCACTTTTCAGATTCTCTCAAGAAGTTCGTGTGAGATCCACAGCTTTATTGAGTCTCAAGGGGTTGGGGGGAAAAACATTTACCATTAACCGTTATATTAAATGATCACTCATTATCATCTACTTTAAGCAATTACTTATCAACTTGACGTTGGCTAAATGTGCTAATCGAAAAACTTTGTCATACCTACTTATTAAGTTTTGACCACATTTTTCACAAATGTAATTGTAGGTGATACAAAGTTCACCGAGTCATCTAGTTATAATATAAAATGTCAGAATTTGAGAGTTTAAGAAGTAACAAATTAATAATTTTATCATCATTTAAAAATAACAAAAGGAGTAAAAAACATGAACGCAAAAAGAAAAAATGTTATTTAATTTTATTATTAAGAAATTAGCCTTGTTAATAAGAAATTCCAAAAACATTTTTTTAAAACATTTTACAAGTAAGGTCTTAAAGATTCTATGAGCCATTCCAAAGAAGCTACTGTCAACGAGAATAGTTCTCGTTTGTGAACGAATTACGGGTTAACTTGACGTGATAAGAACCAGGAGTAGGTAGTTTGGTTAGTAGACTTTTTGTGGAACATATTTTGAATCGCTGTTTTATATTTACAATTTATATAATCTAGCTAATGCCGTCTTCAACAAATATATGTCGTCGTTATGACAAACAAAAAAAAACATAAGGACTTCTAAGAGAAAGTGACGAAGTTCTGTTTTATTTAATAAAAGTGCTTTGTCGAACATTAATACATAATGGTGGATTATTAATTGTTAAGTGTTTGTGTACGTATATTCTGCGACACTGTTTTGTGTTTTCTAACACCTAACATCAAACATCTAACAAATATGGGCGTGGCCTACGTACATATTTTGACATAATATTTTGTTAGATGTTTAATGTTAGGTGGTAGAAAACACAAAACAGTGTCGCAGGAGACCCCTTTAGTGTTGGCAAATGAAACAAAACAGTGCAACATCGCTTATCAAATTTTCTTTGCAAATCAGCGTGAGATCTCCTCATTTAAGCCCCACATTTCCACTCAAAGGAGGCTTTAGGACGAATATCATTATTTTATTAAACATTCTCCAAAATCTACTTTAAATTATGATCATATATTTTATTGTATACTTGACACGGCTAAACGCTCCAAATAAGCCACTATAAGTACATAAAATCACGACATTTATCCGCGAAGGGCTTGTCAGAGACTAGACAATGACGACAGCAAAGCAATCCTCAACCATAGTCCAATTTTCACCAAATAGATACTGCACACGTGCTCAGCTTGACAGGTGGTGAGCCCATCGCAGCTCTATGCTGTTGGATGTATGTGCAGCCTTTAGTCCGTATTAGTCGCCTTTTACGACACCAAATAAAAGAGAGCAACATCGCTTTTTAAATTTTCTTATCAAGTCAGACTGAGTTCTCAGTTTACACCAGCCCCACATTTTCACTTAAAGGGTTTAAGACGAATGTCATTAACTTATTAAACACTAGCGGCCCGCTCGCGCCTTCGTCCACACTAACTTAGAAAGACCTTCGTAGTTCAGCCATTTAAAAAAAATATCCTACTAATATTATAAATGCGAATGTTTGTAAGAATGGATATTTGTTACTCTTTCACGTAAAAACTACTGAATGGATTTGGATGAAATTTGGTATACACATAGTTTATAACCTGGATTAACACATAGGATACTTTTTATCCCGATATTCCTACGGGAACGGAAACCACGCGGGAGAAACCGCGAGCGGCCGCTTGTCTACAATATATAAACAACAACCATCCTCAGTTAACGCTATATGTCTTAGTGAAAACCGCATAAAAATCCATTGCGTGGTTTAGGACAATAGTGCGGTGCCACAGACAAAAGAAAACTGCGACTTTACTTTATAATATACTAGCGGCCGCTCGCGGTTTCACCTGCGTGGTTCCTGTTCCCGTGGGAATATCGGGATAAAAAATATCCTATGTGTTTGTCCAGGTTATAGTTTATAACCTGGATGGACTAACACATAGGATAACTTTCAGGTTATAAACTATCTGTATGCAGAATTTCATCCAAATCAGTAGTTTTTACGTGAAAGAGTAACAAACATCCATCCATACTTACAAACTTTCGCGTTTATAATATTAGTAGGATAATAATGATACTCATGATCTACTTTAAACTAAGATCATATTTTATTGCATACTTGCCACTGGCTAAACACACCAAGCAAGCCACTATAAATACATATACTCACAACGCAACGAGGACCGCAAAAGCAGTCCTCTACCATAGTCTACTTTTCACCAAATAGCGACTGCACATTTGCTCAGCGTGACAGGTGGTGAGCCCATCGCCGCTCTATGCTGTTTGATGTATGTGCAGCCTTTAGTCTGTTAGTCGCCTTTTACGACACCCAATGAAAGAGAGGGGGTAGTAGTATAGAAAGAATACTCTTTCACCGCTACCCGACTCGGTGGAACACTAAAAAAGTGTACTTACGCTCATAAAATGTCAAAACAGAATGCAGTATAACTTTTTACGACACACCCGTATCCAGGGATTAGAATCGCTCATCCCTCAGCTAATTCGTTCGAGACAAGCGCATTACAGGTAACGTTAGGTACATTAGCTAATACCTTGGGGAATGACTACTTAACGCGGGCAGCGTAGGCAGCCATTTTGGGAAATTACTTAGTACATTTATTTTTTATCGCGTCTCGAGAAAATTGTTTTGTAATAAGGAATAACGAGGTGAGATCTAATTTGCTGTTGCTACACGGACGGAGATAATGATGTCCTACGACGCTCCTACAAGTTTCTGGAATTTTTTTCGTAAGTAGGAACTCTGAGGGCCTAGGTACTCTCTTTCTCCGAAACGAAATTTCGGCTGATTTTCGTTTGTTATAAATAAATAATAATAAACAATAATCATTTAATTCAGGCAACAAAACGCCGTTTCCATTCCTTCCGAATTTTTGTTCATACAAAATATGTTTGGTATTTAAATTATACATTTTTATAAAAAGACGCAGCGGCTAGCGCGTTCGGCTTGCGATCTTGCTCGCCAAGAAACTTTCGCAATGCCGGGTCGCTGGAAAGGTGACCAAATTAAAAACATCTCGAGCTCCTCCGAGCTTCGGAAGGCACTAAGCCGTTGGTCCCGGTTGTTGTCGTAATATGGCAGTCGTTAAAACCCACCAACCCACACTGGGCAAGCGTGGTGGGTTATGGCCCAATATCCCCACGTGCTATTGTTCACGTGGGAAGCCTGTGCCCAGGAGTGGGACGTTTATAGACTAATAATGATGGTGATGATATTTACAAAATTCCCGACTATTAGCCCCGAAGGTTAAGTCAGAGACTAGGCAATGAGGACCGCACAAGCAGTCCACTACCACAGTCCACTTTTCTCCAAATAATTATCATCATCATAATCAGTCCATGTTAGTCCACTGCTGGACATAGGCCTCTCCCAATGCATGCCACTGAGACCAATCTTAGGCTCTTGTGATCCAACTACTGCCAGCCACCCTACGTATCTCGTCGCACCACCTAGCCGGAGGGCGCCATACACTACATAATAATAATCCTACTAATATTATAAACGCGAAATTTTGTATGTATGGATGATGTTTGTTACTCTTTCACGTTAAAACTACTAAATGGATTTGGATGAAATTTGGCATACAGAGAGTTTATAACCTGCATCAACACATAAGATACTTTTTATCCTGATATTCATACAGGAACGGAAACCACGCGGGTGAAACCGCGAGCGGTCGCTAGTATCTTTATATGTCCTCAGCGTGATAGGTGTGAATTCTAAGAGGATTTTTTTTTGTTACAACGGGTAAGCGCTTGTCCTTCATCTCACCTGATGGTAAGTGACGATAAGGCCGAAGGTGGAAGCGCGCTTCACCCGGAATCCTCAACCACTGAGGAACTGGCTATCTTAACTCAAACTGTCGGAACACAACAACTCGGGACCCCTGGGTCTAAAACCGGTTTGATAAGACACTGTTGCTATAAAAACATAAAATTAAAGGCGTTGAAAAATTTCGACAGGTCTAACCAATACCTCGGTAGCGGAGTGGTCAACGCAGCCGCCCAGATTGCAGAGGACGCAGGTTCGATTACGGTCTGTGGTAGTAATTTTTTCAAAGTTTTATTATCTTCTCTCTCTTTACAGATCAAACACGTTTTCATACACGTACTCACGCACACTCACACATATACACACTCACACCCAATCTCGCATACTCCACTCACACCTTACTCACTCCACACATACACTACACATTGTGGCAAATTAATTGTGCATTTTTATTTTTGTTTTTTATTTTTTTTTGTTTTATTTCATTATTTGTAAGTAACTACCTATCTTTTATTGTTATTTTAAATTGTGTTAATCTTTTATTTTTTATAGAAAAGTCTTTTAATTTAAGATAGGTACAGTAACAGTATTTGAACGATTCAGGATGGAAGGCGCTGGCAGTTGTGACGCGGTCTATACCAGTACAACTGCCAACGTAAAGCTCATACATTAAGTTACATTGTTAATTGTAAAAAAATAGATTAAGAGGATAACAGCTGCAATTGAAATGATACAATAAATTATTATTCTCTTTATTTAAACTATATCTTAAGAATTTTTTTTACTATATTTTATATAAAAAAACATATTTACAAAATAAAATATTTTAAAAAACTTAACCTAGGTTGCCACCGGCAGCGGGGATTGACCCAAACTATTGGCGGTTAGGGCTGCAGAGTGAGGAACCTCTTCACAATACGTGCCGGCCGTGTCAAGGAGTATTATTATTATTTTTATTTCTCATGTGGGTTCACGTGTTTAGCAGTGGGACGTTCATAGGCAGTTGATGAAATTTTAACACCCCTTACCAACTCGACTTTTAACACCACTTTACCATCATGTCGACTTTCCTACATGCAAAAGCATTTATCATATTTTGTCGCACATATAATAAACGATATAAGGCAAGAGTAATTAGTGTAATGTACAAGTCATTACGTCGAATCGCACCCTGTCGGCTTATTCGTCACTAATTGATTATAGGTAAGTGAGTAGGCGATTTTCTTCAACTGAAGCGGCACGTAAATGACATTCACTCGTACATAGTACCACCCTCTCTTCCCTTGGGTGTTTTAAAAGACGACTAATGGACTAAGACTGTCTACATCCAACAACATAGAGCGGCGATGGGCTCACCACCTGTCACGCTGAGCACATGTGCAGTCGCTATTTGGTGAAAAGTGGACTATAGTAGAGGACTGCTTTTGCTGTCCTTATTGCCTAGTCTCTGACTAACCCTTTTGGGATAAAAGTCGGGATTATATGTGGAAAGTGGAAATGACGCTACGACAATAAATGAAAATATTATACTATAAAAAATATTATAAATGAAAATATACTACCTAGTTCATAGAAATAATTAGAAACTATCATATTAATCTTCTTATAATAAATATTTTGTAATTTAACTTTGTGTAAAAATCAGTGCTAAAATTCATTTGATAGTTTCAAATTATTTCTATGAGCTTGTATAGCCAATATTTTTATTTATTGTCGTAGTTCATCTCCACTATTATATGTTTCTCTTCCATTTGAGTATCTTAAAAGGCGACGGACAGACCAAAGACTGCGCATACGTCCTGTTGGATGCTGTTGCATAGAGCGGCAATGGGCTCACCACCTGTCACACTGAGCACGTGTGCAGTTGTCATTCGGCGCAACGTGGACTGTGGCAGTTAGTGCTTTGCGGTTCTCATTGTCTCTGACTAACCCTTCGGGGATAATAGTCGAGATTCTGTATGTACAATCACTTCTATGCAACGAGGATGACTTGGGACTACGAACGGCAAGCATCGAGTTCTACCCCCGCAAATAACATTGCCAAGCTGCACTTTCAGTTAGAACTAACTTTCGTTCCGTACGAGTTGATGGACTCGAGTATGTAGCACAGGAGCGGTCGTTGTTTAGATAAAGTTATAGTTTGGCGTAAGTTCTTAGTGCATTCGAGCTCAATGGTGCATCTTGCCAGATAAGGGGCCGCCCATTAATCACGTGATGTTTTTTTAGCATTTTTAAACCCCTCCCTCCCCCTTGGTGATACGTGGTGAGGTTTAAGACTACCCCTCCCCCCCACCCAAAATCACGTGTATTTTATTAGAACATACAAAGAATCTAAAATTTTTTAGAATATATTTTTTTTAGAACAGTTATTTAAAGTATAATCTAATTTTATTCCAGAAAATTAAGGACCGCATGATAAAAATGTCTAGACAGAAAGGTTGCAAATTGTTTTTTTTTTCAACGGCGCGGCGATTCAATGTCACACTCACACTACACTACACACACCGCTATCGGTATAGAAATCGCGCGTTTGATGAAAAAATAAATACAAGTGATATCTTACTACACCCCACTCCCCCCTTGTAATATTTCGTGATTTTTGCCGAACCCCCCCCCCCCCCCCCCTTTCGGGACTCACGTAATTAATGGACGACCCCTAAGCAACTAACAATTTCCGGTCTTGTCAATTTGGAGAAAAACTGTTTTTCTAAATTAATTTCGGGTCTGGGTGATTTTTCTATGTTTATGTATATTTATCCTTTATCTTACCATTAACGAGTTTCAAACTATTACTCATCTCGGACTAGATTTGGTGTGAGCGTTAACAATTTTTTTTTAAATTTAATACTAGCGGCCTCCCGCGCCTTCGTCCACGCTTACTTGAAAACAAAGGCATACTTCAACCATTTTAAAAAGTTTTAAAGTATTCTATAAAAAAACCATTGTCCTTTAACGATATTTGTGTCAGTAAAAACTGCGTAAACATCCAACGTAATTTAGAAGGAGAAAGCAGAGCCACATACACAGGAAAACGGCGATTACATTTATTTATAATAATTATTTTGTTCGTGTGTTGGTAACAGTGCCTTATTATTTTTATATCAAAATTTCGGATTTAGAGCTTCGTTCCAACTAGCTTAAATCTAGCGAGCCTAGTCCTAAAGTGATATAGCTCCGAAATGAATTTGTACCTTAGGGCCTAAACTTTATGGTTTACTTTACAATAAAAGTTTATCTATATTCTCGTTTCATTTCGTTGATCTTTGAATAGTACGTACTTACGCGGGGACATTATTTGAGGTTGATTTTGTATGAGACCGTGCATCTATTGGGTGAACTTCAACAGGTCCATTAAAATCTTCATTACCGTAGATTTTTTTATCCTTAAGTTTTAAAAAAAAATTTTTGCTGTTATTAATAATGTATGTATTCATGCTTAATCATCATCATCATCATCAGCCTATTAACGTCCCACTACTAGGCACAGGCATCGCACGTGGACTATAGCACGTGGGGATATTGGGCCATAACCCACCACGCTGGCCCAATGCGGGTTGGTGGGTTTTAACGACTGTCATCTTACGACAACAACCGGGTCCAACGGCTTAACGTGCCTTCCGAAGCACGGAGGAGCTCGAGATGTTTTTAATTTACTCACCCATCCAGCGACCCGGCATTGCGAAAGTGGCTTAGCGAGCAAGATCGCAAGCCGAACGCGCTAGCCGCTGCGCCATCGAGCTCCTCATCGAGCTCATGCTTAATATCTGGTAGATAACTTAATAAACTAACGAGATATACAAGATTAAAAATTTCGTGCCACGGCGATGAAACATGCGTGCACGGCAATAAATCAAGCGTTCACGGCAATATGAAAACATAAGTCACAGAAATGAAACACCTGGCCACGGCAATGAAACAAAAATGTTTTACAAGACAAGGTACCTAATAAGTTTTTTTTTAAATTTGTTGTATTGTTTAAATATTTGAATAAATGTATTCCGTAACAATACTTTAACTATTCACGTATCAAAAAAAACTAGGTTTTAATACAAATAACCAGTACATATTTATCAATGACGTATAATACACATCAAGGTGACGTGCGGACAAACACGGCAATTAAAGATTTCGAGGTTTAATTAACTTTTTTGGAGTACTTATTAATCCCATTAATAAAATATTTAGTGCTACACATTTAGTGCTACACATACTATTTCACCTTGCCAGAAAAAAATGTAAGAACATTTTAACTAAGTTTTTAGTACTGATTTCATCGATGCCACTCAATTCTTGGACCCGGGAAATTCACCCTATTGTTTATATGATCGAATAATGAACCACACTAATGTATAAAAGAAAAGATCCTGTACAAATCAAAAATCATTACTGACGCACGTGACTCACAAGCTAAACAAAAGGGTACTCCCGATTCGGACCGATGATCACTCGCTCATAAAAAATTTCGCAGCTGCGGACGTGATTTAAATGCCCAACCATCTAAATGATACGTGATAGGACGGGGAGTGTGTGGATAATTATTTATTAACACCAAGAAAGCCCTGTGGTATAGCGGTTAATTGCCAAATACTTTTGAATCGTATATGTTTTAGCCTTATATTTATAGGTAAAATAAAGGTGAACTGTGTCGCGTATCGGTAAAAGAATACCTACTACCACCCCTCTTTTCCTCGGGTATCGTAAAAGACGACTAACGGACTAAAGACTGCACAAAATCCAACAGCATAGAGCGGCGATGGGCTCACCACCTATCACGCTGAGCACATGTGCAGTCGCTATTTGATGAAAACTAGACTATGGTAGAGACTGCTTTTGCTGTCCTCATTACCTGTCTCTCACTAACCTTCGGGGATAATAGTCGTGATTATTACGTACTACTCTGTCAAGAAAGTACCGGGAAAAGATCATTAATACACAAAATGTTAGTTATTCATCCAAATTTATATTTTCGTCTTCAAAGTATGCTCCTTCAGAAACGATACACTTACACGCTAATGAATAATCCAATCAAAACATTTTTGGACGAGCCGAGCGGCAACATGTTTCATACCCAAGTGATTATTTAAAATGGTACGAATCGACTCGTAAGACACAGAAAATTCAGCGGCTATCTCTCTCAAACTTGAATGAGGATTTTCAGTCACCATTTCCTTCACTTTTGCGATGTAAACTTAAGTAAGTTGAAGAAGTTGATGGCCTACCAGAACGAAGCAAATCTTCCATCACATCTCGATCGCTTTTGAACGCTTTGTACCTCTCTTAAGCACGTGTTTTTGATAAAGTCGATTCACCGTAAGCCTTCTGTAACATTTTCAGTAACTCTGAACACAAAATTCCATTGGCAACGCAAAATTTAAGACAAACTCTTTGTTCGATGTTTTTATCCATTATGAAATTCGCAATACACACTAGATATAAACTAACTTTACTATAAACAGCATAGTATTTAATCTAAATAATAGATGCAACTCAAACTCCGCGCCAAAATGAATAACAGTTGTGCCAAATCTATCAACAAAAATAAAACAAAAAATTTAATTTGGAATCATAAACAAATCATCCGTTCCCGAAACTTTTTTGAGAGAATGTATGTAGGTACTTAAGTAAAATAAAGGTAAAGAATATAGTATCTACATAATAATATATTAACCACTTACATACACTTTTGGATAAAGGAGCAGCCTACTAACAAATCGGACGATTAAGACGGACGAAAAAAACAAATAAAAACTCCACTCATCATTTGCTTACGAATGGAACACATCGCTCACCGGCGAGATAAGTACTTCCCCGACGGACCACATTAATCCGGACGCCAATCTGGACTGCAATACATCACAGATAAGACACATTTCACGTTAGACGCGTCCATCATGGCTCCGTGACAGACGCGTGTAGCGTTGACCAATAACTATTGTTCTCAGAAAACAGTCTAAAGGTTGCTTTACACATATCAGTGATGCCACAGTTCCGACACAGTACCGGAATAGTGTTTTTCATACATTCTCTATGAACGCATCCCCACATGTCAGTGATAATGCTCTCAGTGTCAGTGTCGCCACCGGCAAATCACGGACGTATTCGTTTTAACAAAATTCATGGAGAATGTATGAAAGAATATTTTTCACTGTGCTGGTACTGTGACTTCACTGATATGTGTGAATTAACCTTTAGCACTGACAAATTATTTTCTCCCTTTTTAAATACTTTATTTTTCCACTAATGAGTTTTCCACCCATTAATAGCCGCGTCCACACCGGCCGAGCACGGCTCGCGAGCCGTGGCACCCGAGGCAAATTTGAAAGGTTGCACTGGCTCACTTTGGTAAGGGGGGGCCGCTAGCAATCTTTCAAATTTGCATCGGGTGCCACGGCTCGCGAGCAGGAAGACCGAGAAAAGCGGCTCGCAAGCCGTGCCCGGCCGGTGTAGACGCGGCTAGTGAGTACGACCGCGCCCGGGATGGCACGAGTGGTTATGTGTGGATCTCCCCCCAGCTGACGCCTCCATTTCTAAGTCCGACAACCTCGACAGGGATTCGGGAGAAGGGGATCCATACCGTATCGTTGGTACTGGTTGTCGTAAGATGTAAGTCGTTAAAACCCAATATTTAAAAAAAAAATTACATATTATGGTTCAATCTCCCTATGTCATGTTCCCTTTCAGTGGGATGGTTATACATACATTAATGATAATAATGATAAGTTCACTAGTTTTCGTAGGGAGAATATAATCTACGTCTGGAAGCCCATCATCTAATCTACGTCTGGAAGTTCATCATCAGAATCACGCCCAAACATCTTCAGCCCCCTTACTCTTGAAACTGTTCGCGATCGATCGAGATTGGTAAAAGTTTCGTAGTCCTAAGTAACGACACCAGCGCTAATTTGGATTCATATTGCGCAGATAGTGAGTGAAACACAAAACTCAATGCAATTTAGTTCGTGCAATATGAATCAAAATTAGCGCTGGTACAACACCACTCATAAGTCAAAAGTACGAAATTTCACAATACCAATCTCGATCGATCAGGATCGTTTTCAAGAGTAAGGGTGTTACTAGACCAATCGATCGATCGTCGATCGACGGCATCGATCAACGTCGATCGAAGTTGACGATACCGTTTAACTAACCAATCGATCGACGACGGTCGGTCGACGTTGATCGATAGGCCTGGTAGCTTTAATTGATCGATCGACGTCGACTAATCCATTTTAACATCGATCGATGTCGTCGATCGACGATCGATCGATAGATCTGGTAGAAACTATCGATCGACGTCGACTAATCCATTCTACCATCGATCTATGCCCTTGATCGACGATGGATCGATTGGTCTGGTAACACCCTAGGGGGGCTGGCGTTTTCCTTTTGGCGGGCCGCATCTGGGGGCAAACACCGGTTCTCGACCCCATCGGCAAGAGAAGAAATGTTCAGTTAAGATAAAACTGCTTTGTAGATCCGTAATATTTGATATTTTGCGTTAGTAACGCTCAAATAAACGCTGAAAAAATGACCTGCCTCAACAAAAAACAAACAAAAACTACCTCACGTGGGAATCGAACCCACGTCCTCCGCAACTCACGCTTCACCAAACTAAAAAGTGTATTTGCTCGACCGATAACTAGGTATGCATCAATGATTTTGAACTATAACTGCAAAACAAATTAGTCTAAATATTCAACTTAAAGCCTAGATCCATAAGCTAGTAATCATAAATATTCGTGATTACATGTAGTATGTAATAACCATAAACAAACATACATTCATATAATAAAGCTAAGCTCAAGTGGCAATCGGCAGGACACATCGCTCGTAGAACCGATGGCCGTTGGGGCAGAACGGTTCTCGAGTGGCGACCGCGCACCGGAAGACGCAGTGTGGGCAGGCCTCCAACAAGGTGGTCCAACGATCTGGTGAAAGTCGCCGGTAGCCGCTGGATGAGAGCTGCACAAGACCGGTCGTGGTGAAAATCCTTGGGGGAGGCCTTCGTCCAGCAGTGGACGTCCTCTGCCTGATGATGATGATGATTTATATAATCTATCTAACCCTTTTGAGATGATCTAACTATTATCTCCGAAGGGTTAGTCAGAGACTAGGCAATGAGAACTGCAAAACAGTCTTCTGCCGTAGTCCACTTTTTACCAAAATAGCAACTGCACTATCCTCAGCGTGTAGTGAGCAGATCGCCACTCTATGCTGTTGGATATACATTTCGTTAGTCGCCTTTCACGACACCCAAGAGAAGAGAGGGGGTGATAGTGTTCTTTCACGACACCCAAGAGAAGAGAGGGGGTGGTAGTGTTCTTTCACGACACCCAAGAGAAGAGAGGGGGTGGTAGTGTTCTTTCACGACACCCAAGAGAAGAGAGGGGGTGGTAGTGTTCTTTCACGACACCCAAGAGAAGAGAGGGGGTGGTAGTGTTCTTTCACGACACCCAAGAGAAGAGAGGGGGTGGTAGTGTTCTTTCACGACACCCAAGAGAAGAGAGGGGGTGGTAGTGTTCTTTCACGACACCCAAGAGAAGAGAGGGGGTGGTAGTGTTCTTTCACGACACCCAAGAGAAGAGAGGGGGTGGTAGTGTTCTTTCACGACACCCAAGAGAAGAGAGGGGGTGGTAGTGTTCTTTCACGACACCCAAGAGAAGAGAGGGGGTGGTAGTGTTCTTTCACGACACCCAAGAGAAGAGAGGGGGTGGTAGTGTTCTTTCACCGCTACGCGACACTGTTACGGTTTATTGAATATAAGCATTCACATACAATTAGTCTTGTGCCTGCTCGGTCATCTCAAAGATCGCTCCGTACTAGTACATTACGGGCAACGTACTAGTTCACTCTAATAGTACTATTAGTTCATTTAGTACACTGATTTATTTGATGATAAATATTCAGTCACGGATGTACTATGAGAGTTTATTAAGTTATTAAATAGTTTTATTGCGTAAATAGACCACAAATTACTTAAGACTAAATAATTAGATAGGTAAAAAAAAGTAAATTGGTGTCATATACAACAAAGCATAATAAAAAATATTAAAAATTTGATTTCCCTTCATACTTGGCAGGCTTACGTAGGACTGTCTTTTCAAAAAGTGAATCGTAATATTATGCTAACCGCACCTACGACATTATTATCTTTTAAATTGTGCAAACACCACATTCTCACTAAAGATGCTCCCTTGTAAACGCTCTCGGCTCTACCGTTCCGATTCCGATGCAGACCATGGAGACCGAGAGAGCCGAGACTGCCGAACGGAACATCTCGTTCCTGTCCGACTGAGTGTACTAAATGAACGAGGACCGAATAAGCATGCGGAATAGTTCGTTCTAGTTCAGTGCTAGGAAGCAATTCTTTTAGTTCTTTAGTACATGTACTACACAAGCCTACAAACAATTACTAAAGCTGTTTTTTAATTTTGGGTGAATGTCCATGGGCGGCAGTGATTACTTTCCATCGTGAGCCCGTATGTTTGCCTCCTTTTCACATAAAAAAGTTGACACTACGTCGACGTGGCATGCAAAATTCTCATACAAAACACATAAAAACGACGTTTCGTAGTCCCATGTTTCCTCCTTCAGCACTGGACCAATTTTTATAATTTTTTTCAGCATCGGTTATAGAAAGATATCAGATTTTCTGTGTTTGTATGTTTGATATTTTTGCATTAAGTCATTTATTTAATAACCAGGAGCCTTAAAAATTTAGCGAAATCACTAGGTTTTGAGGCGTCTTCAGAAACATTAAGGAGGAAACAGGGGATTACGAACCGTCGTTTTTCTGTGTTTTGTGTATGAGAATTTTACATGCCATTTCGACGTAGTGTTTCTTCTTAACGGGCAAAATCGCAAACTGCCTTAGCTGTATCTCCTCTAGCTTATTCTGACTATCCAATTTATTAAAGATGAACGTCGTCTTCCGCTTCTATGCACAATTTGCTATACCGCATTTACATTGTGACATTTAGTTCCTGAACTTGCTAACCGAATACGCGCATGGCAGTTCACAAATTACTTTGGAGCCAACATTGCTGTCTTGTGTACTGTGGACATCATATTACGTGCTGTTACAAGTTCTAAATTCTCTGCAATGTTAAGCTACAATTTTGGTTAGAAAGCTAGCTAATAAAAATATTTCGTTTTTTTATAGAAGTAGACATTTCTGTGTATTTTCAGTTCAGGCTGCAAGGGCTTTGTACAAGATATGGAGAGGCAATTCTCAGGTAGGCAAAGTGAGGAAGTGAGGACACTAACTGTCTTCAGAATTGAATAACGGTTCACTCAACTTCAAGTTGTTTTGAGTCATTTCCATCTATAATTATTGAGCCAGAGCACCCTATCTATCGGTTCGTAAGTCCGAACGATCACCGCCTGTCTATTCGTTAAAATACAGCAGCGCACGAGCATTAGACAGGGGTGAGCGTTTGCAACTTGTCTGGGGGGCTGAGAAGAAACGGCAAGAAACTTTGCGAAGGCGTATTTTTTCTTCAATTCTTTACAACATCTGGATGTTGAAAAATGCCGTCTCTAACGTTGGGGGACACATTCCATCACAAAAGAACATCCAAATGATATTTCATAAGTTTAATTTAAGAAATCTCTTTTTGTGCATTGATTATACTTGTACCAGGAGACCTCGCTATTCCTCATCACACTCGTACAATCTTTATACAGGGTCTAACAAAATCAATAAGCAAACGTTTGTGGGCGGTATCTATACATCATTCTCTATATATAATACAATGACAAAAAAACAATGACAAAAATGGCTCCAGTTTAATAGTGATTAAAATTTTAAACACTGAAAAAAGACGACAACCTCAGGCGGGAATCGAACCACGCACCTTCCGCATTCCGGGCGGCTGCCTTAACCACTTGGCTACCGAGGTCTGGCTTTCAACCGTCGAAATTTGTCAGTGCTTGATGCTTATGTTTTTAGTCAACATTGCTTCATCAAATCTTAGAAGTTTTCACCTCTGGGACCCGAAAGAAATATTTTTACAAATATTTGAACATTCGGTTAAGATGAAGCTGAGTTTATAGATTAATGTTTTATATTTCAGAGTTTTATTAACGCTTAAATATACTTAAGTAAAATTTTAAACACTGAAAAAAGACGACAGCCCTTAACCATTTGGCTACCGAGGTCTGGCTTTCAACCGTCGAAATTTGTCAGTGCTTGATGCTTATGTTTTTAGTCAACATTGCTTCATCAAATCTTAGAAGTTTTCACCTCTGAGATCCGAAAGAAATATTTTTACAAATATTTGAACATTCGGTTTAGATGAAGCTGCGTTTATTGATTAATGTTTTATATTTTAGAGTTTTATTAACGCTTAAATATACTTAAGTAAAATTTTAAACACTGAAAAAAGACGACAACCTTAAGGCAGCCGCCCGGAATGCGGAAGGTGCGTGGTTCGATTCCCGCCTGAGGTTGTCGTCTTTTCTCAGTGTTTAAAATTTTAATTAAGTATATTTAAGCGTTAATAAACCTCTAAAATATAAAACATTAATTATTAGTGATTGTTCAAAGTTATGTTTTCTAACAAACTAAATCAATTAAAATAATACACATCATGAAACATGCTGTATCTTTACTAACACGTACGCAAGCGGAAACTTTTGTTTATGTTAGTCAGCTCAGTGTGCTCCGAGTTTAGTGTGCATGTTCGGCTATCTTTGTGTGCGTGAATTACAGCTGTACGAGTTTGGAAAGGGTGTATTTTTTGGTGAATTATGATGTTCTGCTGATTATCTCGGTAACAAGCCTATAGTTTTGGACCAAATTTGGTGAGCATGCTCAGTGTGATGTATAGATCTATGCTCCCCTTAAACGTTCGCTTATTGATATGGTTAGACCCTATATACTATAAATCCTGTAGAAACTTCTGCTTCTTTATAAAACAAATTATTTTATTATCAGCTAGCCTAGCCGTTAGAGAAATGTTATATCTCCCTAACGAACCAGACCAGTCTATTTGTACACAATTCCACACACAAAAACAATTTTGAGAAACGTACGAAATAATTATCAGCCTCCGCCAACAGCGGCACATGTCTTATCTTGTTTACATGGGTCGTTAGGACCTCAAAAAGGGTTGAATCATTTATCTTTCCGTACAGCATCTCCCCATAAAAGGGTAAGATGTACTGCGGATGTAAAATATTTTCGACCGCTGTAAATATTTTATGCCAGAGAACGTCATACATTTTGTTTAAGTGGCTAAAGTCTGGCAGCCCGTGACCACGGCCAGTGCAACCCAACCGGAAATGGTATGCAAATTGTTATGTAAAATAAAATAAAACACGAGAACTCTTCTCGTCCAGTTTTCTCGTGTTATATTCATTTATCTCTAATGTCTATCGACACTAAAGACACATGAATGCGCTTAGAACTCTACATAATATGTCAAAAATAGACTTAATAGTTGTATTTGCATAAACTGTGGTATTTTTGTCCACAAACCTTTCCCAACGCTTCTCTCTCGCTCTCTCGGCAGTACGACGGTAAGGGACGAGTATAACAGCTAAGCGGCGCTAATAGGCGTTTTATAGGTTCTTTGCCTATTAAGAAAAACACAAGTGAAATAAAAAATGTGTCTTTGACATTCAGTAGATAATTAAAAGTTTCTTCTTAGTAAAAAAAAGTCATTTAATAATGTATTATCTGACTTACAGCTCTTTTAAATGTTGAACAGAGATCTTTGAGTTTTTTTCTATCGAGTGAAGTATTACCAATCATGTTTCTGTCTTTAAGAGTCACTAGATAATATGTTTAACTATAATATAAATGAATTTTAGAACTGTATGTTTTATATTGGTGGCGGTACAATCAATCGAAATTGTTAAAAATGGGTAAAGAGCTCCTTAAAATGATTTGTCGTCTCTCGTCCGCGACATATCTCGTGTAGCGTATGCTTAGCCTACAGGTCAGACATAATAATATGTGTGATTTTTCGATGCATAGCTGGACCGGGGTTTTGTTATCACCAACCTGTATCTTTCTTAGGCCTTTGCCCAGTAGTAGGAAAATATAGGTTCATAATAATTATAATAATAAAGCAAGTAGCCAGAATAATTCACCAGCGACTTGCTCTTCAATATGGCCTTGTTAAATCAGAGGTGCCGTACTATAAGTACGCACCTGTGCCAGTTCTCGAAAATGGTCATGCAACGCTCTACTGGGATCGCTCTATCATCACGGACAGGACTAATTGTCGCCAATAAGCCTGATATCGTGGTGATCGACCGATCTCAGCGCCGAGCAATATTGGTTGATATCACCGTACCCCATGACGAGAATCTCGTGAAAGCCGAGAAGGACAAGCTCATTAAGTACCTTGACTTGGCTCACGAGGTTGCCGCCATGTGGGATGTGGATTCAACCATTATTGTACCGATAGTCGTTTCGGCACACGGCCTTATAGCTAAGAGCCTCGATCAACATCTAGAGAGGCTCTCGCTAAAAGGTTGGGTCAAGGGTCAGATACAGAAGGCAGTACTCCTTGACACGGCACGTATTGTGAGGAGGTTCCTCACTCTGCAGCCCTAACCGCCGATAGCTTGGGTCAATCCCCGCTGCCGGTGGCAACCTAGGTTAAGTTTTTTATAATATTTTATATCGTAAATATATTTTTTTATATAAAATATTGTACAAAATTGTACTTAATATATATTTTAAATAAAGAGAATAATAATAACCTGTATCTTTGAAGCGTTGTTATTAGTTAGTAAGCACACATCAATTGTAGTAGGTAATAATAAAAAAAATATTAAATACGTTTAAATCTATTATTGACAAAAGTACTAATCTAATATTCTAAATAACATTGTCCGTATTGCCTGAGCAGAAAACCTGTAGTTCAGGCAAAAAGGGACTTATTCTAAGTTGAATATAAATCAATTAATTAATTAATCATAATGACGCCATTTCAATTATGAATTTGCCTGGCAAGACAGAATATAGAAAACTCTATTCATTTATACTAATCTTTCTCTATAACAATACGTGTAAGTACTGGTTTTACGAAAACCTGGGCTTTCTCGTAAATCAAACCAAATCCCAATTTACTTTAAAAGTTGTTCTTTTTCGACAACAAAAGAAATTCCAAACATTTTCTTAACGTCAAAAAGTAAACTCAATCACTTTTGATTCAAAGCTCGGCAAAAACAGACTTTTCAACTATTTGATAACCTTTTTAAACTATTAGATACTAGTATTTGCCTGCGAGTATGGAAATATGGAGTATATTAATATCCCACTAGAAATTTTTACCGATATAAAAAAATATTTTGTCCCTTTCTGTACCCCTTACAAGTATGCTAAATTTCATGTTGATAAAAGAAATCAAAATCACACATAGTTTTTACAATTTGTGGGTCTCTTCTGTTTTAAAAAACCTATTATATACCCCTCTCTTTGCTGTATGTTTAAATGACTGTAGGTAGTTACATAGGTTGAGTTTTTAAGCCGTGAAAGCGTAACAAACAAACAAACTCATCATCGCATTTATAATATTACTAGCGGCCGCTCGCGGTTTCACCCACGTGGTTCCCGTTCCCGTGGGAATACCAGGATAAAAAGTATCCTATGTGTTAATCCAGGTTATAAACTATCTGTATGCCGAATTTCATTCAAATCCTTTCAGTAGTTTTTACGTGAAAGAGTAACAAACACGCATCTATACTTACAAACTTTCGCGTTTATAATATTAGTAGGATAGTTAGAATATTCTTACGAATCACAACGTAGATATTCGCACCTTTCGTATGCTTTCAACAAATTACTTTTGCTCCCGGGAGGTATTTTTTTTAACTAGAAGTCTTCGCGATCATTACATTGATGCGAAATTGTGAACTGAGCATGTTCCATTTCCAAGATTATGTTTAATGAATAGCGCCTTCACATTTCACAAATTATGTTTGTGGTTTCAACACATAAGTACTTACTGAGCTGAGACACATTATTGCGGAGTTAGTCGGAGTGAAAAAAGTAATTTGGTTTTCCACTGAACGCTACCCTAATGTCTGCAGTTGTTAGATCGAATATACCTAAATAAAATGAACATGAGAGAAGCGGAGCTCATTAGGCTTATAGTTGTTGTACTCGTAGTAGCAATCGTGTAAGTTAAGCTACTGTCGAAATGTCGTGTCACTGGATCTGAAATATTAAAATGTGTTGTTTAAAATATAGCACTTTTAGATGTTCTGTGTTGTGGCTACAATTTAAAAAATAGCACTGTCTTATAGATGTTCTTATTAACTTGCATAAGGCACTACTAGAATGTAGTAAATTCTAGAAATGTAATTAAATAAAACAGATCAATGCAATTTACCCAATTAACAAAAACTTCTATAACCAAGGCATTTTATCACCAAACAGTGATATAGTAGGCCTATAATGGTGATCATTGTGACTGCCTGTACCATAAAGGTTTTTAACTGAGCGTTTTGCTTCTAAAGTGAATGAGCATTTTAAGTTCTATCATTTTGCTCTAAGAACGCTCACAGGACTATACAAAAGAATTACTAGTGTTGCACTGTAATATATATGATAAAAGCGATTATGGTACTATTTAGTACTATAGACGACATAATTGACAGTTATGTGCATCGATTTTGCAATAATAATGCGTGAAAATAACTTTTACAGTACTAGTATTGTAGAAGTGTCGAAAACACTATTACAGGATCAATTTACAATATAAAAGTACCTTGCACAACCATTACGTAACGTGATATATTCATACAAGCTCCCTCAACATCGCTATGGAGCTAGTTCTGGAAAAATCTTGATAACTCTTCTACAGTACTTAACAGTACCATAGCGACTCCTGGTGCAGCTGTTAAATAACTTTAATTCTAAATAACTCTATAGGTCAGATTGTTTGTTCTGCTACGATACTAAATCGTGACAAAAAAGTACCAAAACAGCAGCCATACATAATTAATAAAATATGGCTGCTGTGCTCTGCCATGATAGCACATTAGCAGCACGGCTGGTGCCAATGTGTACTATAGCAGCCATAGTCGGGAAAAGTACTTATTTTATTAATTTAAATTTAATTAAAACAAGAAAATTACGAGGGCGCATTGACAAATTTCAAATCGGCATTAATGATTTTATCAATACAATTAATTTCGCAAGTGCAAGTTACGGCAGAGCTACGTAGTGTCCTTTTCCTTTTTATAACATCGGCGAATACAATAAAGCATAGATATTCGTTGTTGTTATTTGAAGATTTTTGTTGGAGAATACACGACACGACCACAACACGAATAAAATGATTGAATAAGTGTGATCAAAAAGATCAATGGAATTGTTTACGGTGCAAAAAAGCACTTTAAACATGTTTTGTTACCCTTATAGTGCAAATTTATGACATAAATGCTGCAGATGGCACTATTGTAGTACCAAAAAGCGACACTTTTAGGTTCTAACTACCGAGCTGATTTATTACCGTGAGAGCCTTTATGTAATGTTTATAGAATAAATCAGTGACAAAACTAGGGTCTATTTGGGGTTCTATAAACGTTCTTAACATCATTATAGTGCTAATCATGTACACCAATTAGCGCATTCTAAAACGTTCTCAGGACTTTTATAGTACCAGTTACCAGTTTTATCCGTGCGGTGACGGAGTAAGACCAATACCAAAGAGGAGAATACCAATCGCCGCCCCTCTCTCCGTCCGGTGGGTGTCGTAAGAAGCGACTAACGGACTCTTTCGAGCGATGATCTGCTCCACTGGTGGTAGGGCTTGACCCGTCTGGTTGGTGACCACCGTACGCATGGTGTAAAACCCGTCAAGTGACTGCTTGTCGGTCGCGTTACGGGATCAGCCAGCGTATAACCAGAGCTCGAGGGGATGATGCTGCGATGGATTTGGTCTGTGGAGGCTTCCGTCAAACCAGTGCCAGGAGGACTTCGTTAACCTGCCGACCAGGGAGACCCGTAGAAACGGTTGTCCCGCTGGCCGCCCGTGGCACAGTACAGGGGCCCAAGCGAGCCTAACCAGCTCGTGAGGCTGCCTCACCATGCCACGCATAATCTCGGGGTGGTCCGTCGTGCCGGTTGGTGACCGGAAGGTAGGGTCCCGGCGGCCATTCCCGGGGGGGTTCGGGGGCCCTTCCGTTCGGCAGGTTACTAATACTCGTCTGTGGGCAAATTCCTGGGGAAACAGGTCACCGCACTTTGACCATTCGCATCGCGGCATCATTTTCTCGATTCACGCCTCTCTCTTTCCACTCCTAATATGACAGCGCCTAACAACAAAACTGGTACTACAGCGGTGCACACCCCCACTACAACCTTACCGTTTGAGGTAGAGTTCGCTAACATCCGCGGACTCCATGCAAACCTCAATGCCGTCCACCACCATCTTGAGACGGCACGGCCAGCAATGTTGTTCCTAACGGAGACGCAAATAATCCGCCCTGCTGACACCACCTACCTGAACTATCCCGGCTTTGTGCTTGAAGAATCCTTCAAAGCCAAAGCCGGAGTTTGCTTATTTGTTCGGGCGGATGTTTGCTGTCGCCGTCTGCGCTGTCTGGAGGACCCTTCCTTATCTCTCCTAGTGGTACACGTCGACTTAGGCTCTCATTGCCGTGTCTACGTTTGCGTCTACCGATCCCATAACGGCGACATGGAGACAACTCGACTAATTGAACATCTTAGTCGGGTAGCAGATGATGCGCAGGAGCGGTTTCCATCGGCGGAATTGGTGTTTTTGGGGGACTTCAACGCCCACCATGAGTTGTGGTTAGGTACCTCCAAAACAGACCATGCTGGTAGAACTGCCCACGCATTCGCTCTCACGCATGACCTGACGCAACTGGTGAACCAGCCCACCAGGATCCCAGACATAGTTGGCCATGCGCCCTCCTTACTCGACCTTCTGCTGACGAGTCGCCCAGCTGGATACCGGGTGGAGATTCGAGCTCTTTTGGGTTCCTCGAATCACTGCTTGATATCCAGCACAGTGCCCTTGGCATCGCGCCCGCCAACAGCGGTTTCGAAACGCCAGATTTGGCACTACGCGTCGGCAGACTGGGACGGTATGCGGGAGTATTTTGCATCCGTCCCTTGGAGGCAGCGCTGCTTTAGTGGGAAGGACTCGACCGCTAGCGCCACTGCCGTTGCTGATGAGATAGTATTAGGAATGGAATACTATATTCGACACTCCTATGTCATCAGCAAAGGCAGACGCAACCGCTGGTTCAATCGCGAGTGTGCCAGCGCTATTGAGAGCAAACAGACGGCATACCGCGCTTGGATCAGAGGTAAAGCTCATGGGGATCCCGAAACTCGCTCGCTAAAAGCAGCCTATAATAATGCCACCAAGTCGTGTAAGAGGGCCAACATTAGAGCGGATGCCCAGCGCGTTGCACGAGTAGGCCAAGAACTCCTAACGCATCCTACGGGCAGCCGTAGCTACTGGCGTCTGGCCAAAGCCGTGCAATCCAAGTTTTGCCAACCCTCGCTGCCACCACTGAGATGTCCTGACGGAACTTTAGCTCACAAGCCGCAGGAAAAGGTCGATCTCCTGGCCAAACTCTTTGCGGCTAACTCCCGGATCGATGACTGTAATGCACAGCCACCCTCAATTCCTCACTGTGGCCACACAATGTCTGATATTAAAATCAGGCAGTGTGATGTCCTTGCAGAGCTGCAGTCAATCGATGTCCGGAAAGCTAACGGTCCTGATGGCATCCCAGCAATAGTCCTGAAAATGTGTGCAGCGGAGTTGTCCCCTGTGTTAACGCGTCTGTACCGTCTCTCGCTCTCTTCGGGTTGTGTGCCGGAATCTTGGCGAGAAGCTAATGTGCAACCGATCCCTAAAAAAGGAGATCGGTCAGATCCGACTAATTTCAGTGTTGTGTAAGATCCTAGAACGAATATTGAACAAACAGCTTATTCGATACCTAGAAGATCACTCCCTAATTCACGATCGTCAATATGGGTTTCGGCCAAAACGGTCAACGGGTGATCTTCTAGCGTACGTCACACATCTCTGGGGTGAGGCTATTGACAAGCGAGGCGAGTCACTGGCAGTTAGCCTTGACATAGCCAAGGCTTTTGATCGGGTCTGGCACAAAGCTCTTCTCTCCAAGCTCCCGGCATACGGTTTGCCCGCTCAGTTCTGTACCTGGATTGCTAGCTTCCTGCATGAGCGTAGAATCCGTGTCCTTTCGGATGGATGCGCTTCGCGGTTCATGTCAGTGAACGCTGGTGTTCCTCAAGGCTCCGTTCTGTCCCCCACGCTGTTGCTTCTGCATATCAATGACATGCTTCCACTTGGAAACATTCATTGCTATGCAGATGATAGCACAGTGCATGGGGGATATAACGGTCACCCAACGGCTGGGCGGGTAGACACCGAAATGAAGCGAGCAAATCTTGTCATTGAGCTCGATCGGGTGTTGGACCTTATTTCTAAATGGGACTCCGATAATCTGGTGGAGTTCAATGCCAAGAAAACACAGGTGTGCGCGTTCACACCGAAATAGTCGCCATTCCTCCTCCTTCCCTCTCTTCAGGGTACATCTCTAAGCCTGCAGAGCAGTATTAACATGCTCGGTATGAATATCCGCTGCGATCTGAACCAAAAGGACTACATCGAAAGCGTGATTAAAAATGCCTCACGTAAACGCGGTGTCCTGAACAAGGTGCGGCGATTCTTCACGCCTGATCAGTTGTGTCTATTATACAAGACACTCTGATTGCAGAGTGAGGGTGACTGATGCTACGTCTCTTACGCTGCACCAGTTGTCCTCGCGCCTGGACTTCATTTCCACTTAACATCAGGTGGAGTGGGGTCATTTGCCGGGCTTATCATAAAAAAATAAAAATAAAAAAATAACCAAATTTTGTTGCTTGGGTATGTAGGTATCCCTAATCCTTGAACACTGCCGTATCAAAGCAAGTTTAAATTCTATTTTAGTATTAAACCTAATTAGTTTATTTATCTATTTAACAAAACTTACGACATTAGAATGATTAACGAAGAAAGTAAATCATAGGCCTCTTACATCAATAAAAGATGGTTCAAACGATTCAAATTGTGAGACCTGGCACTTTGTTAAGTATCTAAGGCTAATACGGGAGCAAAAGCAACGGCCGCCGCATAGTTGGTAAGACGAATTGAGTACCTCCAGCTGCTGCTGAACGAAGTTTTAAGTAAGTAACAATATATCTTTTACTTCGGCCGGCTTTCTGCAAAAGCCAGCACATGATAACCAGTAGAAGCCCTACGGCATTCGCGTAGAACTTAGGTTTCCTTAACGAGGCATAGTGTAACCGACAGGCTTGGATAACGAATGAAATATTGTAGAACTAAGTAGACTTTATATGAGATCGGCAAAAGTGTACATATACATACATACATAGAAAAACATACATATTACAATTATTTATAGACTAAACAAAAACAAAAAAGGTAAAAGTTCTAAATTGTAACACTAAAACATAAAGACAAAAAAATGAAACCTTTCACAACATCAAACAATTTCAAAGTATTCATCCATACAAAAACTACAACACAACCTACTAAAATTTCAATTACACACTATACATAAATAAAAACAAATAATAAGTGACAGTATTAAAAATTAAAAACAGTTAAGTACGTGAGTTAAGTTAGTGATCTTCAAGAAACGAGCCTATTCCTTCCTTAAAGGCCGGCAACGCGCCTGCGATTCCTCTGGTTTTGCGGGTGTCCATGGGCGGCGGTGATTACTTTCCATCAGGTGACCCGCTTGCTCGTTTGCCACCTTCTGCTATAAAAAAAAACGTGAAATAGTTATATGTATTAGTGGTTTAGTAACTAACACTAATCATGGGTAACCACCACTGACCCATTGAAGCCCGTATTTTTTAAATTGATAGATTCCGTATATACCTATCCGTTGGCATAGAATATATTGGCATAGAATACATAATAAGTGGACTTGTAATTCGGCCTGGCTAGTTACCACCATCGTATCTATAGTCTCGTGCCATAACACAATGTTAATATCATTTTTGTGTTCCGACAGTTAGAGATAAGATAGCCAGTTCCTCAGTGGTTGAAGATTCCGGGTAAAGCGCGCTCCTAGTATATTACCTTCGGCCTTATCGTCACTTTGATTTGAGGGTTCCGGAGGCCCCTTCCCCCCCCCCCTCCCCTCCTCCCAATTCCTATAAATAAATAAATAAATAAATAAATCTTTCCTACAATCACACCAATTATCTAGCCCAAGAGAAGCTTCGAAGAAACTCGTTAAATGGTTACTAGACAACGGATAAACATACTTAAAATACTTAAATACATACTTATTATACATAGAAAACACCCAGACCCGAGACAATTTAGAAAACAATAATTTCTAAATTGACCCGACCGGGGTTCGAACCCGGGACCTCAGAGATGGCGACACCATGAAAACCGGTGTACAAACCACTCGACCAAGGAGGTCTATTCCTTCCTTAAACCTATTCCTCCCTTAAAGGCCGGCAACGCGTCTGCGATTCCTCTGGTTTTGCGGGTGTCCATGGGCGGCGGTGATTACTCTCCATCAGGTGACCCGTCTGCTCGTTTGCCTCCCTCTTTTATAAATAAAAAAAAAAAAAAAAAAAAACTTACCATCAGGTGAGATTAAGGCAAGTGCTTACACATAGGAAATTTTTAAGTAACAAACATTCTGTTTTGACAAATTCATTAATAACCGTTTCGCGTAGCGGTAAAAGAATACTACCACCACCTTTCTTCTCTTGGGTGTCGTAAAAGGCGACTAACGGACTAAAGACTGCACATACATCCAACGGCATATAGCGGCGATGGGCTCATCACCTGCCACGCTGAGCACATGCGCAGTCGCTATTTGGTGAAAAGTAGACAATGGTAGAAGACTACTTTTGCTGTCCTCATTGCCTAGTCTCTGACTAACCCATCGGGGATAATGTAGGGTTGTTGAGGATGTGGTTATTAGGAAGAGGAAGTGAAAGAGGAATTGTATAGCACAAAGAAAAAGGATGCGGAAAATTTATGTATGAGGAAGAGGATGCGGATGAGGAAGAGGAAGTAAAAGAAAGTGTGATGAAACAGGCACATTATTAAGTGTGTTCTGGCCAAACCCCACCTCATTCGCCGTACATCAACCAGGCTCAAAGCGGGCCCATAGACTAAGACCTGGAAGTGAAATGAGCTGGAGTTTGCTCTGAACATAGGGCGGTGCACCCCGTAATTACTTAATTAATTAGTTGTGGGTCTGACCTGTGCTGCTGTACTATCCTGTACGTTGATCCCACGATAAGAAGAAGGAGGGGCGCGCGCCCCAGACGCCGTCACAAGGCCAACTCCAGGCTTCACGTGGCAAGGTCAGACTTTCACCACCCAATCACTACAATATCTTCCACGGACCCTGCTATCAAGGTCAACCTTACATGGGAACCACCAACCGAGCACACCTACACTAGATTCTACTCGACATAACGCGAGTTCTTCACTCGCCGCCGGCCCCGCTCTCAGAACTCCATGCGGCGGTCGCGTCTCCGTTGTTTCGCGGCCGCGGGTCGCGAACATCGCGACTCGCGACTAAACTCGCGCATTAGACTCGCGACCGTTTTAGCTATACTATATCGTCTGCGCTGTGCGCTACTAAAACCGATCGCAATCAAAAGCAGCGTACGTTTCAGACCGACATAAACTTCCCAACTCGAAATCTAAAACTACCTTCCTCAGTTTTTTTAACGTTTGTCAATCTTAACACGTACATGACATTTGACAGTTTCTTTTTTCCCTACGGACTGGGTATATTGCAGTTTTGCCGTTTTGAAGTTCATTGCTGGTTAAACAACGTGTATGTCATCACACTCTCCGTTTTTCTTTTAGTTTTTAAAAACAAAGTACCTACGTAGTAGGTACTTTATTTATTTGTTGCGGGCCGGAGATTTCGCGCGCAATTTCAATTCCTCCTTAATTCCTCTTAATTTATGAGGAAGCGATAGCGGAAGAGGAATTTTTAACTTTCATTTATGGGGAAGCGATAGCGGTTACCCTAATTGTAATAATTGCGGAACTTCCGCAACATGTGGAAGCGGAAGAGGAATCCTCATCAACCCTAGATAACAGTCGTGATTATATGTATGTAACTTATAATACTACTAGCGACCACCCGTGAGTTTCGTCGTGAACACATCTCATGAAATTTTTGAAACATCCAGCCCTCAGAGAAATAAGAACTCTCTGAGATCCAGCCTTAATCCTTGTCTATATTACAAAGGTGTTGGATGTTGCCAACATTAAAATATAAGTTTATTTTGTCATCCATTGTAATAGCAACTATTCTCTCTCTCTCTCGGCGAATATGGAAGATTAAAGACGTGTCATTCAACAGTCTTTTATGGAAATAAAATACCAGGAATACCTTTTTTTTTTTTTTTGGAACTGTACAAAACTTCTGATTTATTAATAATTAATTTAGGGCGTTCGTCTTCTTAAATAAAAGCATTTTTATATTTTGATTATGATAAATTTCGGCTGAAAATATACTGTGGCTGTAAGTATGCAATTTCAAAAACAGAGAGTATCCAATCCGAGTGTTGCCACTGCCCACAACAATCCCGTCAGCGCCAAGGGTACAAACCAATTAAGGATGTTTAGTTGAACCTCTGGCTAAAGGGATGTGCCCTACCTTAATTAAATTACAAGAAAGCCCCTTTTGTAAATGGCAGGAATTTGTTGTTTGGACTTACCGGACCGGGATAACTAATTCCGTGGTCTCTTTCTTTGGGCTGAAAATGATAATTCGGTTTGAGTGCTCCGATTGAATTTTATTATTTTAGTAAGCTAAATTTTTAGTTAAACGCGTCGTGTAGCGGTGAAATAATACTATCACCCCCTCTCTTTCCTTGGGTGTCGTAAAAGGCGACTAACGGACAGACTGCACATATTTTTAACAGCATAGAGCGGCGATGGGCTCACCACCTGTCACGCTGAGCACATATGCAGTCGCTATTTGGTGAAAACTGGACTATGGTAGAGAGGACTGCTTTTGCCTCATTGTCCCCATTGCCTCATCTCTGTCTAACTCTTCGGGGATAACAGTCGTGATTATATGTTAATTTTAGCATATTTAAAAGAACTAGCACAGATTCGAATTCATTAGCTAAAAGTTATCATAAATTCCTCATCGGCGGGTTATGGCCAGCGTTGCCAGCTATGCGATTCTCTAAGCGACACATAGACGCTGCGCGCATGGCTGTGATCTGCTGTCTCTTTCCAATTCTATGAATATAGAAGAGACAGAGTCATTTGTCAGCGCTGCGGCAGCCGCAGCTATCAAGGCTTTAGCTTAGAGAATCGCACGACAGATATTGTTTGTGTCGAGTCGGGATTTTGAAACTTTTTGAGTGAAAAAAGCGGGAAATATTATATTTTAAATCTTGTCTGTGGTCGGCAGACCACAGGCAGGCACGCGGCCGAGCTTCCTCAGCACGCCCTGCAGTGCGATTCTCTAAGTTAAAGCCTTGTTAGCAGCGGCTGCCGCAGCGCTGAGAATTGACTCTGTCACTTTCATATTCATAGAGTTAGAAAGAGACAGCAGATCACAGCCGTGCGCGCAGCGTCTTATGTGTCGCTTAGAGAATCGCATAGCTGCACGCACGGTCGAGTTATTCCCGTAAAGCGGGACTGAGTCTGTCCCGTTCGGGATATTTAATTATGATTTAAAAATCGGGACGTCTCGCTAAAATCGGGGCGTCTCTGGCAACGCTGGTTATGGCCCAATCTCCCCATTTGCTAACCGTCTCTTTGGTCTAGCGGTTATGCCACGGTCTTAGATCTAGACGTTTCGACGACTATGTCGCTAATGGACTATATTTCACATTGCCTATTTCTCGATACGACTATGTATTTACGCTATTGGTCTAATTTGGTTATTACATTGGTATTAATTTTTTTGTTTTTTTTAAATTAAAAAAGAAGCTCGTTGTTTTTGTAATATTATTTATTATTTTTGGAAAATCCTATAAGAGGTAAATATTATATGCTAATATTGTTTAACGTAGCATAAGGATTATAATTTTGTTTTAAATTGTTTATATTTTTAAGTATAAGTTGATTTTTTTTACAATAGTTTTTTTTTATAATTAGCACCCTTTCTTATATTTAAGTAAGTAATAAATGATGTCCATCTTGCTCTTGAACTAAAACTCAATGACCCTTAGTCTCACAAAGCCTATCTCGCTATTGGACTAAAACGCAATGAACCTTAGTCTCACTAAGCCTATCTCGCCATTGGACTATAACGGAATTGACATAGGTCGCAATACGCCCATATCTCGTTTGGTTTAGGCATAACGCGACTTAGGTATACTGCGTTATAGGTATACCGAGAGCAAAGGGTTTCGACCAAGTTGCACCGATCGTAGACACGGGCTGAGTAACCCTTCGATTAGATACAAAGACTACGTAGGTACCAACACAATTCCATACTAAATCTCAGTTTACAGTTTACTTTTAATGTATATTGTATTATATGAATATTTTGAGTTAGGTCTAGAACTCCCTCCATCAATAGATACCTACGGTTTTTGTGCGGATGTTTTTAGAGCGTTTATTGTTCATCTAGTATAATTATATGTGATCTATGGAGTAACCATAAAAAGGTATGAGTATGATGTACATAGAAATATACAGAAATAACCAATGGTCACATTTAACTACGGATCAAAAAACCGGCCCTAAGCAGTATTGCTTTAAACCCCGTTCAAATATGTATGTGGTATGACGTGGTACGAAAATTTTAGGTTACTTCCGGCACCAACCGTACCATGCTAGGCTGTTTTGGATGTATGGCGATGTAGATTTCTAATGCATTTAAATGTTCGCGTTTAACTTGAATGTGTGTAACCAACATAAATGTGAGAAAACGCGAATAAGCTAAGCTGACAATTTTATTATTGACGCTTCAGCAACCCCTACCATTTGCACAAAAGTGTTTTATAAGATTAAAGTTAAGCTTATCGCTTAGGGTGCTCATTTACTTGAAGGTTTTTCCTCTAGAAATACAACATTATGTATTTTTTTTATATGCTATTTATTTGCATTTCAAAAAAAAGAAAAATGCGGACCTAACGCCAACATTTACATTATATAATTAAATTAATCAAAAAGATCAACAGTTATATAATTTAAGACTTTAAACTATCGCGTTGCATTGCATTAAAACTGTTTTAGCGGGACTAAACACGATTAATTTTGTAAGTAAGTACATATCTACTTACTGCTTGACGTTTCGGCCGCGATGCTGCGGCCGTGGTCACAAGCGAACTCACGTCAAGCAGTAAGTAGATATGTACTTACTTACAAAATTAATCGTCTTTGGTCCCGTTAAAACAGTTTTAAAGTTATATAATTATTTCAATTACAAACCTACTCGTATATTATTAGTTTTATTTCAAATCCAACAGCACGTAGAGTATTTATAAACAAGTAAGAAAAATCGTATATCATGTTAATACTTAGTAGGTTACTACCATAGAATAATAAAAAGCATAGAAGGAGACCAAATGAGACTCGTATGTAGTTGTCCTATTTTTTCAAATGAGCCATACTGACATTGAAAGAAAAGAGACAAAATAAGTCCAATAATATCCAGGGAAAAAAAATCGGTCACCATTTATGATACCGAATTCAAAAGCGACCTATACAAATGTAATTCGAATGGCGACCAAACGGAGTGCCCACTTAAATGTCATAGCATTCCTTTTAGTTATTATTCTGAGGTTACTACTAAGTCTTAACATGCACCTTCCAAGCACGTGGTAGGGATCTCCAAAAATACGGAGGAAATTGTCATCATAATATTTTTTTTGCGCGATCCGTTCGCATTGCAACCATAAATATATTATTATATATTTTTTCTATTACAATTCCTTCGGCTTTTCCTTAATAAAATGGCGATTTTCCCGGATCGCGTGATAATGCTGGCTTACTCACTTATTGATTCTTGGAATTACGGAGCGATATCATTATTAATATTAGGAAGTTTCATCACTTACCTCATTTAACTTGCAAGATCTTAGAAATATGATATCGTTAATAAACAGAGGTCTATATTATCAAAACCTGCTATATATAGTCACTTTATACATATATATATGTATATATCTACTTATAATCGCGACTCTTATCCCCGAAGGATTATTCAGAGTCCATTAGGCAATGAGACTGGACCGCAAATGACTAGGCAAGGAGGACTATAAAAGCAGTCCCCTACCATAGTTTATATTTCACCAAATAGCGACTGCACATCGCTCAGCGTGATATGTGGTGAGCCCATCGCCGGATGTAAGCATGTGCAGTCTTTAGTCCGTTAGTCGCCTTTTACGACACCCAAGGGAAGAGAGGGGGTGGTAGTATTCTTTCACCGCTACGCGACACTGTTAACTTTTAGTAATTAGTTACTTTTTCACAATTGAAACTAATTTTATACATTCGTAAATTTTAATAAAAACAACAAGTATTTCTTATAAACGACAACAACAACAATTTTTTTATAGCCAAGTGCCAATAAAGCTGTGCTATCGGTAAATTCTATTTTAGAGAATTTTGACAGTGACATAGGTACTGTTTTACCGGGTTTTGATACTTTTCTCACCATTCTAAATGATAGAGTATCTTGTTTTATTGATAACAGTTTAAATTTTGTTTGTGAAACAATTTGAGAGAAACATGTACCTAACATAATAAGGTTTTCAATTATATTTTTTTGTCATACTTTAATAACTATTGCAGGTGTAACTTGCCAACAACATTTCCGTCTTTCCCCGCCACTGGGACCTCGCTGATCGGAGATTACTACTGCCGCGGGGAGCTGCAGCCGCCGCCCGTGTCTTCAAGAAAACTATATGAAAAGCATTGTGTATGAATGAACTTCTTTATCACTAGCAATAGTAGTTTCGCTTTTAGTTTCTTTTTGTTTTGTGGATTTAATACTGACAGAAAATGTTACATTCACCATTATGTATTATATGTACCAATTTTCCTAAATATTTTTATTTCAATTTTAATCAACCGACAACGAAACCTTTCTAATATGTCTTTGTTCGATAGAATTATACTAGATCCAATCAAATCACATTATTCTAAAGATTTTCTATGGTAACCATTTAACATCCCAACAAAGACACAAGACTGTGATAAAGCCAAATAAACGCTTCGCTAACAAATGATCTCTTTGAAGTAGCCAACCTACACTTCCGATTTCCGGTGACAGGAAAAATGGGGCACAATTCTATTCTATTGTTTCCATCACAGAAATAGATTTCAAAAGAAGCGGCATGTTAGCTCAAACTGAAAACCAAGACTGTTACTTTTTTTTCGGTGTCAATTTATTAATAAAAGTACATACTGATGTATGAAACTTGTTGATTATCTTGGCTTACCTTACTTGTATAGTTTTTACAGCTCGATGCAGCGCAAGTAGTATTTTTTTTAAATTTATTTATACTGTCCGGTGCTGACCACTGTTAAATGAAACGCGGTCGAATGATGGGATTTTACTTCGATCAACAATACAACGCTTCACTTACAAAATCAAAGCTAAATTCTGTCCACGTGAATAAAGACTTTTTCTTTACTGACGAACTGAGACAAAAGTTATAAAACAGTTCAACCTAATTCAACCATGGCACCCAGTTATAAAGTCACAAATCTTATAAGTGTTATCTTATACTTACGATCATTCGTCACAAACAACGAGCAAAGCAATTCCTGTCACTTTAAAATGCAAAGACGTCAATAACAATTAGTGGTGAAATCAACCTTAAGGAGCAACAAATAAAGTACTTTTTCCTGTTATTGCCTTGCGAGAAAATAAGAGCTCACTTCTCATTTCTCTCTCTGTTATTTACCGAGACATAATATTAGCGCCGACCTGACATCTAGTTGTATATTTGATCGAAGGGATTTTACCATCCTTTTGATACTATGTTGGCACGCAAAGTTCGTACTTACACATGCCGCTTCTACTTAGATCTATTTCTGTGGTTTCCACATAGACAGACATTTGGCCTCTTACATAAACAATACTTTGATGCCGCGAGCACTTCCTGCCCACACAATTTGTACAACAAACAAACAAACAGACGGCAGATTCTAATAGATAAACAGCCGCTTCGATGAATTTAACTACTTGTTAACAATGCGAACTGTTACAAGTAATCTGTTTACTTTATACATAATCACCACTTTTATATAATATATGTCAGTGACCAGGCAATGAGGACCGCAAAAACAGTCCTCTACCATAGTCCACTTTTCACCAAATAGTGACTGCACATGTGCTCAGCGTGACAGGTGGCGTGACAGGTGGTGAGCTCATCGCTGCTCTATGCTGTTGGATGTATGCAGTTTTTAGTCCGTTAGTTGCCTTTCACGCCACCTCACTGAAGAGACGGGTTAGTATTCACCTCACTGAAGAGACGGGTTAGTATTCACCTCACTGAAGAGACGGGTTAGTATTCACCTCACTGAAGAGACGGGTTAGTATTCACCTCACTGAAGAGACGGGTTAGTATTCACCTCACTGAAGAGACGGGTTAGTATTCACCTCACTGAAGAGACGGGTTAGTATTCACCTCACTGAAGAGACGGGTTAGTATTCACCTCACTGAAGAGACGGGTTAGTATTCACCTCACTGAAGAGACGGGTTAGTATTCACCTCACTGAAGAGACGGGTTAGTATTCACCTCACTGAAGAGACGGGTTAGTATTCACCTCACTGAAGAGACGGGTTAGTATTCACCTCACTGAAGAGACGGGTTAGTATTCACCTCACTAAAGAGACGGGTTAGTATTCACCTCACTGAAGAGACGGGTTAGTATTCACCTCACTGAAGAGACGGGTTAGTATTCACCTCACTGAAGAGACGGGTTAGTATTCACCTCACTGAAGAGACGGGTTAGTATTCACCTCACTGAAGAGACGGGTTAGTATTCACCTCACTGAAGAGACGGGTTAGTATTCACCTCACTGAAGAGACGGGTTAGTATTCACCTCACTGAAGAGACGGGTTAGTATTCACCTCACTGAAGAGACGGGTTAGTATTCACCTCACTGAAGAGACGGGTTAGTATTCACCTCACTGAAGAGACGGGTTAGTATTCACCTCACTGAAGAGACGGGTTAGTATTCACCTCACTGAAGAGACGGGTTAGTATTCTTTCACCGCCACGCGACACGGTTACTTCAGATAATTAGCTAAATTTTTTTTAAATTTCTTTTTTTAAATCTCAAACCCCAAGCGGTCGTATGAGACCGCACCTACAAAAACATACTTGACTTTGTACCGTGTTTTCATAGACTTACAGACTACTTTAGTATGAACAAGTTTGGTTATTTCGTTTCTGTGGTTCATCTTATGTATTGTTATCGCACAATATCGCATAATCTATGCTCCATTCTGTCTAATTTGACGTTGACGGTTACTGTCAAAAAAGTGTCAAAAAAAATCCAAGAGTGAGTGGTTAATAAACAAATTTAACAGTCTTATCTTAACTAAATAGTGTAACAAAAACCAGAAAGGTGCTCGTACACTACATTCGTCGCTGTACTCCAAAAATATGAATCAAAAAGTAAATAAATTAACACAGCGCAGTCGTAATAAATTAAAATTTTTGTTAAAGTAAGTGGGTAAGTTTAAAAAGAAGCTACTATGCGGGACTTCGTCCTTATTGTGTTACAAACACGATCCGTGCAGATTACATTTTTGCTACCTTCGAACACACAATTAATCGGGCCCGCAAAATAGTTTAACACAGGATGCTCCATTTGGATAAATCTTTACAACTAGTTTTATTTTGTTTATTTATAGTTTTTTTATAAAGTAGTTTTTTATATAATGCTTTTTAAGTTTTTACTATTTATTTTATTTTTAATATCGTTCGGTAACTTATTAATTATTAAATTTAAAACCCATTAACCCGCATTGGGCCAGCGTGGTAGGTTATGGCCTAATATCCCCATGTGCTGTTGTCCATGCGAGTAGGCTTGCGCCCAGCTGTGGGACGTCTGTGGGCCAACCTTTTTGTGTTGATTTTGCTCGATCAAACTTATATATTACACAATGTCAAGATCAATCTAATTAACGAAGGTAGCTTTAAAAAATAATACCAACTTTGATAATCTTACAGTGTCGCGTAGCGGTGAAAGAATACTACCACCCCCTCTCTGCCCTTGGGTGTCGTAAAAGGCGACTAACATAAAGAGTGCACATACTACCAACAGCATAGAGCGGCGATGGGCTAACCACCTGTCACGCGAGAACGTCATGTGCAGTCGCTATTTGGTGAAAAGTGGACTATGGTAGAGGACATCTTTTGCTGTCTGCCTAGTCTCGGACTAACCCTTCAGGGATAATAGTCGTAATTATATGTATGTATGTACCAAATTGATATCTTCTTAGGTCGCATGCATAATTTTAAGACAAGTCTATAGAATAGAATAGAAAAACTTTGTTTGTACAATTTGAAAACGTTTATTGGTACAATTTAAAAAGAATATACAATTTAACACAAATATGAGACATAACAAAATACAGAACAATTAACAATTTATAAAACTTAACATGAAACATAGAGGTACCAAAGGGCCTCCACTCAGCAAAATGTCATGGGATAAACTCATGACGCTGATCTTACGATATGATACCCCACTAAAAACTATTTTTTTTTGTAGAGTTTGGACTTCAATAAAAGAAACTTTAAACTTAAAGTACCTACACATCTGCCCGTCTACAAATTATTATGACAACCATGAAATTAACGATACATTACCATAAAACAGCATGCAATTATATATTTCTGTACCCACATAAATTATACAATTTCTCTCTAGGGATTGTTCTTGATATAATGTGAAGCGAAGGTCTGTTGTTGGTCTAAAGTTATGCTTATTGTGTCGAATGCGTTGCCGACTTTGAAGAGTAGGATTTTTGGGGAAGGAATTGGAATTGTGAGGGTATGGGACTGATGGGTTCTCCGGTAGTTTCAATTACCGGACGAATGACAACAGCAAGGAGTGCCATTGTTTCACGCCGTTATTTCATGTGGTTTACGCCGGGCGAGTAGGCCTAATGCATTTGGCTTTACCACACAGACAGTGTCACTCATTTAGTACCACCATTTAGGAGTCACGTGTCTTCTCCCCCCCCCCCTCCTTTTCTTTTTCTGCTTTATTTACTTTTACAACATTATTCAAACAAGCGTATTATTTTTACTGAACCGTTTAAACCACATTAAACTTTTATGTAGTTTAAGCTAATGAAATCTGGCGGTATTCTAAACACACACTCATAATTACCTCCAACATTGATCACTAATAGCGATTTATCAGCAAATTAGCAAAATTTACCAAACCACGCATCAATTTAGTTAATAAGCAGACTAATTACATTTAGTCTAATGCACACTAAAATGCGATGCGATGGAAATTAATTCTCGTATAGTATGTAATCATTTGAGGATGCCTTTCTGTGTCTCATAATATTGTTAAGTGTAATTTTACATTAGTTGTTTATGATGGTAATAAAATTTATTTAATTTAACTCTTTGACAGTTTTTTGCAGTGCCCGCATGTTCAAATTTTTCATTGGTTTTCGAACTTATCCAATTGTATAAAGTTCAAAATATGGTAGGAATATATATCCCACTGCCCGTTAAAGGGTTAACAGACTAAACCGCATTAGGCCAGCCTGGTGAGTCATGGCCCAATCTCACCATATGCGTCCATGTGAGAAGGTGTGCCGAGCCGACAGATGTTTTTTTGTTTTACTATCGTGAAAGCTAAGTAAATTTCGCAGTGTTTGTACATAATTGGATAACCATTCTTTATCTAAGTATCTTAAGTAATCTTAACGATTATTTTATAAAAGAGGGAAGCAAACGAGCAGGCGGGTCACCTGATGGAGAGTAATCACCGCCGCTCATGGACACCCGCAAAACCAGGGGAATCGCAGACGCGTTGCCGTCCTTTAAGGGGGGAATAGGTTTAAGGAAGGAATAGGAATTGGAGGGGGGGTGGGTGAGGGGCCTCCGGTACCCTCACTGGTCGGACGAAACACAACAGCACCAAGTGCCATTATTTCACGCCGAATATTCGTGAGAGGGTGGTATTACGCCGGGCGAGCCGGCCCAATGCGTGCTGCAACGCAGCGCGGCTCTACCACTCAGTCAGTGTCACTCATTTAGCACCACCCAGGGATCACGTGTAGGGTCTCAAGGGTAAACCTACGGACGCGAGCAACTTTGACCCCCAAAATTTGGAGAAACTAAAGTTTTTTAAGCGAATATATTATGTCGCGTAGCGGTGAAAGAATACTACCACCCCCTCTCTGCCCTTGGGTGTCGTCAAAAGACGACTAACGGATTAAAGACTGCTCGTACTTCCAAATAGCATAGAGCGGCGATTGGCTTGAAGTAATATGACTCTTTATGAGGCTTAGACAGAAAATAGATGCGACATGTTCGGTGTCAAGATATTTAATGAGAAAACATATTAAGCAAAATAAAAGGTAGGTACAATTAACTTAGTCAGCAACCTTATTTTTAATTGCTGAAAATGCTACGTGTGTGTTCCACTTTTATGTCAATGCACAATGCACGCTAATGTAATCTCGTTTGTGCTACTCGCATGTTGCAATCACACTTCAAGCTCAACACCTGTCACGCTAAATACATGTGCAATCGCTATTTTGTAAAATGTGAACTATGTTAGAGTACTGCTTTTGATGTCCTTATTGCCTAGTAGGTATCTGACTAACCCTTCGGGGATAAAAGTCGTGATTATGTATATGTATGTATGTACGTTTTAGTAACGCATTTCGGTTAATTAGTAATAAATATGGTTTTAAAATAAATCCTAATCACATTCTTTTAAAACAGAAAAAATAATCTCATTTCAATTTGAACAACTTAATTGTATTTTAGTTCCAAAATTAAATTACTCATAAAAGGTCTTAATGTAAAGTGATTTTACTAATTACCAGCTGTGAATTAAAATTAAATATCTCCCCCTCTCCCCCTAAAAGGTGACGGGTGGAGACGATAAAAGCAAACATTTCACAAGAACACTTTGTCTACGTGTAAATCATTGGTCTCGGAAATCGAACATATCGTTTCTCTGTCTACGGAACAGATCGACGGTCCTTAGGTATAATCCCAGATGTGGCACATCCGTAATTCTCAGTTTTTTGTTTAATTGTCTTCTACTAATTTAACTCTATCGGTCTATGAAACAAACAAGTGAAAAAGTTCAATAATTATCTAGATTTCGAAGTATGTCAAATACTTTAACTGCAATTTAAATTAAATTCTCCGCCGTAGTATGTCTGAGGCTGGTTTCACAGTCACGCGTTTGATCAGCGCCGGCCACACGCGCGCGATTACTATTACACTAGATTGTAGAATTGCGTTCATAGTCATCACGCAGTTCAAACGCGCAACTACTATTAGTCTAAGATCCGAGTATAGAACGACCTTCACCGAGAAGGTTAATGAATGAAAAGTATTTTATATCAAATTTAATATGTTAAATAATATATCGCGAGTGGGGTGTCTGAAAAATTTCAGTCCAGTACCATTAATGATTAATTTAATATTGAAAAAAATATTTTTTATTATTTTGCACTGGTTCGGTGTGTGTGTGTTTGTAATAAGCTTATCTTTATAAAAACATAAATTTTATTTATTTAACCAGACGGTTGCAAATTACTAATATTGACTTGCCTGTTTCACCTGCCTACCCAATGTTAAGACAGGAAAAAAATAGTCAACCCAACGTTTGCATATTATAGAGGCCTCATACTTTCGATTAGTACCTATGTAATTTATCTAATAAAGCAACAAGTGCAATATAAAAAAAAATTAAAATATTTAATTAATGATATACTGGACTGAAATTTTTCAGCCAACCCACTCGCAATATACTATTTAACACATTAAATTTGATATAAAATACTTTTCATCCATTAACCGCTCGGTGAAGGTCGTTGTATACTCGGATCCTCTACTATATGTAGACTAGCGCGCGCGTGTGGCCGGCGCTGGTCAAACGCGTGACTGTGAAACCAGCCTGAAGTGCCACAACTTGAATAATACGTCGTAGCGTCACTGCGCGAGGGGCCTCTCGTATAAGTACCCTAGTGTAAGTTGCGTTTAATGTGTAAGTGATTTGGAACTAATTATGTAAATTAATAAAAGTTAATTTTAGCATATACCTACATTACAATTTATTTTATTTGTCTAATACCTTATCTTAAATCAAAATCAATAAGTTTTCCGAAAACAAAATCATTAAATACCACATACAAAATTTGACGTTGAGCAACTCCCCATGTTTCAGTAAGTGCCATTTGATTTGTTAATTGGTTTGTATGTTCCGACGTAAAGTTCAGTAAGTGTAAAATAACATATACAATATTATAAATCAAGTTAATATAATATTCAGTACTTACATTCTTAACTTAACCTACTATTTACTTGCCTAATTTGGTAATCACAGCTTGTATACTTTTAAAGTTACTGATAAAGACACTTTCAAACCACTCTCCTTTAAAATTTGCGATTTTCACTTATGGGATTATACGTAGGGACCGTCGAGATAGAGAATAAAACTCGCACGTTTTACCAGGCGCTGAGCAAACGCTGATACTTTCTGTTGCAAGACACTCAGTTGCAGACACTTTCTGTTGCAGACTCTTTCTTTTGCAGATACTTTCTGTTTTCTTGCAGACACTTTCTGTTGTAGACTCTTTCTTTTGCAGACTCTTTCTGTTGCTTACACTTACTGTTGAAAACACTTTCTGTTGCAGACACTTTCTGTTGCAGATACTTTCTGTTTCAGACACTTTCTGCTAAAGACACTTTTTCTTGCAGACACTTTCTGTTGCAGACTCTTTCTGTTGCTTACACTTACTGTTGAAAACACTTTCTGTTGCAGACACTTTCTGTTGCAGATACTTTCTGTTTCAGATACTTTCTGTTAAAGACACTTTTTCTTGCAGACACTTTCTGTTGCAGACTCTTTCTTTGGTAGACTCTTTCTGTTGCTTACACTTCCTGTTGAAAACACTTTCTGTTGCAGACACTTTCTGTTGCAGATATTTTCTGTTTCAGACACTTTCTGTTAAAGACACTTTTTCTTGCAGACACTTTCTGTTGCAGACTCTTTCTTTTGCAGACTCTTTCTGTTGCTTAGACTTACTGTTGAAAACACTTTCTGTTGCAGACACTTTCTGTTGCAGATACTTTCTGTTTCAGACACTTTCTGTTAAAGACACTTTTTCTTGCAGACACTTTCTGTTGCAGACTCTTTCTTTTGCAGACTCTTTCTATTGCTTACACTTACTGTTGAAAACACTTTCTGTTGCAGACACTTTCTGTTGCAGATACTTTCTGTTTCAGACACTTTCTGTTAAAGACACTTTTTCTTGTAGACACTTTCTGTTGCAGACTCTTTCTTTTGCAGACTCTTTCTGTTGCTTACACTTACTGTTGAAAACACTTTCTGTTGCAGACACTTTCTGTTGCAGATACTTTCTGTTTCAGACACTTTCTGCTAAAGAACTTTTTCTTGCAGACACTTTCTGTTGCAGACTCTTTCTGTTGCTTACACTTACTGTTGAAAACACTTTCTGTTGCAGACACTTTCTGTTGCAGATACTTTCTGTTCCAGACACTTTCTGTTAAAGACACTTTTTCTTGCAGACACTTTCTGTTGCAGACTCTTTCTTTTGTAGACTCTTTCTGTTGCTTACACTTACTGTTGAAAACACTTTCTGCTGCAGAAACTTTCCGTTGCAGATACTTTCTGTTTTAGACACTTTCTGTTAAAGACACTTTTTCTTGCAGACACTTTCTGTTGCAGACTCTTTCTGTTGCATACATTTTCTGTCGAAGACAATTAGCTACTGTAGAGACTTTCCATTGCAAATGCGGGTTGCAGTGTCAGGAACAGTAACGGCAAAAGAAAGTATAATCTACCTACGTTTGCGAAGCGCCTAATTCATGTTGTGTACTTTGTTTGAAGTCTTCATTAGTAGTACTAATTAAATTTGTGATTGCTGTAACTATCTTAGATTTTAGATAGAACTATGCAGACAATAACGAACGCTGTCGATCACTTTTTTCATATATGCACCGGAGTTTACTGTATTTGTTGGTTAATCTCGATTCCCTACAATTTAATCAGTCATTGCTAATTGGGGAGTGAAAATAATAACTAATATATCAGTGGTTTTGCCGTCTAGAGTTACAAATTTTATCACAAATTATCTAAAATTTCTAATTCTAGTTATCGTACAGGTTATGTTATGTTATGTTATGTTACCTATACTAATAATGATACTAAATTCTATTTAGCTCTTTGTTATAATTATTAGTGTGTGTTTCAACTACAAATAAGTTCGGATGATAACAAAAAAACAACAATGTTTTTGAAATGTAGTCTTGTTCTTTGTATTTTGCTGCTTGGTGTGGTTTGGAGTGATGAATATGGTGAAGAGCCTCTCGACAACGAGTCGTCGGGTAAGTTGTATGCACAGCCAACTTCGATCGAGTAAAAGAAGAAGGACTCCGCATCACAGGTACTTAAAAAGTGAAGCGCATAAAGTAAGCTAGTATTATTATGTAAATACGGCACACCCTTACACAAAGGTAAGCCGATCGGCCGTCATTGCGATGTCAACCGTCCCCGTGACGTGACACACCAGCTTAAGGCAGTTGTCCCACCAACGGCGAGAAAACGACTAACTATCGGCTATTTTCTCGCTCAAGAAACGTACAATAGATATTACATTTCGTGTAAACAAAAGAGATGCATATATAAATAGTTGAACGCTGACTGTTCACACTGCCGGCGAAGACTCGCTCCACTAGTTCGTCGCTGAGCAACAAGAGCTATCAAAAATAATTCTCGCTTGGCAATACTTGCTTAGCGATCAAAACTCACGCCGAGAGACCAACGAGCAGCGGCAGCGGTCATTCTCCAGTGACAAAACTATCGGAACTACACACTCGCTTTCCGCTGCTCGTCAACTCGTTTCTAATGCTAGCTCGACTCGCTTCTCGTTTATCGTCGGCGGTGGGACATCTGCCTAAAGGTTGCTTCACAGTATCGCGCCGCGGATTCCTTCTTTTTTTTCTCGTTCGTGTGCATAATCAACGCTCTCAAAGTGCAAAATTCTAATACAAAACACAGAAAAACGACGTTTCGTAGTCCCCTGTTTCATCCTTCAGAACTGGGCCAATTTTTATTACTTTTTCAGCATCGGTTAAAGAAAGAGATTTTCTATGTCTGTATGTTTGATTTTGAAGTGGATAAGGCTTACCCATAGTGAATAAAAAAGACAAATAAAGTTAACGTCAGGAACGTCCGATCATTAAAGATCATTGAATCTAGAGAACTAGGCAAGTGTCAAAACTAAAACTCAAAAGATATTTATTCAATAAACATTGAATCGTCCAAATCTTTTTTAACCTACTACCCATTCAGGACGTAATTTAATTAATTTTATTTATTAAAACCACAGCGCACAGAAGCAACGACAACAAAAAAATACCTACTGGATGACTTTTTTTACCGTCAGGAGAATAAACGTGTGAGATAGGTAAATGATAGGCGACGATAGCACGATCCACTTTAAAAAAAGTTTAATATTTTTTTTTATAAATTACCTATGTACCTACTTAATTATTTAATTCTAAGTTAATTTTTATTAACATAAAATTTTAAAAAAGACTACTTAGTCTTTTTTAAATGTTAAAAAAGACTACTTAGTCTTTTTTTAAATGTTAAAAAGTCTACTTAGTCTTTTTTAAAGGTTAAAAAGACTACTTAGTCTTTTTTAAATGTTAAAAAGGCTATTTAGTCTTTTTTAAATGTTAAAAAAGACTACTTAGACTTTTTTTAAATGTTATGTTAATCAAAATTAAAACTAAAAACAAAAAAAAAGTATTAAACTTTTTTTTAAGTGGATCATGTTAATAAAAGTCATCATGCTAGTAAATGATAGGTGACGATAGCACGATCCACTTTTAAAAAAATATCTTCATAATTATCTAATTCTAGAGTAGGTAATATACGATTATTTGATGAGTGTTAACTAATATTTGTATTATTGTTTATTGCTTACTTTATTTAAATAACTAGTAATGGTTAACTATAATAGTTTTTATTTGTTAATTTTATTGACTTCTGCTTTTTTATGTTTTTTTAGTGATTGACTGTTGATTTTTAAACATGACTGACTCGCATAGAGCTACTTGCCCACACTGCCCCGGTTCGTCTCGTCACTTCGCTACGCCACATGGGTTAAACATACACATAGGTCGCATGCATAAGGACAGCCAAATTCAGCATGCGGACCCAGTGTCTCTGCAGGCGGGCACTAGGAATGGGCCCATAGAACTCGATAATTTATGTCACTTGAAAAAATCTGTTCGCGTGCTCAAACATATTCCAAAGGGGGCTTGATGTCAGGCTGCGGGTAAACTTTCGCAGATTGTGAATCAATGCACAGAATTGAATGGCGTAGAGGATTGGTGGGCATTGCTTACTTTCGCTTACGCTGCTATACGAGTGCCCGACGGCAGTGACAAGCGTTCGCTCACCACCAAGGTTAAGGAAAATATTGACAGGTTTATTTGCTACTTGACCGACGGATCGGATTTTGCGCCGAGACCTTTGTCTTTATATGGATCTATAACGACTAAGGTCCACGACGGCGATTTGAGAGGTGCCGTACGACTGTTCGTTTCCGATTGCTCTCTTGCTCCCAGAAATAACGAAACGCTTAATGCTTTGAAGGCTAAACATCCTTCGCCATCGCGTCCGCTCTTGTTGCCTCCGGAACCGGATTCTACGTGCCCTTTCCTTACTGTTACAGTATCAGAGGTTTTGAAGGCCATCGGCTCCTTTCAGAGCGGTTCAGCTGCTGGATTGGATGGACTTCCCCCTGAGCATTTGAAGGAGCTTATTTCTCCCTCTGCAGGCGACTGTGGCCGACTACTTTTGGAGTCACTGACGCGACTTTCAAACTTTTTGTTAAAAGGTTTACTTATCAGGGAAGTTTGCCCTTTTTTATATGGCGCTTCTCTGGTCGCCTTAAACAAAAAGGACGGTGGAATTAGACCAATTGCTGTAGGTAGTTTAATTCGCCGTTTGGTTGCAAAACTGGCTTGTCGCGCCGTAAAATCCGAAACTTCATCATATTTACAACCACAACAGCTTGGTTTTGGCACTTCCCTTGGCTGCGAAGCTGCTATACATGCAACTCGCGCGTTTGCACACTTTAACAGTAACACCGACAACATTATAGTGAAGCTGGACATTCAAAATGCTTTCAATAGTTTAGAAAGGGACACGATCTTGACAGAAGTCAAGGATCGCTTACCCACCATTTATCCTTTTCTTCATCAGTGCTACTCAGCGTCCAGCAACTTATATTCTGGTGATACCCCTATCCTGTCACAGTCGGGAACACAGCAGGGTGATCCTTTGGGCCCTCTGATTTTTAGCTTGGCTATACACAAAGTGATTTCGTTATTGCAATCCCCATTAAACATTTGGTACTTGGATGATGGGACCATAGGTGGCAGTCCGGATGTTGTGGCCAGAGACATTCAATCACTCCTTCCCGGGCTTCGAGATATGGGTCTAAAAATTAACTTGAGCAAGTGTGAATATTTTAGTTGCAATGGTAGTTCATCGGCAAATATTCAAAATATCGTACCTGGCGTAAAACTTTTGGACAAGATAAGTTTCAAAATCTTGGGCGCTCCGGTCTTTTCAGACGCTATACCTGATGTCTTGCTCGCCAAGAATCAGGAACTTTTGTCAAGTCGTAGTCATTTAGAGCGGTTGCCACCACACATTGCTTTAACGCTTTTACGTTCGTGTTTATCGATGCCTAAATTAAATTATAATGTCAGAACGGCTCCGGTATGGCTTTGCCAACAGGAAATTTCGGTTATCGACTACAACCTTAAAGAAGCCCTGGAAGGCATCCTAAATGTGGATCTGGATGATAGGCAGTGGCATCAGGCATCCCTGCCAATAAGGCACGGTGGACTTGGCATTCGTCGTGTACAGGACACGGCGTTACCGGCTTTCTTGGCTTCTATGCATGGGGCGCTGAATCTGGTTGCTCGCATACTCAATGTTGATGGTAACGGATTTCAGGTGCCCTTTGCAGGTGAGGCCTTGGCCGCTTGGTCGATTTTCTGTCCCGATCATCCTGAAGTTCAAAGAAATTGGGATGATGTCAGATCTAAGTTGACTCGCGCTGAACTCATGGATGGCGCGAGCGCAGCAGATCTGGCTAGGCTCAGGGCGTTATCTCAGCCAGAATCCGGTGCTTGGCTGCATGCGTTACCTTCTCCACAGTTGGGCACATTCAAGGACGATAACTCCTTGCGAGTAGCGGTAGGATTAAGGCTCGGTTGCAGAATTTGTGAGCCGCATCGTTGTGTTTGCGGAGCTCAGGTTGAGGCCAATGGGCACCATGGGTTGAGCTGCTCTAAATGCGCAGGCAGGTTTCCGAGACATCACGCGCTAAATGATATCATTCGGCGAGTCTTGATCTCGGCTAATATTCCTTGTGCGCTGGAACCTCCGGGCTTGAGTCGCACGGATGGCAAGAGACCCGATGGCTTGACTTTGGTTCCCTGGGAAAAAGGCCGTTGCTTGTTGTGGGATGCGACGTGTGTTAGCACCTTCGCGGCGTCTCATATTCCCGGCACAATGCGGACCGCTGGGTCTGCTGCCGAGGCTGCCGCGAGACAGAAACACAGTAAGTATGAGGCGTTAAAGGCTCAGTACCTTTTTGTACCCTTCGCGGTAGAGACAACTGGGGTGTGGGGCTCGGAAGCGAAAGCTTTCATTGCTAAAGTAGGAAACACACAAACTTTGCCACAGTTAAAAAATTATGTCCTGAATGGGTGGTAGGTTAAAAAAGATTTGGACGATTCAAAGTACTTATTAATTGAGTTTATTGAATAAATATATTTTGACTTGACTTGACTTGAAACCGTTTGGCGGATCGCGGCTACGATCGCCGCTGCAAGTCATACCTGGTTCAAAGGATCTCCCTGGCGATACAGCGCGGCAACGTTGCCGGTATCATGGGAACCTTTGAGCCGGGGGTGACGCGCGGTGGTCTGTTAGATTAAGTTTTTTTTTTATTTTTTTTTATTATTATTGTATTTTACTAACACATTTTTAAGTTGTTTAATATGCTAAATAAGTCATTTATTATGAGCTAATAATTCTAAGTTAATTTTAATTAACATAACATTTAAAAAAAGACTATGACTACATAGTCTTTTTTTCAAGGTTAAAAAGAGTACTTAGTCTTTTTTAAATGTTAAAAATTACTATTTAGTATTTTTTTAAATGTTAAAAAAACTACTTGGTTCTTTTTTAAATGTTATGTTAGTCAAAATTGACACAAGAAACAAACAAAATAAAAAAATATATATTAACCTTTTTTTTAAAGTGGATCATGCTATCGTCACCTATATCATTTACCTATCTTACACGTTTATTTTCCTGACGGTAAATAAAGTCATCCAGTATAATCATTATAATATTATCATCATCAGCCTATAAACGTCCCACTGCTTTGCCACAGGCTTGCACATGGACAAAAGCATATATTTATTTATTTTTAGGATTATCAACATAAAATACAGCGTTTTGAATAATAACACAAAAACAACAAATATTCTTAGAGCTAACTGTTTTTACAATCACAGATAATCACAACATGCATTACAGACACGAAATCATTTAAAACATCAGTATAAAAAAAACCATATGATTTTAACCACAACAATACTCAACCGTCTCAGGAAGAACACTGAAATTAATAATTTATAGATTAATCCTTTTCTCAATCAAAAGCAGTACAAGGCATATAGGGATTTCAACTAACCCACCAGTGCCCACCACGCTGGCCCAAATGAATGTGGGTCGGTGGGCTTTAACGACTGCCATCTTACGACGTCAACCGGGACTAACGGCTTTACGTGCATTCCGAAGCACGGTTCTATCGATAGCTATGTTATAAACATCATGAACCATCATTGAACCTATGACTAAGGTATAAGCCACTGTACGCGCCATGGGCGCGACGTCTCATTCTAGGCGTATTAAAATACGCCTAGCGCCACCTAGCGAGGTGTCGCGAAGTTGGCGCGCGTAAGGTGTGGGAAACCGACGCGCGCGCGCCCCACTCTGCCTGCAAGCGATCGCGAGACGTACACACAGATACGCGCCCTGGTATCGCCTTGGACTGCCCTTATTGATAGTGACCCTGTGATGATAGTGCCTGTGATTAGGTGAAGTGACTGTGTGCTGTGCTGTGACCATTAAATCGCCTACATCACCGCCCGTCAGCTCGTGTCCCGGTGCCAGCGACCTCGTATAGCCTGCTCCCGGTAAGTCCTTCCTGCCTCCCGCCTAAACACGTCGCATGTTAGTGCCTCTCGCACCAACATATTTTGGTCCATTCGATCCGTTAATAATAAATCGGCGACCTATCCCGTATTTCTTTACACCATAATTTGGTGACCTGTCTGCTCATAAAACTACCGGACACACTACGTGGAAGATCGGTTGCTCCATGGTATTAACTTTTTACAGGAACGGAAGTTCAGCGTCGGAATTTCCGTCAAGTGTGGCTTAGGCCATAGGGTCATTCAAACGAAGCGTGAAGAGGCACTTTGTAGGCCAGCAGGGTGAGAGTGACTGATGCTACGTCTTCTACGCTGCACCAGTTTTCTCCACTTCCACTTAACATCAGGTGGAGTGGGGTCATTTGTGGAGTGAAGTCATTTGCCAGGCTTAATGTAAAAAAATATCAAGTTCCATTGTTCGCAGAAACGGATGACACCTCAACAGTTGATGTCGATGTCATAGTGACAGACATACCCCAATCAATTGTTGATGAAGCTCTCCATATTGAAGATGGGGAGTATTCCACCGTCTCATTCCAATACATAAACGACCAATTCATTGGGTGGCAAAATGTTAGCACATCTTACTTCTGTTATGACGACTACATCAAATGTACTATCAGCCAGTAAGTACCATCGTCATCAGCTTATAAATTTCCCACATGGACAATAAGCTCAGTAGCTCACCACGCTGCAACGGATTGGTGGGTATGTCATTCAAGTGATCCCAATAAGTTTTAATATTTGACATAACATTTTTGCTCAGAATAATAACTAAATCAGATTTTTTATTATACTTTCCTATTTCATATTGCTTGTTTCTGGTGCACTGCTTGTCGTTCTTTTTCTGTTGTCCTATACCGCAAAGGTTGTCTCTACATTAGTTTTAATATGCTTATTTTATGTTTTCTGTATTTTTGTATATGCAATAAAGCGTTTTATCTATCTATCTATCTAAATCATAGAAGGAGTGCTATGACATTTAAGTGTGCACTCCGTTTGACAACCCTTCGAATCACAACTTTATAGATGGTGTTGCTCCCGTGCTCTTTTAGCAACAACACGTGTTGTGAAACTCCATTTTATTTCTATCTACCGTACAATACTAAAAATAATATAAAAAATTAAAACACTTGAAATTGGCTTAATGCTACATGCGATAGCCATTAAGATATAATAAATAACATTTGTATTTCGCTTTTGAATTCAGTATCTTAGATGGTTTCCGGGTATCCAATTTTATTTCCGCTAGACATTTGACGTTTTTAGCGACTTATTTTGTCTTCTTTCTTTCAATATTTATGGCCCATTTGAAAAAATAGGACAACTATACTTTTTTTTTGTACTAAGCCCGGCAAATGACCCCACTCCACCTGATGTCAAGTGGAAATGAAGTCCAGGCGCGAGGACAACTGGTGCAGCGTAAGAGACGTAGCATCAGTCACCCTCACTCTGCCGGCCCACAAAGTGCTTCTTCACGCCTCGTTTGAAGGGCCCTATGTCATAGGTAGGAGGGAATACGTGTGCTGGTAGACTATTCCATCTTTCGGAAGTGCGGCAAGGAAACGAGTCACCAAATATACGAGAATACGAGGCTCATTTGGACTCCTTCTATGCTTTAGTTATTATTCTATGTTGTATTCGTTAGAAATAAGTTTATTATTATTGTTTATTACCTTAGATTAAAACAAAAAGGGAAGATACGGCATTAGCGTCTCGTGAGTGAGCCGCCAAAATTAGGCCTAAAGGCACAATTTCACTTCAGTCACAATTTGCCGAGCGAACAGGCTACATCGCACTATTGCGGATATTCTACTGTGTGAAAAAGAGAAAGACGCTACTCCACAGTGGCGTCGGAATCGGTCGTACGTACTCGTCTGTTGCGAAGAAATCGAGACGTCAACGCGCTACTCGCGTAGGTACTCCCTCGCGCTGACGTTGAAACTTACCGCTTTGTCTCGCTCGCTCGAGTTACACTTTATAGGTGTGCGTGTGTGTGTTTGCTTAAGTAGTTGAGTAGGACTATATTTTGAATGACTACAAGTAGGAGCATGCCGTATCTTCCCTTTTTGTTTTAATCTAAGTTTATTACTAATAATATTCTTGACTGTTGTTTATTCGCATATTTCTTTTTTATTATTTGTCAATGTAATTCATTTTCTTATTTAAATCTGTATTTTTATTTGTAAACACAATGTTATATTTACGGAATAAATAGCTATGAACTTTGAACTACGCTCAGAGCTTTTGGTGTATGTTGAGAAGGATGTAAGTAAAAGACGGACAATGAAAAAATACCAAAGAAAAAGTGGTTTAAGAACAAAATTAACTTTAAGCACTTCACTAGATCCAGTGATAGCACATGGCAATACCATAGAAGAATAGGCATTGCAGCTTTAGGGTCTACAATCCGCGTATGTTACTACTGTTCTTGTGTCGCATGCGTTAATGAGCTGCGGAGGCCTCTTTTAACCGAGTTCAAAAAAAGGATGATGCTCCCAATTCGGTTGTATTTTTTTATGTTTGTTACCTCAGAACTCAGTCATTCATACACCGATTTGAAAAAAATATTTTATCATTTGAAAGGACATACTTCCAGATTGGTCCCATTATTTTATCAAGAGGGCTGTAAGCAAACGGAAGGGCGGGTCACCTGATGGAAAGTAATCACCGTTGTCTAGGGATACCCGCAAAACCAGAAGAGTCGCAGATGCGTTACCGGCTTTCTTTGAAGAAGGAGTAGGAATTCTAAGGGGGAGATGGGAGAGATGAGCCTCCGGTACTTTCACTCACCGGACGAAACAACAGAAGCGAATGCCATTGTTTTTTTTTCTCTTAAATAATGGCTTCGTGCGATCAGCACATTTAGCCAGTGTCAAGTTTTAAAATAGTAAATATTATTATCTTTACCATTAAGTGGATGATAATGAGTGATAATGAATGTTTAATGATAAATGATTTTCCCCCAAACCCCTCGAGACTCAATAAAGCTGTGGGACTTTATTGAGGTCTCACACGGACTACTTGAGAGAATTTGAAAAGTGATGTTGCACTGTTTTGTTTTATTTGCTAACACTCATGCACGTTCACGAATACTTAACAGTAAATAATCCACCATTATTCCACATTAATATTCGACAAAACATAAATTATAGAAATTAATACAAAGCTGCAGACATGTCGCATCACTTTCCCGCTAAGAAGTCCAATGCCATTGTTTCGCGCCGATATTCCGTTGAGAGAATTTGGGCCGGGCGAGCCAGCCCAATTCTTTCTGCAAAGCAGCGTGGCTCTACCACTCAGACTCGTTTACCGGCCTGAAATACGTTCTCGGATACGAGTTTTTAAAAAGTTAACGTTTCCAGGTCCGTCCGCCAGCCCGTTTGCGCGGTGAACAAAAACGACAAATGGAAGTACAGTGGCGTTCGGACGCTGCCTTCAATTTGCGACATGTACCTGGACAATTGCCGGCGACGAGTGAGTTAGTATTTTTTTAGTTATTACATACATAATTATTGTATACATGCCTAATACCCTTGCGCCTATGGATATCCTAGCACACGTACTTCTTTCCTGACTTCTTCTTTTGTTTCATACTCTTATTAACAAGTAATTCACAAGAAACTACAAGTAAAAAAAACGATAAATAATATATATGCTTATAAAACATATAAGACAAAGTTGAAAAAGGTAATAACTTTTTCTAAGAGGAAGTCTAATTTAGATTATATTAAAAGAAGCACAAATAAAACGAGGGCCACTTGGGGTTTGATAAAGCTACATACTTCACCGGAAAACGAGCTAAAGCAATCAATAGAACATCTACATAGTAAAGGTCGCGATATTACGAACCCCCAAGAAATAGCAGATTACCTTAATAATTTTTTTGTAACCCAAAGCATGAATCTAAATAAACGTAATTTATATAAACCAAGCTCCAAGGATGCCTGCAATAGCATTTTTTTAAAACCTACAAGCAAAAGTGAAATTGTCGAATGTGTAAAAAAGCTTAAAAATAAAAAAAGCTGTGGAAATGACCAAATAGCAATTCAAGTAGTTAAGTCTAGCATAGAATTTATAGCAGAACACTTGGCTTATATTGCAAATATGATGTTTGAGACTGGCTGTTTTCCAGATAACTTAAAAATTTCAATTATTAGGCCGCTGCATAAAAAGGGCTCAAAGAGCCTAGCTTGTAATTATAGACCAATTGCTATCCTACCTGCATTTTCGAAGATATTTGAGAAATTACTGTATGCCAGACTACTTAGTTTTTTAAACAAACAAAATATTCTTAGTGAATCTCAATTTGGATTTAGAAAAGGCTCTTCAACTTCCATGGCTGCCTTTTGTTTATTGAGTAAAGCATGGCAGGCAATTGACAACAAAACAGATTGTACTGCTCTCTTGATTGATATGACAAGAGCTTTTGACTGTGTCGATCATTCAATATTATTGATGCAACTACATCATATTGGTGTACGTGGTGGCTCTTTAAACCTCTTACAGTCATACCTTAGTAATAGAATGCAAAAAACAGGGCTGACAATATTTAACAAAGAGACCAAATCACTCGAAGTGGTCGAATCAAATCTGGAAAGTATAATTATGGGAGTTCCACAGGGTAGCATTTTAGGGCCTCTTTTGTTTCTCATATATATAAACGAATTACCGGATATTACTAAACACTTGTGTGTAATGTTTGCAGATGACGCATCAATTTTATTCGTAAGAAATGTTGATGTCAGTTTGAGTGACTTTGAAAATGATATATGCCAGACATTAAATAATTTAACAAATTGGCTCAATTCTTTAAATTTGACAGTAAATTTACTAAAAACTAATTATATTCAATTTAGAAACTACAAAAGGGATTCACTTGATCTAAATATTGAACTTAACAACACAAAAATAGATGAAGTCGAAAATAAAGAGTTTTTGGGCATAGTCTTAGATAGTCATTTAAACTGGAAACTCCATATTGAAAAAATTAATAAAAAAATCAATGGCCTGTGTTACGCTTTATCGGTGTTGGTTGACGTATCATCTGTAGAGGTAGCGATCAACGCCTACTATGGAAACGTTTATTCCGTCCTAAGCTACGGGATAATATTTTGGGGTAACTCAGTCAATGTAAATAGTACCTTCCTGTTACAAAAAAGATGCTTAAGAACAATATTTAGAATAAAATATGACGAGTCCTTGCGTGCCATTTTTAAAGAGAAAAAGATATTAACTTTAACCGCCATATATATCTTAGAAATTTGCCTATTTGTACGAAGTAACAATCATATATTTCCAAAGAAGTCTAAAATGAAAGTTAGAAAAACGACTAGAAAATATTTTGATGACCTTTATTTACCACGAGTTAGATCGGCTATTTTTGAAAAGAGTGCCCACGTGTCTGCTGTCTGTGTTTACAATAAATTACCTATACATATTAAACAAGTTCCTGAGCGTATTTTTAAGAAAACGTTAAAGGAATGGCTATTTTGTAATGTATTTTATGACCTGCACGAATATTTTGCTTTTATATAATTGTAATTTTGACATAGCTATTGTTGTTAATTTGTTATTCTAATTTTTATTTAATATTTATACCTACATTGCTCCTGGATTATATTACGTAGGTAATAATTAATTAATATGGCATGATTATCTCTAATTTATATTCAATATATTATACAATGCTCCTGGATTATACTCGATTATGTAATAATTAATTAATATGGCATGGTTATCTTATAGTTATATATACTTATTGTAATGCCCGATATGGGTAACTGTTAGGACCAACTATTACAATTACACCTAGTAATAAGATACAATGTAACAGTTATGCAATAAAATGTTCTATTCTATTCTATTCTATTCATATGATTGTCGAAATATCATAAGTTGAAGCCGTTCTTAAGTAATGCTCCGTCATAATTTCTATTAGATGTAGGTATTGATTTTTATTTTAATATTTTGTTGCGTAATAACGCTCAATTTCATCCTAGGCTAATACTTTTTTTCAACATTTCGCCATCTTTCAGTAGATTTTCACGTAGCAAAAGCGTTGAAAAATATCGTCTCAGTTCTCAGGTCTCATTATCTCGGTGGCAAAGTGGTTAACGCAGCCGGATTGACATGGGTTTGACTCCCACCTGAGGGGATCATATTTTTTCAACATTTCGTAATCTTTGCTTGTTGATTTTTAAAATGACATTGACTAGTTTGTACGTTTCAGGATTTTGGCATGCGATGAAATATGGATCGTGCGGTTGGTTTGACAAAAAAGGAAAAATGATCTTCTATGTTCAAGGAAAAAAATAACGAACTTTTTTTTGTTGATTTATCAAGCCCACTCGAAAAATAGATATGGAGCAAATTTGTATTTTATTTTATTTAATTAGTTACAAAATAATAATATTATGGATCCTTTCTTTCAAGCCCTATGATACAATACACTTGATACACTCGATACAGTGCATGATCTTTTTTAAATTTTAAGTCGGTCTTAGTGTATTGTGTATTTTTGTTATAAGATAGAGAGATAAGAAGTTAAGATTATTAAAAATAATTATATTTAATTCAACTTCTTAAGTTATTAAATTAATCTATCAACACTTTTTCCGGATGGTGATTTTTGTTAAACCCAAACCGCTATTTTTATACCTAAAAATTTTATTGTAAAGAGAAACAAACAATACAAATATAATGGAATATGATATAAATTTTCCCTCCCATTACACGTGTATCCTTATGTAAGTACGTTGCTATCTCCATCAAACGTTAATACAAATATTAAAGTATGTACCTAAGATTTAACTTTCATTTTCCCTCCCTATTATAGGGTAAAGCCACCTAAAGTGCGCACTACCAAAAAACGTAGGTAAGATTGGAAGACATAATAATAAACCTTGGAATACTATACTACTACTTGGAATACACTAAAAGAATACTACCAACCCCTCTCTTCCCTTGGGTTTCGTAAAAGGCGACTAACGGACTAAACTGCACACATCAAACAGCATAGAACGGTGATAAGCACACCACCTATCACGCTGACCACATGTGCAATAGTAATTCGGTGAAACGTGGACTATAACAGATGACTGCTTCTGCGGTCCTTATTGCATAGTATCTGACTTAACAGTCGTGAATATATGTATGTAAGTTTGTATGTATGTACGTGAAACCTTTTTAACTCCATACACACTCACGGGCTCGATGGCGCAGCGGCTAAGGGATGAATTATAATAGTGCGCGGTACGTGCCGTGTACGTGGCCCGTACGGGGCACCGATTGTAAACGTTACATACATTTCGTATTTATATTAGACCGGGCCGGATTAGTGTAATATGAAAGGCTTCATAGAAAATGACATTGTATGTAACGTCTCAAATCAGTGCCCCGTCCGGGCCACGTACACGGCACGCCCCGTGCACGGCCCGGTCTAATATAATTGATCCCTAAGGCGTCCGGTTCACGATCTTGCGCGCTAAGCGACTTTCGCAATGCTGGGTTACATCTTGAGATATGTGCTTCTCATGCGCCCAGGCTGTTGTCAAGAGGGCAGTCTTTATAACTAAACTGGGTCAGCGTGGTGCCATCTCCCTATGTGCTGCTGTGTCCATGTCAGAAGAGCAGAAGAAGTTTATAGGTTGATGATTATACTTTGGCCACAATTCTTTGTGCAAGTGTCTAGTTTTACACTGTCTTGTATAATTCACGGGCAACTGACAGGCAGGTGTTGCCAACCTTTTTATGTAATAGTATCATCAATTAGTAGAAAATACGTAGGTACTCTTTAGAAGCGCACGCTCCTTCGTGGTTTTACCCTACGAGCTACGAGTACCCTTACCTCCTAATATCTTGTTAGCTCACACCCACGTTATAACTTTAACGTACCAAGAAAAAAAATGTTGAAATTTCTTTCATGATTGATTGATGCAGACCCCTGAGCTGGCTAAAAGTGTTAACAAACAAGTGTTTCGCATTTGTCATGTTGCAATGACAGCTCGTAGCTTGGAGTAGGCTTCAGGCTCCAGAGTGAGTTATTACGCCTTAGTTTGCCACAACTAATGGAAGTTTAAATTGATTTTCAAGTGCTTTACACTGAGTGGCTGTGAGCGCCACTTCGGTACGTCGTTACAGGAGAATGAGGAGAGGCGTCAGCAGAATAATGTTTTACGAGTTTTATTCAATCACCGCCTTTATTTTAACCGCCTCTGTGGTCTAGTGGCTAAGCCACGTGTTTCAGGCCCAGAGGCCCCGGGTTCGATTCCCAGCGGGGGGTACATCTTTGTGTGCTCGGTTTGGTTGGTGGTAGGGCTGTTAAGTCCGCCTGGTAGTGGTAGCTAGTACCACCGTCATATCTAAGTCTGTCGCCATAATAACGATGTTTAGAGCATTGTTGTGTTACGACAGTTGAGATGAGACAGCCAGTTTCTCAGTGGTTGAGGATTCCGGGTGAAGCGCGCTTCCACCTTCGGCCTTATCGTCACTTACCATCAGGTGAGATGAAGGCCAAGCACTTACCCGTTGCTAAATTTTAATAAAATCATTCGATCACGTTAGCGTAAATGGAGAGCTTATTGTTTAATTTAAACATCTATCGCAATATCTTTCAAGTAGAAGTAAGTTGCCTCGCTAGTTTTTTATGTTTTTATGGGACACGTCATAGTGACTACATCCTGCCTGATGGTAAGCAGCCGATGCAGTCCAAAATAATGAGAGCGCTCCCCACCGTGGAACAAGCACGGTAACAAGCGCACCCATTCATGACCGCCTGCATAAAGCCGTTTCACGCCCCGTTAAAAAGACCCGGGATTATAGGAGCAGGAAAACACAGGCTCCGACAGAGCATTCAAAAGCCAAATGGTCTTACTGAGGAACGACTTGCCAAATTTTTTGGTACTAGTGCTGATATTCTGCACAGTATGATGATGATGGTCATGGAAATTTTTGACACAAAAATTGGCTCAACTATCAACGTCAAATTTTACAGAATCGACCATAGACTATGCGATATTTTACGATGACGATGCATAAGATGTACCACAGAACCGAAATAATTAAACTTGTTCATACTAAAGTAGTCTGTAAGTCTATGAAAACACGGTACAAAGTCAAGTGTGTTTTTGTAGGTGCGGTCTCATGCGACCGCTTGGGGCCTGAGGGGTTGCTAGTTTGATTATCTGCGACTCCTCTGGTTTTGCGGGTGTCCATGGGCGGCGGTGATTGCTTTCCATCAAGTGACCCGCCTGCTCGTTTGCCTACTTCTCATATAAAAAAAAACATGTGCAGTCGCAATTTGGTAAAAATTGGACTATGGCAGAGGACTGCTTTAGCGCCTAGTCTCTGACTAACCTTACGGAGATAATAGTATTGGTTTTTTTTTATTTTTTTATTCTACAACGGGTAAGCGCTTGGCCTTCATCTCACCTGATGGTAAGTGACGCTAAGGCCGAAGGTGGAAGCGCTATCTTATCTCAAATTGTACGGAACACAACAATGCTATAAACATTGTTGTTATGGCGACAGCCTTAGATAAGATGGTGGTAGCTAGCCAGGCGGACTTAACAGCCCTATTACCAACCAAACCGAGCACACAACGATGTACCTTTCGCTGGGAATCGAACCCGGGACCTCTGGGTCTGAAACCGGTGGCTTAGCCACTAGACCACAGAGGCGGTTAAAATTGGTTAAATGTATGTATGTAAAATTAGTTTGAATAGGCAACAGCAAAACAATGAGTACTTGGACTTGAAAGGCATTGCGATGGGTGTTAACAATTAGCCTCCTGGTTAAGCAATCACGATCACGAGAGGGTTGTGTGATGGCGGCCCATTATTAAAAGATAACAATAACATCTAGCAGCATAAAGTGTCACCATTTATCACGCTGAACACATGTTGTAGTTGTCATTCGGTGTAACGTGGACGGTGGTAGTATTGCTTTTGTAGTCCACATTACCTGGTCTCTAACTAACCCTTTAAGTATAAAAGTCGTGATGTCACTGGACGGATGACCAAATTAAAAATATCTCGAAACGCTCATGTAACCTGTTGTTCTTGGTTGTTGTAACATTATAAATAAATTAAAAGATTGATGATGAATCATCGATTAAACTGAGAGGGCAAGTGTAAAACAATAAAAGTCGATAAAAATGCTTACTTTCCATTCCTGCACTGTATTGTGGAAGAGTGTGATAGTAGCAAAATGAACTGTTATCAGATAATTCAATACAACGGAGTAATCTAATTAGTCGGCCGTCCGGTGGGCACCATAAAACGTAATTTCCTTTTTTTATCATAAATGGAGGCAAAATGAGAAGGCGGCTTACCTGACGGTGAGTAATCACCGCCGTCCATACACCCACAAAACCAGACTAGTCGCAGATGCGTTGCGGTGGAGTCATCATCATCATCATCAGCCTATAAACGTCCCACTGCTGGGCACAGGCCTTCCACATGAACAAATAGCACGTAGGGATATTGGACCATAACCCACCACGCTGGCCAAACGCGTTAGTGGATTTTAACGGCTGCTATGTCCAGCTTAACGTGCCTTCCGAAGCGCGAAGAAGCTCGAGATGTTTTTAATTTGGTCACCCATCTAGCGACCCGGCATTTCGAAAGTTGCTTAGCGGGCAAGATCGCAAGCCGAACAACGCCAGCCGCTACGCCATCGAGCTCCTCGTGCGATGCGATGGAGTAAGTAAGACCTTTCAAAAGGAGAAGGAATGGTTAAGGGATGAATTATATTAGACCGGGCCGTGCACGGGGCGTGCCGTGTGCGTGGCCCGGGCGGGGCACTGATTTGAACCGTTACATACATTTTTTATTTATATTATACCGGGCCGTGTCCCATCCGGGCCCGGACGGGACACGGATCATGCACTGTGTAATATGAACTGCGTCATACAAAATGTATGCAACGTCTCAAATCAGTGCCCCGTCCGGGCCACGCACACGGCACGCCCCGTGCACGGCCCTGTCTAATATAATTCATTCCTTAGGGGGGAGAGATGGGCCTCCGGTAATTTCTCTCACCGGACGAAACACAACAGCAACGAGTGGCCATATTTCACGCCAATATTTCGTGAGAGTGATATTATACCGAGCGAGCTAGCCCTATTCGTGCTACAACGCAGCGTGGCTTTACAACACAGGGTACAGATTCTTTGCATACTTCGTTTCTTTTGAATAAAATATGTAATAAGCCTTTATACTTACTGACGTGCTTTGGAAAGCACATAAAGCCGTTGGTTCCGGTTGTTATCAAAGACGGCAGTCGTTTTTTTTAAATCTCACTGGGTTTATCCGTGTATGAGAGCCGCTAGTTTACGTAAATTAGGTAATTATTTAACAACAGTGTTAATATGTATTATAATAATTAACATTATAACTATCGCGCGATTGTCGCGCGTTTATCTGGCACAGACTATAGTTCGTTAGATTAGTTGTTAAGTCTTAACTACAAGTTAGTTAACTTTTTTTTTCATTATTATTAGTATTGACATCAAAAAGTGCCTGTAAAGGTTTACATTGAATAAATAATTTGACTTTGACTTTGACTTATCCTGCCTCTGGTTAGTATGACACAAGGAATTATTTTCTAAGTAGTATTTTTTAAACTTTGGCTTTTATCTAGTTCTTGGTTAGTATACATATATCTTGCAAATCAGTGGACAATTCATTAGATATGGTAAGTAAGAATCATTCAATTCAAAATTCTAGTGCCAAATACATTATTGGTTTTAGGTAATGTATATCTTTTTAAACCAGGATTGTACGGAGATTTGGAGGTCTACAATGTTCGACTAAAATAGCACTATTTTCATTACATTCAGTTAGAATATTAAACTTAATTTTTTTAAATATATTAATCACTTTACAGTACCGGAACAATTCAATGTCGTCATTTTTAACTTTATTTTTTATATATTTTGGAACTATTAATTTAAGTATTCTTCGTCGAAGTTTATAAATACACTCAATATATGACTTATACGTTCTTCCATAGCTACTGAGCCCATGACTAATAACAGACTCAGCTAAGGAAAAATATTGTAATCTTAATATTTTATATGGTAGCTTATATTTTAATAAGGACTTTTACACAGTATAGATCTTAATTTTGCACAAACGTGTTCTTTATGTGGCCTCCAACTAAGTTTATCGTCGATAACGAGGCCAACATACTTAGCTGCCTCACATTATCTATTGGATCACAGGTGCAATTATGAATTGATCCATGCAGACACTGGTGAGTATGAGCTACGACCTTTAGTGTTGACTGTACTTTTGTGTGTGATGAGTGTATGTGTAATAATTTGGTCTTTTTAGCATTTATAACCAGACGGACATCGTGTGCCCACTTACATAACATATCAAAGTTACTTTGTATAATGTGTTGCGCTTCACGAACGTCGCGTGAGGCCACTACTATCTGTATGGTAAACGGATCCTTTTTTAATCAAGGAACACATCTCGTTGACATAGATAAGATATTTAGTGGGTCCAATTATTGATCCCTGAGCTGTACCCATATCTTTTAGTATGGATTTACTTAACTGGTCCGATATTTTAACTAACGTATAACGGTTTAAACCCACCACTTGCATTGAACTGGCGTAGTGACTTAAACTTTAGGTAAAATAGTCGTGAGTATATGTATGCACCTATGTAGGTATATATGTATAATGCAACGGGAAAGGTTAGAGGTGCTGCTAGAATAACGGCACTACAAGGATCAATAGTCAATAGTCAATAGTCAAAATATATTTATTCAATAAACTCAATTAATAAGTACTTTGAAACGTCCAAATATTTTTTAACCTAGCACCCATTCAGGACATCATTTTTTAACTGTGGCAAAGAACGGGCGCAAGAAACCACAGCGCACAGAAGCAACGACATTTACAAAATATATATATATTATATGTCGTTACCAGATCACAAAATACAAAATATGAATTTGAATGTAAATAGTTTAATTAAATATGGTGCTCTATATAAATTAATTATAGGCAATTAGAAATAGCTGTTGGAGTAGGTACTTGGAGCATGTCAGACCCAAGCTGTTTTGTCTTCTGTATAATCCGACACTTTATAATAAGCTTTTCTATAAAGCTTTTCTTTGATTTTGATTTTAAATTTATCAAGATCTAATTTCTGAATATCATTTGGTACTTTGTTGTATAATCGTACACACAGACCCTTAAAAGAATTATTTATTTTATGGAGCCTAGTATAAGGCACTGCTAATTTGTTCTTACTTCTAGTATTTAATTTGTGAATATCACTGTTTTTTGAAAACATATCAATATTTTTATGAACATACACAAGATTTTCATAAATATATTGTGATGCAACTGTCATTATACTTATATCCTTAAATCTCTCTCTGAGAGAGTCACCAGCCTGTAGGTTATATATTGCTCGAATAGCCCTCTTCTGCAGCACAAAGATAGTTTGAATGTCGGCAGCATTTCCCCACAGTAAAATGGCGTACGACATTACACTATGAAAGTAACTGAAATAAACTAATCTCGCTGTATCAACGTCAGTTAACTGACGGATCTTCATTACTGCATAAGCCGCAGAGCTAAGTCTATTCGACAATTTAGCTATATGTGGGCCCCACTGAAGCTTGGCATCCAACGTGATGCCTAGAAACACAGTGGTGTCCACAGGATTCACATTCTTATCTTTAATTTGTACACTAGTTATTACCTGCTTAACATTAGGCAATACAAATCTTACACATTTGGTTTTTCCCTCGTTTAATAGCAAGTTATTAACACTAAACCAGTGAACAATCTTTGAGACCGCATTATTCACATCGTCATAATTTGGGTGTCGTCGTTTCACTTTGAATAAAAGTGAAGTATCATCAGCAAACAATACTATCTCATGACTGTCTTTTACAAAATAAGGTAAGTCATTAATATAAACCAAAAACAAGAATGGACCAAGTATTGAACCCTGCGGAACTCCCATTTTAACCACTGATCCCGGAGATCTTTTACCGTTAATGTCGACCTTTTGAATCCTGTTACTCAAGTATGAGATTAGAAGGCTCAAAGAAGCATCCCTAATTCCATAGTGGTTAAGCTTCCTGACCAAAGTTTCATGTAAAACACAATCAAAAGCCTTGGATAAATCACAAAATACCCCTAGGGCATCCTGTGATTCCTCCCAGGTATCAAATATTTGGATTAAAAGCTCAACACCGGCGTCAGTTGTAGAGCGACCCCTAGTAAAACCATATTGTTTACAATGTAAAAGTTTATTTTTATAAAAATGAATTTGCATTTGATCTAGTATTAACTTTTCAAAAATTTTACTAAATGTGGGTAGCACAGAAATAGGTCTAAAGTTAGAGGGGTCAGAAGTGCTACCCGATTTAAATAATGGAATTATTTTACTATATTTCATGAGGTCAGGAAAAACACCACAGTCAATGCATTCATTAAATATGCAAGCTAAAACTGGAGCTATTGTCATAATTACAGATTTAGCGACGTCCACGGAATTACCCCACAGATCAGCAGTTTTCTTTTTATTGAGAGTGTTAAATGTTTTTATTATATCTATAACACAAATTTTTTGAAAACTGAAATTATTTTCACAATCTTTAACATTCTCCTTTAAAACAGATTCAGCTACAGTGGGGGAGGAAATCAAGGCTTTTGTAGTTGAAACTGGAATGTCAGTAAAAAACCTCTCAAATGCTGCAGCAACATCAGCATCAAAAGTCAAGGTTTTATTATCACAATTTAAATTGTACTCATTATTACGACTTTTGACCTTTCCTGTTTCACTATTTATAATATTCCATGTCATTTTTATTTTGTCATTACTATTCTTAATCTTAGAACTCAGATAGTTTGCCTTGGCTAATCGACATACTCTTTTGAATAACTTTGAATAACTTTTAACATATAATTTGAAGTCATCGCTGGTGTTATAGTTGCGTTCACCATAAAGTTCATAAAGGCGTTTCCTACTTCTGTGAATACCAATTGTAGCCCATTCATTAAAAGTTACAGTACCACTAACTGAGATCTTTTTTGGAATAAAAGTTTTATTAAATTCTGAACAATAAATGTTAAAAAAATTATTATAAAAGACATTAGGGTTGTCATTGTATTCTAAATAATTTAATTTTGTATCTAGATTGCTTTTAAAGCGTTCCAGCCGACCTGCAGTTTTTGGTACAACAGTGATATTCTTTTTCGTCACTTGTTTACGCTGGTGTGGAAAGCTGACCATTTGGCCACAATGATCAGAGTCCAGGTTATTAATAATTTGCTTAGCCAGTGGTTTTACATTTGTATATATGTTATCAATACAGGTGGCCGAAGTGGCAGTTATTCTTGTCGGCTCCAAAAATAAATGATTCAAGTTGTATGATAGAAATAGGTTTTTAATTTTAGTTGACATCGTGGAATTTTCTAACAAATTAATATTAAAATCCCCGCAAACAATTATTGTTTTACCTACATTACAGACTTTATGTAATGCCTCATCCATAACTTTTTCGAAAAAATCATATGATGCTGAAGGAGGTCTGTACACACTTAATACAACAAACTGCTCCAACTCCACACAAGCTATTTCTATTGTTCGCTCAACCGAGAGGCTCACTATGTCTAGGATCCCCTAGTAGTGCCGTTATTCTAGCAGCAATCACGTATCTATAGGTTTAGTGAACGAAACCTCTAACCTTTCCCGTTGCATTATACATATATACATAGGTGGTCAGCTCCGGCCACATTTTTTAAACGGCCACTTCCCGTGATCGGCCACTTCACCCACCGGCCACTTCCCTTGAACGGCCACTTCCCGAATCATCAAAATTTTGAATTTAGAACTGTGTTCCAACCAAAGATATTTAAATGTCTTTGGTTCCAATCCATCTAGCTTGAATCTAGCGAGCCTATTTCCAAAGGAATGAAATTCTAATAATATTTTTAAGAATTTGTAGATACCTTAGTCACAAAAGTTTAAGGTTTACTTTACAATAAATGTTAAAGATAAAGATTGCAAATATGGGTACAAGATTGGTGGTACAGAAAAGTCAAATTGATTCAGCCATATTTTATAATATTGTTTATCTATAAATCGTTTCATTTTTGATGTTGATCTATGGATATGCATGTATTTACGAGGGGAAATTATTTGAGTTTGAATTTGTATGAGACCGTGCATAATTATAGTATTTAAGATCGAAGGTCAGAGGTGTATATAAAAAAGTTTTCAGAGTAATTCAAAATGCCATAAAACATAATAACAATAAAATTTTATGTAAGCACCAATTTCAACTCGATACCAAGTTAAGTTACTGTTCAATTCTCGAAGCTGATTATAATCTAAATCTTCAACAATTCGGTGTGATTTATATGTTACATGACCAGCGAATGGAGACCCTTGCCGAAAGCTTCACCCTCTTTTCAACAACGTAGATTTTATTTACATATTAATTTAAATAATATAAATTTGAATTTAAAGAACTTCATTTGCTTATAATTATTTATTTACTGGAAAAAGTATGTAATTTAACAATTTATGGACTCGCTTATGTGTCTAAGAGTCCTTCGTATTTTATTTAATAACTTTAAAATTGTCAAGTTTTTTAAGTTTTTGCTTTTAGTACCTTTCAACGATAGTTAATGTAGGCAGATGACTATCTTAGTAGTCAGTTAGCGCACTAAGTGTGAGTGCTACAATTTATTTTACAACGGGTAAGTGCTTCGCCAGCATCTCAGCAGATGGTAAGTCACGATAAGACTGAAGGTGGAAGCGCGGTTAGCCGGATTCCTTCACCACTGAGGAACTGGCTATCTTATCTCAAACTGACGGAACACAACGATGCTAAACATCGTTGTTATGGCGACAGTCTTAGATAAGATGGTGGTAGCTAGCCAGGCGGACTTTACAGCCCTACCACCAACCAAACCGAGCACACAAAGATGTACCCCCCGCTGGGAATCTGAAACTGGTAGCTTAGGTTCTAGACCACAGAGGCGGTTAAAATTACTGAAGAGAAAGAATACTATTGAAGATTATTGAAGAGAAATTTTCTTACTCACATTTATTTGTTAAGCCACAATGTTGCCCATCAAACCTTCCTCACAATAATTCAAGACTAAGAAAGTGACGTAACGACTCAACAATAGCACACAAAAGAGCTTTCAGTAATTCAAGAGAATTGATAAAAGCACAACTTTCAAAATAAAAAGAACAATAACATTGTTATGATCCACTTGCACTTTGTTTTAAGGCGCTCCCTCAATGGGAGCATTTGTCTGTAATGTAACAGTTTCGAATTGGAAAGTGTTGAAAATTTTCAACACTTACACTTCAAAAAAATTTCACGAGCAGGATTCGAACCTGCACCCTATCTAACAATCGGCGGGCTAGATAAGTTCACGGTAGCTTAATTGGAAAAGCACCTGACCCGGATTGTCAGAAAGGAGCAATTTCGAATCTGCTCGTGGATTTTTTTTTCAACATTTTCCATATTGTAATTTGTTAGTAACAGCCAACCAAGTTGGCGTAAAAATATTTATAGATATTTGTAACAGTTTCGATTCGATTATTACATCTGTGAGTCCCTAGAATAGAACCGATCTCTAATATAAGCAAACTGTAATTGTGGATGTTAGGGGCCGTGAGCAGTGAAAATGCGGTTGGAAAACTTCGACACTACAAAATAATGAGTAATAGCAATTGGGTTACAATTCGTTTTAAATAAAATGAAAGCGCTGCACACAACAGCCGACTGACCTCAGCCGTAGACGACAAAACTCCCGGCGGGGGGGATGTCCCCAGCCTACCCACAATATTTGACATTTATATAAGTAGTAACGTACTAAAGTACCAACTAACATATTATTGTATAAAAAAATACACTACTTATTTGAGATAAATTTAGTAATTATACAATTTGTAACATTACAGTTGCAGCACGCGTGATACATACATTGATCAACTGCCAATAAAACAATGGCACTCACTGAAAGTACCTACTCAAGGGATCCCCCCTCTCCACAATTCCTACTCCTTTTTCCTACTCCTCGAATCAGGCAACGCATGGAGATGCGGAATCAAAGGATTCCTCTGGTTTTGCGGTGTCTTTAATTACTTTCCATCAAGTGACACGCATGCTCGTTTGCCTTCTTTAAAAATAAAACGTAGTCTTTGGTACTGCTTACTGTATGGCGTTGTTGGTCACATACGTTGTATAAATATATGTTATACATACTTTACAAAAGAGGAATGCTCGTAACTAAGGCAGTTCCGTAAAGTAATGCTAAAAACCGAATTTTGGATTGTTACATTACAGGCAAACGCTCTCGGTGAGGGAGCACCTTTAAATTATAGATCTACTCTCTGTTTCTACCTAACGAACTCGAAACCTTTGACTACTGACTTTTTGAGTGCTCTGTGTAACAGAAGAAACAGAAACGAAACGTTACTGCTTTAATTCACCGTTCGTCTCTTTGTTTAATTTTGTTTGTTTCTTTAAATTTAAGAAGGTTTACTCATTTCGGTTTACTTTACAAACTTACAAGTCGAAATTTTTAAAAACCAATAAGCCAATTTTAATGAAACTTTGCATGCTGGAGTAAAATACAGGGATCTAAATAGTTTGTTAAAAACATTTTTTCAAAAGGGTTTATTTAGCTGAGTTATTGCGATTTAAAGTCCACTATAGAAAGTTTAAAATCGCATTAACTCAGTTATTTAAATGTTTTTAAGAAATGTTTTCAACGAACTATTTAGATCTTTGTATGTAACTTTAGCATGCAAATTTTCATTTAAAATTTTATTAATGGTTTTTAAAAATTTCTACTTGGAAGTTTGTATGTGAAACCTAATGCGTAAACCCTCTTAAGTGGTAAGAGCAAATACACTTACTACTTACTCGCTGGCTTAAAACAAATAATCCAAACCGAGTGCAAACCTGTACTCCTCGCTAGGAATCGAGCACTGACTACTGAGTCTAATAACGGTAGTTTAACCACTAAACCACAGAGGCTCCAAAATCAACCACCACTAAAAATAAAAAAAAACTGAAACATACATTTTAAAATTCACGACTATTGTCCCCGAATAGTTAGTCAGAGACCAGGCAACGATAACCGTAAAAGCAGTCTACTGCCACTGTCCACGTTTCACCAAACAATAACTGCACACGTGCACAGCGTGGCAAGTGGTGAACCTATTGCCGCCAGCGATATATACGTTACACTAGATAGGCCCTTCCGAATACACACTATGTTACACTCATCTGCGGAGTCGACTCGGCACCTTGTTTTAGTGTGGCTTTGACATTCGCGCGTGCGGAGCGGCGCAAATAATTCTTTATTTCTTTTCAAAGTGACGTTTACTACAATTCAGTTATCAAGTAAGTGAAATTAATTGTTATTCAAGTCATTATTATGTAGTTATATCGTAAATACAAAAGATTGTTTTTCAATTATTGTTATTGACAATCTATTTGGGACGCCATTTTGATACACACTACGTTGTCTTTCGCTGCGATGTCTGTCTGTTGAGTAGACGACATTTAAATGTTTAAGCGCTGCAGCGGCTGCTGCGAACTTTAGGTCTCTCATTCCAGATTTTGAACAAATGGTTTGTATGAACGTTCTTGTCTATACTTCTAGGTCAATGATTGCCGCATTATGCTGTTAGATGATATGCAGTCTTTGGTCCGTTTGTCACGTAGCGGAGGAACGGAGGAGTGACACGATGAGGAGAGGAGATGAAGATAAAAGCACGATGAGTTCAGACGTATATTATTTAAAATAAATGGTTAGTCATTATATGAATCACAATTTAAGCGTTAGGACACTATACACTGGACTAGGTACATGTAGGTTTAGGTTAAATATTAATGTTTTATATTTTAGCGTTTTATTAACGCTTAAATATACTTAAGTAAAATTTTCAACACTGAAAAAAGACGACAACCTCAGGCGGGAATCGAACCACGCACCTTCCGCTTTCCGGGCCGCTGCCTTAACCACTTGGCTACCGAGGTCTGGCTTTCAACCGTCGAAATTTGTCAGTGCTTGATGCTTATGTTTTTAGTCAACATTGATTCATCAAATCTTAGAAGTTTTCACCTCTGAGATCCGAAAGAAATATTTTTACAAATATTTAAACATTCGGTTAAGATGAAGCTGCGTTTATAGATTAATGTTTTATATTTTAGCGTTTTATTAACGCTTAAATATACTTAAGTAAAATTTTAAACACTGAAAAAAGACGACAACCTCAGGCGGGAATCGAACAACGCACCTTCTGCTTTCCGGCTGCCTTAACCACCTGGCTACCGAGGTCTGGCTTTCAACCGTCGAAATTTGTCAGTGCTTGATGCTTAAGTTTTTAGTCAACATTGATTCATCAAATCTTAGAAGTTTTCACCTCTGAGATCCGAAAGAAATATTTTTACAAATATTTAAACATTCGGTTAAGATGAAGCTGCGTTTATAGATTAATGTTTTATATTTTAGCGTTTTATTAACGCTTAAATATACTTAAGTAAAATTTTAAACACTGAAAAAAGACGACAACCTCAGGCGGGAATCGAACAACGCACCTTCCGCATTCCGGCTGCCTTAACCACCTGGCTACCGAGGTCTGGCTTTCAACCGTCGAAATTTGTCAGTGCTTGATGCTTATGTTTTTAGTCAACATTGATTCATCAAATCTTAGAAGTTTTCACCTCTGAAATCCGAAAGAAATATTTCCGATTTCGATTCCCGCCTGAGGTTGTCGTCTTTTTTCAGTGTTTAAAATTTTACTTAGATTAAATATTATTAAATAAGGACGTATGCCTGGCACTGCCTAGTTATAATAATACACTATTCATAAACAACAATAACTTGGTAAGGAAAATAATAATTAGAAGGAGCTCATTCTAGCTCCGCGGATGAATCTGAACTAAATTTACACCAAAGTGTATGAAAACAGAGGCTAGAGAATGCAAGTCAATATTTGAATTTTAAATTTACAACTAGATATAAAAAAATGTCATTCACAAAGAAGGTCACAAAAACCAACAAGGCTTTAGTTGCCTTGTTAAACGTTAGTCGCCTTTTACGACACCTAAGAGAAGAGGTGGGTGGGTAATATTTTTTTTATTGGTTCTTATTAAAAATTCAAAAATGCCTTACTGCTATACATAGTCCCGCAAAACTCTTTACACAGTTTGTCTGCAGGATCGGTTGAGTTTGAGTCTCGAATCTATTAATCTATTATTTCTATTCTATTTATAAACCGCCACCACTCAGTACTGATAGAAAAAAAACTGTACTCTTATTGAATGGTATCAAATGAATTGAAACAATATTTTATACGCAAACTATTAGAGGATTTAAAACGTTTTGCTTTCACTGTAATAAGTAATAACTGAAGCTTCGGTTGGATATTCACATTTTGTATAAATCGAGCTACTATTTCCGATGGCCATTCTGAATAGGAGAATATTAAAGTGGTAGTAGTAGTAATAACTAACCTTTAATCCAAAAGCAGTGTTCGTTGGAGCACCCAGACAGTTCTAAGCATGATGTAAAATTTTTCTTTTCAACTCCATTCTATCATGAATTCTAACCCTCGTTATGAAGGAGCATAGTGATGTGTTTTTGTTTATGAAATGTTGTTATTTTGACTCGTAGACGTTCTCGTGAAATATTTTTTTATTCATTACGGGCAAGCCTTGGCCCTAACCTCACCTGTTGGTAAGTGACGATAAGACATACATACATACATACATACAAACATACATAAATATATAATCAAGACTATTTATCCCCAAAGGTTTCTTATCTTATCTTATCTAGTGGGGCCTGCAGAGGTCTCCCTCTCGCAGTAGCACGTCGACCCATTGGGATCTTTTGTGCCACCCCGTCCTATCACTCTGCCTCTTCAGTGAAGATAATTGCCATAAGCTTGGCAATGTCCTTGAGGGCGAAGAGCCTAAAATCTTCTGGTTTGGGGTAGGCCGATCCCAGAAGATTCATTCTTTTCCTGGCAAAAGAGTCGCAGTCACACAGTAGGTGCTAGGTAGGTTGTCTGTTGCTAGTTGCATTTTGTGGAGCATTTGTTTAGTGGCATAGTGCCCAGTCAGGGCACCGATGATTAATCGGGCCTGCCTTCTGCTACCTCCGCATATAATCTTACTCCGTCCTAGGGCGCCTTCGCCTATAAAGGATTTTGAGTGTCTTATGCCGGGTAGCTCTTTTCATTCGGTTTTATGCCTGTTTTGGATATGGTCCTTGAAGGCTTTGTTGATGGTACTCGATGCTAGTGCCACAAATGGCTCAGGGCCAATATATGGGGTCTCTGAGCCCTCCCTAGCAAGTGCATCGGCCATCTCGTTGCCATGGATTCCCATGTGGCCTGGTACCCAGATCAATCTCACCCTGTTGTGCCTACCTAGCTTGTTTAAGGCTTTCGTAGTTTCAAGCACAAGGCTGGAGTTGATTCGAGGCGTTATAAGTGACTTAAGCGCGGCTTGGCTGTCACTCAGGATGAATATGTTACGCTTCTTGGAAGCGATTTCTAAATTCTTTTTAGCGCACAGGAGAATTGCGAAAGTTTCTGCCTGATAAACAGTAGCAAACTTTCCCATACTCTGACTGTGTTTAAAATCATTGCTAAAGATACCTGCTCCAGTGCCCGACTTCATTTTGGTTCCGTCGGTGTATCAGATCAGGCTGTCTTTCTCTGGAGGTGGTGGCTGTTTCTATTGGTCCCGAGTTGGGACATGTATACTGAATTTCTTTTCGAAAACGTACTTTGGGGCAATCTTGTCGCACCTCATTTCCATGATCCTATCAAGGGTATCATTATGTTCCCATTTTGTGTGTCTGGTCTGAGGCAAAGATGCGTCCCACAGCCCGGCCACCTTTAGTCTATGTAGCGCTTTCCTTGCCTCCGTCTCTATGACACTGTGCAGAGGTGGGAGGTCCGTGAGGACCCCCAGCGCTGCTGTCGGTGTGGTTCTAAATGCCCCAGTAATCGCCAGGCATACTGTTCTCTGTAGTTTGCTCAAAGTATTCTTACAGATCTTTAGCCTGGTCCTAGGCCACCAGACGATGCTGCCGTATGTGAGAATCGGCCGCACCATCATCATGTAGATCCATCTTATGATTTTGGGGTTGAGTCCCCACATTTTGCCATAAGTGGACCGGCACATACCAAAGACCCTATAGGCCTTGACGATAGTCGTATCCATGTGCTGTTTCCAGATGAGTTCCTTATCTAGTGTTAAGCCTAGATATTTCACTTCTCTGGACCAAGGAAGCTGGGTGCCGTAAAGCGTTAAGTTTCCCAGTTTCGTAAGGTTTTTCATTCTAGTAAAGGAGATGGCGGTCGTTTTTCCCGGGTTTACAGATAGATGATTGGTTGGTTTCATTGGTGATACCAACGTTCTAGCAAACCCAGGGCACGTTGCATTAGCTCCGATACCGTGGAGGGAAATTTCCCACTGACCGTGATAACCAGATCATCAGCGTAACCAACCGAAAATAATGGTCCATGGTTCAACTTTGTTATGATTGAATCAACCACAATGCTCCATAGCAAAGGAGAAAGAACCCCCCCTTGTGGGCACCCTCTAGTTGTCTGAGCAAGTAAGCTGTTCCCTAGTAGTTCCAAGTAGATTGATTTTTTGATTGATGATTTAAGCATACATTCAATCCATTTGCAGATCGGTTGTGGCACGCCATGATCCCTGGCTGCAACATTAATGGAGTCATAGGTTGTGCGATCGAATGCACCTTCAATATCTACGAATGTGCAGACGCAGATCTCTTTGTTCGCCAGGGCGGATTCCGCTCTACTTACCACATGGTGAAGAGCAGTTTCTGTTGACTTCCCTAGCTGATACGCGCATTGAAGTCCATGAAGTGGGAATTTTTTTAATGGTCCCGCTCTGATAAATTTGTCTACCATTTTCTCCAAGGCCTTGAAAAGAAAAGATTGAAGACTTATTGGCCTAAAAGCTTTGGGTTCTTCGTAATCCGGTTTACCCGTTTTTGGTACATAAATTACTTTAACACGCCTCCATATTCGGGGTATATAGCCGAACGCAATGCAGGCTTTGTACAGTCTGCAGAGGTGGGGGCCCAGTATGGAGGCGCCCTGCTGTAGTAGGATGGAGTAAATGTTATCAGGCCCTGGTGCTTTAAATGGTTGAAAGCTCCTCAGTGCCCATTTAACTTTAGATTCATCTATTACCTTTTTCGCTATTGTCCAATCATACTTGAAAGTTCTACTATGCTGCTCCTTCTAGCTGATTGGGTCATGTTCGTCCTGGATGATACTCGATCCAGGGAAGTGAGTATCAAACATAACCTTTAGTGTATCACCACCAGTTCCTGTACGAGTTCCATTTGCCCTCGTAACTGTGGACAATGGAATCGCCTTTGCTGTAGAAATTGCCTTGGTTAGTCTCATTGCTTCAGGAACAGATTGTATCTGTTCACAATGTTTTCTCCAAGCTGATCTCTTTGCTTTACGAACCGCACTGCTGTAGCGAGTTAAAGCTTTATTGTATTAACTAAAATCGTTTTTAGCCTTCGCTTTATTGAACGCCTGTCGTGTCGCTTTTCTAATTTGAGCAACCTCAGAAGTCCACCATGATAGTTTCTTTGCCACTAATTTCGTTTCTGGGCAGTTGTTTTGCCAGGCCGTCATCAGTGCTTCTGTAAGTCTGTCAGCTTCAAACTCTATATCCACAGCTGAGTTGAGTTTGTCGCTTTGACCATCTAGATCCCTCCTGAGATACTTCTTGCAGCCCTCCCAGTTGGTGTTCCGAGGGTTCTTCCTATGCACAGTTCCTATGATCTTACCTAGTCTGTACCTAAAGCATATGTAGTTGTGGTCGGAAAGTGATACCTCGTCCGACACATGCCAGTTTGTGATGTTACTTACCGCTCTGTTACTAGCAATGGTTATATCAATCACCTGTGCCCTCCGGGCATTGAAAAAGGTAGGCCTTATTTGATTTATTAAGAATTTGCATGAGTGAACTCACCAGATACTCCAGTAGTCTCTCCCCTCTCTCATTGGTGTCTGAACTGCCCCAGATCACATGATGCGCGTTGGCGTCGCAACCGATGATGACATCTTGGTTTTCTCGGCCAATGCAGGTTACCAGTCCCCGCATCTCCTTTGATACTGGATCCGCCTTCTCGAAGGGGAGGTAAGCTGACGCTAAAACTACCGTCCGCCTATCACCCCCTTCGTAATGACCTTGATAGCCGTCAGATCGCTGCAACAGAACTTCATTAGAGGCATTGCGTGTAGGTTATTTCTGACATAGACGCAAGTCCTCATGTCATTAGTAGAACAGTTGTAGAATAATGTACCAGAAGTTTCACCTAAACCTTTAATCTGGCCCCTATAAAGATAAGGTTCATGGATCAAGGCAATATCGAATTTATTCATTGCAAGCTCGCGTGCCAGAAGGGCAGTTGCGGCCTTGCAATGATGTAAATTGATTTGTACGCACCTTAGCTCTATAAAGCAGCCTAGCGCCCGTCCTTTGAGCGGAGTTCGCCATCCGATGCCGTATGGACAGTCAACGGAGACGACCCTCACAGAAGCAGCTCGTCCAGGGCGAGCTCCCCCAAATCATCCTCGGATCTAGGCGAGGAGATCCCCCCACACTCCATTGGTGTGATCTCCTCCCCAAGACCCTTGGCTACCGCTACCGGTGCGCCAATTCCCGGCTGCACCACCGCCTCTACAGCGCTTTGGGAGCACTCACCTCCAGTCACTCCCGCCACGCTCACAACCCCACTACTGCCTTGGGCATCGACAAGCTCGTCCGTAGGCTTTCCTCTAGAAGCTTAAGACGCTCTTGTCGATGCCCGTATTAAGGCAGTAGCCCTCCGCCTTGATAAATGATGCAGAGGCGCCATCCATCAACACGATCCTGCAGACTGTCAGACCATCGACCTTAGTGTCGACGATCTTCGAGCCCGCAGTCCGCAAGCCCGGATGGTACCTCTGCATCATCCTCAAAACCCTACCAGCATCAAGGCGGCTGACGTTACGGGATTTCCAAGCCATTTTAACCGGCTTCGGAAGATCCTTCGCGTCAACCACCCTGAGCACGACACCCTCCACGGTAAGGCCGTCCTGTGCTCGGAGCCAGCTCGCCGAGCTACTCCCCTCACAAGTGAAGAGAACGGCACCCGACGAGATGCCTCCGATATTGACCACTTGCAGAGGGTCACGCGCGGCCTCCAGCAGGTCCCAAATGGTCCCTAGGATCGCCACATTGTGACCCTCCCCCAGCGTAGTCGCTGGGTAGTCATCAGCAATGATAGCCATCTTGTAGGCGCTCACTGCCCCCGCGTAAGACCCGTGAGTCTTAACGCGTTTGGCATCAAGCGCCTCCTGACTCTCATTGCTGATTTCCCTCAGCCTTTTAGTTCGTTCCACCGCAGCCTCCGCCGTCTCCTCCTGGGCCCGCTGCCTCTGCAGCTTGGCCAGACGCCTGCGGTGGCCCGTACCTTGCATCGGCTTCTTGCCCACGCTCCCCCCTGTATCAGACCTGGGGACGCCAGGTTGGTTCCTATGAGGGCCCAGTTCCTGCGGCCGCGATGGTTCGGCGTTAGCGGCGGGATGGATCCCAGCAGGACTTTGCCAAGTTAGCCCCACACACTTGGCTGCTGAACGTCGCAAGGTAAGTGGTAGGTGTGCGATGCTTGCTTAGTGACGACAGCATTATCCAGGACCGACGACTCACTTTAGAGTGAGTCCGCCGCGTGTCTGTACAGGTGGTCGACAGGACAGGACGGCGACATGGACTTGACTTGACGGCAGACGCTGCTAGCTCAACATCGCACACTTGAGCATACATCCAACCGCCCTTCGGCCCCCCCCCCAAAGGTTTAGTCAGAGACTAGACAATGAGGACTGGACTGTCTGGACTGTCTGCACTGTCCGCTGGACTATGGTGTACTTTTCACCAAATAGCGACTGCACAGTTTGACAAAACACAGATCCATATTTTGTAAGTAATATACCAGTTAGAAAGATACATACAGCTACGTTAATTAGCTTATTTGAAGTTTGTTTGGGGTAACGAAATGTATAAAAGCTCTTGAAATTATCCACGTTTACGAATAACGGGGTTCAGCTATTTGAATCCACTAACATTTATTTTACATATTATTTTTAGGCTGTGATTAAAATAGGCGTGACTGGATTCGTACTAATTGCTCATTTCAATGATAATTATGTAATTGGGTGAATTTTGACCTAAACCAAAATACGGTTTTAAAAACAGATAAAAACCTCTATTCTGCGGATAAGTATATCTTATTAAAAATGCAGCACACTTCACCCGGAATTTTTATTTTAAATTATATTTGTAAATAGGTATGCATTTTTATTATATTAGCGGCTGATTTTGAGCCCATTTTTTTCAACTGTGAAGCACAGCAGGGCAAGTCATTTTTAATTTTTTGTCAACTCTTTTTTTTATTTGAGAAAGAGGCAAATGAGCAGGCGGATCTCACCTGGTGGAGAGCAATCACTGCCGCCCATGGACACCCGCAAAACCAGAGAGAAGTCGCAGATGCGTTGCCGACCTTTAAGAAAGGAATAGGGCTAGGGAGGAATAGGAATTGTGAGGGGGGGGGGGGAAGGCCTCCGACACTCTCACTGGCCGGACAAAACATAACAGCACCAAATGCCATTATTTGACGCCGGATATTTGTGAGAGGATGGTATTACCCCGGGCGAGCCGGCCCAATGCGTGCTGCAACGCAGCGTGGCTCTACCACTCAGTCAGAGTCACTCATTTAGCACCCCCCAGGGGTCACGCGTAGGGTTTCAAGGGTAAACCTACGGACGCTAGTAAATTTAACCCCCAAATGTCTATGCTTCACATATCATTCTTAATAGAAAATACAAATAATTAAGGAGTCATTGGCTGGCAGTATGTTCAAGAGTGGTCTGACACGTACTGATAATGATAATCATGAAAAAAAGAAATATTACATACATACATAATAATATAATCACGACTATTATCCCCGAAGGGTTAATCAGAGACTAGACAACGAGGACCGCAAAAACATTCCTCTACCATAGTTCACTTTTTCCCAACTGCACATGTGCTTAACGTGACTGGTGGTGAGCTCATCGCCGCTCTATGCTGTTGAATGTATGACTGTGCAGTATGTAGTCCGTAAGGCACCTTTTACGATACCCAAGAGAAGAGAGAGGTTGGTAGTATTTTATTCTCCATAGGCAAGTATTTGACCGCGAAGTCATCTGATGGTAAGTGATGATGCGGCCTAGGATATAGCAGTTGCCTAGATAATGCCTGTACACCCTTGCTTTGATAATTTCCAGGTAGTACGTGTCAGGAAACAGATCCGCAGGAATGGAATTCCACTCCTTAGCTGTCTGCATAAAAATGATGACGCAAAGCGCTTTGTGCGTATAGGTGGTATGTTGACAGTGTAAGGGTGAGATGTCAGTCCACGTCTCGTTCCCAGAAGATAGAAAGGAGAAGGTGGAATCAGCTCGTGTTAGTCCCTGCGCACACTCCCCGAAGTGCATTCGATAAAAAACCGAATGGTTGGCAACCTTGCGTCGATGTTCGAGACTCTGCAGCTTGGATTTGACGAGTTAAGAGTCGCCATGATGACCCTCTTAGCACGCTTCTTAACAGAATCTAAAGCGGCTAACTTATGCTTGACATATCCATCCAATGGTGGCAGCAGTATTTCATACAGGATCGGAGTTGCCCCAGTGTAAAATACCGGCTTACCTTAGAGGGGATGCCTAGTTTTTAAACTGCAGTTTTTGCCATGGACTTATGTAGTGGCCAAATTTTAGGTTTGCAGAGATGGTCTTACCTAGAACGCTAAGATGGTCAGATATCGGCACAGATACACCACGGAAAGTCGAAGCTAGTTGAAAGGGACTCCGTTTGGCAGTGTTTTGGTGGCGTATGAAGTCGACCAGGTTAGCCTCACCCCAGTCGAAGATAGCTTCTAGAGCCGCGTCCAAACGCTCAACCATGGTCTCTTGAAAAAGCCGAACTTCATCCTCCTTGGCCTTTGCACTTGAGAAATATGTTTCCACAACTGTGCTATCGTCTGCGTATCCCAGAATTCAGGGTACTAATCGATCGTTTATGTGTAGCTAGAATAGGGTTACAGACTGAACAGACCCCTGAGGAACTCCAGCATTAATAGCCTGTAGATTAGACGTGCAGCCATCTAAGACTACACGTATCGTTCGCTCCTTCAGAAAGTCCGAAATCAAATTGCAGAGGCCAAAGGCTGTTTATAAGGCTAGCGTGCCAAACCCTGTCAAAGGCCTTAGAGATGTCACTTCACCTATGGCATCGGCGCTGCACGTTATGTCATCTGAAGAAAAGCACATTGGCCGCCAAGGATAGAAGAAATGACTCATCTCATCCCAATCCGCTGACTTTATCTCCACACAAGTCTTATACCACTCGGGTCATGATTGGGTGGTGAATATATGGATACTGCTTTCAGTGGTCAGAGCTACCTCATGGGGCTGACACTGACACTGAGTAACGGTCCAGGTCGGTTGTCAGCAGGAGGTTCAAGCAGTTGCCAGTGTGAGTCTCAACGTCAGGAATTCTCGTAGCACAGTTTACAAGCAGAGAGAGATTTAGCGACTCTCTCCCAGCATGATCGGTCATATTGTCATGGGAACAACCACTTTTTCTAAGGGTGAGCGTTAAAGTCTCCAATAAGACTGACTGCGCCGTAGGATACCGCTATACTGGTTAGAAGACTGCGGGAACGCCCGAACTCTCCCGGAGATGTCCACCTGGTCTACCCATCCGGTCGCCAACCGGCATGGTGGTGCATTCCTGGATTTCATGACAAATGGCAGGGCAGCCTTTTACAGGTGGTTTACCTGCTAATTGGGCCCTCATCTACCTGCGGTCGGCCAGCGGTGCACCATGCTTTAGATCCCGCTAACCTCCTGAACCAGTCACTCGGTGTGGCAGAAATGAGCAGACATAACGATTTTCAGAAACGCTACAACTGTCCAGACCTATTCCCCTCATTTGACAACTCTACACATCGTACCGGAACATAGCCTTAGCCACTATGGCGGTAAGGCTTTATTTGAAGGGTGGTAACAAGCCACGGCCGAAGCCTACCACCAGTAATTTGCTGCCCATTTAGCACCACCCAGGGGTCACCTGTCGGGTCTCAAGGGTAAACCGACGGAGGCGGGCAACTTTGATCCACAAACGTGAGCTGCCACCACTGGTCTGTGGCTGCTACACACACGGCTCATGAATTAATTAAATATTAATAATAAATAATTACTAATAAACAAAATAATAAACTGTGTCGCCTCCCTACACCACGGGCGATACACATTTCTGCACGCAGCCGGTTCTTAATCAAGTTCCAATCTATCGAGAACCATACGAGTATATATATTTTTTTTTTTTTATGGATTACGGGTAAGCGCTTGGCCTTCATCTCACCTGATGATAAGTGATGATAAGGCCGAAGATGGAAGCGCGATTCACCCGGAATCCTCAACCACTGAGGAACTGGCTACCTTATCTCAAACTGTCGGAACACAACAATGGTATAAACATCGTTGTTATGGTGACAGACTTAGATAAGATGGTGGTAGCTAGCCAGGCGGACTTAACAGCCCTACCACCCACCAAACTGAGCACACAAAGATGTACCCCCCGCTGGGAATCGAACCCGGGACCTCTGGGTCTGAGACAGGTGGCTTAGCCACTAGACCACAGAGGCGGTTAAAAATATTGAAACTAGGACCGCAGTATATTTCACCGATATGGCGATTCCACGTAAACTATATATCCCATAGTACTAGCTAACTGAATCTTAAGTGGTCTTGTTCTAAATCCGCCTAATTTTAAGTACTAGCTTTCTTAGTACTTACCTACCTTTTTAATCATAAGCAGAAAAGTCATTTACCATGTCGAAGGCAATTAAAAAATTAATTATAACTATTATTATAAAAATACATGTCCAAATTAATTAATTATTCGTATTAAAATATTCATTAACATTATAAAATTGTTTCACTACTTAGAAACTCTTTTAACATTTTTGTATATTTATAATCGAGCTGGTACTTCAACGCAATTGGTGGTAATTAGTTATTATAGTAGGTACGTACGAGATAGTAAGTACTCTTTGATGAGCACTCTGCAACCTGAGCCTCAGTACTTAAACACGGGTAGGTAAGATCTTCTATCGGTTTTCGAAATATAAAAAAACCGGCCAAGTGCGATTCGGACTAGCGCACGAAGGGTTCCGTACCATTATCTATACAAACTTTGATCGATGTTTTAATAATAGTGTATTTTTTTTCATTAATTAATTTATGACGTATTAAAAAAAACTACTTACTAGATCTCGTGCAAACCAATTTTCAGTGGAAGTTTGCATAGTAATGTACATCATATATTTTTTTTGTTTCATCATTCTCTTTTTTTAGAAGTAACAGGGGGACACACATTTTACCACTTTGGAAGTGTCTCTCGCGCAAACTATTTAGTTTAGAAAAAAATGACGTTAGAAACCTCAACATCATTTTTGAAGACCTATCCATAGATACCCCACACGTATGGGTTTGATGAAAAAAAATTGAGTTTCAGATCTAAGTAGGATGTGGACCCCACAAAATTGATTGTTTTTTTTATGAAATTTTTGTATGAAAATCTTAATGCGGTTCACAGAATACATCTACTTACCAAGTTTCAACAGTATAGTTTTTATAGTTTCGGAAAATATGTGGCTGTGACATACGGACGGTCAGACAGACAGACAGACATGAGGAATTCATAAGGGTTCCGTTTTTGCCATTTACGCTAAGGCTACGGAACCCAAAAAAAGGAAAGCTGACTTATGTCTGACATTATCAGCGCACAGCCCAAACTACTAGGATTAGAACCCTTTTATAGTGTTCCCCTTTATAGGGGGTAAAAGAGAGGGGTAAGTTTGTATGAAACTTAGACAGGACAACGTTTATCGGGGCAGCTAGTGTTTAATAAGATTTTCTAAGACATTTAAGCCAACATTTTGTTTGTGCGAAAGCTGTTCCCTAAATCTTATTTCGTGAAAAGTGTTGCACTAAATCAAGCCCTTACATTTTAACAAGCGAGTGTACACGACAGTCTGGAGCTAAGAAACACATCTATTATGTCTCCTCAGTACAACTTTATAGTATAATGTTACAAATTAAAATCGCACTTATGGCCTAGCAAATAGAGTAACATTTTAATTTTCAGCTTTATTATGTGATACTTCGAATAAGATATTGTCGTTAAACTAGCGGCAATGTATCTAGTGTGTTAAATATACTGTCAAAAAATAATGCTGAATTGAATATTGTCGTCAGCTCCTACGTTGAAAAGAAAAAGTAAAATTTGTTGTGGTTTTTTCTTATTAATCCCAAAATTGATGTAGCCTTACTAAATTTCGCTATTACTTATTTAAAAAATACTTTTTATTTAATTTAATTTGTTTACGCTCACACTAATTATCTAAACCAAGCTAAGTATTCTATTGAAACTCGTTAGTATGGTAAGATAACGGATAAATATACATAAAAATAGAAAAAACACCCACCCAGACCCGCAATCCATTCAAAAAAACAACTTTTTGTCCGGGAATTAAATGGCGCGACGCCAGACCTGGCATGCTAACCACTCGACCAAGAAGGTCGTCGTATTAGAAAGCTAAATGAAGAAACTTGTGTTCGCTCGAAGATCAATAACAATACGAGTAAGTACATTTATTTATTTCTCTAAAGGGTGTATATAATCTGTAGTAAATTTGATTCTGGACAGTCATTATTATCAACATTCTAAGCTAATTTATGGCATCACGGAATCAGTTACATCTATTTGTAAACGAAATTAAAACTTTTACTTCTATATTTGGACAGTTTACTTAAGCATTGGTTTGAACCTTATTTAATTCGACTGTCTTCAAACAATCATATAATTCATGAACTTTCTCGAAAAACTAACTTAAAGTCATATTCGCTCGTCAAACTCTTTTCCAGAAATTAAGACAAAGTCTCATACTCTGCTAACCGCCATATATCAATCTGAATTTCTTTCTCGACGGATTCGATATGTCGTTATGATAGGAACGTGAGTTTCCAGTTATACCGTCTAGCGTTAGGCCTTCCAAGTTTTCCAATATAACTTGTGTAAGTAACATCCAGGTTACATTTATCAAACTCTGCCGGCCGTGTGCGTGTGAGACCGAGCGACATAGTAGGGTTAAACATAATTTTTACCGAGTTACGATATTCGGCACCCTCTTTCGAAGAACTAAGGGAGAATCATAGACGCACGCATATATATTAACATAAACTAGGCTAACAATAAGGTTCTAGTTTATGTTAAAATTTATATATCTGGTTAATCTATAATCATCATCAGCCTATGAACGTCCCACTGCTGGGCACAGGCCTCCCACGTGGACAAATAGCACGTAGGGACATTGGGCCATAACCCACCACGCTTTTTTTTTTACCCGGTGTAACCCCTTCTTATGGAATCCAGCCTCCAGAAGGGAGACTGGATATGTGGGACTCGCCCGTCCCCCTTTCCACGACGTACTCGCCGGGTGAGAGGGAGGGGCGTACCCACTAATCACCGGGGGACCAAACTCCGAAAGCGTAAGACTTGAGGTGGCGTTCACGGGACCTGCTCCACGGGGCAATTGACCACGCGAGAGCCACCCAGTCACCGTGTGTTGGTCTATAACCCCTGCAAGGCAGCCGTTACGCGCTAACACACGGCGACTACGCGCACCGGCATATCAAACAACAGCCCAGTTAGAGGGCAGACCCAACAACACGCACAGGACTGACATGCCCAGCTTTCCCGGGCTTGCGGACCAGAACGACATATTATTTTGTAAATGTCGTTACTTCTATATTATTATAAACCTGTGGAGTTTCTTGCGCCTGTTCTTCTCCACAGCTAAAAGACTTCCTGAAACTCGGGTGCCCACATCCATCCATTAACTTTTGAAGATTCATAATGCTTATTTTAAGTTAACTAAATAAAGAGATTTTGATTTCGATGATTTTTTGATTTTAGAACAACACAATCCGCCGGATACGACAACACAACACGGTCACGAACATGCCCACGCTTCCGCAGGCATGCGCACATAATGACCACACATTACCAGTTCGAGACTCCAAACCCACCACGCTGGCCCAATGCGGATTGGTGGGTTTTAACCACTGTCATCTTAAGACAACAACCGGGACCAACGGCGTAACGTGCTTTCCGAAGCACGGAGGAGCTCGAGGTGTTTTTTGAATTTGGTCACTCATCGAGCGAGCCGGTATTGCAAAAGTTGCTTAGCGGGCAAGATCGCAAGCCGAACGCGCTAGCCGCTGCGCCATCGAGCTCCTCATCTATACTCGGGTTAATCTATACTCGGGTTAATCTATACTAGGGTTAATCAACCGTGTCGCGTAGCGGTGAAAGAATACTACCACCCCCTCTCTTCCCTTGAGTGTCTTAAAAGGCGACTAACGGACTAAAGACAGCACATACTACCAACATCATAGAGCGGCGATGGGCAAACCACCTGTCACGCTGAGCAAATGTGCAGTCGCTATTTGGTGGAAAGTGGATTATGACACAGGACTGCTTTTGCTGTCCTCATTGCCTAGTCTGTGACTAAGCCTTCGGGGATAATAGTCGTGATTTTATGTATGTATGTTATGAATTGGTTTCGATTGTTAGTTAAAAGCTTACATAATATCATTACTAAATACAGAAACATTTTTACTATGAAGCATATCTTAAAAATGAGGCATCTACCTCAATTAACATCACAAAACGTTGACATTGGAAACATTATAACGAAATATTTATTTTCCAGCAATCGGGTAAATAAATTATGAGGCTTTTTAGGGCGTGGAAAGGAAAACCGTGTTAAGTGTTATGAGAAAATATTATACACACCGTACCGGGGTCGACTGGGTATTGCCTAGTTAAGTTGTTATTCTGCTCTTAGGGGTAGCGCGGACCCATTTATGTTTTGTAATAAAATATAATACATGGTTCCATAAATAGTAGTTGTTATATACCTACAGTCGTACAAGTACATGTATTATGACTTTCCCAAAAGAGTATGTTTTGGAGTATATTTGTTGCATAAAGCCATCAACAAATAAATAAACAGCAAATGGGGAGATATATACGGGTAAGTATATATTGTTACAATTTTAAATAGAACTGTTATATTTTTTTTGCGATTACATTTTTATTTGGCCTATTTTTTATTAACTTATCTTCCCGCGCGTCGCGCCAGGATGGCCCGTCAACCCCTCTTGAGCGTTCGCGGCGCGAGTTAGGATGTGGGCGAGGGCGAAAGGCTTTTTAAAAAGCTTATTTATAAACAGATAAGAAGGTGTTGATGCTCGGAGGAGCTGGTTAAGACTGACTTTATTTAATCTTGTATTACAATATATAGTATACTTAATGTTCTTGTTTACATGACAAAAGGTTATCTAATTAATGCTGTACATGAATTAGGTCGTTAGCAATCATGGTCATAACAATGGTGTTGATTGTCCTCGTTTCCTGCTACGTGTTATCTTCATGGCTGCTTCCTGGTACGTGGTGTCTTATCGTGCTATGTGGGTGGTTTACACCTACATAACTCCTCCCCTCTTAAGAGAAAGGCGCGTCGTAGATTGAAGCGGCTTGAGAACAACTTCTTCGCCGTCTTCTGGCGTGATACTCCTGGTCTTGGTTCTTCGAAGCCACCAGAATTTGTATGCTGCCGTCGTTAATGCTGCTATGATGATTATTATGTATAATAGTATGGATGACCAGCTGGGTGAGGTTGTTATCCATGACACTTTTTCTGGGGGTGCTATTTCTTTTGACCTTTGTAGTAGTTTATTTAGATCATCTAATTCGATTGTTTCTAGGTTTACTGCGATTGCAGATGGGTTTGGTGTTTTATATGCGCGTGGCAGTGGAATCGATTCCTTTATGTTAATGTATTTCTGATGTGTTGTTAGGTATCTATCTGTGATTTGAATGGTGCATCTATTGTCTATTGTGATTAAATAAACACCTTTAATTCGCTGATACTGGACATCGTTTCCGCATGTTGTTTTCGCTACTTCTTCTTGCTTTATCATCGCAATCCAGCTATTATCTTGAATTTGTTGAATTAGGTTATTTCTGTAATTTGCTAGTATGTATGTGCAGTTATGTGGTTCTTGGTGCTGTATAAGTTGTGCTATGCAATCGTTGGATTGCTGCAGTTTTTGCCATTCTAGATGTTTACAGATGACGTCTTTGTCGGTGATCTTCAAACATGGTTCGTGGGGGTAAGCAAACTCGTCATTTCCCAAGATAAGGTAAGGGTTTTGTGGAATTAGGATAGTGTTGTTGTTATTGGGGATGGGGTAAAGGTGTAGGAGGTTATATGGGTGTTCTGTTACTAGTGGTATCTCCAATATGAAGTTAAGTGTTTCATTAGTACCATATGCTTTTACTGTAATTGCCTTTTCCAATAAGTGTATATTTTTTAACTTAGGTGAGTAGGGCAATCTTAAGTTTAATTGGTTTTGTATATAATTTAATTCTTCTATGAGGTAGCTTGGGTCTATTATACTAGGGTGTAGCTTGTTTAAGTGCGAAAATGTAATTGCATCTTCTAACATATACAATCTATTGTAGAGCTGTTGGAACGATCTTCCTATTTCACTGTATATACTTGTTATTTCATTTCTTTTTTCTAATGAATTTGTTACTTTTGAGATTTTATTAATAGCTAAAGCTATTAATTCTTGATTTGATTTTATTTGTTTAAGTTTAGTTTCGTATTCCTGCGTGAAATCTTTAACTAGTCCTATCGTGTTCTGTTGGCTATTTGCATTATTGTTTACTACTGTTTTAAGTGTTTTAATTTCGCTCTCAAATTTTGCTGCGTCTTCCTGATCTAGATTTCCTGTAATTGATTTTATTATTGAGCCTAATCCGTTTATTAATCCTCTTTTTTGTCTGTAACTTTTTCTAAGACCTATTCTTTCTAATCCTAAATATTCTAGTTTACTTTCTACTGTATCGATTAAATATTCTATTTGCTTGTGTGTTGACAAGTCCTTTATTGTATTATTTTCTTTAAGTTTTATTGTGAAGTAATTACTACATATTTCTATGTATATTTCTCGTAGTTGTGTAATATTATAGATGACTATGAGGTGATATGTGTCTAGTTGATATTGGGCCTTCGCTTCGGTTAGCACTAAAATTCCATTGTGGTTGTCTATTGGCTCAATGATCGCTGTTGCTGTGGTGAGGTGGCATATGATGGTGATGCAGGCGATGGTGTTCCTGAAACATTTTCAGGACGCCTTAGTAAGCGGAAGTGTACTCTGATAGTTTTCGCGTTAATATGTTTTCCTACTATCTCTGCTATTTGTTCTGGGTGTATTCGGACTATTGTGTATGGTCCTAGGTATCTGGGTTCCTGCTTATTAGACCTTGCTGTTTTTGCTACCTGTTTATACACCTTGTCTCCTACTTTGAAGTTGGGTGTTTCTGTATTTAAGTTGTTTTTATCTATTACTACTTGTTTGTTTTTTGATAATTTTGAATTCACTAGTTTTTGTATGTTTTCCATAATTTGTTTGTGTTTAATTACATATTCCTGATAAAATTCTTGTGGGAAATGTAGTTCCAGTGGGTTTCTGCTACTTGTGTGTCCGTATAATAATTCGAAAGGAGTAAATCCTGTAGCTGAGTGTATTGTGTTATTGTATGCTATTATTGCGTATTTCATGAGGTTAGATGGTTCATCTTTATCTGTGATACGTTGAATTCTAATTATTTCTGCAAGTGTTGAATGTAATCGTTCTATAGGTGAATTTGAGTTAGGGTTATATGGTGTTGTAAAATGTATATGTATGTTGTGCATTGCACAAATTTCTGTTATAACTTCATTGTCGAATTTTGTGTCTGAGTCAGTTGTTATTTTTATTGGAATTCCTATTGTAGAGAAGATACTTAATAGGGCTTCGGCTATGTGTATGCTTGTAGCGGCCACAAGTGGTATTGCTTGTGCATATTTTGTGAAATTGTCAATTATTGTTAAAAATGTTGTACCTCCGCTACTGTATAAATCCATGTACATATGTTCCATGGGTTTATGTGGTGTTTCTGTGAGTGATAATGGTAGTTTTAAGGGATTACGTTCGTATTTGCTTTTTAAGCATTTTTCACATTTGTTTATATATTTTTGTATTGATAGTAGCATGTTTGGCCAATGATAATTTTTGTGTATTTGCTTATAGGTCTCTTGTATCCCTCTGTGAATTGTTTTACCTTCGTGATATTTTTTTATTAATTCTTTTTGTTCGTTAATGTTTTCTATTAGTGTCGCTCTATTTAAGCAACGGATTAGTTTAGGACCACGGTCATTGAACGTTGTTTTATATATTTTACAAAAGAGTGCGTAGTAATCTTCATGATGGAAGTAACAATGAAATATTCTGTCTGGGATTGTGTGTTCTAATAGGAATAATTTTATTTGTTCCAAAGTGTTATTGATGGGTATAAAAACGTCTTTTATTATTATTCTTCCTTTGGATCTGTCCTCGACTATGTACTGATTTCCCGGTGTTTTTCTAATATGTAACTGTTTTAATTGTCTGTCTATTGCGTCTTGTATCTCTGGTATTTGTTCAGTTTCTTTGTTGTTCCTAGTATCGATATCTTCGTTAATGGGTACCTCGGGTGTGGGCGGTATGTCGGGTGTTATGGGCATGTCTAGTAAAGTACGTATATCTATATTTTCTAGGTCTAACTGTTCTTCTGATGTACTAGGTTGTTGTTCGCTTATTTCATTATTGTAAATTATTTTTACACGAGATAATGCATCAGCATTGGTGTTTAGTTTACCTTTTTTATATTGCACTTCATATTCGTATTCTGCTAATTTTAATCGCCATCGTGTTAATTTTGAATTTGGGTCTTTTAGGGACATTATCCAAGTTAATGGTCTGTGGTCTGTGTAGATTGTGAATTTTTTTCCATATAGGTATGGGCGGAAGTATTTTATGGCCCATACTATTCCTAACAACTCTTTTTCTATTGTAGAGTATCTTTGTTCTGTTTCTGATAATGTGCGTGATGCGTAAGCTACAGGTTTGTCTGATCCTAGTGTTCCCTGTGATAGTATTGCGCCTAATGCCACGTCTGATGCGTCTGTTGTTAATATGAATGGTTTTTCGAAATCTGGATATTGTAGAATTGGTGCATTGATTAATATTTCTTTACATTTTTCAAATGACTCTATATATTCTGTTGTTAACTCCACTTTGTTGCCTTTTTTTAAGCATTTTGTTAGTGGTTTTGTTAACTTAGCGAAGTCCTGTATAAATTTTCTATAGTAGCCCACTAGGCCTAAGAATGATTTAATTTCTTTTTGTGTTTTAGGTATTGGGAACTTTTTTATTGCTATTATTTTGTCTTGATTAGGTTTAAGACCTTTTTCTGTTAGTGTATGTCCTAAAAATTTGACTTCTTTTTGCAGGAATTCCGACTTATCTAATTGTATCTTTAGATTATTTATTCTGAACCTATTAAAAACTTGTTTGCATTTATTTATATGTTCCTCTAGTGAAGACGAGTAGATGATTACGTCATCAAGGTAAGTCAATACGTTGTCTATACCTCTTAGTACTGAGTCCATTAATCTTTGAAATGTACTTGGTGCATTTTTCAGGCCAAATGGCATTCTAAGAAATTCGTAATGTCCTCTGTCTATAGTAAACGCTGTTTTTTCTATATCGTTTGAATGCATCTCTACCTGGTGGTAGCCTGAGGCTAAGTCTATTGTCGTGAAGTATTGTGCGCGTCCTAATTTATCTAGAATGTCATCTATGTTTGGTAATGGGTATTTATCCTCAATTGTCTTGTCGTTCAGTTTTCTGTAATCTATTACTAAACGCCACTTTTGTTGTCCGGAGGCATCTGCCTTTTTTGGAACTATGTGTACTGGGCATGACCAAGGGGAACTACTTTCCTTTATTATGTTTTGTTCTAGTAGTTTGTCAATTTGTTTTTTTATTTCTTCCTTTTGTTTAGGTGCTTGTCTATAATTTCTTACGAATATTGGTTTTTCATCAGTTAAACGTAAGCTGTGTTTAACTTCGTGTGTGAAAGTTAATGGGATTTGTTCGCAATGAAATATATCTCTGTAGTTATAGCAAAGTTTTCTTATGTTTCTTTTTTCTTCAGGATTCATGTGATCTGTTCTTAATCTATTTAGGTTTTCTTTCAGGTAATTTTCTGTTTTTTTTATTTACTGATATGTTATTTATGGATACTATGTTTGATAAGTTTGTCTGTTTTAGTTTTGTTAGATTTAATTGGCAACTATTTTTTAATTTAATTGTATTATTTGAATTATTTATTACTGATGTTGTCAAGTTTCCGTTTTTTACTGTAACTAAAGCTGCTGGGAAGTGAAGACCGTCTTGTGTTATTTTTTCGGTCAATAGGTATTCGCCTTCGTTATTATTACAAAGTAAACTGATTATTTGTTCTGATTTGGGTTTAATGGTGCTATATGATTTAATGTCATCCCTGATTGGTATTTGTGTCTTGTCTGTGCATAACATCATATTCTTAATATCTAATTTACATTTTAATGGTATTAAAAAATCTAATCCTAATAAACCTCTAAAATCAGTGTCAAAATCGAATAGTAAAAATTTATGAGTTATTGTTCTCTTAAATAAGCTATGTGGAAGTGTGATAATTGCTACTTTGTCGTGTTTGGAAGTTGCGTGTGCTGTTTTTATATAGTGTGTTTGTTCTCTTATTTCGCAATTAATGTTTTTGTTTTTTACTATATTAGGGTGAATTAGTGATTGTGAGGCACCTGTATCGAGTAAGAATCTGCCTCCTAACTCGCTGATATATATGTAAGGTAAGCGGTTATAATTCTGTACGTTATTCATGTAAACTATGTTATAAGGTTTTCGAAATTGTCGGTGAGAAAATTTTCGTCATCATTTACATCTTCATTATTTTCGGGATTATCTATTTCCTCATTTATTGAATCATCTTCTTGATCCAATGTTTGAAAGTGGAAATTTTTATTTGATTGGTTTGGTGAAGGTTTCTTATTATATTGTTCCTTCCTATTCTGAGCTATGAATTTGGTCTGAGTGTTTGTATTAAAGTTAGGTTTCTGGTAAGGAGGTTTATTATTGATTTGTAGGGCCCTCCTATTCCTAAGTTTAACCTCTTCTTGTTTCGCGATTGTTACTGCTTGTTCCAAATTTTCAACGTGTTGTAATTTTATGAATATTGCAGTCATTGGGTTTATCTTCTCTAAAAATACATTAAGCGCCATTTGCCGATAAAATTCTCTTTTGTTGGGATCAGATAGTACAAGTGTACTTTCTAAAGCCCTTATTTTTTCTGAAAAAATATCTAAGTTATTATCTTTGTTCAGGCGCATTAATTCCTGTATTAATTGAATTTCATTACGGAATTCGCCAAATCTATTTTTTAACGTCGCTTTTATCTCGGACCAGGTTTTTGCACCTGTTCCTTCTGAGAGCGCCTCAACAGCTTTACCGGTAAGTTTGTTTCTTATTAAACAAGCTACACTGGGGTCGTCCCCATTCGTGATTAAATTTAGTGCGTTTTCTACGCCTTCTAAATAGAATGCTAATGTTCTTTTGTTGCCATCGTATGATGGTAACAATATAGAGAGGGTACTATAGTCAATTGCAATAGTTTTTTCCTCGACTGTGCTAATGTCTAATTTCTTTTCGTTGGCCATTTTTATCCTCAGATTAGAAATACCACAATTAACACAACAAAATATAGGTTACACACGGTTAGTGTGAAAGGACTCTTGGTAGTAAACAGAGTTTTATGCTTACCACTTGAGCATTATCGATGATAGATTGAGTCTTCTGTTTGATATCTGCTGCCGACGACCACTGTAGATTCTTGACCCGCGTTACGAAGTCGAGCTCACTGATTCGAACTTGATTCGCTTATGAACGCGTGGTTTACCGACTGCGCCAGTTAGGATGTGGGCGAGGGCGAAAGGCTTTTTAAAAAGCTTATTTATAAACAGATAAGAAGGTGTTGATGCTCGGAGGAGCTGGTTAAGACTGACTTTATTTAATCTTGTATTACAATATATAGTATACTTAATGTTCTTGTTTACATGACAAAAGGTTATCTAATTAATGCTGTACATGAATTAGGTCGTTAGCAATCATGGTCATAACAATGGTGTTGATTGTCCTCGTTTCCTGCTACGTGTTATCTTCATGGCTGCTTCCTGGTACGTGGTGTCTTATCGTGCTATGTGGGTGGTTTACACCTACATAACTCGCGTCGCGATACTTTTTTATATTTCGGGCCGCGCGACTTTTTTGGTTTTTGAAGGATATATATTATGCTTTAATTATTACTAAAACTTCGTTAAGTTATATATTTTCAGAAACTAGATAAAATTTCCTACATTTTTATGTAGCTAACATGCCAAAAAAGAAAAATAAAAGAAACTAATCTTAAATCAAACACAATATTTATTTGAAGCCGTTGGTCCCGGTTGTTGTCGTAAGATGACAGTCGTTAAAACCCACCAACCCGCATTGGGCCAGCGTGGTGGGTTATGGCCCAATATCCCCACGTGCTATTGTCCACGTGGGAGGCCTGTGCCCAGTAGTGGGACGTTAATAGGCTGATGATGATGATGATGATGATTTATTTGAAGTGAAGTTAAATTATGAAAGAAACTTAGTAAATGCATAGTAAACTTTTAGTTAAATATACATTGTACTAACGTTTTCAGCTTATTTCTCACCAAAGTAAAGGTTATTTTTATTAAAAACACACTCTGAATGCCACTGTAAAACTAACAAAGTTGCCACGAGAATACTTCCTTCATATAAAAAGTATTTTGTCTCTGGACTGCTAGCACTACTATCAAAATATTGCTATCACGTTTAGTCATAAACAATATCCCGTTTATTAGAAGAGGATAGACCTATTCGTTTTTATACGATAAACCGCTAAAAAGCTAATCTTCTATTTTTTGTAAATAAAAATAACCATTTGTTTTTTTGTTTAAATGGCATTTTCTCTCTGTAGGTATCTGTTTTATCCACATTTATATAATTTGTAAATTAGGCGTAATGTGTTACAATAATTTATTGCTAATAATAAATGCGGCAGCTAATTTTGATTTCTGTATATCTATCTTTAAACCACATATCATCTAACAATAGAAATAATACGATCGTTAATGTTCTTTTCTCGATAAGAAGGTAATGTCCGTTTTGCCTTTACACTGTCACAAACCATCTGCGAGCAACAATCGTAAAAAGTTACCGGCATAATAAAAAATATCACACCCTCAATATCTGTCCTCAACTGCTTATACATAAAGTAGGTGACCCAGGCATGTATTTGGGGTCTGTTCGAAGATAACATTATAAACGATTCCTTAGTTCAGTATCAAGTAGGTTTTGCCTCGACTGTAATTGAAAAGTTGTAAACATTTTTTTATAACTGTTTTGTAACCGTGTCGCGTAGCGGTGAAAGAATACTAGGTACCACCCCCCTCTCCCTTGGGGGTCGTAAATAGTCGGGTAATAGGGGGTAATAGGGGGTCGTAAATAATAAAAATTTATAGTGTTAATGAATTTATTATGTGCAAAATTTGAATACTATTTTTTAATTATAACAATTTTTATTATTTTCTTTAATTTTTATTGATTATTGTTTTATGTTGTTTTGTTATTTTACTTTATTTAATTGATGTAATTTGGTTTTTTTTTCATTTGATTATTGTTTTATTTTATTTTATTTTATTTTATTGATTGTAATTTTTAATACTTCTCTCTCTCTATATTTGCATACCAATTTTTGGTTAAGTATGAGATGCTAAATGGATGTAAGAACTTGTTCCTACCATATTTAATGCAATAAAGAGTTATCTATCTATCTATCTATCTATCTAAAAGACGACTAACGCACTAAAGACTGCACATACATCCAACAGTATAAAGCGGCGATGGGCTCACCACCTGCACGCTGAGCACATCTGCAGTCGCTTTTTGGTGAAAAGTGGATTATGGTAGAGGACTCCTTTTGCTGTCCTCATTGCCTATAGTATCTGACTAACCCTTCGAGGATAATAGTCTTGATTGTGTATTTTTTACATAAATAAAAAATTAGAGCCGTGTCGCTGGCTTTCAATCCGTAACTAACGAAGACTTAAGCGCCTGGCTTTCATCTCATTTTATGGTAAGTGGCAATAACTTTGGTTATAGGGTTTTTTTTAAATATAAATACCAGCGTGTTAACTTTTGTATACTTAGATGTAAAGTTCTTTAAATAAATAAAGGCTTAGCCGCAGACGGACCAGTAGTATTTTAAGGCTTTGATGAATGTTTGTTTACAAATTATCCGCAATTTTTGGTGGAAGTATCTAGTGTCATTTTATGGTAAGTGGCAATAACTTTGGTTATAGGGTTTTTTTTAAATATAAATACCAGCGTGTTAACTTTTGTTGTACTTAGATGTAAAGTTCTTTAAATAAATAAAGGCTTAGCCGCAGACGGACTAGTAGTATTTTAAGGCTAAGTTTTTGATGAATGTTTGTTTACAAATTATCCGCAATTTTTGGTGGAAGTATCTAGTGTCACTCGATATATGAGAGAGATGAGATAACTGTGTCGCGCAGCGGTGATAGAATACTACCACCCCCTCTCTTCCCTTGGGTGCCAAAAGGCGACTAACGGACTAAAGACTGCTCATACTTCCAACAAGAAAGAGCGCAAATGGGCTCATCACCTGTCACGTTGAGCCCATGTGCAGTCGCTACTTGGTAAAAAATTCCCTATGGTAGAGGACTTTTTTGCTATCCTAGTCTCTGCCTAACCCTTCGGGGATAATTATCGCCATTATTTGTATGTAAGTAATTTTATATTTGTCCGTCGTCCAATATCTTTGTAAGGATATACGGAATTACGGATACACAAGTATGGCCCTTACAATTACCGCGGCATAGAGACAAATGGGCGCGCTGTGGCCGGCTCATTGCGTTTCTATCTTCGATGTCTCCTATCAATCACTTTGACGCCATAATACCCATCTCCTGGACTCGCCCTCTTTATTATTTACTTAGTCGAAGTGGTTATATGAAATAATAAAAGTAAACTCTCTGCCTATATCGTACTGCTGAAAAGAGGCATATCTTGGAATCAATACTGTTCGTGAAAGAACATAAAAACTATTAAATTATATAAATTTTATTTATTAGGCTTTTACGCGTGACAGCAAATATGACGAAGAGAAATTGGCATAGACAACATTACATAAATATAATCACGACTATTATCCTCGAAAACGCAAAAGCAGTCCTCTGACATAGTCCACTTTTCACCAAATAGCGACTGCACATGTGCTCAGCGTGACAGGTGGTGTATGTATGTATAGTATGTAGTTTTTAAAATAAAATATTTTTAAAAATGTTTATCTATTATTATTTGATATTTGAGTTTCAGATTTTACTTACTTAGTTACTTACCTAATAAGAAAATACCTCTCAAGGTCACTTTTCTCATTGCCCGCTATCACTATTGTTTTAATAGCCTTCAGTTTTAATTGGCAAACTTCACGACAGGTAACAACGTCGGTAAATAACAACTTGGCCCTACTCTGTCTTCGTTAAAATGCTAATTTTTTAAATGAACGCAACCTTTTTGGATGACCTCTTTCGCCGTCGACCCAATCCTTTGATATGGCATGTCTATTTTTTTTTCCTATTTTAAACGTCCCATTTAAACGTTTCGAATCAAGGCAATGAATATTCAGTAGTTAGCTGAGCCTGTACAATTTGAACAGTACTTAGTAAGTAGTATTAATTTTTTAACATTCACGATTATTAGGTATCCCCGAATGTTTAGTCAGATACTAGGTAATGAGGACAGCAAAAGCAGTCCACTACCAAAGTCCACTTTTTACCAAATAGCGACTGAACATGTGCTCAGCGTGACAGGTGGTAAGCCCATCACCGCTCTATTCTGTTTGGTGTATGTGCAGTCTTTAGTCCGTTAGTCGCCTTTTACGACATCCAAGGAAAGGGAGGGGGTGGTAGTATTGTTTCACCGCTACGCGCAAGGTTATATAACATTATTACATACATGCGTACATATATCACGTTTACTTAGTTTTTAGGTGTACACATACTTTTAATTACGATCCAGATTACAACCACTATTTTATTGTAAAACTTTGTAAAAATTGTAATTTGTCTTGTGTATGTAAAATAAAATAAAATAAAATAAAATTTCCGGGTGGGGTAAGCAGGGACCACGGCTTCCATTTGCTATAACCCTGACACAAATCCCTTGCTTCACTTACTCTCATAACGTGCTTCATACATCATCGTCGAAATATTGGAATTAGGTACAAATAATTTAGCAAATAAAACAAAAAAATAAAACAATCGACGACCTCCTTGGTCGAGTGGTTTGTACACCGATTTTCATGGTGTCGCCATCTCTGAGGTTTCCGGTTTCGATCCCCGGTCGGTCAATTTAGAAAGTTTTTTCTAAATTATCTCGGGTCTGGGTGTTTTCTATGTATAAAAGTACGTATTATTAGTATTTTAAGTATGTTTATCCGTTGTCTAGTAACCATTTAACGAGTTTCATAACGAAGCTTCTCTCGTCTGGTTACTAGGCTTTACTTGATGTAATTGTTTTTTTTGTCCACTTTTCACCAAATAGCGACTGCACATGTGCTCAACGTGACAGGTGGTGAGCCCATAGTTGTTCTAAAATGTAAATTATAAAAATAAAGTTAAACTTCAATCCACGTTTCGAAAATCACCATGTGTCATTGTCAGCCCATTACCACGTCCAGCGAATAGCGAAAAGTATTACTTGGATTAATTTCATATTCCTTTCCCATCTGTCTATTCTATTGTTTGTTAATATAATACTCATAGAATACAACATAGACTCCATTATTCCAGAAGCATAATATAATACTCGGCTCGATAGTTTATCGTGCAAACAAAGGACTAGCGCTCACTTCAAACAAAAAGCTCCAGTTATCTAATTGTGAGCTGCAGATTGCTCACTGCAATTCCCTTGAAGCGGATTTTCCGCCGCCAATTCCCTCTTTTCCGCTTGGCAGCCGGTTATAGCCGGTTATAACTGGTACAGTCGGCATCACAAGTAGGTTAATACTTTGGTACCATTCATAATCGTTACCCTAAACCGACGAGCATGGGATGAAGAACGTTATGAGAGTAAGTAAAGCAAAGGATCCTATTATGTGTCAGGATATCCATACCGAGAAAATGCTCGGTATGGATATCCGCTGCGATCTGAACCAATACATCGAAACTGTGATCAAAAATGCCTCACGTAATCTCGGTGTCCTGAACAAGGTGCGATTCTTCACGCCTGATCAGTTGTGTCTATTATATAAGACACAGGTACGGTCTTGCGTAGAGTATTGCTCTCACCTTTGGGACGGCTCCGCAAAGTACCTTCTCGATGCCTTGGACAGATTACAGCGACGCGCTGTGCGCATTATCGGAAATGCAGAGATCACTAACACTCTCGAGCCTTTGCAATTGCGTAGAGATATTGCGTCACTCAGCGTCTTTTACCGTTTATACCATGGCGAGTGCTCTGAATAACTCTTTGATCTCATCCTTCCAATCTCCCTTCCTCCATAGGAGTACGCGTGCTGCTCTTCGGAGTCACCAATTCACGGTCTCTAATATTCCATCACGCACAAAGAAATTTGGTGACTCGTTTCTTTGTCGCAACCTCCAAAAGATGAATGGATAAAATGGAAGCACACGTATTCTCTCCTACCTATGATATAGGGTCCTTCAAACGAGGCGTAAAGAGGCACTTTGTGGGCCTGCAGAGTAAGGGTGACTGATGCTACGTCTCTATGCTGCACCAGTTGTCCTCGCGCCTAGACTTCACTTCCACTTAACATCTGGTGGAGTGGGGTCATTTGCCGGGCTTAAGGCCTGTTCAAACCTGAGCGGTATTCGCTGCCGCTATGGGTAGAGCGGTAGCGAATACCGCTCAGGTCGCTCTAGCCGCGGAACTTGATACTAAATAGCTGAGCGAAACCCGCGCGGTGCCCGCGCGGTATATATCTTTACCCACAGCGGCAGCGAATACCGCACAGGTTTGAATAGGCCTTTAATATAAAAAAGGATAGCTGTGATGTTTGCCTACTCCCCGGGAAGCAGGCGTGATGTATCAATGTATCACAATTATTATCAGCAACAAGCACTGACAAATTTCGACGGGTGAAAACTAGACCTCGGTATCCAAGTGGTTAAGGAGCCGCCCGGAATGCGGAAGGTGCGTGGTTCGATTCCCGCCTGAGGTTGTCGTCTTTTTTCAGTGTTGAAAATTTTACTTATGTAGGTACTACGTATCGTTATAATCGTGAATGATATAAAAAATTAAGCGCACTGATAAAAAAAATATAGTTAGTTTGTGTGACATGGTACTAGCGTGTGTGTGTCAATCTACTTCTGAGGCTGATCGTACTTACAGCTAACTGGTCGATACCGTGTTAGAAACTTTTGTTAAGGTTCAATAGGTGTTATTGCAAAATACGAACTCTCATGTAGGGTATTAATAAAAGTACCTAATCTGTGTCGTTAGCTAAAACTTTTAGAAAGGTACAGTTGCCATTGAATTTTCTATGTCTAAAGAATACGAGAAAAGTATATTACTAAAGTAAAGTAGTTAAAGTATACTATTCCACTGCAGGATAAAGGTATGTCTATGCTAGACGAGCCGAGAACGAGCTGAGCGCAAGCCGAGCCGCACCACTCGCGGTGTCAAGTGTGGACGTACAATGAGCCTACGACAATCACTCTCCTCGAACATGCGCGATGCAAATTAGGGTTGATGAGGATTCCTCTTCCGCTTCCACATGTTGCGGAAGTTCTGCAATTGTTACAGTTCCCCTACCGCAATCGCTTCCTTATAAATGAAAGTTGAAAATTCCTCTTCCGCTATCGCTTCCTCATAAATTAAGAGGAATTAAAATTGCGCGCGAAATCTCCGGCCCGCAACTAATAAATAACAAATAAATAAAACTCTACGTAGGTAGGTACTTTCTTTTTATTAATAACTAGGAGAAAAACGGAGAGTGTGATGAAATACACTTATTAATGTGCCTGTTTCATCACACTTTTTTTTTCCTCTTCCTCATTCGTATCCCTTTCCTCATAAATAAATTTTCCGCATCCCTTTTCTTTGTGCTACACAATTCCTCTTCCCCTTCCTCTTCTTCATAACCACATCCTCAACAACCCTAATGTAAATCCCTTTGTGTTCGTCATAAAACCGACAATAGGCGGAGCGCAGTCGAGTACGAGCCAAACGCTTGAAACGCGCTCGTTCGAGGCTCGTAAGTCGGTCCACCCACACTTACACGAATTTTGTATAGGCTCGTGATCCGCTCGTGCTTGGCTCGTCTAGTGTAGCCCCACCTTAAGACCTTCTTATTGAAATTAATTCTTCGCTACTTGACAGTTGTAACAATAAAATATGAAATATATCGGAAATGGTAGTTGATTTAACGATAATTAGCCAATAGTTTTTTTTATGAGGAAACGAAATTAAATAAAATATTTTTTTATATAATTTATATACACACACATCAAAAGTGTCTAGGGATCAACATATATTTTTGCAATAACTTTTCTCCTGATTGATATTAATTAAAATTTTCTTTAAGGATTCATCAAATAAAGTGTTTTCGTTTGTCTACAGTAACGATAAACCAAGTCACCTTTGCATTAATAAAGAAATTTGCCATTTTCCTAATAAAGGGATTTTTGACATTTGAACCACTAACATTAAAGTTCGAAAAAAAGACTGAAATAACAGTTTTCTTTAAAATTTTATTGGGTAACTTAAACAATTAATAATCCGTGTTTCTACCGCGAACACTAACAACACAAGAACATCGGTTTGGCATACTCAAAATGAGTTCATCCAAATCACGCTGTGGAATGGCCGCCCATGTTCGTTGCAACAACAAAAAAAGGTCTTCTTGCGACTGGATACCCTCCATATTCGGCAGAGCTCTTCTCTGTAGCATATCCCATGCATGCTCAATCGGGTTCAAGTCTGGCGACTGAGCAGGCTAGGGCATGACATTGATGTTAGCTGCGGCAAGAGTCTGTCTTACAACTCTTGCGGTGTGCGGTCGTGCATTATCATGCATTAACTGAAATAAGGGACCGATTTGCACTTGTAGAGGAACGATGACGTCTGATACAATCGTCTCAGCATAAATTTGAGCGTTGAGGTTGCCTCTGATCCAAATCAACTCAGTTCTTCCGCCGATCCAAATACCCGCCCATACCATGATGGTTCCACCACTATAAGGATGGACTTCCTGGCAGGATTTTAATCGCTGTTGGCGTCCAGGGGTTCTCCAGTGTCGTATACGTCTTGTATCCGGTCTCATACCAAAACGAGACTCATTAGAAAAGCACACGAAACGCCATTGTTCTTCTGCCCAATTTCTGTGTTCAAGAGCCCATTGATATCGAATCCTACGATTGTGCATTGCTATAGGTGGTACCCTTAGCGGTCTTCGGGAATGAAGGTTTACTTCATGCAAGCGGTTTCTGACTGTTTGGTCGCTAATTAAGTTCCCTGAAGAGTGATGAAGCCTCACGGCTAACATCATGGCGGTTATTGTTGGAGCTCTTCGAGTTGTGATTTGAATGTATCGGTCTTGTCTCCGTGTGGTGCAGCGATACCGTCCTCCATGGCGCTCAGCCACGGTACCAGTGCTTCGGTAACGTGTCCAAAGTCGACTGATAACACTCTGACTTGTATTCAGAGCTAAAGCCACAGTACGTTGCCGGGAACCAGCTTCTATCATTCCCACGGCTCTGAGCATTTCTTCCCTGCTTAAATGACGTCGCCGCTCCATAATAACGTTGGTTTTAATCAGTAGTAGGGAAACAGTAGCACTAATAATGTCTTCAATGCGTTGTATGTTTTTATAGGGAAAATATTGACAGCTGATTTTCATCTTTTACTAGAAATTGATTGAAAGTTCCTGTTTCAAATTATGAAATGCACCAAAAAGGATCCATATAAATTTATAAAATCATAAATTTATTACAAAGCCACATCTCAATCTCAAGAAATCCGCATAAAAATGCTTGATCCCTAGACACTTTTGATGTGTGTATATTTAATAATATTTTTTTTTTTTTACGAAATTTGTAAATATTTTATTTTTACAAAATAAATTTGCGAATATTTATCTGTGGATTACAAGACCCGAAACACGGGTGGCCATGATTAAGCTTCATGCGACGTCACGTTTCACACAATTATCAAAAACTATCTGTCAGGTTTCAAGATGGTAAATTCGATATATCATTAATTTGCCTTTATAAATTAAACATGAATTTGACTAAACGGGTCCGTGTATATGTATGATAATTAGGGTAACAAAGAGAATATATTAGTTGAGTGCCATCATTATGTCTAATGAAGGAATGAAGGAAGAATATCCGTGCGGTGACGGAGAAAGAATACCAATCGCCGCCCCTCTCTCCGTCCGGTGGGTGTCGTAAGAAGCGACTAACGGACTCTTTCGAGCGATGATCTGCTCCACTGCTGGTAGGGCTTGACCCGTCTGGTTGGTGACCACCGTACGCATGGTGTAAAATCCGTCAATTGACTGCTTGTCGGTCGCGTTTCGGGATCAGCCAGCGTATAACCAGAGCTCGAGAGGATGATGCTGCGATGTATTTGGTCTGTGGAGGCTTCCGTCAAACCAGTGCCAGGAGGACTTCGTTAACCTGCCGACCAGGAAGACCCGTAGAAACGGTTGTCCCGCTGGCCGCCCGTGGCACAGTACAGGGGCCCAAGCGAGCCTAACCAGCTCGTGAGGCTGCCTCACCATGCCACGCATAATCTCGGGGTGGTCCGTCGTGCCGGTTGGTGACCGGAAGGTGGGGTCCCGGCGGCCATTCCCTGGGGGGGTTCGGGGGCCCTTCCGTTCGGCAGGTTAATAATACTCGTCTGTGGGCAAATTCCTGGGGAAACAGGCCACCACACTTTGACCATTCGCATCGCGGCATCATTTTCTCGATTCTCGCCTCTCTCTTTCCACTCCTAAAATGACAGCGCCTAACAACAAAACTGGTTCTACAGCGGTGCACACCCCCACCACAACCTTACCGTTTGAGGTGGAGTTCGCTAACATCCGCGGACTCCATGCAAACCTCAATGCCGTCCACCACCATCTTGAGACGGCACGGCCAGCAATGTTGTTCCTGACGGAGACGCAAATAATCCGCCCAGCTGACACCACCTACCTGAACTATCCCGGCTTTGTGCTTGAAGAATCCTTCAAAGCCAAAGCCGGAGTTTGCTTATTCGTTCGGGCGGATGTTTGCTGTCGCCGTCTGCGCTGTCTGGAGGACCCTTCCTTCTCTCTCCTAGTGGTACACGTCGACTTAGGCTCTCATTGCCGTGTCTACGTCTGCGTCTACCGATCCCATAACGGCGACATGGAGACAACTCGACTAATTGAACATCTTAGTCGGGTAGCAGATGATGCGCAGGAGCGGTTTCCATCGGCGGAACTGGTGTTTTTGGGGGACTTCAACGCCCACCATGAGTTGTGGTTAGGTTCCTCCAAAACAGACCATGCTGGTAGAACTGCCCACGCATTCGCTCTCACGCATGACCTGACGCAACTGGTGAACCAGCCCACCAGGATCCCAGACATAGTTGGCCATGCGCCCTCCTTACTCGACCTTCTGCTGACGAGTCGCCCAGCTGGATACCGGGTGGAGATTCGAGCTCCTTTAGGTTCCTCGGATCACTGCTTGATATCCAGCACAGTGCCCTTGGCATCGCGCCCGCCAACAGCGGTTTCGAAACGCCAGATTTGGCACTACGCGTCGGCAGACTGGGACGGGATGCGGGAGTATTTTGCATTCGTCCCTTGGAGGCAGCGCTGCTTTAGTGGGAAGGACCCGACCGCTAGCGCCACTGCCGTTGCTGATGAGATAGTATTAGGAATGGAATACTATATTCCACACTCCTATGTCATCAGCAAAGGCAGACGCAACCGCTGGTTTAATCGCGAGTGTGCCAGCGCTGTTGAGAGCAAACAGACGGCATACCGCGCTTGGATCAGAGGTAAAGCTCATGGGGCTCCCGAAACTCGCTCGCTAAAAGCAGCCTATAATAATGCTACTAAGTCGTGTAAGAGGGCCTACATTAGAGCGGATGCCCAGCGCGTTGCACGAGTAGGCCAAGAACTCCTGACGCATCCTACGGGCAGCCGTAGCTACTGGCGTCTGGCCAAAGCCGTGCAATCCAACTTCTGCCAACCCTCGCTGCCACCACTGAGATGTCTTGACGGAACTTTAGCTCACAAGCCGCAGGAAAAGGTCGATCTCCTGGCCAAACTCTTTGCGGCTAACTCCCGGATCGATGACTGTGATGCACAGCCACCCTCAATTCCTCACTGTGGCCACACAATGTCTGATATTAAAATCAGGCAGTGTGATGTCCGTGCGGAAATGCAGTCAATCGATGTCCGGAAAGCTAACGGTCCTGATGGCATCCCAGCAATAGTCCTGAAAATGTGTGCAGCGGAGTTGTCCCCTGTGTTAACGCGTCTGTACCGTCTCTCGCTCTCTTCGGGTTGTGTGCCGGAATCTTGGAGAGAAGCTAATGTGCAACCGATCCCTAAAAAAGGAGATCGGTCAGATCCGACTAATTACCGCCCTATAGCCGTAACTTCAGTGTTGTGTAAGATCCTAGAACGAATATTGAACAAACAGCTTATTCGATACCTAGAAGATCACTCCCTAATTCACGATCGTCAATATGGGTTTCGGCCAAAACGGTCAACGGGTGATCTTCTAGCGTACGTCACACATCTCTGGGGTGAGGCTATTGACAAGCGTGGCGAGTCACTGGCAGTTAGCCTTGACATAGCCAAGGCTTTTGATCGGGTCTGGCACAAAGCTCTTCTCTCCAAGCTCCCGACATACGGTTTGCCCGCTCAGTTCTGTACCTGGATTGCCAGCTTCCTGCATGAGCGTAGAATCCGTGTCCTTTCGGATGGATGCGCTTCGCGGTTCATGTCAGTGAACGCTGGTATTCTTCAAGGCTCCGTTCTATCCCCCACGCTGTTCCTTCTGCATGTCAATGACATGCTTCCTCTTGGAAACATTCATTGCTATGCAGATGATAGCACAGTGCATGGGGGATATAACGGTCACCCAACGGCTGGTAGACACCGAAATGAAGCGAGCAAATCTTGTCATTGAGCTCGATCGGGTGTTGGACCTCATTTCTAAATGGGGCTCCGATAATCTGGTGGAGTTCAATGCCAAGAAAACACAGGTGTGCGCGTTCACAGCGAAAAAGTCGCCATTCCTTCCCCTTCCCTCTCTTCAGGGTACATCTCTAGGCCTGCAGAGCAGTATTAACATGCTCGGTATGGATATCCGCTGCGATCTGAACCAAAAGGACTACATCGAAACCGTGATTAAAAATGCCTCACGTAAACTCGGTGTCCTGAACAAGGTGCGGCGATTCTTCACGCCTGATCAGTTGTGTCTATTATACAAGACACAGGTGCGGTCTTGCGTGGAGTATTGCTCTCACCTTTGGGACGGCTCCGCAAAGTACCTTCTCGATGCCTTGGACAGATTGCAGCGCCGCGCTGTGCTCATTATCGGCAATGCAGAGGTCACTAAAACTCTCGAGCCTTTGCAATTGCGTAGAGATATTGCGTCACTCAGCGTCTTTTACCGTTTATACCATGGCGAGTGCTCTGAAGAACTCTTTGACCTCATCCCTCCTTCTCCCTTCCTCCATAGGAGTACGCGTGCTCCGGAGTCACCAATTTACAGTCTCTAACATTCCATCTCGCACAAAGAAATTTGGTGACTCGTTTCTTTGCCGCACTTCCAAAAGATGGAATAGTCTACCAGCACACGTATTCCCTCCTACCTATGACATAGGGTCCTTCAAACGAGGCGTGAAGAAGCACTTTGTGGGCCGGCAGAGTGAGGATGACTGATGCTACGTCTCTTACGCTGCACCAGTTGTCCTCGCGCCTGGACCTCATTTCCACTTAACATCAGGTGGAGTGGGGTCATTTGCCGGACTTAATATTAAAAAAAAAAAAAGATTAATTGTTTTGTTTATAGAGGTGTGACGTCACAGGGCAAAATGACACGTGACCAACCGTTTTCGCACGAAATTTGAAATTAATGAAGAAAAATATGTTTCTTTTAAACTACTTAAAGCTTTTTCGAGGAAAAAAAATATTGTAAGAGGTATAAAATAAGCGTTTGTAATTTTTAAATACTTTTCGGAGAACTGCCGAGTAGCCAAGTAAAATCGGTTTAAATCGATGTCTTTTGACCGCCCTATTAAAAGAACTATTATTATTATGCATTATGTACACTTATAAGTTTTATCCCCAAATGGTTGGCTTTTTTTGGGGGTAGGTGCTAAATAAGTCGACATCAACTGTTAAAAGCTCTACACTATTTATTTAATTTATAATTACAATCTTAGTTTGCCAAGCCCAATTTTTAAAGCAAATTAATAATTAGCACTTAATACCTGCTGGTAAGTGTTATCAAGACGAAAACACAACTACAACACCAAGATACACTTCTGCACTGCACTGCACTACCAACAGCATAACGATGGAGGCTGTACAAGAATCACTGGCTCAACTCCAACAAATGTTTACCCAGCGGATGGATGCCTACCAGGGAGAGCTTCATAACGCGACTCCTTCGGTCAATGTCACCAACTTGACAGCGGATTTCACAGCCTTCAGGGCGTTTATAATGACGGCTCTCCGCACACTACAAGACCAAGTTGCCCTTCTTGCTGATCAGGTGGACAGCATAGAAATGCGGAGTCGGCGGAAGATGCTGCTGATTCATGGACTGCCGGAGCAAACAAACGAGGATGCAGCTGCAGTTGTTGTTCGCGCTGTAGTCGACCGCTTAAAGCTGGCTAGTTTTTCGGCGAAGGATATAGGCCGTTATAATCGGATGGGCCGCACATCTACAAGCGATCGACCAAGGCCTATGTTGCTGAAGCTGCGCGATGTCGACATGAGGGACAAGATGTGGCATGCAAAGACTGCGTTGAAAGGCTCCGGTATCACGATCTCCGAGTTCCTGACGAAGCCGCGGCATGACACATTTATGGCGGCGCGTCAGAAGTTTGGTGTCACACAATGTTTTACGCGCCAGGGATACATCTTCGTGGTTAGCTCTAACGGGAAGCGCAGCCGTATAAGCTCAATTGCTGAGCTCCAAAAGCTTGCATTGGTTAATAAACCCAAGCCTGTGGCTGCTGCGGAGAGAGTACCGGAACCTGCAGTGCCAAAAACAAGGCGAGCCGGAGGCACCACTAAAAAGTGACACTGGTTGTTGCCATCTTGAGTGTTTGTGTTGTGTTGTTTTTGTTATGTAGACATTTTCTGTGGACCCGTTTTTCTCGTTGCAAAGTACTTAAGATATTTTAACTTATTTATTTACCCTCTCGATAATTTGTTGTGACTTCTTTGCAATTTGTAGTTATTATAATGACATTGACATGAGAGTTTTATGACGGATTGACATAAGTCAGGTTTTCTTTTTTTTTTTGATGCGTTCCGTTTCATGTCTTGTTTGTTTTTTTATTTTTTATTTTTCATAATTAGTTTTCGCAACGGGTTCACGCGTAAATTGTCCTTGTTTATTATTATTTTTTATTTTGTATTTAAATGTCTGCTCATGTAATTTACGATTTACAAACCAGCGGGTGGAGTTAGAATTGGTTATATATTGTTTTAAATTGATTGGGTGATTAGAATTATCTTAGTATCTATATTATTTGTGACATTATTATTGTTTTATATATTTTATATTTATTGTTATGTCAACCTCAGGTGATGATTCAAACTATCTTTCTTTATCGTGTAGTACTCGTAGTAGTGATGAAGACAGTTTTGTTAGCATCCCGTCTCTTTCCGACACACTTGAGTGTCAATTTTCCGATGTACCAAAAAACTTTAACGTCATACACATAAATGCGCAAAGTATTCCGGCTCATCATTCTGACATGCTGGCGTCACTCGATCAGAAAAATATTCATGCTGTATTAATCTCCGAGTCTTGGCTTAAACCGTGTTTACCTTCTACCTCTTATGCTCTGCCTGGATTTCATCTCATACGCAATGATCGTACTGGCTCCAGGGGTGGTGGGGTTGCTATATACCTGCGTGCCCACATTCCTTTCTCCGTTATTAGCACCTCGGCACAACCACCTCCTGCTAACGCAGGCGAGCATTTGTTGGTTGAAGTTGTCCTTGCTCACAATAAAATCCTTCTCGGAGTTTACTACAGCCCTTCCTTGCTTGTAAATTTTTTCACTTCATTCGAGACTCTACTCGATGATATAATTCCATCCTACAGCCACTTAATTATCATGGGTGACTTTAACACTTGCCTCCTTAGGAACGATTCTCGTACTTCTTCGCTTCAATCCATTATCGGTTCTAGCAACTTAAATATTCTCCCACTTACTGCAACACATCACTTCCCGAACTCCACTCCATCTCTTCTCGACTTGATAATAGTGTCATCTCCCCAGCATGTTGCGAAGCACGGTCAATGCTCGGCCGACGCTTTTTCGTATCATGATCTCTTATTTTTGTCCTATAAAGTTCGTCCTCCTAAAGCTAAGCCCAAAGTCATTCTTCAGCGCAATTTTAGTGGTATGGATCAAGATGCGTTTCGTGCTGACGCTTGCAATATCGACTGGTCTCCCGTAACATTGGCCCAGACCGTTGATGAGCAGGTTGGTATTTTTAATTCGCTTGTTACCAAACTGTATGACAAGCATGCACCTTTTCGAGCAGTTAAAATTAAACATCTCCCAGCACCATGGCTGACAGATGATATAAAGATGTTGATGCACAAAAAAGTCGCGTCAAAAAACAGATTTAAATTACGACCTAATGACCACAACAGGGAAAACTATGCTAAGATACGTAATCGCTGCAATAGTGGCGTGATGCGCTACGCCGCCACATCCATAATTCTGTAGAAAATGTAGACATATCAATAGCTTGGAAATTCCTCAGGTCGCTTGGAATCGGAAAGTTAAAACATAATCCTATTTCACACAATATTAATATTGACTCATTAAATCTCCATTTCTCTTCCTCATCTCACTACATTACAAAAATTGTCTACCATACCAGTTCCTAATCTTTCTCCCTTTGCTTTTGACCAATTATCGGATTGTGATGTTAAGAAGAGCTTGATGTCAATTGCTTCCAATGCGGTAGGTAATGATGGTATTAGCCGCAATATGTTAGTACCGATCCTTGATATCATCCTTCCAGTCCTTACTTTCCTTTTCAACAGTTCCATCTCTAACGCTGTATTTCCTTCCTCTTGGAAAGACGCTCAAATAATTCCTTTGCCTAAAAAAGGTAACCCAAAATCATTTTCCGAATATCGACCTATTTCCATTCTTCCTTTTCTATCCAAAGTCCTTGAGCGTCTTGTCCACAATCAAATTAGCAAGTTCCTTTCTCTTAATAAACTCCTTAACCCATTCCAATCCGGTTTCCGTCCAGGCCATAGCACAGTCACTACCCTAGTCAAGATCACTGACGACATCCGCCTTGGCATGGAAAACGGCCACCTAACTGTGCTAACGTTGCTGGACTTCAGCAATGCCTTCAACACAGTTAACTTTGACATCCTTTTAGCTTTGCTGCGCTCTCTTAACATATCTCCAACGGTAATTGAGTGGTTTCGCAGCTACTTGTACGGGCGCAGGCAGCGGGTTCGCCTTGAGGAGAAGTTCTCTTCGTGGTGTGACTCGACGGCTGGTGTCCCGCAGGGTGGCGTTTTATCTCCTCTTCTCTTTACTATGTACATCACTTCCATCTCTGAAAACCTTTCATCGTCCTACCACCTCTGTGCAGACGATTTGCAGATATATTGCCAGGCACCACTGAGTAATCTCGCTGAAGCTATTGAAACTACCAATGCGGACCTGGGACGAATCGTTGAATGGAGTCGAGCCCACGGACTTAAGGTCAATCCTGGGAAAACACAGTCTATTGTGGTCGGCAGCTCTAGGCTGCTCTCCAAAGTCAACTGGGGAGACCTTCCTAAGATTGACTTTGATGGAGTGGCCATCCCCTTCAGCCAATCTGTTACAAATCTGGGTATTGTTATTGACGGATGCTTGAGTTGGGGTCCACAGCTGCAAGCTGTCAGCCGCAAGCTTTACGCGTCATCGGCAACTTTAAGAAGATTACGTAACTTTTTACCCACTGCCACTAAAATTGCGCTAGCACAATCTCTGCTGCTTCCTGTTTTAGACTATGCTGACGCCTGCTATCTTGATCTCACGGAGGACCAGCTAAATAAACTTGAGCGCCTTCAAAACCTTTGTATTCGATTCATATTTGGCTTGCGCAAGTATGATCATGTTTCTGAGTACCGCTCTAAACTCAAGTGGCTTCCTATTCGTCTTCGCCGGAATACTCACATCCTCTCCCTTCTATATAACACATTGTTTAATCCCACCTATCCTACCTATCTAAAGGAACGTTTCAGTTTCCTTTATTGTTCATCCTCGTGCTCGTTACGGTCATCAGAAAATCTAACCCTTAAATTCCCTTCTCACAACACCACCTTTTACGATTGTTCCTTCACCGTTGAAGCTGTTTGTCTCTGGAACTCGCTTCCAGTGGCGATCAGACGTGCGAAATCCATACACGCATTTAAGGAGCTCGTGAAAAATTTCTACCTTTCCCGTTAACCCTTTCCTGCTCCATAGCTGTCGTTGTCCGCTACTTCCTACCTGAGACTATTATGTTTAAGTATGTATAATTATGTATTATATATTTATGTAGGTATATTTAATATATGTGTGTGTATATATATTTATTAAACCCGATTATTTATTTATTTTATAATGTTAATATTCTTATTTTTTGCTTTTAATTGTGTAACTAAGTATGTTTTCAATGTTTGCACCTCCGATCTTAGAGTATATTAGTTCTCTCCATCCGACTGGTTGTCTGGCAGAAATCGCTTTAAGCGATAAGACCGCCAAATTGTAACATTGTTTTTCTTTTCTTTTCTTTTTTATGTAAATGCACTGTAAATGTTAAGTAAGTATTATCTATCTATCTATCTATCTGGTTAGTCGGAGACTAGGCAATGAGCACCGCAAAGTATTGGACTATGAAGACAATGGTATTGTAAAAGTTTGTAGACGGGCGTGCTGATTTGTCTTGACCGCCCTGTTACCCTATCTGGTACAGCATTAAATATTTTTTATTGGTTTTCCATCCTATTACAACTGAGTAAGGTTTAAATTATGGTGGCATCTAACAGCTAAAGGGTATATAACTATTATTAATTAACGTACACTCACGTCTTTTATCCTCAAAGGGTTAGAGACTAAGCAATGAGGACCACAAGCGATTGTGTTGTAAGCATATATGGTGTCTATCTATTTTTATAATATTATTGCCGAGAAATGGATAAGTAAGAGCTGAAATTGTCTGTTTTACAGGATGATATGGTACACAGTCGACAGTAAAAGTAAATAATTGAAAGCGGATGTCACTATTAAAAACATTTAAAGAAACATGATTCCGGGTCCTCTCATACCATTTCGACAAATAAACCGTTGTAAGTTTTAATAAACATCGAAAAGTATACACACCTAGGTAGTAATAATATATAAAATCTTTGTTTTTGTTTTTAATTATTCATTCATTCTGGTTTTGATTATCCACTTTTACTGTTGATTGTACTTTTTAAATCGGTGCGGTGTAATACAATTCGTTACTTATAGCTATATCATTGAATGATTATGTATCAATGAATTAACCCTTAGTCAAGCAAGTGGCTTAAAAGAAACCACAATAACTTGAACTTTATTGACCTTTTAATAAAATTTAAAACCAATAAGTACAACTTGCTTTGTCTGGTAAAGGGTTAATTGAGTTAAGTAATTTATGCCTTTCAATACGTAAATCATCCCCAAGATTTATTAAATTTATATTTTAGTAAATCGTTTTACTGTTAAAACATTTTCGTTATATTTCCAACAACCTTCCTTGTTCCTTGGGTGTCGTAAAAGGTGACTAACGGACTAAAGACTGCACATACTTTCAACAGCATTGAGAGGAGATGGGCTCACCACCTGTCACGCTAAGCACTTTGATGAAACTGGACTATGGTACAGGACTGTTTTTGCTGTCCTCATAGCATAGTCTCTGACTAACCCCTCGTGGATAATAGTCGTGATTATATATACATCAACATCGCGCCCGTTTCCAGGAGAGGTAGGCAGAAACCGCAGCTTTTGCTGTGTTAGTTAGTAATTTAATGAATTTAATTAAGTTAATTTCAGTGTAAGTTGGTTGGCAAAACTATGTGCATTTAACGGAATGGCAGCAATGAGGGAAGGTCACGGGTCGGGCGCTCGGCACTCGCGATGAAATAATTCCATTGAAATGTAGACTTAATACTATTTAAACAATGCGAACGCGGCACGGCGAATTTACCTGTCATCACCTTATTTGAGGAAATTTATGTGCGTGTGACGTTTTTTTTGTTTAAATTTTCCATCGTGCTCCTTGGTTAAGTCAATACCTCAGAATAATATGCTGTAGTTATTATTCTATGGTCAATACCTTTAATTACCATCAGTTGTAGCGATGATTTGATTTCAATGGAGACTTTAGACCGCCACGTAATCCTTTATCATGCAGCGCCATCTCTCGACCGTTTTTAGGAACTTGTTTAACATATTAGACACAGAAATATCTTGATATATTTCTGTGATATTAGATCTAGACAGTAGGGTGGTTGCAATCCAGTGAGATTCTGTTAAGGTAAATAAATTACTTACATTCGACTTCTTTTTGTATTTCTTCTACTTGTACTTTTACAATGCACTTTAATATTACTTTGTAAATGTAACCCAAACTCACATGGCAGGTAGTATTTCACTGCATTAGCTGTTGAGAAGAAATGAGAATTGTTTATTCAGCATTTCGGCAAAGTTTAGTTCCTACGGGGAAAACTGGTTGGCTAAAAGATTTGTGTGGAGGTACAACTGGGAAATTACGTGTGCTCTGTCGTTTGAAATGGCTTGAGAAATGGATATCGATGGTTTTAAACGTTAAATTATTTATGACGTTTTATGGTAACTGATTATAATTCGACCTTAATAGGTTGTCGATGAGACTTATCCTTTAAAAGCAGAAAAAATATATACTCTATATCCTCATGTAGAAAAAATATATACTCTATATCCTCGGCATACGGATTGAAGCAAAATGGATAGCAAATGTTTTGAGGACATTATTTATGACGTATCTCGGAAACTGATATTAATGGAACATACAATAGGTTGGCCTAATATTATTGGAAGACTTATACTTATATGTAAAGTTAGCTGAAAGTGTAGAAAATAAATACTCTATACGAAGTTCTACGTTCAATTTCCAAATCAGGCAAATTGGGTTTTGTTTTGGGTTTGTGATCAAAATCCCACATTTGGAAAGCGTAAAGCCTATACCCACCAAAGTTAGCAACGCCTTGATTTCATTGAAGTTACAAGTAATTAGTAGTAGTATTTTATAATTAGTAGTAGTAGTATAATTAGTAGTATTATTGTAGTTTAATGAAACTGGGCATCTAATGAGATGTAGATGTCTACTAATAGATTGCAGGTACAATTAGATTATAATTTATGTATTTTTAGAAAGTAAGAATTTATTGTAACAATTGTTGACAAACCATTATAAAAAAAGTCGCAACAGTAAGACGATTTACAGGCTATAAATTTTACGCTACCTACTTATAGCGTTTTATGATGGCTGGTCAATTTCTATCACAAACTACCAGACCAAATACCTTATAGAGCAGTATTACTTTGAATGAATGAGCGATTTATTTGCACATAACACAATAAGTTATAAATCCTTTAAGCTTACTATGCGAAATTCGTATAGGAATTTGCACAGTAAGATTAAAGTAATACTGCTATAAGACTTGATGGTAGGGTCCACATGACCTCTGGTTGCCGCTATCAATAGTCTCATAATAAAAAAAAATTACTGATTTTTAACGCAACCCGAACGATAGAGCTACGGGTATAGCTTCTCATTTAGTTTTGCACGCCATTAAAAAGAAAAGACACACAGTTTTCTGCCACACCCACATAATTCATTTCAAGTTGAGAACCCCTCGTTTTCCTAATACATTTTGGGAGCGAAAACTTTGAACTCCGCTGAATTCTCTAAGTCAATATATCTCGAGACGTCCCTCTAATCTTTATAAATAGTCGCCATCCTTAAGTGAAATCCCAATGCTTTATTCCCAAGGCTGGTTTATGCCTTAATAAAGCAGCTTTTTCGGCCTCTTTGGGACGCGATGACATTAAAAGTAAATACTGAGTGAGTGATTCTCCCTTGTTACTCGCAGTCGCAGGTATTTTGCTGCCTCGGATTTCGGATGCTCTTCTGTTTATTTACTCTAAGCACATTAGTATTTTTATAGGTACGATAATGCGGCTTGCACATACAACTATTGTTAAAGGTTAGAATGACAAACAATTTTTTTTTTTAAATATGACCATGAAAACAATATTGAATGACATATTATTTCCCCACACCTTGAGTTTTAGTAAAACTTAGTACTTTCCTGAATTGGGTTTATTTATGAATTTTCATAATTTTACATTAATAATCAACAAAACACAAAATAACAACAAAACTTCAAACTTCACTTTTCCACCAACAAAACTTTTAGATGTACTTTGTGAAACGTTTACAAAAACAAACAAAACAATTTCTTTTGGTACAGTACGACTTCTTTCTTCTGGGTTTTTTTCTGTGGATTTATGAATTATTGAATAAAAAATCGTGACATAGTACTATTACTACTTTAATCATCTATTACATTGTATATGTCATGATTTCAATCATTTACTATAGGATTTATAAATATCTTTCAAAATATAAATATGGAAACACAATATTAAAGTTTAGCATAGAGTAAAAACGGTTAGGGTGGAAAATGTAGCAGATACCTGGACAGCAACCACCAAAGATGACGAAAATTAAAAGGACACTCGGCGAGTAGGGAAAGGAAATGAAAAAAAGAAAAATTGTAGAGTAAGAAAGGTTGCACCACAAAGGTGCTCGGTGGCTCAGCGGCTATGACGTTCGTGTTGCGTTCTTAACAGTTAATCAACTTCGCATTGGATGGGTGACCAAATTAAAAACATCTCGAGCTCTTCCGTGTTTCGGAAGGCACGTACAGTCGTTGGTCCCGGTTGTTGTTGTAAGATGGCAGTCGTAAAAACCCACAAAACCGCATTGGGTCGACGCGGTGTGGTGTCTTTATGTCCTAATCTCCCCATGTTTTGTTAGCACTTATAGGCTGATTATGAGCGAGAAATTTTACCGGTTCAAAAATCGCACCACTATTCTGTTTGCCAGCCTTGTGCAAGGCACTATCGATATGTGTTTGTATATTTAATGTAAGCTTCGTAAGTGTGACGTCACACGCTGTTGCAACTCTGCCAAAGAGCTCGAGCGCCGGCAGCTGTATTTTGTCGCCTAAAGCCTATTCACTCAACTCATAACAAGCTCCTGTTGACGCGGGGGTTGGGAGGGGTTTCATATCAATTGATTCTGTGCAGTAGTTTCCACACGCCTGTAGATCAACCAATATATAACTGTCAAAATTTACCAATCGTAAATTGATATTTATACTCTAGTGACAAAGTTCAAAATGAGTTGAAGAAATTTTACATTTTGTGTTAAGTTGTAGTGCTGGGACTTACAACATGTGTCAAATATTACAATTTTGAAACTATAAATAGCATTGGAAATGACGAGGACAATATTTTGAAATTAAATTAAATTAAACTTTCCTACAATCACACCAATTATCTAGCCCAAGAGAAGCTTCGAAGAAACTCGTTAAATGGTTACTAGACAACGGATAAACATACTTAAAATACTTAAATACATACTTATTATACATAGAAAACACCCAGACCTGAGTCAATTTAGAAAAACAATAATTTCTGAATTGACCCGACCGGGGATCGGACCCGACCTCAGAGATCGACCAAGGAGATCGTCAATATGTAAGTACTTTATGTTCGTACACACAGTGTCACAGTTATAATCTAAGGAATAATTAGTGAATCATCATTAAAAAGTAAACGAAAATCCAATGTCAAAAAATTAAATCAGTATAATGTAATATACCGTAATATTTCGAATGTCTCTTTATGCTCTGAAGAGCCTTCAAAGAGATCAAGTAATTATACTAAAATAGCAGATGGAAAACGAAATTGCAGAGTATATCAATATTTGTTAAAAGATTATAAGAGAAAACATTATTTATATTTATTAAGGTAATGCCACAAGGTAGCAATTTTGGGCCACACTTATACCTAATATATATTACTGATTTTGGGCCTTATATAAAACGTCATAGCTTTATTTTAAAAGCAGAGGAACGACACTGGCTGACAATGAATGAATAATCGAATGTCAACAATAAGGTGGTGGCAGAAGACATATTCGGTCGAGCGTGCGTGGCTTAATGAAACATTTAAGGCTTCGGGCTACAGAAATGTGTGCAAACAACAGGTTTATGCGGTCGGCGATTGCGGTTTTTGGTCACAGTGAAAATGGCGAGCGGCGCATAGGTTTTATTCCTCTGTTATCTTGAACTAACAAGCATTTTGCACCTAGGCGCAACGGTAATTCTTATAACTACTACTACATCTTATACAAGATGAGCTTATTGGCACGTCAACTAAAAGTTTTTATACTCACACTAGTTGTTTTGTGTTTAATAAAATTATAACATTAGTTACGAACGCACGTAAAGCCGTTGATCGCGGTGGTTGTCGAAAGATGGTCGTTAAAACCCACCAACCAGCATTAGAGGCCAGCGTGGTGGGTTATGGCCCAGTCTCTCTATGTGTTTCATAATCTTAATAAATTTAAAGTCAAAATCAAAGAAAAGCTTTACTAAAAAAGCTTATTATAAAGTGTTAGATCACACAGAAGACAAAACAGCTTGGGTCTGAAATGCTCCAAGTACTCCAACAGCTATTTCTAATTGTCTGTAATTAATTGATACATTGTATTGTAGTATTGAATCACTTTTTTTTTTTTTTTAATCATATTCTGTATTTTATAACTTGGTAAAGACATATATATATATTTTTGTAAATGTTGTTGCTTCTGTGTGCTGTGGTTTCTTGCGCCCGTTCTTTGCCACTGTTAAAAAATGACGTCCTGAATGGGTGATAGGTTAAAAAAGATTTGAAAGATTCAAAGTACTTAATAATTGAGTCTATTAAATAAATATATTTTGAGTTTGAGTTTGCTGTTGTCCAGTGGGAAAGCCTGTGACCAGCAGTGGGACGTTCTTAAGCTAATAATAAAATGATAACCCAATTATTACTGTCAACCTTTGCTTCAGTCACACAGACAACCCGCTGGTTGGCAAGGGGAGATTTTTTTTATGAATAGGTGACAGACGAGCACGCGGCTCATCAGATGGGAAGCACCAGACCTTCGCCCATTGTAAACAACACACGTAAAATCGCAGTCGCAGATGTGTTTCCGGCCTTGAGGAAGAGAAAATGGACCATTGAGGAAGAAGTAGGAATTGTAGAGGTAGAAGCAATTAGATGGATGGGACTTCGTTACTTTCACTTACCGGTCGAAACACGACAAGGGGCCCTCCCTTTCTTTTTAAAAAAGATCGATTTTAAAATCGATTTGAATCGCAATGTAATAAATTGATTCACAAAAAAATGGAGTACTTAAAGATCAATTTCTCAGAAATCGATTTAATTTAGAGTTTTTATTTTCAATACTAACAAATTTTCAAACATCTTTTAAAAAGAGGCGAAGAAAAGTTTTTGAGTAATTTAGCGGAAAACTATTATTTCTGTACATGTGTTTGAGTACATTCAACTGTCTGTAAATCATTTTATGGTCCTCATCAAAGCAAAAAAAACCAATTTCGATTTTCTATTTTAAAATGTCGATTCACTGAATTGATTCAGTACTACATATCGATCCAAAAAATCGATATTTTGTTCCCGTGAAATCGATCCTTCGATTAATCGATCTTAGATCGCCATCCCTACACTACAGCTTTGTTTCCGTGAGAGAGTACTTAAGTATTACGCACACGCTGTACGTACGTACGTACGTACGTAACGCAATGTGGTTCTACGACTCAGACAGTGCCACTCAATGTGTTTCCAAGACTTCTTTCACTATTCACGCATGACTGACTTAAGTGTTTATTTCATTACATAAAATAAACCGTGTCGCGTAGCGGTGAAAGAATACTACCAAGCCCTCCCTTCCCTTGGGTGTCATAAAAGGCGACTAACGGACTAAAGACTGCACATAAATTAACACCATAGGCGGCGATGGACTGACCATCTTTCACGCTAAGCACAGTGCAGTCGCTAATTGGTGAAAAGTGGACTATGGTAGAGGAATGCTTTTGCTGTCCTCATTGCCTAGTCTCTGACTAACCCCTCGGGGATAATAGTCGTAGTTATATGTTTGTATGTATAAAATAATTAGTTATAGTAACCAATCAAGTCGTTATGGAAAATAGCGTTTGGCAACTACACCACAAGGTACAGTTTACCTGAGCTAGCTTTATAGCCAGATGTTAGGAAGCAGGGATTACTACAACGCATGGTATACAAAGGGGTGGATGTGAAAATGGCTTGTCTTATGTCTGGTTTAATTTCCTGCTAACTGTACGGCCGGGGATTTGCTTTGGCTCCCAGTATTTACTAACGTAGCTCTAAGCGTTTACGATCTGTTTTAAATAAAGTAAAAGTGTTAATTTACTTTTGCGGCAAAATGTTTTAATATGTTTGTTTCGTTCGTTTTAATAAAAGGGCTGTCAAGCTTAATACAGTCAAAGGCCAAATCGGAGATTGGACAGGAAGACGAATTTGGAAACTTTTGTAAGTTGAATATAGCTGCTAGTGCCAACAGCGGCGCTGGCCACACACAATCATAAATAGCATACCATGTTAATTACCATGATATTATACATTATTGTCACCTAGTGCGCGGTGTATCGCGGATATCAAAGCGCATGCGAAACCGCTATTATTCACCCCGTGCACCAGTTGGTTGAATGCTTTAAGTATTATACATCTGAGCAAAGAATAAAAAATAAATAAAAGAAATTTTTTGATATTTTTTCATGGTTCAATGTTCTTGATGCGATTTCTTGAATTGAGCCCTTCAATAAAATAAATATATAAATGTATAACAAGCGCGTCAATGAACAGACGAGACAACATTTTCATTCATAACATTTTGATGGTCTATGATGTAAAGATATGATATGTGTGTGGGAGTAAAACATCAATGGACCCCAATGTTCTATTGAATGAAAAGATCTGTATAAAAAAAAGTGATCATAGGTGGTATAAAAAAATGATTTTCATCAAAAGTATTTCATTGACGGGTCTTTCAAAGTAATTTCTGTCATTAAGGACCAGTGATCCTGTAATAAGTATTTTTTTATACACATAAAAATATTTAAATGCCTCAATTTATTGAGTTTACTACGTTCATAAGTGTCACAACAATAAGAAAGTGCTTGGCCTTAATCTCATCTGCCCTATTAGACAAGCACAGACCACTTGGTCTGTGTAAACAAGTGAAATGCTACGCCTTAACCTTAGTGTCTGTCAATAGTAAATTTCTAGACAAGTTAACAGATAGGTACTTGGCGAATGATTACTCTAGTCGATAAATAATTAAATAAACATGTTACATAATTTTTGTTTTTTTAAATCACCAATTTAACGTTCGTTTGAAGTATCGTTGACATACTATTACGTCAAATCATTCATCATTATTTTCTGTCGTATTTAATTGTATGTGTGTATGTGTGTGTGAGTGTGTGTGAGTGTGTGTGTGTGTGTGAGTGTGTGTGTGTGTGAGTGTGTGTGTGTGTGTGTTCGTGCGTGCGTGCGTGCGTGCGTGCGTGCGTCCGATCCTTAAAAAAGGAGATCGGTCAGATCCGACTAATTACCGCCCTATAGCCGTAACTTCAGTGTAGTCTAAGATCCTAGAACGAATATTGAACAAACAGCTTATTCGATACCTAGAAGATCACTCCCTAATTCACGATCGTCAATATGGGTTTCGGTCAAAACGGTCAACGGGTGATCTTCTAGCGTACGTCACACATCTCTGGGGTGAGGCTATTGACAAGCGTGGCGAGTCACTGGCAGTTAGCCTTGACATAGCCAAGGCTTTTGATCGGGTCTGGCACAAAGCTCTTCTCTCCAAGCTCCCGGCATACGGTTTGCCCGCTCAGTTCTGTACCTGGATTGCCAGCTTCCTGCATGAGCGTAGAATCCGTGTCCTTTCGGATGGATGCGCTTCGCGGTTCATGTCAGTGAACGCTGGTGTTCCTCAAGGCTCCGTTCTGTCCCCCACGCTGTTCCTTCTGCATATCAATGACATGCTTCCTCTTGGAAACATTCATTGCTATGCAGATGATAGCACAGTGCATGGGGGATATGACGGGCACCCAACGGCTGGGCGGGTAGACACCGAAATGAAGCGAGCAAATCTTGTCATTGAGCTCGATCGGGTGTTGGACCTCATTTCTAAATGGGGCTCCGATAATCTGGTGGAGTTCAATGCCAAGAAAACACAGTTGTGCGCGTTCACAGCGAAAAAGTCGCCATTCCTTCCCCTGCCCTCTCTTCAGGGTACATCTCTAGGCCTGCAGAGCAGTATTAACATGCTCGGTATGGATATCCGCTGCGATCTGAACCAAAAGGACTACATCGAAACCGTCATTAAAAATGCCTCACGTAACCTCGGTGTCCTGAACAAGGTGCGGCGATTCTTCACGCCTGATCAGTTGTGTCTATTATACAAGACACAGGTGCGGTCTTGCGTGGAGTATTGCTCTCACCTTTGGGACGGCTCCGCAAAGTACCTTCTCGATGCCTTGGACAGATTGCAGCGCCGCGCTGCGCATTATCGGCAATGCGGAGGTCACTAAAACTCTCGAGCCTTTGCAATTGCGTAGAGATATTGCGTCACTCAGCGTCTTTTACCGTTTATACCATGGCGAGTGCTCTAAAGAACTCTTTGACCTCATCCCTCCTTCTCCCTTCCTCCATAGGAGTACGCGTGCTGCTCTCCGGAGTCACCAATTTACAGTTTCTAACATTCCATCACGCACAAAGAAATTTGGTAACTCGTTTCTTTGCCGCACTTCCAAAAGATGGAATAGTCTACCAGCACACGTATTCCCTCCTACCTATGACATAGGGTCCTTCAAACGAGGCGTGAAGAAGCACTTTGTGGGCCGGCAGAGTGAGGATGACTCATGCTACGTCTCTTACGCTGCGCCAGTTGTCCTCGCGCCTAGACCTCATTTCCACTTAACATCAGGTGGAGTGAGGTCATTTGCCGGGCTTAGTATAAAAAAATTTAAAAAAAATCATCCCCGAAGCTGTTAGATGTATGTGCAGTCTATGGTCCGTTCGTCGCCTTTTACGACACCCAAGGGAAGAGAGGAGGTGGTAGTATTCTTTCACCGCTACGCGACATGGTTAAATATATTTGAATAAATTCAGTTGAATGAACATTGTATTAAAAGTAGCAGAAACAATTAATTCGCTTGTAGGCAGAGTTTTTACAACTCCACCGCTCTCTTATTATTCCGGTTGCCTTTAATGATATAAATCAAATTAGCCGGCCTTCCATTACACCTCACCAAAGAGATGTATATCTTCCTTCCGAATTAATGTAGATCTCCAAGTTTATTTATTTAAAAAAAAGACTACTTACACCGAATTTGACAGGGCAACTTGAGCTCTATGTTTACGGAGATAGAATCTTTCAACAATATTTTGCCATAGATAATGTATAGAGGTATTTCATAATTTTGTATTCTGGGTAGCTAGATTGTTTTGTGAAGACTTAGCTCAGTTTGCTCATTTTATTTATCTTGAAAGCTGCTGCAGTTACTAATATTATAATATTCTCAGTTTTATAATTTTTAAATACCGGTATAATTGTATTATTAAAAAATAGTTTACGCTTACACCAATTATCTATCTATTAGACCAAGATGAGTATTCTTTTGAAACTCGTTATTATGGTAAGATAACGGATGAATATACATAAATAAACATAGAAAAAACTCCCAGGCCCGAAATCAATTTAGAAAACAGTTTTCTCTACATGGACCCGACCGGTAATTGAACCCGGGACCTCAGAGATGGCGCGACGCCAGACCCGGTGTGCTAACCGCTCGACCACGGAGGTCGTCAAATGACAAAAGGCTAATGATGATGATAGTTATACAAAAAATTACAGATATTAAAACCCGAAAAGGCCCTAGAACCTTTCCAGAAGTGAACTTACCGAGCTATTAATTTACGTGCATGCCTCAAAAAGTTGCGTCACAAGATTTGGCGAAAAAATAGAGAGAAATAAGTTAAAAAGAGAGGCCAAGCTCAGAGTCGACAATTATTTTGTGAAAAGGTGTCGGCCTCGGACCAAATATTGGTCCGAGGTGTCGGCCCAGCAACAAGTGGGCCGGTGTGGCGGATGAAACGAAAACACCAAATAGTGGGTGGTCGCGGTACTGCCGTCGGATGGGACACTCATCAATAATTTATTAAATGGAATTTAAATTGTTTATAATTATCGTGGCCATTTCGTAACATTGGCCATATCATGATCATAAAATGCTTTGCCACATCATGATTAGGTTAGCTTAGAACATGATCATTTCATTAAAATATTTTGAGCATTTCACGATAATGGTCAATTTTACAAAATGGCCACGACAAATACATACATACTTGCGACTATTATCCCAGAAGGGTTAGTCAGAGACTAAGCATTGCAACTGCACACGTGCTCAGCGTGACGTGTGGTGAGCCCATCGCCGCTCTATGCTGTTGGATATATGTCAGTATTTGGTCTGTTAGTCGCCTTTTACGCCACCCAAGGGAAGAAATGGGGTAATAGCATTCTAAAAAAAATTAGGTAACACGTAAATAAAGATTAACATACAAAAAACGCCCAGACCCGAAATCAATTCAGAAAAACAGTTTTCTCTAAATTGTTCCGACCGGGAATTGAACCCAGGACCTCAGAGATGGTGCGACGCCAGACCCGGCGTGCTAACCACTCGACCATTGAGGTCGTCATATTCTATGAATTAATCGTCATCACACAGCTGCTGCTGTATACATTATTTTGACGTTGTTGTTGGAAAGCTTCGTATAACAGTGTCATCTGAGAGTAGGACGGTAATAAAATTAAAAAAAAATTAAACACTTGCACTTTTTTCTTGTTAACAATCGTAGCGATAGTAACAAGACGGTATAATATGAGGTCGCACGCCATGCTTCCGTGGCTACGCAATCGGTGCAGAGCTCGTAGCCATCTTCACCTCGGTCCGAGTCGTCTCAACGGACGGCATCATGAGTTATGTTCCCGTCAGACCGGCATGATGTGGTTTGGGAAAGGAATATAAGGATTCGGGGTAGACCTTTGCCCAGCAATGGGACAGTACAGGCCAAAAAAAACTCGAATAATATATTTGTTTTGCTTGCAATTGCAATAATAATATTTTTGCGGCTCAACTCTAATTCACCAACCTAATTAATGAATTTACAATACATTTAAGTCAGCTTTGTTAATACAAATTAAGGTCACGTTGAGGATATGTCCCCAAGCTACAAAAATCAAAGTAAACACAAAATTTCATGCGATTCCTAAGAGGCTTGCGGGTCGTTGTCAATGGGACGATAACAAAATACTCTTCCCTCAGGACTTGTAGCGACCTTTCTATTTGTATCCCGCTGTTATATATTATAATTTACCATCATTTCCTTTCGCGACCAATCGGCAGTTTTAAAGTAGGTAAGAAAATCGAACTGAATAGAATTGATTAGAAAAATATTTATTTTATACACATATCACACATTTTAACTGTTTGCTAATCAAACAAACTCCTCTCTTCCATTCTGGTGCCGTAAAAAGCGACTAACAGAATAAAGATTGCACAAACATCCAACAGCATAGAGCTGCGATGGGCTCACCGTTCACGCTGAGCACATGTGCAGTTGTAAACGTGGGCTATGATTTTTTTTATATAAGAAGGAGGCAAACGAGCAGTCGGGTCACCTGATGGAGAGCAACACCGCCGCCCATGGACACCCGCAAAACCAGAGGAGTCGCAGATGCGTTGCCGACCTTTAGGAAAGGAATAGGGTTAAGGAAGGAATAGGAATTGTGAGGGGGTGGAAGGGGCCTCCGGAACTCTCACTGGCCGGACGAAACAACAGCACCAAGTGCCATTATTTCACACCAGTTATTCGTGAGAGGGTGGTATTACCCCGGGCGAGCCGGCCCAATGCGTGCTGCAGCCTGGCTCTACCACTCAGTCAGTGTCACTCATTTAGCACCATCCAGGGGTCACGTGTAGGGTCTCAAGGGATAAACTGATTCTGCGATCCTCATTGCCTAGTTTCTGACTAACCCTTTGGGGATCACAGTCGTGAATCTATGTAATTCTTGTAGATGAAAATTAGATCAATCGATTAACACACTCTAATGTCACCGCACCCCAGCACTAGTTGCCAAAGTTTGACAGCTAAGCTACCACGCTTTTGGGAGTTGTGGTAGAATATCATCAATTATAATAATATAGGTTATTCAGAGGCTAGGCAATGAGGACAGCAAAAGCAGTCCTTTACCATAGTCCACTTTGCACGAAATAGCGACTGCACATGTGCTCACTCAGAGTGACAGGTGGTGAGCCCATCGCCGCTCTATGCTGTTGGTAGTATCTGCAGTCTTTAGTCCCTTACTCGCCAAGGGACTCTTCCCTTATTAAAGAAAAAAAAGTACTAAATACTCCCACCTCTAGGTGGTGGTAGTATTTTATTCACCGCTACGCAACAAGCTTAATCTAGTTATCCTATTAGTATGTATGTATTTTGCATTAAATACAATTACCATAACGGGCGTGTCCATTTCGTCTGGTTGCTTTTATTGGCCGGCAGCCTTTTAACATTGTTAGCTCCACTCGCTCACTCAGGCCAAAATGTGTCGGCCGTGCAAAGGGAAACTGCGCAAATTGCTTTAGCGCTATTTGCTGGCCAACGTTACAATATCGTACTATCAGATAAATACACACGACGACCTCCTTGGTCGAGTGGTTTGTACACCGGTTTTCATGGTGTCGCCATCTCTGAGGTCCCGGGTTCGATCCCCGGTCGGGTCAATTTAGAAATTATTGTTTTCTAAATTGTCTCGGGTCTGGGTGTTTTCTATGTATAATAAGTATGTATTTAAGTATTTTAAGTATGTTTATCCGTTGTCTAGTAACCATTTAACGAGTTTCTTCGAAGCTTCTCTTGGGCTAGATAATTGGTGTGATTGTAGAAAAGATTTATTTATTTATTTATTTATTTATTATTACACACATCATCAACATCTAACCGTGTCGCATAGCGGTGACAGAATATTACCACCCTCTCTCTTCTTTTGGGTATCGTAAAAGGCGATTAATGGACTAAAGACTGTAGATACATCCAACAACATAGATCAGCTTTGGGCTCACCTCCTGTCACGCTGAGAACATTAGCAGTCGTTATTTGGTGAAAAGTGGACTATGGTATTGCCTAGTCTCTGACTAACCCTTCGGGGATAATAGTCGTGATTATGTATGTATGTATCATAAACATGAAAATTTGGAAACGGATTTCAAAAACAGAGATGTTCACAACCTTAATGCTATATTGAAATAAGAACCAAATTTCGGTGACCTTCTATAGGCCCTACATACAACGAAAGTAAATATTTATTAAAGGTTGATCCACACATAACAGTGAAGTCACAGTTTCGGCACAATACCGGCACAGTGAAAAATATTTTTTCATAGATTCTCTATGAATTTTGTCAAAACGAATACTTTGACTTTGACTTTCCCACATGGACAAAACTGTCATTTACCACGCTAAGGCGCAATGTAGGTTGGTTTTAACGACATCTTACGACAACAACCGGGACTAACGGCTTCACGTGCTGAAGCACAAAGGAGCACGAAATGATTTTTTTTATTTAAGTCACCCATCATGTTACCGGACATTGTGAATGCTTAACTTTCAAACTCTTTGATACTCAATATCACATCACACTAATATTATAAAGGCGAAAGTTTGTGAGTGTGTATGTTTGTTACTTCTTCACGTCTAAACGGCTGGAGCGATTTTAATAAAATTTAGTATGGAGTTAGCTGATACCCTGGATTAACACATAGGATACTTTTTATCCCTTCACACTAATATTATAAAGGCGAAAGTTTGTGAGTGTGTATGTTTGTTACTTGTTCACGTCTAAACGGCTGGAGCGATTTTAATAAAATTTGGTATGGAGTTAGCTGATACCCTGGATTAACACATAGGATACTTTTTATCCAGATATTCCCACGGGAACGGCAACCACGCGGGTGAAACCGCGAGCGGCCGCTAGTATAACATACATCACAGATAGCTTGCTTCCTGGAATGGTAGGCAGGGACAACAGCAACAGCTTTTGTAACGATTCCGACACTTATTTTGCTTTCATATATAACCAGACTATTATCCCCAAAGGGTTAATCAGAGACTAGGCAATGAGAACAGCGAAATCAGTCATCATTTTATTTTATTTATTTATTATGACACTCCAACAGTGAAGACATTAAATAAATTACAGGGAAAATCGTGCAATAAAGTATCTGATGCGAACACCAATGATAGGCGTGTACAGCATTCACATATCGCAATTATTTACAGTTAACATAGCGTAAAAAAATAAAAACTTAAGTAAATTAAAATCTAAAACCAAAATTTAAAAAAAGAAGCTATAAACATTGGTAAGCAAAATAGTAGTAGTTGGTAAGTAAAATGACATGTAAGTACAAATAACGCAATCAACACCAGGTCCAAGCGACAGTGTTGTATTATATTAATATGTCTTTACATTTGAAGATGAAAATGATTCCAGTATTTTAGTTTTGTATTTTATAAGTGAGTCGTGAATCATCATCATTATCAGCCTATAGTCGTCCACTGCTGGACATAGGCCTCTCTAAGAACACGCCACTGAACACGATCCACGGCCACTCTCGGCGAAGACCGTCGCTCCACCTTGTCTGAGGGCGTCATACGCTACGCTTGCCAATACGCGGTCTCCACTCCAGAGCTCGTCTGTCCCAACTGTCATCCGTTCTGCGACTGATATGGCCGGCCCACTGCCACTTGAGCTTGCTAATCCGGTGGGCTATGTCGGTTACCTCGATTCTCTGCCGGATCACCTCGTTTCGAATCCGATCCCTCAGAGGAACTCCGAGCATGACCCTTTCCATAGCCCGCTGAGCGTCTTTAAACTTGTGAACCAGCCCTAAAAGCAGTCCTGTACCATAATCCTCTTTGCTAGCACATATGCTCAGCGTGATAGGTGGTGAGCCCATCGCCGCTCTATGCTGTGGAAAGTATGTGTAGTCTTTAGTCCGTTAGTCACTTTTTATGACACCCAATTAATTTACTCATATAACCTGTTACCTCCTGTTCGTTAGTTCGATGACATCAAGGCAGTCGCAGGGCCGATCAGCTACCCTATCGGCTAAAAAATATGAATATGGACATGGACTTCATTTGACATTTGAAGCCCATAATATGCCCCCCATATAAGGACAAAATATGGGTTTCAAAAGTCAAAGCCCATGACCATATCCATATTTTTTAGCCAATAGACCCGCTGGGACCAATTCACTGGCGGCCGGGCTGGTTGGAGGAGGACTGGAGAGGCGTACGTCCAGCAGTGGACGATGATACGCTGAAGAAGAAGAAGAATAACTCAAATAACATTCCTCTGCTTGTTATTTTAGGGTAGGTACTCTATCATGCTTTATATTTATAAACATTACGATTATTTCAACCGCCTCAATAATTTATTACTTTTCTATATAACATCAATACTCGTAACTTTTCTATTTGCAAGTTTCTGAGTGATCAAAGCAAATTTAACAATTTGTAGCGAAAACTTGTTTCCAATTAGGCTTTTGCTCAACTGTGGGACAGTACGTAGGCTATACTTAATTTATTTTTAGTTTTTTTTTAAGTTCTCTCTTTCTGCTGTACGAATATATACAAACAATAAGGTCGAAAATGCCAGCGACAATTCGTCCAACCTCGTTTAATTGTGGTCCCGTAGATATCTCTGCCATTAATCTTACGGCCGTTATCCTCGCAACCCATCATATTACCTGCCAAAATAAATATTATATGTTACAGCCCTGCGGTTAAGTATGGTATAAACAGCTCACACGTTAAACGTTAACTGGAGAAAAAATAAATGTATGTGTGCGTAGATTTTTTCGGCCAGCCGTGATCGCGACGGCCAAGGATCGTACACGTTGATGATGACTTTCTCAAGGAGCCGCGTACGGCGGGTTCGAAGCGTCGCTTTAGACCCTTGAGACGTTGATAGTTGATGATGATGATTCAGATGATGAAAAATAAACACTTTACCTTGTCACACTGATTTTAATAGGTAACAAGATTTAACTACTATAATTAACATGAAATGGCGTCCACGCACCTTTGAATTTGAAAACCAATGAATGACTATAATTAATATTGAACTGGCATCCACACGCCTTGATGACAAAACCAATGAACAACTGATTTTACTAATCTAATTAATATTACATGGCGTCCACACGCCCTTTTAAGGAGAAAACCAATGCATGGCCGACTGCCATCTTTCTTCACATCTATCTCTACGAACTAGACAGGTTTTTGATTGAATGACAAGTGATTTTTCTTTTTTTTTAACGTAAGATCGATAACGCAAAGGCGTTAAACATTAAGATGATACACAATGAAATATATACAAACATGTTAATTTTCGATTAACATTCCTCCCGCCACCAGGGGGAAATGAACTGAATACTTGAAGTCCTTAATGCGCTCTATTTATAGTAACAATAACACATAATATGATTCATACACATGACTTAACTTTAAGAATGAAAACACTATATACACAGAAGTGCAATGGTTAACTTAAATTACTTTCTATTGGTATCGGTAATTTACACAATTTGACCACTTGTCTTACAAGCTCTCCGCTTTGAGTCCTTAATTTAACTGATCTAACAATGTGATCTGATCCCTTAAACAATTCAATAACGCTACCCTTTCGCCAGTGAAGAGGGGGTGAGTTCTCGTCAATAATAAGAACTAAATCGTTGAGCTCTATATTGTTAATATGCTTATACCATTTATTACGTGACTGTAGTGTACTGAGATACTCAACATGCCAGCGCGACCAGATCGTCTGGTACAATTTCTGAATAACTTGAAAACGGGACAATCGCGACATTTTAGTTTCCTTCCAGTGAGCTTCTGGCAAGGCAACTAGTGGCTGACCTATGATGAAATGACCTGGCGTGAGAACCTCTAAATCACTGGGGTCCTCTGACATAGGCACAAGAGGCCGTGAATTAAGTATAGACTCGATTTTAGTAAATAGAGTAGACAGTTCCTCGAATGTTAAAATGGTATCGCCCACCTCCCTCTTGAGGAGGTTTTTAGCGCTTTTGACTGCAGCCTCAAATAGTCCCCCCATGTGGGGCGATGCAGGAGGATTAAACTCCCAGCGAATGCTCTGTTTTCTGAACTCCTCCTTGAGGATAATCTGGTTGTCCAACAAGAACTGAGTGATCTCCTTTAGATACGAATTAGAACCAGTAAAATTGGTACCTCGGTCCGATCTGATTAGTGAAGGCAGCCCTCGTCGGCTGACAAACCTGGTGAATGACGCGATGAAGGCCTCGATGGTCAATGCAGAGACCACTTCGAGATGAACAGCTTTTGTACCTAAACATACAAAAACACACAGGTAAGCTTTGAGTGATTTCGCATTTCTTAGTAAACTGCTTTTGACTAAGAAAGGTCCAGAAAAGTCAGTCGCTACACCTGAAAATGGTCGTGCGGCCGTGACTCTATCAGCTGGTAGGTCTGCCATAAATGGTGGCTGAGTTGAAGCATTGAACCTGAAACAAACTAAACAATTTCTTATGACCTTTGATACTTGATGTCTGACTGACGTAATCCAATACTCTCGCCGCAGTATAGCAATGAGCGCGTTTGTCGCCGCATGACAATATGACTTGTGATAATATTCTATGAGTAATTGACCCCACCTATGATCCTTAGGTATCAAATATGGATGCCTGGCTCCGTAAGGCAATGTTGATTTCCGTAGTCGGCCGCCGACTTGGGTAAAGTGATCTTCATCCACGAAGACACTTAATTTCTGTAGCGATTTACAGACCAATTTTCCTTGCTTGATTAATATAATTTCATCTTTATATGAATCCATTTGAATTTTCTTAATCCAATGTCTGGTCACGAGTCTCGTCTAATGAGAGTGTAGAGTTAAGATTCCGTCTTTTTTTAGACAATCTAATATTTCGGCAAAATCTAAGTACCAATGAGGTAATGGTTTAGTGATGTTCCTGTTGATGAACGAGCACTCCCGTCGAATACTACACGGATCTTATCCGTTCCCTTTTTGAATATGCCATGATGAGGGATGATGAAATGTTCGGAGTCTAACTGAAAGTCCGATTTTGACATATGACCGAGAGTTTCATATTCCTTCATGAATTCTTTGTATTTACTTGCGAATACTGAATTTTTTGCCATCTTTCTTTCTAAAGATCGCAATCGTTGAATGGCTAAAGCCTTTGATTCACCCAATGGTGGCCTTGTTGAAAGTAATGGTAACCTAACCAAATATTTGCCATCTGGCATACGTTGAGTACTTGAATTATACAACCTTTCACATTCCAAGTAATCCGGATGAACAGCTGGCTTCGAAGGGGGCTGTTCCACCTTCCAAAACTTTTCTAAGACGTCCTCCAGTCTGACTGCATGGAGTCCATAGTCTTCTACTGAAGTGCCTGCCGACTGGTCGGGTGATGTGACCGTCGATGGTGACTGTTGAGTGTGTATCGCTCCCATGATGACGTGACCGAAACATGATCCATAAGCCGCTATCCCTGGAATGTTGGTTGAAATCTTTGAACCATCAAGTACATAATTGAGCATATCTGTACCAAGTATGATATCTACATCTCGAGCTTTATCAAAGTTGCTATCAGCAAGAATAATATTTGATGCCTTTTACTGATTCTTTAATTTAATATCATATGGTGGAATATTTCCTGATAATGTGAACATAACCATTGCCCGGGTACCAACTATTGGTAAATGCGAGCTCCTACGGGTTTAATGACTAGTTTGACAACAGTGCCCGGTGTAGTAACTGCTTGATGACCTACTCCGTAAAGAATATTACTATTACCCTGTTAGTGCAATTTTAAATGATGAACTAATGATTGTTTGATGATTGAAACACAGGCTCCTGTATCTAACAGGGCCCGGACTTTGACAAATTGACCATCACCTGACCTGACCATTACTATTGCAGTAGGACAAATAGTTATGGGAAGTGATGGTCCCATAGATGCACCAACAGTTACCTGATCTCATGCCCTATCAGGGCTCATCCTTGACCCAAACCTGAGTGAATGAAAGGTGGTCTGAGCCAGATGTGCTCTGTCACCAACTCGTGGCCTTGGCTGGTGATGAGCCATGGACTGCACCGTTGGAGCCTCATGATGATGATGTGCTGACGATGGGTTCGCTTCTTCCTGGATCACACCAGTGATATGCACTGGTGATGAGACATGACGCGCTTTTGACAAAGTTGGCGTGTCTCGACCATCTGCGCATTGGGTGATCAGTCGAGCAGCAGGTTGATTTTGCTGCCGGGGAGCACCGATGTTCTCATCTGCGTTGCAAATGAGTGAGTTATGATCCTGGGAGCCACAATGAGAACACCAGTTCCTATGAGTACAGTTACTTGCATAGTGCTTCCGTAAGCATCGATAGCAATGTCCCGACCTAGTCGCCCATGACTTACGACTAGGTCGTGACAACTGTTGAAAGTCAGGGCACCTATAAAGTGAGTGTCCCTGGGCACTACAAAATGAACAAGAAGGCCTCACCTGACGAGCTGATGATCCTTGATCTGTTGATGATGACATCACCTGATTGGCCTGGTATGCCTTGCCTGATGTCATCCGATGTTGACTTGATCGTGGAGCTGGTGGACGCACCGTTGGTAGTGAAGCCAGAGGTGGTCTCCTGACAGGCTCAGGTGCTGATGCCACTGTCAGCTGCAGTCGGCACTGTTCGTCCAACAACTCCATTAGTTGACTAATGGTAGGCAAAGCATCAGGGTTCGTGCCGTAGCGTTCCTCAAATAGTGACCGCAGCTTAACAGGCAGTTTCTGTAATGTTAAATACAATATAACATATGACCACTCTTTGACAGGCTGATCTAGCTTTTCCAAAGCCTGAAGGGCTTCCTGCAGTGGATCATACAATTGTGAACGCAGTTGAGTGACTGATGATGTGATGATAGGTAAATTTACTATCCTACCAATATAAGCATCCAGTAGTAATCTAGTATTCTGATACCTAGACTTAAGTAGATTAAGCGCCACTGAATAATTCTTATCATCTACCGGCAGCTGTCTGACAATGTGAAGAGCTTCACCTGACAATGAGGATCTAAGATAATAATGCTTCTCAGCATCCGATAAATCACGTTCATGAACTAATGAATGAAACAAGTCATAGCATGGAACCCAGTCCATGAGGTTCCCTGTAAACTTGGGAAGTTCTATAAGTGGTAATTTGGCCATTACCTGGTTTGATGTGAACTTGTGTGATTTGGATGTACCAGCGGTTGACTCCGACGTCGCCTGGTCCAGTCTTATCAACAGTTTGTTGACTTCCGTGAATTGTGTTTCGAACAGCGACATGTCTGATTCAGACACTTCGTCATTTGAGAAACCCAATAATGTTTCGTAGGCTAAAACCAAATCTTTATAGTAGGTATTAAAGTGTTTTGTTGCTACTGAAGCAGAGATCGACCCAGCCTTATCGTCGATTGTCGCGGCAAAATCCAACAACATTCTATGATGAGTTCTAAACTGATTTCTAGTCCTACGCGAAGCCATGATGACTATCTACTGACTAATGCACGTAATAAACAGTAACACTTGAGATAAGTTACACTTGTAACAAATTTAAAACTAACGAAACATAAATTTGGAATATGTAAACAAACAATATAACCTAGTTATTTAATTGACAGCCACTTGACTTGACAGTGACATTGACTGAATGAGTGATTCAATATTCGTAAAGATTGAATGAAGTTAGACCGATTGAGATTGGTTTGATGAGAATGAATGTACTTACATGAATTATTGGCCAATCACAACACAATAACACTAACTTATGAGTCCGTAAGAATGAGTGAACCGCAGCGCGCGCCCTCTTGCGTCGGCTGTCTGTGTTCCCGTTGCGTAGCGTAGCGATGCGATACAAAATTACAAAATGGCGTATCTTTATCTTCAATAAATACGCCCCGTCGAATCGCGACCCTTTGATGAAGGTGATAATTATGATGAATTATTACGAACACTGAATTTAAACACTGAAACACTCCGAGATTGACTTGATATTCGGTATTTCACAGTGAACTTAAAATCTTGACGGCAGCTTAGACGCGAGTTTGCCGGCAATGACCTTGGACGGCAACCGCGTGTCCAGTACCTATAATGCTGTTTATCCCTTCCTGGGTTTAAACGATTCCCGTCCTGGGTTCCCAAAAATGTGCGATTCCCCTCGTGGGTTCCACCAAAATACTGTGCGTAGATTTTCTCGGCCAGCCGTGATCGCGACGGCCAAAGATCGTACACGTTGATGATGACTTTCTCAAGGAGCCGCGTACGGCGGGTTCGAAGCGTCGCTTTAGACCCTTGAGACGTTGATAGTTGATGATGATGATTTAGATGATGAAAAATAAACACTTTACCTTGTCACACTGATTTTAATAGGTAACAAGATTTAACTACTATAATTAACATGAAATGGCGTCCACGCGCCTTTGAATTTGAAAACCAATGAATGACTATAATTAATATTGAACTGGCATCCACACGCCTTGATGACAAAACCAATGAACAACTGATTTTACTAATCTAATTAATTACATGGCGTCCACACGCCCTTTCAAGGAGAAAACCAATGCATGGCCGACTGCCATCTTTCTTCACATCTATCTCTACGAACTAGACAGGTTTTTGATTGAATGACAAGTGATTTTTCTTTTTTTTTTGAACGTAAGATCGATAACGCAAAGGCGTTAAACATTAAGATGATACACAATGAAATATATACAAACATGTTAATTTTCGATTAACAGTATGCTTACAAGATTTCCAGAACGACTATGCGTTATTTGAGTGGGATAAAAGTAGATTTTAACACTATAGAATTAGATGCTTAAGGTATCATTTTGTAGGGCTCGGGGCACAGCATGGGTGACCATAAGTTTTCTACTTCTAGATAAAGTTTAACGTTAGTAAAGCCGCAATCAAAAGCTAGTTTAAATGACTTCTCTATTCGGAAAAGGTCGTGGATAAAAAGTTTACGTACATGAACGTCTAGTTAAAAAATCTTTATTGCCAAAAAGTATTACCTACATTCAGTTTTACAAATAACTTGAGAAAATTCTTCGGTGTTACGAGATTTAACCCCCGTACTTATAAACGTAGTATAAGTCTATACAGAAGCGAAGAGACCACGAGGCCGGTTCCTGACTCGTTGGATCGACCTTAACAGAAATACCACGAAGTCGTCCGCATTACAGTGTACTCGCAACGCGGAAAGTCGACACAAGTGAAGAGACATCGAAGTCGACAGGAGTGGAGAGACATCGCGCGACGTGCTGCTGCCCTAGGAGCGAGTGACCAGCAACCCTTTCCATCGACAGCCATGACCACTCTGCCAAGAGTGTTCGACGAAGAAGAGACTTGTAATCGTTACCTACTTAAATTTAAAATGAGCTTAAAATTTTACTTCCAAAATCCATTTTATATGGACATCAAATCTTATGTTCAGTAACGCATATAAGTAAGGCCGTAAGCGTATACGCGGACAAAGATTCATGCGGGCCGCTTGATCTCTATATGGCCAAAAAGAAAACTAGCGAAACGAATCAATCGTCTTGTTTATATAATACTAGCGGCCCGCCCGCGACTTCATCTGCCTGAATACACTGTGTCACGTGACGATTCCAAAAAAAATATTTTACACAAACCTAGTCCTGACAATTACGAACACAATAAAAAAAGAATAACCTAAATAGGTGCAGCCGTTCTCATGTCATGCGCGTACAAACATTTCGGCAATTGAACGAGTGAATGAATAAAAGTTTTTATTTTAATTCGTATAGATTAATAAGTACAGCTTGATTGAGATTATGATGTTACTTATATTCAGCAAATAATCAGTGTCTATAAATGCAAAAGTGTGTTTGTTTGACTGATTCACATCAAAACGATAAAATTTGTATTTTCCGCAGGGTAAGATAACCAAGCTTACACAAACAATCAATCATATAAGTTGCTATACATAATTTTAAATTAAAATAAACTTACAACGACACTTGTATGTATTCCGTCTTCTTCATGTACGGTCAGCTCAATTGCAAAACCTAACGGGAAATAAAATCAAACCTCATTTCCTTCAACGACAAATAATTGTCCAACTTTTTGCATAGCCGTACACACCATGCGTGAAATGGCAACATTCTAATGATTGTTGTTGAAAGGGAAGGATTGAGAGTAATCTAAGTTCACCCTGTATCTGGACTAATGGAAAAACTTTTTAACTGAGTGACGTGAGTTGTGCTAAAGATTGAGTACAATGTGAAAATGTAGAGCATTGCCTAGGAATTTGCTTGTACAATATGCCAACTGAACTGAACTGAAAATGCCAACAACCGTTTCTGATTATGTCAATAATTTATGATTTTAACGAATTTAGTTTTAATTTTAAGGAAGTTAAAGTTACTCGCGTCCGTAAGTTTACCCTTGAGACCCTACACGGGACCTCTGGGTGGTGCTAAATGAGTGACTCTGACTGAGTGGTAGAGCCACGCTGCGTTGCAGCACGCATTGGGCCGGCTCGCCCGGGGTAATACCATCCTCTCACGAATATCCGGCGTGAAATAATGGCACTTGGTGCTGTTATGTTTTGTCCGGCCAGTGAGAGTGTCGGAGGCCTTCCCCCCCCCCCCTCACAATTCCTATTCCTCCCTAGCCCTATTCCTTTCTTAAAGGTCGGCAACGCATCTGCGACTCCTCTCTGGTTTTGCGGGTGTCCATGGGCGGCGGTGATTACTCTCCATCGGTGACCCGCCTGCTCGTTTGCCACCACATTAATATAAAACAATATATTAATGTGTAAATAAATTATTAATTATTATTAGAGTAAGTCTATGTAAGGTCTTAGTAAAGTAACACATTTTTACTGAAACTCAATGGGTTGGGGGGCTATCATTTACAATTAAACATTTCTATCATCACTCAAAATCATCTACTGAAAAACTATAAAATGTTTATATTTGTTTTTAGCGTGCATGAAACCGTTATAAAAATGAAAAAAACCTTTATTTATGTTACAATAACCACCGCCGTACTTATACAAATAAACTAAAATTAACTCTAAAATTAATTTAACTTTTCAATATCTGATGATGATGAATAACAGGGCATTTAAAACTTTACATATTTTAATCTCCTATTTTGCAGAATACTCAACTGAAATATGAATATTCTACGAAGTAGAAAGCTTCTATAAAACTACTTTGCAACAAGTTTGCATTTAACTAAATGGACTTCATGCTATGTGTAGCATTTTAAATAATCTGTCAAATAGTTTTAAAATACCTTTATTGTACTTTATATAATTAAGATTTTATTTTCAAAATGTTTGGGGTAGTTGTGGTTTGTGGGTTAGTTTTTTGGGTTTTTTTACTAGATAACCAAACCTACACCAGGGTATCAAAAAATTAAAACTCCATTTGAAAAGCCTTAGTGCCAGACCACCGAACTGCGAAGAGGGGCGCGTTAAGGGATGGTGCCATTTCAAAATGCCACCGGTCCTTGAATTTAATAATTACTTTGTCTACTGTGTGCCACATAACTACTATCGTACGCAGCATATTGTATTTACAGAATAGATAGAATAGCAGGTATTTACAGAATGTTACATTAGAAGAAACAAGTCGAAGAAGGATTGGCTACCGTAGCTACATAATTTTGCTACGAGATGCTACGACTACGAGCTAACTGCCGACTCAACGGAATGTCGCTACAGGGTACTAATATTCAATGTTGCTAATAAGTATGACCATCCGGAAAGTTAATGACGTCTTGGTTAACATTGAATAAGGCTCCTTTGTTGTGCAAAGTGAAAGTATTAAAGTATTGATAGCTTTACACACGTTCTTTTTTGATACAGTCGGTCGGAGTCAACGTCCGCGTGGTGAACGACTATTTATTAGTGAACAATTTAAAATTAAAAAAAAATCAGGTGTTCCATACAGTTAGGTCGAAAAAAAATCTAAAACTATCAAATAATAATAGATAAACATCTTAAAAAATATTTATATATTTATATATTTATTTATTATGATGTAAAAAAATAAGAATGCTAATATAATATAAAAAATAAAATAATTGGAAAAGGACTTCCCTCTTCAATTTTCTGTGCCCCACAGGGCCCATAATAAACCTGTACCTACCTGTATTATAATTTATAAAAGAAAAAGCCAATTTTTTTTTCTTTTTATTTGGCAACGGGTAAGCGCTTGGCCTTTATCTCACCTGATGGTAAGTGATGATAAGGCCGAAGGTGGAAGCGCGCTTCACCCGGAATCGTCAACCACTGAGGAACTGGCTGTCTCATCTCAAACTGTCGTAACACAACAATGTTATAAACATCGTTGTTATGGCGACAGACTAAGATAAGATAGTGGTAGCTAGCCAGGCGGACTTGACAGCCCTACCACCAACCAAACCGAGCACACAAAGATGTACCCCCCGCTGGGAATCGAACCTGGGACCTCTGGGTCCGAAACCGGTGGCTTAGCCACTAGACCACAGAGGCGGTTAGAAATAAGAATATAGAAATAAGAATTAAGGCGGTTAGAAAAATAGTCATTTTGTAGTAGGTCCCTGACAAATAGTACCTAGTTATTTTAACTAAATAGGATGGCACAGTAGCCGGAAAATACCTATTACTACTAAACAGCCCGTATAGTGTTATAAATTATAATGTCCGCCACCTGGTAGACTCTTGACTTAGGGCACCTAAATAAACAGGTTGCAGTTTATCTTTCATTCCCTACCAACTCTCGGAAAGTCTAAAGTATCGCTCAATTACTTGTTATTTTTCCCAAAATTACTAAGTAAGCCTTGGCAGCTTCAAGTTGCGGTGGAGTCGACGAACTTTTCAAATAAGTTATTGTGGTTTCGCTGAGAGAAAATCACGAAACTTCATCGTGAACTTTGCACAATAGTTTTTTTATTAATAAGTGTTATTATTTCAAAACAATTTAAGCTTTGTAAATTTATGCGGAGTTTTAGTGTACCTATTTCCAAAAATGTTTAGCTTACCATTGTGAATGCAAAATAATCATTTTAAAATATAAAATAGTAGTCTGAAATTCTGTTGCTTATCTACACTAGCGCGAGAAATTTAACATTATTTTTAAGAGCTTAAAATAGAAAATGGACTTTAGTAAACAAAACAACGACAACCTTTTTAAATTATTGCTTTTTATTTGTTTTTGCCTTTTTTCAAGTGTATTTTCTTCTGAGCTTTATAATAATTTGTGCTTGTGGTCAATAAATATTTATATCTCTTTATAGTTATAAAGATTAGGTTATTATTAAGTTGACCGTGACGCGTAGCGGTGAAAAAATACTACCACCCCCTATCTTCCCTTAGGTGCCGTAAAAGGCGACTAACGGACTAGACTGCACATACATCCAACAGCATATAGCGGTGGCGATGGGCTCACCACCTTGCACGCTGTGCACATGTGCAGTCGCTATTTGGTGAAAAGTGAACTATGGTAGAGGACTGCATTTGGAGTCCTCATTGCCTAGTCTCTGAATACCCCTTCGGGGATAATAGTCGTGATTATATGTATGTATGTCTAATGTGTATTATCTTCTGTGCTTCATGATAATTTGTGCTTGTGGTCAATAAATGTTTCTATATCTTGATATAAAGGTAAGTTATTAATAGGTATGTGCGCTACCGAGATCGCAGCAAATGAAAGCTATCCTACCCCGCCGGGAAATGAGCTCAATTCACAATAGTAAAAAATCATCTTTCCAAAAAATTGCGATCCGAGTGTTGACGTAACTTTTTGCGGCCAACGGTATGCCTCTAAAATACAGCGTATCTACGTTGTCTCGCCTGCCGCCGACCGACCCGACCTATTAATCTACTCGACACGACTTGTCCAAAAATATCCAATTGCATTGCAAATTGGCGGCTAGGCCGAAACTGGGGAGCGGAATAACAAGCCAGCGGCGATGACAGACAAAATGTAATTGCGCTGAGATAACATATTCATAGTTAGATAGTTCACTGAGGAGGCAGAGTGATAGGACGGGGTTACATAAAAGATCGCAATAGGCCCGTCGTGATGTTGCGAGAGGGAGACCTCTGCAGGCCCCAGTAAGATTAGATAAGATACATAACTATCTATCTTATTTTATTTTGTTTTAGTTGTGCATTACAAGCTGTGTTGGTGGCGGCTCATTAATATAATACTACCAATCCATCCTTACCTTGGGTATCGTAGATGGCGAATAACGGAGTAAATTGTTTCGTAGTAAGGCTGTATGAGCTGAATCCTTTCGCCTCGCTATTTGCCTCTCAGGTAGAAAAGGATTGTCAGTTGTCAGATTCTCTTCTCTTGCCTTTTCGGTGGGTGAATAATAGTTTTTATTCGGTAATTACGATATTAAGTTGTTAGCTTATTATATTTATGCTTACAGTATTGGAGTGTAGTGTACATCTAGAATGAACGGTACAAGAAAGAAGAGCAAGGGCCCTTGTCATCAGAGCTACGCAACACGAGGTCTTATTTAAGAACTGGGTTGTTAGTTCACATTAATTTTATTACAACTATTTCGCGTTTGTAAGGAGTTCAAAGAATTTATTCTTATTTAAACAATAAAAAAAATGTTTACTTAAAATAAGAAAACTTTGCTTCTAAGTATGAAAAAAAAACATAAGTGTCAACTTAACTCAGCCTTCGATGACATACAAAAACCAGACATTTAACACATCAAATGCCGAAAACATCAAAGTACATAAAACATATAAAAGCGTAATCGTAATAAATCCGCGACACGGCAGATACAAAATGAATACCTATATCTAACAGCATAGAGCACTGCAGTGCAATTGCGATTCTCTAAGTTAAAGCACAGTATAATCAGTAGGGCCCGGATTAATATGTAAATACATATTTTTAATTAAAATGGTTTTCGTTCTTAATTAAATTTTCTGCATAAATTATGATATTTAGATCGCGAAAATTCAATTTTTATTTTCCATATTTTTTCCATATTTTACATGTCAATCCAAATTTATTAAAAAAAATATATCAATCTATCCAAATTTTCATAATTTTACGTTAGATAAACCGTATTGGATAAAAACAAAGGATTTCATACCCTGAAAAAAATTAACAGCATGCTGTGCGGAACATTAGAAGGTAAAATATAGATATGCCGTACTCACTTGTAGAACTATGCAAATTTAAATATGCTCCAATCACATCCTGTGATGTTGAAAGATCATTCAGCAAGTACAAAGCATTATTTCGTCCAAACAGACAGAGATTTAATTTTGAAAATTCAAAGAAACACGTGATTCTATACTGCAATTCAAGTAATAATGAAACAGAAGCTGAGTAAAATTGTATTTATTTTAATTTTTTGCTATAAACAGTCGTAAATTTTACAGTATTGTTATTTTTTTAACACATATTTATTTTTATTATTAATCAGTATTGTAACTTCATAGTAGCGGACGAAGCGTGAGCCATACCTACGCGCTCCGATCTCGGCATGCGCTCGGCATGCAACAGCCGCGAATGTGCCGCAGTGACGAACGGACGGTGTAAAGGGCAAGAGCCAATACTTGTAGAACATTGAATAAAACTTTAATCATTGCACATAGGATAAGATAATTATTCCGGTAAACAAAATTCGAGTGATGAACGAGGAATAATAAAGCAATACCCATTATGATTTTGCTAAATCAGGCATCTGTCAGCATTAAATTTGGAAAAAAATCACAAGGTGTAATAGGGTCCATAAAAAACGGAAACTGCTTCTATGGCTATTGCGATCTTGTTCCAGGCACCTATCGAAATCTACTGGTCATAAAACAATATGCATTTTTATTGAACACTTCCTATTTCATTCCAGATGTATTTTATTTGTTTAAATAAAAATATGATACTACCAATCACAAAATACATACACATAGAAACTCAAAGTAGGCAGATGTAAATACAACACTGTAGGTAAGCAACCCTATCGCGTGCTTACGTACCGCGCGCAGTGGCGGTACCTTCATACAAGCCGAAAAGCCCGGCTTGCCCTAACAAAAACTCAATATCACTACTGGTAAATAGCAAATTATTAAAACCACTTAATATTTTTTAACCATTGTTAATTTTCTTTCATCAGCATTCAAATTATCAATTTTATAAGTTTCTCATATTAAGAATCACCAAACAAATCGCATAAAGCTGCTTATAAATCGTGCGACGCTTTACATCTCTCTCGCACAAGTTGGCTTGCAACCGGGCTTCGGATTTAAAGTATATCCGCTCTCTTCTAACTTTAACAAAATTGCTACTCTATAAACATAATACTGCGTAAGTATGTATAGATTCTATGAGAAATTCATACTCTTCGTCAAAGCCAGCTTGCGTTATGAAGTTCGCAAGTAAGGCCTTCTCCAAATCAGGCTTTATTTCTACCGAATCACGTGCAACTCAAACGCGGGCGAACCAATCAGAGGCGACCGACGACAGCTCGAGCTCGGGCGAACCAATCAGAGGCGAGCGTTAATACGCGATTGTGCTGTGCAGCAGCCAGCCATTTTTTATTCTTTGTTATTGTCACACTTCACTTTATTTGAGGGATTGTTTATAAGTAACAAGTGTTTCGTAATTTGTGTTAAAAAAATGTGTTAGGAGTTCAGTTCGTCGCTTTATTGGTCTCTGTGACGAACTAAGATGTGTTGAGCATGTGATGTGTTGCAAACAAATGTGTACTTAAACGTGTTGATGATTGGCATACGAAAGGCAGAGGTAAATAAATTCTTTGAACATCACACATGATTTATGTATTTCGCAAACTATTAAAAGTCATCTAGGGCATTAATTATAATAGGTCTATGTAAAAAACTCTTTGGATTGTTGGTTGCTTCCATTCTAATAATTAAGTAATAATTAATAAATTAAGTGTAGAGGCCTACATATCGACTGTGATTCCCGCGCAAAATGCCCATTTTCGCATTTTGTAGTAATTTTCTAGTTGTATTTATCGTTTTTATCGAAATAGGATAATAAATGCATGCGTTATATTACGAATCTCCACTCTGCGAGAATAAGCTGAGTTCGGACGGCCGGCGCATCGCATTTTGTTGTAATTTTGTACTTAGTTGTATTTATAGTTTTCATCGAAATAGGATAATAAATTCATTATAACATTTTTATTCCTCATGAAGTAACAATTATTCTGGTATAAATTTTACTCAACAATATTATCGTAGTTAAGAGAAATTCAGTTAACTTAACGCGATTTTCGAAGTTTTTTTTGGTTTTGTTTCGTTTTTTTATTTCATTTGTTTAGTTCAATCCAGGAGCTCAAAAAAGTGCTCTCGCGCATATTATGAAAATCTTTCTCTGCAATTTTGAGTTTAAATAAAAGTTAAGCGAAATTTACAAAAAGCGAGGCCGCTACGTACTATGCCAATAGTTATTCTACACTATTTAATAAGTAAATACTGTTAATGTATTTTTGTTTCTGAGATAAAGAACGCCTAAATTGGCCAAAATAATATTCTCAAAAATCACATTCAAGATGTAATAGAAGGTAATAGCCTGTTTTTTTTTTACCAACGACAAGAACGTTTGGAATGCCACGGCCTATGACGATTTGAGTAAAATATGTGGCTAGTGTCACAAATGGGCACCAACATTGTACCTAGGTAGCAAGATTAGGAACTTCAGGTTTCGTGGCTTGCCCCAATCTGAAGCCCTAGGCACGCCACTGACCGCGCGGCTGTTAGGCATTTTTTTCAAAGATAGGGTCGAGTTACATTGCTCATATATTATAATACCCAGTTTAAAGCCTTGGTAGCAGCCTAAGATTAAAACAAAAAGGGAAGATACGGCATTAGCGTCTCGTGAGTAAGCCGCTAAAATTAGGCCTAAAGGCACAATTTCACTTCAGTCGCAATTTGCCGAGCGTACAGGCTACATCGTACTATTGCGGACATTCTGCTGTGATAAAAAGAGAAAGACGCTACTCTGCAGTGGCGTCGGAATCGGTCGTACGTACTCGTCTGTTGCGAAGCGACCGAGACGTCAACGCGCTACTCGCTGACTCCCTCGCGCTTACGTTGAAACTTACTGCTCTGTCTCGCTCGCTCGATTTACACTTCTATAGGTGTGCGTGTGTGAGTGTTTGCATATGTAGTTGAGTAGGACTATATCTTGATTGACTACAAGTAAGAGCATGCCGTATCTTCCCTTTTTGTTTTAATCTAAGGTAGCAGCGGCTGCCGCAGCGCTGAGAATTGACTCTATCTCTTTTTTATATTCATAGAATTGGAAAGAGTCATGCGCGCAGCGTCTGTGTGTCGCTTAGAGAATCGCACATAGCTGGTTCTTAGCGTGGGCTCACCGCCTATTACGCTAAGAACAGTGCAGTTGTTATTTGGTTAAACGTGGACTGTGACAATCAGCGATGTATACGTTACACTAGATAGGGAGTTCCGAACACGCACTATGTTTTAATCATCTGCGGAGTCGACTCGGCACTTTCACACGGCTTACGCGCGTGCGGAGCGACGAAAATAATTCTTTATTTCTTATCAAAGTGTACACCTAGACGTTTACTACAATTCAGTTGTCAAGTAAGTGAAATTAATTGTTATTCAAGTCATTAGACGTAGTTATATCGTAATAATAGAATAGAAAATGTCTTTTTTTCATTTCTGTGCCACGGCTTCTACAATCATAGACGCCATCTTGATACACACTACGTTGTCTTTGACCGATCTGGCGCTGCGGTGCTGCGATGTCTGTCTGTTGATTAGACGACATAAATGTTTAAGCGCTGCAGCGGCTGCAGCGAACTTTAGGTCTCTCATTCCAGAATTTGAACAAATGGTTTGTATGAACGTTCTTGTCTATTCTTCTAAGTCAACGATGACATTGCACTGCTTTTGCGGTACTCATTACCTACTCTTTGACTAACCATCATCGTTGGCTTGCCTTGTTCCCTTGTTATTTTGGGTCGACGCAATATGTCTTTTTCTTCCACACAACTCGGTCATTCGTCATCCAATCATCCAATCCCTTTTCATTCATGTTATCCCTCACACAATCCATCCATCTTTTCTTTGGTCTTCTTTTTCCTTCCATACCTTCAACACTCATATTCATCTTCATCAGTCTCTGATTAACCCTTCGGGGATAATACTCGTGAGTATGTATGTAGGTATGTAAAAACAACAATGTCACTGGACTTCGCTCCATCCAATAACATCAATGTTACTATAGGCTGGTAAATTCGTTCGTGACAGGCCATGGACTGCGAGACGGTCTGCGGGACAGCCTATGAATTTGCCAGCCTATAGCAATATTGTGTTCCGGCAGTTCTCTAACTGTCGGAACACAACATTGCTATAGGCTGGCAAATTTTCATTCAACTAATGAGGGGATGTCTATCCTCATTAGTTGATGAATCCGGGTGAAATGCGCTATCACCTAACATCAGGTGAGATGAAGGCCAAAGGTCATTCTCCGATTAGTCATTTTTTGCGCATCCACACTTTTAACAATCCTTAAATAAAACAAAAATTGTATAAATATAAATGTCGTTACACATAAATTTACGAACTAATAACTGGTATTCTGTATAAAATATTTTTTTAAACCTGTTTGCGCGCTTTTATTTGTTTCCTTGTGTGGGAGGGTAGTAGCACCATAAATGGTTATCGGTGTACCGTCCGCACAAGCGATTCTCGGCGCGCCCCAGCATTCCTCTGACTGTCATCTGACAGTTGCGAATTCACCGCTGAGCTGAACGCCCGCTCCCGCTAGTTCGCTCAGGGGGGGTCAACTTTGTATGGGCGATTGGCGAAATACCTATTGGGGATTGTTCTGTGTTGCTATAGACAAGGGATTTTTGAAATAGAAGTTTTATATTCACTTATTGTCACTAAAGTTAATTAAATAATCCAAATTCAATTTGAAAAATGTACGTGAAAGACGGAAAATTGAAGTCGTTTGTTATAATATTTATATATCCATTAATAATTACATATTTGTATCTGTGTAGTATGATCTTTTTGTAAGATGTTGGCCACACTTTGATTTTCTTCTGAATTTTAAAAATGGCGTTTGTGTTTGTTGTTGATAAGTTAATTTATTTTGCGTTCGATGCGGTGTTTGAAATGTGGAGAAGTCTTAAGCATTAAGTTGTATAGATTCCCAAATCCTAGACAAAATAACATGTTGCGGTAAGTACAGCACGCAAAATGCGATGAAAGTTTTACATTAACTTCGTTAGATATTTTTTTTGCAGCTCAGAAGTTAGTTCGATTTTTTGAATAGTTTCAGTATTACATAAATTAATACACTTTCGAACTAAACTAAACACTTAACTATAACGCCTACACTCGTTACTAATAGTACAAAAAGTTCTTAGATGAAATTTTTGTTGTTTTTAGTAATTCCAATTTATCACCACACAAAAACCACTTGAGCGATCATGCCCTTGTTACTGCCACATTTAATATTAAAACCATAAACCACAGTCATGCTTAATTTATTGTATAAGACCCAATTTTAGTAAACGCTGAAGCAAAAAGTGTTATTCTTTTTGCCAGTGATGAGATGAACAATTACCTACTATTTTTCAGCAGGTACCTGACCCATCCCAGCACCCTATAGAGCTTATGTCGGGTCCATCAACATCAAGAAATGAATTGATATATACTCAAACAGAGCCATCACACCTACATAAGGCCATTACAAATATTGTACGAGTTGCCAAGGTACCTATTTACACATCATAATTAAAACAATGGAACTATTAACCTCTTACTGCCCGCAACCTGCAGTGTATCCAAACACTATAGAAATTCAATTGTAAGTAAACATCAATAGATGTTGCGGTTGATAACGGGTTAAAAACTAACCTTTGTCTGTAAACAAGCATAATTGATTTAGAAGTTTAGCATTTACTAATTCATAATAAATTTGGTTTTTCAGGAAGTACCTGATCCATTACAGCACCCTATAAAACAAAGCTTATGTCGGGTCCATGAACGTCAAGGAATAAAGTTATATAATGTTCAACAAGAGCGATTACACTTACTTAATGGACATTACAAACATGTACGAGTTGCCAAGGTACCTACTTATACATTTAAATGAAAACAATGGAACTATTAACGTCTTACTGCCCGCAACCTGCAGTGTATCCAAACACTGTAGAAATTCAATTGTAAGTAAACATCAATAGATGTTGTGGTTGGTAACGGGCTAAAAACTAACCTTTGTCTGTAAACAAGCGAATTTGATTTAGAAGTTTAGCGTTTACTAATTCATAATAAATGTTGTTTTTCAGGAAGTACCTGATCCATTACAGCACTCTATAGAATAAAGCTTATGTCGGGTCCATGAACGTCAAGGAATAAAGTTATATAATGTTCAACCAGAGCGATTACACTTACTTAATGGACATTACAAACATGTACGAGTTGCCAAGGTACCTATTTATATATTATAAATGAAAACAATGGAACTATTAACCCCTTACTGACCGCAACATGCAGTGTAACCAAACACAATAGAAATTCAATTGTAAGTTAACATCAATAGTTGTTGCACTTAGTAACGGGTCAAGAACTAACCTTTTCACTCCTTTTGCTCAAAAAAACCGTCATTGTAGCGTTCTAGAGCGAGGATAAAGTAGCTTTTCTTGCCCTAGGGGAAAAAGTTTTATTTTTTATTTTTTGTCTGTCACATGACAAAGATCCTATAAAAACGAAAAAGTATTTAGTCTTAGGTAGAATAATCATGAATAAAGACTCTACTTATTATTGCTAACATAAATCAATAACTTTTTTGAGATAGTTATTATTAAAGTTTATGGTAAAATAAGTAATCATTTGAATCCATGGACAACACAGACCACGCCCACACAGTCCACGCTTCAGCAAGAAACAACTGCACAGTCTGCACATGTGCTTAGGTGATGAGCCTTTAGCCCGTTAGTCGCTTTTACGACACCCAAGGGAAGAGAGGGGTTGGTAGTATTATTTTGATGAGCCCATCGCCGCTCTATGCTGTTGGATGTTTGTGCAGTCTTTAGTCCATTAGTCGCCTTTACGATACCGAAGAAGAGTGAGGGGTTGGTAGTATTATATTGATGAGCCCATCGCCGCTCTATGCTGTAGGATGTATGTGCAGTCTTTAGTCTGCTAGTCGCCTTTTACGACACCCAAGGGAAGAGATGGAAAGACTGCACATACCTACTATCTAAGAGCATAGAGCGGCGATGGGCTCTTCAAAATAATACTACCAACCCTTCTCTTCTCTTGGTTGTCGTTAAAGCAACTAACGGGTTAATTTTGAATAAAATAAACCAATTCATATTGTATTGGATTAATTTATTTTCTCGCATTCGTAGTGAAAAACATAGTGTAACACACGGCGCTAAAATGACCCATTAAAACTCGGTTTCTATTTACTCCCTCGCTAAAGCTCGGGAGTAAAACTACCTCGTATATAATGGGTAATTTTAGCTCCTTGTATAACAATCTACTGTTGTCTGTGAACAAGCGAAATAGATTTAGCCATTTGGCAATTAATCATTGATTTTTTTTGTTTTTCAGGAAGTACCAGATCCATCACAGTCCCCCCATAGAATCTGTGTCGGGTCTATCAACATCAAAACATAAACTAATAGAAGCTCAACCAGCTGGCAAGGTACCTATTTACATGTTATAATACATATATACTTGATACGTATAAATGTATTATCGCTATTATAATATAATCACGATCACGACTATTATCCCCGAAGGGTTAGTCAGAGACTATGCAAAGTGGACAGCACAAGCAGTCCTCTACCATAGTCCACTTTTCACCAAATAGCGACTGCACATGTGTTCAGCGTTACAGGTGGTGAGCCCTTCGTCCGTTAGTCGCCTTTTACGACACCCAAGGGAATATTGGTAGTATTCTTTCACCGCTACGCGACACGGTTTAATGTTATAATTGGTTGTAAGCATTATTTAAAACAGTTTTTGCCTGCAACACAACATTATATTTTAATGTGGTTCGGAATATTCACCCATACCTTTAGTTATGACTGGAATAAGATGAAACATGGCTTAGATTTTACGATGCACCCAATCTACCAAATTGTAAAAACCCCTTCAAAATCCGTTTGACAAACATTTATTTTTAAAGAGAGATAAAAGTTCTGTAAAAAACCTTTATTCATATAGAGAGATACAAGTAGGTAGTTGGGTTCAAAGCCTTATAAAATAATCAATCATACTTAGTTAGTTTTTCAGAAGTTTAATTTCATACTCAAACTTCATAACATTTTCATAATTATGTAAAATGAATCATGTCACTGACTTGTATTATCATTACATTTCATATTTATAATTATGTAAACTCAAATTTTAGTATTAGGGCAATACTAGTAGTAGTAATAATAATTACTATAAATTCAAAAGCTAAATAACGATTGACTTTGCACACCACATTTTTGAGATCCCTCTAACCTTTCTATTCTTGTGTGTGAGTGTCTGTGTGCGATGTAAGCAATAACAAGTTATATCTTAGTATTTTTATTTCAGATTAGTACCAGTAATCAAGCAAAATCAAAAAGAGAAGAAGAAAAATATAATATGTTAAAGCACAGAATAAATAATAAAGCCTTGATAGCACCGGCTGCCGCAGCGCTGAGAATTGACTTTGTCTCTTTCATATTCATAGAATTGGAAAGAGACAGCAGATCACAGCCATGCGCGCAGCGCAGCGTGTATGTGTCGCTTATGCCCCCTCTTCACGCATCCGCAGATGACGTCTATCTGCCGATGCGTCGGCCGACGTGTAGGGTGGTGATTTGCGCAAAAAATTGCGGTATTTAACGTCTGCAGACGCAGCAGACGTCTGCGGATGCGTCGGCCGACGTGAAGAGGAGGCATTAGAGAATCGCATAGCAGGTGCCCAACACATGTCAATAAAAATGTACAACAAGTTACCAAATCATTTAAAAAGTATACAATGTAGCACAGAGTTTTGTAAACGATTAAAGGATTACCTAATAAAATAATGTTTTTATAGCCTTAACGAATTTTAGGCAGAACTATATAAAGTTAAAAAGTTATACCCACTTATACTTAATATGAATAATATAGATAAATACTGTTAACTGTTTTTAGTATAGTTTATTTTCTTTATTTGATTCTCCAACAATGAGTACAACAAATAGGAGAACACAACATGCACAGTAAATATAAATATAGATTGTTTAAAAACGTTAACGTTAAATGTTTGTTGTTTTGTTTTAATTCATAATATAGCTAAGCATAGATTTAATATAGTAAGTATTTAATTTAATATTGTGATGCCTTTCAGGGCTCATTTGAGGTCATATTACCTAATCTAAGACCTTAATGTATACCAAATGCAGCAATGATGATTTATGATTTAAGAGGCCTATTGCATCTCAAATGTGATTTTTGTGTAAAATGCCCATATTTACATTTTGTAGTGATTTTGCAGTTGTATTTATTGTTCTTATCGAAATGGAATAATAAATGTATGCTTAATATTACAACTCTCCAATCTGCGAGCATAAGCTGAGTTCGAACGGCTGGCGCATCGCATTTTGTAGTAATTTTGCAGTTGTATTTATCGTTTTTATCGAAATAGGATAATAAATTTTCTATGAAATCTTCATGCCTCATGAAGTAACAATTATTCTGGTATAAATTTTGCTCAATAGTATTATCGTAGATAAGAGAAATTCACAGTTAACTAAAAGTAATTTTCGAAGTTTTTTTTTAAGATAGAAGAATTTAAGAAGAAGAGAATAAGATTTTTTTTATAACAGTAGTTCAATTTCATTTGTTTAGAACAGTAGTTCAATCTAGGAGCTCAAAAAAGTGCCTTCGCGCATTTTATGAAAATCTTTCTCTGCAATTTTGAGAGTAATTAAAAAGTTAAGCAAAATTTACAAAACGCGAGACCGCTACGCACTATGCCAATAGCTATTCTACACTATTCAATAAGTCAAAATAATGTATTTTTGTTTCTGAGATCAAGAACGCTAAAATTGACCATTCTTAACAAAAATCACAGTCGAGATGTAATAGGCCTCTTAACATCTTCTATGAAAACGATTGATTCCAAAAACTAGTGTAAAGGTTAACTATATCATTTTGCTATACTTTTGCAGTCACAGCTAAGAAATGCAAGCATTTTTACATTTTACAATGAAAATATTAATTATTTTGTAAATAATGTTTTTCATCTAAATGCATTAAAAGATTTTGTATTTAAAAAAATTGCCACTTCAAGGAACAGACATGGACAGTACTTTAAAAAAATGGACATAATAAAACCCTAATAAAATTTATTAGCGATGTTTTCTTTAAACCTTATCTTTAGTAAGTTTATTAGTTAATCGTGAACTTTAACATTACTTCGAATTTCAAACGTTTCTTTCATGTACTATTCTTCCGTTGAAGTAGTTTCATAAGAAACTTCTCATAAAACTTCAAACGGAAGAATAGTACATGGAAGAAACGTTTTAAATTCGAAGTAATGGTTTAGTAATTTTGAAAAGTTTCTGTTTCCCGCCTCAAATTTTTAAATCTCCCGCCATACTACTTCGTTGGTTAGTTCGTTGGGGATTACGACAGAGGCGCTGTAGTCGGGTTTCGTTCGCCACTAATTTTGTATGAAGTTGACATTCTTCTTGTATATGTGTTCTGTGAGTTCGCTTTTCGCCGCCGCCGCGAACACCGCCGCCGCCATCGCCGCTAACCGCTCTCCGCCCGCGCGAGTCCGTGCCACACACCGCCGCCGTAGCTTGCTGCCAGAATCCAAGGTGCTGAAGACGCCGATTACCAGGTTAGTGTTGCTGCTTATTTCACGCAGGGGAACACTTGAAGGCCGTAACCGCCGCCCTTGGCTTCCTTCGTTTAAACTGCTCCTTTCTATTTATTTATATATGTGATAACCGCCCCCGCTCATACAGTCCACTGCGCCTAGCATTTACTTACCCGCCCTCCAGTAAAACGGAGACACCATAAATTTTGGTCCTTCGAGCCCGATTAAAACTAGTTTATTTATTTATTTACCCGCTCCGCTTATAATTATATTTACTTATCACATATATTTTAAATATATATTTTAAGTACCTCACGCATTTATAACTGTATTTTCGATAGTCGTTATTTTCTAGCACATACCTACCCACATTCCGTGGTAGGGGGCACTTACCCACCGCTAAATTATTTAACGGATTTAATCAACCGCGCTTATAGCACGTTAATTGTTTCTTCGACTACAAAATGGCAGCCGAAGAAGCAAAATTAAAATTAGGCATTGCAAAAAAGCAATCCATTTATAAACGCGTTACCAAGTTGTATGACGTTTCGAAGCAATTGGTGCCAGGCGCCGTCGACACTAGAACTAAAACTGAGTTTATGGCGATGTCGTCTAACTTGAAAGGTTCATATGAACAATTCAGCTCATTGTGTGATGAACACAATCTGTTGTTGTTGCAGCAAAAACCAGACGTTGAAATTAACTATAATGACTGGGATTCGTTTGAGACCTTATATACGCGTATAAGCCATACACGCACTCTAATGTCTGGGAGTAATGAGTCGCCATCATCGCCTGCAGATAGTACCCCTCCTAAATGCAAATTACCGCCTATCGAATTGCCATCGTTTGATGGGAACCCGGAACATTGGCCTCTTTTCTATGAGTCATTCAAGGCAAACATCCATACTAATAATAGTTTGTCTAACGCGCAACGGGTCCAGTACTTAGTGGGTAAACTGAGTGGGAAAGCTCTTTCGGTATTTGCAGGTATTATACCTAACGAGTCTAATTATCCCATAATTTGGGATTCGCTCATAACTAAGTACCAAGATAAAAGAATGTTGGGTACCTTATATTTAAATAATATTTTTGAATCGCAACCGCCCGCTAATTCACCCGCTCATTTAAATAATTTTATAGAAAAAATACACTCGTCACTATCCGCTTTAAGACAATTAGATATTTCTGATTTGGCCGATTTTATCGTCACGCATATAGCATTAAAAAAGTTAGACTTGCAGCTTGTGCAATCGTTTGAACTATCGCTAAAGGACAAAGATATTCCTAACAGTTTCGATTTAATTAACTTTGTTCGTCATCATATTAAAATACTCGAGAGAACGTCGACCGTTAACAATTTAGAACCTACCGCCGTTAATTTAAAGTCGAAAGTTCGAAGTCTACCTCGCCAATCAGTAACTAAGATGTCGCATACCTTCGCTTTAACCAGTAATCATAACCGTCAAATGTCGGCACCCGCTTCCACTTGTGGATATTGCAATATGTCCAATCATTCTCAATTATTTAATTGTCTCGCATTTAAAAAATTACTGGTTAAGGATCGTTTCAACTTCGTGAAGCAAAGTAAGTTATGTATAAACTGTTTAAGCGCAAAACACTCAACGTCTTATTGTAAATCGCCTAATACTTGTAACATATGTCATAAAAGTCATCATTCGCTTTTACATTTTAATACGGAAACCGGTTCGATGTTGCGCTCGCGTGACACTGCTGACACAGCTGCGCGCCCGCCCGTCGGTGTTGCGCCGTTAGATAATAATAGGCCCGCCACCGCCAGCTCAGACGTCTCGCCGCCGCCGCTCCGCCCGCGCGAGTCTTTGTGTTTACACAGCGGCGACACAGCCGGCACGTTCGCAGTTCATGATAGCTGCGCGCGCACTCAGATTAAGAATAATACGACTGTTTTGCCAACCGCTCAAGTTTATGTGCTTACTTCTGATAATAATAACGCTATTATACGGTGTTTAATAGATAGTGCTTCACAAAACAATCTCATAACGCTCGCATCTTGTAAGAAATTAAACTTAAAAATTATACCGCTTAATAACACTAACATAATAACTGTAGGACTGATTAGTACACCTATTTTAGGATACGTTCCGCTCAGGATTAAATCGCGCTATACGGGTGCTCAATACAGTTTGTATTGTTTAGTAGTTAATCAAATTACAGATTATCTGCCTACGCAAATTATTAATTCAGACTTTATTAATAATTTCGCAAACTTACCGTTAGCTGACGATTCGTAGAATATTCCTGGTGAAATTAATGTTATTCTTGGCGCTCAAATGTTTCCACATATAATACTTGGAAATAAAATTATTCCCACGCCGCCACCGTCGCGATCAGCTGATCGTACGAACGCTGTTCAGATAGTACCATATGCGCTTGAAACTACGCTTGGTTATATTGTTATTGGAGAAATATCTACAATGGAACGGACTAATACGACGTTGTCCTTTGGTCCTTTACTAAATGAAAATTTAAATAATAGTTTAATAAAATTTTGGGAACTTGAGCAAGTACCTACGCTTAAAAATAATGTTAGTTCGGACGATCGCGAATGTGAAAGGTTATATCAATCATCGGTTGCGCGCGACCCTTCTGGCCGATTTGTTGTGTCATTACCATTTAAGGGTGATCACACAACATTAGGGCACTCGCACACTACGGCTCGGCGTCGGTTAACGTCACTCGAACGCAAATTCATCTCGCTTCCTGCTTTGCGTCAGGAATATAACAATATACTTTCGGATTATATTCAGAAGGGTTATTTATCGGAGTTGCCCTCGTCCCCTTCCGTGTTAGCTGACGGATATTTCATTCCGCACCACGCTGTGGTTCGTCCCGAGAAGACGTCCACTAAAGTTCGTATAGTTTTAGACGCGAGCGCTAGAACTGACACAGGTATATCTCTTAACGATTTGCTTTACACCGGGCCTAATTTACAAGCAGATTTGTTTACACTTTTAATAAGATTCCGTCAATTTAAAATAGCTATTACTGCTGACATTCAACAAATGTATTTACGACTAATGTTGACGGAAACCGACCGCAAATATCAAAAAATATTATATCGCTTTAATGAAACCGAATCTATTCGTGTTTTTCAATTTAATTCGGCTGCTTTTGGTCTCCGCTCCAGTCCATTCTTGGCCATGCGCACGGTGCGACAACTTGCCGAAGTGGAACGTGATCGCTTCCCTCGCGCTGCTGAAGTAGCCGTGCGGGACCTATACATGGACGGTTTGACCACCTCTGTCAATACGCAAGAAGGGGGGGTTCAGTTGGCGCACGAATTAATCGCACTGTTTAAATCTGGGGGATTCGACTTAGTGAAATGGGCTAGTAACTGCTCTTCGCTCCTTACCCAGTTGCCTGAGTCACACCGCGCAGCTATAGAATTTTCAGATGGCTGTGATACTATAAAGGTCTTAGGTTTGAAATGGTTGCCGGTGACGGATACTTTCACATTCACTACTGGCGAGACGCCGCAGACTAATACTAAACGTTCAATTCTTTCTACAATAGCCCGCTTATTTGACGTTTTAGGTTTGGTCGCGCCTGTTATACTTTATGCTAAATTGTTATTGCAAGAATTGTGGCTCGCTAAAGTCGATTGGGATGAGGAACCGCCTGAACCAATTATCGACCGTTATGTTGAATTTAAAAATGAATTACCACTTTTATCGCATTTACAAATACCGCGGCATTTATGAATTTCGACCGATTGTACTGCATATCTACTGGGGTTTGGTGACGCAAGCCTGAAAGCTTACGGCGGTGTCATTTATTTACACATTACGCATCCTAATGGCGACGTATCAGTACAGTTAGTATGTTCGAAGTCTAAAGTCGCTCCGCTAAAAACAATATCACTCGCTAGGCTCGAGTTATGTGCCGCTCTGCTTCTGTCTGAGCTAATGAATCAAGTTTACCACATATTACACAATCGCTATCCTATAAAAGATATATTCGCTTTTTCTGATTCTACTATCGCGTTATCGTGGATACACTCTTCGCCGCACCGTTGGCAAACGTTTGTTGCCAACCGTGTTAGTAAAATACAGGATAATTTATCTCCCGATCGCTTCTTCCATATACCTGGGACTGAGAACCCCAGTGATTGTGTTTCGCGTGGCCTTTTGCCCTCTCAAATACTTAATCATGTTTTGTGGTGGCATGGTCCAACGTGGACTCATAGCCCTATATCCGCTTGGCCTATTGTGCCTTGCGAGCCTTCTCAGACCGAAGATGTACCTGAAATTAAATCTTCCGTTACGCTTGCCACAACGTTAAGTTCTCAGAATCCGCTTATTGAACTTGCTCTCCAGGTCTCATCCTGGAAACAATTACTACGCATAATAGTTTATGTTTTACGCTTTATAAAAAAATTACCCTAGTCTGCGCGGTTTAAAGTTTCTCATTTGGAAATAGCAGAACGTACTCTGCTCCGCTTCTTGCAACATGAATACTTTTGTGAGGATATAAAAAATGTAAATAAAGGTAATTTACCTTCTCCCTCTTTAAGAAAACTTGATCTGTTCGTTGATGGCGACGGGTTGCTCCGCGTGGGAGGCCGATTAAACAACGCTGCTATACCATTCGGTAATAGACATCCAATTCTACTGCCGCGACGTCATCACATCGTCGATCTTCTTATCGATGACTGCCACCGCTCCAACTGTCACACTGGCTCTCATCTTGTTATGTCTTTGTTAAGACAACGCTATTGGATAATTTCTGCTCGCAATATAATTCGACAACGCATACGAGGATGTAATTTTTGTTTTCACGCTGCGCCTAAGCATCCTTCGCCTATAATGGCAAGTCTCCCGCCAGCTCGTGTGCAAGAAGCTAAAGCCTTTACACATACGGGGGTAGATTTCTGTGGACCAATCAACATTACACTAACCCGTCGACGTGGCGTCAAGAGCCAAAAGGCCTACATTTGCCTTTTCATCTGCTTAACCACAAAGGCAGTGCATATTGAAATCGCTTCAGATCTCAGCACTGAGACGTTCTTAGACGCATTTAAACGCTTTCTTGCTAGACGAGGTCCAGTATCCATAATGTATTCCGATAACGGAACAAATTTCATTGGAGCAAAACGACAGTTGGACGAATTGTATGGTTTGTTATCCTCTAATGAAACCTCAGCCGCCTTTCAAATCGAATTTAGTAACCGCAGAATTGAATGGAGAACTATTCCCGCTCGCGCTCCTCACATGGGAGGTTTGTGGGAGTCTAATATAAAATCAATTAAAACTCACTTATATCGCACCATTGGTAACCAATTGCTTTGTTATGAAGAGCTTCTAACTGTGTTAGCGCAAATTGAATGTATCTTAAACTCGCGTCCGCTATGCTTGTTGTCCGATCAGCCGCATTTTGTTCTCACTCCCGCTCATTTTTTGCAAACTACTCCTTTACAGTCACTGCCCACGTGTGAGCTGGATACAACGCTTAGTCTCTCCGCTCGTAAAAGATTGCTAGATAATTTGGTGCGTGGTTATTGGAAGCAGTGGCGTGTAGATTATTTACACACCCTGCAACTAAGACAAAAATGGAATACACCTGACGTCTCTGTTAGCCCCGATACTCTCGTACTAATTCACCAAGACGATGTTCCGCCTCTACGCTGGCCTACTGGCATTGTAGAACAAGTCTTCCCAGGGAAAGACGGAGTAGTTCGTGTCGCTTCTGTACGGACAACAACTGGCACGTACAAACGTCCTGTTGTGAAATTGTGCCCACTGCCTACGCAATAGTTAATACAGTTATATCTGCACTTATTTAGTTTATTTTAATCCCAATGTAGTCCTATATATATTTTTGTTTAACTTAGCTTCATATCAACATATTTATGTACATATATTTCCGCTTATTACCCGCTATAATTGTATTTCCGCTCATCCTCTCTGATGGAGAGACTTCTATACCGCTTTATGGTTTCGAAAATCCTTAGTATTTTCAAGCCGGGGAGGATGTTTGCGCGCTTTTATTTGTTTCCTTGTGTGGGAGGGTAGTAGCACCATAAATGGTTATCGGTGTACCGTTCTGTTATACGAGAAATGGCAAATAGGTTTTTAAAAAAAAAGAAACTTATTAAGCTGAAACGAATTTATGAAAAGAACTAGTATTTAACATGAAATAGAATTAAAGTAAAAATAGAAATAGCAATAGTTGACGAGTTCCGACCCGTAACGAGTTCTATGATGGACTGACTTTAGGGCCCCGTGGCACCTGTATATATTAAAGATAAAGATGCTGACTCGGCAGCTATCCCGGTACATTGCAAGGGTATAACAACCCCCCGCAAAAGACTGAACTTATAGGTATTTTTGAAAAAAGACAAAGTTCAGTAAATCAAACAACTTCCCTCAATCGCGGTTGTGACCGTGACGGGTTTTCTTCTTGAACGTTACTGAGATTAATGACGTCAATATTATTCTCGTCAAGGGTCGGTTTCACAGAAGAAATAGTAAGTTTTGTCCTATATCTAGAAACAATTTTATAAAACTTAAAACCTATAAAAAGTATAATGATTATAAAAATTACAAAAGAAAATGCAAAATAATGTGTCCCATATTTTACCAGGACAGGTTCTCCTTCGATTATCTTATCTAAGTCTGAAAACAATTTATCGTTTTGTTTATGTGTATTAAAATCGTCTAAATCAATATTTTGTAACAAAATAGGGGATACCGTGTTTACAGAGTTTGACTTACTATCTAGTTTACAACATGAATCATTTATAATATTAAAATCTAAACTAGGCACAGGGATACTTATGTTTACTACACTGTTAGACGATATAAGTCTTAAATTCTTTGTGTACACTGTACATTGTTCAGGGGTGTGTACAATACCGGTTCCGAACACTGTAACTTCACGTAATTCGACATTATCACAGTCAATAGATATCTTATTCGGACGAGATTGCACAAAAATCCAGCGGTTGTTTTTTAACGGTTTCCAGATGTCTAATTCACCCAGAATTGTTTTAGTTATACACTGCACGGGAATAGCACTAATTGTTTTTGTCAGTAGTTCGCTTTCACACGTAGGGTTGCCACTTGTTAATGACACCATGGACACTTCACACAGAAAGAACTCAGAGTTTACCGTCTTACATTTACTTAAACTATCTAGATTACAAAAGTTAATTTTATCATTGGATATAGCAATATAAGAACAAGAAGGTAATATTAAACTAAAAACATTCGGCTTTTCCACATCATGGGGCGTAGGTAAAGCTAAATTATGATACAAATTAAAATCATGAATAGTAACTAGAGGGATTTGCAATACAAATACAAGCTTATTTCTAAAATAATAGCAACCCACATCGGATATGCTTAAAATGTAATGAATATTATCTAAGCTTAAAGAGAGCGGGATTCTAGTGTCCCTCGACAGATGCCTGTCGTTATCAACAAGTTCTCGGTACAGTTGCGCCGGTGTAAGAATGCGTGGGTGCAATATGTTTTGACTACTTAGAACAATTGCATTGATTAAGTCTTCGAATTGGAATGACAATGTTAGTATTGAGCTTTCGAGGTTCATAAGTATGGAATGCACTTTAGTTTCAATTATTAAATTATTGGAAATTTTAGTTATGTTATCTGAATTTTTAATTAGTTTATTTAGTGCAATACTAAGAGAGTTTTCATTGGCATTTAATTTATTTATAGTTTGTTTATAAGAATCTAATGTAGAAGTAGTAACTAAAATGTTCTCTTTTACAAGTCGTGCTAACTTTTTCTCGTCGTTCTGAACAGCTTCTATAGCTGAGTCATATTTCAATGCGTCGTCTTCGTCTAAAGTACCAATGATTTGTTTGAATGCTGTTCCAATTCCTCCAAACCAGGCTGAGCGTTTACTGCGTTTTGAAATCAAGTGGGAGAGAGAGTCGTGATAACGTTTCATATCATTGAAGCGAACTGTTAATGGAGATAGCGTATTTTCACATTGAATATTCTCCGAATGTTGACACATAAATCGAACTGTGCCTAAAATCTCATTTAGATTAGTGAGATGAGCATTTATAAAAGAAATATCTATATGAGTAATTAAATTTAATTGACCCTTTATTATATTTAATTTTCCTATTCTATCGAAGTATATACCGGAACTAGAAGGAAGTGGCAGGACATAGTCCGGATGCGATTCGATCGAGGCACTGAAATAGTAAAAACAAAGGTAAAGTAAAATAAATATAATATAGTATACATCTGAAATAGAACAATTTAAAAGTATTAACTAACTTCCTATTTTTATGTAAAAATAAATTGAAAGTAAAATATGCTTAGTATAAAGTTGAAATTAATATCTAACTTACTGTAATATAGTAAGAAATTATTTTGTGTAAAATAAATTGAATTGTAAAACTAAGTCTAATTGCAAAATAAATTAGAAAGAAAAGTAAAATGATAATAAAACTTCTTAATGACTAATTGGTGTAATAATGTGTATAAAATAAAACTAAATGTATAAAGTTATTCTAAAACGTATAAAAAATGTTATGTGTTGTTAGGTTTTATATTACTAACTAGGCAGGCAATAAAATGTACATCTTGGGACTTAATATCTATCATCTGAAGCTGGTGAAATAAGACGAGCTCGCAACGTTTGCTGGCTTGAACTGGTCGAAATGGTGCGTCACGTGACGTCTGTTTATAAGAAGCGTGGCTGTATGATTACTAAAAACTTTAATTATTTTGTAAGGCCCCTTCCAGATTGGTGATAGGGCTTTCCTCAGCCTCAAGTGGTTTTTCAAGTATACATAATCACCAATCTTATACTTCGGCGGGGGCTTAGTATGAGTATCGTAGTAAGTTTTAGAAGTTTCCTTAGATTTTAAAATATTTTCCAGAGCTTTTTCCCTAGTGTATCGGAACTTATGCTGAAGCAGCTTTATATAATCAGTATACGTGGTACCAGGTGCACTTTCATACACAGAGTTTGGTATAAATGGTTTATGTCCAAAGACTAACTCGTAAGGAGTGAATTTGGTTGTTGAGTGTACAGTTGTGTTGTATGTTAACATAGCGGTGTACACATATGTTGGCCAGTTGTCCTGATTCTCATTGGTGAACGATTTCAAATACTCCTTAAGTGTTGAGTGGCTACGCTCTAGGGCGCCCTGAGTCTGAGGGTGATAAGGAGATGACCACAACTGCTTGATCTTAAGGAATTGGCACGTTGTTTTAAAAAGGTCAGAAGTAAAATTTGTACCTTGGTCAGATAAAATTGATTTGGGTATGCCATAGAGGGAAATAAAATGAATGAGACAGTCACTAGTCTCTTCAGCCGTCGTGCTGCGTAAAGGATAGGCTACAGAATACTTCGTTAGGTCGTCTTGTAACGTAAGTATATATTTGAGTTTAGCAGGGCCAGATTCTGGCAGGGGACCTACGATGTCTAACGCTATTCTTTGAAATGGAGATGTAGATGTAGTAGTTATTTCCATAGGAGCTCTGTTGGTTCTCCGTAAGGCCTTGTTTTCTTGACATGCTTTACAATTTCTAACATAATCTTCTATTTCGCTTCTCATTCCCTTCCAGTAAAATTGTTCACGTATTCTGCTATACATACGTGTCGAGCCTAAATGTCCGGCTATTGGAATGTCGTGATTATCACGAAGAATTTTAACTCTTTCGCTTAAGGTTGGGTAAATGGTTTTATTTAGGTAAACATGAATAGAGATCTTGGTATTATGGAAAAGGTAAGTAAGTATATTATAAGTTTTAGTAAAAGAATGTTGGTCAAAGGGATTCTTAAAATCAGATATAGCGATATCTGTTATATCCGGGCACTGTAAGATTTTGTCCCGGACGTTTTTTAATGTATTATAAATTTCGGGATAAGAACATTCGTCGAAGTAGTGGACCTTGGTAAAAATAAAATAGAATGTTTTAACAGCGTGTTTAACTTCGAGGAAAGAGTACAGCTCCTTATCGGAGATCAGAATTTCATCTTTGTTTTCAGCGATTGAGAGAATTTCGGTAATGTAAGGATTCGACTCATCCAAATCTATAGACGTAGGAATTATTATGATTTTGTAAGGCGTTTTTAGAAGGCTTTCGGTATATTCTTTCATTATGGCATTAGATGTAAACTGCTTGTTTGCAATCGCTTTAAGGAATTTAGAATAGTCATCGTTGTTTGGGTTAGAACTTGGTTGTGTCGTTGATTCTGGAGTTGACGGAGATTCATGAAGTTCGACATTAGGGTCAATATTGTGGCGATCAGTATTAAAAGGTCCCAGTTCTATAAACTCAGTTTCAGAATTCGGTGGTTGATCTTGAACAGTGGGAGGATCTGGTACTTGGACAGCTGTAGGACCTTGTATCATAGGTAGGGTAGCAGGTATTTCTTGACCTAATATATCTTGGTCGAAAGAGAATGGTATAGGAGATGGTAGATATAGATCTAGGAGTGAGTCTTCTAAGGGGTTATCGAGTCCATCATCTAAGTTTGGTAATAAAGAGTTAGGAGAAGGTAACCTGGTTCCTTCAATTGGGTTGACAGGGAATCGAGAGAGTGTATCGGCATTAGTATTCAGTTTCCCTTTTTTGTGAACTATTTCATACTCAAACTCTTCTAGTTTTAGCCGCCAACGAACGAGTCGAGATCCAGGGTCCTTGCAGCTAAACAGCCATTGCAAAGGTTTGTGGTCGGTCACTATGGTAAATTTGTGGCCATAAATGTAAGGGCGAAAAGCTTTGGTTCCGTAGACAATGGCTAAACACTCTTTCTCTGTTACACTGTAATTGCATTCGGCTTTATTTAATGTACGAGAGGCGTATGCTATGGGGCGGTCTTTTCCTATTTGTCCTTGTGATAATATAGCAGATATAGCAAAATTGGAAGCGTCACACGTCAAATTGAAAGGCTTAGAAAAATCAGGATAGGCTAGGATTGGTGAAGTAGTAAGTTTATTCTTTAGATTCTCAAAGGCTAGTTGTTGTTCATTTTTCCAGGAAAAAGGTGCGTCTTTTTTAAGAAGAGTCGTCAGAGGCTTTGCAAGCTTGGAAAAATCAGGAATGAAACGTCTATAATACGAAACGAGGCCTAAGAAAGATTTTATGTCTTTAGCGCACTTGAGTACAGGGAATTCTGAGATTGCTTTTATTTTTTCAGGATTAGGACTGACGCCGTTTGGATTTATGATATGACCAAGGTATGCAACTTCCTTACACAGGAATTCGCATTTATCGGGTTGGAGTTTTAGATTATAATTTCGAAGTCTATCAAAGACGGAGGAAAGGTTTTGAATATGAGAATTTAGATCTGGAGAGTACACTACTATGTCATCAAGATATACGAAGCAGCGCGAGCCTTGCAGGCCAGAAAGACACGTGTTCATCAATTTCTGGAATGTGGATGGAGCATTTTTAAGCCCAAAAGGCATTCTCGTGAATTGAAAATGCCCTTGTGGTACGGAAAAGGCGGTTTTGGGTGCGTCGCTTTCAGAAATTTTAATTTGATGAAATCCTGACGCTAGATCTAGCGTCGTAAAATATTGGCTTTTACCTAACTGGTCCAGAATTTCAGTTATTTGTGGAATTGGATAGGTTTCGCCTATGGTTACGTCGTTCAGTTTTCGATAATCAATCACGACTCTCCATTTACGTTCTCCTGAAGCATCGAGCTTCTTCGGGACAATCCAAATAGGCGATGACCAAGGTGAGTCTGAATTTATAATAATATTCTGTTCTAACATTTTTCCAACTTGTTTTTCTACTTCCCTTTTATGGCATTCGGGGAATCTATAGGATTTAGTATGGATAGGGACGTCTGTACTTGTTTTTATTTTGTGTTCAATAGCTGTAGTATGTGTAAGTTGATCATCCGGGAGGTAGAAGATGTCCGAGTAATTTGAGCAAATATTAAGAAGAGCATTTTCCTCTTCGTCGTTAAGGTGAGTAGTTCTTAATTGTTTCAAGACTTCATTAGTTCTTTGAGAAGTATTGGATAGTGGCGGTTTCAAAAGAGTCATGCAAGAATTCAGAGGTTGCAATTTTAAATTAAGATTAGGATGAATTACAGCAGGTTTGTCAGAGGTGTTGACGATTGTGATATTAACACGATTGTTCTCTTTCACCTTTACGATACAATTTGCAACTAAAAGGGATTTTGAGATATGTTGATCTAGAATTATGCCTTCCTGAATATTTGGATTATCTACCGTGCATTCTATTGTTGTTTCTGTACGAGGGGGAATAGTATACACTGGTTCAGAGAATTGTAAATGGATATGTTCATTACGAACATTAAGAGTTTTTTGATTGTAGTCAATTTGGCAGCCCATACTTTTCATGAGGTCATTGCCAATGATACCATCATGACTTAGATTTATGTTTTCAATGACATGAAATTCATGTGTTACAAATCTGTTTGGTTTTAAGAATATTTGCATCTGGAAGCTACCTAAGGTTTTGGTTGTTTCATCGCCAGGATCAATACCTTTGAGCTCTATTATATGATTACTTAGATTTTGAAGCTTTGACATGGAACTTAATTTCAACAGGCTGACGGATGAGCCGGTGTCTACCAAGAAAGACAGTGGTTTATCAGCGACTGACGTTTGAATCACGACGTGGGGTAAGTATCTTTTTTCAGAGTTATTATTTATTTTATGTATTTTAATTATTTTTTTTGATTTCAGGTGTTGCGGAGAATCGGCGACGATGTTACTAGAAGATTTGCACGTTTGCTCAGTAAGATTACTTTTAAATATTTGTTTCGTATGGTCTTTAGAATTAAGCGAAGTATCTAACTTTGTAGGCTTAGGAACGCCTTCGATTGATTCAGAGGATTTAGCATAAGATTCTACAACACCATTATAATGCTGGGGCTGGTTACCCCGGTTGCTGGTGTCTATCGTGTTTGATACAAAGACAACAGAGTGATTGAGTGAAACAGAGGATTTAGTATTAGGATTAGTAATAGTAGAAACAGTGCGATTGAGTGAGTCAGTGGATTTAGTATTAGATTTAAAGACAGCAGGAACAGTACGATTGAGTACGGCAGAGGATTTAGTACTAAGGTTAGCGATATTAGAAACAGTGCGATTGAGTGAAGCAGAGGATTTAGTATTAGTGTTACTGGTAGTAGAAACAGTGCGATTCAGTGAGGGTTTAGTACTACCTTTTACTATGGCGCTATAAAGTTGGGGCTGGTTACCCTGGTTGTTAGCGGATACAACGGTTGATACAGTGGAAACAGTGCGATTCAATGCGGGTTTAGTATTACGTTTAACGATGGCGCTATAAAGTTGGGGCTGGCTACCCTGGTTGTTAGCTGATACAGTGGAAACAGTGCGATTTAGTGAAACAGCGGATTTAGTACTAGGTTTACTGGTAGCGCTATAAAATTGGGGCTGGTTACCCTGGTTGTTAGCGTCTACAACGGTTGATACAGTGGAAACAGTGCGATTCAGTGCGGGTTTAGTATTACGTTTAACGATGGCGCTATAAAGTTGGGGCTGGTTACCCTGGTTGTTAGCTGATACAGTGGAAACAGTGCGATATAGTGAAACAGCGGATTTAGTATTAGGTTTACTGGTAGCGCTATAAAATTGGGGCTGGTTACCCTGGTTGTTAGCGTCTACCTCAAATGATACAGTGTGGTTTATGATACCGACTTTTCGACGTTTCACGGAATTTCCCGAGCGGTACCTATCGGGAAATTCTACTCGTTTAAATTGTTATGGTCAACTTCGTCTTCTCCAATATCATTAACTTGATCAGCAGTAAAGACTCTGCGTGATGTAGCAGGAATAATAACCGGCGGTGAATTATTTGGACGACTGTTAGAAGATGACGCATTGAATTGGGCTCTATTGTTATATAGCCGTTTGCGACAGTTTTCAATTGTGTGACCTATATTTTTGCAATACCTACAGGTCACATCATTTGTATTGAAGTTTCTAAAGTGCTCAGGGCGATTATTTTGTTGAACCTGGAAAGCTCGCGGTTGGAAATTATTAGGTCGCGGTTGGAAATTATTAGGTCGTGGTTGGAAATTATTAGGTCGTGATTGGAAATCACGGCGAGGTGGGAGCCTATGTCTCTCATTGTTAATGAATGGTGACTGGGGTCTCTTGTTGAGACTCGTGAGAATCTTTTCCTCAGCCACAGCGAAGTTAACTGCCGCGTTCAAATTGTCAGGATCGCGGCACCTGACGATCTGCGACAATCGTGGATGGAGGCCGATCATGAAAGTATGGAGGGCTAAGTCCTCCATTGCTGCTACGCGGCCTGTTAGTTCTGTCTTACGCTTAGTAGGTATCGAAATATTGATTTCAGTAAGTAGCTTTGCTAAGCATGTTTCTATTTTTAGTGCATATTGGTTTACAGATTCGATTGAGCTCTGCTTACAGTCTTGCAGCTCGGAAAGGAGATGAGCGTAGTGTTTCCTTTCCCCGAATTGCTGCTTTAGAAATTCTAGAAATTGCTCAAGGGATTCAAAATCCTTTATGTTGCAAGTAGATTCAGCTCTGCCTTCGAGCTGACTTAAAATGTATTTAAAAAGTATTGGTTTCTGAGATTTATTTGCAAGATTGTAAGCATTTTGGCAATTAGAGATAAAAGGGTTCAACTTTTCCCTAGAACCATCGAAGGGTTTAATGAACTTTAGTAGCACACTAAACTCGATTTTGTCGTCAGCCGCTGCTTTCGGATCTTCGGATTCGGATCTGGTCGTCATGGTGAAAAACAATTTTAAAAATAAAAGATATAGAAGACAATATTACACACTTAAATAGTTAAATCAAAACAAAAATATTTTAAAATTAGAAATGTTTAAATAAAATAATTAGGAAGTCGAAGCCGCTTCTACACTAAGCGAGCACCAAGTATCTCGACGCGCGACGCGACACCCACGCGTTTATGCGCTTCTTATCAGTAGTCTGGCGGGAGCCATGGTTAATATAAACAATACCTTTAGAGACACAATGTTACACAACAGAAATACAATGTAAAGCAACAGCAATACTTATAAATAGAATTAATTAATCTAGCTCTGAGTTCTATTCTGGATCGCGCACTTTTATGAGTTATTTAGAAGTTTTCACTTACAGTAGCGTCGTCAGCATCACACATACTATGTGGACAGGTATCATGACCATGGTCATGGAATCAGCGTCACCAGGTAAGCAGGAACACACGGAAGGTCTTCGTGGCAACAGAATTAAGGGCCACTCACAGGAAAAGTCTACGTGGATACACACGATCGGCGATCAGACAGGAACACTCGGTTAAAATATAACTGCATATAAACAGGAGCAGCGAGTACACAGGAACAGTGTTAGTTCTCACTAAAGTAAGGGTTTTCACAACTTTCACCACACTTTTACAACGGAAGTCTATAACCGTTTTCAGAGACGTATTTGGGCGGACTAGGATTTTCGGTATCCCACCGCTGCCACCAAAATGTTATACGAGAAATGGCAAATAGGTTTTTAAAAAAAAAGAAACTTATTAAGCTGAAACGAATTTATGAAAAGAACTAGTATTTAACATGAAATAGAATTAAAGTAAAAATAGAAATAGCAATAGTTGACGAGTTCCGACCCGTAACGAGTTCTATGATGGACTGACTTTAGGGCCCCGTGGCACCTGTATATATTAAAGATAAAGATGCTGACTCGGCAGCTATCCCGGTACATTGCAAGGGTATAACAGTTCGCACAAGCGATTCTCGGCGCGCCCCAGCATTCCTCTGACTGTCATCTGACAGTTGCGAATTCACCGCTGAGCTGAACGCCCGCTCCCGCTAGTTCGCTTTTCGCCGCCGCCGCGAACACCGCCGCCGCCATCGCCGCTAACCGCTCTCCGCCCGCGCGAGTCCGTGCCACACACCGCCGCCGTAGCTTGCTGCCAGAATCCAAGGTGCTGAAGACGCCGATTACCAGGTTAGTGTTGCTGCTTATTTCACGCAGGGGAACACTTGAAGGCCGTAACCGCCGCCCTTGGCTTCCTTCGTTTAAACTGCCCCTTTCTATTTATTTATATATGTGATAACCGCCCCCGCTCATACAGTCCACTGCGCCTAGCATTTACTTACCCGCCCTCCAGTAAAACGGAGACACCAAAACCTCTGTTCTATAATTACCGTAACGTGTCCAAACGCTGACTTTGTGAGGAATTTGGTTCTCATTTTAACCCGAAAGGAATTGTGGCTTTATTGTGTACGTGTGGTTTTATTACACATTTTAAAAGGCGGGATGTTATTTATGATAACACAATAAATATCTATTAGTAGAACCTATCTATATGAACAAATTGAACAGGTACGAGTATATGCTTAGAATAATAACGCTATAGAAAGATAATCTTCATACAAGCGCTCTGTCAAAAATGAAGCACTAAACCGATTCACACACGCGCGACGAGTACTTGCTGCGCGCATGGCTGTGATCTGCTGTCTCTGTCCAATTCTATGAATATGAAAGAGACAGCGCTGCGGCAGCCGCTGCTACCGAGGCTTTAACTTATAGAATCACACTGCAGTACGTTTATACTTTGACCTAATTAACGACAAGAAACTATGAAATACTGAAAGCTTACCTGTGAAAAGTGATGTTATTACGCTTCTTTGGTTTTTCAGATGTGTTGTGACACAATTTAACTGCACAAACCGTAATTTTTTTTGTTTTCGCGAGACACGTTCGGCGCGCTTTGACATTGAACACTACGGAGCGGTCCGGCGTTTGGAGCCATTTATGGCTCCGATTAAGGTGCTTCAAAATAGGCGCGCGGACTTGGTTTCTATAGCGTTATTATTCTAAGGGTATATGCTTAACCCACGTTGAAGCAAAATTACCGTAACGTTTTCTTAAAGTAGGTGTACCTCTCTATTAACTAGATAGTTAACACATCACTCTGAACTCCCGAGCTCTCAGTCGTGCCGAGGCCAAAGAGGAAATTAATATACGGAAAAAGAGTGTCCTCTTGCGGGTATTTAGTGACAACTGGTATTGAAACGAAATCTTTGTTTTCGTCCCGGAAACAATTATGTATACCTACCTATACCTATACATATAGCTATATTAGCTATAATTAGGTCAATTTGCCACTCGAATTACAAACTCAGTAAAAACCGTTTTGGATCTTCTAAAAGAAAGTAGTGCTTTTAACAATTTTTCTTCTAGAATCCAAAACGATTTTTATTGTGTTTGTAATTCGATTTCGAGTGGCGCGGGCGATAAGATGGAAACGTATAAAATAAAACGGTGTTTAAAAAATAAAAATAGTGTTTAACCTAACCTAAAATACACTAACTAAAAGTTGTTTCGAAAAACATGCGTCCAGCCGCAAAAAAGTTAAGTTAAAGCACAATACACCGAAGGCAGTAGCATCAGACTACTGGAGGTTTTGTAGCTAAATTAAAACAATAAGACCAACTTGAAAATGCAAGAGCCACGACGTTCGCCATATTGTTTTAATATTATTTATATTTTTTCTCTTAAATAATGGCTTCGTGCGATCAGCACATTTAGCCAGTTTCAAGTAAGTCAAGTACTGTTAATTTTAGCAAAATCTTGTAAATTTAGCATAAATATCTAAATAAATAAATGAAATCCGTGGGTATACTTTTTATTTTACAAAAAAAACAGTAGTTTCTACAACGCACGTTGCGTCATATAGTGTAACTAGCTTCTACCCGTGACTTCGTCCGCGTGGAATAGTTACTTTGTGCTCCGCTCCTATTGGTCTTAGCGTGATTTTGTATAGCCTATAGCCTTCCTCGATAAATGAGCTATCTAACACTGAAAGATTTTTTCAAATCGGACCAGTAGTTCCTGAGATTAGCGCGTTCAAGCAAACAAACTCCTAAGCTTTATAATATTAGTATAGATTTATTCCTTTCTGCAAGGACAATTCTATCTGGTTGTTTTCATAAAAGTTTTACGGGCTAAAAAAAAGGTTTCGCTACTTTCTTTGTAATTTTGCGCTTTGTATGAGACTGTCCTCCCCCTGGCCGAGGCACTGGAGCATATCGGACCTCTGTTGCGTTGGTAGTGATACACGTAAGTATCTAATTACCGTACCATTGGTTTGGCAATTTTCTAATTACCGTTACCTTATTTTTACACTTTATTATTTAGCGTAGCTATTTAAAGATTAATTAAATTTAAACAGTTTTTTCTTAGAGCATTATATGCTCCAGAGTTTTTTGTGTACGAAAGTTATAAATATATAATTATTTCGCTATTCTAATTACCGTACTCTTGAAATATTTAATATCTCAATAAATCAGACACTACTTTTCCCATTTTAATGCCCTTTGAGCTGGTGATACATGTCTATTTCAAATTCTAGTATTTAAAATAAAGCTGAGTATAGAGAAAAAAAATGGCTTACGGTAATTAGGTAAACAACAATTAATGCGAAGAATGACCGCCAACTGCTTACCCGTAGTCATCATCTTCATCATTTCATATTATAAAGTAAAGTCGCCGTTTTCCTGTGTCGGTGGCTCCAATTTAAGAATCAGAAGAATCTGAACCACGCAATGGATTTTTATGCGGTTTTCACTAACAGAAAGAGCGATAACTGACAATAGTTTTGTTTATGGTTTGTACAAAATGACTGAAGTATGACATAGTTTCTCAACAAGCGTGGACGAAGGTGCGGGCGCGCTAGTAAAATAGAAAAAAATGAAATCCCCAAACCGCATTAACGATTGATATTTTGTGTTCAACAAACGGACGTTAATTTGTGAGAGGCAATAATAGCTAAGGTTGGCAGTTGTGCCGTTGTTTACTTTCAATTTCGCACAATACCGGCGCCTGTTTGCTTTGCAGCCGCGCTAATATTTAGGGATAAGGGATCATTTAGGTAATATAACTAGAGACACACCGTAAAGCCATTTTTTGCGCACTGATTTGAGGCCTGAGCTGCTCTGGTGGCAGCTCATTAATAGAATACTACCGACCCATATCTTGCCTTGGGTGTCGTAAAAGGCGACTAACAGACCAAAGACATCATCCAACCTGAGTGGTAGAGCCACGCTGCGTTGCAGCACGCATTGGGCCGGCTCGCCCGGCGTATACCACCCTCTCACTAATATCCGGCGTGAAATAATAGCACTTGGTGCTGTTGTATTTCGTCGGGGCAGTGAGGGTTCCGGAGGCCCTCCATCCCCCCTCACAATGCCTACTCCTTCCTAAAACCTATTCCTTCATTAAAGGCCGGTAACGCATCTGCGATTCCTTTGGTGTTGCGGGTGTTCATGGGCGGCGGAGATTACTCTCCATCAGGTGACCCGCCTGCTCGTTTGCCTCCTTCTATTATAAAAAATAAAAAAACGAGCTCACAACATGTCACCCTGAGCACATGTGCAGTTGTCATTAGTTGAAACGTGGACTGTGACAGTGGACTGCTTTGCGGTCCTCATTGCCTGGTATCTGACTAACCCTTTCAAGGATAATAGTCGTGAATATTATGTATGTATGTACCTATGTATGATTTGCGGCCGCAAAGTCCACAATCGCTTGGATCATTCACAATCTTTGACTCATTTGCAGCACTGTATCGCCACTCAGTGAGCGAAAACTTGCTTGCGGTGTCGTCTCTAGTTATGATGACTCAATGTAAAAGATCCGCTAAATATCCTAAAGCGAGCGGTCTGTTAATTGGATCCGGAGCGATCGTTTCACAGTTATTATCTATTTCATTGTGAATACGAAATAAATTGTTCGTTTACGTTTTTTTCCTATTGTTGCCTAACATACATACATTTAATCACGACTTGTATCCCCGAAGGGTTAGTCAGAGACCAGGCAACGAGGACAACAAAAGCCCTCTACCATACTCCATTTTTCACCAAATAGCGACTGCACGTGTTCAGCGTAACAGGTGATGAGCCCATCGCCGCTCTATGCTGTTGGATATATGTGCAGTCTTTAGTCCGTTAGTCGCCTTTTACGAGACCCAAGGGAAGACAGGGGGTGGTAGTATACTTTCACCGCTACACGAAACGGTTACCCAGCAGTTGCCTAACAATCAATTCTCAAATTACAATAATTTACTCAATTTATATAAACAACCCCATAACGCCCATTTCCTGGATGGGTAGGCATAACCACTGCTTTTCATTCGCACCGATCCTCATCGTGTCAATCTTTCTTTGAGTGTAGGCCTCCTTTAACCCAACCCTCTCCACTTCGTTCTATTATGAGCTGTCTGCTTCCAATTTGGGGTTTTTTGATGTAACTTTCGATGCAGTCCAAAATAATGAGAGAGCTTCTCACCGTGGAACAAGCGCACCCATTCACGACGGAGTCTGCATAAATGGCGTCTCACGCCCCGCTTAAAAGATCGCAGGGACTATAGGAGCTGGAAAACACATGCGCCGGCAGAGAATTCCATAGCCGAATGATCTAACAGAGGAACGACTTGCCAAATTGTTTGGTACCGTTGCTGATAGTCTGCACAGTATGATGGTGGTTCCTAAGACCAACACGTGTAGTCCGGGAGAGAAAAGGAAAGGGCGGGATAAGAGTAAAAAGTTCTTCAGAACACTCTCAGTAGTAATTCCGGTAGAAGATACTAAGAAAAGCAATGTCTCTACGCAGCTCGAGGTCCTCAAGAGAGGTTGTAACCTCAGCATCTCCAATAATGCGTACCGCTCGCTTTTGCAGTCTATCAAGCGCATCGAGGAGGTAGGTATTTAGCGGAGCCATCCCATAAATGGATTAGATGGGAACAATATTCCAGACTCGATCGCACCTGAGTCTTGTACGGCAAACATCGCTCGGGAGTGAAAAACCGTTTCACGTTATTGAAAATACCCAACTTACGGGAGGCAGTTAAAATAACACTCTCGATGTAGCATATTGGATTCAGTTCCCGAGGCCGATATCCATACCGAGAATACTGAGGTCCACCGAAATGGGTAACGAAGAACTCTGAAGAGAGGGAGGTGTAAGGAAGTGAGATAACAGCGTGGAAGAGAATGCGAAAACCTGGGCTTTGCTGACATTAAACTCGACCAGGTTTCAGATCCCCATTTAGAGACACGATTGAGAGTCAGGTTCAGTATTGAAAGATTTGGCGACATAAAGGCTTACTTCCAGAGATTCGCTATGCTTGTCCATCGCTTCACCCCAAGCGTGAGTAACGTACGCTAGAATATCACCCGTTGATCGCTTGGGTCTGAACCCATACTGGCGATCATGGAGCAGCGAATGATCCTCTACCTGAGCGGCCGGCGCGGGCTCAACAATCGTCGACGCGCAAATTAGCCGCGAAAAGGTCAGCCAATAAGTTCGCATTCTCAACCGTTTGCTTTGTCATTCTTTTTTTTCAGGACATTTGTCTTTTTCTTGCCAGTTGATTTGTCACAATGACTTAGCACAATCTATTCAGGTATTTTAGTTAGAAAACATATATACGAGTATTTAGGCAGGACAACATCTGTCGGGTCATCTTGTATCGAAATAAAATTAACCAGCATTTTATACCCCCAGCGGTGGCCACAAAGGAGTGTTTTATCCGAAATCTTTTGTTGAAAACATATTTTGTAATAAACTCCGGGAATCCGCACAAAAAAGGGGTGAAGAGCAGAAAAAATCTCGTTTAAAGATATTACGGAAATCGCACATCGTCGTTACATAGTTCAAAGTATAACAGTATGTTATAGTTTTTTGTGCTTGGAAGGCATGTAATGGATTGTCATTGTAAGATGACAGTCGTTAAATTCGCCCAACGTGGTGGGGTATGGCCCAATATCCCCCATGAGCTGTTGTCCATGTGGGAAGGCAATGCCCAGCAGTGGGACTGTAGAAACTAATAGAAACTTGTATTTACGTATTATGTAATTGTTAACAACACTTCAATAAGATACATATTTATTTATTAACTAGCGGCCGCTCGCGGTTTCACCAGCGTGGTTCCCGTTCCCGTGAGAATATCGGGATAAAAAGTACTCTATATGTTAATTCAGGTTATAAACTATCTGTATGCTAAATTTCATCTAAATCCATTCAGTAGTTTTTATGTGAAAGAGTAACAAACATCCATCCATACTTACAAACTTTCGCGTTTATAATATTAGTAGGATTTTAGGAAGATTAACAGATCTAATAATAACAATGTAAATGAGACCAATAAAATTACTAGTTGATATCAATCTACCTATTTAACTATTATTTTTTATATTCTAGCCAGAAAACTTTGCCTATGGATTTAATCAAAGTTTTGTCGCATCCGATTCAATAAAGCAAATAAAATCATGACCCAATTTTTTTTTATTAGACAACTGAAATACTAGTTGCCCTACTCCTGTAGGTCATTGTGCGTCTTTTGCGTTTTAACTTTGTGCGAATAATAATTTAGTAATTGCAAATAGTAGGGATTATGAATGGTTCTGCCTAATGTCGCATTTTGGAAGTTTAAATACGGCAATAAAGCGTTAGGCGAAGTAAAAATAGGCTTAACACATTTAGGAAAAGTAAAATTGTGCGAAAAAAATTAAAGCCATTGACAATTAGGAGTACAAATAATTCGGCGATCCAATAAAGGCCCCTCAAAACCACATGGTTAGACGGAACTCAACAAGAAATTGCATTTTTTTTATCAAAACCAATTCTTTAACCGCTCGAAATCTTAGCCCTATCTCTTCATACGTGGGCAGACGAAACAAAGTCAAAATCTTTTTACCCGAAAAGTGTTTGGAAGAAGATGCTCTACTGAGTATTTCTACTACACTCAAAGCGATTATATTCATAAATATTCATGATCCTACCATTTTTAACCTTTTTGCAAGTGGTTCCTTCACACGGGACGATTTATTAAACTGTTATTGAATGTGGCCGCGTCATATCTAAGAGTTTGGGGTTAGGTGCTATTACAATAAAGCTGGAAACGGTTTGTAGTGCTGAGAATTGAGCGATTTCTAATTCTACTTCATCTTTTTCATCATCATCAACATCATCCAAACCCGAAGACGGCGATTGGCAATGGCTTTTAGGGCTCTTCACCTTAAAAGACATCGTCAAACTTAGACGGCAGTAATTTTCGCTAAGAAAGTAAGGTTCAAAAGTAATGTTAAATGGCTCAAACCTAAACCTGCAATTCTCTAACGAAAATTGACGACGACGTGCTTTAGAGAATCGCATCGCACTTCGCAATCATGATGAGTAACTCAACATCAGCCTATAAACGTCTAACTGCTGGGCCGGCCGTCCTCATAGTGTATATTGGGACATAAGCTACCACGCTGGCCTACGGGTTAGTGGTTTGCAGCACTGGCAGCGCTCAGGGTCCTTCAGGGTTCAGGCTCCAACTCTCGCAGCAGTATTACTTTAATCTTACTATGCGAATTCGCATACGAATTTTACTAAGTAAGATTAAAGTAATACTGCTCTAAGAGGTGACAGAACTGCTCCAGCACTTAGTACAGAATAAAACAAACGTTTCCTTTGAAGAATTAAGAAAAATAAGGAACATTCCGAGGCCTTGGAACTTAGGCTTTTGTATTTTCTAGCACCGGCAGCGGTCAGGCTCCTTACCAACTCTCACAGCACTATAACTTTAATCTTACAATGCGAATACCCATACGAATTTTACAAGGTAAGATTAAAGTTCTGCTCTAAGAGGTGACAGAACTGCCTCATTAGTACATAATCGTTTCCTTTGAAGAATTAAGAAAAATAAAGAACACTCCGAGGCCTTGAAACTTGTGCTTGGCTGTGTTTTCTCTTTAAGACGTATTTTTACTCTTTTTCTGTAACTCATCTCAAAGCTATTTTTACGCCTTTGTTAAAGAAAACGTGGACAGTAATAATTCTTAGCAACGAGCAAGATGGGAGGAAAACTTTGAAAATATATTTTCCGCCTAACCAGGTCGCGTATTTACAATGTTCTCAATAGCATGTATATGGAGTAATCAGTCAAAAAAAAAATAATGAAGCAGTAATTATGATTTATGATGAGGAGGAGTTCGATGGCTAGCGCGTTCGGCTTGCGATCTTGCCCGCTAAGCAACTTCCGCAATGTCAGGTCGCTAGATGGGTGACCAAATTAAAAACATGTCGATCGTCTCCGTGCATCGGAATTCACATTAAGCCGTTGGTCCCGGTTGTTGTCGTAGGACGGCAGTCGTTAAAACCCACCAACCCGCATTGGGCCAGCGTGGTGGGTTATGGCCCAATATCCCCACGTGCTATTGTCTACATAGGAGGTCTATGCCCAGCAGTGGGACGTTTATAGGCTGACGATGATGAATTATGATTCTGGTATACCTTCCAGTTACTCAGTGGTAAAGCGGTTCATTATTAAAAGATTTATATTACCATCTCCTCTCTTCCCTTGGTTGGCGTAAAAGGCGACAACCGGCTACAGATTGCACGAATACATCCCAGCATACAGCGGCGATGGGCTCACCACCTATGACGCTGAGCACATGTTTAGTTGTAATTTGGAGAAACGTAGACTATGGCAATGGACTGCTTCTGCGGCCCTCGTTGACTAGTCTCTGACTAAACCCTTAGGGATAATAAAGATAAAGATAGAGATAAAAACAACTTATTCAGTACAGCAGTATAACAGTTGTGTATCTATGCATCTGTATTAATACCTACTTTTAAGCCTTTTAACCTTTGCTTGCTGAAATAACTAAAATTAAAAATTAAATTAAGGAGGTTTACGCATTTTGGTTTCCCATACAAATTTCCAAGTTGAAATATGTAAAAACCAGTAAGCCAATTTCGATGATACTCTGCTTGCTGAATTAAAATATAGAGATCTAAATAGTTTGTTGTAAACATTTCTAAAAAACGTTTTTTTAACTGAGTTATGGCGATTTTAAAATGTCTATAGTGGACTTTAAATCGCAATAACTCAGCCAAATAAACCTTTTTTAAAAATGTTTTCAACAAACTATTTAGATTCCTGTATTTTACTTTAGCGTGCAAAGTTTCAATAAAATTGGTTAATTGGTCTTTAAAAATTTCGACTTGGAAAATTGTATGGAAAACCGAAATGCGAAAACCCTCTTAAATTAGACAAAGAGAAGTAATCTTTTGAACTCGTCCTAAGATATTGGATAACTATACATAAATATAGAAAAAACACCGAGACCCGAAAAAAAAATTAGAAAAACAGTGTTTCTCTAAATTGACCCGACCGGGAATAGAACCACTAAACTAACCACTCGATCACGGAGGTCGTCAATGAAAATAAACATTTTGATAATTTTTTTCAAGCTGGACCTTGTAAATACGCAGCCACACAGACACAAGGGAAAGTTTGAGTAGCACCGGATGATAGTGCGGCCGGCTGAGACGCCTGAACCTCAGCAACAACGTGTAATGCTCTCGGATCTGTTGAGATGAGAACTTTATAAAAATTTCAACTGGCTATTGGAGATTGTAGGTGCATTTAATGGAGCATTTTATGTATGAAAAATGTTATCAACTTATCTGTAATGAAAACTCCTAGAGGTAGCTACAAAGTGAATTTCTATTGTCTGGTAATTCATTGGATTTGTCAAATAACCGCGAGTAACATAGGCTAGAGAAGCTCATTTTGAGAATCAGTAATTCCAGGAAGTGGTAAATATAGAAACTTTTAGGAAGTAAAAGCTGTAATGTAGTGTCAGGGTTCTACTAAGATGAGTAAAACGACATTATATTTGTTTAAGTATACAGAATACAAATTTATTAAGTCTAGGTCAGGTCTCAGGGCCGGGGTAGGTTAAAGGTTAATCAAGGTAGAACGCCGTAGAAACGCGAGACAAGGGGTAACACTTCCAGGTCCAGCAGGTCCAGGATGTCCAAGATGAACTGAGGTCAATCTCAACCCGTACGGAGCTCTTTAACAAGTCAATGGTTCTAATTACTACTCGGAACTGCTGGATACTGCCACTAGTCTCATTTCCAGTAGCTAATCTTAAAGCACTAGTAAGTACAAGGAGTGGAAGAGTGACCTAGACATTCTAAACTGTTCTGGTTTGAAGTGACAGTTATAATATAAGCAGTAATGGTAGTACAAGATAACTGTTGGCATTTAAAAGTTAATTAGGTACCTACTTATTTATTAGGTATCTTATTAAACAAAGTAAGAACATTATGTGTTTACTATAAGTAGGTAGGTACCTACCTAATAATTTAACCAACACATACTTTATTTACAAGCGGCAGTTAAACAACTACAACACACTTGTGGGCGACGCGCTTCCGAATATGTTTTGTTTTACATTATAATTACTTATAAGGCTGCTTGATTGTAATTCCTTAACCAAAATTTAAAGGCTGGCAAGTTGCCGCCATTGTTTTTCCGCAAAGCAACGCCGCCGTGATAAGTCAAAAATTTTCATGTATGTTTTACTTAAAATTGAGTTTTAAATACAAATTAATCAACTTCAATTTGCTGTTTCAATTACTGCCGAGACCTAAAGAGCCTACAAAGTGGTCTTCGAGCCGGATCGTGAATATCAATGTTCCAAACACCGCTAGGTAAAATGGTTAACACTCGCAGCCCCACACGTAAAGAACAGCAACATGGTGAAGAAAATAGCGATCCGAAAGCCGATATAAGTAGAAAAGCAGGCACTAGTGCACTGGGAAGAACTGCTAGCTTACCGAAAATGAAGATTGAAAGTGAACCGCATGTGGCCGTAACGCCAATACCGCCGCCATTAAAAAAGACTAATTCTAAAAAATCTTCATGTTTTCTTTACGGGCGCGTAGATTGCAATTAGAATTAAAAGCGGCAGAGGAAAAAGCGCTGATTGAGAAAGAGCTAATTGACAAACGATTAGCTGCAGACTTAGCGGAAATAGATGAATACAGTCCACACTCAAGTTCCAGGTGCTCCATGAGTGAGGTAGGCAAGTGGATCGACCGCAGTCAGCGTGAACTAAAAGCACAGATGGCCCACGATACTGGGAATATGAACCGGGTTAATCTGTGCCCATCGCTGGGGACAGCAAACAAAGTCACCAACGGTACTGAGGAAGTAGTTCAACAGCTGGCTAGCACACTTCAGGACCTTTCCATTTTAACGGCAGTGGCCAATTCAAGCACCAACCTGTTAAGTCGTCTTAGCACACCAAAGGAATTACCATGGTTTTCCGGAGATCCAATGGCTTCAGTTTAAGCAGGCCTACGAAGAATCTTCTACTGTTTGTAAATTCAGCTCTATAGAAAACTTGTGGCGTTTAAGAAAATGTCTTCGAGGAGCCGCTAAGGAAGCTGTGGGTGCGCTGTTAGTAACAAGTGCATCTGCAGAAGAGGTGATGTCCACGCTTGAATTACAATTTGGTAACCCGGATGTTATCTTATCTCGCATAGAATGGGATATTAGTAGATTACACCCACTATCACAAGAGTACTACAAAGGTTTAGTGACCTTTTCAGTAAAAGTTAAGCATTTTGTTGCAGCTGTAAGTGCACTAGGCCGCAATGAGTACCTGCACGATAACAACATAACAAAGAACATACTGTCAAAACTTCCTACTGTCAAAGTGGACAGATTATTGTTATGCAAAAGACAATTTACAACCAAAGCTAACAAAGCTATGTGAGTTTTTGAAAGAGGAAGCTGTGAAAATATCTACATCCAATGTGAATCTGGTCAACATACGCCATCATGACTCTAGGCGTAAACAAGAAAATGTTAATTTTGTACAAGCTGAAACAGCATTAGTGCAAAGTACACAAAGAGACAGTGACATGACGTGTAGGTATTGTCGTGCATCAAATCATGTGCTTCCGAACTGTAACAAGTTTAAAAGGTCACTACGTAAAGACAGATGGACCTTTGTTAAGCGTCAAGGTATATGTTTTAAGTGTCTGATCGCTCGCCACGATCGTAACATGTGTTCTGCACCTGTATGTAGTGATGGGCAGTGGATAAATATCCAAAGAGTAAATACTCGGATATTTATTGAAAATGGATAAATACTCGTTTTTATCCATTTTTATCTGATATTTACTCAAAATCACGGATAAATATCTTTTTAGCGGTATCCAAGCACAACTTTTGTTTTTCTAGGGGGCCATCACGCTAAATATTCACAACCAAACCACATCTGAACCGCAGCTGTTCTGCCGACTTCGTTTAGTTATAGTTTGGTTGAGATTAATTAGCGCGATCGCCCTCCTGGACTACATTTAACGAATGGTTAGTACCTATTATGTGTCCGAATACTATGTTATTAAAACTTTTACTGTAGTTTTAGCACGGTTGCGCTATACCTATCAAGTCACGGTAATAGCTGTGGTAATAGTGATTCTAGTGGAACTGGTATTGAAGAGGGGATAAAATACACAGTATTCATTTAGATATCCACAACTTCAACCTTTTGCAACAGTTCCCTATATTTAGGTAGGAAATTTTATTAATTTGAAAGCTTATACAATTACCTTTCTAATGATATACGCCAATCTATAATCAATGAAATTTCTATAGAGCTAGCAGATGGACGTGCCATCTGTTAAATTTATTATATTATGATTAATAATTAAATAACTATAAATTCCGCGCCTAACTGTGTCAATAGTGCTTCCACGTAGATCGGGGTCAGCGCATCGCGGTCATGCAATTGTTGACAATTTTACTCAGTCAGTAACTGTTAAGTGATGTTATTTACGCAATAATGGAAAGTCCATTTAACCGGAGCAACATGACGTCCCGGAGCCCACCACGTCGACGACAAAATGAAGAAGAACCAGTAGCGCCCACTATTGATGCAGTCTTGACTATGGAAATACAGAGCTGGCTGGCGAAAATCGAGCATTGCTTGAATGATATTTGCTCGATCTCATGTGAAGGAAAGCTTAATTCAGAACAAAAGCTTAAAATCAGCAGCATCAGCAGGAGCATCATGGAAGGTGTGTCTCAGTTGGCTGTTCAATATCAGTCACTGAAACAAAAATATATTTCAGCACAGCTTACGATAAGCAACATGAACGAGCAAAAGGGGAAAACCACCTAACTAGAAGACCAACTGGAGGATCTAAAAGAGTGTATCCGCTCTGCTCCAAATGCAACAAATCAGATCACATCTTTTGCCGAAAGCGTTAGGAAGGGAAACCACTCTCTTGTCCGTCCCCTTAACACCAGCAGTGTTGTTATTTATCCCCAGAACAAAGAAAAAACGAGCGAGGATACAAAGAAGCTCATTCAGACCGTAATTAAGCCAGAAGAGCTCAAATTACGTATCCGTGGCATGCGGAAGACCAAATATGGAGGCATTATTATTAGCGCACAAGGGAAAGAAGACCTTGAGAAACTGAAACAGTCAGAGCAGCTCAAAACATCAGGGCTAAAGGTCGAAGAGACTAAAAAAAGGAAGCCAAAAATAATTTTATTAGGAGTCCCCGCCAATAACACTGAACAAGAAGTTTTCGAATGTCTGTATAAACAGAACATCGCGGACAAGTATTCACACATACATCGAGACCAATTCCTTAGCTCTATTAGACTTAGCCACAAATCTGGTAAAAAAGATGCCTTATTTTGTAATTACATAATAGAATTACCACCTGAATTGAGGAAAGTTCTAATAGCACAGGAGCGACTGTTCATTAATTGGACATCTTGCTCAGTCAGAGACTTCACACTTGTAACAAGATGTTACAAGTGTCAGCAGTATGGCCACTCCTCTAAGTATTGTCGTGAGTCAGACTCTACCTGTGGACACTGTGGATGCGTTGGACACGCCATCAAGGAATGCAGCAAACGCCAAGAGCCTGCCGCGTGTGCTACATGTAAGCGCTTTAACAAGCCCAGCCATCACAAAACGGGAGATGAACAATGCCCAGCGAGAAAAAGTGCTGAAATTAGGTACCACAGCTCTATTGACTATGAAGGATAATCTACTCTTATGAACATAAATCAGTGATCAGTGAGCTTCTTAAAATGTTCTTCAATTACACAATTCTAGTAGTATCTAAGCATAATTATAATCATTGTTTACAAAACATACGTACTGTAACTTTAATAACATGATAGCATTGTTAATAAGATATTATAATTTATTGTTATTTAATAAAATGTTAAGTAAGTACTAACCTACATTCACTTATTAGATGCCTAAAGGACAGGTAAACTAGTTTACTTAGCTTAGGTATCATTTCGATTATTTTGCAATACTTACCTTAATTTTAAATTACTTACAATAATAGCTGCACTCTTGTTATGCATTATTTTTATTACGTGGACGAATGATATTTATAAGTTTTGATGTATTTAGACTTAGTTTTTATACAGAAATAAATTATTCTTATTCTTATTGCATACAAATGGTAAAAACCCAACCCATTTAGTTGAATTCAAACTTGCCGAATAATTTTGACCAAGTATTTTTGTTTATCGCTCATTTTATGGAATTAAAAAACTCAATAGCAGTTATTTCGTTTATATTAACAAACTACGTATATTTTAATTTCAAAATTTACATGATTTGTAAAGAAAAGTGTTCATAAAATATTTATCCGTCATTTTGGATAAATACTCGAGTAAAAAGGAATATTTATGAGTATTTATCCATTTTGAGTATTTATCCGGATAAAAACCCATCACTACCTGTATATGATAAAAATCAGTGTAGTCAATCCCACCACCGTTTGTTACATTATGAAGTTTCCCAGCCTGTCAGTAACATCATTGATAATGCGGCTGACAATGTTAAGGAGCAGCGGCAAGCCGAGCCATCTGGGATAATCATTTAATCTAAGACAGTAACTAATTTAAATGTAAGTAGTTTTAAAGTTTTATTGAAAGTAGTCCCTATTGTGGTTCATGGACCGAATGGGGGCACTGTTAACACGACCGCGCTCCTCGATGATGGCTCGACTGTGTCGCTGATCAGCTCGAGTATAGAAGTTAGGTGTGGCAGGCAAGAAAGAGACCCTTCGTGTGAGTGGGGCTTGGAGTAACAATGATATTGTTTGTGAATCACAGGTTGTAAACATTAATGTGTCAAATAACAATAATGATATGTTTAGCATAAAAGCCAGAAGTGTTGATCAGCTTAACTTACCTTGCCATGAGTTGTCAACTGTTGATTGTAATAAATATTCGCATTTACAAAAACAAATTAAACATTTTGTTCTTCATAAATGTAAACCGCAAGTGTTAATAGGACAAGATAATAATCATTTGCTTTTGCCCTTAGATATAGTTGTGGGAAAACCGAATGAACCTAATGCCACTCGAACTCCGTTGGGATGGAGCGTACATGGTAGGATTGCCCAGATGTCCCAGGTCAACGTGCTTCAACACTCTTTGTTGCTGAGTTCGCGTAGCAGTGAGGATCCAGCGCTGCAGAAGCTTCATGATGAGGTACGCAATTTCTTTTCTCTTGAGTCGATGGGAGTGAGTGAAAAATGTAGGCAGAACGCAGACGATGAACGCGCTATGGCTCAGTTGGAGCGAACAGCTGTTCTGTCCGGTGGCCGATGGTGTGTTGGACTACCATGGAAAAACGAAGAGGGTTCGATGCCCAATTCTTATGGGCAGGCTTTATACAGATTGCGTAATGTCGAGAAGAAATTTAAGGTTAATGGTGATTACGCACTTAGGTACACAGAAAGAATTAATCATTTATTTAAAAATGAATTTGCCAAAGAAGTAGTCGATTTAAATATATCACCAAAGATTTGGTATTTGCCACATTTTGCCATTGATAATCCCAATAAAAAAAGTTACGTGTAGTGTTTGATGCGGCTGCAAAATCTTATGGAGTTTCTCTTAATGATTGTTTATTGAAGGGCCCTGATCTACTTATGTCTTTGTTTGGCATCATGTTGCGGTTTCGTGAAAACCCTATAGCCGTGACGGGTGACATAATGGATATGTTTTTACGTATTAATATAAGGTCAGAGGACCAAGATGCACTTAAATTCTTGTGGCGGCACTCTTATAATGATAAGGACCCGGTTAAGACCTACGCTATGACTTCATTAATTTTTGGCGCTAACTGCTCGCCTTTCATAGCGCAATATGTGAAAAATAAAAATGCACATATGTATATGTCAACCATGCCATCTGCAGTAGAAGCTATTTGTAAACAACATTATATGGATGATTATATAGACAGCATATGCGATGAAAGTTTTGCCGTGAATCTGGTTAGGGAAATAATACACTTCTGGACACATCTATTGGCCCACCTTAGAGTTTAGGTTTCTATGGCCCCTACTTAAATATGATTGCTAGATTGAACAAAAACTATTGGTGCAGTTTTAAACCTGATACATTTTACCATCTTTTTCGATCGTATTGTTTTAAATTTGAATTCAGAATACCACACGACATGGAGCTACGCCTAACAAATCAGATATGCGCCTTGATGAAGGCAGTTGATTTTTGAATAAAAAACATGTTTTATCAAATAAAGGTTTAATTTAATAACGCGTGTTGCCTCCATGGGGATCTACGACAGCTCTCATACGATTAGGCATAGAGTTTATCAACCGCTCTATAAAATTTTAAGGGATCATCTCCCATTCTTCTTCTATGGCAGTTTTCAACTCCTGCATCGTCTGGGCAACTGGCTGACGAGCCCTAACACGTCTTTTTAGCTCGTCCCACATGTGCTCAATCGGGTTCATGTCTGGGCTTCTGGCTGGCCAGTCCATAACTGTGATGTTCAGATCCCGAAGATATTCCCTGACGATGCCGGCCGTATGGGCTCTTGCATTATCATGCATAAAAAGGAAATTATGGCCCACATGGTCCACGTATGGCATCACGTGAGGTTCTAAGCACCCACGAATGTACCTTTCAGCATTTAATGTTGGCAGCCGTGGTCCCGTAATAACCTCAAGTTGAGTTTTGCCGCTCGCGGATATACCGCCCCAGACAGTCCATGAGCCACCGCCATAAGCAACCCTCTCTTCAAGCAGCATTGTGCAAAACGCTCTTCCTTACGTCGGTAGACCTTCTTCCTTCCATCATTGCCGTGTAACGCAATTTTAGACTCATCAGAAAAGAGTACACGGCTCCAATGCTGCTGAGTCCAATTTAAATGAGTGCGCGCGAAATGAAGACGCGCTGTTCGGTGGGCTCGCGTTAATTTGGGGCCATTAGCTAGCTTGTGTGGTACCATATCGCGTTCTTTTAACCTTTTCCGAACAGTTCGAGCGCTCACAGATACTCCGTGGAAGTCGCGAAGTTGGTTTTGTATCTCAATGGAGGTAAGGTGACAATTTCTCAAGCTGGTCGTCACGATGAATCGATCCTGCCTTTCAGTTGTGACCCGAGATCGTGGCCTTCCTTGGCGACGAACAAAGCCGCCAGTCTCTAGGTACCTCCGATAAACATTTCGGACCGCAGATCGACTTAAATTAAGTTGAGCACTCACATTTCTTTGGCTGTGTCCGGCCTGGATAAGTGCCACAGCTTGGGCGGTGACTTCAGGCGAAGTATCCATAGATTATTGATAGAACCTCACCTTAATGTTAAGAATAAGTAATGTTTGTTGCAAAACCAAAGAGAAAAATCACACTATCAAGAATTAAATCCAAGTAAACCAATAAAATCAAGTTTTCTTAGTATTCGATTGTTTAATATCAACGGACAGGCTCCAAATTGTCTTTTGTTTCTTTAAATTCTGTGTTCGAAATTTAAAAAAGACTATTGAATAAACTGGTTCAAAACTGTATAAAAACTTTTTGCTCGACCTAATATAAATTTTTAGCTAGGACTAAACGAAACTGAAAATTCAAGTGGGCCAATAGATGTGTCCAGAAGTGTATATATCCATGCACAGGGCGGTTTTAACATATGTAACTGGAATAGCAACAGTAATGCAGTATTAAATAGCATTCCAAAAGAATCTCTCGAAACAGCTGCAGTAAGGTCAGATCAGAAAAATGTTAGTGAGCGAACGCTTGGGTTATTGTGGGAACCGTAAGATGTTATGTTGCGATTTGACTTGTCTTTTAAAAATATACCTACGCAAATTATCGATGGGACGGAACGACCTATAAAGCGGGAGGTGTTACGCGTGGTAATGTCCATTTACGATGTTTATGGGTTTCTCTCACCATTAACAATGAAGAGTAAAATTATATTACAAGACGCTTGGAAGTCTAACTTAAAGTGGGACGATTTATTGGACGATGACGTATATAACAAATGGCGCGTTTGGGTTAGCCATTTCAAAAATATTAGTAAAGTTTATTTACCTAGATACTACAATACGGGCGATATTCACGCAGCAGGCATTAAGGCTGATTTATTAACGGCGCCGCAGCCGGCTGACGTGCCCCCTCTCTATACAATAACTTAGAGTTGAATATGTTTTGCGACGCGTCTACTACGAGTAAAGCTATGTCTGCCGTAGCGTATTGGCGTTGGATAAGTAACGGCGGGATTCGCTTAGCATTCATTGCTGCTAAATGCCGGGTTGCTCCCGTTAAGCATGTGTCTATACCCAGGCTAGAACTGCAAGCTGCTTTGCTCGCTGCGAGATTGGCAGATGCAGTTACAAGGGAACATAGATTGAACATTACCAGGCGATATTTTTGGTGTGATTCAACGACAGTATTGCATTGGATTCGCAACGATGCGCGTAATTATAAAGTGTTTGTCGCTCATCGCTTGGGCGAGATTGATGAGTTAACTCACGGGTGCGAATGGAATTACATACCAACTAAATTGAACATTGCGGATATAGGTACTCGGGAACCATGCGATTGTTCTGTAATTCAAAATGAGTGGTTAAACGGACCCTTATTTCTTCGCGACGTTGAGAGCTCGTGGCCGGTAGATACGCGAACACCTGAAACCGATCAATGTAAATTAGAAATTGTAACACATATTCAAATTAATCAAATTGACTTACCTGTGCCCAATGTACTTCGCTATTCTAGCTGGTTACGTCTGCTAAAAGTCACAATTCGTGTTCTTACCTTTATAAATAAGTGTAAAAAAATTGTTACTTCAAATGATATCGAAATAATGAATCGAGCTGAATGTTTCCTTATACAGCAGTCGCAACAGCAGTAGTTTGGCGAGGAATTAACTGCAATTATTAACAACAACTGTGTTGACCGTAAAAGTAAATTACTTACTTTGTCACCTTTTCTTCACCAGCAGGGTATCTTACGTGTAGGAGGGCGTGCCGATGCTGCTACTGGAGTTTCAATTGAAACTAAGAATCCTTAATTCTAGATGGGCAGCACCACTTGTCAAAATTAATAATAATGCACTATCATAGAAAGTTTGCTCATGCTAGTCAGAAAACAGTAATAAACGAGCTTAAACAAAGGTATTGGGTGATTAGGCTGCGTCCCACGGTTAAAAATGTCACTTGAAATGAAATGAAATGAAATGAAAACTAGTTTATTTAGCTACAACACACGAGACAGTTACAACAACTCCAGGTGCATGTTTTGTCGCATAAAAAAAAGGCATCTCCAGCGATGCCAAGGATGGGTGATTTACCCCATGCTCCTGTCGCGCACGGTCAGCGACCATTTACCTTTTGTGGCGTTGACCTCTTTGGGCCAGTCGAGGTGACTGTTGGTAGACGTCGGGAAAAAAAATATGGAGTGCTTTTCACATGCTTGACGGTTAGAACAGTGCATATAGAAATAGTACCTACGCTTACCTCTAGTTCCATGATTATAGCTTTGCGTCGCATGGTGTCACGACGTGGGTGGCCTCAGCATCTGTACTCGGATAACGGTACTAATCTGAGGTGCAGATGTTAAGCTTAGGCAGTCTGTGCTAGATCAGAACGTTTTAAAATCAGACGCCTTAAATTATGGCACTTCTTGGACTTTTATACCCCCTGCGAGTCCCCATTGGGGTGGGGCATGGGAGAGACTCATACGAAGTGTCAAGGCAGCCTTGAAGGTAACACTTAAAGAACGAGCACTTCGGGATGAGGTACTCAGTACTTTGTTAGCGAAGGTTGAAAGTATGGTAAATAGCAGGCCGCTTACACACGTCTCTGTAGAACCTGGCAGTCCGGAATCACTAACACCAAACCATTTTCTTCTCGGCGCTACCTCTAATCTTCCTACTATAGGGAACTTTGCTGACTCAGACCTGTTTCTACGCAAGCAGTTGCGTATTTCGCAGAGGTTAGCGGACATGTTCTGGAGACGCGTAATGACAGAAATGGAATCGGGAGAGTAAACCTTTACATGTTGGCGACTTTTGTTTGATCGTGGATCCTGTTTCTCCTAGGAACATGTGGCCGAGAGGCGTGGTTCAATCGGTTTTCCCAGGCAAGGACGGACGTATAAGGATAGTGGATGTTAGAATTAAGTCTGGAAATGTTCTGCGTCGGCCCCAGTATGCATTGATGATGAGTGCTGGTAAGGCAGCACTGGGGTGGCGCGTTTAGGCGACGCGCTTCGAAATATGTTTTGTTTTATATTTTAATTAAAGTAAAAATATAATGCAGTTTGATTGTAATTCCTTAACCAAAATTTAAAGGCTGGCAAGTTGCCGCCATTGTGGCGGTCTCTTTTTCCGCAAAGCAACGCCGTGATAAGTCACAAAAATTTTCATGTATGTTTTACTTAAAATTGAGTTTAAAATACAAATTAATCAACTTCAATTTGCTGTTTCAATTCAATTTTAAGTAAAACTTACATGCAAATTTTTGTAACTTATTCAATTATATTTAACACATTATATTAAAGGAAGTGTATAGAGTGCCACAAGCGGCACTGTATCTCCATCGGTTAGGGAACCGTAAGTTTTGCGGTATAATAGTGACGCCGCCTAAGCTGCCGTAAAGTTTTTGTTAGACAACAGAAATACTAGCTGTCCTACTCCTGTAGGTCACGTGATAGGTTAGAAATTTAAGACAATCGCGAAGCGCAGCGTAGCGATTGTCTTGAATTTCGAGGTTATTTTTTTATTAGACAACAGAAATCTAAATCCATACAAAAATATCTTTTGAATAATAAGTCGTCTGAACATTATGACAAATAAAAAATATGTTACGGTTCCCGAACCGATTGAGATATAATGCCGCTTGTGGCACTCTATACGCTTCGTACTAGGATGCCGTCAAATTACGGCATCGTAACCGATCGTACTTAGTTGCCGCTTGTGGCACTCTATTCACTGCCTACACTTTGTACTAGGATGCCGTTATTACGGCATCGTAACCGATCGTACTAGAATGCCGATTGCGGCACTCTATTCACAGCCTTTTTTTTCTTTTTTTTTTTTTCCCAGGGGAACTCATTACGAGTACTGGGGCCTTGAAGAGGCACCCAGTTATGTTGGACTCGCCCGTCCGCCTTTCCGCACCCACTGACAAGGAGAGAGGCTCCAGGTCAGCTGCCGAGCTAAGTCCCGGCTGGGAGAGCGAGACGGAGGGGAATACCCACTAAACCCCTGGGGGCCCAACAATCCGAAGCTGAAAGCTGAGGTGGATGTCGCGGTACATACCACTAGGGATTAACCCGTGACGGTCACCCCGTCGCCCGTGTGCCAACCTATGACCGCAAGCGGTCACGCGCCGACACACGGGCAACTTCGCGCACGGCACAACACAAAACAGCGTGCCCACCCTCTAATGGGCACGCGATCCCCCAAAATAACAGATACAAGGACAGCACAGGACAAACACAAGACAAAGACACATTGGTCCTCCGACCCTTGGGCTTTTGGGGAGGTATAGTCATACCCACACCAAAGCCCAACCCCACTCGCGCTTGCTTCCGCAAGCGCCCCACTACAAACAGGCAACACCACAAACAAACACACAACAAATAGCGCGGCCTTCCACCAGCCCGCCTTATCCTACTCGGCAGCCCGGACCCCGACTCAGACGCAGAAACCGCCCACGAATCTGGCTCCGACTCGGATCCCTAGCCCCACAAACACCTACCGACCCTCGACCTCGGGTCCTTGACCCAAACCCCGGAACTCGGAGACGGACCCCCGGTAAAAACCGGGAGGTCACTCCATGCCCCGACGATTCCCGATGTGCCCGCCACAGCCTCAACCAGGCAGCCACCCCGTATCTTTCACGGCCTACAGAGGTGGACAGACTCCGTCAGGCCCGCTACTCCACAGTCGCTCGCGAACACACACCGGGGTCTCGAGCCCGACGCTCAACTCCCGGTGCCCGAGGCCGTATCCCACACAAAAACATAAACGCCCCCAAGAACGGCGCTCAGAAGGAGCGCCGCCGAAGCTCAAAGCCGCTCAAAAGAACAGCGAGCGTTTTAAGTGCGCGCCCACCCCAAGCCGCACACTCGCGTAACGGGGGTTATGAGCGCGCGGCCCGGAGCGGGCACGCACCGCCTAGAATTCGGCGCCCAGAAGGGGCGCCAGGGATTGGCATAAAGCCCCTTGTCCCAGGGTGGTGGGAAGAGGCCTTACGACAATCCCTACAACAAGCGAGGTCTTACCTCGCACACACAAAGGACGGCGCTCAGAAGGAGCGCCGCCGAAACCCCAATCCTCAAAGCCGCTCAGAAGGAGCGGCGAGTCATCAAGTGCGTGCCTACTCCGGGTCACACGCTCGCATAAGGAGCTACGACCACGCGTCCCGGACCGGGCACGCACTTGACGGTGCAGGCCCAGAAGGGGCACTGCCTAGAATTCGGCGCCCAGAAGGGGCGCCAGGGATTAGCATAAAGCCCCTTGTCCCACGCTGAACGTGGGCCGAGAGGCCTTACCCCAGGGTGCACCACGAGGAGGTTCCCAAATTTGCTCCCCCTCTATTCACAGCCTATATTAAATGCACAACTTACCCAGTAAGGTATTTTAATCAGGCACTATAAATAACTGCTGAACAGATTTAACCGTAACACAGTTTAGTCTAGTATATCTTAATTACTAGGACTAGGAAAACTATAAGTAATCAAGGTTTACGTAAGAAAGTTTTATAGAATCTTTAATTTAAAGGCGTAAATTGCAATACGGTTTGCACCATTGAGCTTTGTTCGCACTATGAAATAAGAATGGGCGTTTTTGTATGAAACCCGTCTCACCCCTTGTAAGTTCCCACATGGTAAGTTTCGAAATAAATAGTGTATTTTGTTGTAAGGACAGCAAATATGAAAGAACGAATGAATTAATGAAAAAAAAAAAGAAAAAAAAGGTAAAATGAAAAAAAAATTAAATGAGGCCTCATTTTTCATTTTTTTATCGGTTTTTACGACTCATATATAGATCAAAGGAATCGTCGAGGTAGGAGTTTAAATTTAAAAAAAAAAATTTACTTAAATTTTATGTTATCATTTATTATTTTAATTTTCTTCTTCTCGATAACTTTTTTCTCCAATACCTGACAGATTGCTGTCATACAATAAAATGCTTCACTTTTGAAGTACTTTTATTTGATGCATAAATGTAAGTGTTACAAGGACGTACGGTTACGGGTGTGCGTTAGGACCACGGGTGTACATCACAGAATTGAACTGCTTCTCTACACAAAGATGGTACCTGCAGTGTACCTCAGTGTACCCTTAATGAAATCCGGTGTACTTCTTTTGATAAAAAGATAAATAGTAAAATATGTACACCCGCCATCCTAAAGTTAGGACTGCGGGTGTGCATTTTTTTCCCATCATGAGGTGCATATTTTACGTATGTTTTTTTTGTAAATATGTGTACCTGCAGTATACCTTAGTATACCTTTAATGAAATTCAGTTAACCTTCTCGGATAAAATGTTATATAATTAAGTATGTACACCCGCCATTCTAATGTTAGAACTGCGGGTGTACATTTTTTTCTCGGCAAGCAGGTGCATATTTAATTTTTTTATTATTTTTATGATGCGTACCTACTGTGTACCTGCATATAAAAATATTAAATATAATTAATTTTGACAAATACGAGCAAAAAACGACAAGACAACGGGGTACCTCAAATCTCACTTCTGGAATAGAAATTTAAATGTGTCTATACCTCGCGATTGACCATGTCGTGTGGTTAACGAATTCACTAGATAATTAGATCTATATTTGTTTTATCGAAATAGAAGCGGTAAGCAATTTGTTCTATTTTTGTTTTCTTAAAAAATGCATCAATTGTAGCGGTTAGCCAGCGATGTACTTTTGTATTACGCCATATAAAGATGTACATCATTAATCTCGTTATTTAGTTCTACATCTGATTCTGATCAAACTATGTATGTTCTATTCATTACGAAGATGATATCGATGGCTTAGTGCACACATGTACTAACTACAAAAATTGCGATTTTTACTTTTTGACTGCCAACTGTATTAATTGACGTGCTCTACCGTTTACACTTACCCATGTCTCGATATTCCATCTCTTTCTATCAAAAACCCAGTGTCACGGTTGTATCAAGTAAGCTTCGGTTTTGTCCAAAAGTATTAAAATCCTTTATTTTTACTAATCTGCTACGAAAACTCTTTAAGTGATTTTATGATTCCCTCCCGCGATACTAGTTAACGCACAAAAATATTAAGTACATTTACGATGTGTAATTTTACATATTACAAACAATCCAAATGTTGTAAGTGCAGTTAATACAAAAACAAATCTAATGCTTGCAAATGTTTTTAAGTGCACAAATGTGCTAAGTCGCTATGATACAAAAAATAACTGTACATATGTTTACAAAATCATCGAAAATCACATATCTGTTAGTACACTTAACTCATTTTCTGTTTTGTTTCTTGAAATGCTCAACTAACGACATTATAAGTTAAGTGTGCTTTCGATAATCGTTTTGGCGAGTAATTTTTACGTGTATGTACGAAGGCTAAGAAAAATCGGTGAATGTCACGTTCATACTGGCTTTTTCACCAATCTATAAGAAAACACCGTGTTTACCAAAATTTTTTTTGTAAAACGTTTTGATATTACCACTAGTATTATTAATATTTGTTCCAAAAATAGAGGACATGCAGGCTTTTATGTTGGCACTGACAATCAAAAAGGTAAAATTCCCGCAAATATAACTTCCCTAGGCTACGAAATTTGTGAAAGAGCAATATTGACCCCTCGAATTGAGTCTTATTATTTTGTCGCAAAGACTCCAAAAAATTATATTTAGATAGTGATCGGAATCTGAACTTATCTCGCATGTACAAAATTTACAAAAAAATTTTTTGCCTAGAAAAACAAATAACTCCCGTATTATGTATATACCATAGGATTTTTCACTCCTATGAGCCAAAACTAGCATTTTATAAGCAAATGAAAAGGCTAGTTTACAAGAAGAATATGATGCACACAAAAAACGCGAAAAAGACTCTTTGGATATGAAAAAAGAAAACAAAGAAATTTGTTTAAACACAGATGGTGCTTTTAGAGCAAATACATTCGACCTACAAGCTGTTTATTCTATACCCCTTACCGGTGATTGCAAAATATATTATTTACGAAAACGAAAACTCTCCTAGTACAATCTAACTGTTTTATATTTGATAATGGGTTCTGCCACGATCAAACCGAAACATTATGATGTTAATATTATGAAACATGGCGATTTCTATGACATAAAGGCATTTGAAAAAACTTTAAATACTAAAACAACTAAAAACATAAAAAATGAGACTGAAATGGTTTAAAATTAAGTGGCTTCGGGTAAAAAAAGAATCGCCTACTTCGATATTTTATACATACGACTTGAACGATTCAGATTTGGGAGAAATCAATATTTGCAAGGCAAAAAATGGAGGAAAAAAGAAAGACTTCATTATCATATTTTAAAAAAAACTTAAAAGAGCATACAAATTTGGTGCTCCCTATTTCACAATGTAAGAAAAAAGATCTTCTTACTCTTTAAAGGATGGTGTGGTCCCATCAGACTATGGGCAATACTATAGAGACTTACCATCCAGTTCTGCAAATATTCCTAATTTCCTGACACTAAAACATCTGATTATGAAGTTAAGAATCAGGACGAGAGTATTATTAATAACCTACCTTATTCTAAGACTAATAATAATTACTGATTTAAAGAAACTTGAACAAATAACTACTTTCCTTAATTTTGTTAGTGTTTAAAAAAGACTGATTTAAGTACCTACCTATAGGGTCAGGTGGGCAACAGTGAACCACAAAAAATTCAAAGTTGTGTCATGTACTCAAATTAAAAGTTTTCGTTTTCTTTTTTCATACATACCATTTAGTGTCTAATAGACTTAAGGTTTCTTTACAAAATTAAGCTCAAAAACTGATAGGTTAGTCATTACCAAGTGTTTTAAAAAAAATGGGAATTGGTTCACTGTGTACACTCTTTGGTACACACTGATCCATGATGAAGTTCACAGTGAACCACCGTTGGACACAGTAAACCATATCAGAATAAAACGAAGATAAGTTATATTTTAACTGGACTATGCGTCGTGAAAAATGCGTCATTAAAACAAAGTTTTTTCATTCATTCAAGAAGGTTTATTGCTTAGAATGTCAAGAAAAAACAAAAAATAGAATTATAACTTAATCAGGATAACATACACAGCACATGTATTTAGAAATCTTGTTAAGTTGGTATACAAACCCCTTAAATTTCTGTAGAAAAGTATCATAAAATATAATATTCTAAAAAAATACAATCAATGCGGTTTCTATTAATTGAGATCTATGTTATCAACTTATTATCTATCCTATAAAATCAGTCTCAAAGTTGCGTTTAGCCGTTCAGCCAAGTGACACTCTTTAGCGGCCCTGCGTATGCTTGCACCATCTTTTATAAGCTGAAGTGCTTGCACCATATCATCCTTGCTATGCCCCCCAATCTTTCTTTTCACTGCCTTAGTTCGACCCATCCTGAAGCAAAAAAAGTTGTATCTATTTAACTAATTTGATGTTGAACTTTGGTACACAATGAACCATCAAGCGGTACACACTGAACTACGGTTCACTGTATACCCTGCAATACTGAGTCACTGTGTACCACCTACGTTATTTGACATTTGATGTTGAAAAAAGGCAATTGATCAAGGAATATGTTTAAAACATAATAACCATATTATTGCTAGATAGTAACTTTACATGTATATAAAATTCGGTACGAAAAGCTCAGAAAACACGACTTTGAAGAAGAAAAGCAAAACTTACCTATTTTTTACTTTTCGCGCGGGAAAACACAAATCGTCGCACCACACGACCGCTTACAACGGGAGCTCGCCCTCAACTGGGGAATGAGGGAGACGTAACGAAACACGTTGCTACGTGTCGGTTCCATGATCCGGTAACTACTAGTTTTGAATATAATAATACCGATTCTCTGTGTACCACTGGCTCACTGTAGCCCACCTGACCCTACTCGTACTATTCTTAATTATATGTTGTAGAACTTTAATAAATTATTACTTACCTACTATGCAATGTTTTATTGATTTTCTATTTAATAATATTATTATTATTTTATGTTCTAACCTGCACAAAATATCTTAAGTCGGTATTCTGTGGTATTTAATAAATATTTTTATTTTGATAAGTACCTGTTTACCTACTAAAATATTGACCCCGTCCCACTTAGTACATTCGTGAATTCAAATTACTAAATTTAAGGGTTCAAATGTACTAAGTGAGGGGGTTATCTAGAAATTCAGCTGATTTTGTTATCAATTTGACGTAATTCGGTTATGAAATCTACTTATTTGTAGAACCAAAGAATAAGTCTTATGAATAAACGTAATTTGAATTCCATATCATACGCAGTTTTTGTATTATTCATGCTTAAACTTTAAAATGCTCTCCTGAAAAATCAAGTTTTAGTAATTAGTACATGTGTGCTCTAAGCCATCGATATGACTAACACTTAAGTGTAAAACGAAAAGTATACTCAGTGATATGTTGATTTGTTATTCCAGTTACCCTATATGTAATTTAAAGATTACAAAGATAACTCGTGAAAATTATTGCGTCACCAATAATTTATATATGAATATTTATATGAATTTTGTGAAATACAGTGATTTTGATAAATAATGTTTTGGATATTTTCCATTATGAAGTTCAGAAATACATCGCTCAGTACACTTTCCTTTTCAAAATTATTGCGTCACCAATAATTTATATATGAATATTCATTTGAATTTTGTGCAATACAATGATTTTGATAAATAATGTTTTGGATATTTTCCATTATGAAGTTTAGAAATACATCGCTCAGTACACTTTCCTTTTCAAACTTATATAAGGTGACTGCTAGAAACCGCAAGAAACTTCAAAGGCTGGTCAGGTCAAGTGTTTTAAACATGACAAAAATGGTCTCATTGCAGACTAACGTAGGTACTTATCGCCCAGCTGACGCGAACGGGTCAACAGACGGTCGGCCGGCCGGCCGTTGACCGCGCGTTGTAATAATCGTTATTTTTAATTGTTTAACATTTTATTTTTCTTATGTTATTGCTTTAAAATAAATTAGATACTCAAAGACTATCCAATTAAAATTCACAAATTAAATTATTTAATTAAAAATAAAAAACAACACGAATTCATTTTTGTCATGTTTAAAACACTTGACCTGACCAGCCCTAGAAGTTTCTTGCGGTTTCTAGCAGTCACCTTATATATTAGTAGGTAATACAGAATAATAGAGCTACGATTTATTTAAGTATATTTACCCGTCTGCGAAGAAGGAGAGTTATGTTCTTCGAGCCTATGTACGTTTATGTATATAAATGCATTATAAATATACGTACATAGAGTTTAAGTATGTATATTTTTACCCTTGCTTGAGGCTGGCTTGAGGTACCTCGTTGTCTTCACGTTTTTACTCGTATTTGTCAACAATTATCATATTTAATATTTTTATTAGCAGGTACACAGTAGGTACGCATAATAAATATATTAAAAAAAGTTTAATATGCATCTGCTTGCCGAGAAAAAAAATGTACACCCGCAGTTCTAACATTAGAATGGCGGGTGTACATACTCAATTATATAACGTTTTATCCGAGAAGGTAAACTGAATTTCATTAAAGGTATACTAAGGTATACTGCAGGTAGACTTATTTATAAAATAAACATACGTAAAATATGCATCTCCTGATGGGAAAAAAATGCACACCCGCAGTCCTAACTTTAGGATGGCGGGTGTACATATTGTACTATATATCTTTTTATCAAAATAAGTACACCAGATTTCATTAAGGGTACACTGAGGTACACTGCAGGTACCATCTTCGTGTAGAGGAGCAGTTCAATTCAGTGATGTATACCCGTGGTCCTAACGCACACGGTTACGGGGTACGTTTTGCCCAATTCTTCTTTCTTTGCCGCCAAAAGTGACAAAAGTGTATTTTTTTCATGAGACGCATGGACGACGGTTATCGAGGGCGCAAGAAGTTTTTGTTCTCGAGCGCGCCTAATGCCGCCTTCATGGTAGATGCTTAGCTTTTCATACTGCGTCGCGTCCGCTTAACACCTTCGCTGCGTTAAGATTTTCTTAGAACTTTCAGATAGTGCGTTGGAGATCTATTATGATTCGTAGTTAGACTTAAATTCTGTGCGTATGAGACCTTATCGATCCCATAAAAATATGTATTTGTAAATCCTTTATATCTTACTGAAAAACAAGAGTATCGGTTTGTAAATATCCTGAAGTGGAATTAACAAGCTACTCTATCCTAATATAGGTTCGCACAAAGTTCTGACAATTATATAAACAGTAAATACAAAAATAATTGAGGGTATCGGTTCCATCTCGCAGCGCATGAAATGATGATGTGGCGAGTAATCCACTCGGATGTGGCGTTCCCCTTTATACCATCTTCTTGCATTTACATTAAAACTCATTATGTACATTCATACTCCTTGAACTTTACTCATGTCATCTTTGTTTACTTTTCTATGAATGTATTTTGATAGATATATTTTGTCAATTCATTGTCAGGTTGGAAAAGAATTCTGTGTTGAAATTACGGCTTACGCTATTAAGTTTTATTACTGTATGTATATATATATAGTCGTGGTCAACTAATTAGGGACATTCAAGATAGTGAAGAGCAATAACCGGTTATGTACATATAAATATAAAACCCTATTGATTTTTCAGCACCTATTATTTGCATAATTTGGTCCGATTACTATACTATAAATGGCTGTAAATAAGAGAATAATTAAATAGAAAAAAGTATTTAATATCAAAGGTTGAACATGTATTAAATTTTAAGGTATAATTATGTAGCTGGACATTTAATTAAGGACAGTAAAGTATAATGATGAATAGAGTTAAACAAAACGAATAATCTCCAGTATTATAATATTTTTAAAAGCTCCATTTTATTACGTGTAAAATCAGTACCCAGTAGCAAAACCTTTGTTAGTAATTACCGCTTGACACCGATGTGGCATAGACATTATCAGTTTCTGACATGTTTCGATAGGAATGTTTGCCCATGCCTCACAAAAAGCTTGATTAAGTTGATCTAAAGTTGTGGTACGATAAGTTGAAACTTTTTTCTTGATTTCGTGCCAAAGGTGCTCAATTGGGTTGAGGTCCGGGCTATTTGCTGGCCAATCTAGCACCGATACTGACTGACTGGTAAGAAACGACTTGACTGAACGGGCGGTATGTTTCGGGTCGTTATCATGCTGAAACGTCCATATAATAGGGAGATGCTCCTCAGCATAGGGAAGCATAGTTTCCTCCAATATTGTTTTGTATTGATGTTGGTCTAAGTTACCCTGAACTTTTCTCACAGGTCCCACTCCACGTCCAGAAAATGAACCCCAAATTTTAATGTTTCCACCGCCATGTTTCACCTGCTTTTTTGTGAATCTTGGATTCATTTCCGCTTTTAAAGGACGCCGTACGTATTGCCTTCCATCTGAAGAAATTAAATTAATCTTGGTCTCGTCAGAGAATAATACATGTTGCCATTGGGCGTAGGTCCAATGTCCATATTTACGTGCAAACGCCAAACGAGCATTTCTATGTTCTTTCTTCAACAACGGTACTTTGCGAGCCACTCTTCCGAACAACCCTGCTTCTACCAGACGTCGTCGAACGGTCCTCGCTGATACACCGGCTCTTTCATCTGCCCCAAACACTTCGTGTTTAATTAAAATAGAGCCTAGAAACGGATCTTTCTTAGCTAACCTGGTTATCATTCTATCTTCTTGCGGAGTTGTTTTTCTCGATCTTTTTGTCCTGGGCACATTTAAAGCTGTGTTATTGCGCCTGAAATGTTGCACTGCATTGCATACCATAGTTTTTGAACAATTTAAATGTTCTGCTATCCCTCGGTATGACCAACCACGCTCGACAAACTTCATGATAATTGTTCGTAGTGTTGGATCGCAACTTTTATTTTTGCCCATATTTCTTCAAAATAATTCTCAAAACTTAAAATTAAAAATCTGGATTGCCGCCAAAACTACCACAAAACAATAAAAGAAGAAATAAAAAAGTATTGAGATTCAAATTTTGAAAATAGAACGCAATATCTCAGTGTCCCTAATTAAATGGCCAGCCAGCATTCTTTGAACAAATAGCACACTGATAATCTATCAGCTATACTGTAAAGAGGTTTAATGTTTAAGAAGTTGTTATTGTTTGTATAATCGGGCACATCAATGACTAATTATACTTACGTGTAAAAGATATGGAATATTGTTAGGACTCGTTGGAAAATAAAAAATAAATTCACAATTTGGCCTAACTAGAGATTGTCCCTAATTAGTTGACCACGACTGTATATATATATATAATTGTTTCTAACATAATATAATTACATTCTACAATCTTCGTGTGTTGTGCTTTCTACCACCCGTCTACGGAGCTGTGTTGTGCCGTAAACACAACCATTCGTTCGGGTTCGATTCCCGATATCTATGTGGGATTGCTACGCTTTGCGTCCCACATCTGGTGACCCCGACGTGATCTGAACACAAGCATCCAATTTTGTGAAGGATATTCTGCAAAGGAGACGGAAAAAGCTGGTTGGTTGTGAAAATTACGGTAAGAGATTTTAAACATTTTCCAAGATGAGTCAGGCTAACGACTGTCCGTTGGAACCCAAAGAGGAGGTATTGCGTGTTGGTGTACGAGTACCACCGTTTTGGCCAGAAGAGCATGCTTTATGGTTCTCTCAAGTCGAATCTCAGTTTGCACTTTCGAAAATAACTACTGATGAGACCAAATTTTATTATCTTGTAGCGCAACTAGACCATCAGTATGCTATTGAGGTGAAGGACATTATTACCAACCCGCCCGTCACTGGAAAGTAAGAGAAGCTTAAGCTCGAGTTAATAAAACGCCTCTCAGCTTCACAGGAAAAGCGCGTTAAATAGCTTCTGATGCATGAGGAGCTCGGCGATCGGAAGCCCTCGCAGTTTCTGCGTCACCTGGCTGGTCTAGCTGGTCCGTCGGTGCCGTTTGATTTTATTGTGACATTGTGGTCGAGCAGGTTGCCGCAAAACATCCAGAAGGTCATTGCTTCACAGATGGACCTCCACTTAGACAAACTGGGCGAACTGGCGGACAAGGTACATGAGATCGCACCATTGACACCTCAGGTAGCTAGTACTTCTGCAGCCCTACCAGCATCCCCTCTGAACGAGATGGCTCAGCAGATTTCCGAGCTGACCAGGCAAGTGGCTATGCTGACCACTTGATTTGAGAGTGCAGACCAGTCACGCTCGAGAACTAGATCGAGGAGGTATGATCGCTCCCGCAGCCGTTCCAGACCAAAACAACCACCAGTTGACCACCCACACTGCTTTTACCACTACAACTACGGAACCAAAGCAAACAAATGCAAGAAGCCATGCAGATTCCACTCGGAAAACTCCCAGGGCAGTCGGAAGTAGCCGCCCAAGACTGCCCCTCAGCTACAGGCCGACTCTTCGTTACGGATCGCGCATCAAAAATGCAGTTCCTTGTGGACACTGGCTCTGACTTGTGTGTTTTTCCGCGATCTGCCGTCAAGACGCCCTGCCGCAAGTCCAATTATGATCTCGTCGCTGCAAATAACTCCATCATTCATACTTATGGACCTGTACTTCTACACCTTAACTTGGGACTCAGGCGAGATTTTACTTGGAACTTCACAATAGCAGACGTTTCAAAGCCGATTATTGGGATTGATTTCTTGAGCCATTTTAATCTGCTTGTGGATTGCAGGAACCAGCGCTTGGTAGATGGCACCACAACCCTGTCTGTAGCAGCTTTCACTTCCGGAACTACTGACGACATCGCTTCAGTCAAGGTCGCTTTTGGTGAGACCGAGTTCCATGGCATACTGCGTGAGTACCCTGATATCACGAGACCCGCAGGTGTATATTCTCCACCCAGGCACAATACTGTTCACTTCATCAGAACGACCACCAGCCCGCCCGTTTCCTCTAGGCCTCGACGGCTAGATCCGATCCGCGCCCAAGCCGCGAAGAAGGAGTTTGAGGACATGCTTGCCTGTGGAACAGCCAGACGCTCGGAGAGCCCTTGGTCTTTTGCTCTACACCTGGTGAAAAAGAAGGATGATGGTTGGAGGCCATGCGGTGACTACCGCGCACTCAACGCTAGGACTATTCCGGACCGCTACCCCATCCGTCATATTCATGACTTCTCCTACCAGCTCTCTGGGTGTTCCATCTTCTCCACCATCGACTTTTTGAAGGCTTACAATCAAATTCCCGTAAATCCTGCTGATATACCCAAAACTGCCATCACGACACCCTTCGGATTGTACGAGTTCCCATACATGACTTTTGGTTTGAGGAATGCTGCTCAGACTTTCCAAAGATTCGTCGATGAAGTCCTTTTGGGGCTTAATTTCTGCTACGGATATCTCGACGATATTCTCGCGTATTCTTCTTCTTCTTCTCAGCACGAAGATCATCTTCGACAGCTATTCGATCGTCTGAAGCAGTACGGGATATTGGTCAATCATTCCAAATGCAAACTAGGACTACAGGAGCTTACTTTCCTAGGCTATCAAGTTTCGGCAGCTGGTACGAAGCCTTTGGAGACGAAAGTCGAGGCTATACAGACTTTCACGCCACCACGAAAGGTCAAGGAACTTCAGCGATTTCTAGGTATGCTTAATTTCTACCGTTGCTTCATACCTAATGCAGCTCAGATCCAGGCACCACTGACAGACATCCTTGCCGGCCCACGGACTAAAGGCTCACAACCAGTTGAGATGACACCAGACCTGCTGAAGTCCTTTGAAGAGTGTAAGAAGTCTCTCTCTCACGCAACATTGGTGGCACATCCCGACCCCTTGCTTTACCCCTTGCCGAACTTGCCATAGTCACGGACGCCTCAGATATGGCTATAGGAGCCGTGCTACAGCAGCGCAAGGTCGATGGGTGGCAGCCGCTGGCATTCTTCTCTCGCAAGCTCAGCTCTTAACAGAAGAAGTACAGCCCGTACGATCGTGAGCTACTGGCAGTGTACGAGACCATCAAGTACTTTCGCCGCATGGTTGAGGCCAGGACGTTCGCAGTATTTACAGACCACAAACCACTGACGTTTGCATTTACTCTAAATAGAGAAAAGTGTGCGCCTCGACAGTTCCGATACCTCGACTTTATCGCACAGTTCACCACGGACATACGATACATACCGGGACGCGATAACGTAGTGGCTGATGCACTATCACGGGTAGAACAGGTAACTCTGCCGACGAAATTAGATTACCAGTCTCTTGCACGATCTCAGGAGAAAGATCCGGAGCTGCAAGAGCTGCTCAAACATGGCTCCCCTTTGAGACTGTCGAAAATGCCTACTGAGTCTAACGACGTTCCTGTGTATTGTGACACATCGGGTTCTATACTTCGTCCATTCATCACACCCGAGTTGCGCAAAGAAGTTTTTGACATGATACACAATCTATACTATCCTGGAGGTTCAGCTACTGTACGACTGGTCGCACAAAGATTTGTTTGGCCAGGTATTCGGAGAGACTGTAGAGAGTGGTCTAGGCAATGCTAGAAATGCCAACAATGCAAGGTTTCCCGACATACCTTCGCTCCGCTTTCCTCTTTTCTGCCCCCATCCTCGAGGTTCTCTCATACACACCTCGACATCATAGGGCCCTTACCTCAGTCTTATGATTACTGGTACTGTCTGACAGTCATCGACAGGTTTATTCGGTGGCCTGATGCATTTCCTCTCAGGGACATCACCGCCGAGACCTGTGCTGCTGCCCTCGTGTCTGGCTGGATTGCCAGATTCGGCTGTCCAGAGCGGGTGACTACAGACCAGGGTCGCCAGTTCGAGAGCCATCTCTTCAAGGCCCTCACTGCTTTGGTTGGTGCGCGCCACTTCCGCACTACAGCTTACCACCCCGCGGCCAACGGCATCGTCGAGCGTCTACACCGCCAGCTCAAGGCGGCTATAATGTGCCACTCTTCTTCTCAGTGGACTGAAGCTCTTCCGCTGGTGCTTCTGAGCATGCGCAGTGCCTGGAAGGACGACCTTCAATCTTCCCCTGCCGAACTGGTTTACGGCGAGCCTCTTCGCCTACCGGGCCAGTTCCTGTCTCCGAAGGATGACTACCTGACTGCTGACGTCACCCAGTACGCGACACGAATTCGCGCGTACATGGCGAAGCTTTCACCACGTCCGACTTCTTGGCACTCCACATCATCATTCTACGTGCCTCGAGACCTTCACACTGCTTCTCACGTCTTCCTTCGTCAAGATCGTGTCAGAGGATCCCTTGAACCACCCTACGCCGGACCCTTCAAGGTTGTAAGCAGGTTCAAACCGAAGTTCTTCACTATCGATGTCAAAGCCAAGAACGTCAATGTCACAGTTGACAGGCTCAAACCGGCATATATCACTCGTGAGGCCCAAATCCCGGAAAAGCCGCAGGAAGGAGTGAAGCAGACGTCCAGCGGTAGTATTACAAGACTATTTATACAATAATAACTACGTAGATGTTGGAGGGATGATGCCGTGTTATATCTTTATCGGATCTGCACGTGTTTAGGAATGCGCTTACAAACTCTTTAACCAATACGTGATGATAATAAATTATGTGGCGACGCAGGCCGCCACAGCAGAGATAAAGCCGAACAATTCCTCAGAACACTCCCCATGATAATATATTATATCCGGTGCAATATACAGAGAGACGCAATGTCTCTCCGATGAGCCAGTGGATCGAGCCGACCTGTAATAGCCACGTCGTCGACAATTTAAACAGCTCTGCGTTGAATGCGGTCAAATAGAAGGAGTTGGTACTGGGGTGCTCCAGCCCAAAAATAGGAGCAGTATTCCATAATATGCGGGCTGACCTGTGCTTTATACAGTTGTAAGCGGTGGGCCGCCGTGAAATACTGACCCGCTCTATTAAGCACACCCAGCTTTTTCGAAGCTAACTTAGCTTTACCTTCCAAATGACCCCACACTGAATGCCATTCGAAATATCGACGCCAAGGATTCCAATAGTCGGGTTTTCCAATAGAGGTACGACGAAGGAATGTTTTTCGTGGTAAATGCGCAAATTTGTATTTTGAAAGGGTTAAAGTGAACTAGGTTACGTCGGCCCCAATTCGAGACATGTTCATGCAAATTCTCGGTGTCAGTCACAAGTTTATTCTGGCTCTCGATGACGCTTTCCCGAGAAATATTAGCTCGTCTGGTGTAAGGCGTAACCCTAGTATTATCGTCCGCATAGCAATAAATGCTGTTGTTATGCAACATGTCATTGATATGCAGAAGAAACAGAGTAGGGGATAACACATACCCCTGCGGGACTCCAGCATTCACGGGCTTCAAGTCAGAGCACAAACCGTCGACTACGACTCTGATGCTACGCCCAGAAAGAAAGCTGGCGACCAACGAACACATTTTCTCAGGAAGCATGTATGACGGAAGTGTAGAGAGAAGAGCGGTAACCTATCATAAATTCGAAACTTTCCTGTACGAATTTCAATTGCTCGAAAACGGTATGACGAAGTTTTAAATACCAGATCGTTGCTTTTACATAATTTTGTTAATCCATAAACTTATCATACATACGTTTCATTTTCCAGCAAAACTATTAGACGATTATCAAATCTACTTTTTTTCTTTTGGAAGATGTTTTGTTTACAATAAATTTAATATCTAGAAGTATTAAAATTCGAAGTAACTTTTCCTCTAAAATATCATACTCATACCCAGTTTTTTTTTGTTTTTCATATATTCATATTATTAGGTGAATAATCTTAAATGTCTTATATGTTTCCGGTAAGATTGTGTTTCTAAAGTCACTGACAGAAACGAATCGCGGCAAAACCGACTCCACGTAGTCTTGTCTGCCCTACGCTAGAGTGTAATTCAAGCCCGCGTAGGCGCGGAGGGGCGAGGCGGCCCGCGAGCTGAGAAGCAGGTGGGTTTAACGCTCGCCGCCGCGGCTGAGGCTGGCCGGCGGAGCCGGCCAGCAAGCCGAAGCTGCGGTGGTGAGCGTAAGCCATCCGCGACGATAAGCTCGCGTGGGACCGCTGGAGCCTCGCAGCGCCGGAGCCGTGACAGAAACCATGCCTGCTGCATGCTTGGTTGCATACTGCATGCTTGCTGCATACTTGCTGCATGCTTGGTTGCTTGCTGCTTGCTTGTTTGCATGCTGCATGCTTGCTTGCATGCTGCATGCTTGCTTGATGCTGCATGCTTGCTTGCATGCTGCATTCTTGAATGCATGCCGTAGATTGCTTGCAAGCTCCAAGCTTGCTTGCTTACATGCTGTTGGCGCTTAAGGCACCAACATGCGACGCAGGGAAATGGAAATATAGGAGTACTTACAGGGATGATGAGTCACAGGAACCGGGGGACGAGCTGACCACGGGCGGCGATGTAGGTTGGTTTCCTGGCGCACAGTCACTACACTACACAATAGGCATTTAGGCGGTCTCTTCACATTAGGTTCAGGAGTCACTATAAATAAGGGCAGATACCAGCGCGCGTATTTTGTGGGCGTCTCGCGGTAGTTAACAGACAGACTGGTCGGCGCGGTATATCTCACGAAGCCAGCGGCTGCGGGTCGCGCAGCGGTGGCGCCGCGGCAGATAGGCGGACGCGGTCGTCAACAACCGCCTTACCGATGGCGGTATAGTTTGAATGGCCGTCCCGGCTTTGGCGGGAACATCCTCCGGGGGCCAGGGTGGGGTCATCCAATGGGAGCCTGGCGATCCGGAATACAGGCCTCCGAAGATGTCCATTCGCGGTGTCCAGGTCCACCACCCGCACGACGCCATCCTTCCCAGGCAGGGTGCGAGCAATGCGCCCCAGTCTCCATTGGAGGGCAGGCAGGTTGTCCTCCTTGATGAGGACGAGCTCGCCAACTCGGGGAGGGGAGGATGGGGACAACCATTTGGAGCGGGTTTGGAGGGTATGAAGGTAGGACTGGGTCCACAGCGTCCAGAAGCGCTGGGAAAGGGCCTGTACCATCTGGAATCGCCTACGTGTGGAGATCGGCCTATCTTCCACGGATAGTTCGGGAAGGGCCGTTAGTGAGCGGCCTATAAGGAAATGTCCGGCTGTAAGCGGCTCAAAGTCTGAAGGATCAGACGAAAGTGGGCAGAGAGGTCTTGAGTTAAGGACCGCTTCAATTCGAGCTAAAAGTGTGGAGAATTCCTCGAATGTGAGGTGTTGTTCGCCAATTACGCGATATAAAAGTTGCTTTGTTGATTTTACGTTGATCTCATGTAACGCACCGAACCATGGTCCCTTAGGGACGTTCAACAACCAAGTAATGTGCTGACCAGCGAGCTTGTGCGCAATCGTGTCATTATTCAAGGCAAGAAAGTTTTGTACTTCGATGAGCTGATTTCTAGCGCCTACATAATTTGTACCTCAGTCCGAGCGGATGAGAACCGGGGCACCGCGGCGTGCTATAAAACGCTGTAATGCCGCGAGGAACGCTTCCGTGCTGAGGTCCGAGACCGGTTCCAAATGAACCGCCTTAGTCGAGAGGCACACGAATATACAAAAGTACGCTTTTAAGAGTTTAACATTACGTAGGGTACTAGATTTAACGAGGAATGGTCCGGCAAAATCGGTCGTGACTTGACTAAATACTGGCTGAGGCGTAACTCTATCGGCTGGCAGGTCGGCCATGAAGGGCGCTTGCGGCTGGGCCCGGCATCGAAAGCATCTAATGCATTTAAAAACTCGGTGTCTAATAATACGGCGCGCGGACAATATCCAAAATTGTTGGCGTAGGATAGCGTGTAAAGTGTCAGCGCCAGGGTGGCAGTGTATTTTGTGGTAGTGGTCAATGATAAGGTCTACAAGTGGGCTAGAGCTGGGAAGTATGAGCGGATGCTGCGCGTCATATCGGATAGACGCATGGGACAGTCGTCCACCAACTCTAAGAAGCTCATCTTTAATGAGAGGTGACAGCCGCTGGAGTCTAACGGAGCAGATTTTGCCAGTTTGAAGGCGGTGGATGTCCTCTGCAAATTCATTGTGCTGAACACTGCGCACCCAGTAAAGTAGGGCCTCTCTTCGTTCACTGACGTACAAGGGGCCTGAGCGTCGCGAATCTGGGTGGTGTCTGCAGTTGTGCAGAAAGCGTTTTAGACAAGCTGTCACTCCGACGAGCTTGTCTAGTGAACTGAACCGAGTGAGCAGGTCAAAGTCAAGACCGGGCACTGTGACCAGTGACGGGACGTGTTTGGGCTTAAGGCCGGGCAGGGCGTGATGGCCCAGAGCTAAGGGCATTGCAGGCCAAGACTCACAAGGCTGTCCAAGCCACGTGGGAGACCACCATAGGTCGTGGGCTGACAGGGATTGCGCAGACATCCCTCTGCTTGCGCAATCTGCCGGGTTGAGCTCGGAAGGTACGTGTCGCCAGGTACATTCTGGTGAGCCTGAGCTGATTTTGACTACCCTGTTGGCTTCAAAGGGTTGAAGACGGTGAGGCGGTGTATTGAGCCAGGCCAGGACTATCGTACTGTCTGACCAACATATGTGTTGTTGTATACTGATATGAGCCGATAACTGAACTGACACACGGATCATGAGCTGGGAGAGTAGAGTGGCGGCCGACAACTCTAACTTGGGGATTGTGAGGCGATTCTTGATTGGTGCGACTCGCGACTTGGCGACAATCAAGTGTACCAAAGTATCTCCGGAGGCATCGAGCTCATGGAGGTAAACAACGGCGGCAAACCCGGCTTCAGAGGCATCTGCAAACCCGTGAAGCGAGTATGCAGCTGAGCCTTTGTTTGCACAAATGTGCCGAGGGAAGCGAATGCTAGACAACAGCGGCAGATCCTCTGAGATGTGGTGCCACTCCGTTTGCACTTCAGAGGGAGTGGGCTCATCCCATTTCAGCTTCAGTAGCCACAATTGCTGAAGCAGCAGCTTTGCGCGGAAGATAACCGCTCGCTTCACTCATCCTCGCAGCTCCCAAACCGTCAATACACCGCGCTATTGAAATACAAAATGGATCCGCGCCGACTGTCGATTGTTTTTCTGTTTTCGCCAAGAAATAATTGGCTATGACAATCGAAGTTATAATTTTTCGGTTAATTAAGAAACTAGCTTGCTATTAATAAAGAAATTGTATAACTTTATAATGTACTTTAGTTAATTTAAGCATCTGAACTAACCACACTTGGATTTTTTCGGCCGAGTTTGTCTTATAATAGGCTTAGAACTTACCACCAATTTGGTAGCTCCACTTTTTTACAATCAAAACGTTTCTGCAGATTCACACTTTACAAATAAATAACTAAAATTAACACAGGTTCGCAATTTTTTTATTTAAACCTATATTTATGAACACGAAGCTTTTAGCTGACCGCCATTGCGAACTCAGTTCGCCAGGTCAAAACAAAAACACTTTTTTCAATCATGCTTTTATCTCTGTCACTGAAATAAAGGTTAACCCCATATTAGGACATTCTTTAGATTACTATTGTTAAGAAATAACTACACAGAAGCATATATTAAATTAATTAAATGCGTTCAAAATTCATAAGGTGTCACTAAGGAGCCGCTCAACAATACTAACTATTTTGTGAACGATTTACAGCTAACTTCATGTGTGTTTATACATACTTATTTGGTATCAATTTGAAGGGTAATATGTCATTTTCAAAATAAAATTGAAATAAACCATATAGAGTAGAAAAAAGGTTCAGTTTTGATTACGAAACTGGAACGAAACAACTGGATGCCTAGGTATCCAAAGTGAATTTTAGGTTTTAGGCAATGGCACACTGGGTGAAAACGTTCACTTGTAGAAGTAATTCGAAAGTAGGTTATTTATTCTGAGCTAACTAGCAATGAATTTAAAAAAAGAATATTTTATTTATTTATTGTCGCTTAAAAAGAAACTGTGATGAGATCTCGATAATTTTATACCTGTGTGATAACATCATTGGTGTCAACAACACAACAAAACTATGTGATATTTGGGAAATTATTAGAATAATAAAGAAACGATACAAAATAGATACTTATATTTACCTATTTTTATTTAAAGTTTTTATAGACACAAATCAGTGAGTCTAGGCGAAGGCATCAAAATAATAAAAAACAAAATTCAATTTTTTTTAAATAAATTTAGGTCGAGGTGACAACACTTATGAGCGTTAAAGAAGCTACGCCATCGGCTCCCAAATCCTACGGCGGGTGACCTTGCTAGAAGAACCGGTAAGAAACTCGTCACGGGTAATCTGTTTCTCCCTGTTATATTTCATACATAGTCGTCAAATTGAAAAATGACCTTCACACATTTATAATATATAAATGAATTAAACCTGCATTCCAATAAAAAAAACTTTATTGCATCGGGCTTAACTACTATTGAATGTTAAAATCACCCAGTGTGCCCCTGACGCTATTGATTTTTATTGAAATCACTTTGGACACCTGTGCGTCCAGATGCCACTTTACAATTTTAAAACTAGTAATCCAGTGCTTTAATGAAAGGAAAGATGTTAGAAAAGCAAATAAATCAAAACAATAATTAACAATTAATTATTGTAATGCAATATCAAAGTTGGAAACATTATTATTTTCTACAAAAAACAATAAAACAGTAGTGCGTCGATTACGCGTACTTCGGCACCGTATTTTGTTATGAATAATTTAATATAAATTAACTTACTTGGCCACTGAAGAACTGCTTTTAGGCAATCCAGATAATTTTTTGAATGAAATTTAAACTTTCACTGAAGTTAATTGGTCTTTAATCACAAAAATAAATAGAAAACATTAGACTATGACGGGCAGAACTATTATATGGTATCGTTGCCAACTTCACATCCAAATTGTTCACAAAATACAGATTAAACCAGTCAACGGTCGATGCGCAACTTCACAGTTAATAAATACAGAAAGGGACAGAACATACGCCTTATGCCTAAATTTACACGCAAGAGCAGGATGAAGCTTTTTTGTCGGCCGGTAGTTTTGGACGCTTAAGAATCCACAGTGTATTGACGGTCGAAATGCCTTGGATGCCTTAGTATCCACGGTGTATGGAGTGGATAACGGGCGAAACCCAGCCGTTTGGGTCATAAAGTGAGGCTACGGTGCTTAAAATAGACCGTTTTGTCACATGTGTGATGGGGGGCAGAGAGATGCGGTAGGTGAACTCGTCTGACTGAGGGCTCCACTGTATACCCAAGACCTTAATGGACGTGGACTCTGGGTTCATGTCGAAGTCCTTGGGCATGTCGCATTGGTTGTCGGGAAATCTCTCGAGCAGCTTAGGCGAGTTAGATGTCCACTTACTGAGCTGAAAGCCGCCTAGGTCTAGCAGACTTATCAACTCGTCCTGAAGTGCTTGGGCGGATTCAACCGTGTCATGACCATACAAGATGTCATCAACGAAGATAGACTTGCGAAGAACCTGAGCGGCTCCAGGGTAGCGATGGCCTTCATCATCAGCCAGCTGGAGCAGGGTGCGGATTGCATGATATGGGCTTGATCTTAAGCCGTACGTGACTGTATTGAGGGCGTAGGTGAGCAGAGGGTGATCTGGTGAGGACCGCCATAGTATCAGCTGATACCGTCTCTGGTCTGGGGCAACCAGCACATTTCTGAACATCCTCTGGATGTCAGTGCTGAAAACGATTGGATGCGTTCTGAAGGACATGATGATGTCCACAATGTCATGTTGAAGGGCGGGGCCTGTGTGTAGGCATTCATTTATGCTGACACCATTGGAGCTTTTGCAGCTACCATCAAAAACAATGCGCAGCTTGTCCGACCCTGACTTAAATACGCCATGGTGAGGGATGTAGAAGTGAGGTTTATGGGCGAATGTATTTGGGTGACAGGGAGCCATGTGCCCTAAGTCGATGTATTCGGCCATAAAGTCGACGTATTTAGAACGCAGAGACGGGTTCGCCATTAGCTTCTTCTCAATATTGAGGAATCTGCGTAATGCGATAGGGTGAGTTTTACCTAGTTGAGGGGCGTCCTTTAGAAAGGGCAGAGCGACCGTATATCTGCCTGAGGGATCGCGTGTAGTGGTAGAGCGGAAGATTTCCTCGCATTGTTCCTCCAGGGGATCATTATGAGTGTGAGATTGAGGGAGGGGCTCCTCAGACTCCCAGAACCTTTCCAGACTCTGACGTATGTCCTGGGCTGATTCAGCTGAGTCTGGTTGTGGGCTGACGACGTGAGCTGAGTTAACCTGCTGCGCCGGCTGCGCATACAAGTCCTCAATGGGTCCTATCAACGCGAAGTCGAAAATCGTGCCGAAGGCTATGGGCTTGCCCGGGCCCAACGAGACCTTAGTCCCGTCCAACACCTGGCCAAGAACGTCCGACCCCAATAAGAGGTCGATCGGGGCTGGTGTGTGGTAAAGCTGGTCAGCCAATGGCACGGGTGGCTGGCCTAGTACGTGGGAAATGTTTGGTACCTTCTCTAAGGGAAGGTAGCCAGTGACGTTTTTTAAAATGTGAGCTGTGGCAGTGATTGTAGGAGTATCATTGTGAGTGGGTCGGCATACTATTGTTATTGCCGCCTTTGACTCATGTTTGTGCTGATTCCCAACTCCTGTAATTTTTAAAGAAGTGGGTTTTGATGGCAGGTTCAAAAGTCGTGCCATGCGTGACGTTATTAACGTCAGCATACTGCCACAGTCCAATAAAGCTCTGGCTGTGTGAAGATGGCCATGTACGTCCGCGACTCTTAGTGAGACGGTTGGCAACAAAATGGGTGTGCCAGTGAGCACAGAAGGTGAGTGAGCTGATTGAGTATCAGCTGAAATTGTATGAGCTGAGTATGTATCAGCTGTGTGGGCATGGGTTGACTGGGCATGGGCTAAATCTACCTCTTCGCTGAGCATACGAATGAGCTGAGTGCGTTGGGCCGTCTGGTCGATGGAGGGACGTGTGGTGGTTCGTACTCCCACAGTTCTTGCATGCCCCCCTTGACCTGCACTCGCTCTCGTAGTGACGGCCGAGACAACGCTGGCAGCGCTCGCGTGCCTGTACAAAGTCCCAACGGCCCTGTGTTGGCTGGGCATTGTACCATCTGCACGTCATGAGCGTATGTCCCCTAGTGGCACAATAGGGACAGTAGGGCGTCGAGCGTGAGGAAGAGGACGAGGACGATGATGAGGAGCAGCTTTGCTGGTAGGCCGAGTAGACGGGGAAGGGCTGACTGCGAGCCGGGGAGGTGGATGGGCGGTGACGCATTTGCTGCGCTGGGCGTGACGGTTGGTGAGTAGGCTGATCATAGGCGCGGTGAGGCGACGGAGCTGAGGAACGGCCACGGTAATGGTCGGGTTGTTGCTGAGCCATCTGAGCATAAGTGCGATGGGGCAACTGAGGAGGCGCGCGGCTACGAGAAGGGCCGGGCAGGGCGTGAATGGGCTGCGGCTGGGCTATGTTGGAGAACTCTGTCTCCACACAGCGCGCGTGCTCCTCGAGGTAGGAGATGAGGTCACTCAACGTTGGCAGGGAGCTGCTAGACCCGTGTCTGCGTTCAAATAACGTGCGGAGCTCGCCCTTAAGCTTTCGCACCACTATCGACACAAACACGTAGTCGTCTCCTATGGGCAGATCCAAATTACTAAGGGCACACTGGGCGGACACCAGCGGAGTGAGGAAAAGCGTGCGTATGTTTGAGCGCGTGTGGATGCTCGGCAGCCCCAGGATTATGTCGACGAAGCTATCGATGAGAACCCGGCGGTTCTCGTACCGCTTGGTGAGGATGTCCATGGCCACAGCAAAATTTTCATTGGTGACCTTTAAGTGGGACACCATACTTAATGCCTCACCGCTGAGACTTGAGAACAGGTAGTGGAGCTTGACTGCGTCCGACAGGGTCGCCATGTCGTCAGTCAAACTCCTAAACAGCGCAATGAAGGAAGGCCAGTCCTCCACTTTTGAGCTGAACCTGGGCAGCGCTATCTTGGGGAGGACGGCTGTGGGCGTATTGACGCCGAAACTGGGCTGAGCACTATGGGTTGGGGACGACGTGGAAGAGGGTGAGATTTCCTCCCTCGCCACAAGTATCCCCAGGTATGCCCCGGAGGCTTTTGTGTGGTTCTCAGTGTATGTCCTCTCAACCCCCTCGTCTAAGTTCTCTTCGTCGAGAATGTTGTAGTACACTGAGTCTAGCTTCTCCTTTATGCCCTGTATCTGTGCGAAACGCACGTTAAATTCCGTTATGGAATGTTTGGTGTCGCCAGCAATGATCAGTGATCCCACCTCTAGGAGCTGGTGTAAAGCTTTGGCGGCCTCCCTAAATATCGCGGCTTGTGACTTGGTCGGCATAGCGATGAATAAAAGGAGACAAAAAAAATAATAATAAATAAAAAAAATTAAACAAATTTAAAGGCAGTAAAAAGAACAACATCCTGTATATATTCTATAGTTGGGCTGGACGTATTTGTTTACTAAGGTAAACGCAAATGGGCTAAAATTAACGCAACAATAAGGAAAGCAAAACTAAGTTGGGACGCCTTGTATGTGGCCCACGGGTGGTGCAAACGCATGTGTATGTGTATGTCTGTGTATGTGTATGTATGCTTATTGAACGCGCGTACGTAACATTAGCCGACCGCAAAACAAAAAGCAAACAAAACAACAAAAACAAAAAAAGTCACGTTATCCGTAGCCCACTGTTGGGCAAGGCGCTCACAGTCGGGCAGACCTGTTGCCGACACTAGCGCGAAGAATGAGTCAGTCGCAAACAAAAAAAAATAAAAATAAACTAATAATAAAAACTTAATTAAAAAGGATGGGACACTCTGTCTGTGTCCCACAAGTGGGCAAACGTGTGAACGTGTGTAGAAGTACTATGCTCTTGTGGTGAGCACGCACAAGAATGAGCCGATTGCCAAGGCAAAAATTAAAACCAAAAAAATACAAAATTAATACTAGCGAAAAATAAAGCACGCTACTTGACACGCGTGGTGAGCATGCACGAGATCTGAGCCGATTTAACACGACACGAACATAAAAATTTCATTACAAAATAAAACGGGAAAATAAATCTCTCTTCATAATACCACACGCAACGCAATAAAACGGGAAACCTTCTCTCGTTATATTACCCTACGTAACGTAATAATTTAACTACTAATTAAGTCACCGTTAGGAGTATGAACAACGTATCGTTAGGCAAAAAGCGTTTGGGTACACACACAAGCCCGCTCAGATTACAACAACATTACAACATTGCATCACACTTTCAACGGATGCATACACAAAATCAACAATAAAAACACTAAACTTGTTAGCGTAAATTAACTAGGAGTTAGCACGAATCGGATACTGGTACGAACTTTTATTTGGAACACGATACCCGAAACACGAATTTTTATTCGTGTAGGTAGGTCAATAATATTTCGCAATGCACTTTGCAACGTCTGTCGTGCAGAAAAGATTTTGTATGGAGATGAAATTATAAATGTTAGGAAGTGAAATAGATATAATTATGAAATATTATTTTTAGCGGACTGTAAATAATTAATCAAAGTTAAGGGCTGATTCGGGGCTGATTATGGTCGAAAGACCATGAAATTTAGAGGTATTCCGCGCTCGATGGACCAGATATGTTGGCGCTTAAGGCACCAACATGCGACGCAGGGAAATGGAAATATAGGAGTACTTACAGGGATGATGAGTCACAGGAACCGGGGGACGAGCTGACCACGGGCGGCGATGTAGGTTGGTTTCCTGGCGCACAGTCACTACACTACACAATAGGCATTTAGGCGGTCTCTTCACATTAGGTTCAGGAGTCACTATAAATAAGGGCAGATACCAGCGCGCGTATTTTGTGGGCGTCTCGCGGTAGTTAACAGACAGACTGGTCGGCGCGGTATATCTCACGAAGCCAGCGGCTGCGGGTCGCGCAGCGGTGGCGCCGCGGCAGATAGGCGGACGCGGTCGTCAACAACCGCCTTACCGATGGCGGTATAGTTTGAATGGCCGTCCCGGCTTTGGCGGGAACACATGCTGCATGCTTGTTTGCATGCTGCGTGCTTGCTTGCGTGGTGCATGCTTGCTTCCATGCTGCATGTTTGTTTGCATGCTTAAACGTTACTACGATTACAAGTTGTTCGATGATATTATGGATTTCAATTATTTGAAATGTTGTATTTTAATAATATTGGAAACGTGTTTCTGGAAAATGAATCGTCTAGCATTAATAGCTTCGGCCAAACGTTGAGTAAGATTTCAAAATATAGAGATTTTGAAAAAAAATAACTATTGATAATCGGCATTTCAAAACTTTGTAAATTGTGTTTTCGGTAAAAAGAAAATTATGGAAAACATAAAATTACAAAACGTTTTTGGCCAAATAAAATTCGTACAGGCTAATTTCGAATTTATGATAGGTAACCGAGAAGAGCCCTGTGCCATACCCTGTCAAAGGCTTTCGCTATGTGCAAGCTAACTGCTAGTGCCTCCCCTTTACTCACGACTGCCTTCGCCCATCATCGGTGAGTAAGGTACACTAAAAGATCACCAGCCGAACAACCGCGACGAAAACCATACTGGCGATCACTTAGTAGCTGATTCTCTTCTTGGTATCTCAAGAGCTGGCGGTTTGTAATGGACTTCATTACTTTGGAGAGCAAAGAGGTGATGGCTATATTGGCCTGTAGTTGGACCTTAGAGTTTAATGCTCTAAGAGTTGGACGGATCTGAGCGATCGCCTTTTTTGGGAATCGGGTGGACAAGGGCTGTCTTCCAAGAACTGTTACTTGTAAATGACATTGTTTTTATGCAGATCTCATAGTAGAAAGTTAATTTAATTTGTATTTCATATTACTTACTGAGTTAATTATTATGTTGGTTAGTTACAGTTTAATTATTAATAAATTTCGGTGTTTTCGTTTTAAGATACTTACTGCCATACTTAGAGACGTCAATCAGGCTTTAAAGACAATTCAGTCTTTCCTCTCTATAAAGCACTATACGTAAGAAAGTGACAGCAAAAGACTTAATTGACATCAAAACTTAAGTCTCTGAGTACGGCAGTTAATTACAATACAGTAAGAGCAATATTTTGTTTTTATTAGTAGTAAGTTATAATGATTACATATTTTTTATTAAAAATAATTAAGAATTTTGAATTTACTGTTTTTATTTTTTTCTTAGATTATTTTTGTAATGAAAGATATTGTTTTTCCTTTTATAATTGTTATATTTTATAAAATCTACATTAGGACATTACGTTTAATCACACTTTTATTATTATTTCTATAGAAAAACGTATAAAAATTGTAAGAATCATGTTACCAAACTATTAGCACATTCTGTTTGTTAGACAAATAAAAGTAATTTGTCCTATACAGTGCTATTTTTATTTTTTAGACTCAATCACGCCACACATACTACTTTATTTTTCAATCATAATCGACGTATACGGTTGTAAGTAGTACATACATTAAAATATAAATCTTTTTTTCCAGTGTAATTTGTTGTAAGTATCATATACAACAAATTTCAATAAAAATACCCGACGTAAAATATTGTAACAACAAAATCTCAGAAATTACACATATTATATCAAAATGATTCTATTACTAGAGTTGAAAGTAATATTAATTATATTATTAAATCAAGTTTCACAAAAATACGATAACTGGTGCAATTTTTATTCCATTTTATATCTTTAAAACGCTCTACTGTAAAGTTGCAATTTAGCAGATACAACAACTTACGTGGGAGGTATCGATATATTTGTCTTTTTCCTACGCTTAGAAATAAAGGTGTAGTACCTTCCCGCACAGAGCGAGAGAACACGATTTTGAACCCCGCACAGGCTGGAAGTTACGTAGGAGATTCTTTATACACCCTAACGCAACGAACGTGTTAAAAGAACTTCAATGTAACAAACGTTACAGTAGCCAGTTTGATAAAGTTAACATTTTGGGAGGTGGTCATTTAAGAGGGCTTACGTATTTCAGTTTCCCATACAAATTTCTAAGTTGAAATTTTTAAAAACCAGTGAGCCAATTTTGATGAAACTCGGCAATGCTGAAGCAAAATATAAAGTTCTATATAGTTTGTTGAAAACATTTTTAAAAAACGTTTATTGCGATTTTAAACTTTCTAAAGTGGACTTTAAATCGCAATAACTCAGCTAAGTAAACTTTTTTCTTAAATGTTTTCAACAAACTATTTAGATCTGTGTATTTTACTACAGCATGCTAAGTTTCATAAAAAATGGCTGATTGGTCTTTAAAAATGTCGACTTGGAAGATTGTATAGGAAACCGAAATGCGTAAATCCTCCTAAAGAAGTAGCCAATATGAGAAAGTTAACATATAAGGAAGTAGCCAGTTCTAAAAAGTTTACATTTTGGGAAGTGGTCATATAGGGAAGTAGCTAGTTTGAAAAAGATAACATTTTGGAAATTGGTGCATAGCAACCAGACATCGTGCTAACCAGACGTCAAACCCCTAAAGAAAACTGAGCTCTTATGATTAAAGTATAGCATATACAATGTGATAGAGGTGGTACTTCTAACCTGCTAAGGCTAAGTACTACATCTAATTTCATCGACAAAAAAAATATGCACATAAAAAAAGTGATTTTAAATCACAAAATAATTAAGTAATGATTTTTATTCTCAAAAAATAATCTCAAACATACGAAACAAAGTAATTTATTAGTTAGCCAGTGTCATTAGCTACCGTTTCGCAATTTTTTCATGTTTCTCCGACGTATGAAACCTTTGATATCGCATTAAGTAAAAATGGTCATAAATTATAGGGGGAGGGGGTTGGACCCCCATATTATTTTTTTTGTCGATGAAATTAGGTGTAGTACTTAGTCTTAACGGGTTAGAAGTACCACCCCTATCACATTGTACATCCCACTGCTGGGTGAAGGCCTCCATCATTGAAATTAAGTTTTCGCTACAATTATTATTGATAGGTATTGGTTAAGCCTGGCAACCCCACTTACACATACTTTGCCCGGGACTTCTTGTCGGGAAAGTAAAGCATCGTGTCTGTAGTTTTGTCTTATTTTCTAAAATATGTGTATTGTCGAATATTAATGTGAAATAATGGTGGATTATTTACCGTTAAGTTTTCGTGAACGTGCATGAGTGTTGGCAACTAAAACAAAACAGTGCAACATCACTTTTCGAATTCTCTCAAGAAGTCCGTGTGAGTTTCAGTAATGTCCCACACCTTACTGGAACTCAAGGGATTTGGGGGGAATATCATTTAGTATAATATCATCACTCATTATCATCTTATAAGCATAATAAATGAACTCTATTATTTCCACTGAAGGACTGTATCCATGGTGAAGAAACAAATTGTCAAAAAATAAAACACTTTGCCCGTCCTGGGAATTAAACCCAATACATAAGTGTAACCACCTCTGTGGTCTACTAGCTAAGCCACCGGTTTCAGACACAGAGGTCCCGGGTTCGTACCCAGAGAGAGTTAGGTACATCTTTGTGTCCTCGGTTTGGTTGGTGGTAGGGCAGTTAAGTCCGCCTGGCTAGCTACCACCATCTTATCCAAGTCTGTCGCCATAACAACGATGTTTACAGCATTGTTGTGTTCCGACAGTTAGAGATAGGATAGCCGGCCGTTGTAGAATTAAAAAAAAAAGATACTACATTCTAGTTTTAAATACAACAAAGTCACTTAGCTATAATATTATTAAAGCTACGCAATTCTCAGTCACAGTCTCTTAGATGTCCTAAAGAGCAAATATATCAGCGAAACGTTAACTACTTCCACAGAATATAAATCTGTGTCTGTCTGAACACAACGAACCAGTAGCTCAGCGATAACTCTTGTTTGAAGTGGTGTCTAGCGTATAATATAACGGCCCAGACGTCAATCGAAAGGTGAATTTAGTGTTTCAGTTCAGTTAATCCAAATAAGAGCGAAACTAATATACTACCAACCCCTCTCTTCCCTTGGGTGTCGTAAAAGGCGACTAACGGACTAAAGACCGCACATACATTTAACGGCATAGAGCGGCAATGGGCTCACCATCTATCAGACTGAGCACATGTGCAGTTGTAGATTAGACACAGATAATAGTCGTGATTCTATGAATGTAATCCAAATAAATAAATTGTACTTTAAGATTTTGTTTGCACAGATTTTGTTGTATTGTCATCTGTTTTTGTTACATACAATATAAAGTAACTGATACATACGTCATTCTTGTATGTTTCATATGCATTATTTTAGTATAATTTAATTTTGGTATGATTTAATTGTGAATAATGTTTTTCTTTTCATTTCAATAATTGATTTGTAAATTGTAATATTCAGATCTTTTATAGAGATTTTAGTGTTTATAATATTTATTTAAGCTGTAGGTACCTACTTTACTTTATTTTTTTTTAATTATACATTTAAATAGCTCAAACAAACTGTAATGAAACACTTTTTCCGGATTAACGTGAGTTTAATTTTACTATATTACAGTTTTTTAGTTTTCTGACGTTTCAAACCCTTTACAGGGTGGTCGTGGTACCCGTGGTCACAGGAAGACTGAATGGCGAGTTAATCCGTAAAAAGTGTTTTATTACAATGCGTAGTGCTCGCCTAAACCTTAGAAAACTCTTTATAAATATCAATAAACTATAGGTACTTAATGTAATATAGCCGGAGAATTCCTATATCAAAAAATCACTTTAAAAAAAATGTGGATCCATTCTTCGTCGTGAAATGGGTTTTGACGCAAATGGCTTAGAAATTATACGGCGACGAATAATGTCCGTAAGGAGTTCGTATTATTTACAAAAAAGGTCTGTCTGGTCGAAGGTCGAACAGACAAGACTTTATACATATTTTTTTGCTAGCAACATTTGGGTTAAAATGTAGCATCTATTATTGACCGACCCGTGTGCTGTGTCGCGTAGCGGCTCTCTCGAATTCTCTTATGGACAGATTCTCTTAAGAACAGATTCTCAAAAGGACAGGAGTATAAGCACATAAAGAGAATATAATAATAATATAATAACTTAGATTAAAACAAAAAGGGAAGATACGGCATGCTCATACTTGTAGTCATTCAAAATATAGTCCTACTCAACTACTTATGCAAACACTCACACACGCACACCTATAAAGTGTAAATCGAGCGAGCGAGACAAAGCGGTAAGTTTCAACGTCAGCGCGAGGGAGTCAGCGAATAGCGCGTTGACGTCTCGGTCGCTTCGCAACAGACGAGTACGTACGACCGATTCCGACGCCACTGCGGAGTAGCGTCTTTCTCTTTTTCATACAGTAGAATATCCGCAATAGTGCGATGTAGCCTGTTCGCTCGGCAAATTGTGACTGAAGTGAAATTGTGCCTTTAGGCCTAATTTTGGCGGCTCACTCACGAGACGCTAATGCCGTATCTTCCCTTTTTGTTTTAATCTAAGTATAATAATAATAAATTCTTTATTGAAAAACTAATTTTACAATATTTTAACTTAATGCTAAACATGTAGGTACAAACAGAATCAAAAATATACATGTGCCTGAAATAGGATCTTCCTGTTTTCCAGGCAAAGAGAAAGTTTAAGGTAATTCTATGCAAAATACATACCATAAATTGCATAAATTGCAAGACAATATTCGTTAGAAATTAACTACATCTATATTTATAAAAATGAATCCCTATTTCCCTTGGTCACACCATCACGCGTGAACGGCTGGACCGATTTCGCCAATTATTTTTTTGTTGTGTTTGTTATTGTCATGAGAAGGTTCTTATGAAAGAAAAAGAAATAAAATAAACACTTTTTTTAAATATTTTTTTCAATATTCATACTTAAGACAGGACCACGTCTGTCGGGTCAGCTAGTTGTTTATATTAATTAATCATAAATTTACAATATTCATTTATAACTACTTGGTATATAAATAAAATATCAATTAATAACGTTTAAGTATTACAAGCGAATTACCGCAGATTTTCAACAGAAATAAAATCTGGGTTAAAGTTAATCATTCTTCTATCATTCTATTAAGTGTAGTCATATTTTATAAATTATTTGTGTGCGAGTTAGTTTAGGTAAGTAATTTACAGTTTAAGGTTAGTAGAGCAAATATGTTATTGTCGTATTAATAACTAGAGCTGTTGATGGGCAAAATTGTTTTAATCATGATGTGCACGGATATCGCTGCACTTAGGCGCCATCATAATCTATTGAATTGATGAACCTTTTTTCATCAATTATTTTAGCAGGACAATCGGCATCGCCAGTTTTGTGGTTGTGCGGTTTAAGAAGTGCAAGCATGAGGCACATTTTGCTGGCTCGGCCTTCTTCGCGCAATCCTTTAGCGCGTGACCTACTTCGCCGCAATGCCCGCAGGTGGCGGCCTCCTCTTGGCATGTCTTGGCTGCATGACCGTACTGCTGACACATGAAACATCTTGTAACCAAAGTGAAGTCTCTTACCGGGCACGACGACCAATTTACAAAAACTCTATCCGTCGCAATAAGGGCTTTGCGAATATGTGCAGGGACTTCGATTATGTAATTGCAGGTCTCGTCGTCCTTCTTTCCCGACTTATGGCTTAACTTAATAGAGGTCAAAAATGTTTCGAGTGTCATATCATGATGCTTGTCAGCCAAGTTTTGATGGTAGATGCAGTTTAAAACTTCACTTTACTGCATACACGTGGGCACTCCGATCACAACAATTGTGTTTAAGAGGCTCATCCACCGTAAGGCCAGAGTTTGTCAGTTGCGCCGATTGTCTCAGCTTCTCAATGTCGTCCTTGGTATCGATGCTGATGATAACACCACCGTTCTTTGTCTTGCGCAAACCTCTCACTTGCAGCTTCATTAGTTCAGGTCTGATAATTTTTTGCACTAACGTTTTCGTCTCCTTGCTCGACCTCATTTTATCGGTAGGATTAATTGCTAACGACTTAATGTTACTGGGCTGGATAAAATTGTTGGCACTTTTCTTAACCTATCAGCGAAGGAAACAGTTTCCGTGTGAGGTTTTGAGGACTCTTCAATAGTCTGTTAGAGATCTTGAAATCGCTGCGAAAGGTCACGGTTTTCTTTGAGGGCTACAATAGAGGTATGGGCTTGAATAGCTTTTTGTTTATGGGACTGTTACAGCACGGCCATATGAGATGTTCCATTGTTCACTTTTCGACACAGATTGTGAATCCTTAATTTCTGGTCCGAATTTAATTTCCCTTCTGTAGAGATAGCGCATACCTCATATAGGCACTGTTCGATGGACAACATCCAGTTTTGGAGTTAAGGGGTCGACACTAGTTCGGGAGGATCCTCCTCCCGCTGGATCTGCACGGGCGCGGGCGAGGGCGGCGGGCTGCGGTGCGTGAGCGCGCTCCGGTTGAAGGGACTGCCTTCCATTTTTCTTTTAAATTAAATTAAATGAACATTACAAGTTCAAACAATGATTCACTTAACACTATTATTATTTTATTATTTTTAGAGAAAAAATGATACATTTATGTCATTTAAAAAAAATATTTTTCAATTTAAATATTTTTATTCAATTAATTTTCTTTATAATTTTTTTTTCGTTAAACCTATTAATTTATTTTATCAGTATTCCATAGTAGGTACAAGCTAGTAGGTTAGTTTAGGAAAAATACTAATTTATAATGTGGAAACAGTGTGCGAGATATTTCCTTCTATTAATTTATGTGTGCACCTGTACCATTTTCGGTTTTCTGTCCTTTTGAGAATCTGTCCTTATGAGAATGACCCTAGAATACTACCACCCCCTCTCTTCCCTTGGGTGTCGTAAAAGGCGACTAACAAACTAAAGACTGCACATGCATCCAACCGCCAGATATGTCTGTAGCGGAACTAGAAGAATTTTATATTAACTGCCAAAAAAATATTTTGAACAGTAAAGATAAAAATGAATTTATATTGATAGGTGATTTTAATACTCCGCACATGTCATGGTCAGCTGTTCATGGTTCAAACATGCTTGCCCCCAGCGATTTGTCTGATCGGAAGGCATCTCTCTTGCAAGAAACTATGTCGATGTGTTATTTAAGCCAATATAATAATATACTTAATAGTAACAATCGTTTATTAGACTTAGTACTTTCTACTGTTGATAGCGTATCTGTCATATTAACCGATCCATTAAGCAAAACAGACAAACATCATCCACCTCTTGCAATTGATGTTACTTTTTTACAGCAACAAAAACCATTAAAACCGTCAGGTGAAACACGATTAAATTTTTCAAAATGCAATTACGAAAGCGTAAAGAAATCTCTAAACTTATGTAACTGGGAGCAATTACTTTCTTCTGACGATGTCAATATTTGTCTAGATATTTTTTATCAAACCGTTAATAATATTATCGAGCAGAATACAGCGAAAACATCAAGAAGAACTTTTAGTTTTCCGTCATGGTACAGTCATTCATTAATTAACTGTATAAAAGAGAAAAACAATTAATATCATAAATTATTTTAAAAAAATTGGAAATTAGCGTGACTACGACGTCTTTAGTATGCTACGCCGACGATGCAAAATATTAATAAACGAATGTTATAACAACTTTGTTTCGAGCGTCGAAGAAAATCTTGATAAAAATACCAAATTGTTTTACCGATTTATTAACTCTAAAAAAGGAAGTTGCGCTTTTCCTCAGACAGTGAAATACGGAAACAAAACTAGTTCGGACAGCGTGCAAATTTGTGAACTTTTTGCAAAATATTTTGGATCAGTTTACGAAAACTACCCTAGTATCTCGGGCCACACATGCAATGTTTCTACAAACAAATCTGATGTAATTTCCAATTTAACCATAACTGAGGAAGAAGTACTTACAGTACAAGTACAAGTTAAAAAAATTAAACAGCTATAAGGGCGCGGGACCCGATAACATACCTTCAGCTTTTCTAAAAGCATGCTCCAAATAATTATGTCTCCCATTAACAATTATTTTTAATAAATCTCTTCATTCGGGTGTATTCCCTGCATTATGGAAGGTTGCCCATGTCGTCCCTATTTATAAAAATGGGTGTAGATCTGACTGTGAGAATTATCGACCCATTAGTATTTTATCCTGCCTCGCCAAAGTATTTGAGTCGGTTATATACGGTTATATTTACAATCATGTGAAGCAATCAATTTCAGAAAAACAGCATGGCTTTGTCGCTCCACTGTTACTAATCTCCTAGAATATAAGAACTATTTATGTAACGTTTTTGCAGCTGGTGGCCAAGTGGACTCTATATACACAGATTTTTCTAAGGCATTTGATAAGGTTAATCATTCAATTTTATCTTACAAATTATACAAATATGGTATTTAGGGTAATCTTTATAGATGGCTTGGCTCCTATCTTGCACATAGAAGTCAATCAGTAGCTCTTAGGGGATATAAATCTGCTGCCATCGACGTGACCTCAGGTGTTCCTCAAGGTTCCCATTTTTCCCCTTTGCTATTTGCAATTTTTATTAACGATCTAATTGACCGACTAAACTGTGAATGCCTACTTTATGCAGATGACCTGAAAATTTTTACTAATATTAAAAACATCGATGACTGCTGCACTCTTCAAAAAAACATTGACATAGTTAAAGATTGGTGTGTCATCAATAATATGTACCTAAATAATAATAAATGTTTTGTCATATCTTTTACAAGAAAACGAATACCACAAAATTATAACTACAAATTGAACAATTGCGCTTTGTCTCGATGCACTACTGCAAAGGACCTTGGCATTATTTTTGATGATAAACTTTCATTCCGTCAACATTATGAATATGTGTTAAAAAGATGTAATGGTCTTTTGGGTTTTTTATTTAGATCCACAAAAGGTTTTAAGAAACCAAAAAGTATATTATGTCTTTATTACAGCATAATACGTAGTATTTTAGAATATGGTTGTACAAATTGGAGCCCATTCTATAAAATACACATAGAAAGTATTGAAGGCATTCAGAAAAAGTGCTTAAGATATCTATCTTATCGCTTTCATTTAGGCAGGTCTCTTCATTCTTACGAACTTCGAATGATTAAGTTCGGTGTGGTTTCGCTTGCGGTCCGTCGAGAACAATATGATTTAATTTACTTGTTTAAAATATTGCACTCAATAATCGATTCCCCTGAATTGCTTTCTTTAATTCAAATAAATACTTTGTATCGAACCCGGGCGCCAAAGACTTTTGTACTAAATGTCTATAAAAATAATACATCGTATTACAATCCCATTGTTCGAATGTGCCGTTTATACAATGAACTGGTTGCGCTTAATAACGACATCGACAAATTTTCCATGAAAATACATGAATTTAAAAAAAATGTCCGGGAAATTCTCGGCTCGGCATCTCCCACTTATTAAGAAAGCTTCTTATAGTTGTCAACGTTCATCTGGAATCCGTTTTCCATTTGTTTGATTTTCATTATTCTACATTCTATGTATATAATTAGTTTTTAATTGAATGTTAGTTTTAGATTACATAAACTTACGCTTATTATTAATCGTGCTGTGTACACATGTTTTAGATAGGAATTCAGCTCTTATACAATTTGTGATGCTTTTTTGTTATTTTTTAATTTCTATCTGTTTTGTGTACCTAATAAATAAATAAATAAATAAACAGCATAGAGCGGTGATATGCTCACCACCTGTCACGCTGACCAGTTGCTATTTGGTGAAAAGTGGACTATGACAAGGATACTGCTTTTGCGGTCCTCATTGCTTAGTCTCTGACTATACCTCCGGGGATAATAGACGTGATTATATGTATGTATGTATTATTGAGAAAGGCCTATTGTGATAGGGCTTTAAACTCAAACTCAAAATATATTTATTTAATAAACTTAATTAACAAGTACTTACTTTGAATTGTCCAAATCTTTATTAACCCCACCCATTCAGGACGTCATTTTTTTAACTGTTGCAAAGAACGGGCAAGAAACCACAGCGAACAGAGGCAACGACATTTACAAAAAAAAATATGTCGTTACCAGGTCATAAAATACAAAATTACTTTGTATGTGCTTGTCTTAGATACTAATTGTTTTTTTCCTTTTTTTTCCCTTGTCGTTTTTTTTTAGAACTACTAGCTGCCACTATCATTAATGTTACTGTTACTAGTCATTTACCCCCCCCCCCCCCCCCTTTCTCACAGAATACTTTTTTTTACAAATACACGACACACCACACACACACACACTCAACACAATACAACAACACAACAGAGTACAACAACACAACAGAGTACAACAACATTTTTATTTTTTTATTTATTGCAATAATTTTTTATTCAATTGTTGTTTTTTATTTGTAATATATACGTATCTAATTTGCAAATGAATAATTAATTTAGTTTCTTTGCATGTAATTTTAATTAAATTTTAAATTGCGAAGCCCTCGTTACCTTACTCCACAGATAACCGTGCCTTACTCTCACCAAAGATCTCTAAAGAATTAATGTTTTTATATTTCATCTTAACCGAATGTTCAAATACACACATCAAAAGTGTCTAGGGATCAACATATATTTTTGCAATAACTTTTCTCCTGATTGATATTAATTAAAATTTTCTTTAAGGATTCATCAAATAAAGTGTTTTCGTTTGTCTACAGTAACGATAAACCAAGTCACCTTTGCATTAATAAAGAAATTTGCCATTTTCCTAATAAAGGGATTTTTGACATTTGAACCACTAACATTAAAGTTCGAAAAAAAGACTGAAAAAACAGTTTTAATCCGTGTTTCTACCGCGAACACTAACAACACAAGAACATCGGTTTGGCATACTCAAAATGAGTTCATCCAAATCACGCTGTGGAATGGCCGCCCATGTTCGTTGCAACAACAAAAAAAGGTCTTCTTGCGACTGGATACCCTCCATATTCGGCAGAGCTCTTCCCTGTAGCATATCCCATGCATGCTCAATCGGGTTCAAGTCTGGCGACTGAGCAGGCCAGGGCATGACATTGATGTTAGCTGCGGCGAGAGTCTGTCTTACAACTCTTGCGGTGTGCGGTCGTGCATTATCATGCATTAACTGAAATAAGGGACCGATTTGCACTTGTAGAGGAACGATGACGTCTGATACAATCGTCTCAGCATAAATTTGAGCGTTGAGGTTGCCTCTGATCCAAATCAACTCAGTTCTTCCGCCGATCCAAATACCCGCCCATACCATGATGGTTCCACCACTATAAGGATGGACTTCCTGGCAGGATTTTAATCGCTGTTGGCGTCCAGGGGTTCTCCTGTGTCGTATACGTCTTGTATCCGGTCTCATACCAAAACGAGACTCATCAGAAAAGCACACGAAACGCCATTGTTCTTCTGCCCAATTTCTGTGTTCAAGAGCCCATTGATATCGAATCCTACGATTGTGCATTGCTATAGGTGGTACCCTTAGCGGTCTTCGGGAATGAAGGTTCACTTCATGCAAGCGGTTTCTGACTGTTTGGTCGCTAATTAAGTTCCCTGAAGAGTGATGAAGCCTCACGGCTAACATCATGGCGGTTATTGTTGGAGCTCTTCGAGTTGTGATTTGAATGTATCGGTCTTGTCTCCGTGTGGTGCAGCGATACCGTCCTCCATGGCGCTCAGCCACGGTACCAGTGCTTCGGTAACGTGTCCAAAGTCGACTGATAACACTCTGACTTGTATTCAGAGCTAAAGCCACAGTACGTTGCCGCCCAACCAACAAAAAGTGGTTCTTTAACTATCCTAGAACCATGATTTCTTGAGGATTATATGAGACTTATATCTGCATATAAACCCGGAAAAGGGCCCATTTTATAAGTCTATCTTTGCCTACAGCGCGATTATATCAGGCCCCAGCCATCCCACTTTTGATTATATGGCTCGTATATCGGGATTACGCAAGTGTACTATTACCTGTGAATGCCAATATAAATGCACTATAGTAAAAAGTGAGATTAACTCGGGCCTAGCTAGGCCTCTACTAAGTACGCAGCTAGTGTTTCAGTGAAATGTCAAACTGTGATGAAGTGGTTTTGTGCAGTGTAGAAAAATATTAAATAGTTTGTGCAAAGGTAAGTGGTATTTATTAATATGATAACTAGAAAATATTGTCAACCATAGTAGAAAAATATATCCTATTGTTCTTAGTATTTGTGATGACTGTTTGCTGGGGAATGTGAATTTTCTGTGAACCTTATCTTGGTTTTGATTGAAATTTTAAAGCGCCATTTTAAAATGGCTTATTAACACTTTGTGTATTCATTTATTTATCAACAAAATGTTAGAAAACGTCGCCATTTTTGGGTGACATTATCCAAGTATGCTATAGAATTGATAAAAGTTATTTTAGTTCTACAATGGTAAGTGTCAAAACCAAAACAAATTCGCCATGTTGTTACCAATTAGGGTTCCACAATTAGGGTTCTGCAATTCTTACCTACATACTGTTGTATCAGGGGACTGAAAATCGTAGATTCTGTTATGATAAATATTTAGTAGGTAGTGAGGATGTAGTGAGGATATTTTCATAGCTAAAAATTATGAATAAAGTTGTTCATGTAAATGAAAGTTGTTCAGTTTTACGGGTACAGCGGACCAAGGCGTTAGCTGACCCGCCTTAACCGCGCGTTTTTAGAGAAACAAGCAGTTTAGGTGGCTCAGCTAACGCCTTGGCCAACTGTACAAAAATTAGAAAATTATTAATTACAAACGGGTACTTACAATAATATTTAGATTAAAGATTAGATTAGGAAAGTTTTCAAAGAAAAATCATATCAGTTTACTGTGGGTACTGTATTAATAAGTTAAGCATTAGTTTGAAAATGATTTTGTTGGACGAATAGTGTGTAAGTAATTGAATTTTTTTATTCAGGTTACCAGCAATCCAAATAATAGTATGGTGACGTTCCTGGATATAGATCGACTTTAACAAAAAATGATTTCCGAAGTCTAAGGGACTTGCAATGGCCTTGGAGTATTACACATTTCTTACTATCAGAAACATGTCCCGGGTGTCACACCATTGTGTCACTTAACACTAGAGATTTACATTTTATTAAGATTTACGAAGACATCAGATCATTGCTATATCAAGATTGGTTCTGGTGTGAGAATTGTAACTACGCAGTTTATGATCACTTTCCAAGAGACGAGTGTGAAATTTGTAGCTAGTACTAGTATGTAACTAAATACGTACCTACTTACTACTTAAGTACCTAGCACCACACAATATTTATTAACATAGTTTCATGTGAGTAAAATGAGGTCTTACCTAATATACACGCATACGACTATGTAACGTAATTTATTGAATAAGTACCCTGGCATATGTTTACTAAATTTTATTTATTTACTTAGGTATAATAAAACTTTATTATTAGGTAGGTATCGGATATAAAGGGACTTAGATTTACAACTTGAATGAATGAGAAATTATTTGTTTGACTCAAAGCGTTATACCTACACCACACGCGCAAGTTCATTTACTTTCAAAGAAATTTAGTAGAACTGTGTATTTTTGTTTACTAATCTAACTAAGAATAATTATGTTATATACTAATATTAACATTGTCATACTTTGTGAGTATGCATGTATAGATGTTTGTTACTCTTTCACGCAAAAGCTACTGAACTGAACCGATTACTATGAAATTTGGTATGTAGGTAGCTACTCTTTATCCCGTAATTTTTATTGTATGTTTGAGTAATTTTGAATAATCTTAAGTCAAAGCGTACCTACTAGATTAGACTAACACTATCTTAACCTACTTGCAGGTTTATGAACAAACACGATGCCATTCAAAGTGATTCAAACTATGGAACGAGGCTGTCTGCGATTGACGACTATCCCAGAGCAGTGGGAAAAAAATGGTACTTTGTTCTGGCCCAAAACTAACGCGGAACAACTTAGAAGGCGCGAGAATTGTTATCCAGATCCTACTTGGAGAACTTTTAATTGTATTTTGAAAAGAAGCCATTTACCAACATTTAAAGACGCAGAAAATCAAATAGATGCAATGAGTGATAGGTCCGATACCGAGACGGAGAATGAGTATCAGAACAAATCGCTATCTGTAACCACCCAAAGAGAACCGTTGGCTCATTCTTTTAATAAAATGGCGCAGGAGTTGGTAGAGGTAAGTTTAATGGAAGAAAATTATTTACAGTTTGTTTAGATATTAGATTCCGTAACACAGGTTCGCCCGCACACAAAGGAAGCAACTTTCCAGCTTAATAAAAATTAGTTGTTCCATATTCATTGATCGGTCTCGCTCGGAACTCGGGTCCGCTCATGCGTTTGCTTATTATCCTACTAGCGGCCCGCCCGCAACTTCGTCTGCGTGTTATAACATGTCATTATACTTAAAAGCCTTCCTCTTGAATCACTCTACCTATTACAAAAAACCGCATCAAAATCCGTTGCGTAATTTTAAAGATTTAAGCATACAGACAAACAAACAGACAAAAATAGCGACTTTGTTTTATACTATGTAGTGATGCGCTCCGATATAATGTAGTGTGGTTCAAGTGTATAAGCGATGGCGGGGAACTTGTTAGTAAATGAGTTCCTTGTCTTTGTGCAAAATAAAGTGGATATCTTAGATGAGTTGGCCATTATACAGATCTGTGCGACTAACTTCACAGAAGCTGAAATTGAAGAAGGCAAAAATTATTATTTTATATGTATCTACTTTTATATTATTATTTGTATACTTGTGTTTTGATGGGTCTGTACCTAAATAAAGAAAGTTATTATTATCTCCTTTATTATATTTTAAATACTTACAAAATTATATTTCTAAATATTAAATTTTTACACTACAAAACTAAAAAAAAATAACATTTAAAAATATAAAAATGCAGCTCCCCAACGGTAGCAAGATCAGGGTCCCGGCTACCGGTGGTTAAGGTTATTATTATTATCCTCTTTATTTAACATAATTCTTAAGTTTAATTTTTTACAATATTTTATATAAAAACCTATTTACAATATAAAATATTATAAAAAACTTAACCTAGGTTGCCACCGGCAGCGGGGGTAGACCCAAGCTATCGGTGGTTAGGGCTGCAGAGTGAGGAACCTCCTGACAATACGTGCCGTGTCAAGGAGTACTGCCTTTTGCATCTGACCCTTGACCCAACCTTTCAGCGAGAGCCTCTCTAGGTGTTGATCGAGGCTCTTCGCTATAAGGCCGTGTGCCGAAACGACTATCGGTACAATAATGGTTGAATCCACATCCCACATGGCGGTAACCTCGTGAGCCAAGTCAAGGTACTTACTGAGCTTGTCCTTCTCGGCTTTCACGAGGTTCTCGTCATGAGGTATGGTGATATCAACCAATATTGCTTGGCGCTGAGATCGGTCGATCACCACGATATCATTATTATTATTATTGATCCTGTAGGTACCTATTGAAAATTACTATGGATCAGCTGTTTCTTTTATTTGCTCCAATAGATGATTTTTACCAACTTTTTAAAGTTATTTTAGATAGGTACTACTTATGCGATAGTAATGCACAAAATATTGTAGTTTTTAGTGGTGCAGCCTATTTTTTTAAAGTCTTATAAATAGTATGTTTATTTACTTACATATTGTTATAGAAGTAGGTATATATACAAGCCGGTCATCGCATAATAATAATAACATATTCTTCAATACAACAAAATTTATATTCTGTACATATATCATTAGAAATCGGTTATTGTAAAATATCGTACTAGGTAATTACAATTTTGTCTTACGACGAAAAAAGCCGATTTAAATTGAGTATTTTTGATTTGTCAACATAACTTTTCATCAAATTAAACCTTATAATGTGTTTGTTGTAATGGACACAATGAAAGGAATATGCGTATTTGTGATGACGTGCACCTGAGTTGTATCTTGGGTTTCTGAAATTTATAATAAAGAGTTAAATTTTACAGAATGATCAAGAAAATATTGCTGCTGCTATGCTAGAAAAGGAAAACATACCACCGGGTGAAAACTTTGATGCTGCCGTTAATATTGTTCAAACTCTGGAACCAAACTCTTTTCCAGAAACAATTAACCTAGGCTGTGAAAACACAGACAACCAAAGTCAAAACATTTTGATATTAAATCAAGATGTACCACTACAGCAAATTCAAGAGGATATACAGGCTTTTAAACATGATCTCAAAACAATTCTTACTAATCAAAATGCTTTGTTTGAACTTCAAAACAAATTACTTTTAAAACATACAGAATTTCAGACCCAATTCGAGGAATACATAAAGCTGTCTTTTAAGCTACCAGCTCAGGATCGGGATGATGGTATAAATACCATAAAAACTTCAAATGATTTTGATGACTTTGAAAGAAACCTGTTAGATGCAGTATTTAAAGAAGATCATAAAAAAAAATTACGTGGGTTACGTAGCAGAGGATCTGGAAAGGGTACTTCAAATGCATACTACCTCATTGATCATTTAATTGACAGAGAGTTTTTGAAAAGTTGTACATGGACTGGTTCATCAAAGAAAGACCCGGTAAAGATTTGTTTCAAAGCCCGAGAAAGAACAATTAATTTTTTCCATGATATTGTGAAGGAATCAGACGAAACATTCAGCAAAGCAGATTGCGAAAAATTTTTCAAAATTATACTCAAAAATGCTCACCAGCGCTGTGAGAGCAATAAGAGAGCATCTTCAGCAAGACAACGTACTAAGGGAATAAAAACTAAAAATGATACTGCTACAACATCTTCTGTGTGCGCTATAGAACAGCCAGTTCAAGAAGATAATGTTCGTCCTCTACCCGCACCTTTGCTAGATCAGCCAGTTCCAGCAATACCTGAATCCTCAGAACAAAATCAACTTGAGAATGTAGAGGTGATAAACCTGCCCAGTGCTGCTGCTGTGCTGCCGGAAAATTAATTACTTAAGTAACAAAAAAATGCGTTAACTTTCTAGAGTTGCTGTACCTATGAAACTGAAATACACACATCAAAAGTGTCTAGGGATCAAGCATTTTTATGCGGATTTCTTGAGATTGAGATGTGGCTTTGTAATAAATTTATGATTTTATAAATTTATATGGATCCTTTTTGGTGCATTTTATAATTTGAAACAGGAACTTTCAATCAATTTCTAGTAAAAGATGAAAATCAGCTGTCAATATTTTCCCTATAAAAACATACAACGCATTGAAGACATTATTAGTGCTACTGTTTCCCTACTACTGATTAAAACCAACGTTATTATGGAGCGGCGACGTCATTTAAGCAGGGAAGAAATGCTCAGAGCCGTGGGAATGATAGAAGCTGGTTCCCGGCAACGTACTGTGGCTTTAGCTCTGAATACAAGTCAGAGTGTTATCAGTCGACTTTGGACACGTTACCGAAGCACTGGTACCGTGGCTGAGCGCCATGGAGGACGGTATCGCTGCACCACACGGAGACAAGACCGATACATTCAAATCACAACTCGAAGAGCTCCAACAATAACCGCCATGATGTTAGCCGTGAGGCTTCATCACTCTTCAGGGAACTTAATTAGCGACCAAACAGTCAGAAACCGCTTGCATGAAGTGAACCTTCATTCCCGAAGACCGCTAAGGGTACCACCTATAGCAATGCACAATCGTAGGATTCGATATCAATGGGCTCTTGAACACAGAAATTGGGCAGAAGAACAATGGCGTTTCGTGTGCTTTTCTGATGAGTCTCGTTTTGGTATGAGACCGGATACAAGACGTATACGACACAGGAGAACCCCTGGACGCCAACAGCGATTAAAATCCTGCCAGGAAGTCCATCCTTATAGTGGTGGAACCATCATGGTATGGGCGGGTATTTGGATCGGCGGAAGAACTGAGTTGATTTGGATCAGAGGCAACCTCAACGCTCAAATTTATGCTGAGACGATTGTATCAGACGTCATCGTTCCTCTACAAGTGCAAATCGGTCCCTTATTTCAGTTAATGCATGATAATGCACGACCGCACACCGCAAGAGTTGTAAGACAGACTCTCGCCGCAGCTAACATCAATGTCATGCCCTGGTCTGCTCAGTCGCCAGACTTGAACCCGATTGAGCATGCATGGGATATGCTACAGAGAAGAGCTCTGCCGAATATGGAGGGTATCCAGTCGCAAGAAGACCTTTTTTTGTTGTTGCAACGAACATGGGCGGCCATTCCACAGCGTGATTTGGATGAACTCATTTCGAGTATGCCAAACCGATGTTCTTGTGTTGTTAGTGTTCGCGGTAGAAACACGGATTATTAATTGTTTAAGTTACCTAATAAAATTTTAAAGAAAACTGTTATTTCAGTCTTTTTTTCGAACTTTAATGTTAGTGGTTCAAATGTCAAAAATCCCTTTATTAGGAAAATGGCAAATTTCTTTGTTAATGCAAAGGTGACTTGGTTTATCGTTACTGTAGACAAACGAAAACACTTTATTTGATGAATCCTTAAAGAAAATTTTTATTAATATCAATCAGGAGAAAAGTTATTGCAAAAATATATGTTGATCCCTAGACACTTTTGATGTGTGTAGTTCTCCAGTTAAAAAAGAAAAAACAGTTAGGTATTCTACATAAAAATTTCTACTACACTCTAGAAACTTGAGAAATTTAATGTCAACAGCTACTGAAAGTTCATGCAATAATTTTATTTGCTGTTTGGTTATCATATCTTTGTAATCCTTTTTTTATTTATCTAGTGTTTATTTTTTTATTTGAATTTTTGGCTCTTACGAAGCCCTAAAAATTATGTTCTTGAAGAAGAAGAAATTATGGTGAAATTATTATTCGTTTTTTCAAGTACGCACGAGTATTGATTATCTACGTTGTGGTTTATTTGACAACAAGTTTCAAATCTAGGTACCTACCTACTATAGGTAAGTATATAAGTTGATTTATTTTTAGAGTAAGGCTCATGCTACACTGGATCAGGAATGGGGACCGCTCCGGACTCACACACAGTCCGTGTGGTAACTGTCTATGTCTCGCCCCGGAACGGATCTACATCGTAACTATCCTGCATTCCCGCTCCTGTGTATCATAGGCTTTAGGCTACAAATACCTGAATAAGTTAAGTATGTTATTGTGCCGTAATTTTTTTGACCTTAATATTACCTACATAAAAATGTTTATGTATTTTTTAAGTATTATTCCGAGTGAAGATGCATGTGAATTTAAAGATTGGTTAAATAGTATGTAGCTAAAGAATTTATTATGTCTCTAACATAGTTTTATATAAAGTTTTTACTTTTAGTTTTTTTTTTTTTTTATAAAATAGGGAGGCAAACGAGCAGGCGGGTCACCTGATGGAGAGTAATCACCGCCGCCCATGGACACCCGCAAAACCAGAGGAATCGCAGGCGCGTTGCCGGCCTTTAAGGGAGGAATAGGTTTAAGGAAGGAATAGGAATGGGAGGAGGGGAGGGGGAGGGGCTCCGGAACCCTCACTGGTCGGACGAAACACAACAGCACCAAGTGCCATTATTTCACGCCGAATATTCGTGAGAGGGTGGTATTACGCCGGGCGAGCCGGCCCAATGCGTGCTGCAACGCAACGTGGCTCTACCACTCAAAAGTGGTGGTTTTAGTGTTAGATAAAGATAATAAATACCTCATAAACCTAGACTGATTAAAGTAACTATTCTGTTAATGTAATTTAAAGTACAAATTAGTTACTCCCGTTTTTGAATGTTATTGTACTAAACTTTGATAAGTTGTTGATTGAATGATAAATAAAAATACCTGTTAAATTTTTGTAAATTTGTCTTATTTATTAAAACCATAAACAACAGAGTATGAAGTAATGGCACTAAATATATACAATTATTGAATAACACACTTACAAACTTACACTTTATGTCTGCAACTTTATACACAGTTTTTATTTTAATCATTTCTCTGCAATCACATTTACAAATGTTGAAAAACGATGAGCTTAAGGGTTCTTCAAAGGCATTTTGGGTGTTTATTATATGATAGCCATGTATTTCTATTTCCTGCTCTAGATTCCCATTATTTTTAAAATTAACCGATACAAACTCCACCACGTGGTTTGATTTACTTAGAAACCATTTATCTTGTTTCTTTGCTGACAATATAAACGTCCCTAATTCTAATATTAAGCCAGATTTTCTGCATTTTCCTTTCTTTAGTGCCGGATATTTCTTGTTTTCATTTACTTTTTCTATATCCATTAACGACATTTCATTAATTCTGTTGGCGACTTGTTGAAGTGCTTTATTTCCTTGCCTTACCATTTTTTTTATGGAGTAAAGTTTATTTTCAAAGCAATATGCATTGAAATTTTGGAGAATCCCAAATTTTTTTACTTCATCAACCAAATGTAAGAGATTATGTATGTTGCTTGTTATATAGTCTTTCCCATAAATGGTTTTGAATTGTTCAACAAAGTGTTTTAACATTTCCTCAGCGATAGGAAGTAAATGGAAATAACTATCATTGGAGCAAATAGTGATTGCACAAAATAAATGCATGAAATGATTATAAGGTTCCGCTCTTTGGACTTCTTGAAGTATTATAAAACTGAGATAGTAAAAAAAACAACGGTACTCAGACCCTTTCCAGTGAGCTAAAACATCGACGGTTCTTACTGACCGGTGTATCTCTTTAGGCATAATACAACTTTTTAAAAAGCTGTTAACCTTCTCAATATTTTGCGCATTCCATTTTGTTAAATATTTCCCGAAATTTCCATCCCTCCAACCTATCAGAAGCCTCTTCATCAACCCAAGATCTATCAAGTGCAGCGAGTCCGATACTGGAAAATCTTCAATCATGTCGATGTTTAAGCTAAGTAGCGGTGAGTCTTTCTTGTGATGTTGTCCATACTTCTTCGCACGAAAGTCACCGTTGTTTCTTTTAGAACTGTGACACTCAATAAATGTCACAGTATTCGATTTATGGGAATATTCTCCGACGACTGTACATTTTATACAACCATGTTTGCTGTTGAAATTTGAAACACCTGTAAAAAAATAGTATAAATTGGTTAAATACCTTCAAATTGTGGTGTTCATCTTAGTAAGCAGAAGTAAGTAACTCTTACGAAAAAGTAGACGGTACTTAAAAATTTTTCTGAATTAATGTGTAAGTAAGTACCTTTACTGACAGCTTGGCCTGTTAATTCTAAAATCCTTTTAGTACATAGAGTTTGATTGTGTGAAGCAATATAATAATATTGTATGTAAACTAAAAAAAATATATCCTACCTTTTATCATTGCTCTAGCTGGTGAATCACAGATAAAAGCTCTCAGTTTTACGTGGATAATTTTTTCTTCGTTTGAGTCATGAGCAGTGTTAAGTATTAATCCTTCTTCAAGTTGCTTCATTTCTGTCACGAAAGGCTTCAAAAATGAATCTAGGTCCGATGGTTTTCCATCTCCGGCATAGATACCTGTTAAAAATAAATAGGTAAGTATAAGTAAGTATCATAAAAAAACACTACTACTACTTTTTAAGTACCTACTTTAAGTTAATAAAGATGTTTTGTTACTTACCAACAACAAACGGAGCCAAATTAGGTATCTCGAAGACGGTACACAATATGGGCCAAAATTGGTATCGCGAACTATTGAAAACTGGTAGTCCATCAATATTTATGTTTAGAGAAATTTCATTTGGTAGACACGAAACATTTTCGAAAATTCTTTTCAAACATTTGATCAGGCCAGTAGTGTCCTGCGGCTGAAATGGTAATTTGTAGGTTTTCTCTGTTTGTGCCTAGAAGTGTTCGCGCATCTCGAGGTAAAACGTCGTTTAATCTGATATTTACAATTTGAAGTAAAGAGTTCAAAGCAGCATGAGAAATATTGTAATTTAAAGCCCAGTTTTTCATAGAATAACGCAATTCGATATTTTTGTTGTAATCAGAAAGATTTTCCTCCTTTTCATCGCTTTCATAATCGCTTGATGATTTTTCATTATTGCTTTCATAGTCCGAACCCCTTCCATCCGAAGTACTACTAAAGTTATTTTGTCCGGAACCCTCACCTGAATTTGCGATGCAGTCTTTACACGATAAATTTAAAAAGTCAGTGCTCACTCCGGTTAACATTTCCTGGTAGGTTTTCTTAACCTTTCGTTTATAAGAACCACTCTTTTTAAACCGCTTCCACTGATCTAAATCCATTTTTATATCATTCAGAACAACAAAGAACAATAATGGCTGGCCACAAATCCTACAGTAAGATTTGGAAAACCATTCAAATCGTGTTTTCGACTATATCGGTTGTTTCCAGAAAAAGTGGCATTTGAAGAGTTCTAGCCAGGATTGATTTAGACGATAGCACTACTATGAAATACCCATTTAAATCTACCCAGGCTTATATCGGCATACGACAAACAGGATTTTTTAGATTATAATGCTGCTGTGGAATGCCTCTATAAATCGATATATCGCCTTGGCTTATATCGGCATATGATAAACCCATATAAAGTGTGTTACCTACTGCCTACAGAGTCGTGATATAAGTTTTTCCGGATTTGTGAAACCGTCATAAGCTCGCTTTTGCTTATATAGGTTATTTCGATCAAAAGTAGCCTTTAAAGATTTCCGACGAGGGTTTTTTAGATTTATTCGATTATATCTTTTCTATGGAATAAAATCCATTTGATGTTAATATGAATTACAAACTTTAAACCTAAGTGCTCTTTAGTAGTCTAAATTGAATTGACTTATATTGGTCACAGAAAAAATGCTTATATGAGACTATAAGTAAGACTAAAAAGAGTGATTGTTTCTCAGTGCACATTTTCCTCGAATATGCTCATATAGGAGCCTGGAGATTAAAATGCGCTTAAAGCGATATCCTATATGCGCATATAAGTCTGGGTTGTCGGAGTAGTTCCTCTTGAGAGTAATTAATCTTAATACATGCTCTTATAGGAGGTTAAGTCCAGTAGTAGCCATGAATTGTGATCCTATATACCGATATAAGTCCAAATTGTAAGAGTAAGCGTACTTGAGTAAAAACAAGATTAATATATGCTGATATAAGTGCGGTGGCATATTCTGAAACCATTATAGTAGCCATATAAGTCCGAACAGGACTATAAAATCACATGCCAGGATTATTTTGCTTGTTGGGCGGGAACCAGCTTCTATCATTCCCACGGCTCTGAGCATTTCTTCCCTGCTTAAATGACGTCGCCGCTCCATAATAACGTTGGTTTTAATCAGTAGTAGGGAAACAGTAGCACTAATAATGTCTTCAATGCGTTGTATGTTTTTATAGGGAAAATATTGACAGCTGATTTTCATCTTTTACTAGAAATTGATTGAAAGTTCCTGTTTCAAATTATGAAATGCACCAAAAAGGATCCATATAAATTTATAAAATCATAAATTTATTACAAAGCCACATCTCAATCTCAAGAACTCCGCATAAAAATGCTTGATCCCTAGACACTTTTGATGTGTGTATTTGTAAAAATATTTCTTTCGGATCTCAGTGGTGAAAACTTCTAAGATTTGATGAAGCAATGTTGACTAAAAACATAAGCATCAAGCACTGACAAATTTCGACGGTTGAAAACCAGACCTCGGTAGCCAAGTGGTTAAGGCAGCCGCCCGGAATGCGGAAGGGGCGTGGTTCGATTCCCGCCTGAGGTTGTCGTCTTTTTCAGTGTTTAAAAATTTTACTTAAGTATATTTAAGCGTTAATAAAACGCTATATAAAAAACATTAATCTATAAACGCAGCTTCATCTTAACCGAATGTTCAAATATTTGTAAAAATATTTCTTTCGGATCTCAGAGGTGAAAACTTCTAAGATTTGATGAAGCAATGTTGACTGAAAACATAAGCATCAAGCACTGACAAAGGACATTGTTGAATTTAGCCTAAGAACCAACACAAACATGGCATACATGATAATTCTTAGCTTATTTTTTACGACAGATAACAGTATTTAGATATTCGCGGACACTTTTAGTTAAGTAATCAATAATAAAAAGAACTTTTTAGACATTAATATTTAGTATCATTTTTATATTATGGGTTGGGTATTGAGAGTTCAGTGCATTCAGCCAGTGAATTAAAGGTTTGTGACCAAAATATTTATAATATGTACAAACAAACCTAATAATATTATGCATGCATGGCTGACTCGATACACTTAGTGCCAAATACTCCAAGCATCATTAGAATAAGATACATCGCATTTTATTCAAAACTGTAAACGTTAGTCAACTTAAGTCGATCAATGAACTCTAATAATACGACTGAAGGACTAGTTTCCATAGTCAAGAAAAAAAGTTGACGTTCTAGACTTCTTGGCGGGAAAGTGAAACGTCATGTTTGCAGTTTTGTTTTATTTTCTTTAATTTTTGTGTTTTGTCGAATATTAATGTGAAATAATGATGGATTATTTATTTGTTAGTGAACGTACATGAGTGTTGGCAAATAAAACAAAAGAGTGCAACATCACTTCTCAAATTCTGTAATTAAACATAACCTCAAGTTTTCCTGATATTTAGGTTTTCGGGAGTGTCCGTCAAAAATATTTGTTTTTACTGTTATTTACATGCAATTTCGAACCTAGAAAAGAATATTTCATAATTGTTGGTTCTTAGGCTAACAATGTATGGGCGCAGAACATTGTCCTTTCGACGGTTGAAAGCCAGACCTCGGTAGCCAAGTGGTTAAGGCAGCCGCCCGGAATGCGGAAGGTGCGTGGTTCGATTCCCGCATGAGTTTGTCGTCTTTTTTCCGTGTTTAAAAATTTAATCTCTAAAGAAGTTGTAGTTCCTCTCCCTAGGTCAGCACAGCACATGCTGAGCTACTTCCAATTGCTTTGTTTGTTTTCATTTTTATTTGTTCATATTTGTAAAGCAATAAGAAGCAAAACACGTTTTTTTACTTACTTTACTTACTTACTAGCATTGTTGTGTTCCGACAGTTAGAAATAAGATAGTCAGTTCTGGAAAGTTCCGAAATCTGGGTGAAACGCGTTTCCCCTGGCCTTATCACCCAACATAAGGTGTGATGAAGGCAGTTGCGCTTACCAGTTGAAAAGTAAAAAAAGGTGAACTATCCATCGATCAATTGCAATTTGAGGCATCACTAAACCAACGATTCCTTGAATGAGTTCCGTTGAAGTATGTCAGCATGGTTTTGCAATTTTATGTAGAAGTATCATAAATATCTAGAATAGAATAGAATAGAATTCTTTTATTGCTTTATTCTATATACTGTCTCATTTTGACAGACAAGTAGTTATCGCAATACAACATTTAATTTCATTAGTATATTACAAGATATCGATTAATTATTAATACCGACCTCTTAGACGGCTTATTGCTACATTTCTCTCATTATGTAGGCGACGTTCATTTGTTTCGGTATATTCCGATGAGTCAACACAGCCCCACAATTTAGTTACGCTGGATCACCGAAGGGCGGTAAAGTGATCCGTTAAGTAAGTGGTGTGCTCCGCCACCGGACACCGTCCCAGCCTTGGCGCTGAGCAAACACTCGGCCTTTTTCACTGATGACGCGTGACGTCATTGCGTCTTACTATTAGGGCGTTGCGTAAACGAGGATACTTTTCGTGACTTGTTTTGGATACCAGTGAATATTTTGTTATAATATAATTAACATGTAGCGGTGAAAGAATACTACCACTCTTCCTTTGGGTGTCGTAAAAGGCGACTAACGGACTACAAATTGCACATACATCCAACAGCGTAAATCGAGCATCGATGGGCTCACCAACTGTCACGCTGAGTACACACGGCGTCAGATCAACCTACCCAAAACTGTCAAATTTCTACAATCAATTTTGAACTTTATTGTTTGGCTCTAAGGATCAATATTTATTGGAGAAATTTGACAGTTTAGGGTAGGTTGATCTGACGCCGTGTGTACATGTGCAGTCTGCTTATGCTGTCCTCATTGCCTAGTGTCTGACTAACCCTTCGGGGATAATATTCATGATTTTAGAATGTATGTAATGTATTTGTGTAATATAAAAACCAACCGCGCAGACGTAGACAGTTTTTGAGTCGACACGATTCTACCTGTCACATAGCGATCGCAAAACAAAATGTGTTCGGTGTAGGCAACTGGCATCTAGAAGTCGTCAGCTGCCGACTCAAGCAACGTTAACAAGTGATGTACAGTCACGAGCTAAAATATGTAAACAATTGTAACTCTTAATACAATGGAATAAGAGTCAAAGAGTATATACATATTGGTGCTCGTGACTGTACAGCGGTGTGCCAGCTACATTTTTTGAAGATGTGGTTTTCAATAATTAATTTTCTATTTCTAATTTCTTTTAATTAAATAGTGTCTTGGGATGAGTCATATTAGAAAAACATCATGGATTTTTGTGTGTGTGAGTCAAAATTATAAGTGGTATCTTATGGTGTCTTACACCATAAGATACCACTTATAATTTTGCGGCATTCAGTGAATGTGTAGGCTGTGTAAGCTAGATTGTGCCGTGTAAATTGCTCTGTGTTCCTTGTGGTCGGGTCACTAGTTTTTTTTCTCTGCATTGAGCATGAAATAATGCAGTGCAACGCTGGACGATTTGAAATAACAGTCGAAGCATTTTTTCTGACTGTCTTGAGCTAATATAAATGGCAGATTCCCCCTTCAGAAGGCTCTCTTTGCTGCTCCAGCCCTGCCTTACAACCCAATACTAATTGTTGTCACGCTGCTCAAGTAATTAGCTAAATAAGTTAACCCAAGATCTCGGTGAGTTGTCTGTCATATTTTCCAACTGAATTGATTTTGCTACATTTGCTGTGTATTTTAAATATACAGATATTACTAGTGTTTAAAGTGTGTTGTGGTTGCATAAATTGTTATTGCTTAACGTGAAGCCTAAATTGGTGTATTTCTTTTGAAGTCATGTTACCTTCAAGTCTAAATATTTGCTATTTCTTCATTGTTATGATTTACTATCCAGGAAGTGTAATGGTATTGAAGTGACGCGAGGTCTCATATGATCCCGTGGATGAAATATCATTCCCAAGGTAATTTAATAATTACTTATTTTACTATGTTAGTACCTATCTACTTGTTTCTGAATTCTCTTGTTAAAATTGTCTAACGGTTTTGCAATTACAATTTTATTTAGTAAGTGAGCCAGGTTCAATTGTAGCTGTCTACACCGGACCACACAGAGGCCGGCTCTTAGTGAACATAAGTTCATTTCCTTTTCTTCAGGGTTCCAGGATTCTTCCACCGGGTTCCTGCCACCCCCTGGCCTGCTGCCACCACTGCTGCCTAATGCTGCCCTACCGCAGCCTACCTACCCACCTGTTCTGCGGGTGATCGTCTTCAGCGGGTACCGGTTTCCTGTCGGCGCGGTCTCCGTGTACGCGGCCTAGCTTTCGCCTCTGCACACCGTCCTTCAGGAAGACTAGCCAAAGTTTAGTCTTTTCTCCTCTCAACTGGTGCGCGACCCGATTCGGGACGCGTCAAGTAAGTGAGCGACTGGCACGCGACCCAAATCAGGACGCCAACCGACCCGAATCGGGATTGTCATTTTAGCGTCAAACGAGCGGTTAAGCCCTACTCAAGCGGGCAGAGTGAGCGATCCGTGAATCCTCCCTGAGCTATTGTGAATTATTTTCTAAAAGAATAGGAATAAACTTTGTAACCTATTCGCTGTTTTCATTCCTATTCTGAAGCAGGGACTAAACCGCTACATACTAATTGTAGGAGGTTTAGCCCCCTAAACCGCTTCACTAATTATTACATTGTTTTTTTTCCTGACGTTTCGGACCCTTTTACAGGGTCCGTCGTCACAGGGAGACGTCAGGAAAATAACAAACTATGTAATGTAGCAAACTAAACGCGAGTTTAATTTAAAAAGTGTTTGATTTACGTCAACTGTTTAAAATCGTACTTCGTACCTTGCCAGGGGTTAAAACAGAGCTCATTAAAAAATAGCATGCAAAATAAATGCTGTTCCCGCCAAAGCCGGGACGCCCATTCAAATGTTGACTCAGCGGTTGTTGACGACCGCGTCCGCCTATCTGCCGCGGCGCCACCGCTGCGCGAACCGCGGCCGCTCGCTTCGTGAGCCGCCGGCGGCACTCGGCAAGCTAGCTAGCTACCACACACCAGCCCCGATCGACCTCTTATTGGGGTCGGACGTTCTTGGCCAGGTGTTGGACGGGACTAAGGTCTCGTTGGGCCCGGGCAAGCCCATAGCCTTCGGCACGATTTTCGACTTCGCGTTGACAGGACCCATTGAGGACTTGTATGCGCAGCCGGCGCAGCAGGTTAACTCAGCTCACGTCGTTAGCTCGCAACCAGACTCAGCTGAATCAGCCCAGGACATACGTCAGAGTCTGGAAAGGTTCTGGGAGTCTGAGGAGCCCCTCCCTCAATCACACACTCATAATGATCCCCTGGAGGAACAATGCGAGGAAATCTTCCGCTCTACCACTACACGCGATCCCTCAGGCAGATATACGGTCGCTCTGCCCTTTCTAAAGGACGCCCCTCAACTAGGTAAAACTCACCCTATCGCATTACGCAGATTCCTCAATATTGAGAAGAAGCTAATGGCGAACCCGTCTCTGCGTTCTAAATACGTCGACTTTATGGTCGAATACATCGACTTAGGGCACATGGCTCCCTGTCACCCAAATACATTCGCCCATAAACCTCACTTCTACATCCCTCACCATGGCGTATTTAAGTCAGGGTCGGACAAGCTGCGCATTGTTTTTGATGGTAGCTGCAAAAGCTCCAATGGTGTCAGCATAAATGAATGCCTACACACAGGCCCCGCCCTTCAACAGGACATTGTGGACATCATCATGTCCTTCAGAACGCATCCAGTCGTTTTCAGCACTGACATCCAGAGGATGTTCAGAAATGTGCTGGTTGCCCCAGACCAGAGACGGTATCAGCTGATACTATGGCGGTCCTCACCAGATCACCCTCTGCTCACCTACGCCCTCAATACAGTCACCTACGGCTTAAGATCAAGCCCATACCATGCAATCCGCACTCTGCTTTAGCTGGCTGATGATGAAGGCCATCGCTACCCTGCAGCCGCTCAGGTTCTTCGCAAGTCTATCTTCGTTGATGACATCTTGTGTGGTCATAACACAGTTGAATCCGCCCAAGCACTTCAGGACGAGTTGATAAGTCTGCTAGACCTAGGCGGCTTTCAGCTCAGTAAGTGGACATCTAACTCGCCTAAGCTGCTCGAGAGATTTCCCGACAACCAATGCGACATGCCCAAGGACTTTGACATGAACCCAGAGTCCACGTCCATTAAGGTCTTGGGTATACAGTGGAGCCCTCAGTCAGACGAGTTCACCTACCGCATCTCTCTGCCCCCTATCACACATGTCACAAAGCGGTCTATTTTAAGCACCGTAGCCTCACTTTATGACCCAAACGGCTGGGTTTCTCCAGTTATCTTCCGCGCAAAGCTGCTGCTTCAGCAATTGTGGCTACTGAAGCTGGAATGGGATGAGCCCACTCCCTCTGAAGTACAAACGGAGTGGCACCACATCTCAGAGGATCTGCCGCTGTTGTCTAGCATTCGCTTCCCTCGGCACATTTGTGCAAACAAAGGCTCAGCTGCATACTCGCTTCACGGGTTTGCAGATGCCTCTGAAGCCGGGTTTACCGCCGTTGTTTACCTCCATGAGCTCGATGCCTCCGGAGATACTTTGGTACACTTGATTGTCGCCAAGTCGCGAGTCGCACCAATCAAGAATCGCCTCACAATCCCCAAGTTAGAGTTGTCGGCCGCCACTCTACTTTCCCAGCTCATGATCCGTGTGTCAGTTCAGTTATCGGCCCATATCAGTATACAACAACACATATGTTGGTCAGACAGCACGATAGTCCTGGCCTGGCTCAATACACCGCCTCACCGTCTTCAACTCTTTGAAGCCAACAGGGTAGTCAAAATCAGCTCAGGCTCACCAGAATGTACCTGGCGACACGTACCTTCCGAGCTCAACCCGGCAGATTGCGCAAGCAGAGGGATGTCTGCGCAATCCCTGTCAGCCCACGACCTATGGTGGTCTCCCACGTGGCTTGGACAGCCTTGTGAGTCTTGGCCTGCGATGCCCTTGGATCTGGGCCATCACGCCCTGCCCGGCCTTAAGCCCAAACACGTCCCGTCACTGGTCACAGTGCCCGGTCTTGACTTTGACCTGCTCACTCGGTTCAGTTCACTAGAGAAGCTCGTCGGAGTGACAGCTTGTCTAAAACGCTTTCTGCACAACTGCAGACACCACCCAGATTCGCGACGCTCAGGCCCCTTGTACGTCAGTTAACGAAGAGAGGCCCTACTTTACAGGGTGCGCAGTGTTCAGCACAATGAGTTTGCAGAGGACATCCACCGCCTTCAAACTGGCAAAATCTGCTCCGTCAGACTCCAGCGGCTGTCACCTCTCATTAAAGATGAGCTCCTTAGAGTTGGTGGACGACTGTCCCATGCGTCTATCCGATATGACGCGCAGCATCCGCTCATACTTCCCAGCTCTAGCCCACTTGTAGACCTCATCATTGACCACTACCACAAAATACACTGCCACCCTGGCGCTGACACCTTACACGCAATCCTACGCCAACAATTTTGGATATTGTCCGCGCACCGTATTATTAGACACCGAGTCTTTAAATGCATTAGATGCTTTCGATGCCGGGCCCAGCCGCAAGCGCCCTTCATGGCCGACCTGCCAGCCGATAGAGTTACGCCTCAGCCAGTATTTAGTCAAGTCACGACCGATTTTGCCGGCCCATTCCTCGTTAAATCTAGTACCCTACGTTATGTTAAACTCTTAAAAGCGTACTTTTGTATATTCGTGTGCCTCTCCACTAAGGCGGTTCATTTGGAACCGGCTCGGACCTCAGCACGGAAGCGTTCCTCGCGGCATTACAGCGTTTTATAGCACGCCGCGGTGCCCCGGTTCTCATCCGCTCGGACTGCGGTACAAATTATGTAGGCGCTAGAAATCAGCTCATCGAAGTACAAAACTTTCTTGCCTTGGATAACGACACGATTGCGCACAAGCTCGCTGGTCAGCACATTACTTGGTTGTTGAACGTCCCTAAGGGAACATGGTTCGGTGCGTTACATGAGATCAACGTAAAATCAACAAAGTAACTTTTATATCGCGTAATTCTCGAACAACACCTCACATTCGAGGAATTCTCCACACTTTTAGCTCGAATCGAAGCGGTACTTAACTCTAGACCTCTCTGCCCACTTTCGTCTGATCCTTCAGACTTTGAGCCGCTTACAGCCGGACATTTCCTTATAGGCCGCCCACTAACGGCCCTTCCCGAACTATCCGTGGAAGATAGGCCGATCTCCACACGTAGGCGATTCCAGATGGTACAGGCCCTTTCCCAGCGCTTCTGGACGCTGTGGACCCAGTCCTACCTTCATACCCTCCAAACCCGCTCCAAATGGTTGTCCCCATCCTCCCCTCCCCGAGTTGGCGAGCTCGTCCTCATCAAGGAGGACAACCTGCCTGCCCTCCAATGGAGACTGGGACGCGTTGCTCGCACCCTGCCTGGGAAGGATGGCGTCGTGCGGGTGGTAGACATGGACACCGCGAATGGACATCTTCGGAGGCCTGTATTCCGGATCGCCAGGCTCCCATTGGATGAGCCCACCCTGGGCCCCGGAGGATGTTCCCGCCAAAGCCGGGACGCCCATTCAAATGTTGACTCAGCGGTTGTTGACGACCGCGTCCGCCTATCTGCCGCGGCGCCACCGCTGCGCGAACCGCGGCCGCTCGCTTCGTGAGCCGCCGGCGGCACTCGGCAAGCTAGCTAGCTACCGCGCACGCAACAGCCTGACCGAAAAGGTTTATAGTGACACCTTAAGTGAAGAGAACGCCTGAATGCCTATTGTGTAGTGTAGTGACTGTGCGCCAGGAAACCAACCTATCTCGCCGCCCGTGGTCAGCTCTTCTCCCGGTTCCAGCGACCTCGTCAAGCCTGCTCCCGGTAAGTTCCTGTCTACCTCCCGCCTAACCTTCTTTACTCTGCTGTATTTGGCGGTGTCTTCTGACCCGCGAATACAAATGCTGTCAGATACTTATTGAGAGAGAGATTTCGCCCTGGAGTCGGTCATAGGTTAACTTTTTCCCAAAAGAAAATTATTTGAGCGAAGCCGCGGCCAAAATCTAATATATTATAAATTAAAGTTACAACTACTCGTTTTTGTAACTAAAAACAAGACGCATAATAATGTTAAAATACAATTAGATCCAACATTACTAATATCGAACGGAAAACTGAAAACATTTACTACTGGAACAATAATCTATGAAGATTATTTATACCTACCAGTCCTACTTGGAATACTATTACAACGTATCAACCCGATATCAGGCGTTCGAACGTAATTTCCGTGTTCAATAATTGATTGAGCGAATTTTCCGGAAAATCAGTGATTCCAATCGTAACGGCTAACTGCAAAACAGACAATTTATAGGGGTGTAGCGACTAGAGATTAACTACTCCTCTGGTGATGGTTTATTTTATAACATCTATGGGTAAGAACTTGACTTTCATCTCATCTGATGGTAAGTGACGATAAGGCCAAAGGTGGGAGAGCGCTTCACCCGGAATCCTCATCTCATCCTCACCGAGGAACTGGCTATCTTATCTCTAAACTCTCGAACACCACAATGCTGTTAACATTATTATCATGGCGCCAGACTTTAGACTTTTTAACAAGCACTACCGCCAACCAAACCAAGTACACAAAAATGTACCTCCCGCTGAGAATCGAACCGGAGAGGGCTGAGTCTAAAACCGGTGGCTTAGCCACACAGACCACAGAGGCGGTTAAAAGAATACGCATATGGAGTGCCATTATAGACTATACTGTACTAGCAGCCCGCCCGCGCCTTCGCTTACGCTAACTTGGAAACAAAATATCTACAAATTATATTAAAAATTCGTGCTTCAGAAGGAACGTTAAGCCGTTGGTCCCGGTTGTTGTGGCACGCTATAATGGCCTCACTCTGCCTCATGAAAAGCAGCCAGTGAAGCCCAAGAAGTGAAAGCGTTCATCACAGCGCTACCACGCTATGCCGAACGCTCACACTGTGGCGGCCTGCATAAATGCTTTTTCACGCCCCGCTTAAATAACCCGGGAGAGAAAGAGGAGAAAAACACGTGTGCGGGAAGCGCATTCCACATACGGGCAGTTCAATTTGCAACGATTGTTCAAACTTTTTGGTACGTGTCTTGATGGTCAGCACGGTATGAGGGTGGCTTCTAAGACCTGCACGCGTCGACCTGGAAAGGAATGGAGAGGGAGGGTGAGGTCAAAGAGCTCCTCAGAGCATTCACCGTGTTAAAGGCGGTAGAAAGCACTAAGGGAAGGGTGCGTGGTTCGATTCCCGCCTGAGGTTGTCGTCTTCTTTCAGTGTTTAAAAATGTTACTTAAGTATATTTAAGCGTTAATAAAACGCTAAAATATATATTTTTTTAAACATTATAATAGACTGACTTAGCAGATCACTGTAGTAAGAGAAATCGTACTACCATTTTGACGCACTTCTTTTCAACTCAAGTATAAGACTGGGCAAGTTAAGACTCTGCATAGCAATTTAATCGAAGTCACCACTCCAACCGGGTCCGCTCAGAGACAGCCTTTGTGCCGCGTACCCCATTGATCCCCAACCATTAGCCTTTAGAATCTATACGAATTCATTCCCCTCTCACGATTTGCTTTGCTTTGAAACGGCAATAGATAAGTCACAGAGTCAAACCTCTCGCCGTCTTATTTGAAAACTTGGGACTAAAGTCAAGCTTGGTTAAACAAAACCGATGCTATCTTTTTTTGCTTTTTATAACAAAAGAATTGTGACTTAAAACACATTTTGGATGGTGGGGATCAAACCGTGTCGTGTAGCGGTGAAAGAATACTACCACCCCCTCTCTTCCCTTGTGTGTCGTAAAAGGCCAACGGACTAAAGACAGCACATACATCCAACAGCATAGAGCGGCGATGGGCTCACCACCTGTCACGTTAAAACACGTGTACAGTCGCTATTTGGTAAAAAGTGGACTATGGCATAGGATTGTTTTGCGGTCCTCATTGCCTAGTCTCTTCTTACTAACCCTTAGGGGATAATAGTCGTGATTATGTATAAGGATCAAAGATGCAGGCATGAACTTCTAATAGTATTGTTAAGGACGGTGATGTTTAATTATGGTCTCTGGTGTCACAAGAGGGGAAGTAGAGGAGTTTTAGTGGGTATATCCCCTAAGGGGTTCCTCCCTTTTCATATACTGATTATCGAGGAAAACACAAAATCATGAAGAGAAAATAAAAAAACCAAATCAGCAGTTTTTTTATATACATACGTATTTATCAAAAAGGACTTCGCTCAGAAAATACAATAAAAAAGGTTATATCAAGCTTGGTATTTAAACTAATATCTAACAGTTGTAGTGATGACCAAACTTAAAAAGATGCTCTATTTTAAAACAAAACCCGGCAAATGAATCCATTCCATTTGATGTAAATGCCAACTGGTGCAGTGTTATGAAATCGTAGCATCAGTCACCATAACCCTGCTGGCCTGCAAGATGCCTCTTTAGGCCTAGTCTGAAGGACCCCATAATAATATATAAGATGAAGAGAAAAGAGGGAAATCATGTGTTCGTATACTATTCCACCTTTTGGAGGTACGAAAGAATCGAGTCACCTATTTCCTTCTGCGCGATGGAGTATTGAAGACAGTAGAATATTGAAGTGTTTCCATGTCATATGCCAAACTCTGACTCCAACGATAGGACGTTTATTGGCAGATAATAAATATATGTTAATACAATAGATGTCTTGTAAAGTTTTGTTTTAGCATATATTACATTACCTAACGAAATTCATGTCAGAATATCTTTTTGAAACCTTGTTGGAAACCTAATATTAGTTATTGCATTTTGCTCTGAATATGTCGGAGAATGGATATAATATTAAATTGCATATTTCACAACCCAAGTTAGCAAATAGCTACGAGCTATGTTTAAAATATATATTGAAATTCAATAGTGTTTATTGCAATTATAAAAAAGATTTAAGATTAAGTACATGTGACAGAATAGTTAGTTACCTTTTAAGGTATTGCTACTTTCTATAATTTTTGTATGTTTATACCACAGAACTGTAGAAGTCTTTAAAGCCTAAAAACAAAAATTTACAGAGTGATAATAGAGAAAAGAATTTGTAGCATCAGATGGCTTTAATTTTTTTAGGTTGTAACGGTACAGAATGAATGGTATCCGTCCGTTAGTAAGGAATGTGTGGGAGTAGCATTAAAATAAATATTAATGCGTAGCACCATTAATATAATAATAAGCATGAAAAAGGGAATAATAAACTAGTTCAGAATAATGGTCAATGGTCTAGCGCTTTATCTTTAGTTTGAATTTCGCGGGGACTGCTCTGCGCGTCCCTTGCGACATAGGCGGCGTCTAGCGGAAGTTATTTACGTAAGCTTCGCATAAGGTTGCTAGTTTGACTTCTTTATTTTGAATTTCGCGGGGACTGCTCTGCGCGTCCCTTGCGACATAGGCGGCGTCTAGCGGAAGTCATTTATTTGGGCTTCGCGTAAGGTTGCTAGGTTGACTAGGACTTTATTTTTATTTTGAATTTCGCGGGGCTTTGGGGGTCGGCAAAGTGGTTCACCTACGGGCGGACGCCATCTATGGTCGGAATACGGAACTTTTGATAATTTCCCAAAATATAGGATTATTGGCTTAAGTGGAGGATTATTAAGAGGGAATTGTTAATAGAAGGCTACATTTAGATATTCAAAGATGAAATATTGGCTGTCGGACGAGATTTGGTTAGATTATGGGAAAATTTTAGAATTGCGCGGCGAAAGCGGCAATGAGCGAGCGAGAGGTTGAGAAAAAGACAGAAAGAGAGGTCGGATGATAGCTCCACGTGGCGCGACGCGAATAAGAATAAGAAGAATAAGAAATTGTTTATTGTAATAACTGTGTACATGAAAGGTTTAACAAAAAAAAAAGGCGTTTAGACCCAACAGTTTGCCCATCTCGGACGTACAATATTATTAAAAATAAAAATAAAATTACAAAACAATTACATATTAAAATCAAAATATTCATTCAAATCATAAAAACAATTTTTTAGTAGCCATTTTTTTAGTTCGATTTTAAATTTAATACCATACAATGACTTGATGACACATGGCAAGTGATTGTATATTTTTATACCAGTAATATAAGTGCTTTTTTTCGTCATATAACTGAAATAGGGTACAGAGCTTACGTTATTTATATATGGCATCCTTATAGTATTTTTTAAAACTTTTTTCTTTCCGAAATATTCACTATGTTCTTTTACAAATACACATATTTCAAGTATATATAAGCATGTCAGCGTTAGAAAATTGTTTTTTATAAAAGTAGGTCTAAGCGACTGCATATGGCGCATTTTAAATATAATTCGTAGACATCTCTTCTGTAATACAAAAACAGATTGAATATTCACCGAATTTCCCCAGAACATTATACCATATGTTAGAGTTGGATACACATAACCGTAATAAGCGTTTCCCCGATGCCCCCCGAAGGCGGGGGGCATCGGGGAAACGGCTAGCGATTGGTTGAAGGGAAGAAAAGTGGACTCGCGCGGGCGTATGTTAGGCGCGCATGGCGCGAAAGTTAAGATGCTTGGAAAAAGGGCGGAAAATTAGCGGACATTCAATTTTGGGACGTCGGCGGTGCGGTCCAACTTAAGAGTGCGGTACTACTCATACGGGGAAAATAGTGTCCGAGCTCTGATAGTGCGCTAAGTGATATTCGAGCTGCGATATTAATTAAGATTCGTGAAATTGAAAGTGATTAATAAAGTAAACTATTGCGATCGCAACTCGAATCCGTTAACGGAATGAAGTATTCCGGGGTACATCGGCGGAAACGCATAACGGTGGCAACGAAAACCTACCTGTACCTTTCAACAGACTTCGGTCTGGATGATCTTTGATTGTATTTAATAAGATCGGCGTTTTACATCATTACGCTAAACAATACACTATCTTCGACGGAGTAATGGGGGAGAGACAGTTGTCTCCCTAGTGAAAGTTGAAGATAGGTCAGACACCATTTAGCTGGAGGTAGACACGTATGACCCAGTCCAATCTCGAGTCTACCTCCGTACATACAGTGTAGTGATAGGAAAATAACACACTGAGTATACTGGCTCGACTGATAGAACATTTAGGAGTTAGTTGCTTTCAGGGGCAATGCGACTCTCACCACACATCACGAATTTAAGTTAAATGTGGCTTGGCCTAGTTTGCAAGGTACACAAAAGGGACTGTTAGTTCGACAAAATATAGGCATTTTCAAGTGAGGAAAGTTGTAGGAATCTATAGGTAGGCGGATATATATATATGGTTAGTTATTAATTCAGACTAATAAGGTAGGGATAATTAAGTTACGGCGCTAAATAAAATTATGATGAAGTGATGTGGGTCCTAGCTAGGCAAGTAATCTGTTACCGCAGGCCGGTAAAATTCTAATTGTTTTCCTAAAGTTGTTACCAATTAATTATTCATTTTAAATAATTAACAGAAGTATGATAATATCGTACCATCATTACTTTGGAGTACCTAAAAGTCTAGACTGGTTTCCTATTACAAGAAAAATACTAAAAAGTTATAGCAAATAAGCTTAGCCGTACTGTGATGTTTGATTTCTAATACTGAAATGACCAAACAGGCATTTTTTAGCTTTCCCTGGGATGCAATACGATCTCATATCGCTACACTCTTCAAGGTGTTAAAGTTTTACATCCGATACCTTAGCAAAAATAAGCTGATACAAACTGAACAACTAAAACCAGTTTAGAACCTAGGATAAGTCGTTGAAAGAAGACATTGCAAGCTATGAGCTTCTAATAATCTGAAACATAGAAATAATTGATTGATAACAACCAGCTAATTAGCCTGACAATGGTCTACTAATACCATTTGAATAGACCTCTTAAGATATGTAAGTACTTACTTCTAATAATATGAAACATAGAAATATTTGATGGGAACAATGTAATCAATTAGACTAATACCTAGTACAGTCTACTTTATATCTATTAAAGTGAGTAAAAGATAACTTCTAAATGTAATTGATTCAATGATTAACAGGGATAATTAACTACCTAATTTACTACCTACTAAAAGTATACTGACTATGATTTAGTAGTCTATCAAATTAACCACTCAGTCTGAGAGACAGAGGGTGGAAGTTAATGGAAAAATAATTAACTTAAGTTCACTACCCTAAAAGTCAGGGATGTTGAATAAATTAAACATCTTTCAATAAACTTGAGATGTACTTATACTTTATAAGTTCTGTATAATGAACACTAAGAGTAACCCAAAGTAATTTACTTCAAATGATAGTATTCTATTTCAGTTCACTTCCTAAAGTCAAGGATATTGAATGAATTAAACATCCTTTAATAAACTTAAGATGTGATAATCTGCCAATGCAGCCAATCCAATGTAGTTATATTGGAACTTTACAAGACCTGTATAATAAATACTAAGAGTAAATAAAAGTAGTTTTACCTGTATTAATAGCATTCTACTTTAGCCACCGCCTGAATTGGCGTTTTATTAAATTATCCACCCTTTACGGAACTGAATATAAGTTATTGCATTGAATAATTAAGTTCTTAATGTGAAAAGGATATTTGGATGATAGCAAGCCTTGAGATAAACTCTATTGATTTATGTGGAATAATAAGAATTTAAATTGCTAACACATAGTTCATAATGTAAAATGAAATTAAATTTGAGGAGAGATGTAAATTCTCAGTTTAAAGAATTAAAGGCACAAGCTAATAATTAAAGTTAAAGCCAATGTGACGGAACTGTAATTAAACCATGAGATGTACAGTACGCTATGGAGCGGCGGTGGGGCTCATAAATTGCACCAGGCTTCTTATGTATCATGCTACTGATAATAAATAATAATACCTACAAGCTAAGCTATCATCTGATTACCTTTGAGTGGTTACAAGCAGCTGCAGTGAAGGATTTAGGTCACAGTTCAGACGGAGTCATTGCTAGGCTACACATATTTATGTTATGATTTATAGACTGGTAGGTAATTAGGTCAGGAGAAAATAATTTAACACAGGGATAAGCCAATTACTAAACTTTCACGAAAGAACTTGAGTTACTTAAATGCGGTTAACAACGGAGGGTTCACTAGACGATCTGGCCAAAATAGTAGTTATTATAATATTACATTGCTTGACTGAAATTCACTGCAAATAGAATTAAGCTATGCTAAGGTTCCATCTTCATACAAACGCTACACACTCTACAAAACTCCAGACACAACCATTAGATTGTAGATAAATTAGGTTAATTAGTTTTAAGAATTAGATAATAATTTAAGTTAAGGTAAAGCGGCGAGGATGTGTGTATGTATTATAAGGTAGCTAGGCATATAGGTGGAAAAGGTTTAGATTTAGGTTTAGATTAGGTATAGAGAATTTATAGAAAGGTGTAGAAATGTGAACAGGGAGAGGGAGGTTACAAGGTATAGATGAGTGTACGTTAGCTATATGACATCAATCGATTGACTAGTAGTTTTTATTGCTTCATTTGCCATGAAATAACATTTTTAACAAGAGTGTAATGTAAAAAGTTATATCCAGTTATCCACTGATCCTATGTCAAGAAAAAATAATTTTAGACCATTCAAATTGCTTATCTGTTAAGTTAACTTGAATACTTATAGATATTTTTACTTTCACTTTGACTTTTAATGCTTTTCCCAGGAATTACCCAATAAGAGAAGTAAATATTTCTGTTTTGTTTTATGTTACTGAACCAGCAAACGAGTATCACGTGTGTATACGTGATGTTTAATGTAATGTTATGTAATACAGTTGAATGTTTAGGGTGAATTATTTAAAAATTACACACATTTAGTATTTTATTCGTATAAAAGACTTATCGCCACCAATTCTTATCACAAGCATTCCACTTCACAACAGTATCCATGCCTGTCCAATTAAGTATCAAAATCAATGACATTACAAATCCTCATTATTTTCTACAGGATACTCCACAGAACTCGAACAATTATTGAAGAATAACATCAGTACGAGACGCTGGCGTAATATAGTTCTTATGATGATGTAATATGCATTATTTTTGTTTGATTCGCTTTTAAAGCATTACCATTAGCGGAATTAACTGACCAATAAATTGGTGTGAGCGAATTATATGAAGGTATGAATATGTATCTGTTATGATGTATATTGTTACTTACTAATGAGCAACCTTGCTTAAGAACTTTATTTAATAATAATAATAATAAACTTTCCTACAATCACACCAATTATCTAGCCCATGAGAAGCTTCGAAGCAACTCGTTAAATAGTTACTAGACAACGGATAAACATACTTAAGATACTTAAATACATACTTATTACACACAGAAAACACCCAGACCCGAGACAATTTAGAAAAACAATAATTTCTAAATTGACCCGACCGGGGATCGAACCCGGGACCTCAGAGATGGCGACACCATGGGTGTACAAACCACTCTATCAAGGAGGTATTTATTTTAGGTTAAACCGTGTCGCGCAGCGGTGAATGAATACTACCACAACCTCTCTTCCCTTGGGTGTCGTAAAAGGTGACTAACGGATTAAGGCGAGGTATTCCGAACGGTACTCTCTCGTTCTCTCGACAGTACGACGAATAGGCGCGTTTTATAGGTTTTTGCCTATAAAGAAAAAAATAAGTGAAATAAAAAAAATGTGTCTTTTGCATTCACTAGATAATAAAAAGTTTCTTCTATTGGTAAAAAAATTAAGTCATTTATTAAGGTATTAACTGACTTACAGCTCTTTTAAATGTTGAACAGAGCTATCTTTGATTTTTTTTCTATCGAGTGAAGTATTACCAATCATGTTTCTGTCTTTAAGAGTCACTATGTTTTATATTGATGGCGGTACAATCAATCAAAATTGTTAAAAATGGGAATATAGCGCCTTAAAGACTGCACATACATCGAACAGCATAGATTGGCGATGGGCTCACCACCTGTCCCGCTGAGCACATGTGCAGTTGTAACTTGGTGAAACGTGGACTATGGTAGTGGACTACTTCTGCGGTCCCTATTGCATAGTCTCTGAATAACCCTTTGGGGATAATAGTCGTTAATTTATGAAATGAAATGAAATGAAATATATTTATTCACAGAAATCGAGTAATAATGTTCGAATTTAATTAAATGTAGTTAGTTTAAATTATTAAAAATATAATACAAACTATTGTAATAAGAATTTACCCATTCCCAATTTACATTTTAAATAATAATAATGAGAAAAAAATAATAAAATTCAAATTCAAAAGACTTCATTCATTATTAAGACGACATTAGGTAAGTACCTATGTCAAATGTTAAAAACTTGATATGTCAATATTTGTCTCAAGATATATTAGAAATTTCATTAATTTACTTTTAAACAAAGGTAATGGAAGTTTTTTTTTTTTAATAATGACTCGTCATAGTGACAGCATCCTGCCTGACGGTAAGCAGCCGATGCAGTCCAAAATAATGAGAGCGCTCCCCACCGTGGAATAAGCACGATAACGAGCGCACCCATTCATGACGGCCTGCATAAATGCTGTTTCACGCCCCACTTAAAATACCCGGGACTATAAGAGCTGGGAAACACAAGCGCCGGCAAAGAATTCCAGAAGTTTTGTGCATGGAAGTGGTAAATTATTATATGTATGTATGTAGGTTACTGAGCCCGGCAAATTACCATATGACCCGTCTCATGGTGCGCGGCCATCTTGCCCATGGACCGACGCGACACCGCAGCGCAGGCCCCACGCGCGCGCAAATATACTGAAGCTTCAGTTCTCATGCTTTCATGAGCTGTAATGCAACTGTACTGTACCTTTTAAACCAGAACGCAGCAATTTCATACATTGCTTCTTAGCGGCAGAAATCAGTCGGATTCTGGGCATGCAAATATTTTTTTTCTTTGTATTTCGTACAAAATTGTAATATTTTATTTTTTGTATCAATGACTTAGGTAGTTATTTTATTTAAAGTTTCGTTATCTTCGATTCCATAAAAAATTCAAAGTTCAACTGTTTATGGTCAAGCCTACTAAGACATCTAGATCTCATTCGTATTCAAGCTTTTTCCATTAAAGACATTGTCTAACTTTTCTCGTCTTACGCATACACTGAGGCCAGGAGCGACGTCTGGTTATCAGGGACTCTTCTCTCTCTCCCACGCCCAGTTAAATAAAGGACTAGGAGGCATACCCGCTAAAAAGTCTAGTACTTACTATTCCTTCTATGAAACAGGGATGGCTCGGGACCATGAACGGCAAGTACCAAGTACTAACTTACGTTCCCTCCCCCTTTCTTTGTGACTGGGCGGGGGAGAGGGCGGAATCTCACAAAACCCATATGTGACATTATGTGCGGTAAACATGTAAGAATTTCTTGGTCGCCATGTTAGAACATCGTCAAATTTGACATTAGCATGTTAAATTAAACATTTAAGCCCACTTCAATGTACCCGAAACATTTACCTAGTGTTCCGGGGAATTAATATCGAGGCGCGTACATAACTGACCGTGCCTTTGTAACTATAACTGCGCCGTCACTCAGCTTGACAAGGGTCTGCGATCCGAGACGGGATTTATCGCTTCTCAAAACCTATCGTGCGCTGTCCTGCTGGTAGAGCGGATGATTCCGAACAAAAGTAAGCGTGAAGTGTATTATACTCGTAGATACTTAGATACATTATTTATTGCACATACATACAACAGCAAAGATTGGCGATAGACTTACCACCTTTCACGTTGAGCACATGTGCAACTGCACATATGCAGTAGGTAATGTTTCTGTATATTTTTACACTTACAATATCTTTTGTAAAAATAAAAGATTTTATAGGCAAATGCCATTTGTATGGTTTGGGGATGGCGGCATCTAAAATCAACAAACAAAAATTATACCTAACATCAATAATATAATTTTATTGAAACAAATATATATATGCAAAAATTGTTAAATCTTTTACAAAAGATATTATTTAAACCACACAATGACTACGAAACCACCTACTATGACACTAACATATTTTTTTTAATACAAAAATTAATTTAAAAAAAAACGCGTTGCATTTTTACGATATAAGTTCGAAATCGAGCATTGAATTCGTGGTTGGATATAACTCTGTTACAGCCAAAATTCAATTTTATTGACAACACTTTTTGCACGGTAAATCTGTTAACAGTAAAAGCTGTGCAGCTATGTTGCCACCAAATATCAAACCCTGTGCTCTTGATAATAAGGTTAAAAATGTACAAAAAATTACGACTATATTGCCCGTCAAAGGGTTAATTCATGAAGTTTTGCTTTGTTACATCATCGTCGCTGTACGTATCTACGCTCGTTTAACGCTGCACCCGGAATCCTGAACCACTAAGTAACTGGAGTATCTCATCTCTAAACTGACGGATCACATTATTGTTGTAGCGTCATACTTTAGATAATATTGTGGTAGCTAGCAAGGCAGATTTGATAAGCCCTACCACCAACCAAAAGTACACAAAGATATACCCCCCGCTGGGAATAAAAGCCGGGACCTTTAAATCTAAGACCGGTTGCTTAGCCACTAGACTACAGGCGCAAAAGTAAAAGTAAAAACAAACTTACTACTTGGCACACTGTTAATAAGTGTAACCTGGCATAAATAGCCCGCTTACGAACACTCGTCTCCCGGCATGCTTTCTTCACACTAGCTTTAGCTAACCTGTTAAGTTATAGTATAAAATATGCCTAACGGCCAAAAAGGGATAACCGCCACTTTACAAACTTTACAGGAGAGAGGTTTAAAGTTGCAAAATTTAGAAAAAAAATCAAAAAAGTTTGTTTTTGCTTCTTAAGACTCCTTAATTTAGCTATATAGCTATTTCTCCACAAAATGACTTATTTAAATTACTATAAAGCATTCGTCTAATGAAGAACAGGGCAAACGTCGTAACCACTTTCGCCAAAAATTCACATGTAAGCTTAAATTACTTTACCGCATCTTTATTTTTATTCAAATACCTTAACCGACAATAAGTTTAACATAAAGTTGAGGCACTACAACATAAGTGGTGATTGGCTATAAACTTAGTGTAAACGAAATAATATAAAAAATATGTTACTAACGGATTACGTAAACACAGCTTTATAAAAGACGAACTTTACTTTTACTTTTTGGGGGTTAAGTTGCTCGCGTCCGTAGGTTTACCCTTGAGACCCTACACGTGACCCCTGGGTGGTGCTTAATGAGTGACACCAACTGAGTGGTAGAGCCACGCTGCGTTGCAGCACGCATTGGGTCGGCTCGCCCGGCGTAATACCACCCCCTCACGAATTTTCGGCGTGAAACAATGGCACTCTGTGCTGTTGTGTTTCGTCCGGCGAGTGAGGGTTCCGGAGACCCCTCCCCCCCCCCCCCCTCACAATTGATATGGCAGCGAACTGTAATCTAGATTTACCCCAGGGGGGTACCGACACATCCAGTGTCGGAGAATCCCCCCCTGAGCGTTCTCGCTCAGGCTGCCCTACGTATTCTGGGGAGGGCAAAAGTTCGCCCGTGCCAAGGCATGCTGCAGGCAGGAGAAAGGCGGGACAATTGGCACCCCCTCCTACGCTTCGCGTGGACTTCTGCAATATCAGGGGAATCCACTCTAATTTGAGCGCCGTCCATTACCACCTCGAGACGGCGAAACCGGCCTTGCTCTTCCTCACCGAGACGCAGATATCCCCCCCTCCTGACATCTCGTACTTGCGCTACCCGGGATACAACCTGGAACATGCATTTGTGCCACGAGCCGGTGTTTGTGCCTATGTCAGGGAGGATATGTGCGTTCGTCGCCTTGGCAATCTTGAAGATAGGGACCTCTCCATCTTATGGCTGCACGTCGACTGCGGACGTCATCCTCGCGTCTACGCGTGCCTGTATAGGTCCCACAGCGGTAACATCGGAACTGACCAACTCATCGAGACCGTCCAAACAGCGACAGACTCCCTTCTCCAACGGATCCCCTCGGCCGAGATTGTGGTATTGGGAGACTTCAATGCCCACCACGTCGAATGGCTTGGTTCACGCACAACTGACCACGCGGGTAGAGCCGTTCATGACTTCGCTTTGGCCTACAGTCTGTCCCAATTGGTAACCGAGCCAACACGGGTTCCAGATGTGGAGGGCCATGCACCTTCTTTATTGGACCTTCTGCTGACCTCGCACCCAGACGGCTATCAAGTTTCTGTTGATGCACCACTAGGCTCATCAGACCACTGTCTGATTCGCAGCACTGTGCCTCTCACAGAAACTTCAAAACCGCAACCAGCGGCTAGCCGTCGAGTCTGGCATTATAGGTCGGCGGACTGGGATGGGATGCGAAGCTTCTTTGAGTCCTACCCGTGGTGGCGAGTTTGCTTCTCGCTGGATGATCCTGATGTCGCCGCTGACTCTGTCGTTGATGTGATACTGCAGGGAATGGAACTTTTCATTCCAAACTCTGTGGTTCCCATTGGCGGCAAGTCCCAACCATGGTTTGGTCGTTGCTGCAAAATGGCGTCTCGCCAAAAGCGACAGCATTACCAAGCCTGGGCTAATGCGGTGTCATCAAAGGATCCAAACACCAGTGCGCTCAGAAAGAAGTACAACTTTGCCGCCAGATCCTTTAAGAAGGACATTGCCAAGGCGAAGTCATCATACATAGGTAGAATTGGCGAGAGGCTAGTGCGTCTTCCTTCGGGGACGCGTGCGTTCTGGTCTCTCGCCAAAGCTATCTTAGGGAATTTTTGTCAGCCGTCCCTACCACCATTGCACAAGACCGATGACTGCCTGGCCTATACTGCAAAGGAGAAAGCCGATCTCTTGGGCTCTCTTTTCGCATCAAACTCGACCTTGGACGATGGGGAAAACTCTCCACCAACCATACCGCATTGCGCTTGTACAATGCCAAACGTTCAGTTCCTGCAAAGGTCAGTTCGTAAGGCTCTTTTTTCCCTTGATATCCATAAGGCGAGTGGGCCAGATGCAGTTCCACCCATTGTGCTTCGGACGTGTGCTCCTGAATTGGCACCAGTTCTAACGCGCCTTTTCCAGCTCTCTTACACCACTGGCGTCGTCCCGAGCTTTTGGAAGACAGCCCTTGTGCACCCGATTCCAAAAAAAGGCGATCGCTCAGATCCGTCTAACTACAGGCCAATAGCTATTACCTCTTTACTCTCCAAAGTAATGGACTCCATTATAAACCGCCAGCTCTTAAGGTACCTAGAAGAGAACCAGCTACTAAGTGATCGCCAGTATGGTTTTCGTCGCGGTCGATCGGCTGGTGATCTTTTAGTGTACCTTACTCACCGATGGGCGGAGGCAGTCGAGAGTAAAGGGGAGGCACTGGCAGTTAGCTTGGACGTAGCGAAAGCTTTTGACAGGGTATGGCACAGGGCTCTTTTCTTTAAACTTCCATCATACGGGCTTCCTGAGAAATTGTGTTCATGGGTTGCCAGCTTTCTTACTGGGCGTAGCATCAGAGTCGCAGTCGACGGTTCGTGCTCCGACATGAAGCCCGTGAATGCTGGAGTCCCGCAGGGGTGTGTGTTGTCCCCTACTTTGTTTCTTCTGCATATCAATGACATGCTGCATAACAACAGCATTGATTTACCTTAGAGCAATGGGGTAATCATAGCAACATTTGCGGATGACAAAGCCATTTTGTCATCCGCAATCCACCTCTTCACACTTCGTACTTGAGGCCTCACAGATTCTACAAATGGGACTCGAAACAGTAAAGAAGGTGGTTGAGACAGTGGAGAATAAAGGCCAGCTCCTCTAAATATACACACATCACATTCACTTTAAGAAGAAGGGACTTCCCACCTGTGAAATTGTGTGACCAACTGCTCTCACACAGTGACTGCGTCAAATATCTGAGGATGTATCTTGATCGCAGACTGACCTAGAGAAACCATATCCAAACTAAGAGAGATTAACTTAACATAAAATACCGGGAACTCTATTAGCTGCTTGGTAGAAACACAGCACTGTCTATTGGCAATAAATTTCTAATCTACAAAACTATTCTCAAACCTATTTGGACATATAGGATTCAGTTGTGGAGATCTGCTTGCCAGTCCAGTATTAACATGACACAGAGAGCTGAAGACTCTATCCTAAAACAAATAGCGAATCCCCCTGGTTTATAAAAAACTCCGAGGTTCATGAATACCTACAACTAAGCGCAGTTAAGAATAGATGCTCATACTAAATCTTACAAAGCCCGTTTGCAACGTCACGCAAATCCGCTAGCAGACAGCTTATCATTCCCAACCAGTTAAGACGATTAAGGAGACGCTAAATTATGGATTTTAATTGCATAATATATGCTTACAGATTCCTATTGAGCAGTTCCAGCTGTGGAACTGGCTCCACCTGCTAGACTACTCCTTAAACGCATCTGCTTATAGTCTAAGGACTGATTGCATGATATTGGAAGAACAAAAAAATATATTTTAATCAAGGAAAATGTGAAATGATTCCAAATATATATTTTTGGCCGTTTGGCATCGAATATAGAAACGTATAACTTATAACTTGTGTATCAATACAGTACAGTGCAATATATATATCTACAGAGTCTATCGATGTTTTATTACTGGAAAACCGCCGCCCAAAATAAAACCTAAATGGAGCAAACGAAATGTGTCAACATCTTAGCAAACTGAAATCTGTGCATTCATATTTAGCGTTTTTTAGCAGCGATGAGCTCACCACCTATGACGCTGAACACAATATGCACTTATTATTTGGTGAAACGTGGACTATAGGAGAGGACTGATTGTGCGTTCTTCATTGCCTCGTCACTGACTAACCTTTTGGCATTGACCTAGAAGTATAGACAAGAACGTTCATACAAACCATTTGTCCAAATTCTGGAATGAGAGACCTACAGTTTGCTGCAGCCGATGCAGCGCTTCAACATTTGAATGTCGTCTATCAACAGACAGATATCGCAGCGCCGCAGCGCCAGATCGGTCAAAACCAACGTAGTGTGTATCAAGATGGCGTCCTAAATAGATTGTCAATAACAATAATTGAAAAAATATCTTTTCTATTCTAATAATACGATATAACTACCTAATAATGACTTGAATAACAGTTAATTTCACTTACTTGACAACTGAATTGTAGTAGACGTCTAGGTGTACACTTTAAAAAGTAATAAAGAATTATTTTCGCCGCTCCCTCCGCACGCGCGAATGTCAAAGCCACACTAAAGTAAGGTGCCGAGTCGACTCCGCAGATGAGTGGAACATAGTGCGTGTTCAGAAGGGCCTATCTAGTATATTAATGTATATATCGCTGCCTTTTGGGTATAAAATCCGTGAGTGTACGTAGATATTACATAACGGACGTAGTGAATTTTACTTAAAGACGCCTGCCTCGCCATCCAGAAATCTTGAATTCAAAGGCCCTTGCATTATATAGGATTCACAAAACCCAAACACACAACAAACATAAGTCCTAAGGCCGTAAGTCCCAATGCGGGCGTTTAACTGGCTTTAGCGCAGACCTTTGACTAACACGAAATCGTTTGTACATGATGTTTATTCGGAAAATAAGAATTAGAGTCGTGCTGATTCGTAATTCGTAACAAATAGGAATTTATTATAAGTCGAATAAATCGTACCACACACGAAAGCTACAAAAATGTAGTTCATCGCACAACATTTCAATCATGGACATACTTTGAAATACCGATTAGACAGCAGATTATTATTTTTTTATTCATAACTGGTAAGCGCTTGGCTTTCATCTCACCTGGGCCCTTATTCTGTAACGATTCCTAGTTTCAAAACCACGTTAATTCCTTAAAAAGTTATGATATCTTTCTAAAAACGTATGCGTTTGACGTTTGTGCGCGGTAAGGTTTAGGTGTGGAATTTATAAATTGCGATACAGAATTAGGGCCCTGATGGTAAGTGACGATAAGGCCGAAGGTGGAAGCGCGCTTCACCCGGAATCCTCAACCACTGAGGAACTGGCTATCTTATCTTAAACTGTCGGAACACAACAATGTTATAAACATCGTTGTTATGGCGACAGACTTAGATAAGATGGTGGCAGCTAGCCAGGCGGACTTAACAGCCCTACCAACAACCAAACCGAGCACACAAAGATGTACCCCCCGCTGGGAATCAAACCCGGGACCTCTGGGTTTGAAACCGCGACTTAGCCACTAGACCACAGAGGCGGTTAAAATGAATGCTTTTTCATATAAAATATTTGCAACTAACAATAGCGTTAGCGGAGCTCGATGGCGCAGCGGCTAGCGCGTTCAGCTTGTGATCTTGCCTGCTAAGCAACTTTCGCAATGGTGGGTCGCTGGATGGGTGACCAAAATAAAAACATCTCGAGCTTCTTCGTGTTTCGGAAGGCAGAAAGATTCTCTACTATTATGCCCAAAGAGTTAGTCAGGAGTTAGGACCGCAGAAGCAGTCCTCTGCTATTGTCCACGTTTCACCAAATTGCAACTGCACATATGCTCAGCGTTATAGGTGGTGAGCCCATCGCCGCTGTTTGCTGTTGGATGTATGTGCAGTTTTGGTCCGTTGATCGCCTTTTACGACACCCAATTGGAAATGGGAGTTGGTTTGTTCTTTTAGTTAGCGGCTATTGGTATACTTATAGCGGCTAACTAAAAAACACATAATGACATACATAATATAAACATGCTCAATTAAATTACATAATGGATATAAACTGTATAACAATACACAAACAAATTAATATTATAAAAACTTACAGTGTTAGGATTGTTCTTATGATCAAAGTATGAAGTGAAACTGTTGTTAGTAACAAGTGGATATTTTTGCAGTGATGTAAGAGCTGGGAGGAGACCTGGTGACTTGAAACCATCAAGCCTACCTTTATAGGCTTAGTTTAAGTCTCCAGTGTTCCACATAACTTGTACGTGTATAATGTAAGCACTAAACTGTAAAACTAGTTAGTAAAACAAGTTTTTGTAGAAGAAAATAAATATATTATTATTATTAAAAGAACCAAACAACCAAACCAAACCAACCAAAATAGAAACAGAGTTGTGTGGTCACAACCCTGTTTCTATTGTTTCTATCGTCTGTTGTCACCGTGTCGTGTAGCGGTCAAAGAATACCTACTACCACCTCCTCTTTCCTTGGGTGACGTAAATGGCGACTAACAGACTAAAGACTGCACAATTGCACATACATCCAACAGTATAGAGCGTCGATGGGCTTAATTTAACACCTGTCACGCTGAGAACATATGCAGTCGCTATTTGGTGAAAAGTAAACTATGGTAGAGGACTGCTTTTGCTGTTATCATGCCTAGTCTCTGACTAACCCTTCGGGGATAATGGTCGTGACTATATGTATGTATAGTCTGTTTCCATAAGTAGGTAGGTACCTACTTCAAAACCACCAAACGTTTCTTCGAATCTGTACACCGAAGTATAATATTGAAATGGCCAGACGTCAACTTGGAGTACAATGAAAAATTTACGAGAGACTTCATAAAATACCGAAATCGTTCCAACGATGTTTACGACCCCGCTTTATTGACGTTTTACTGGCACCCGTTGTGGTTTATTTATTAAATAAAACAATACGTGATCAATAATATTGTGGAGAGTAAGTATTTACATTTATTTTTATTACGTATTGTTTTTTTATTCAGTTTTTTCCGCAATGCAAGGAATGTAGTGCATACAGCTACGATTATTATTTGTGTAGTTCAGCAATATTTAGTTACATTTATCCATACCTTATCTTACTTGTTTATTCTTACACAATTTTTTCCTTTTTTATCATTATTTTATTTATGCATCTAATCATTTTGTGTTATTGGACGTCACCTCCCTATAAAGGCCCTGTCAGAATATCAGCGCTGCTTCGTCACTCTTTGTTGGGCAAGGTTGACCCCTCAAAGTTGGGCAACTTTGAGGGGCGTGGCAGCATATTGCTAAGACAGGGTTCTTGTTGGCCTCACATACACTAACCACCTGTATTTAATTTTCATTTTGTAATCCTGTGTTAAATTATTATTTTTATATATTTTTTTGTCAAATATATTATTATATTACTATTAATGTGCTGTATTGTGTGTAAGTGTCAATATTCAATATTTTTTTTCTTATTCTTATTCTTGTTCTTATTCTTAAGTGAAGCAAAGGATGTGTATGAGGATCATGGGAAATGGAAATCTGTGGTATCTGCCGACCCTCCGGGAAACGGAAGTGATGTACACACGGCGTCAGATCAACCTACCCAAAACTGTCAAATTTCTACAATCAATTTTGAACTTTATAATTTGCTTTTAAGGATTAATATCCATTGAAGAAATTTGACAGTTTAGGGTAGGTTGATCTGACGCCGTGTGTACTCGTATGTATAATAACACATACGAGTATATCACACACGACGATGTAATTAATAAATTAAAAATAATTGAATTAAACAAATATAGGATAAAATGTTTACTAGAAAAAAATCAACCAGTCTCAGGAAGCTCGAATGGGATTCGAACCCATGAACTTTGGATTGCCGGTCCACAGCTGTAACCGCTGAGCTACCGAGACCCCAGAAGACTCGTTGAATTTTATTCTAGTAGTTTGATTTACGCTGCAAGCCAGCGGTATTACGTCACTTTGAAGTCTACTCTCACAGTCAAAAGAAATACTATTGCAAGTATTTAACAATCGAAAAAGACGTTATCTTTATTGAAATTTTGCATTCACAATCACGCGAAAAAAATTCCATTCGAGTTTCCTGAGACTGGTTGATTTTTTTCTAGTAAAAATTTTATTCTATATCTATATTGTGAATGCAAAATTTTAATGATTAATATAAATAAATATATTAAATTTAAAAAATGTTTTTAATTAACACTTTCCTATTAAATTATTAATTTTTAAAATTTATTTTTTTATTATTAATTATTATTTATTATAAATCATATTTTTTTCAAAATAATTTAAACCTCTCTTTTTTTCTGTGAAAATAGTAAAATAATAAATTCTCCTGTTCTTTTGAGAATCTGTCTTTTTGAGAATCTATCCGTATGAGAATGACCCTTATTTATGAACATTGATTCAAAACTCAATCGTAAAATTTACTTTATATAAAGCACAAGCACAGAATAATATTTCCGGTGTATGAAGTATTGTTCTCACCTTTGGGACGGATCCGCTAAATACCAACTTGAGGCACTGGAGGCGATTGACAGGAGAGCCAGAAAGCTCATCAACGATGACAACCTTTTTGACGCCAAGCTGCAGAGGTTAGAACATCGGCGCCAGGTCGCATGTCTATCGGTTTTTTATAGGATACACTTCGGAGAGTGTGTCATGGAATTATTCGATTTAATTCCTCCATCCCCTTTCTACCATAGGACAACCAGACAAACTGAGCGACGTCATAGATTCACTGTGGAGATTCCGCATATGCGTACGAAGCGCTTTGCGTCTACTTTCATCATTCGTACTGCAAAACTGTGGAACTCCCTGCCAGAGTCGGTGTTTCCTATCAGGTACAATATTGGGGTCTTCAAATCACGAGTGAACCGGTTTCTTCTAGGCATGCATGTTCCACCGTAGGCCATATCATCACTTTACCATCAGGTGAGATAGTGGCCAAATGAAAGCCTATCACACAATAAAAAAAATAAAAAACAACTTATTGATGATTTATTATTAAGACTCGTTGATTCGTATTCATGCAAGTTGTGCAATTAATCCGTTTGACAAGTTTCTTAGGATATTCGTATATCTTATTGCTAACAAAACTGTATTACAAAAAGACCAACACCACCATCGCCACCTACCTAACTACCAAACTGAGTAGGTACTAACATGTACCTACACCGTGCTGAGAATCGAATCCGAAACAGTGGCTTTCGCAGTCAGGGTCGCTGACCACTCGAACAAGAAAACAACCATCCTCAACAAAAAACTCAAAAAAATATAAAACACATGGCACAAGTTAAAAAATAATATAGGTACCTAAATGAAATGTATTACCATACGCCAAAGTTATAATTTATGTTTTTTGTTCTTATCAGTTTTAATCTAGAGTTTAATTAACAAAGTCACTTGACACACTTCCGGCCTACATAAATTAACGACATAATAATGGCTTGGGCGTTTGGATTACAATATGTTAATATTTCAAAGGTTTCTGGACATTATTGCAGGTTGACTTTAGACGGTATTAAGAGTGGCATTGAAATGAAATAAGTGAAATGAAAATTAAATGAAAAATAGTTTATTTAGCTACACACGACATAGTTACAGCGATAACATTATAACAGTTAAAATTTAAAAAAAAAAACAGATTACAAAAACACATATTGTATTTGGACGATTCAAAGTAAAGGGTCTTCCAATAGGCATGTCCGAACTTTCACAGTTGGTAGCGGCCATCTTGTTGAAGCTACATCTGTCAAATTGGTTGTCATTTATTCATTCTGTTTTGCCAAATCATCATGGATAGCTATAGCATTCAACAACACGTGCAAATGATAAAATTGTTTCATCAAAATGAGTGTTCTGTTCGGGCAACGCACCGCGCGCTTCGCCCATTACGGTCACCATAATCGTCCTACCAAGAGGACTATTCCTCGTGTGGTGGATAAATTTGAGTCCACTGGTTCGGTAAATGTTCGACCAACACCCGTACGACAATGAAACGCAAGGTCTGCCGAAAACATCGCCGCTGTCCGTGAGAGTGTGCAGGAGAATCCGAGGCAGTCCGCGAAATCGACTGCCTCGGATTCTCGTTGCCCGAACAGAACACTCATTTTAATAAAACAATTTTATCATTTGCACGTGTTGTTGAATGCTATAGCTATCCATGATGATTTGGCAAAACAGAATGAATAAATGACAACCAATTTGACAGATGTAGCTTCAACAAGATGGCCGCTACCAACTGTCAAAGTTCGGACATGCCTATTGGAAGACCCTTTACTTATTAATTGAGTTTATTGAATAAATATCTTTTGAGTTTGAGTTTGAATAGACATAACAATAGGCAGTAAGAATAGGCATAGCTTTAAAAAAAGTACACCCTGGATACTGTCCCACTGGACTATGCATTGAAAAATACATACATATAGTCACGACTTAATAGGCTAATGCTCTGAAGGGTTAGTCAGAGACTAGGCAATGAGGACCGCAAAAGCAGTCCTCTGCCATAGTCCACTTTTCACCAAATAGTGACTGCACATGTGCTCAGCGTGACAGGTGGTGAGCCCATCGCTGCTCAATGCTGTTGGAGTTGTATGCAGTCTTTAGTCCGTTAGTCGCCTTTTAGTCGCTTCACCACTCAACGACCGAGGCGAAGAGTGGCATTGCCTAATAAATTATAGTTTGGTCAACAAAACATTCCAAATTTTGAGCAAAGGCGGGACAGACACACTTGGAAGGACCTGCAGATTGAACCCAGGAGCTCTGGATAATTCTCTACGGAAGTAGGTACTAAGTAGTACTAAGTAGGTACTAAATTGCACTTTGAAAGACCTGCAGATTGAACCCAGAACCTCTAGATAATTCTCTAAGGAAGTAGGTACTAACAATTGCACTTTGAAGGACCTGCAGATTGAACCCAGAACCTCTGGATAATTCTCTAAGGAAGTAGGTACTAACAATTGCACTTTGAAGGACCTGCAGATTGAACAAAGAACCTCTGGATAATTCTCTAAGGAAGTAGGTACTAACAATTGCACTTTAAAGGACCTGCAGATTGAACCCAGAACGTCTGGATAATTCTCTAAGGAAGTAGGTACTAACAATTGCATAACTTCTAACATACTTTGTTAGTGTTATTAACAAATATATGGACATCATTTTCAGGGTTCCAAACCCAAAAGGTAAAAGCGGGACCCTATTACTAAGACTCCCCTGTCCGCCCGTCTGTCTATCAGCAGGCTGTATCTCAATACCGTGATAGCGAGACAGTTGAAATTTTCACACATGATGTATTTCTGTTGCCGCTATAACAACAAATACTAAAAACACATTATATTAAATATTTAAGGAGGGCTCCCATACAACAAACGTGATTTTTTGTCGTTTTTTGCTCGATATTAATAACGGCAAAAGGTAGACGTTTGAAATTTTCACAGAATATTTGCATTCTCGCCGCCGCCGCTGGCCGGTTTTAATTTTTCAAATATATTTTTTTATTGTTTATTTAGTGATTGTCTGAAATAAATACGTTTTATTTATATTTTATTTACATATTTTTATTGAACCGCGCGCATTGCTACTCTGTCACCAAGGTACATATAACATAATTATTAGATTTACCAACAGTTAAGATAGCGTTGAGATGGTTGTAATTAGCCAGGCGGATTTAAGACAATCCGCTTAAAACTATTTATTATCCATGAAAAGCTGGTGAAATTGATCCCTGCCTACCCTTCTGGAAAATACGCGTGATGTATGTATGTACTAGCTTTTCCCGCGGCTTTGCTCGTTACTTTTTCGCGGGACAAAGTAGCATGTGTCTACACCCAGCGGGATCACCTGTCTGGGTGACTTATGAGTGATGCTGGGAATTAGATCTGGATTTGTTCTATTGAATTATGCTGAAGACAGAATTTGTTCCGTAAAAACAACCGAAATACCTATAAGCTTTTCTAACTGACCTCCAGCCAGCGGGATATTTACCAAAGTTACGTTTGATGAAGTATAAATTGGTACTAACTTTAACAAAAAACATTCTTCTAACGTCCTTACTTCAGCCACAATCAAGCTGCAACGAAACCTCCAGTCAGCGGACTTTTTCTCTTAAGATTCCTATTACATCTTGACTGTGATTTTTGCGTAAAATGGCCAATTTTGGCGTTATGGATCTCAGAAACAAAAATACATTAACAATTATGACTTATTGAATAGTGTAGAATAGCTATTGGAATGGTGCGTAGCGGCCTCGCTTTTTGTAAATTTTGCTTAACTTTTTAATTTAACCCAAAATTGCAGAGAAAGATTTTCATAAAGTGCGTGAAGGCACTTTTTTGAGCTCATCGATTGAACTACTGTTTTAGACAAGTGAAATAAAAAAGTTATAATGTTATCTCTTATATAGTCGAATAGTGTATAGCGGCCTCGGAACTTCTAGATATCATTGATTTTATGTAGAAAAAATCTTATTCTAAACCAAAAAACTTTGAAAATCGCTATAAGTTAACTGTGAATATCTCCTATCTACGATAATATTATTGAGCAAAATTTATACCAGAGTAATTGTTACTTCATAAGGAATAAAGATTTTATAATGAATTTATTATCTTATTTTGATAAAAACGATAAATACAACTGCAAAATTACTACAAAATGCGATGCGCCGGCCGTCCGAATTCAACTTATGCTCACAGAATGGAGATTTGTAATATTATGCACAAATTTATTATCCTATTTCGATAAAAACTATAAATACAACTGCAAAATTACTCCAAAATGCGAAAATGGGCATTTTACGCAAAAATCACATTCGAGATGTAATAGGCCTCTTAAGGCATTATTTTTGTAACTTTTACACTAAATTAATACAATTTAAACTATTTGCGACTATAATTTTACTTAAATTACCTATTCGTACATCTTGTGTTAAAATTAAAAGTATAGAATTTGAAACCTATTTTTGTGGATAGAATACAAAATCATTTAATCAGTCTGCATTATCTTACTAATATTAATATTATAAATGCGAATGTTTGTGAGGATGGATATTGGTATGTATGCATGTATGTTAGTCCAAAATTATTAAAATTTTATTAATTTAGTGTAAAAGTTACATAAGTAATTCAGCATAATTCAGTAGAACAAATTCAGATCTAAATCCTTGCATCACTCATAAGTCTCCCAGACAGGTGATCTCGCTGGGTGTAGCGAGACAACAACACATCAAAGTAGCCTATGGCCACCTTCTGGGCTCCACCTATCTTTATACCAAAATTTATCTAAATCGGCTTAGTGGTTTAGGCGTGAAAGCATAACAAATAAACAAACAAACTCACTTATAACATTAGGAAGGATTACCTATACTTACATGTACGAGTAAGTAACTATTTCAGCTTGAATTTAATATTGTGATACGTAGGTGGACAATGAAACACTCAAACAAATATGAAGGCCAAGTGCCAGAAAGGCAGGTGCCGGTAATGGGCGAATTACAACGATAAATCCGGTTTCATTGGCCCTTGTGATATCTTTATTAGTTACTCGTTATTATTTATGGCCAACAACATGGTTGCGTTGGCCTTAAATCGAAGCTAAGTATCGATACAACTTGATTTGGACAAACCTCCTTTGTGGGTTAATGATTAAACAATGGTCTTTAATCCAGAGGTCACAAGTTCGAGTCCTAGTTACTATTTATTTGTTTAATCGAACACAAACATAGTGAATAATTTACACAACCAAAATACACATACAAACACAAGCTAAAAGTCGTAAGTAAATAAACAAAAATCACAATATGAGCGAGTAAACTAACAATAACACAAGCATCAGACGAAATTATAAAATTAAATTAATAAACTCTAACTAGTAGTTACAAAACAAAACCTAACTTTTAATAAAAATTAATACTTACATTAAAAATTTTAATTAGATCCAGATAAAATAGACTTTTCATAGGTACAATTTTGGCAATTATACTGGGTTTAAGGCAGATTGCTGGTCAGTTTCAGCCATCTTATCTAAAGTTGTCGCTATTAATTTATTTATTATTTTATTTTAATATTAGTTCACTAACAGCTGTTACACTAATTCGATCGTTTTTATTTAACAAAAAATAAAACTAAATTTATTTATTAAGTCAAGTGTAAAATTAATAATAGGTAAACACCACATGCATATTTAAAACAAACACACATATGCCAATGAAATCTTATAAAAATACATCTAGTGACTAAAGTTCTACAAAAAAACACAATCCTGTCTTGGACACAGACAACACACAGCATTAACCACAATGACAGTCACAATGTTGTGTTCCAACCGGTTAACCCTTTATAGGGCAGTGTCCAATATATTGTCACCATATTTTGAACTTTATGCAATCAAGATAAGGTCGAAAACCAACGAAAAATTTCAACATGCTGTGCTCGTTATAGGGTTAAAAGGTAAAATAGTCAGCTCTTCAGTAGTATTGGGGTGAAGTGCGTTTTCACCTTCGGCCTTTTTCCTTTCTTCATCATCAGCGTGTCGCGTACGGGTGAAAGAATACTACCACCCCCTCTATTCCCTTGGGTGTCGTAAAAGGCGACTCACGGACTAAACACTGCACATACTTCCAACAGCATATAGCGGCGATCGGCTCACCACGTGTCACGCTAGCACATAATATGCAGTCGCTATTTGGTGAAAAGTGGACTATAGCAGTTGACTGCTTTTGCTGTCCTCATTGCCTAGTCTCTGACTAACCCTACCGGGATAATAGTCGCGAATCTATTTATGTTAGAGTTTTGTATAGATTAGTTAGGTAGGTAGAATTGATTAGTTAGATCAGTTGTTAAGTCTTCACTACAAGTTAGTTTACTGTTTTCTTGATTAGTATTGACGTCAATAAGTGCCTATAAAGGTTTACATTGAATAAATAATTTGACTTTGACTTTTAATGTATGTACGAGTAAGTATAAATTAAAATAACCAGAGATACTTGTTTCCTTTCTAACGCGATCATCCCGCACCTTCGTCAATCGCATCGATTAGTGCTCTCGCTGCTTAATGTAAGTCAATTATTCTCCGTTCAGTTTCAATTTCCGCAATCAGCAATACCGTCTGTGTTATAAGGGAATAAAGGTTAATTTGATTCAGATACCATGAAATATTTATTTTCCATGAATGAATTCGCAACGTTACGGATTCAAAGCAAGGTTCTCTTTATCTACTATCTAGTCTTGGAGTGGACCGCTCACCGGACAAACGTTTCCATCTTGAAATCTGCTCTGCATCAAACAAAGACTTATGTCGATTGTAAAAGTACGAATCCTAATGGTGTTTAGACATATCATCCGCAACGAAAGCTCATTGAAACGTTTGGTAGTGCAAGGGAGAGTAGAAGGTCAACGTTCTCGTGGCCGATCACCCACAAGATGGACAGACAGCATTAAATTAACTACAAAGTGTTCCCTTACTGAATGTCCCGCTGTGCCACAAATAGAGAGAGATGGAGAAGTATCGCAAAAGGCGCAACGAATATTCAAGACAACCCAGACAAGTAGAAGAAGAATCTAGTCTTATCACGGGAACCGCCTCGGTGGCCAAGTGGCAGAGCTCACGGTCCAATATCGCGTGCGGGTCTTAGAAGCCACCCTATACCGTGCTGACCATCAAAAAACGTACCAATAAGTTTGGACAATCGTTCTTTTGCCAAACTACTCGTATGTGGAATGCGCTTCCCGCACACGTGTTTCCCTCCTCTTTCTCTCCCGGGTTATTTAAGCGGGGCGTGAAAAAGCATTTATGCAGGCCGCCATAGTGTGAGCGTTCGGCATAGCGTGGTAGCGCTGTGATGAACGCTTTCACTTCTTGGGCTTCACTGGCTGCTTTTCATCAGGCAGAGTGAGGCCATTATGACGTGCCACATTATAAAAAATAAAAAAAAGTAAATATCTGGAGTTCCCGGGATTAATACCCAGGTTGGGCAAAGTGCTTCGGACTTTTCGATGATGTTAGAACGGATTTGTATTGTAACCACCAATCCATATTGGGCAAGCATGGTTATTAAACCAATACCTGTCAATATTTTAGCGATGACTGACCCCAATTATAGAGGCCTTCGCCTTGCAGTGAACAGTGTAAATGCTATTACATACATAAGTACATATAATCAAGACTATTATTCCCGAAGGGTTAGTCAGAGACTAGGCAAAGACGACAACAAAAGCAATCCTCTACCATAGTCCAATTTTCTCCAATTAGCGACTGCACATCTGCTTAGCGTGACAGGTGGTGAGCCCATCGCTGCTCTATGCTGTTGGATTTATGTGCAGTATTTAGTCCGTTAGTCACCTTTTACGACACCCAAGGGAAGAGAGGGGATGGTGGTATTCTTTCACCGCCACGCGACATGGTTAGATCTAGATAAATGCTATAACTTTTCTTTAGAACTTACTTTTGCCTACGGCTTCTTCGCTCTCGCTAAATTTTAATTTCACCCAAGAAGGTTACCATCCCAAATAAGTAAGTAAAATTTATAGTATTACGTAAATATGTATCTGTCTATATCTATATCTTTAGGTATCTGTCTTATTTATATATTTACAAATCAGTTAATTTATAACTGTTTTAACGGGACTAAACACAATTAAATGCATGTTCCAGGTTGTATCCCGGGTAGCGCAAGTACGAGATGTCAGGAGGGGGGGATATCTGCGTCTCGGTGAGGAAGAGCAAGGCCGGTTTCGCCATCTCGAGGTGGTAATTGACGGCGCTCAAGTTAGAGTGGATTCCCCTGATATTGCAGAAGTCCACGCGAAGCGAAGGAGGGGGTGCCAATTGTCTTGCCTTTCTCCTGCCTGCAGCATGCCTTGGTACGAGCGGACTTTTGCCCTCCCCAGAATACGTAGGACAGCCTGAGCGAGAACGCTCAGGGGGGGATTCTCCGACACCGGATGTGTCGGTACCCCCCTGGGGTAAATCTAGATTAAAGTTCGCTGCCATATCAATTGTGAGGGGTGGGGGGGGAGGGGTCTCCGGAACCCTCACTCGCCGGACGAGACACAACAGCACAGAGTGCTATTGTTTCACGCCGAAAATTCGTGAGGGGGTGGTATTACGCCGGGCGAGCCGACCCAATGCGTGCTGCAACGCAGCGTGGCTCTACCACTGAAATCGCGGGTGTATGGCTGTGACGGCGACGACGACGGGGACAGCTGGAGTCGAGCCATCTGCGTAGCGTGGTGCAGCACAGCGGGAATCGGCGCTACGAACGGTTAGAACGCAAGCGAGATAGCCGGGCTGTTGGAGAAGAAGTTGTGAATTGGTAAAGTAGGTAGATTGCTATATTCGGAAAGTGATTAGTTATGAGTTATTATAACGGGCCGGAAGAGTAAAAACTTTGTTTAATAGAGGTACATTTTATGCTTTGTTTAATAGATGTATAGCATTTCCAATAAAACACACTACAATCCTAATAGTCAAAAGTGACCAAGCGGGTCGGTGATAATTTTAATTTCAAATAATTTTTTTTACCTAATCAGCCAGCTAATATTTCAGTGGTACGAGCTATGGTCGTGGGGGGCTGGAATAACACCAGTATGAAGTTAAAATTAAAATTAAATTACTCCGTCTATAAAAATATTAAATTAAATGTTTTAATCCGTTTAACCTTATCAAAACTATCGCACGTTTAAAGTCAATACACTAGAGAACCGTGGGGTTACACCGATATAAAATTAATATTAAAGGGCGCCAGGATCTAAATGTAGACCCGAATCTGGAGGCGATGTCACCATACAACTTCACACAGGTCGAACTCGCAGATCCTCAAATGTTTCACAACTTCCCCAACGCTGGGGGTCGTTGGATGTAAAAAGAAAACAAAGCTTAAGGTGTCGAAACCTTAATTCAAGAAATGTTACCAAATAAAAAACAAGTATCCCAGTGGGCTGGGTAACAAAAAAAAACCGTCAGCGCCTGCTCATCCGCAAGGCGGCGACAGCTCGACTGGCAGCAGGTGGCCGCTGGTACCCCGACGAAGCAGGTCTCGCGTCCAGGCTTTAGGGCCCATCTCTAAATCCTGGCGGCGAGACGGGCCTCTCGAAGCATCTGAAATTATCAACACGGGGCCTATTTATAACACTACACGCCTAGTTCAGATCTGTTACATAAATTGGGGTCCCGCAGTCTGCTATCTGTGTATCTGGGGCTGCAACCTAACATAATCAGGGACTCGCAGCGCTAAGGGTTATCAAAAGCTTCCCAACGCTGTTGCACCACCATAAACTAACCCCATATCACTAATATTTAACACCATGTTTTGATTTTAGTGTTGTTTCACATTTAACTAGTACACAAGGCACTACACGGCTACGATATTCCAATAAACAAAACCAAACAATGCTAGAATATTGTGGGATAATGCAATATCCACTCCTAAAGGGATTTGACACGTCTGCCACATGGCCAAGAGCCTTGCGTCGCCTGGCGACAAGGCATGATTCGGACACCATGAAAAATCGATTTGAATTCCTAGGATGACGGCTTATTATACTTAACAATGTTACATTTGGGATACTTACGCGCTGGGAGATTTTAACTGTGCGCGTGGCTGCCAGCGACCGGAACTTCGTTTCGGGCACGGATCCCTGTAAATAAACCACACACTTGTTGACTATATTCTCAAGCTAATGACGCCTCAAATCCACTACATTATTACGACCTCAGATTAAGACCTCAGATCAGATTAAAGGTTACCAGCCAGGACTCATGCCTACCTTAGTGAATTGATCTCAACACATCACACCACGTCACGCCAGAGATTGAAATCGTTTCGACGTCATCAGACCCGGCTGCTTTCCTTCGCCGGAAGTCTTATAAATCGAAGGCCAGCTTATGACTTCAACTCGTAAAGTAGGGTAATCTCTACCAACGCAGTTCCTTTAGAATTTTTCCTTCAAACTATCAAAACGTCAATTATGACGTCTGTCACAACTCGCCCTCCGCTAACAGAATTTGCCAACAATTACAACACAAGACCTAGAAAAAAAATTAACGTTTAGCAATGTGAAATGCGTTTTTCTTTAATTTAAAATTAAGTTTTGTGATATTTAACTCACTAATTACCTATCTCAATATTAAGGAGTATTAGTTTCCTCTCTGGTAACCCCTACGAGCAGAGACAATATCCATATAAAAAATATTTCTCCCGTTCGAATATTCTAGATAAAAGTCCTTGTAGAAAAAATAGTTCTATTTCCGGATTTGCTTGAATTACATTTAATTACTTTAATTAATTATTATACATATTAATTTATTAAGTAATTTATTATTGGAACTGTTTCGGCTATTTTTTAAAATTGAATCTTTTATGTGAAATTAAAAGCTGACAGCCACTTCGCCCCGCTACCGCTAGGCGTCGCTACGGTGGCTGTCATTTTGTCTATGGTGTTATGTCAAATACAAAACGTAAACAAAGGAACTTAATTTTCTCCAAATCTAACGCAAAGTCTTGCTAAAACTGATTCAGAAATGTGTATTGATTGAAAATGCCTGAAAAGTGTGTCTTGTAATGTGTCAGCCAAGGCTTCATGTCTTTAATGTGAAGAAAAATGGATTTAATTCAAACAAGCTACAATGACTAATGTGTTTGGACATCCTATGTTTTATCTACAATGATTTCAGGTAACTATTATTCAATTATTGCGAACCTCTTTGTAGATTACTAAAGGCAGACAGGGCCCTGAATTTACAACGTAACAGTACCCAGGTGGGCACTATTGGATCTTTATCGACATAAATTAGCTTCCATTAAATATAGATTTCGATGAATAGTTAGATAATGCGACCGTGACAGACCGAAGTCTGGGCGGGCAGAGCTTGTATAGGTGTGGGTATTCGGGCAATGTTCTACGTTACTACTCCACGCCTACCTACTAAGCTGGACAGCTGGAGTAAGCAAAGAGGTGACCACGAGAATAAATAAATTACATAGATTCAAGACTATTATCCCCAAAGGATAAAATTAGGCAGTGAGGACCGCAGAAGCAGTCCACTGCCATAGTTCACATTTCACCAAATTACAACTGCAATGTGCTCAGCGTGACAGATGGTAGGCCCATCGCCGCTCTATGCTGTTTGATGGATGCGTAGTCTTTAGTCCGTTAATCGCCTTTAACGATAGTCAAGGGGAGAGAGGGTGGTAGTATTCTTTTAGTGAGCCGCTACACACCCGAAATAAATAAAAACTTAAAATAATTAAGTAATAAGTAGGTATCAGCTTTATTTGCAGACAGTAATAGCACGGTATTAGAAGCTAAGGCTGTGGTAATAGTTATAATAAGTGGAGATATATTTCGCGTCTATAGATTGTTATAGATTAATATAAACATTCAAATCATATTCTATGCATTCAACAAAACAGTTGATATTGTCGTGCCTTGGCTTGCGAGGATGCGCGGGAGCGACTTCGATTGGTGAGGGGACGTAATGCTGAATACTATTATATTATACTGTGGCTCAGCTGTTGTAATACCGGACACGGCGGAGGCTTAGTTGTTGGCGGCCTCTGGGAGTCTTCATGACAGTGAAGGGGATGGATAAACATGTGATAGTAACAAGGGCTTTATGATATTAACAATGACGGTAGAAGACCTAACTAGACAGCGGCAATCAATTTTGATTAGTTTTGCTATACATAATGGTGAAGGGCGCGGGCCTCCCATAATACTGTGTCTCACTTGTGATAGATTTGGTCATCCATCCAACTATTGTGATGTGAGGCCTGGAAGTAAAAATAGGATTAAAGTCGATTTTGTAAATAATACTTGATTGCTTAAAAATAGTGATAGGACGGGGTTGCATAAAAGATCCCAATGGGTCGACGTGCTGCTGCGGGAGGGAGATTTCTGCAGACCTCACTAGATAAGACAAATAAAACTTAAACGTTGTCATTACAAACATATTTAGATGAATAAATAATAAAGGGTCTGGGTTTGTCGCGGTACTAGAGTCATGCCGGGTTTAACTGTGTTCTTAGTGCAAGGCCAAGGCCTTCTATAACACATGATAGTCCAGGGGTTTAATAAGATAATCCACAGTTAATAAACGTGAGATGATTTTCCATTCGTTCGTACAATTATCATTCAGTTTACCGTTTCGTTTTACTCACAGGTTTTACTAGATGTTCATTTTTCTTTTTAGTTAAATTATTTAGTTTACTAGTTATACAACAGGTTAAGAGTGAATCACAAGTTAAAATATGTCACAATTTGTCTTTTGGTAGTATTTCAACCTAATTGATGTGAGACTTGTGATTTAACTTTCATTTTAGACTAGAGTTATATCGTTGAAAGCACTATCTATATTCTAGCTAGCGTGAGTGGGGCTGCGTTGCAGTCACTGAGCGCACGTGATTCAATACTGTTTAAAAATTTTGTCAGAATTATGAAAATACCTCCGAAAATACTTATGAGTGTTCTTAGTTTATTTTGCTGCATTAGGTTGAAAGCGCTATGCGCTCTTATAAGGTATAGTGTGTTCATGTAAAAACAATGAAACACAAAAAAAATATACTGTAAGTAATAGAAATAGTATGTAATCCTGTTGAAAATGGTTGTGCAGCAATGTAAATGGTTTTTAATATTTGACGGTGATTTAAATAGTTAATAGTTAAAGTCGGGGTCGAATTCATTTATTGCAAATTGTTTCGTAACAAATTAATATCACGTCAAAATGTTTTTCGGTTCAAACAATTTCTTTTTATTTTAGTATTTACAAAACTTGGTTTTTGCAAAGCCTAAAGATTTGGTTTGTCTGCAAGTGCAGTCCAAATTAATAGCAACTAGTCTGATTTTGATATTTATCACAATGATGTAGGTAAACATAAATAAAATCATCCACTAGAGAACGCGTGGGTTTATCTGCAGCACCGTAGATGGTTCATGCAATCATGCATGACTTCAGACTCAAACTTAGTTTTGTAATAACGTTTTCATTATTCCTGGGCTTAAAGTTGGAAATCTTTAGATCATGAATATTGACTTTAAAAGTGGTTTGGAAATTAAATTGTACTTACTATCGTTTGGAAGTGTTAGCGCTCTTATAGAAATTGATAATATAGAAGCTGATATTATATTCCTGGTGGTTGGGGACTAATTCCTAGAAGTACCGGCGCACATTTGACAGTCGTTAACTAAATAGAAACACGTGATGGTGCCTAAAAGCTCTGCTCTGTTCTTTTGGGAAATAAAGGGAAGAGTAGGTACCTATACAACTTCTTTATTCCCACTTAGGACCGTACCTGGTAGTCACAGTTTTTAAAATGACCGTATGTAGGTTTGGTTCGATAATCGGTCTTACAGATCACAGGCACTAAAAACACTCAAGACAGTGGCAGTTGTTGATCGAATTTTACACATGGGTCACATGATAAATAATAATAATGAAACGCTAGAGATAGTATAATTAGACAACTGAAGTACTTATTTTTGAATTTTTATTTTTGTTCTATTTTAAATATGTTGGTTTAAATCTTCGATCAACAAAGGTTTAAATAGATTACGAAAGTTTAAAAGTGTACATTTGTCCGTATGTTCTTGCACAGTAGATATTTAATAAAATAGAAATCATTAGAATATTTATTGTTGAATTCAATGAGAATCTTGGTTGGGATACATTATTGAACGCTAAAAAGAAAAATACGATTAACTTAAAGGAGCTTATATGATTTATGTAACGTAAAATGTAAAGTTATTGGATGAATTTCCTTATTGCTTTATATTTATTTATGAATTAATTACTAATTTGAATATAATAAACAAACTGTTTGTCAATTGTACGGAGAATCCCTGGTAGAAGTGGATGACTTAGCAGAGATTATTATAATTTACAATGGGAGAAGTATGGGAGAAATGTATGGGTTCACATAAGGGACTGTGTTTTCTTATTGGTGTGGATTCATTTCTTATTTGGTTGGATTAATAATCCTGTAAGAACGTAGGATGGGTTTTTACAAGATTCTTTGGTTTCTTAAATTTTAATGTTATTGTTTATCTTTACAATATACCTTATAAGTTCTTATTCATTTTATTTATTTATTTATTTATTTATTAATAAGGCTTACCAACTAAATACATAACACTCATTTCAGCAGACAAAGTTTGAGTAGTGGTTAATTTGGCACTCGGTGATTTGTGTACAGAGAACGTAGGAATACAAAATTCATTAGTGGCTTAAATTTTAATAGTTATTGTTTAGCTTTACAATATACCTTATATGAGTTCTTATTCATTTATTTTGGCATTCGGTGATTTGTGCACAGAGAACGTAGGATGAGCTTTTACAAGATTCATTGGTGGCTTAAATATTAATTGTTATCGTTTGTCTTTATAATATCCCTTATAAGTTCTTCTTGATTTAATTTGACACTCGGTGATTTGTGTACAGTTTAGGTAATGGTCATGGATCGGAGTGGGTGGAGTTTTCTGGTATTGGCATTCAAACGATAATTATCAAATGTATAGATAAGCTTCCGAAATTAAGTTTTGAGAGTGATTAATTTCCCGTATTCATTTGTTTGTCTTAATAATGGGTAAGTCATATAAAACACTATTCACGCAGTTATATATTATTATCTGAAAGTGCTATTTACAAGCTTAACACGCTATTGAAATTGAAAAAGTGAATATGAAATTGATACCATAAAATTACTTAAAGTAATTCAATAATAAAAGTTATGATGTACTAAATGATAAGAAATCACTTGTTTCATATTATTTTATGGTATTTTAAATAAATAACAATGTTTGTCTGGACATATCCATATTAGGCGGTCGTTGCAAAAGTGCAGAAATAGGTCCTGCCTATTCCGATCTATGGTAACAATATACAATACTACATCCAACAAATTATTTGTTACGTATGAAAGAATTTATTGTAATTTTACTTTATTTGCTTAGGTACTGTTGATATACGTTTTCTCTTTGCTAGGTAAATTGCTCGCTGAAAACAAGTCCGTAATTAGTATGGTTTAATATGACCAAATGTTTTGTTACTAAGGTATTGTAGGAAGAAAAACTATAACATAAAAAAACAACTTTTTGTATAAGAAGAATTTGCCATAAGAATCTAAATGTTATAATATGGAAAATGTATAAATGGATGGATAAATAATCAAATATAATTCAAAACATATGTAAAGAGAAAGATTTGCCAAATGTTTGTTTGTCAAGTGATTGTTAGTAAAATGAAACATTAGCGGAGCATGTTGTTATTGAAAATGAACATAAGTGTACTTATTATATGAAACGATGGTTGTAAAGAAAAGGTTATCAGTGATCCTGTTTTATAACTAAGATGGGTTTAAAGTCGGTGTTTTTCTAGCCGCAAGAATCGGATGGGTTTGCGGCTAGAAGAATGTAATAACCTGTTAGAATTTGGATGGGTTTACAGGATTATTAGTCGGTGTTTTCCTAGCCGCAACAATTAAATGGGTTTGCGGCTAGGAGAATTTAATAACCCTGTGGGAATTGGATGGGTTAACAATAAAATGAAATAGTTTATTTGCTTTCAAACACATGATTTTTGGTAACTTTTAATTTGTTTTTGAATTATGTAAGAGTTGGATAGGCAAGAATTGGATGGTTTTCGGCTAGGAGAATTTAATAATCCTGTGGGAATTCGATGGGTTTACTGGATTTTTGGTAGCTTTTAATTGTTTCTGAATCATCTAAGAGTTGGATAGGTGTGCATGATATTAGTAGCTTGTATTTTAAGTAATTTGTTTTATGTATAAGTTTTTAATGTATTGGTTGCTGTATGATATAGAGAGTCTACATCAATTCTGCTACCAGAGAAGGCACGGTTCAAAGGTCCTGTTCCGGTGAACCTGTAGACCGCACCCTCTCGACTTAAAGATATACTAACTAAACTTAAATTATAATTAAACTAAACGACTTACATACTAGCAGACGGTGTGCCACACCCTTACGGTCTCGTTCGTCTTCAGCTCGGCTGCAGTCCGCCGCGCCGGCTGTCTTCGGCACGCTGCTGTCAGCGTGGTAGTGGTTGACCGCGCTCCCGCGCGTCTTCGGGGCTGGTGCTATGGTGGTGGAAGGCCCTAAGCGTCCCGTGGCTACCCCTGAGAGCTCTCAATCCCCAGACAAATACGTACCCCTTGCACAAATCACTCCACGTGTTGGTACGTCAACCAAAACTGATTTTAGCTAGGCCGCCCTGCTTTCCAACTAAACTTATGTTCACTGTTGCACTGTTTACTAATCCCTACGGTCCGCCGATTTTAACTTATTATGTGCCCTACATATTAAATTACACCAAAGTACAAATTAATTTCACACGACCCCGCGTTCAAGGTTCCTAACGGTTAATGTCTTAAATATTAGCGTGCCTTCCTGGTACCGTGTATGAGGACGTGATGAGGACATGCACGAGGTCAGGATGGACGAGTGTAAGGTTAATTTAAAATTATTTGCATAATTCAATTTTAGTCTATTCTTAAATCTATAGAACGATTGACAATCTATGATTTGACACATGTCATGTGTCGGGGACTCGGGGGGCCGCCGTCCGGCAGTCAGTGACTCGGTGAGTGAGGCATTCTGGCTTTGGCGCTTGTACTGTGCGGACGGTTAAACGGTGTTCATACTTTATACCACATTAATAAATCATGTGCTTTATACTGTGTGTGACTAAATGTAAAATACTGGTTGTTGAAGAAAAATAAAAAATATCTATCCTGGTCAGCAGCGTTTTACTACAAGTCCGTTACCGTTAAAACAGTTTTAATGCAATGCAACGCGATAGTTTAAAGTGTTAAATCAGTATCTTATTGTATACGCAGTTAATTATGTTACTTTCAGAATCTATACAAATAAAAATCTAAACGGAATACGGTTGCACCTATATAACTAATTTCACTTTTGTTGGGTTTTGAGTCAGAATTAAATTGTTTTTTTTTAATTAATCATGGGGTATGCGATTTAACGGGATGTTTAAGCAGACGAAGACGTGGTGCTTGTATTATATGAATATTAAAAAAAACAAAGATTGAAAAACCAAAACGCACGTTTTGTTTGCGCTTTTTCACCCATTTCATGTTGGACCATCCAATAAATTGTATGTCAAACGATATAACCAACTACTTTAAACTTCGTACAAGGCCGCTCTGCTGGCGGCTTGATTAATGAAGACATACATCAAGTCTTAATAAAGCAACGGGGATAAATAGGCCCGTCCTTAACAGGGATGAGATTGTTCGTTCGTTCGTTGCAGGATTCTTCCGGGTAACAAACCTTTTTGACCGCCTCGTTCGTCCAGTTTGAGTTTATGGTTCCGACTTTCTGCAAAATGAGAAAAATAAATTCAAAAATACGTTTCTATGATCGAAACATAACGCCGAACTATTTTCCAATTATTACAAATGGGTAATATCATTTAATAAACACGAATGTCTCACGTACCGAATTTTTTAAATAATTAGTTTAAAAAATCCATTTTTGTTTGCATTCGAATTTCTTTTTTGTCCATCAAAAAAGACTACATACTATCGACTACGCCTATTATAATTTTATATCCTTTCCACTGATCGTAGAATAAGACCAGCGCAGTCAGAATTGAGTCTATTTAAAGATGGCTATCGAATAACGGATAATACGCGAGTTACAATGGATATCGCGTTAAGTTAAACACCGCAGATTGCCAGATAAAAATTCAGTGGCTAAGGCACAGGAATAAATCTAAATAGAAGCGGCAGTTCTCTATTTTCTCCCGTAAATTTTTAGTATAGGTAATCTAAAGTGTCATAACTTTTTGTCCTAATCATCATTGTCCGAATGATAACTTGCTCGAATTTAATGTAACATAATATCACATGCTATAAAATTGAAATCCACAAAATACAGTATGCTCTAAATTTATTTGTCTTAAATATTACAATGACATACAAAATACGTAAAACCGTTTTCAATCAAAATTATTAGTTATATGAATTAATGTTTATTTATCCTAAAAATGTTTTTAAAACAAATTTGTATAACAAAGCATATTGGCTTATGTGACGGCTCCGGCGGCGGGCGGTCCCACGCGTGTTTTCGTCGCAGACGGCTTACGCTCACTCACCATCGCAGTCCGGCTTGCTGCAGCCTCAGCCGCGGTGGCGCGTTCACAGCCTCCTGCTCCTCCTCAGCCCGCGGGCCGCCTCGACTCTATGCGCCTAAATTACACTCTAGGGTAGGACAGACAACACTGCGTCGAGGCGGATTTACAGCGATTCGTTTCCGTTACTAAAACCTAATTTTTAGCAAATACTTTAGGGCTACTAATTTTATTATAAATTAACATTCGGAATAATACACATTTAATAATACAATATTTAGGACATACGACATTATTTCATTTAAAATTAGGAGAATCAATTATTATAGTACTCGATATTATAACAGAATAGTTTTAAATAAGGAAGAAGAAGATAAAACAAAACTTCGACATTTTGAACATTGCGGCTGTTGAATTTTATAGTAAACAAGTTATCGATAATGATTTTCGGACAAACAATTTTAGGAGAAAAAAGGGACTTTGGGTGTTAGAACAGTGTCAAAAGGATGAAAGGAAAGGGTGGGAATTAAAAAAAAATACTGCTTAATTCGTATCGAACTGTAAAAACTGTACAAGAAACGTTAAGCGAGATAATCAATAAGTTTCCTTTCGGCAAGTAATTTTGTTATGAAATTGACACAGAAAAAAGTGACACGTTTGGTTTTCATACAACGCGCCTTCTATTTAGATCTATTTCTGTGGGCGAAGGTGTTAGGGTGCTTAAAGTTAACGTGGCTTAAATATTGTTTAATTTGCGCTCAATACCGAGGTTGAGGGCCGTTATCTTTGGGGTTAGATATTGTTTAATTTGGGCTTTGAAAGCTGAGGTTTTGATCCAAAAGACTTTGTATAAATTGAAATGTAATACTTACTCTTTACGAGTACTCAACGAGATCAAGTCTTCAATAGTCAATAGTAAATAGTCAAAATATATTTATTCAATAAACTCAATTAATAAGTACTTTGAAACGTCCAAAAATTTTTTAACCTACCACCCATTCAGGACATCATTTTTTAACTGTGGCAAAGAACGGGCGCAAGAAACCACAGCGCACAGAAGCAACGACATTTACAAAAAATATATATATTATATGTCGTTACCAGGTCACAAAATACAAAATATGAATTTGAATGTAAATAGTTTAATTAAATATGGTGCTCTAAATAAATTAATTATAGGCAATTAGAAATAGCTGTTGGAGTAGATACTTGGAGCATTTCAGACCCAAGCTGTTTTGTCTTCTGTATAATCCGACACTTTATAATAAGCTTTTTTATAAAACTTTTCTTTGATTTTGATTTTAAATTTATCAAGATCTAATTTCTGAATATCATTTGGTACTTTATTGTATAATCGTACACACAGACCCTTAAAAGAATTATTTATTTTATGGAGTGTTACGTTGTAAATTCAGGGCCCTGTCTGCCTTTACTAATCTACAAAAGAAGTTCGCAATGGTTGAATAGTACTTACCTGAAATCATTGCTTTAGAATGATCAAATGTCCAAAAACATTAGTCCGTGTAGCTTGTTTGAATTAAATCCATTTTTCTTCACATTAAAGACATGGAGCCTTGGCTGACACATTACAAGACACACTTTTCTTGCATTTTCAATTAAAACATATTTCTAAATCAGTTTTAGTAAGACTTAAACTTAAATCTAAAGAGATATACGTAATTCCGTGTTTACGTTTTGTATTTGACATAACACCATAGACAAAATGACAGCCACCGTAGCGACGCCTAGCGGTAGCGGGGCGAAGTAGCTGTCAGCTTCTAGTTTCACATAAAAGATTCAATTTTAAAAATAGCCGAAACAGTTCTAATAATAAATTACCTGATAAATTAATATGTATAATAATTACTTTAAATAATTAAATTTAATTCAAGCAAATTCGGAAATAGAACTATTTTTTCTATAAGGACTTTTATCTAGAACATTCGAGCGGGAGAAATATTTTTTTATATGGATATTGTCTCTGCCCGTAGGGGTTACCAGAGAGGAAACTAGTACTCCCTAATATTAAGACAGGGTAACCAGCGAGTTAAATAAAACATTGAATTAAATTAAATTAAAGAAAAACGCATTTCACATTGCTGAACGTTAATTTTTTTTCTAGGTCTTGTTCTGTAATTGTTGACAGATTCTGTTAGCAGAGGGCGAGTTGTGACCGACGTCATATTTGACGTTTTGATAGTTTGAAGGAAGATTCTAAAATAACAATTTCTTATCCAGATTGGTCTTTCGGCTACTGAGTGAGTCTGTTCGAATTTTTTGGATAAAATCCCTAAAAACAATTTCCATCCTTATAACATATTGGTGTTGGTTTATTAATATAACTTAAAGGGAAATAAGGTACGTAAGTAGTTTTTAGTTGGCCTTTTGGCCGCTTAGAGATGGAGGGGAACGAAAAAGAAAAGCCGCCCGAAGGGGATGGCGGTAATCCCACTATGGAAGTCGAGATAACCTCGCGTAAACGCTCCAGCGCAGCTGCACTACTTCCATCTGAAATCGCAGAACATGATAGGACAGCAAAAAAAGTTATTACTAACCCGGAAAATGCAAATCCGTCTATTTCTACCATGTACAAACACCCTTCGTTGGACAACAACTCGCGTGGTTATAACGTGGAGGACTGTGGTCCATACATAGTCCATGTTTCCAAAGAATCAGTGGCCAACTCAAGCTTAAGCCTGAAGCCTATCAAGGTAGGCCTTATTTTTATGCAAAATAAAATAAGTAATATCACCAAAGATGGTATTAAGTCAATTGGACGTAATAGAGTTTCTGTAGAATTTAAATCTGCTCAGGACGCCAACAAATTTATAACTAATCCTTGCTTAGCCCGCCACCAATTAATTGCTTCCATCCCTGCATATAATATTTCACGAATGGGCCTTGTTCGTGGAGTTCCAGTGGAATGGTCAATGGAAGAATTCGTTAATGCTACAGAACTGACTGAAGGCCCAAATAAAATATTAAAAGCTCGTAGATTACACCGCAAGGTATTAAAAGAAGATGGCACTCCATCCTGGATCCCTACGCAATCCGTAGTCCTCACCATGCAAGGGCAATCTTTACCTAACAAAATATATGCTGTCTACACATCGCTTACTGTAGAAGTATATATATTACCAACAATACAGTGCAGAAAATGTGTTAGGTTTGGTCACATACAAAATCAATGTCGTTCGGATGCACGTTGTTATAGGTGCGCCCAAAAACATCCCGGTGACCAATGCAAGGTGACCATTGACAATGCAACCTGTTTTAACTGCTCTGGAAAACATTTTGCTACAGATAACACCTGCCCTGAATTTTCACGACAAAAAGCCATCAAAACAGTTATGTCTGAGCAGAATATATCGTATGCCGAAGCATCTGCACGCTATGGTCGTGTCAGAAAACCCTATGCTGATGTGGCTAAAGTCATGTTTGCTCCTATCTCTGAACCCTCTGTCCTCTCACCCTCCCACCAAACATATACCTCTCTTCCATCCACTCCTGGTAGATCAACATCTTACCGTAAACGAGTTAACCTTTCTCCACGTCCACGATCCCCCACCCCTGTAAGTTATGACCAACATGCCCACCACTTTATTACTAGCACCCCACGGTCTGAGGTACCTAATGGCCAGGCTTTTCCTGACCCTGCCCAGAGAATAGGACAATTTACCCCCAATGAGGGTCTTATGGAGCTACTATTAAAGCTCCTCACAAATATTATCGCCAAATTTAGCGATGTGCTACCGAACGACGTTGCCCCACTAATGATAACTCTTACAGAAAAACTTACCAATGGCTCCTCCTTCCACAATCCCAGCTCACTTCCTTCAATGGAATAGTAGAAGTATAACCCCTAAAAAACCTGAGCTTATAAATTTAATTAACAGTAATGAAATTGTTGTTGCTGCTATTTCGGAGACTTGGTTGAGGCCTGGATCTATATTCAGGATCCCGGGCTTTTCTTGCCTCCGTGATGACCGCGACGACGGCCGTGCAGGTTCTGCACTCCTAATTAAGAGAAGTCTCCCGTTTTCACAAATCACCCTCCCTTCCCATACAGATGATTTTAATGCCGTAGCTGCAAAAATTATGGACATAAATTTTATTTCAATATACATTCCTCATCCGAACATTAGCCTAATCCCTGACCTTTCTACTGTCCTTTTCTCTTTACCTCCCCCTCTGGTAATTATGGGTGATTTTAATTGCCATAATACCTCATGGGGATCTTTTTACACAGATTCCTTCTCGCCTTTACTTCTGGACCTTTTTGAGGACATTAATGTTTGCATCATAAACGATAGCTCACCCACTCATAGAGTATATCCTGGACAGAATCAACGGTCTGTGCTTGATTTAACTGCTTGCTCTCCAAATGTAGCATCTTTACTCTCATGGAGGATATTAGATCAATCTTACGGGAGTGATCATTTCCCAATAATTGTTTCCAAGCCTTGCTCTGTACTTCCTTCCCCAATATTTGAACCGCTCCTAAAATATAAAATTCTTGAGGCTGACTGGCAAAAATACACAGAACTTATAGAAATCCGCCTACTAGAACCTGAACCGTTACTGTCATCAGCCAACCTTTTAGAGCAATACTCACGCTTTCTGTCTATTATTAATGAATCTGCCGATCAGGCCATTCCCAAAAGAAAACCAGCTGGACAAAAAATTGCATCTCCTCCTTGGTGGGATTCTGATTGCACAGCAGCAATCAAAGAAAGAAGTAGTGCTGAGCAAAATTATAACAAATCTCCCAACATAAATAATTTTATTAATTTAAAAAAAGTAACAGCCCGCACAAAACGTCTTCTTTCCAAAACAAAGAAAAAGGGTTGGAAAAGCTTTTGCGCTTCACTAGCTCCAAAGACCCCCTCTTCAATTGTCTGGAAAAATATCAAAAAATTTAGAGGATCATTCGTACCTGATCCTGTTTCATCTTGCGACTCATCTTTTTGGTTGGATGACTTTATTGACAGGCTGGCACCTGCATTTGTACCTCTGGATTTATATTCTCCCCCGCCTCCTCCTCTTATGGGCACTGACCCCCTTGACCAACCTTTTACCATTATGGAGTTAAAACTGTCATTAGAAGGCCTCCGTAATTCATCCCCTGGAGAAGACGGTGTACCTTACATTTTTTTAAGTAAACTTGGACCAATTGGACAAGGGTACTTACTGCAACTTTTAAACAATTTTTTTATGTCCGGTATTGTTCCACAATCCTGGAAGAGGCAAATTATAATTCCAATTCTCAAACCAAGTAAAAATGTACATGAGGCCAATTCATACCGCCCAATAGCTCTTTCATCTACCGTTGGAAAGATACTTGAGCGAATGGTTAAGAACAGACTTGAATGGTTTGTAGAAAATAAGAGAATCCTAGCAAAAACTCAATTTGGCTTCCGAAAGGGTAAAAGTACCATGGATAGTTTAGGAATTTTTACTTCAGATATCCATCTGGCACTATCCAAAAATCAAAATCTTTTTGCATGCTTCCTAGACGTGTCAGCTGCTTATGATAGCGTTCAACTCCCGCTGCTCAGAGCTAAATTGCTACAGCTTAGTATATCTGCGAGGATTGTTTGTTTCATCTGCAATCTGTTCATGGGTAGAACTATAAGAGTTAAACTTGGTAATACTTATTCTGCTCCACGTACACTGTGGCAAGGAATTCCACAAGGGTCCGTGCTTAGTCCTCTTCTATATAATATTTACACGCATGATCTTGACCAATCTGTCTCTCCTTTTTGTGAAGTGTTGCAGTATGCCGATGATTTGGTCCTATACACCTCAACCGAATGCGCTGAAATTGCTTCCTCTCGTCTCAATGAAGCCCTTAGCTATCTTGTGGACTGGATGGATGAACATGGTCTGACACTTTCTCCATCTAAAAGCTGTGCGGTGACCTTCACACGAAGGAGAGCCATCCCAATTGTCGATGTCTCGTGTTTGGATGAAGTCATAACCAACTGCGAATCATTTAAATTCCTGGGAGTGATCTTTGATTCTAAAATGACGGGGATTCCTCATTTAAATTACATTATAGGTAAATGTGAAAAAGCCATCAATGTTATGCGTTCCCTCTCTGGTGTGTGGTGGGGATCTCATCCAATCTGTCAGAAATTGCTGTATAATGCTTTGATACGTAGTCAAATTGACTACGGATCCTTCATTCTCGAACCTTGCAGTAAACTGGCCCTAAAAAAAGTAGACCTCATCCAAGCCAAATGCCTGCGCATCATCCTTGGCGCGATGAAGTCTTCGCCCAAGGATGCTATGCAGGTAGAATGCGTGGAACCACCACTTTTTCTACGAAGACAATATTTAGCAGACCGATTTATTTTTAAGGTAGTTTCCTTATCCAGTCATCCTCTTCTACCACGACTTGAAGCCCTCGCTCGAGAGGTATCCGAGAACCGTTACTGGTTCCACAAGGAAACCCCAAGAATAGTTCGAAGCTACCGAAAATTACAAGACCTTCCTGTTTCAGTTTACCAAGATGAAATTAGCCCCTTGTTTAAAACAGATTTCAAATCTTTAATACACAATCCAAAGGTTCTATTGGATTTTGGTATACTGAAGAATGACCCTGGTGCACAAAATAAATTCACTGCCCTTTTGGAAGAATGGAAAGAGTTCTTACCAGTGTATACGGACGCATCCAAATTGTCTGAGGAGGGCTGCGTGGGTGCGGCGGTGTGGATACCAAAGTTTAATGTTTTATTGAATTACAAGTGTCCACCTAAGACTTCGGTGTTTACTGGGGAGACTTTGGCTATACTAGAGGCGATAGCCTATGTGAAAAACCATAACATACCCAAAACTATTATATTTTCTGACTGTAAAAGTTGCCTGCAAGCAATTGCTGGCAACCCATTTAAAACTAAAATTAATTTCCCCTTGGTGTTTCAGATAAAAGAGCTACTATTAAAAAGCAAATTGAGAGGTTTAGATATTGCACTTGCATGGATCCCTGGTCACAATGGAATTGAGGGCAACGAATGCGCGGATTTTTGGGCGAAAAACGCTATTAACATGGGTTCTCTGGATTACAATAATTACTATCTTCCAGACGTTCTTGCAACCGCTCGATCTGATGCAAGGAGCACTTGGCAGGACCTTTGGGACTCCTCCAGGCTCAGCAAAGGTCGACACTACGGGAACATTCAACCTACTATCCCAACTAAACCATGGTTCTTTCGTTTTAAATTAGTAGATAAACAAACCACATCAACCATTTGTCGTCTCCGCCTTGGACATGTTTGTACACCAGTTTTCCTAGCCAAAATTAGAGTACGGGACCATTCTCTATGTGAATGTGGACTGGACGAAGGAACCACAGACCATATCTTTTTTAGCTGTCCTAAGTTCTCCTACTCTTTATATGATGTTTTACCGCCTGAAATTCCACGCCCTATTAACTTTCAATCTCTTCTTTGTTACTTAAATTCGGCTCATATGTATCTCTTAATTAAATATATACATCAACATAAAATTAAGTTGTAACAACATCCAACTTACATTCTGTATATTGTGTATTTATCAACCTTCCCATAATCTTTTCACCCTTTATGTTTATAATTTCATTCCTACCCATTAACATAGATTGTTATTGTAAAATTGTCCATTGTGCTGTCTGTGATGTCCCTAACACTAAATGTTACTTGTTTTAGATTCCCTCAACATCAAGCTTCTCCAAAACAAACAAAATTTTTCTACTGAACATTCTCCGAACGTAGCGACCAATATAAAACGGTTGTTGGCAAAATACATCTCAAACAAATGAGACGTGAAAGCCAAATTTTAATTAAAAAAAAAAAAAAATTTCTTATGAATTACCCGACAATGGGAGTAGAAATCATAAACTGGCCTTCGATTTATAAGTGTTTCCGGCGAAAGGAAAGCTGCCGAGTTGCGACGCCGAAATGATTTCAATCTCTGGCGTGACGTGGTGCGATGTGTTGAGATCAATGCACTCAGGTAGGCATGAGTCGTAGTCACCTTTTGTTTTAATCTGAGGTCGTAATAATGTAGTGGATTTGAGGCGTCATTAGCTTGAGAATATAGTCAACAAGTGTGTGGTTTATTTACAGGAATCCGTGCCACAACCGACCGGTCGTGACGCGTAAATATAGGATATCCCAGCGCGTAAGTATCCCAATATCATTGTTTAAGTATAATAAGCCGTCATCCTAGGAATCCAAATCGATTTTTCATGGTGTCCGAATCATGCCTTGTCGCCAGGCGACGCAAGGCTCTTGGCCATGTGGCAGACGTGTCAAACCCTTTTAGGAGTGGATATTGCATCATCCCACAATATTCAAGCATTGTTTGGTTTTGTTTATTGGAATATCGTAGCCGTGTAGTGCCTTGTGTACTAGTTAAATGTGAAACAAAGCTTAAAATTAAAACATGGTGTTAAATGTTAGTGTTGGAGTGTGAGTTTTTAGTTGTGCAACAGCGTTGGGAAGCTTTTGATAACCCATGGCGCTGCGAGTCCCTGGTTATGATAGGTTGCAGCCCCAGATACACAGATAGCAGACTGCGGGACCCTAATTTATGTAACAGATCTGAACTAGGCGTGCAGTGTTATAATTAGGCCCCGTGTTGATAATTTCAGATGCTTCGAGAGGCCCGTCTCGCCGCCAGGATTTAGAGCTGGGCCCTAAAGCCGGGACGCGAGACCTGCCTCTTCGGGGCCCCAGCGGCCACCTGCTGCCAGCGAGCTGTCGCCGCCTAGCGGATGAGCAGGCGTTGACGGTTTTTGTACCCCTACTCTGGGTTTAATCGTTCCTTATTCAGGAACATATTTTTACATTAGGGTTTCGAAACCTTAACCTAGTATTTTCTTTTATATCCAACTACACCAAGCGTTGGTGAAGTTGTGAAACATTTGAGGATCTGCGAGTTCGACCTGTGTGAAGTTGTATGGTGACATCGTTTCCAGATTCGGGTCTACATCCAGACCCTGGCGCCCAAAATTATTAATTTTATATCGGTATAACCCCACGGTTCTCTAGTGTATCGGCTTTAAACGTGTGAGAGTTTTGATACGGTTAAACGGTTTAAAACATTTAATATAATATTTTAATAGACGGAGTAATTTAATTTTAATTTCAACATCATACTCCGAACGGTACTGGTTTATCCCGACCCCCCACGACCATAGCTTGCACGACTGAAATATTAGCTGGCTGGTTAGGCAGTAGTAGGAACAGTATTATAAAATTTATTTTAAATTAAAATTATCACCGACCCGCTTGGTCACTTTTGACTCTTAGGATTTTAGTGTGTTTTAGGGGGTGATATAGCTTTGGAATAAGGTTTAGATTACTTTAACAGTAAATTATAGTTGGCAAAATTAATAGAAAGGTTGTCGAACTTTCATTTGAGATTGACCCTAGGGTCAATTTTAACTGATAGTTTTTTTTGTTATTTTCGGCTAAATAAATTAAAAGGTGTAACGTAGATGATTTGTACCTAACATAATATAAAACAAAATTGTGACTAACCCCCCCCTTTTAAATAATAAGAATGAAATAAAATTTATAATTTTATTTTATTGTTGTTGGACAAAATATTTGTGTGTGTTCTTTTACAATATACTGCCTAGCTGTTGAACATTTTATGGTTTTATTTGATAACAACCCACTGAAGCTTGCATTTGGGATTTTCTTCCTTTTCCCCAAAAGGGACAAAATCTCAAATTTAACAGGAGCCTAGTATAAGGCACTGCTAATTTGTTCTTACTTCTAGTATTTAATTGAATATCACTGTTTTTTGAAAACATTTCAATATTTTTATGAACATACACAAGATTTTCATAAATATATTGTGATGCAACTGTCATTATACTTATATCCTTAAATCTCTCTCTGAGAGAGTCACCAGCCTGTAGGTTATATATTGCTCGAATAGCCCTCTTCTGCAGCACAAAGATAGTTTGAATGTCGGCAGCATTTCCCCACAGTAAAATGGCGTAAGACATTACACTATGAAAGTAAGTGAAATAAACTAATCTAGCTGTATCAACGTCAGTTAACTGACGGATCTTCATTACTGCATAAGCCGCAGAGCTAAATCTATTCGACAATTTAGCTATATGTGGGCCCCACTGAAGCTTGGCATCCAACGTGATGCCTAGAAACACAGTGGTGTCCACAGGATTCACATTCTTATCTTTAATTTGTACACTAGTTATTACCTGCTTAACATTACGCAATACAAATCTTACACATTTGGTTTTTCCCTCGTTTAATAGCAAGTTATTAACACTAAACCAGTGAACAATCTTTGAGACCGCATTATTCACATCGTCATAATTTGGGTGTCGTCGTTTCACTTTGAACAAAAGTGAAGTATCATCAGCAAACAATACTATCTCATGACTGTCTTTTACAAAATAAGGTAAGTCATTAATATAAACCAAAAACAAGAATGGACCAAGTATTGAACCCTGCGGAACTCCTATTTTAACCACTGATCCCGGAGATCTTTTACCGTTAATGTCGACCTTTTGAATCCTGTTACTCAAGTATGAGATTAGAAGGCTCAAAGAAGCATCCCTAATTCCATAGTGGTTAAGCTTCCTGACCAAAGTTTCATGTAAAACACAATCAAAAGCCTTGGATAAATCACAAAATACCCCTAGGGCATCCTGTGATTCCTCCCAGGTATCAAATATTTGGATTAAAAGCTCAACACCGGCGTCAGTTGTAGAGCGAACCCTAGTAAAACCATATTGTTTACAATGTAAAAGTTTATTTTTATAAAAATGAATTTGCATTTGGTCTAGCACTAGCTTTTCAAAAATTTTACTAAATGTGGGTAGCACAGAAATAGGTCTAAAATTAGAGGGGTCAGAAGTGCTACCTGATTTAAATAATGGAATTATTTTACTATATTTCATGAGGTCAGGAAAAACACCACAGTCAATGCATTCATTAAATATGCAAGCTAAAACTGGAGCTATTGTCATAATTACAGATTTAGCGACGTCCACGGAATTACCCCACAGATCAGCAGTTTTCTTTTTATTGAGAGTGTTAAATGTTTTTATTATATCTATAACACAAATTTTTTGAAAACTGAAATTCCTTTCACATTCTTTAACATTCTCCTTCTAAACAGATTCAGCTACAGTGGGGGAGGAAATCAAGGCTTTTGTAGTTGAAACTGGAATGTCAGTAAAAAACCTCTCAAATGCTGCAGCAATATCAGCATCAGAAGTCAAGGTTTTATTATCACAATTTAAATTGTACTCATTATTACGACTTTTGACCTTTCCTGTTGCACTATTTATAATATTCCATGTCATTTTTATTTTGTCATTACTATTCTTAATCTTAGAACTCAAATAGTTTGCCTTGGCTAATCGACATACTCTTTTGAATAACTTTGAATAAATTTTAACATATAATTTGAATTCGTCGCTGGTGTTATAGTTGCGTTCACCATAAAGTTCATAAAGGCGTTTCCTACTTCTGTGAATACCAATTGTAGCCCTGTTCCCGCCAAAGCCGGGACGGCCATTCAAACTATACCGCCATCGGTAAGGCGGTTGTTGACGACCGCGTCCGCCTATCTGCCGCGGCGCCACCGCTGCGCGACCCGCAGCCGCTGGCTTCGTGAGTTACCGCGCCGACCAGTCTGTCTGTGAACTACCGCGAGACGCCCACAAAATACGCGCGCTGGTATCTGCCCTTATTTATAGTGACTCCTGAACCTAATGTGAAGAGAACGCCTGAGTGCCTGTGATAACGTAAAGTGACTTTGTACTGTGCCGTGACAAAACGCCTACATCGCCGCCCGCCAGCTCGCTGCCCCGTCTCCTACAGTTGCCCGATCACCCATCAACATCCCAGGTAAGCCTTCCTACCTACCTACCTACCAGTTCCCTACGTCGCGTAATCGCCACTCAGACGTGGCGACTACACTTGGTCCAATCGAGCGCGGAACAACCGCTAAGGTTCAGCCCTAATCTGAACCTAACTTTCTTTTAATTTTCAATTTTAATACAGTCCGCTAAAGATAATTATTTCCGCCCATATTCTTATTCTATTTCTAAATCTTATATCTAATTCGTGCCATCATTTCTAAATTCATTTGTCCACATAACTTTGCCCTGTCCCAATAAAAATTTGATGAGGTAGTTATGAATCATTTGTGTTAGTATAGTTGGCCAACGTACACTTATATTATTTTATTTTTATTGTTGATTTTGTGTATGCAATCGAAAGTGTGATGCAATGTTGTAATGTTGTTGTAATCTGAGCGGGCTTGTGTGTGTACCCAAATGATTTTTGCCTAATGATACGTTGTTCATACTCCTAACGGTAAATTAGTAGTTAAATTATTACGTTACGTATGGTATTATGACGAGAGGTTGCATTGTTATTTTTCCCGTTTTATTTTTTAAGGAATTTTTTATGTTCTTGTCGTGTTAAATCGGCTCAGATCTCGTGCATGCTCACCACGCGTGCCAAATAGCGTGCTTTATTTTTTCGCTCGTGTTAATTTTATATCTATTTTTTTATTTTTTATTTTTGCCTTTGCGATCGGCTCATTCTTTGTGCGTGCTCACCACATGAGCTTAGTGTGTTTCATTTAGTTTCATCAGTTTTTTTTATATCGCTTACGGCTATTTGCGTGCGTCGCCTTCGCTTCTACACACGTTAAGTTTAATTAAGTTTTTATTATTTGTTTATTTCTTTATTTTGTTTACTTATTTTTTCTGCGACCGACTCATTCTTCGCGCTAGTGTCGGCAACAGGTCTGCCCCACTGTGAGCGCCTTGCCCAACAGTGGGCTACGGATAACGTGATTTTTTTTTGTTTTTGTTGTTTTGTTTGCCTTTTGTTTTGCGGTCGGCTAATGTAACGTACGCGCGTTCAATAAGCATACATACACAAACACAGACATACACATACACACGCGTTTGCACCACCCGTGGGCCATATACAAGGCGCCCCAACTTAGTTTTGCCTTCTTTATTGTTGCGTTAATTTTAGCCCATTTGCCCTTACCTTAGTAAACAAATACCTCCAGCCCAACTATAGAATATATACAGGGTGTTGTTCTTTTTACTGCCTTTAAATTTGTTTAATTATTTTATTTTTTATTATTTTTTTTTGTCTCCTTTTATTCATCGCGATGCCGACCAAGTCACAAGCCGCGATATTTAGGGAGGCCGCCAAAGCTTTACACCAGCTCCTAGAGATGGGATCACTGATCATTGCTGGCGACACCAAACATTCCATAACGGAATTCAACGTGCGTTTCGCACAGATACAGGACATAAAGGAGAAGCTGGACTCAGTGTATTATAGCATTCTTGACGAGGAGGACCTGGACGAGAAGACCGAGAAGGCATACACTGAGAACCACACAAAAGCCTCCGGGGCGTACCTTGGGATTCTTGTGGCTAGGGAGGAAATCTTACCCTCTTCCACGTCATCCCCAACCCATAGCGCTCAGCCCAGTTTCGGCGTCAATACGCCCACAGCCGTCCTCCCCAAGATAGCGCTGCCCAGGTTCAGCTCAAAAGTGGAGGACTGGCCTTCCTTCATTGCGCTGTTTAGGAGTCTGACTGACGACATGGCGACCCTGTCGGACGCAGTCAAGCTCCACTACCTATTCTCAAGTCTCAGCGGTGAGGCATTAAGTATGGTGTCCCACTTAAAGGTCACCAATGAAAATTTTGCCGTGGCCATGGACATCCTCACCAAGCGGTACGAGAACCGCCGGGTTCTCATTGATAGTTTTGTGGACATCATCCTGGGGCTGCCAAGCATCCATACGCGCTCGAACATCCGCACACTGTTCCTCACGCCGCTCATATCGGCTCAGTGTGCCCTCAACAATTTAGATTTGCCCATAGGAGACGATTACGTGTTTGTGTCAATAGTGGTGCGGAAGCTCAAGGGCGAGCTCCGCACGCTATTTGAACGCAGGCACGGGTCTAGTAACACCCTGCCCACGTTAAGGGACCTTATCTCCTACCTCGAGGAGAACGCGCGCTGTGTGGAGACAGAGTTCTCCAACATAGCCATGGCTCAACCCATTCAGCCCCAGCCCGGCCCTTCTCGTAGCCGCGCGCCTCCTCAGTTGCCCCATCGCACTTATGCGCAGATGGCTCAGCAACAACCCGACCATTACCGTGGCCGTTCTTCAGCTCCATCGCCTCACCGCGCCCATGAGCAGCCTACTCACCAACCGTTCCGCCCAGCGCAGCAAATGCGTCACCGCCCATCCACCTCCCCGGCTCGCAGTCAGCCCTTCCCCGTATACTCGGCCTTCCAGCAAAGCTGCTCCTCATCATCGTCCTCGTCCTCTTCCTCACGCTCGACGTCCTACTGTCCCTATTGTGCCACTAGGGGACATACGCTCATGACGTGCAGATGGTACAATGCCCAGCCAACACAGGGCCGTTGGGACTTTGTACAGGCACGCGAGCGCTGCCAGCGTTGTCTCGGCCGTCACTACGAGAGCTAGTGCAGGTCAAGGGGGGAATGCAAGAACTGTGGGAGTACGAACCACCACACGTCCATCCATCGACCAGACGGCCCAACGCACTCAGCTCATTCGTCGTCTGTACATGTGCCCCCACCACAGCTGACAGAGCACTCGAGGGAGCGTCCCAGAAACAGCAGGCGGCACGAACCCGCACATGCCAAACAGGCGCAACCCAGCTCTGCTCACAGAGCCAGCCCGCCCAGGTCCGGTTCGCCAGGTAGGCCCCGCGAACGCCGCCAGCAATTATGACTCCCTACTATCACAGAGCACCCTAGCGAAGAGGTAGATTTAGCCCATGACCAGTCAACCCATGCCCACACAGCTGATACATACTCAGCTCATACAATTTCAGCTGATACTCAATCAGCTCACTCACCTTCTGTGCCCACTGGCACACCTATTTTGTTGCCAACCGTCTCACTAAGAGTCGCGGACGTACATGGCCATCTTCACACAGCCAGAGCTTTATTGGACTGTGGCAGTATGCTGACGTTAATAACGTCACGCATGGCACGACTTTTGAACCTGCCATCAAAACCCACTTCTTTAAAAATTACAGGAGTTGGGAATCAGCACAAACATGAGTCAAAGGCGGCAATAACAATAGTATGCCGACCCACTCACAATGATACTCCTACAATTACTGCCACAGCTCACATTTTAAAAAACGTCACTGGCTACCTTCCCTTAGAGAAGGTACCAAACATTTCCCACGTACTAGGCCAGCCACCCGTGCCATTGGCTGACCAGCTTTACCACACACCAGCCCCGATCGACCTCTTATTGGGGTCGGACGTTCTTGGCCAGGTGTTGGACGGGGCTAAGGTCTCGTTGGGCCCGGGCAAGCCCATAGCCTTCGGCACGATTTTCGACTTCGCGTTGATAGGACCCATTGAGGACTTGTATGCGCAGCCGGCGCAGCAGGTTAACTCAGCTCACGTCGTCAGCTCACAACCAGACTCAGCTGAATCAGTCCAGGACATACGTCAGAGTCTGGAAAGGTTCTGGGAGTCTGAGGAGCCCCTCCCTCAATCTCACACTCATAATAATCCCCTGGAGGAACAATGCGAGGAAATCTTCCGCTCTACCACTACACGCGACCCCTCAGGCAGATATACGGTCGCTCTGCCCTTTCTAAAGGACGCCCCTCAACTAGGCAAAACTCACCCTATCGCATTACGCAGATTCCTCAATATTGAGAAGAAGCTAATGGCGAACCCGTCTCTGCGTTCTAAATACGTCGACTTTATGGCCGAATACATCGACTTAGGGCACATGGCTCCCTGTCACCCAAATACATTCGCCCATAAACCTCACTTCTACATCCCTCACCATGGCGTATTTAAGTCAGGGTCGGACAAGCTGCGCATTGTTTTTGATGGTAGCTGCAAAAGCTCCAATGGTGTCAGCATAAATGAATGCCTACACACAGGCCCCGCCCTTCAACAGGACATTGTGGACATCATCATGTCCTTCAGAACGCATCCAGTCGTTTTCAGCACTGACATCCAGAGGATGTTCAGAAATGTGCTGGTTGCCCCAGACCAGAGACGGTATCAGCTGATACTATGGCGGTCCTCACCAGATCTCCCTCTGCTCACCTACGCCCTCAATACAGTCACGTACGGCTTAAGATCAAGCCCATATCATGCAATCCGCACCCTGCTCCAGCTGGCTGATGATGAAGGCCATCGCTACCCTGGAGCCGCTCAGGTTCTTCGCAAGTCTATCTTCGTTGATGACATCTTGTGTGGTCATGACACGGTTGAATCCGCCCAAGCACTTCAGGACGAGTTGATAAGTCTGCTAGACCTAGGCGGCTTTCAGCTCAGTAAGTGGACATCTAACTCGCCTAAGCTGCTCGAGAGATTTCCCGACAACCAATGCGACATGCCCAAGGACTTCGACATGAACCCAGAGTCCACGTCCATTAAGGTCTTGGGTATACAGTGGAGCCCTCAGTCAGACGAGTTCACCTACCGCATCTCTCTGCCCCCCATCACACATGTCACAAAGCGGTCTATTTTAAGCACCGTAGCCTCACTTTATGACCCAAACGGCTGGGTTTCGCCCGTTATCTTCCGCGCAAAGCTGCTGCTTCAGCAATTGTGGCTACTGAAGCTGGAATGGGATGAGCCCCACTTCCTCTGAAGTACAAACGGAGTGGCGCCACATCTCAGAGGATCTGCCGCTGTTGTCTAGCATTCGCCTCCCTCGGCACATTTGTGCAAGCAAAGGCTCAGCTGCATACTCGCTTCACGGGTTTGCAGATGCCTCTGAAGCCGGGTTTGCCGCCGTTGTTTACCTCCATGAGCTCGATGCCTCCGGAGATACTTTAGTACACTTGATTGTCGCCAAGTCGCGAGTCGCACCAATCAAGAATCGCCTCACAATCCCCAAGTTAGAGTTGTCGGCCGCCACCCTACTCTCCCAGCTCATGATCCGTGTGTCGGTTCAGTTATCGGCCCATATCAGTATACAACAACATATATGTTGGTCAGACAGTACGATAGTCCTGGCCTGGCTCAATACACCGCCTCACCGTCTTCAACCCTTTGAAGCCAACAGGGTAGTCAAAATCAGCTCAGGCTCACCAGAATGTACCTGGCGACACGTACCCTCCGAGCTCAACCCGGCAGATTGCGCAAGCAGAGGGATGTCTGCGCAATCCCTGTCAGCCCACGACCTATGGTGGTCTCCCACGTGGCTTGGACAGCCTTCTGAGTCTTGGCCTGCGATGCCCTTAGCTCTGGGCCATCACGCCCTGCCCGGCCTTAAGCCCAAACACGTCCCGTCACTGGTCACAGTGCCCGGTCTTGACTTTGACCTGCTCACTCGGTTCAGTTCACTAGACAAGCTCGTCGGAGTGACAGCTTGTCTAAAACGCTTTCTGCACAACTGCCGACACCACCCAGATTCGCGACGCTCAGGCCCCTTGTACGTCAGTGAACGAAGAGAGGCCCTGCTTTACTGGGTGCGCAGTGTTCAGCACAATGAGTTTGCAGAGGACATCCACCGCCTTCAAACTGGCAAAATCTGCTCCGTCAGACTCCAGCGGCTGTCACCTCTCATTAAAGATGAGCTCCTTAGAGTTGGTGGACGACTGTCCCATGCGTCTATCCGATATGACGCGCAGCATCCGCTCATACTTCCCAGCTCTAGCCCACTTGTAGACCTTATCATTGACCACTACCACAAAATACACTGCCACCCTGGCGCTGACACTTTACACGCTATCCTACGCCAACAATTTTGGATATTGTCCGCGCGCCGTACTATTAGACACCGAGTTTTTAAATGCATTAGATGCTTTCGATGCCGGGCCCAGCCGCAAGCGCCCTTCATGGCCGACCTGCCAGCCGATAGAGTTACGCCTCAGCCAGTATTTAGTCAAGTCACGACCGATTTTGCCGGACCATTCCTCGTTAAATCTAGTACCCTACGTAATGTTAAACTCTTAAAAGCGTACTTTTGTATATTCGTGTGCCTCTCGACTAAGGCGGTTCATTTAGAACCGGTCTCGGACCTCAGCACGGAAGCGTTCCTCGCGGCATTACAGCGTTTTATAGCACGCCGCGGTGCCCCGGTTCTCATCCGCTCGGACTGCGGTACAAATTATGTAGGCGCTAGAAATCAGCTCATCGAAGTACAAAACTTTCTTGCCTTGAACAATGATACGATTGCGCACAAGCTCGCTGGTCAGCACATTACTTGGTTGTTAAACGTCCCTAAGGGACCATGGTTCGGTGCGTTACATGAGATCAACGTAAAATCAACCAAGCAACTTTTATATCGCGTAATTGGCGAACAGCACCTCACATTCGAGGAATTCTCCACACTTTTAGCTCGAATTGAAGCGGTCCTTAACTCAAGACCTCTCAGCCCACTTTCGTCTGATCCTTCAGACTTTGAGCCGCTTACAGCCGGACATTTCCTTATAGGCCGCCCACTAACGGCCCTTCCCGAACTATCCGTGGAAGATAGGCCGATCTCCACACGTAGGCGATTCCAGATGGTACAGGCCCTTTCCCAGCGCTTCTGGACGCTGTGGACCCAGTCCTACCTGCATACCCTTCAAACCCGCTCCAAATGGTTGTCCCCATCCTCCCCTCCCCGAGTCGGCGAGCTCGTCCTCATCAAGGAGGACAACCTGCCTGCCCTCCAATGGAGACTGGGGCGCATTGCTCGCACCCTGCCTGGGAAGGATGGCGTCGTGCGGGTGGTAGACCTGGACACCGCGAATGGACATCTTCGGAGGCCTGTATTCCGGATCGCCAGGCTCCCATTAGATGAGCCCACCCTGGCCCCCGGAGGATGTTCCCGCCAAAGCCGGGACGGCCATTCAAACTATACCGCCATCGGTAAGGCGGTTGTTGACGACCGCGTCCGCCTATCTGCCGCGGCGCCACCGCTGCGCGACCCGCAGCCGCTGGCTTCGTGAGTTACCGCGCCGACCAGTCTGTCTGTGAACTACCGCGAGACGCCCACAAAATACGCGCGCTGGTATCTGCCCTTATTTATAGTGACTCCTGAACCTAATGTAAAGAGAACGCCTGAGTGCCTGTGATAACGTAAAGTGACTTTGTGCTGTGCTGTGACAAAACGCCTACATCGCCGCCCGCCAGCTCGCTGCCCCGTCTCCTACAGTTGCCCGATCACCCATCAATATCCCAGGTAAGCCTTCCTACCTACCTACCTACCAGTTCCCTACGTCGCGTAATCGCCACTCACACGTGGCGACTACAAGCCCATTCATTAAAAGTTACAGTACCACTAACTGAGATCTTTTTTGGAATAAAAGTTTTATTAAATTCTGAACAATAAATGTTAAAAAAATTATTATAAAAGACATTAGGGTTGTCATTGTATTCTAAATAATTTAATTTTGTATCTAGATTGCTTTTAAAGCGTTCCAGCCGACCTGCAGTTTTTGGTACAACAGTGATATTCTTTTTCGTCACTTGTTTACGCTGGTGTGGAAAGCTGACCATTTGGCCACAATGATCAGAGTCCAGGTCATTAATAATTTGCTTAGCCAATGGTTTTACATTTGTATATATGTTATCAATACAGGTGGCCGAAGTGGCAGTTATTCTTGTCGGCTCCAAAAATAAATAATTTAAGTTGTATGATAGAAATATGTTTTTAATTTTAGTTGACATTGTGGAATTTTCTAACAAATTAATATTAAAATCCCCGCAAACAATTATTGTTTTACCCACATTACGGACTTTATGTAATGCCTCATCCATAACTTTTTCGAAAAAATCATATGATGCTGAAGGAGGTCTGTACACACTTAATACAACAAACTGCTCCAACTCCACACAAGCTATTTCTATTGTTCGCTCAACCGAGAGGCTCACTATGTCTTTGCGTTCCTTTAATTTAAACTTTTTACTAACAATAATTAAGGAGCCACCATGTATTGCATTTCCTCGACTGAACGAACTTCCTACCAAATGATTCTTAAAATTGAACATGAACTGATGGTCTTTAAGCCAGTGTTCTGTTATGCAAAGAATATCAATTTTATTACAGTTCATGAACAATTCAATCTCCAAATCTTTGCCCATCATTCCTTGGATGTTCTGGTGGACAATGTTTAAAGACTGTACATTTTTTAAATTTAATGATTGACATGGGCTTTTGCTAAAGCTATTTTTACATTCATTTAATTTCATTTTATTAACAAACATTTCGCAAGAGTTTTCCTCTTTTGTCATATAATTTAATTTAAATAATTAATTGGAATGTCAGTAGAAACACTACTGACGTCTATGTCAAATATACATTGCTCAATAGAAGCAACTTGTTTAGCCAAGTTTTTGGCTGACGTTTGAATACAATAGGATAGCGATAAAGCTATTTGTCGCTTAAAATAATTTGGCAGATAATAACTATCTCTTGTCAAATAAAAATTACTAACATAATTGTTAGTGTCAATTAAATGCATTATGTCATTTTTGCTAAATAAATGTAATGTCAGGTTAAGCTTATGTCTAATAGAATTTTCCTCCTGTGGCAAACTACTACAATAGGGTAATGTAAACAATATAATTTTCTTTACAATTAACTTATTCGAACATTCTAAACATTTTATAAGGCTTGTTTTGTTCAGATTACCTCTATTACCAACAAATAATAATAAGGTGCTATTGGGTTTATATTTATGTTCTATAGCTTTTTTCAAAATATGTTGATAAGAAGCACCCGGTATACAATAATTGATAACTGAATGTCCCAAGTCAAATAACAACCGACCCATGTTTTTACCAAATTCATCACTAAATATTACCAAGTCACTATTACAATCTGTCTTACATGGAATCTGGTTGGTTGGTATAAGTTGTGGTACATTTTTAATTGTGCACTGAGTAAGGGAACTTTTGGAAGAAACATCAATCAATTCGACAGAGGAAGAATCACATGGGATTGATGAACGGCTTGGTAACTGTTTACATTTACAATTACTTGTGAGTGAATCAATCCCTTCATTGTTACCATTACACAGGACTACCAGTTCATCAATGGCCAACATGAGTGTTCTTTTATTTGACCTTGTGAAAGACCATATTGCTTAGTAATAGATATAAGCGAGTCCTCTAGGTGTGCAATTTTAGTTTGTCGAATTTGTGTATCATTTTTATATTTTAAATTTTTATTGTGTAGTTGTGACGAGTATATATCTAATTTGTCAATTAAGTACAATCTTTCTCTATTTAATTTTACATTTTTAATAAAAAAATTGTGCTTCTTAACTAATTTTTGCGTTTTCTTAATGTACTTATTTATTAAAAATTTTAAACACTGAAAAAAGACGACAACCTCAGGCGGGAATCGAACCACGCACCTTCCGCATTCCGGGCGGCTGCCTTAACCACTTGGCTACCGAGGTCTGGCTTTCAACCGTCGAAATTTGTCAGTGCTTGATGCTTATGTTTTTAGTCAACATTGCTTCATCAAATCCCGCCTGAGGTTGTCATCTTTTTTCAGTGTTTAAAATTTTACTTAAGTATATTTAAGCGTTAATAAAACGCTAAAATATAAAACATTAATGTACTTATTTATCTTAATATATTTTTTTAGTTTATTTTTGCTACAGCCAGCAATCTTCACTGAGTGGTTGCTATTTTTATTTTCCTCACATGTAAGATCTATAGTGACAGTGGGCTGACTGCTAGCTGTCGCAGAAACCATGGAGGGGGCACAGACTACCAACTCATCGATCAAGCTTTGATTTAATGAGGCAGTCATATTAAGTTTAGATGTTTTCAATAAAGTAATTTTATTATTGGCCTCATGCAATTGTTTTTTCAACTCATCTATGCAGTTCAGAGCCTGGTCATACTCTGAAATACATTGGTCAAACCTGTCCACAATGTTTTGGAGCCTGTCCCGGGCATCAATAGCATCGATAAAACGGTCATTTAACTGTACGAACTCATTTTTTAACTTTTGATGCCTGTCTAATGATTCCAAAAGTTCCCTTTCGTTGTCATCTCGCTCTCTGTTTAGTTGATCACACAACTCTTTCGAAGCCTTCAATTCATTTAATGTCAGTTGGAGTTTGGACTCCTCCTGACGAGACAGAACTTGCGAGTCATCATTATGGGAAAACTTAAAAATTGAACCGTATAAAAGAGAAATACAAATTTTTAAATACTATATAGGTTACAAGTAAACAGCTGTACGAGTAGTCGCGTAACCAACAAACAGAGGTTATGTTTACGTATGTTAATCGCAACTAAAGTGGTTGGAATTAAACAAGATACGTATAATAATTAACAAATCGTCAATTTATGCAAATTTATAAGATTTTAAGTGAAATAAGGGTAGGTACCTTAAAGATGACAACGGTTCACTTACATGCCGGTAACTGTCACTAAACAGTTTTACTTAGATTTATGATTTTGCACATGAAATACACTAAAAGCGAAACGCTCACCATTAAAACACAACTAAACTTAATGATTGAATATGGGCACAACACGAGTTGGTAGGTTTTAACATAGAACAGTTACCTTATTTGTCTGTTTCGTGGGTTTTAACGACTGCTTACCTGCCTACTTCGAAATAGCGACACGAAAACAAAAAATAATAATTGATAAGTTAATTAACTTTGTAGTGTGTTTTTTTTTTAATCGGCAACGGGTAAGCGCTTGGCCTTCATCTCACCTGATGATAAGTGATGATAAGGCCGAAGATGTAAGCGCGCTTCACCCGGAATCCTCAACCACTGAGGAACTGGCTACCTTATCTCAAACTGTCGGAACACAACAATGCTATAAACATCGTTGTTATGGCGACAGACTTAGATAAGATGGTGGTAGCTAGCCAGGCGGACTTAACAGCCCTACCACCAACAAACAACAAACAAAACAAACAACTGTACACCGTGTGTGTACAGTATAGCCGACACGCACACATCTCTTACCACTATAGATAGGCTAATTACTCATTATAAAGAGGATTAAGATCGCAGTGTCATAATACTTACGTTGCGGCGAACCTAACATTGCATGGCGACCCTGCCAGTGCTGGGCAGATAGTTACAAAAGTGAAAACAAATAATTAAAAGACTTCATTTTAAACACTTACTTGAAGTGAAAATGTGACTATTTTATAAATGAGTGGAAAAAAAAGAACAATGAGTGAGTGATTTGAATTGTAAAAACCTAAAAAGAAATGACTTTAATATTAGCTAAGTAAGGAGTACTTAATAATATTTAAAAACTCTTCAAAAATTTACAAAAATTGATGCTTGTAGCGTCGTTCTTCTTCGAAGTCGTTGGCGATGAAGAATTAGTACCCAATGATGGAGAAAATAACAAAATTTGGCCATAAATACAAATAAACTGATGGTTGCTGCAAGTGCAAGTATGGTTGCTGATTATGGATATCGTAAAAAGCTGGATGCCGGGAGATGAGCAGTCGGAAGTGGAGCAGCCAGCAGATGTTCCAGTCAAAGTTTAAAGTGAAATCTTCGAAAGTCTTATTAACTCAATTAATATTTAAATTCAACTTAGTTAATGGTAAAATAGTTATTTTGGTTTGTTTGATTCTTTGTGTAAAATTATTTTAATTATTGCTTCAATTGGGTAAAGTTTCTATTGTTTAGATTAAAGTGTGAATTATGTATGGTAAAAGAAAAAGTGTAGTTACATAAATTGTGTTTGAATAGGTCATTATTATTGCTGTAATAATATTTAGCCTTAGAATAATAAGGCTATAGAAAGATAGTCTTCATACTCTCTGTCAAAAATGAAGCACTAAACCGATTCACACACGCGTGACGTGCGCGCATGGCCGTGATCTGCTGTCTCTTTCCAATTCTATGAATATGAAAGAGACAGCACTGCGGCAGCCGCTGCTACCGATGCTTTAACTTAGAGAATACGTTTATATTTTGACCTAATTAACTACAAGATACTATGAAATACTGAAAGCTTACCCGTGAAAAGTGATGTTATTACACTTCTTTTGTTTTTCAGATGTGTTGTGACACAATTTAACTGCACAAACCGTCATTTTTTTTTGTTTTCGCGAGACACGTTCGGCGCGCTGTGACATTGAACTCTACGGAGCGGTCCGGCGTTTGGTGCCATTTCTGGCTCCAATTAATGTGCTTCAAAATAGGCGCGCGAACTTGGTTTCTATAGCGTTATTATTCTAAGTATTTAGCATTATGAAGAGTTTATTTTAGATTTTTTTTATTACTTATTTAATGTACCTACGTAATTGCTACAGTGTACGATGTGTAAAAATAAATGTAATTAAGATTAGAGATATTTTAGCTAAACGGTTGTCGATGACACGTGAAAATTTTGAAATTGAATTATTATTTTAGAAATTGTAGAAAACATTGAGAGAAACATTTTTTTTTTTATTGTAGCTAATGGTTTTTTAAATGTTTTATTGTGTATTTTAGTGTGTTCCTAAAGTAGTTTTATCGATATTTTTTTAATTGAGTAACTAGGGGCATTGATTAACATAAAAATAAGTGTTTTTCTTTATTTTTAAAGTTGCAGTTAAAAAATAATCAATGAATTTTTTGTGGTTATTCATTATGTAAAAGTTTTGTGACGTTGTTGGTTTATTTTAAATATAATTGAAATTCTAAAAATATTAGATTGATGTAATAAAATGATAAAATATTTCATAACTGATTCTAAATTTAAATCGCACAAAGACCACTGAACATTCCACAAGTTAGTTTCAGCTTTCATCGTGTCAGCGTATACTAATGCGCATGCGCATGACTGCCGCAAATAAGGAGTGCATTGTGTTTTAAAAGTATCGAATGAAATTAATTGGAATTATGCCACACTCTGTCTTGTTAATTCGCTTTTGAAATCTAAGTGATATCTAAGTGATTGATGACGACCTCCCTGGTCGAGTGGTTTGTACACCGGTTTTCATGGTGTCGCCATCTCTGAGGTCCCGGGTTCGATCCCCGGTCGGGTCAATTTAGAAATTATTGTTTTTCTAAATTTTCTCGGGTCTGGGTGTTTTCTATGTATAATAAGTATGTATTTAAGTATTTTAAGTATGTTTATCCGTTGTCTAGTAACCATTTAACGAGTTTCTTCGAAGCTTCTCTTGGGCTAGATAATTGGTGTGACTATAGGAAAGTTACATTTTTAAAATTTAAATTAAAAAGTATTTTATCATAATTAATAGAATCAGGCGTTACTTTGCGGAAATCCATGATATACAAAAATGGAATAACTCCCTCCCGCCCGCAATGCATGCATATGCATGTGCATACATTGCGGGCGGGAGGGCGGTGCTTGCATGCAGCATCCAAGCTTGATAAATTAGTGAGTTAGCGGGATTAACACTAGATATTTTTATTCCATTTTTGTATGTATTTTATCATTTGGGATAAATTTAATTGTTTACTTCGGGAACATGCTTAAGTACCTAACCTACATACGTTTACTTTTTTAGACTCTATTGAGATTGTATTTTTGTTGTTTTATTAGATACAAATGAAAGGAATGATAAAGTTCTGACTTAGGACTACTTACTGGAATTGACTATGTATAATAATAATAATAATGATAATACGAGTATTATGAGCGTAAAGAAATAATGAATTAGGATGTGCTGTGTGTTGAAAAGTTAATGGTTTTTAGGAATGAGTAGGTATTATTTAAAATGTGATTAAAATAAGGTTTTTTTTTAGTTTGGATTTGGATTTTATAGATATGTTTATAAGTAGGAATAAAATTTGGTTATTCGGAATCTCATGCTGGTCTGATCAACTACGTACTGACTTTCTGTTTAGTTAAAGTTTGGATTGTTTTGTTAGTTTTGAGTAGGCATTGTGGATCGAAATGAAGGATAAGACAATACAATAAAATAAATAAAATAATATAAGATAAAATGGTACTAAATAGGAGAATTGACCCTTCATTCGATCATGGCAGGAACGAGCTTCCTCCGTGAGAATAGTTGGAGGCAGCTCATGACAAAGGTGCGCGAGTACGCAGCGTCAGAGTAGACCTTAAAATAAAGTCCCATTTTATGTTTTTAAAGTCGACAGAATTATAAATAAACAAATGTGTGTAGTACACAAATAAATATAATTAAAAGTACCATTGTAAATAAATATAGAAAAATGAGTCGACTAAAAATGAGACGTCTATAAATTTTAATATGAAAAGAATTTAAAGATGTAATGAGAATTATGTTAGTACTTAGCTACTTACTTTTTTTGTGACAAGTATTGTGGACTGGCCATCCACACTATTATGAATGTGAATGTAAGTTGTACTTGTATTTTAAGACTCAAAATATTATAGTATGAGAGACAAATATGTTACAATGTTATGACGGTTTTATATGAGGTAAAATAAGGACAACAGAATAGGAGTAGGTACCTAATTGTGACATTTGCAAGTGTGTTTACATATTAATATAATTGTACTTCGACGTTGCATCCTCGAGATTTATATTAACAAGGTAGTCCACTCTTCAATGTACCAGGCATCCAACACATATTAAGAGCTATCTAAAAGAAATTTTATTAAAAAAACATAAAACGTTACCCATAGTATAGACACAGGCGCCATCTAGTGAATACCAACAGAGTGCACGAGTTTGTCACCCGCGCTGTCATCGTCATTCGCTTTTCGTGTTCGGGCATCCGCACATCGTTACCCTAAAAGTGTTTTGTGTAACAAAAAACTATGTGCAAAAGGAAGTATGCATAATCATTATATACGCATGTGGAAAAACTGCGTAAACGACGATCGCCAAGTAAATCAGGTCAGTCAGTGTTTTAAATATTACATTTTGTCGATGTTATGATTAAATTACAAAGACAAACGATTTTTTTTAAACTATGTGATTCGTTAGCGAATATACGACTCAGAACCTCTTAGTGAGACATTCAAAGTAGAAACGTTATTGAAATATATTTCATAGTACGTTTCCTTCTTAATTTAGATTAATACTTTCGCTAGTGCCTTTGATTTTCAAGAATACATAAGACGTTTAGCTTTTTTAAAAAATAATAAAAAGTAAAAAACACATAAGTAGTACCGTGAAGTGATTACGGTCAGTGCTAGTATGAAATCTAGTATCGTGACGAGATTACGATCGATATTAGGGGTACCTACCCTATGCTGTGACGCGATTACGGCAATTCTATTCTTTGATCATTCCTTTCAAATGACTTCGTTGGCGCGAGGCCTCTCGCCTACCACAAGGCTTAGTGACTCCGATTTCAATAAAGAACCGTAAATAACGGACGTATATAAATCTAATATTGAAAAAGACTTAAGATCTGTCATGACCGTAGCACAAGTACACAGTCCGGATCTTACCCAGACCATCCAGGACGCTAGGGATACCTAGTCGTAATAATCCAAGCGCAGCAGAGGAGTTGCCAGTTGTAAATCCAATATCGTCGGATTTTCTTGACGTTCTTGGAGTTTCTAAAGTCAAGGAGGTACCATTGGGACCCAAAATACCAGAAGAGGTCTCTAAACGCTAGGGAAATCCTCATAGATGGTATGAACAAAGATAATAAAAAAGAACTGTTAGCAACAACTTTGATACCTGTTTGAAGTTGGCCAAATTATGCTGCATTTACATTATGAAAATACCATGAATAGAAAAATGCTTACACTACCTGCCTACTCTTGATAAAAAATTCTTGTCAATGACACAAGATTTTAGAGAACTACGTCGCCCAGCAGGGAAAGTGGCAAGACCCATCCAAGCAACAAGGTCATGGGTTGCCAGGCCGGGTGGGAGCAAGCAAAGATTCCCGTATCCACCGCCGAGGCGATCAGCGCAAGCACCGACGTCCGCCCGCTATCACACCACGACAGCAGCGAGACCGTCATACAGACCGATGTTGCGTAAATAACAACCAAGGTAACCTTACACGCTGGTCGTATAAATTTTTTTTTTGTTGACACATGGTGTTCAATTGCAAATGACCCGGTAGTCTGACAGTACGTTACGGGTTACAAAATACCATTTAATAATACTGTAAAGCAAGCTACTGAACCTATCACTCCTAACTTTTCTTCAGCTGAAATAAGTAAGTTAATCACAGCTAGATATAGCTACACAGCTATATCTGAATTGTGCCAGTCAGGAGTAATATGCATATGAGAGGATGTCAAAGACCAATTTACTTCTCCCATATTCTTAACACCTAAAAGTGATGGATCGTCCAGATTTATCTTGAACCTAAAATCATAGAATAAAGCTGTCGCCTCATACCACTTTAAAATGGAGGACATACGGACAGCAAGCAAATTATTGTTCCAAGACAGTTATATGGCCAATGTTGATATCAAAGACGCGTATTTTTTCTCTAGTTCCTATTGATGAAAACTACAAAAAGTATTTAAGGTTCAAATTTTTGGGACACAAAAGTAATACGTATGAATTTTAGTGCCTACCATTTAGACTTAGTTCAGCACCTTATTATGTCTTTACGAAACTCATGAAACCGGTCTATCTACCGGATTTATCTTAGAAACAGAGGATTTTTAACTCTTATATATTTAGATCTTGTGCCTTGGCCATTCTTATGAAGAATGTAAAAGTTTTGTTCTCGAAACTGTTTGTTTATTACAAAATCTAGGCTTTGATAAAAACTTCAAAAAGAGTAGCTTGGAACCACAAAAGACTAGAAAATTTCTCGGTTTTGAATTAAATTCAGAAAATATGTGTTTGCAATTGCCAATAGGAAAACGAAAACGCATTCTTGAACAAATAAATATCAATAGAATGGGTGGAGTACAATAAGTTCCTTTAAATAATATCACTTGTCGTCTATGGCAGTGGTGCGAGAAACGCAAAATATTTGTCTTTGCATCCTACATAAAATCTAAAGAAAACTTCGAGGCGGATAAGGAGTCACGGCGTATGAATATCGATACAGAATGGCAAATGTCAGCACCTGTGTTCGAAAAAATTGTTCAATCGTTTAGGACACCTCTTAAAGATCTTTTTGCTACTTACCAAAATTATAAATGCAATAAATACGTCTCATGGCAACGAGACCCCTATGCCTTTGACATAGATGCATTCACCTTAAATTGGAATATATTTTATTTTTATGCTTTTCCCCCTTTCTCGCTCATATTAAAATGCTTCAGGAAAATAATTAACGACGAAGTGTACTAGTCGTATCGTATTGGCCGAGTCAACCCTGGTACTTAGCTCAGTAGCTCACCACCAATATACTTCGGCCCAAGTGACGATATGTTATTATCACCTTTCAGGACCCAGCACCCCCTTTGCAAGAAACTTATCCTGGTAGCATACAAATTATCAGAAAAGCATTTCAAAGACAATCGTTATGTAATGAAATCATCGAGGTGATAATTTCCTAATTGTCTACATCCTCACTAAAACAATACAATGTCGCTTTTACGAAATGGTGGAGTTATTGTGATATTTATAAAGTTGATTTCTATAACTCTCCACTTCCAATTCTATCAAAATTCCTTACGGTCAACTGTTAACAGCAAAAATTGGTTGTAGTTCATTAAATATGCATCGTTCTGCTCTAGCTATTTAGGGCAACCGTTATAGTGAAGCTGATTTAGTTGTTCGATTTTTTAAAGGTATTTACAGGACTAAACCTAGTCATCCGAAATATTCGGAGACGTGAGATCCAAAGATTATAATCGATCACCTTAGTAATTTATATCCAAATGAGGAACTTGCTCTGGAGTTTATTTCTAAAAAATTAGTAACTCTGCTCGCATTGTCAACCGCACAACGAGTACAGACGTTATCTTCGAATTTCTAATTTAAAAATAAATAATAACTATGTCGAAACCATTGTGGAATTGTGGATGATTTAATTAAAACATCTGCTGCAGAGCGACGACCGCCTTGTTTATTTATACCATTTTTTCTAAATAAGATTGAGATCTGCCTTGCAAAAACATTACTGTCCTACTTAGATATGACTAAAGTTTACAGAGATAAACCTAGAACGGAAAGGTTATTGCTCACCTGAAGCCTATTCATAATGCAACTAGTTCTACATTAAGTCGTTAGTTTAAAAACACCTTATTTAATAGCGGTATTGACACTCCTTTATTCTCAGCACACACGTGTAAGACACGCGTCCACGTCCACCTCGGCAGCAAACAGAAAAGGCCTTTCAATAACTGCAGGATGGACCGGTAATTCTCTGGTGTTTGCACGGTTTTACAATCGACCCCTTACCATTGAGAATGACGATAATGCTTTGCAGCGGCTATTTACATTGATTAATTTCTAGCTTATCATTCATTATAATATCATAATATATCATACTGGTTTGTACTAATATGGTACCTAATTATATTTAATCGGTTATACTCGTAAATACTCAATTATAATAGTTGAATTAAATCATATAGGTACTTAAATTATTTCGCAAAATTTGTGTTCTAAACATCTACCTTGTGAATATAAATCTCGAGGATGCAACGTCGAAGTACAATTGATGGTTAAACAAACTTACCTGAAGTGAAGTTTGACCGTAATTGTACGAGACGTTGCATCCGAAGAGATTTATATAAAGATCCCTCCCTTCCCTTACATGCTGGCCCCATTTATATTAATTTTGCAAAAAAGCTCTAAAAGTGAATGACGATGACAGCGCGGGTGACAAACTCGTGCATTCGGTTGGTATTCACTAGATGGCGCCTGTGTCTATACTATGGGTAACGTTTTATGTTTTTTTAATAAAATTTCTTTTAGATAGCTCTTAATATGTGTTGGATGCCTGGTACATTGAAGAATGGACTACCTTGTGAATATAAATCTCTTCGGATGCAACGTCTCGTACAATTACGGTCAAACTTCACTTCAGGTAAGTTTGTTTAACCATCAATTATACCCTAAATGTGAAAGTCGTCAACAACTCGTTGAAATTTAAACTTTAATGTTTAAGAATTTTTAATTTAAAAATATTTTAATGTACTTAAATGTAAAAAATAATTTTATTTGTAAAAAAATATGTACCCGTGCTTATTTTTTTATTATTTACGGGGGAGGTGTAGTGAGTGTACAGTATAGCCGACACGCACTCATCTCTTACCACTATTTAGGCTAATTATTCATAATAAAGAGGATTAAGATCGCAGTCAGTCTTATTATTTAGGTACGTTGCGCCGAACCTAATATTGCAACTTTACTTAACAATATAGCAAAATTAGTTTATTTCTAATATTATACACTTTTAACGCGCTTAATACCAATTTGAAATTAGCACTTTTAAAATTTTGCGTAATGTTTTTGAAATGTAGTTTTAAATAAGCTACTTCGTATAAGCATTATAACAGTATTTTAAATCCGAAGATCCTACTGAGTTGCACCAAACGAAGTCACGGGGAGACTAATGTCTAGCAGTATACCTATACTAAGTAGTTCGCGTTAAACCCGTTTAAGAAACTCATTTTATTTGCTTCAGAAACTCCAAATGGAGGCAAAATTGTCTGTAATAGACGACGGAAACCGGTGAAACAACTTCAGATTTCTTAAATGTGCCGAATGGGGCTTGGCATCATTCAGGTATTATAACCAGAGACGAAACCGCAAAGCAATTTTTTGCGAACTGATTTGCGGCCGTAGGGTCCACAATTAGGGTTGCTACCCGTACTCTTAAATAAAGTATTGTCCTCTTTTTCATGTAGGCGTACTTTATAATGTACGACACCAATAAAGTACGCTACGTTAAAATACTCTATTTACGTAAATCAATATTTTCGTGGTAAAACTATTCACGTAAAAGACAAACTTTTGCTAAATGTCGCAAAGAGCAATAAAAATTACGTTTTTAAGGACAAATAAATAAATACTCTTTTTATGCTATGTACTTTATATTTGTTCTAACAAAATGAAAAATACTTTATTCGTCCTAAAAAAGGTAGCAACCCTATCCACACTCGCTTTGATCACTCGCATCACTGAGGCGTTTGCCCATACCGCAACTCAGTGCGCATAAACTTGACTCGCGATGCGTCTCTAGTTATAACACCTCAAAGCTTGGCGTACGTAATCTACGTTGCTCCGCCATTTCTCATGTGACGTAAGCCGATTAGGAAGAAAGAAGAAACGGCTAAAGACGCAATGTTTTCGCGCCTATCTATTTTATATCATCATCATTACATATTATAAAGTAAAGTCGCCGTTTTCCTGTGTCTGTAGCACCGCACTATTCTTCTAAACCACGCAATGGACTTTTATGCGGTTTTGACTAAAAGATAGAGCGTTAACTGAGGATGGTTTTTGTTTACATTTTGTAGATATGTTTTTTTTAAATGGCTAAAAGCTAAAGTATGATGGTTTTTCTAAGTTAGCGTGGACGAAAGCACGGGCGGGCCGCTATATATTTATATAAAAAGGTGCTTTAGGAATGAGGTGGCGAGGCGATCTGAACGCACACCAGACCGACTGGCACAAGGTGACTCAGGATCAGGATAGAGATGGATGTATAGACTTGAGGGAAGCATTAATCCAGCAGTGGCACAGTGTATGCCAGAGAAAAAGAAATTAACGTTAGGGAAGTGTCAGCCTTCATGTAATCGATAAGAAAGAAAGTAATCGCACTTCACCCGTAATTCCTAAACTACTGGAGGTACTGCTGTTTCTTTTATTTCTTCCAGGCGGAACACGAACTGCTACCAAATACGTACTATTTAGTTATTTTGCTGTTTCTTTTATTTCTTCCAGGCGGAACACGAACTGCTACCAAATACCTACTATTTAGTTATTTATTTTTATACAGCATAGAGCGGCGATGGGCTCACCGCCATTTGGTGAAAAGTAGACTATGGCAGAGGACTGCTTTTGCGGTCCTCATTGCCTAGTCTCTGACCAACCCTTCGGGGATAATAGTCGTGATTATATGTATGTATCTAAATTCCATAAGGATTCTACAGGTTCAAATGATATGAGATTTGTGCTAAAGGTTTAGTCAATGTGTTAAAAGAGCCGTAATCCAAATGGTGTGACCGTTTCTCAACTAACATAAGCCGATTACTTAGGACTGCCGACATAGGCAACTTCGATAGAAAATTCGGCCACCGGCACCCACCGGTCTCAAACCTAGAGGTCCCTGATTTTTATTATTTACTACGGATAAGCACTTTAAGCTATAAGATAAATGTTTACTAGAAAAAAATCAATCAGTCTCAGGAAGCTCGAATGGGATCCGAACCCTTTGAATTGCCGGTCCACTGCTCTAACCGCTAAGCTATCGAGACCCCATAAGAGTCGTTGAATTCTTTCTAGTAGTTGATAATTTACGCTGCAAGCCAGCGGAATTACGTCAACGTGAAGGTTTACCTACCCTCATAGTCGAAAGAAATACTATTGCAAGTGTTTAACAATCGATAAAGACGTAATTGCTTATGCAAATGCTAATACTTAATGCAAAATTTCAATAATAAAGCACTTAAAGTTGTCGAAACACAACAATGCTATAAACAGTGGTTAGTACGCCGGTTCTGGCGTCGTCGTGCCATCTATATGGTCCCGCAGGCTCTGTTCCTGGTAGGATCAATTTAGTATAAACTGTTTAAAAAATATATTTTTAGGACTATGTCCGCTGTTGTGATCGTGAGCGCACGCAAATTGAGCTTACTGTATCCTTAGCTATTGCAATGTAGTGTATAAAGTTTTCCGTCAAAGTCAGAAAGGACCTTTTTGGACCCGTTTTTTTTTTCTAAATACAATACTAAGTTTTATTTTTTTTTAATAGTAGTAACCAATTCCAGGTTTTTGGACGCACTCTGCCACTCAAAGCGTTTCGTTTCGCGTCTTAACAGTTATCGTTACATATATTAATTAATTTGATTTTTATAAAACTTCTACTTCTTCGTTTTAAGAATTGTTATCCTGGAATTAAACAATAATTCATCATTATGAATTGATTGAACGACTATACTTAACAAGGGTAAAACGAAACGTTTTTTTGACTTGTGAGTTGTCAGCTCTTTCTGTCTCTGTTTTCTGTGACTCTGTGGTTGTCCGATTTGTTATTTTTAATTTAATAAAACTCATGTTTAACCTTAAGTGTTGGCTTCTTTAATAACGATATGTGTTGAGGATGATTAATTGAAACAAAAGAAGTATAAAACATATGTAGCTATGATTGTACGTTGCTGAAAAATTTCAAAAAAACAATGTCCAACAACAAAATGTTATTTTTACACTTTATCTTACATACTCTGGCTTTTAATAAAATATCTGAATTTAGACCAATAAACATTACTATAAAAGACTACATTTTGCAACCAAGATCAATTTATAGAAGCTATACTCATTGTCAGATTTTCAAATGTATGGGCCGTGGGCATTGTCCTTTATTTTCATTTTATATAATTTTATTTATTTATATTAGCATATATTGTACCACTGCGGGCATTTTCATTACCTTCTTAAAAATCCTTCTATGACAAACGAGCAGGTAAAAGTAATTTAAAAACATTAGCTTCACATTTCCTTTCCAAATCATGTTTTCGGCTTACCAAATTAAGTAACATTCAGATTCGTGGAGTGTGTAGGCACCAGCTCATTGGCTAATCCGATTTGTCTTGCTTTACCGTAACAGGCGGCGTAATGCGATTACGTAGTCAAGTGAAAACGCGATTGTCGAAAATAAGGAACAGATAATGTTTGTGATGAGGAGCTCAAACACTTTACACATTTTTTTTTAAACTGCTTTAGTAAACATTGTAGATTTTGCTAGGTTGATCTTTATCTATAGGTACCTACCTACTTACTTATAATAACATTGTAACGGACAAGAAATTAAAGAAAAACTAACATGAGGGGATCTTTATTAGAGCAAAAGAAGCCAAAACAAAATTGTTTTAATTTTTTGTCTGTCTGTCTATTTATTAATTTACTTCAATCTTTATTGCACAGAATAAAAATAGTACAAAAGGCGGACTTAATGCTAAAAGATATTCTCTACCAGTCAACCCTAGGGCTAGGCAGAAAGAGTTGATGGTGGTGCAATACAAATAATAGTGTGAAATAAGGAATAAACTACACAATCAATTAATTACTAAAGTACTTACATAGCTCTACAATATAAGCAATTAAGATAAACTAAATAAACATACTAAGATATAATAGAAGATAAGATGATGAGAAACTCTTACGTGGGTGATGACTCTTGAAGAAGCATATTATAAACCTTTTCCTTAAAAGCAGATTAGTCTATCTGTCTGCCACTGAAACGGGGTTTAGTGCTTCAGGATAGGAATGACAACAATGTATTGGTTACAAAGTTTTTATTCCCTTTAAGAAAAGAAATTACAAGAACTCAGGGGGTGGTTCACGGATCGCTCACTCTGTCCGCTTGCTAGGACTTAAAAGGGACTTAGCTTTAGGCTAATCTTCCTCGTAGACTGCAGCTACCCGGAACCTGGAGCCGGCAGGGTCAGCCTGCGCGCAGGGACGAAAGCGGAGTCGTGTACGCTAGGCAGCTGATCCACGCACGAGCTCTAGCAGGCGGGCAGGCAGCAGGCAGCAAGCAGCAGGCAACAGTGCACAGGCCCAGTGGGTGTAGCCTGGTACAGGAACTACTGCATGGAATTGAATGCAAGTTTTTTTTCAAAAACTGCTTTATTAACCGTTGAAGATTAGTAAAATCTTCGTTGTATACACTTTAAAATCTTAGCTGTGAATTGCGTGTGCAAAAGGGATTTAACGCTTAATAAAGACATTCTACGCATACCGTTAGTGCTCGGCCAGACAGCACGCGCGGGCGCGGGGCGGGCGCGGCGCGGTGTACTCAAACTGTATTTCTTCTTCTTATTTGAGTGTCCATAAAGGGCACGCGGCACGGGGCATATGTTTGTACATCGCGCCGCGCCCGCGCCCGCGCGTGCACTCTGGCCGAGCACTAATGCCGTGGCCAGACTATCGCGATAAAATTCTTGTTCCGTTGTCGCGATAAGCTTGGCCACATCAAAAAAAACTTCGCGACAAAATCCTATTCTAGTATACCGCACGAACTTTATCGCGATAAAATCCTTTGATGTGCTGCAATTTACCGACAGCGGCGCGTTAGCGCGATGTTGTATCGCGCTAACGCGAAGTGTTTGGCCAGACGTGCCGCGACAACGCGAATCTTCGCGCTAGCGCGATAGGTGTGGACACGGCATAAGTGTTGGTAGTGTTGTAATAGGGACAGTGTGATTGTTGTGTGTGGCAGTAGTTGGATAAATAAAGTGACGGTAGATGAAGACTCCGCGGTGCAAACGAAGGCGATACACCGCGATAGCAGTCAGCCCGTTACCACGGCCGGTGCAACTCAGTCGAAACGTCGGGTATACCTAAAAGGTATGCGTTGAATGCCTCTATATTACTTAGTAGTTTAACTGCGTTGATCTTTAATTTAAAAAAGGTTGGAGTAATAAAAACAAATGAGGTATCTTCAAAAAAATGTTTTAACAGAAAAATAAAAAAATGTAAAACCAGACACAATTGAAAATCAATTGTTTCGCTACCGCCGGCGGTCTTAGGATCCTTGACCTATTAATTGTGACTTTGAAACGCCTACGTCAGTTCTTGAACGTTTTCTTAGAATGCTGTTTACTAACTAACTAGATCTGATAGACTATTTTCGCTAGGCTTAGAAAGTTGATAAAAATTATCTTGTACACGTATAAAAGATTAAACTTTAAAGTATGTATGTATGTATTGTCTATGTCTTTATAAAATGAAAACAACTGTGTCACACATTAACTGATTTGCCAACCCCGAGTTAGAGTTAAAATTTTTCTCAGAAACCTATATTAAGCCGTATTTACCGGTAACGGACAATGCAAACGCGTCTTTGTTACATGGTATCCGTGTTGGTACGTACAGGGGGCGGAGTTTCCTGTCGACCACATTTCGACGATGCTTTACACGATCTGCGCGCACACTACTGTACACACAGCGTAAGATTAACCTACCCAAAACTGTCAAATTTCTACAATCAATTTTTAACTTTACTGTTTGGATCTAAGGATGAATATTCATTGGAGAAATTTGACAGTTTAGGGTAGGTTGACCTGATGGCCGCACACTGATCAATTATTGAGTTTTAGCTGGACGAAATTCTTCTTAAAATGATGGTAGTTCGAAAAAAAGTCGCTACGTGCTTAGGACTTTGAGTCCACTTCGTGCTACAATATTATTTCGATACGATGTTTTTTTGATCAGATATTAGTGCTCAAAGATAAGGACTACGCAAACTGAATTAATAATTGCTGTTTACATAAGTTTTATTTAGTGAGGTTGATTGTTAGAGTAAATTGTTTACTGTTGGCTTTAAAAAAAATGGTGCATATTCTTAAAGGTATTTATGTTTTATAATAAGTATTAGTTCATACTGCATTGTTTTCATTGGTCAGAAAAAAAATCATATAAGTATATACAAGATTTTACTTCTTTTTTTTGTTTTTGAGGCCATTATGTTTAGTGAAAGATAAAGTGTATTCGCGGGTCAGAAGACACCGCCAAATACAGCAGAGTAAAGAAAGGCAGAGTAAAGAAGGTGGATAGGTCTGAAGGCTTACCTGGGATGATGAGGCAGGAGACGGGAGTCGAGCTGGCGGGCGGCGATGTAGGCGATTTAATGCACTTTTACTGCACTTAACCACCAGACTCTGACGTATGTCCTGGGCTGATTCAGCTGAGTCTGGTTGTGAGCTAACGACGTGAGCTGAGTTAACCTGCTGCGCCGGCTGCGCATACAAGTCCTCAATGGGTCCTATCAACGCGAAGTCGAAAATCGTGCCGAAGGCTATGGGCTTGGCCGGGCCCAACGAGACCTTAGTCCCGTTCAACACCTGGCCAAGAACGTCCGACCTTAATAAGAGGTCGATCGGGGCTGGTGTGTGGTAAAGCTGATCAGCCAATGGCACGGGTGGCTGGCCTAGTATGTGGGAAATGTTTGGTACCTTCTCTAAAGGAAGGTAGCCAGTGACGTTTTTTAAAATATGAGCTGTGGCAGTGATTGTAGGAGTATCATTGTGAGTGGGTCGGCATACTATTGTTATTGCCGCTTTTGACTCATGTTTGTGCTGATTCCCAACTCCTGTAATTTTTAAAGAAGTGGGTTTTGATCAGGTTCAAAAGTCGTGCCATGCGTGACGTTATTAATGTCAGCATACTGCCACAGTCCAATAAAGCTCTGGCTGTGTGAAGATGGCCATGTACGTCCGCGACTCTTAGTGAGACGGTTGGCAACAAATTGGGTGTGCCAGTGGGCACAGAAGGTGAGTGAGCTGATTGAGTATCAGCCAAAATTGTATGAGCTGAGTGTGTATCAGCTGTGTGGGCATGGGTTGACTGGGCATGGGCTAATGGGACATGGACTAAATGGGCATGGTCTGAATGGGCATGGTCTTGTTCTACCTCTTCGCTAGGGTGCTCCGTGATAGTTGGGAGTCATAATTGCTGGCGGCGTTCGCGGGGCCTACCTGGCGAACCGGACCTGGGCGGGCTGGTTCTGTGAGCAGAGCTGGGTTGCACCTGTTTAGCAGGTGCGGGTTCGTGCCGCCTGCTGTTTCTGGGACGCTCCCTCGAGTGCTCTCTTAGCTGTGGTGGGGGTATGTGTACTGACGACAAATGAGCTGAGTGCGTTGGGTCGTCTGGTCGATGTAGGGACGTGTGGTGGTTGGAGCTCCCACAGTCCTTGCATGCCTCCCTTGACCTGCACTCGCTCTCGTAGTGAGGGCCGAGACAACGCTGGCAGCGCTCGCGTGCCTGTACAAAGTCCCAACGGCCCTGTGTTGGCTGGGCATTGTACCATCTGCACGTCATGAGCCTATGTTCCCTAGTGGCACAATAGGGACAGTAGGACGTCGAGCGTGAGGAAGAAGACGAGGACGATGATGAGGAGCAGCTTTGCTGGAAGGCCGAGTAAACGGGGAAGGGCTGACTGCGAGCCGGGGAGGTGGATGGGCGGTGACGCATTTGCTGCGCTGGGCGGAACGGCTGGTGAGTAGGCTGATCATAGGCGCGGTGAGGCGATGGAGCTGAGGAGCGGCCACGGTAATGGTCGGGCTGTTGCTGAGCCATCTGAGCATAAGTGCGATGGGGCAACTGAGGAGGCGCGCGGCTACGAAAAGGGCCGGGCAGGGCGTGAATGGGTTGCGGTTGGGCTATGTTGGAGAACTCTGTCTCCACACAGCGCGCGTGCACCTCGAGGTAGGAGATGAGGTCGCTCAACGTGGGCAGGGTGCTGCTAGACCCGTGTCTGCGTTCAAATAACGTGCGGAGCTCACCTTTAAGCTTTCGCACCACTATCGACACAAACACGTAGTCGTCTCCTATGGGCAGATCCAAATTACTAAGGGCACACTGGGCGGACACGAGCAGAGTGAGGAAAAGTGTGCGTATGTTAGAGCGCGTATGGATGCTTGGCAGCCCCAGGATGATGTCCACAAAACTATCATAGGAACCCGGCGGTTCTCGTACCGCTTGGTGAGGATGTCCATGGCCACGGCAAAATTCTCATTGGTGACCTTTAAGTGGGACACCATACTTAATGCCTCACCGCTGAGACTTGAGAATAGGTAGTGGAGCTTGACTGCGTCCGACAGGGTCGCCATGTCGTCAGTCAGACTCCTAAACAGCGCAATGAAGGAAGGCCAGTCCTCCACTTTTGAGCTGAACCTGAGCAGCGCTATCTTGGGAAGGACGGCTGTGGGCATATTGACGCCGAAACTGGGCTGAGCGCTATGGGTTGGGGACGACGTGGAAGAGGGTGAGATTTCCTCCCTAGCCATAAGTATCCCCAGGTACGCCCCGGAGGCTTTTGTGTGGTTCTCAGTGTATGTCTTTTCGGTCTTCTCGTCCAGGTCCTCCTCGTCAAGAATGCTATAATACACTGCGTCCATCCTGTCTTTCACGCCTTGTATCTGTGCGAAACGCACGTTAAACTCCAATATGGAATGTGTGGTGCCGCCAGCAATAATTTGTGACCCTATCTCAAGGAGCTAAAGTATGGCCTTAACTGCCTCCCTAAAAATAGCGGCTTGTGACTTGGTCGGCATCGCGATGTGTTAAAAACAAGACAACCAAAAAATAAACAAAAGTAAACAAATTCAAAGGCAGTAAAAAAGAACAACACCCTGTATATTATCTACAGTTGGGCTGGACGTATTTGTTTACCATGGTAAGGGCAAATGGGCTAAGATTAATGCAACACTAAACAAACAAAAAAACTTACTTGGGACGCTTTGTATATGGCCCACGGGTGGGCAAACGCATGCGTATGTGTATGTCTGTGTTTATTGAACGCGCGTACGTAATATTAGCCGACCGCAAAAGGAAAAAACAACAAAAAAATTCACGTCATCCGTAGCCCACTAGTGGGCAAGCGCATGCGTAGTCGATGGCGGCGCATCCAATCAGCCGGGAAAGCGTTAGGAAAAGTAAAAGAGGAAAAAAAATCTAATAAAAAGAAAGTGTGAGATACGTTGTACGTAGCCCACAGTTGGGCAGACCTGTAGCGGAAAATAGCGCGAAGAATGAGTAGGTCGCAAAAAAAAAACAAATAATAAAAACTTAATAAAAAAATTGGGACACTCTGTCTGTGTCCCACAAGTGGGCAAACGTGTGTAGAAGCGAAGGCGACGCACGCAAATAGCCGTAAGCGATTTTTAAAAAAAACTGATCACACTAAGCTCGTGTGGTGAGCACGCACAAGAAATGAGCCGATCGCAAAGGCACAAATTAAAAACAAAAAAAAAATAAGGATTAACACGAGAAAAAACATTAAAGCACGCTACTCGGCACGCGTGGTGAGCATGCACGAGAACTGAGCCGATTTAACACGACAAGAACAAAAAAAATCATTAAAAAATAAAACGGGAAAAAAACAATCTTGAAGACAATCTCTCGTTATAATACCATACAATTATCTAGACGCGGGTGTGTTATACGTAACTAAAATTATATGTGCAGCCGATAAACGTAACGCAAACATAACGTAATAATTTAACTACTAATTTACCGTTAGGAGTATAAACAACGTATCATTAGGCAAAAATCATTTAGGTAGGTACACAAGCGCGCTCAGATCACAACAACATTACAACATTGCATTACACTTTCGGTGTGTGATCAGACAATCGAATGCATACACAAAATCAACAATAAAAATAAAATAATTTAAGTGTACGTTGGCCAGCTATACTAACACAATTGTTTTCAGAGTACCGACAAAAACTTTTATTGGGGCAGGCCGTTTCGCCACGAGATATAAATCGTAAAAGTACGGGAACAAATGAATTTAGAAATGATGGTAGGAATTATATTATGGGCGGAAATAATTATTTTTAGCGGGACTGTAATTGAATGAGCTGATGGAACGTGAAACCAAGTTATGGTGAAATGGTAAACAGTTTAACGGGAAGGTCGCCGGTTTTTAATATTACCGGTACGAATGACCAGAATGTATTCGCGGGTCAGAAGACACCGCCAAATACAGCAGAGTAAAGAAAGGCAGAGTAAAGAAGGTGGATAGGTCTGAAGGCTTACCTGGAATGATGAGGCAGGAGACGGGAGGCGAGCTGGCGGGCGGCGATGTAGGCGATTTAATGCACTTTCACTGCACTTAACCACAGGCGTTCACTTCGTTTGTTTGGGTCATAATCAATAAGGGCAGTTCCAAGGCGACACCAGAGCGCGTATTTTCTGCGTACACCTCGCGGTCCCTAGCAGACAGAGTGACGCGGGCGCGCGTCCGGTTTCACACTCCGCGCGCCAACTTCGCGCTACAACGCTAGATGGCGCTAGGCGTATCTTAATACGCTTATAACAAGGCGTCTCGCCCGTAGCGAGTACATAAAGAAACATGGATATTTTAAGTTTTTAGGACTATCAGACCGTCAGCTGTTATATTCAATGAGATTTTTTTGCACATTTTTGCACTTCTTGAACAAAGTTTATTTTTTTTGGTAACGGTATTACATGGAACATAATACCAGAAAATTGTCGCGCAAAGCACCCAATGGAGACTTGTTTAATATTTTATCGGTAACATCGGATTTGCAAGTCTCAAGTCTTCACTCAATAAAGATCAGAAGAAAAGGTGCCCTTTCCTGCGATGTTATAGCGTTACTAGACGAAACTTGTGCAGTTAACGAGAAAATTAAAAATGAAGATGTAGGTTTATTCTTAAATCATTTGTTTTTTTATACATAATAAAGCGGGATAATCAATAAAGTAAATAAAATCATACATTTCTGGGTCTTAATATTTTCGTCCACCTAAAAGTACAAAATTGATCACTGTGGCCCGGTGTGTACGTTCGCGCAGTCGGAATGGAGCACAGTCGAATATTGCCAAAAAGTGATCAACCGCGATATTCCTCGATTATTCCTGGATGAAGTCGAAGGTGGTCGCTAGTGTATGTGTATACTACACTCAAAGGCTCTTCATCTTGTTAACCAAAACCCACTACGCTTTTGAGTAAACGTTCACCGTAGCCGCTACGGCACCGTTGCAATTCACTACAGGCCTTTCACGACTACGGCGTAGCAGTGAATGCTACGTGAGTATTCAGACCGCTTTCAATTGAGACGATTTGTGTCGGTTCTTTGTTTCTCAATTATTAACTACTAGTTTTCGCGTCGAACTTCGTACACAATTAATGAATCCAGTGTCAACTCTTAGTTAAAATGTTTATAAGATTTACTAAAGTTTTATGATGAATAACTGTCGAAACCGTCAAAGTCAATTCAGTCAATATTTTTTTTATATTATTATTTTAAATATCTTCGAACTGTTTTCATTACTTCCGTCACTTGTGTCCTCTTTGATTTTTTCAACTCAATCACTTTATAAGTTTATATGGAGATTTTTTAATCCAAATTTTAACACCTCTCCGTACTTTTTTACAATTTTCTTTCACACAAACATTGTCCAAACAATAACGAACAAAACAAAAAAAAATATTTTTTATTAAATTAGCTAAATACAGCCATTCTAAAGTGATGCGCGTACAAACATTTCGGCGATTGATTTTTATTAATATTGATAGATTTGAATATAAAAATTGAAGTTCAACACTCATTAAAATTAGCAATAAAATCTTAGCCTACAATACGGTAACAATCCTTTCTTCTAAGGTGGCAGTCGTTAAAACCTACTGACCCGCATTGAGCTAGCATGGTGGATTGTTTCCCAATCTCCACATGTGGTTCTTAGTTAACACAGAGCTTCCAATGACTTCGACTTATGAAGGTACAAAAGATGTAGTTTATTTTTCTCCCAAACGTAGGTGTTCATACACAGACCAGGAAGGATATTAAGCTAGACGGCCATTAGCGGCGGCTTAATTAAGCAGACGCTAGCCGAGGTGAGACCTACAGCCTGTAATTACGAGGTGTAGACCAATGTGATAATCCGAGGTTGTTAGTTGCTTCAGAGGACGTGAAGATGTACACGCTGGCTCTTAATAACAATGGCAGTCTCGTGAGATTGTGTGATAATAACTGTTATAGCAACCTAGTGAGATTACGTGATTTAGCAACCTAGTAAGATTGCGTGGTACTGCAACCTAGTGATATTGCGTGAATTGAATATTCTTCATTGTTCACAAAATACAAATACTTTATAATTTAAGGGGATCCTGCACGAAATTGTGAATTTTTACGTATTTTTGAGTTACTTGTACTATGCACTGAATTAGTTAAATACATTAAAAGAATTTACGTAAGTTAGCCTGATTATTGCACAAGGTCGTGGTCTTGTTGAAATGTGAAACAAATTCTTAAAAACAGTAACAAACAATACATAAATCTAATGACTCCCAAACACATTTTTTTCCACAACTTTCTTAATTTTACGCATGAAACAATAATTCTTACATGAAAATATTTGTATTGATATTCCGCAGGTCGCCCCCATCTTAAAAAAGTAAAGGATATTGTTGAAGTTAGTCTAAGAACCAACACAAACATGACATACATGATAATTCTTAGCTTATTTTTTACGACATATAACAGTATTTAGATTTTAGCGGACACTTTTAGATAAGTAACCATTATTAAAAAGAATTTTTGGACATTAATATTGAGTATCATTTTTTTTACTATGGGTTGGGTAATTGAGAGTTCAGTGCATTCAGCCAGTGAATTAAAGGTTTGTGACCAAAATATTATAATATGTTCAAACAAACCTAGTAATATTATGCATGCATGGCTGACTCGATATACTTAGCGCCAAACACTCCAAGCATCATTATAATACGATACATCGCATTTTATTTCAAACTGAAAACGTTAGTCGACTTAAAATGCTTTTGCTTTTCCAATGAGGAGAATTTTACTAACCTGCGGTGCTGTGTCACTAACTTACTGACGTTACTGTAGTCTGCTATACACAGTGTTGCCATATACACGGATTTGTCCGTAAAATAATATCAATGTTCAAACCGGACAATGAATACACACGGATTTTTATACGGAGATTTCAGGCAAATGCTTTTAATGAGTAATAACTTTTAATTAGTAGTACCTACTAATAGCTTTTATTATTCCTAAGAAATATGTTACATTTTATTTGATTCTGCGTAAACTAGCGAGTCTTATTTAATTTTCATAGATTTTTACAGAACTGAACCAGCAATTACTGCGTAGTAAAAATTATGGCTTTGAGGATTCCCATTGAGATATATTTATGTATTTTCTAGGTCGGCTAATATGAGAATGAGAGCCAGTGAGAGTTAATGGTGTGATTTAGTGTTAGTGCAAGCCAGACGTAAAACACTTTGTTATGAATCATTTGTGTCTGTCTGACATCCATTTAGTGTGTTTTTGCCGTTATTAATTATCTTATTTCTTTCATTGATATACTTATATATAGTCGTAAGTATGTACAAACATACCTTAGAGTTTTAACTTAGACCTTAAGATACCCCTTACTGCATGGACTTTCATATCATTGCAGGAAAAATATATCTTATAGTTTTTATTGTATGGAACCCATAAAAAATGTATTAAAAAATGTAGCAGTGCCATTTAATTTATTATTTCACTTAAAGCAAAATGTGCATAAATGGTACGTTATGAATTAAATAGAATGAAACTGTTTATACCAAATATGGGACGACAAGCAACTTGGTGTAATGCAAGCTTGAGGTTCAAAACTATACTAATATATTTTATACAAGTAAATTGAACAAACTAAACAACGCAATTATTTTTTACGTTTTAGTGCATTTATTTCAGTCAAATTTTTTGGAGTCGGTTTTTCTTTTTGTTAAAATTTTTGTTTATTTCTCGCTTTTTAGTGAATCGTTCCGATCTATTTATCGAAAGCGAATATTGGTAAACCTACAAAACGCGCTGCTCGTATGAGACAGCGCCGTTTAAATACGACAAGCGAAGAAAACGAGAATCGCCTATCACAAAGTAGGAAATCTACGTCCAAAACAGACGGCAAGTTACCCAGATTTACTCGTGAACGATGTATAGACCCCCCTACGATGATGACTTGATGAGTTACTAGGATTCACCGTTAGGCAAACTACAGGGACGTTTTTGACTTGCTCCAGTCGTGGATCGTAGCGAAGTCACCATTGATGAAGTGACAGAATTAATAGTTTGAATAGTGTATTTTTAAATCCTAATAGAAATGTTTCGGAAAGAGTGATAAAAAGTGGCCTATGTCACAATTTTATATTAGAAGGAGGCAAACGAGCAGGCGGATCACCTGATGGAGAGCAATCACCGCCGCCCATGGACACCCGCAAAACCAGAGGAGTCGTAGATGCGTTGCCGATCGGGCCTCTGGAACTTTCACTGGCCGGACGAAACACAACAGCACCAAGTGCCATTATTTCACGCCGGATATTCGTGAGAGGGCGGTATTACGCCGGGCGAGCCGGCCCAATGCGTGCTGCAACGCAGCGTCGCTTTACCACTCACTCAGTGTCACAAACAAACAAACAAACACGCTTTCGCATTTACAATATTAGTTAGGAAAGATTTATTGCTGGAGTGGATCTCATTTTACTAATGGCTGAAAATACCAAAATCGCTAAAAGTATGCCTACAATATTTGAGGAGTTCCCTCAATTCCTCAAGGAATGCCACCATCAGAACTAAGTTCCGGTACCTGCCTTCTTTTGCTTCGTCATAGATATCTTATCGCCACCCGTAAAATACTTATCATTGAGGAGTTCCAATGGCATTCTGTGGTCTTCTTCATCAGTTCTACTTCATCAAATGATACTTTCTGAATGCAAATGCTTGACTTATTGCTGAAAATACCAAAATCGCTATAGGTATGCCTACAAAATTTCAGGAGTTCCCTCAATTCCTCGAGGATTCCATCATCAGAACTAGATTTTGATAAAAATGGGACCAATCTGGAAGTATATCCTTTTCAATAAAAAAAAAATTTTCTAAATCGGTGTATAAATGACGAAGTTCTGAGGTAACAAACATAAAAAAAAAATAAAAAAAACATAGCCGAATTGAGAACCTCCTCCTTTTTTTGAAGTCGGTTAAAAATGGACTTGTTTTAGCATTGTTTGTTTACTATTTTTAGCTAGGTAGAGCTATTTCAGTGAGAAAGTAAACGAACATGAAGAACTTTAATAAAAAAGTCTGAAAACGAACCAGTTACCTAAGTCTGGTTTTGTATAACTCCACGGGAAGTAAAACTAGACTATAACTGCGATAGAAAACAGTTAAAGAATTCATGGGCAGAATAAATATATTATATTACTACACATTATTATATTATTATATACTACATTATTATATTACTGCACATAGGCATATGTGCTCAAAAAATTCAACTTACGTGTTTTACTGCATGACGAGTCATATATGAACAGTAGCAGTTTTACCGCTATCTGCATACTGTCCCATAAATAAACAGCACTATTCAGCCAAGTCTGCATATCGTCCCACATATGCACACGACAATATTGCTGAATAATTTTACAATCAATAATAATCTAGGGCAGGTTCTTTTATTTTTAGAGTCAGATATGATGATTTTATGCATAGAAAAATATACAAGCAAAAATATTCGTAGGATTCTGAGAAATTCAGGTGCAAACACAGAGCTATTCACCTTCGAAGTATAGGAGAATTCAAACTGACTTTTAACTTTTTCTAGCAAGTCTGCAACATTATGCAGCTACTAAACGTCAAAGTATTTATCTAGTCTATGGTTTTTAAAGTTACCATCACTCAAACTTGTTAAAAAATTTAATTTCTGTCAAAAAACATAAGTGTGCAAATATGGGACACAGTGCGGTAAGGGGATAAAATATTTTTGTTTGTATTTTACATGTCTATAACTTGTTTTGTGCATTACAATAAAATAAAACTACCCATACGGATTTCACACGGAATTTGGTAGTTATTACGGAATACTGGCCCTAAAATCTGGCAACACTGGTTGTGCAGTTTCTTTGGCAAATAAAACAAAACAGTGTAACATCACTTTTCAAATTCTCTCAAAAAGTCCGTGCGAGATCTCAGTAAAGTCCCACATCTTTACTCGAGGGGTTTTGGGGGGAATATCATTTAGCAATTAACGTTCATATTTATCATCACTCATCATTATCATCAGTTAGCATAATCAATGAACTCTAATAATACGACTGAAGGACTAGTATCCATGGTCAAGAAAAAAAACGTTGACGTTCTGGACTTCTTGGCGGGAAAGTGAAGCGTCATGTCTGCAGTTTTATTTAATTTACTATAATTTGTGTTTTGTCGAATATTAATGTGAAATAATGATGAATGAACTTGCATGAGTGTTGGCAAATAAAACAAAACAGTGCAACAACACTTGTCAAATTCTTTAATTAAACATAACCTCTAAATAATTACGTATAAGATTTCCTAATATTTAGGTTCTCAGAAGTGTCCGTCGAAAATCTTTGTATTTACAATTATTTACTTGCAATTTCGAACCTAGAAAAGAATATTTCATAATTGTTGGTTCTTAGGCTAACAATGTATGGGCGCAGAACATTGTCCTTTAAATTTTTAACACAACGCGTGATGGTTTTGTACATTTCGCAGAATAAAAACATTGCTCTAATCAAATTACTAGGTCTGAAACTTCAAAGCAGAATTGTTGTAATTTTAAATATTAATATGATTGATTTTGCTTTGAAGTGCATTATGAGACTTATGTCAGTTTTTGAGATCGCGCGGCTCCGCGAGGTGCCCTCTTAAGGTTTTCGAAGTCGGTTTAGAAGCTGTGTGATGTTAAAAAAAATTACTTACCACCTATTACGCTGCACACATGTGCAGTTGTTGTTCAGTGAAACGTGGACTGAGGCAGAGGATTGATTTGGCGGTCCGTCTTCTGAGGATGGAGAAGTGAATGTGAAATAACAGTGCAGGCGTTGAAGTAGTGTACTGTGACTAATGATAATATATCCTCATCATCATCGTTCGAAAGACATCCACTGCTAAACCAAGACCTCCCTAAAGTACAGCCTAATGCCATCTATCTTTAAATTAACAGTGGAATTACATTGACAAGCAGTAGTCATAGTCAACGGTAACATAAAGAGCTCAATGAACAGTGAAATTATCCGACTGGAATATCCGAAAATCTGGATGAAACCCTACCTTAGTAATGTTACGCTTGGACTAACACAAAACATACGATATAATAAGTATTCCTCACACTGTATCTTCATTAAGGGGTGTCATGTATACGAACTAGGGTCGGCTCAATTAGTATTCCACAGCACCGGATTGTTATTGGCGGCAGTCGGATGAGTTTCTAGTTTCTGGAACGATCTCGTTACAGAGCGGACGGCGGTAATACTCGTTTGCCCTCAAATTTGGCCCATACCACGAAAGCGCTTCTCACTGTCTTGGCGATGGCCTTGACAAAATTTAAGTTGCGTTTGAATGGTGCTTCTAATATCTGTACATATTTGAATGTAAGTTCAGAGTGCTCGTTTTTTCGAAAACCTCTTAGTACTACCGCGATAGACGTAAAGCATTTGTCTCTATTTAGAAGGCCGCGGGTTCTTGAATCTTAAATTTTAGTACAAAATAGGAAGAATGGAAAAAAAGTAAAAAAAACTACTCGCCTAAATCCGTACAAAATGTAATATTCATCATTATCGACTAATCAAAAATTAAAAATTCGCAAAGAAAACAAGCTACACTAGTACCTATTTTAAAAAAATCTTTATCACCTCACCAAAGAGGTCAAACGACTTAATCAGCTAAAACGTAAAAACGAGGTGAAATATCGTGAGATAAGCTACTTTGTCGCCAAAGATGGCGGCAGCGTAGTGGCTGTAATAAAACGGTGCTCGACTGAAATTGTACGGGTAATGGCTAATATCCCTGGATATTTTGTAGGCGAGCTTGATGTAAATCGAGTTTATGAGTTGTCGCCAAAGGTACGGCCACGCTGGACTGGTATTGGTAAAGGAATCATACACTTGGCTATTTGACAATTGTAACAATAAAATATGAAATATATCGGAAATGGTACTTTATGATTGAACGATAATTATCCAATAGTTTTTTTTATTAAGATAATTTGTAAATATTTTATTTTTACAAAATAAATTTGCGATTTTTTATCTGTGGATTACAATACCCGGAACACGGGCGGCCATGATCGAGTTTCATGTGACGTCACATTTCACACAATTAACAAAAACTATCTGTCAAGTTTCAAGAAATATTATATATTTATTGAAATGTGACGTCACAGAGCAAAATGTCACGTGACCAACCGTTTTCGCACGAAACTTGAAACTAATTAAGAAAAATATGTTTATTTCTATTATATAAAGCTTATTTGATAAAAAAAAAATATTGTACGGGGTATAAAATAAGCATTTGTAATTTTTTAAATACTTTTTCGAAAACTGTGAAGTAGCCAATCCTTGCCAAAGAATTGTATGATTCCTTCATTGGGTTAGCGGCCTGCTTTACATCAGGCAGGTCGTAAGTATGTTCCTATACAGGTTCAGTCACATTTAAAACAAGTTAGAAAAATCTTGAGTTTCGACGACCTCCGTAGTTGAGTGGTTAGCACGCCGGGTCTAGCGTCGCGCCATCTCTGAGCTCCCGGGATCGATTCTTGGTCGGGTCAATTTAGTGAAAAACTGTTTTTCTAAATTGATTTCGGGTCTGGGTGTTTTTTCTTATGAAAGAGTTTCAAAAGAATATTTATCTTGGGCTAGATAATTGGTGTGAGCGAAAACAATTTTTTTTTAATAATTCACCAACGGTTGCTTAGACTAATACATTAAATTACTTAATTAAGCTTGTAACCTTAGAATAATAACATATAGAAGGTAAGTCCGCGCGCCCATTTTGAAGCACTTTTTTTGGAGCCAGATATGGCTCCAAACGCCGGGTTTTCAATGTACACTACGGAGTTACAAGCGTACGTGTGCGTGTCGCCGAGCGCAAGCAAGTAATCGTCACGAGTGTGTGAATCGGTTTAGTGCTTCACTTTTGACAGAGCGCTTGTATGAAGACTATCTTTCTATACGTTATTATTCTAAGCTTGTAACATTATTTAAGTGTAACAAACACTTACAGGCAAATACAACATGTTAGGAATCTTTCAAGTTTAGGATAATTATTATAAACAATAATAATCTAAAAAAAGTATAACAAGAAATACAAATGTAAAAATTGAGGTAATAATCGCGTACCTAATATCATAATTATCACAAACAATTAATCTGCTTATTTCAAGTTAGTACAGTATAATAGAACGAATTCTGAAGGGTGAGTCAGCATGAATATCTAGTTGGTCATGTATGCTCATGGTATGCTTATTGACCAGCTTGCACATTCTTGATTTATGGGAATTTGAGCCAGATACAGTTTTAAGAAAGAGTGAAGAGAGAGGGATTATTTTATTTCGGGGGTAAGCTGAGACACGTATATTAAATGTATTTAGTAGTTGGGGGCATCCCCTCTCCTTATTCACTAAGTTTAATTTGTACTGGCACCTCGAGACCAACCGTTAGGTTATGCAAGAAGTGCCAGACGTCCCTTCGCTAGTAAAATACTCGCGCAGGAGACCATCTGCGTCTTGACGCCAAATCAGTGCTCGCCAAAGCGCGCTCTTCATTAAGTACTCTTAAGACTAGTGTCTCGGGAGAGTTTCCCTGTGAACACGTGTAGTTCACTGCCTATTATCCAGATAGGTAACCGGAGCTGTTAAGCTCGCTCACTTCTCGTTGCACGAAGTGCACAACTCGCAGTTTCCACTGCTCGGGGCGTCGACTCTAAAGTCAACTCCCAAGTGTCCACCTTGGTCGCGGAGTAGTAAGCACACTCACTTCTCGGTACCCATCCGGGCGCCTAGCCAGTTCTCACGTCCTACGCGGCTAGCTAGACCGGAGGCTACGGCATCTAGGGGGCCGCTTCTACTAGTTCTCCAGACCAGTACCGGAGATGTCACCACCAATGTCCAATGAGAACCGCCGAAGAAAGCTGCCAACTAAGGGAAACTCACGTTCCCCGCAGGACTTTTCGCTTCTGGCCCCACAGAGACCGCTACTAGGCCACGCTCGCTGTGCACGAGTTTGGAAGTCCTAGCACACAATACCAGGACAAATAAACATTCCCAAGCTTTACAGCTAACCACAAGCCACTACGAGCCCAACCTACGTCCGGATCCCGCCGGAGGCGCCGGTCAAGGCACAACCAGGGGGCATGAACTGGAACCCCGAAGTACCCCTGAGAAACACAGCTGGACCCGTAGTTCCAGTTGCGATACCCTATCTATAGAAGTCGGTAGATATTGACTATAGGGGTCGGTAGATAGGGACTAGTAGTCGAATCGAAGGGGGCAGTCGAATTTGTTGGTAAACATTTTAATTACAAAAGTTAAGTCTTTCTACGTTCCTCTAAGAAACTCATTTTAAAGTGTGCCAATTGTTTCTTATAAGATGGTAATTTCTTTTTCGAAATGCCATTTGAGAACATTAGCTGCCGTTCAAATCTTTTTTGAATGCGTTCTAGTTTCAGAGAATGAGTGGCGAAATGAGGTCTCCAAACAACTGAACAATACTCCAAAATACTTCGCACTAAGGAATTGTACAGAAGTACCTTAGTTTTGTTATTGCGCAACCCTTTAGTGTTCCTTAACACAAAACCAAGCGTTTTTAGGCACGGTTTGTAATCTGTTCTATGTGAGGTACGAACGTCAGTTTTTTATCAAACAGAATCCCTAGGTCACGTACTTGCTCCAGCTCACCCATCTCAGTTTGACCAATGCTATACTGGTATGTAAGTAACTTTCTTATACGCTGGTATCGCATAAAAAACCATTTCTCAGAATTAAGGTCCATTTCATTTTGCTGACACCATTCAACAAGCTTATCAATGTCTCTTTGAAGCATCACTAAATTTTGCACAGTATCAATAACTCTACACATTTTCAGGTCATCTGCGTACACAAAACATACGTTTTAGAGAATGTGATGATGTTAGGTATATCATTAACAAACATATTGAACAAAACTGGGCCCAGATGAGACCCCTGCGGTATACCAGACGTTATTATTTGTGGCTTAGAGTGAAATCCATTAACTATTACAGTGAAAGTTCGATCCTTAAGGTAGGATTTCATCTATTTCAATAACGCACTGGAAATGCCATAGGCTGATAACTTTGTCAGCAGTATCTTATGAGATTACCGATCGAAGGCTTAACTAAAATCTGTATATTATACAACATCAACTTACTTGTTAGCATCCAATAACTCGAATAAAGTTTCAGTGAGGTCAACTAAATTAGTATATGTCAATCTAGATGGGATGAAACCGTGTTGATGAATGCTCAAATTTTGCTTAAAGTGACGCACGCTGTACGCAGGGACACACTAGTGATTCCTATATTTTAGAAAGTGTTGACAGAAATAAGTCTATAATTTGTAACTTACGCATCGACACTTAATTTGTGAACGGGGATAACTCTAGCTTTCTTCCACTCTGTAGAAAAAATACCTGTTCTCAATGAATCATTATAAATAATTAAAAGAGGGGCAACTAAATACTCAGCGCATCTTTTGACAAATATAAGCGGAATCCCATCAGGCCCTACACCCTTATTCTCGTCAATGCTCTTCAGTTTTTTCAACAGAGTTTTGGAGTCTAGAATAGGCAGCGATAGGATGTTCACTGTATTAATCTTTGTTTTTCAAATAATCACTAAGTTCATAATGTTAAGACCCTATACTGTCACTATCGATATACACAGATACAAAGCCGGCGGTATTTCCGGCGGTGTATACTGTAAATTTAGTTCTTCATTACCAGAACTAGACATATTTATTTTTAAACTTTCAAAGTAATAAGTATAGATATAAACAAGAAGCCGCTGTATGAATCGACAAAATAAAGGTTCCCTTGGGTGTCGTAAAAGGTGACTAACGGACTAAATACTGCACATACATCCTACTGCATAGAGCAGTGATGGGCTCATCAAAATAATACTACCAATCCCTCTCTTCCCTTCGATGTCGTAAAAGGCGACTAACGGACTGAAGACTGCACATACATCCAACAGCATAGAGCGGCGGTGGGCTCATAACAATAATACTACCAACCCCTCTCTTCTCTTCGGTGTCGTAAAAGGCGACTAACGGACTAAATACTGCACATACTTCCAACAGCATAGAGCGGCGAAGGTCTCATCAAAATAATACTACCAACCCCTCTCTTCCCTTGGGTGTCGTAAAAGGCGACTAACGGACTAAATACTGCACATACATCCAACTATGCTCCTCCTTCAGAAACGTTACACTTACGCTAACGAATAATCTATTCATCGAAACCATTTTTGAAACGCTTTTTCCGGAATTGAGTTCAGTTCTCGCCGCGAATTCTTCTTTATGTCTTCTACCGAATGAAAACAGGTGCCACGAAGTGGTAATTTCAGTTGAGGAAAAAGAAAGAAGTCGGCTTGAGCCATATCTATTTGGGGGTTAAAGTTTCTCGCGTCCGTAGGTTTACCCTTGAGACCCTACACGTGACCCCTGGGTGGTGCTAAATGAGTGACACTGACTGAGTGGTAGAGCCACGCTGCGTTGCAGCACGCATTGGGCCGGCTCGCCCGGCGTAATACCACCCTCTCACGAATATCCGGCGTGAAATAATGGCACTTGGTGCTGTTGTGTTTCGTCCGGCCAGTGAGAGTTCCGGAGGCCCCTTCCCCTCCCACCCCTCCTCACAATTCCTATTCCTTCCCCTAACCCTATTCCTTTCTTAAAGGTCGGCAACGCGTCTGCAGCTCCTCTGGTTTTGCGGGTGTCCATGGGCGGCGGTGATTGCTTTCCATCAGGTGACCCGCCTGCTTGTTTGCCTCCTTCTCATATAAAAAAAAAAATATGTGGTGAATAAGGTGGTTGCTCGATGGTATTTGTTGAGTTTTTGGTAAAAAATTCTTAAACGCCGCGCAACACTCAAATAACATTCTTTATTTTTACCGTTTAACCTTCCGGCAAGAATTCCGAGTGCACAACACCGCGATAGTCAAAGAAATCAGTCAACATGACTTTAACTTTTGATCGACTTTGGCGTGGTTTTTTCGGTTTCGCTTCGGTCGGATCGGAAGGCGCCACTCCGAAGCTTGTTGACTAGTTTGCTTGCATGTCAAACTTGTAAACTCACGTCTCGTCACCAGTAACAATGCGTTGCATGAATGTTGGGTCGGAATTGACTCGTTCTAGCATATCCTCAGCGACTCTAATGCGATTGACTTTTTGGAGAAAATTCAGGTCTTTTGGGACTACAAGACAAGTGATTAGATTATACCTAAACCAAAATTTTAACAAAAAAAAACCGACTCCAAAAAGTTTTACTGAAATGAATGCACTAAAACGTAAAAAATAATTGCGTAGTTTAGTTTGTTCAATTAACTTGCAATATTAACATTTATTCTACTCTATCTTATAATCATAAAAAATATTTTTGGAGTCGTTGCCGGCCAAGGTAAACATAAACATTAAACAACATACTAATTATTAATATATTAGCCCATATTGTCCCATTGCTGGGCAAAGGCCTCCCTCCCCCCCTTTCAATATTCGCGGTCTTTTGCGTGCTCATCTCTCCACCTCCGTCTAGGTCGGCCTCGCTGCCGTTTAACCCCATTGTCGTTTTTATTTGTAAATATGTTTAAATAGCCTTTAACAGTTCTCGTGATCATTAGTAAATAGATTTTATTATGTATTGCTACTTGTTGATGTATGTAAACAGTAATAAGTCTAGTAATGATTATTCTACAAGACTAAAGAATTTTTCGTTTTTGTAGGCTCAGTTTTGTAGGATCATTTGACAGACAAAAAAAAACTTTTTTCCCTAGTGGAAGAAATATTATATAAGTATTTTAAAGTTATCTTTGGAAGAAATGCTATTTTCATTATTTCTTCGCTCTGGTCGAGATTCTATTTTTAAACTACATTACCACACTAGTGTGTAATAAGCTACATTAGGATGCTGAAATCGGTGTAATAAGAGCCACTTTACGAGCTAGTGTGTTTAAAAATTATAAACGAGTGCCATATATAAAAAAGATAACATTAAGCCGAAAAGTAAAGGCTTGATGGATTAAATTCCCATTGCCCAAATAGGAAGACAAGACATAACTATTACAGAGTTGACATTGGTTGCTTTCAGGACGGTCCTTTCGCTTGCAAGCTACAAAAATATATCGAGTCTGACCTTTTCTGAAACCCTATTCACGCCTCTAATAAGACATATCCTACACACTAATTCCGATTAAGTACTTATTTATCTAATTAAGCTCCTACCATTCTAATCTATACAGCCGTAACGAAGATACTTAGACCCAATTTCACTATAGGTACTCTGTCAGTTAGTTAAACTAATAAAGTAGTTAGGTAGCGACTAAATGGTAAGTAGGTAAGTACATTGTTCGCAACTAAGTTACAAAATATTCAAACTCTAATAACGTTAGCAGGATAATGCAATAATAATGTTTGCCAACTCAGACTGTGAAAACAGCCTAAAGTTGCCCGCCGTAAAATCTCCGAGATCTTCGCAGCGATTTCTGCCTCCCGATTCGTTTTCTACTTTGTTAGTTTTTTTTTAATACCTTCTACACTGCGCAGATTGTGAACTTTCCGACAATGTTGCCGCCAACCGGCCCGCCCGCCATGTTTAATTTACTGTCAAATTTACAAGCGGCGCGCTAACGGTGTTGCTTTCACTTGTTTTCGGAATCGAAATATTGCAGACTAGTAAATTCTAGCGCTAGTTTCAGTCCCGTCTAAATATAACATTGTTGTCACAATACAACATCAAGACCTTCGCAATCTCCAAATAAGTTCACATTAACCTTTACTTGAAAGATAGTTAATACAAAACTGACTTTTTTACCAAAACAAGGCTGAAAACCTTTTTCTAGGAAATATCTCACGAATTAAATAAATACAACAACATAGCATTTGATAAAAGACTTCTTAGTGTGACGTCTCAGGTGGGACTCTGACTAAATCATTACTGAGAAAACCCATAACTAAACAAGGTACCTTACATGCCCCATTGCCGTACATTACACGGCGTATTTCGCTGTTCCCGAAAAAGTTAAATGCGCCATTTACCGGATGAAACTGGCAGTGCCAATCCATGAATATGTTATCGTGAGGGCGTCCTCGGTCGCGTCTGCCATGTTATGCAAGAAGTTTGTAAGTTATAGAATGGGTAAGTATGGAAAAATACGTGATCATGATTATACGCCTTTTTTATCAAAACTCTACTACTAAAGGCAGGTAACCTTCTTCTAAAAAGAAAAGTTTAAAATCTATTAACTATTAACTTTTTAAGGCTGGCATTTTATAAATATACTTACTTACTCTTTGTAACTAACATTACCAAAAACTCTTGAATTTTTTTCGGATTAAACGGCCAGATTGTCGAGTGGTCATCGACCCTGACTGCTTAACCCACGGTCCTGGGTTCGAATCCCGGTAGGGACAAAAGATTTTTGTGATGAGCATGACCGTTTGTGATCGAGTAATGGATGTGTATTAGTATTTATGTTTATCCGTTATTCAGTCACCATAATTCGGGCTATACCTTGTTTGAGGCTGAATGATTGGTATAATAGTTGTGAAATTTATTTATTATTTAAATTTATTATTATTTTGTGATGTGTTTTCTTGTCTTTGTATCTTCAGCATATTAAACTGATATTTGTAGTGCCCCATATTTTGTTTTATTTTATATAAGCTTATCTCTATATGTACAGAGTTACGAAGTCCACAGTTAAACAATAAAAAAGCCAACATTACAAAAAGTAATAACTGTACTCAAAGCGTAACTGAAACATGAAGTAAAAAGTTACCATAAAACCGAAGGACTTTTGCGAGATTCAATGAAAAGAGACCGCCTTTTAAGTTCCCCTATAATCCCTCAACTCCCGTCCAAGTGGAACACTGGCATAATTTCACAATTTAAGTATTCCATCAGGCCGACAGCGCAACTTTTCTACATAATTAGGTATTATCGAAACCTCGAGTTGATCATCAAACGGACCTTTCGCAGAACTTGTAACAAGCATTTGAAATCAACTTTCGCCAGAGAAGTTTGTTCGGAAGCATCATTCGATTCGGTACGAGATGGAATTACGATTTCGTGACTTGTTTAAAGAATCTTTAGTTGAAATTTTCCCAATTAGATCGTACTTAGGCAATAATTACTTATTGACTTATAAAAAAGAATAGGGAGGAAATTACGTACTGTTTTGAAAAGGTTTTAAATTATTTAAATGTTAGTTAACTGTACTCATATAGACATACATTAGTCACACATATTTCCCAGTGGGGTAGGAAGAGACCTTCCTGATTCACACCAAAATAAATATATTTAAAAAAAATATGTATACATGTGGTTCCGGGTCCGGCCGTTGTGATCCCAGTCCGGCCGTTGTGATCCCAGTCCGGCCGTTGTGATCCCAGTCCGGCCGTTGCGATCCCAGTCCGGCCGTTGTGATCCCAGTCCGGCCGTTGCGATCCCAGTCCGGCCGTTGCGATTCCAGTCCGGCCGTTGCGATTCCAGTCCGGCCGTTGCGATCCCAGTCCGGCCGTTGTGATCCCAGTCCGGCCGTTGCGATCCCAGTCCGGCCGTTGTGATCCCACTCCGGCCATTGTGATCCCAGTCCGGTTTGCCCCCGGCCGGTATATATGCACCCACATTGAAGCACTGAAGGCTTTAAGTATAGTAGAAATGCTATGCACAGCAGTAGACAATTAAAAGATTCATCTTCATCATCATCAGCCTATAACATCCCACTGCTGCTGGGTTGGTGAGTTTTAATGACTGCAATCTTACGACGACAACCGGGACCAACGGGTTTTCGTGCCTTCCAAAGCACGGAAGATTCATGATGATGTCAATAAATCAGCAAAAAAAATAATTATTAAAATTTGTCACATATATTTATTGTTCTTGCTTTCTTTTACAACATAAGTTTAATAAACATAGGAAGTTATAAATGAAAAGAATAATAAACTAATGTTTAAACAAGTGTATTCCGAGTATTACGAAAAAAATAACAAATAATTGAAAAAATTAACAAATAATATACTTGTATAAGCAAACTGAAAATGTTGTTTAAATATAAATGTACAACCTCATCAGACCGTATCGGCAATCGGATGTATGCAAAAAAATATACAAATACGTTTCCACAATTCCGATGTACAGTAGAGATGGGCTCAACTCAGTTAAAAATACTGTCGATGCGTGTTACTGAATATATACTTTTTGTCTTTCGTCGGTCGACGTCGCTCATCTTGTTTAGAACTGAACCGTTTAATCATATTAAATATACGTTTCCTTAGTAAGGAAACTGAGCCTTTTTCAATGTTAGTACATATATCAAAGTTAATTTATTATATTGAATTACGTATGATAAATTAAAAATGTAAGTTTTTTAAAATTTTCGAAATGTAGGTAAGTATAATTGGTTTGCAACAAATCTATATTTACCTATATTTTTTTAGTAAGCTCTGCCTTTAAAGTGTTTAGGCGACTGTCAATATTCTAGCTTTACAATATCGACATATTACGAGTACAAGGTAGGCAATGCCTACTCGCTTAGGCATCTTGTTTGTAAATTTCTCACAATCCATCGCCGACGCAACGCTTGCCATTACGCCGGTACTGGTAAATATATTTTATTACTTCCACTCGCTTGTTTAAGAACGTACTCACTCCTCAATGGGTTCGGGAGCTCGTTAAGTGACGGAAGAAAGAAAGGAGTTTCAATGTTTTTAATACATACATATTATCACGATTATTAACCCCGAAGGGTTAGTCCGAGACTAGGCAATGAGGACCGCAAAAGCAGTCCTCTGCCATAGTCCACTTTTCACCAAATAACGACTGCACTCGTTTTTTATCGTGTCTTAATATTGAAACGTGTATAGATTTAGATCAACATATTGTCATTATCATCATCATGGTGAGTTTAGAAAGTTATTACTACTGGACTTATCACTTAAGCAATGGTGGAGATCGACTCAAAACGCCACGCTAGCCAATGTGGCGAGTTTTTTACGACTGCAGCTATGTGATTCTCTAAGCGGCACATAGTGGCTATGTATTCACCCACAACTACTTAAAAGAATGGAACATTATGGAATTAGAGGTCCGGCGTTAAGTTTGATTAATACTTACTTGTGCAATAGGAGACAAGCTGTTGAAGTTGTAAAACTTGACTCTAAATATGTTGCACAGAAGTATCAGTCAGAGTTTAGGGAAAATAAATTTGGAGTCCCACAAGGGAGTGTATTAGGCCCTCTTCTCTTCCTAGCTTACATTAATAATATTCCTGACTTGACAAAGCATTGCTGCATCTTGTTCGCAGACGACATTTCTATTATAATAAACACTGACAAAAACCTGACATTGAATAATACAATGATAATAATTATAAATTGGCTGAAAAAGAATAACTTATTAATTAATATTGAAAAAACTAATTTTATTAACTTTAACAATATATCTCAAACATTAAATATCAATTATCAGGGGCTAAGACTGAATGGTACTAATGTAACAAAAATTTTAGGTGTAGATCTTGATCAGAATTTAGATTGAAACAACAAATTGAAAAAGTATGCAATAAGATAAATAGACTTGCCTATGCATTACATAAATTAACTAAAGTAGCATCAAAAAATGCTGCCCTAACAGCATACTTTGGTTATGTGGAATCTATTCTACGGTATTATACGTTATTATATGGGGAAAAAGCACTGATATGAATAAAACATTCATTGCACAAAAAAAATATATCAGGGCAATTTGTGGTGCTGCACCAGATGAACTATGTGCACCACTGTTTCAGGCTCTAAACATCTTACCTCTGCCTTGTTTGTATATTTTTGAAATTTCAAAATTTGTCAAGCAAAACAGTCATTACTTCACAGTGGCTAATGACATCTATCCTAGAAACACTAGGAACGGAAATAGGTTGGTGACATCCATTATTCCCAGAAGTACACGTTTAAAAAAAACTGCTTCTGGATGTGTATTACTATATTCAATCGATTACCTGAAAATATAAAAGAACTTACCATAAGGAAATTCTTAAGTCATTTATATAGATGGCTTATCTCACACTCTTTTTATACAGTACAAAAATTTTTAGAGCACAGACGTTGTGATGCTTGTAATGTTGTAGCTAAAAAGGTAGATTTGATTTCTTTTCAGCTAATGATAAATAATGTTCGTTTTGTCTGTTTTAATATAGATGTTTGACATAAAATTTGGGCATTTTGACATGATTTGTTTCTATTTGTTTTTGTGATTGTACTTACACTCGTATTCGTAATTTGACAATTGTATTTTTTTTGTATTAATTTGGTTCTATTAATATCCAGTTTGACATTTTCACAATTTATTTAAGTCTTAGTACCTAGGCATTGATTAATTTGAAATTTTTTGTAAACTTAAATAAAAATAATGTTGACATTTCTTTTTATTTAAGTGTGTCTTTATAGTAGGTAGTTAAACAAATAATTTGCATGTCATCGTTGTTGGCTGAATGGGAGGAGCTTTATTGTAATATATTTTAATAACAATATGTACCATGTACCCCAGTCAAATGCAAATAAACATATATTATATTCTATTCTATTCTATTCTATGATATGCTGTCTCTTTCCAATTCTATGAATATGAAAGAGACAGAGTCAATCCTCAGCGCTGCGGCAGCCGCTGCTGCCAAGGCTTTAACTTAGAGAAACGCACTGCTGGGAGGCGAGCGCGGCTGCAGCCGCAGCCGAAAGCCTCAAGCGGCGCAAATACGAGGCTCTTGGCGAGAGCTATGTGTTTGTACCGTTTGGGGTGGAAACGTTAGGGCCATGGCGGCCAGAAGCTCGGCGCTTCGTTAAAGATTTATCGAAGCGCCTTGTCCAAGCCTCCTGACCTGGGCTGGCAGCTACTTTGCCCAACGAATTAGCTTAGCCATACAAAAGGGCAACGCTGCCAGCCATTTGGGGGCTTTGCCGCGCGGCAGCGGTTCTCTTAGAAATATTTTTTATTTACTTATAAGATAATATTTATAGGTTTTTAGTTTTAGTTTATAGTATATCATTGTTTGCTGTTTTTCTTTCTGTTTGCTGTAAATAAATAAATTACTGCCTTAATAACATATATGCATATACTAGCGACTATTTATCGTCGAAGAGTTAGTCAGAGACCAGGCAATGAGGTCACGTTTCACCAAACAACAATTGCACATATTGCTTAGATTAAAACAAAAAGGGAAGATACGGCATGTTCCTACTTATAGTCATTCAAAATATAGTCCTACTCAACTACTTAAGCAAACACTCACACACGCACACCTATAAAAGTGTAAATCGAGCGAGCGAGACAAAGCGGTAAGTTTCAACGTCAGCGCGAGGGAGTCAGCGAGTAGCGCGATGGCGTCTCGGTCGCTTCACAAGTCGCAACAGACGAGTACGTACGACCGATTTACGCTACGCGACGCTACTGTGGAGTAGCGTCTTTCTCTTTTTCACACAGCAGAATATCCGCAATAGCGCGATGTAGCCTGTTCGCTCGGCAAATTGTGACTGAACTGAAATTGTACCTTTAGGCCTAATTTTGGCGGCTCACTCACGAGGCGCTAATGCCGTATCGTCCCTTTTTGTTTTAATCTAAGACATATTGTATTCAGCGCGATAGGTGGTACCTAAGCCCATCGCCGCTCTATGCTCTTGGATGTATGTGCAGTTTTTTGTCCATTAGTCGCCTTTTACGACCCCCAAAGGAAGAGACGTAAAATACCAAAATACCCAATATGTAGTAACCAAACGCGAATTTATCCGTAAAAAATTGTTTCAACTATCAATTTTAGATTTTTAGGATAAAATGTTTACTAGGGGTCTCGGTAGCTTAGCGGTTAGAGCAGTGAACCGGCAATCCAAAGGTCACGGGTTCGAATCCCGTTCGAGCTTTCCTGAGACTGGTTGTTTTTTTTCTAGTAAACATTTTATCCTATATCTATATAGCATTGTGAATGCAAAATTTAAATAATAAAGATATTTAGATTTTTGCTTTGAAAAAACAAACATACACGGCGAACTGATTCATTGACAGATTGAAAAGTAGAAATAGCTTGTGTTCGATACAGCTGATAGCAGTGAAAATACAGAATGTTATCAGCTGAAAAACAGGTCAGGTCACCTGATAACTTCACAGCGAGTATTAATCACTTTATCACGGTGGTTCGGCGTCACTCGTTATTTGATGAAGTTTGGACGCGTGAAAATTTGCAGATTTTTTTGCTTGTACTTTTGAAATACCAATCGTTTTAAAGATCATAATTATGTATCAACAACGTGTTAATAGAAATGAACATAACCTGAAATTAGTTTGTTCAGACTCGAGAGTAGAATCGACTTGTAATATAACAAGCTATAGTCCGCGGCATCGCTCGTGTTAATTTTTCGAAAAAATGGTAACATAACATTGAAAATAAAAACAAAGAAAATAGTAGTAAAGTTAACCGTCTCCAGGGCTCCACCTATCTCTATGTCAAAATTTATGAAAGTCGGTAAAGCGGTTAAAGCGTAATAAACAAACAAAAAAAATACGTGATTCTTTTTTAAGTAAAAAATAATTAGTGAGGATTAGGATACGTAATTGTTTTTCTTACAAAATAAAGGTTATATTTTGCATCTGTTTGAGCTCAGACATAAAGACAACGACGTACCGAATATGTGAAAGAAAAATAACGGTAGGTACATGCTTCACTAGAATAATGTTAACAGTCCACTAATGATGAAATATGTGCGCAATTAGCCGTAGTCGGAGACGACACAAATCACGCACTCGGCAGACAATACTTAACTTGGTAATGTGTTGGTGTTGCGAACGGCCTAAGTAAGAAAAAGCGTTTATTAATATGGGGTGATAAGGTCGAAAATAATTTATGAAAAAAAAACACAAATAAAAATAATGTTAAAAAAAATTACAAATTGTGCTGAGCAATGCGGCGGCACATTAAAAGAATACTACCAACCCATCTCTTCCGTTGGGCGTCGTAGAAGGCGACTAACGGACTAAATACTGCACATACATCTAACTGCATAAAGCAGCAATGGACTCACACAACCTATCACGGATGGCAGAGGACAGTTTTTGTGCTCCTCATTGCCTAGTCTCTAACTAACCCTTCGGGGATAATAGTCTTGATTATATGTATGTATATGTAGTTTTTTCAAGTTATAAAGGAATTTGAAATTATCTCCCTAATGGATAAAATGTTTACAAGAAAAAAACCAAGCAGTCTCGGGAAAGCTCTAATGGGATTCGAACCCATGACCTATACCTACCTAGTCTTGCCATAAATTTTGTCACAATTTAATTAAGGGTATTTTAAAATAAATAATAAGACGGTAGTACTATTATTAGTTAAATTAAGTAGGTTTTATACTATTGATATCGATCTAACACATAGCTGTGTAAACATGGAGCTAGGTACCGTGAGAGCCAAGAAGTTGTTGTAGAGACACGCAGACGTTGGTTACTGGAAAATTCTCCTTACGGATAAAAATAAATTACGACTCGATATTTCGGCGACATTTAGAGCAGACTATCTTCTCTAAAATATTCAATAAGCAATAATCCAAAGGATTAAGATCAGGACTTGCAGGGGGCCAATCTTCAAAGGCGATGAAATCCGTTAAATTCACGTCTAACCAGCTCTGGGTTGATTTCGCTTTGTGCGCTGGTGTTGAGTCTTGTTGAAATATCCATTGTTAACCAGCGATCACAGTGTTATTTTGTGACACCTTCTCTAAAATATCGCTTTGGTAGTTATTTGCTCGTGTTTTCACCCCTTGTTCACAAAAATTGAGCTTTGTCACGCCTTCGTAGGACACGCCCCACCAAACCATCACAGATGCTGGGTGGTATCCTCTTTCAACCTTTGGAATTTTCTCAGTAGCTTCTTTGGAGCTGTGTGCATACATAGGGTGTGTGCTGATGGTTAAACTTCTCTTTAACAAAAAAAAAATTCACTCGTAAAGAGAATTGTCCGGTGGCTACCGTCTGCGTGTGTTTGCAACAACTTCTTGGTACTTTCTACCAATAGAATAAAACCTACTTATTATAACGATATCTAATAATAGTACTACCGTCATTCTATTTATTATAAAATACCCTTATTTAAGTTCGGACGGAACTTCTGCCAAGACTATTAGGTATATAGAATTGTGAATGCAAAATTTCAATAATAAAGATATACCTCCTTATTATCCTCTTAATCTATATTAAAGGGTCCTACATATAATTGTGAAAATTTACGTATTCTTAAGTCACATGTACTATGCACTGAATTAGTTAAAAATATTAAAAGAAAGTATGTAAGTTGACCTGATCATTGCACAAGGCCGCATGGTCTTGTTGAAATTGGAAACAAATTCTTTAAACAATAACAAACAATACATAAATCTAATGACTCCTAAAGACATTTTTTTTCCACAACTTTCTTAATTTTACGCATGAAACAATAATTCTTACATGAAAATATTTGTAATATGTATTCCGCAGGGCACGCCCTACTTTGAAAAGTAAATTTAAATGTTTAAAACAAGCGCGTGATGGTTTTGCACATTTCGCAGAATAAAAACATTGCTCTAATTAAATTACTAGGTCTGAAACTTCAAAGCTGAATTTTTCTAATTATGAATATGATTGATTTTGCTTTAAAGTTCATTATGAGAATATGTCAGTTTTTGCGATCGCGCGGCACCCCTGTACACCTTAACACGTAGCAGACAGGAGTACGAGTATACCTATTACGAAAAACATAGTATTTATTTATGACTTCAGCACATGACTTTTACGACTCCACACACGATGTTTATAGCATTGTGTTCAGACAGTTTAAAGATAAGATAGCCAGTTCCTCAGTGGTTGAGGATTCCGGGTGAAGCGCGCTTCCACCTTACGCCCTATCGTCACTTACTATCATGTGAGACGAAGGCAAAGCGCTTACCCGTTGTAGAATTTAAAAAAAAAACACAAAATAGACAATAGAAAAAAATTTGCAGTACAAAAGTGTACAGGTAAGCTTATCTTATCTGATTACGGTAACAGTTAGGCAAGTATTAGAGTAACGCTAGTAACATTGACAACAGCTGCCCTCGGAACTATTAAGAAAATAACTACATAACAACAAACAAATAACAAATTACTGAAATACTTGGAGTAATTATTACGGAACTATTATTTATCTGTAGCGACAAACAGACTAAAGACTGCACATACATCCAACAGCGTAAGGCGGCGATGGGCTAACCATCTATCTTTGCGCGCAGAGCCGAGGGTCTACTCTCTAAGCGCATCCGAAACTTCGTTGGGTCGTAAACGTAATTCGTCGTTCAATGCACGCGCGCTGCTGTTTTTTTCACTAGCGATTGGCGCAGTCTTCGATCAACAATACAACTAGATGTTAGGTCGGCGCTAAAAATATGTCTCGGTAAATAACAACCCACTTGAGAAGTGAGCTCTTATTTTCTCGCAAGGCAATAACAGGAAAAAGTACTTCATTGGTTGATTTCACCACTAAATGTTACTGACGTTTTTTTATTTTTAAGTGACAGGAGTAATCATTGCTTTGCTCGTTGTTTGTTTGTTGACGAATGATCGTAAATATAAGATAATATTAAGAAGATTTGTGACTTTATAACTGAGTGCCATGGTTGTAATTAGGTTGAACCTAAAACTGTTTTATAACTTTTGTCTCAGTTCGTCAGTAAAGAAAAAGTATTTATTCACGTGGACAGAATTTAGCTTTGATTTTGTACGTGACGCGTTATCTAGTTGGTATTGTTGATCGAAGGACGCAGTACATGCACACACAGGCGTGTACGACGAATTACAGGCAGACGAAGTTACGGATGCAGTTAGATAATAGGCCCTCAGATGAGTCAGTTGTTGTTTGGTGAAACGTGGACTATGGCAGTGGACTTTTTGGGATCCTCATTGGATAAAAGTCGTAATTGGCTATTTGACAGTTGTAACAATAAAATAATTATGAAATATGTCGGATGTGGTACTTTATAATTTAACGATAATTATCCAATAGTTTTTTTTATTAAGATAATTTGTAAATATTTTATTTTTACAAAATAAATTTGCGACTTTTTATCTGTGGATTACAAGACCCGAAACACGGGCGGCCATGATTGAGCTTCGTGTAACGTCACATTTCACGAAATAAACAAAAACCTATCTGTCAGGTTTTAAGATAAATTGGTTTGTATCGGACAGTTTTGTATGGGAGGTCGAAATTTTTTTGTCATTTTTGCACATAGGTTTCTTGGGGAAAGTTGTTCAGTTAGGGTGGAACTCACCCTTAATTTCATTAAAACGACTAAAAAATGAGGTTGTATGAGAAGAAAATAAAAAAAGTGAGTAATGTTTCCATTTTGTGACTAAAAAGTCCGGGCTTTCGTAAATTGGTTTGTTTATTGTGGTGTGACGTCATAGGGCTAAATGTCACGTGACCAACCGTTTTCGCACGAAATTTGAATTGAATGAAAAAATATATTATATGTTCTATTAAATAAAGCTTTTTCGAAAAAAAGAATATTATACGGGGTATAAAATAAGCGTTTGTAATTTTCTTTTCCGAAAAGTGTCAAGTAGCCAATTGTATATGTATTATGCCACTTGTCTCTGCCCTCTGTTCATCTAATTAGTTAGAGGTTGGAGATGGTTGAATAATTTAATATAACAATTTTGTAATTAGGTCACGCGCGTAAGGTTAGGTATGCCATCGTCCTACTTACACTGATGCATCATATTCTGATGAACAGGTACCTATTTTATATGAAAGTTTCGATAAAACCCTAACTAACACTCTGTGGACAAAGTCTGTAAACTATTTCAATTAAATTGAATTGATATAAATATTGCATTGTATAGAATTGTGTAGGATTAAACTAAATTAAAATTAGTTTACGTTCCCACCAAGAAGTGTATTTTTTTGAAACTCGATAATATGGTAAGATAACGAATAGATATATATAAACTTAGAAAAAACACCCAGACCCGAAATCAATATAGAAAAACAGTTTTTCTCTAAATTGACCCGACCGGGAATTGAACCCGGGACCTCAGAGATGGCGCGACGCCAGACCCAGCGTGCTAACCACTCAACCACGGAGTTCGTCAATGTAGTATTGTATTGTATTGCATTGTGTTTAATAGACAGAACAGAAAGGAGAGGTAGAATTGTATAGAAATCAATAGAATTTTAATAAAAAAACATTGTTAAATATTGACGATGTGGTAAACAGACTTAAGACTGCACGTACCTACACTCACACTCACAAAAAAAGCTACTTGGATAATAAAACATTTTACCACACTAACGATACGTAGCAAGTGACCCTTCCAACGAAAGGACAGTCAGTAGCTCTGAAAAATGCTCCCGATTTGTATTAGACGTCTAACGAGGAGCAGGTGCGCCCGACAGGCGCTATTAGTCTAAATCTCAACTGGTTTTCAGGTAATTCTTGACTGGAATTATATTTTGGACGTTCTCCTTCTTTGGGGATTCTGGATGAGGCTAAGCTAAGGTCATTAGATACTGTAATCATACCGAGTAACTTTTAAATCTTCAGTTAAATTGATCACATCTTTTATTTATTTGTAGTTAGTAATACACTAAGTATTAAATTTTTGCGTGCCATTATAAACAAACATTTAGACGGGAATTAACGCGGACTACTTATTAAAGGCATCCATCTTACCGAAACGTCTCGGGTATAAAAAGGTATGCATATGTTGCCTTATAAGTTAAATGTTTGTTTTTTGTATTTTTTTGGACTAGCTGTAAGCAAGGAGGCCGCCTGAATACATGGGATAAGCACTACAACTTCTCAACCCCGACTGAAGATGTAAAGGTAGACTGAAGGTAAGATGGAGAGATGTAGTGTTATAGGACATAAAATATACATACATACATATAATCACGACTATTATCCTCGAAGGGTTAGTCAGAGGCTAGGCAAAGAGGGCAGCAAAAGCAGTCCTCTGCCATAGTCCACTTTTCGCCAAATAGCAACTGCACATGTGCTTAGCGTGACAGGCGGTGTGTCCATCGCCGCTCTATGCTGTTGGATGTATGTGCAGTCTTTAGTCCGTTAGTCGCCTTTTACGACACCCAAGGGAAGAGAGTTACCGCTACACGACACGGTTATGGACATAAAAGGTGCCAAAAAGTTACTGCTACTGTATTTATAGTACAGTTACGAGCACCAATAGGTATACACTTTGACTCTTATTCCATTGTATTAAGAGTTACAATTGTTTACATATTTTTGCTCGTGACTGTTCCTACCTTACTCCCTTGTAGATCACTGAACCCGAGTTTCATAACTATTTCTGCCACCAAACAACGTCATAATATTAAGTTATTATGCAAACCAGCCCAAATATCAACAAGTTTGTCCTAACTCAGAAACTAGGCTTACTGTCGACTGCCACCCGTGATAACAGCGGCGCGTAGGATCACTCGGGTGTCTCAGATATGATTAATTATTGTTGGAGGATGCCCCTACTGTAAGGATTAGTGTGGTTGATGTGGCACGGTTGACAGCCGATGTTTGTAGTGTGTCTGAACTTTAAATTGACTTCTTATAAACGCAATACGCGTTGAGCTTGAAAAGGAAGTCGTTGACTCGTCGTGTCTAAAGGTATAATTTTTATTTTTAAAAGTATATTTTTAGTAGTGCTACTTTCACTGTTTGTGATGACCTGAAAAATCAAGTAGATCAATTCAATTACATAATTTTTATGAATAACTCTTACAAGTCAATTAAATATATAATAATGTTTCATTTGTAATTTATTGTCACAATATACTGTTAATATTAACGAAATAATTACAATGTTTTTCATTGAGGTACAATAAACTAGCGCGCCTTAGTGCGCACAAACTTGCTTGGCAGTGTCTTTTCTAGTTTGTTGTACCTCAATGATGTTTTTATTGTTTTTATATTAAAGAACGTTATCTATACAGAACGCACCCATCAGTTGTAGCGATGACTTGATTTTAGTAATGAAGATCTTGCCCAGCTGTACTACAGCATAGAAGGTAACATACTTCATGAGAAAGAAAGAAAAAACATTTACTGTCACACAAAGAAAGTAATAGGAAAAACAATGTAAAAACAGAAAATAACAAACAATTAACTGTATATAAGGTAGGTATGTGGATATATACATTTGATAAATAAACCTAGATACTTATAAATATGTACATTAAAATTCACATACTAACATTACACCTTTACAAAATAACCTAAGTGTATAAATAAAAAAACATAATTGTACCTATAAAAAAGAAAAAACCATAGATAAATAAAAAAGTTGACAAGACGGACATTATTATTTTTATGGGTATTTATATAATAATATGTATAATTTAACGCAAATTTTGTTACGAACAATAATTACAATGATCCGTGGTGACATTATCAAAAGAATTTAAACAACCCATCTCTTCTCTTAGGTGCCGTAAAAGGCGACGGGAGCGCTTTCACCCTATACCGCCCAACCAGCCAAACAGTCGAATACTAAATGATTTACTCAGCTTTTACTTAAAGTTAACGTTCCCAAAACACTTAATAGACGTATAAAAGTGGTTTTAATAAAAGTACTTTCTTCAAAAAGAACAGTTAAAAAGATAATAACAGCTATCACGTTCTTGCACTACGAGAAAGTCCATTGTATATTTTCGTAGGTTTCATACCCACCTCACATAAACATAATATATAGAAGTGCAATAACGCTTTGTCTGAGTCCACGCTGCGTACTCCAGGCACCTTTGTACATAGTCGCAGGGCTATGCTGCGACTGATTTACGACTTCCGAGCGCAGCCTCGACCCTTTATGAGTCATGGCGAAATCGTGACGTAGCAGGTAAGATCTTACGTAACAGCAACTCGTAATATGAATGTGTGTGGGAAATAGGAAGGTGATATTAAATAGGAAAATAGAAGAATCAGTAGAAATTACCTGCATGCGGCTACAATGGAGATTTTGGATCTATAACTTAGTTTTGCATTATAGACTCGTTCAAAAGACTTTAACCAAAGTTCGGAACTTAATTTTCTTTGCACTAATAATTACTAATTATTATTATTATTTTAAGATCAAAGCCATTGGTCATCAGATCACTGCAGCTTTTATTATAAATTCATGCTTGCATATCGCGCTGCGTGAACTCTGAGGCTTTTGCAAATATGACTGGATCTCATAGTGGAACCTATCAATGCAGAACACTGCCGCTTGGCGGCAGAATTAAATAGGTTGATCGTTATATATTGATAGCTCACTGTCTCTTCGCCTAATGCCCTGAGTTTAATTTCCACACAAGGATAATTTATCAACTTGTTATATACGCTTGCACAATTTCGTTGTAAGCTTGCTTTTATTTATATTTATGTTAAGGATTAACGCAAGCAATTACTTTGAAGTTCTTTTGAAATGTGAACGTGTTAGTCCAACTCTAACGTATTATGAAGAAATTAATGTTATAATTTCATAAATTCTACATATTATGGTGGTGGGTCGATGACGCATTTGGCAAACTTGATGATTAGACCACTATTTGATGACTCCATTTCAGTGACGGAAGCCTTCGCGTAGCTGTGGAACAGTTTAGAACGGCCAATACTATAGTTAATCGTGTCACGTAGCGGTGAAAGAATACTACCACCCCCTCTCTTCCCCTGGGTGTCGTAAAAGGCGACTAACGGACTAAAGACTGCACATACATCCAACAGCTTAGAGCGGCGGTGGGCTCACCACCTGTCAAACGAGCACATGTGCAGTTGCTATTTGGTGAAAAGTGGACTATGGTAGAGGGCTGCCTTTGCGGTCTTCATTGCCAAGTCTCTGACTAACCCTTCGGGGATAATAGTCGTGATTACATGTAATGGAAGGACTGGGAAGAGACCTTGACTCAGAAATAGGACAGAATAAGTCAGAGAAGAAAAAAAATTGTTGTTTGTTCACGATCTTCAAATTTATTGGTATTACCATTCTATGAAGCAAGCGTGGACCAGTGGTGGCTAAGAGGAAACACTACGTCGAAGGGGCATACCAAATTCTCATACAAAACACAGAAAAGCGACGTATTGTAGTCCCCTGTTTCCTCGTTCAGAACTGGACTAATTTTTATTACTTTTTAGCATCGGTTAAAGAAAAAGATTTTCTATGTCTGTATGTTTGATTTTTTTTAAACCAGCCACTTCATTTTTCTGAAGACTCCTTAAAACGGAGTGATTTCGCAAAACTTTGAAGGCTCCTGGTTATTAAATAAATGACTTAACCCTTCAAAGATCATTAGACCGCCGGCGGTCGCTAAACCATAGGTTTGTTTTCAATTGTGTCTGGTTTCACGTTGCTTGAGAGATTAATGCAAAAAAATCAAACATACAGACATAGAAAATCTTTTTCTTTAACAGATGCTGAAAAAGTAATAAAAATTAGTACTTACAGTTCTGAAGGAGGAAACAGGGGAATACGAAACGTCGTTTTTCTGTGTTTTGTATGAGAATTTTGCATGCCACTTCGACGTAGTGTTTCCTCTTAAGCCAATACCCATAAATAGAAGCGATGAATTGCTTTAATATATATATAAGTATACAGTATAATAAAAGCACACTGTATCTTAGTAAGAAATAAACAATTAATTAAAGAATATCGCCGCTAAAAGCGATGGGTGAAGCTTTTATTTAGAGCCAATAAAGACATATAAGTGGAGTAGTAAACGGCAATTAGGCGGAAGACCATAGAACGATGATGGAGGTTCAGGGTTCTCTTAATTACATTGCAAATTGTACAGTTTACAATTTGTTAGACATTTTTCTAGCTACTTAAATGATTTTAAAGTAAATAAATACTATAAATCAAGACTTATCTAGTTTGCGCTTTCGGTGACAACAGTTCGTACACTATAACATAAAATCAAATTACAAATCATTATTTTTTATTTAAATGTTAGGTTTAGAAATATATTAAAGGAAGTTAGTATTAAAAGCACAATTACATCTTAAACATATAAGCAAATAAATAAAGTAACATTTAAGTTGAAGCTGCAACATCATGACTGTATTTGATAAAACTTTGTTCTTTATTTTTATTGTTTTGTTTGTCGTTTTTTAAGTCTATGGTTCGAGGGAGTCGTTTGATCTCCGCACTACGTTTTGGTATCACAAAGAGGCACTAATTGTCTCGATATAAGGCCTCGATTCTCGGCTTTCATATTAATTTCCTGAGATTTAATATTCCCAGAAGATATATAGGGAGTATAAAGAGGAGTTAATTTTAATGGCCATGATATTTTGATTTTCTGATTACATAGAGAGTTTTGAATTATACACTTTTATAAAAAAATCTACTTAGGTATATCAATCTCTTTAAATTCAATGAGTGCATACGAATTACATTACGGTTACTTACTTACTATCATCTAGAAGTGGTGAGCCCATCGCCGCTCTATGCTGTTTGATGTATATGCAGTCTTTAGTCTGTTAGTCGCCTTTTACGACACCCAAGGGAAGAGAGGTAGTATTCTTTCACCGCTACGCAACACGTTTATTAAAATTGCTATTCTGCCTAAACACATACGTCAAATGTATATGTCAAAACTGCTACTATTCTGCTACGATTTTAACCCCTTAACCCCTCAAACCCCAAGCGGTCGCATGAGACCGCACCTACAAAAACACACTTGACTTTGTACCGTGTTTTCATAGACTTACAGACTACTTTAGTATGAACAAGTTTGGTTATTTCGGTTCTGTGGTTCATCTTATATATTGTTATCGCACAATATCGCATAGTCTATGCTCCATTCTGTCTAATTTGACGTTGACAGTTACTGTCAAAAAAGTGTAAAAAAAATCCAAGAGTGAGTGGTTTAATAACTATCTAGAGATTGTACAGCTTTCTAAATTCAAGTTTTTGAATTAAGCTTCATCCAAAATTTCTCAGTCAGATAGACTATACAATCTAAAGATACGTTTTTAATTTAGGCTCTTACTTTAAGATGGTGTATCTAGATTTTATAATATGTTATCGAAGGTTTACTCCTTCCAATAAGAACATAACATATTGACATTTTAACGTTGCTGCCGTCCCATACTCCGCTAAATTGCCGTCCTGTTCAGTTTAACCGGCAAATGTGAAAGCCGTTAAAAGCCCGTCAGTGCAGTAACTTGTACCTTTATAACATAGCACACAACATTGGAAAATACTCAAACGATTTAAAACAACCTGTATAGAAATATACAACCGTATATCGCGTAGCGGTGAAAGAATACTACCAACCCCTCTCTTCCCTTGGATGTCTTAAAAGGCGACTAACGGAGTAAAGACTGCACATACATCCAACAGGTTTGGGCGGCGATAGGCTCACCAGCTGTCACGCTGAGCACATGTGTAGTCGCTTATTTGTTGAAAAGTGGACTATGGCAGAGGACTGCTTTTGCGGTCCTCATTACCTAGTCTCCAACTCTTTAGGGATAATAGTCGTGATTATGTGTATGGATAAACCACCTCACTTGGACCCAGAGGTTCCAAGTTCGATCCCATTGGGGTGTAGATCTTTGTGTACTTGATTTGGTTGATGGTAGGGTTTGTTAAGTCCGCCTGGCTAGCTACCACCATCTTATCCAAAGTCTAGCGCCATCAACAATATTAATATCATTGTTATGTTCAGACAGATAAGAGATTAGATAGCCAGTTCCTCAGTGGTTGAAGATTTCGGGTGAAGCGTGCTTTCACCTTCGGCCTTATCGTCACTTACCGTCAGGCCAAGCGCTTATCAGTAGTGGATAAAAAAAAAAATCATGGAGTGAGAATTATTGCCACCGGTTCATATCGCACCCCGGAATCTATATCATAGCACGTAATACCTTGCTGTTCTGTAAAAACCCACATTTTCTTCGTAGCAAAATTCTAGATAGCTATTATGCTTACTACCTTCTGAAAACCTGAAATGTCCCAAGTAGAAAGTAGGTCGCGCCTACATATCGCTACCGAAACATACTCTAAAAGAATGTTACAAAGCGTACCAACGCAACCTCATAAGAAAAATAAACAAAAATTTCGTTCGAAACGCCGTATTATCCGTTGGTTTGTGTTATTTTATTACATACATACATAGACCACATATCTACTGAAAAGCTTGCGGGGGCGTAGTATTAACTAATAAGCTTTTCTTTTTTAAATTTATACATATTTAGCATATATTTTATAGTTTATAATTTACACATACAAAAACATATAAAATAAATACATAATGTGAATATCCATCCATACTCTCGCACCAGACAGTTCTCTAAAAAACTCCTTTTACGTTCTCATTACATTTTCACAATTCAAATTATAAGTTTTACTCATAAAAATTGTAAACAAGTACAACACACTGTTTAAAACCACTGATATAGATATTTTTTCGGATACACGTACAGGTTTTAAGAACAAAATTATACTACAAACTTTATTTTAATTAATTTAGCATTAACTTACTTTTCATTGTGGTAAATTTTAAATTATTTTGTCTCTAAGGGATGTCTGTTACTTGAGATTAAACATTTAATAATTATGTTACTTGCATGTAGTGGTACCTATAAGTAAAGCATTACTCATTTTTTGTAAGATGCAATGTATGTTTAAGCATGTTTTTGTGTAATTGCTTTGTTGGTTACCCCAATAAATAAATAAATAAATAAATAAAATATTTCAACGTAGAACCTGCCAGTTCATAAACATGGAATTGACTCCACAACCCATATTTTAAACGAAATAAAAAGTCTTATCTTTGTCTTTGTCAATCAATCTTGTTTCCCAGAGTGTTAGGTAAATACGATCCTGCCACACTTCTTATGAACGTATTAATTAAATAACCATTAATCTAAGTACTAATGAACTAACCAGGGCACTGAAGTAAAAGTGTGTGAAAAAGATCAACAATCCATCATTTGTTCTAGCGCAGATGTGTGCATACTGCAACAGTATGCTAATCCCAAACTGAAACATGAATCTCTCGAATCCCATGGAATATGCACAAGCACTTTGAACAAAATTATATAAGGGTAGCCATGTTATCGTGGTTGACCTCTACTACAACAAACTTACATACATAATAATCACGACTATTATCCCCGAAGGGTTAGTCAGAGACTAGGCAATGAGGACCGCAAAAGCAGTCCTCTGCCATAGTCTACTTTTCACCAAATAGCAACTTGCACATGTGCTCAGCGTGACAGGTGGTTAGCCCATCGCCGCTCTAAGCTGTTGTATGTATGCGCAGTCTTTAGTCCGTTAGTAGCCTTTTACGAAACCCAAAGGAAGAGAAGGGGTAGTATTCTTTCACCGCTACGCGACATATAATTAAGTATACATACCTACGTAAGTATAATTTTCTGTTTCACAAATAAAATATACAATGTTTGTTGTAACAAATGATTACCAATCTCAATTCGTCTGGGTATTGTGTTTGTTCAAGACAAATTGCCAAAACTTGTTGTTTGCCTGTGCAAACTATACATTTCTAACGTGTTTAGTTGAAAGTTGCTACTGTTATAACCATGTTTAACTTTCTGTGCCGACTTGTTTGTTTAAATACTTCGATCATATATACATTTAACGGTATCTACAGCCTAGTGGTATGACCAAAGTACTGGGCTTAAAGCGATCGTTCTTGTAGGTTCTATACCAGCATCTAGGTGCTTGACGTTCATGGTCCCGAAGCATTTTCTTGGCATAGAAGGTATGGCACTAGGTTTTTAGGGGTAGGCGTCCCCTTACTCCATCAAGATCTTCTCTGGGCGAGGGAGGGGGAGCAGTGTCTCACATAACTAGAGGTTGTCCTAGGCTCGGTGTGTGCCTTATTTTTTATTTTACTTATAAGTATATTTATTACCAACTTTATAAACTTTTAACATTATTTAGACTGTATATTAACAAGTTGCAAAAAAATTGTTGTTTACCCAGCGGACTATATAAAACACCCTTCTCTTTGGTTGATGTATTTGGTGAAGGACGTTTTTATCTAAGGAATATAGTTACCTACTTAAGGGAGGATTCGACCAAACTGGAATAAGGTCTTATACCTAGATTAGGCGCCGAATTTGTATAGACTAATCTCGGAGTAAGTCTTATTCCAGTTTGGTCGAATGCACCCTAAATTACTTTATTTTAACCCCTCAGTCTTGGATTTTTTTTGACAGTTTTTTGACACTTACTGTCAACGTCAAATTTGACAGAATCGAGCATAGACTATGCTATATTTTACGATAACAATACATAAGATGAACCACAGAACCGAAATAACCAAACTTGTTCCTACTACTTACTTGTTTTGTTACGTACCAGGATACGTTTGTTTGTTTACACAATTCTATGACCACGGCTTATATTTCGGTTCGACGCGATTCTATTTCGGCGTGCAGTGGTACTGGGGGTAGCGATGCGCATTTTGTCTGGCACAGACTATAGCTCGTTAGATTAGTTGTTAAGTCTTAACTATAAGTTAGTTAACTGTTTTTTTATTATTATTATTATTGACGTCAATAAGTGCCTGTAAAGGTTTACATTGAATAAATAATTTGACTTTGACTTTGACTTTGACTAAAGTAGTCTGTAAGTCTATGAAAACACGGTACAAAATCATGTGTGTTTTTGTAGGTGCGGTCGCATGAGACCGATTGGGGTTTGAGGGGCGTTACTTTAGCGAAAAAGTTAAGTCATTCTCTAGAATACTTCCAAAGTGTGTTTTGACTTACCGTCATTGCGAAAAAAAGCTGTATCTATCAAATTTTTTTTTTGAGTGTACTTGCTTTCTGTCGCTGATTACCTTTACAGCTTAACCGGGCTTGTTTAAGGGCGGCGAGAAACTTACAGGATCCTCAAGCCGTAAGACCGAAATTCCCCGGAGGGTTTCTGGTATTTATCCATGTAGTCAGTCAGGTATAGAAATAGTCAAAGCCTTTATTGCTATTCGGTGTAGCACATTTTAGCTTAACTTCTAATCCTAATAGGAAAACGACCTCTCAGCATAGTGTTGCAACTTCAAAATTGGAAATTACAACGCTGATTTTCAGAGTAGCCTGTGTAGAAACAAACCGTACCACCAATCAAACCAAGTTCATCTTGCTTACGCCGAGAATCGATCAAAAATTTTAATGAACAATGGTCATCTTTCTGTGTGCATACCAATCAGAAACTTGGTGAAACATGATATTTGTAATTGTCAGGACAAGAGTTATTAAAAGAAAACTTTTGGGAATTTCAACCGCCTCCGTGGTCTAGTGGCTAAGCCACCGGTTTCAGACCCAGAGGTCCCGGGTTCGATTCCCAGCGGGGGGGTACATCTTTGTGTGCTCGGTTTGGTTGGTGGTAGGGCTGTTAAGTCCGCCTGGCTAGCTACCACCATCGTATCTAAGTCTGTCGCCATAACAACGATGTTTATAGCATTGTTGTGTTCCGACAGTTTGAGATAAGATAGCCAGTTTCTCAGTGGTTGACGATTCCGGGTGAAGAGCGCTTCCACCTTCGGCCTTATCGTCACTTACCATCAGGTGAGATGAAAGCCAAGCGCTTACCCGTTACCCGTAAAAAAAATTCATCATGGCATACGGAGTGTTCACGCGGAGGACGTAGTCGCGAACGGGCCGCTAGCAAATAATATATACATACAAACATATAATCACGACTATTTATCCCGAAGGGAATCAGAGACTAGCCAATGAGGAGCGCAAAAGCCGTCCTCTGCCATAGTCCACTGTTCACCAAATAGCGACTGCACATGTGCTCAGTATGATAGGTGGTGAGTCTATCGCCGCTCTATGCTGTTTATTTATTTATTTAGGTTCAACAGTGTAACAATATTTGATGGCGAACACAACATGCAAAGAGATAAAAAAAAGACTTACTACTAAACATTACTTACTACTAATTATTATATGTATTATTTTCAATATATTTTAATTATCAACCTTAAGACGTTGTTTTGGGTTTGGCAAATGAACCGAAATGGAGATCACCCAAGTCACACATCCATTAAGCAATTTACACAACCTCGAAATAGGAGAACTTGCAGATCTGTTAGATGTATGTGCAGTCTTTAGTCCGTTAGTCGCCTTTTACGACACCCAGAAAAGAGAGGGGGTGGTAGTATTCTTTTAATGAGCCGCTACGCGACACTGCTTAAATAATATAATATATTCTTTTTCTAACTTGGGACCCCTGCCCCTGACCTTTTTCTTTTGTACCTTTTGGACCTCGGACTCTAAACTAAGAAACTCTATCTGGCCTGTTGACACAGCTTTAAATGTGTTTTGCAGCGCCATTTAAAACGCCAGCCTACGAGCGAGCAAAGCGAGCGCGTTACGGTGAGCATGTCAATTGGCTTTGTATACGGTGTGGGTAGGGTGACAATGCTTTGCACAGCTTACAGGAGTCTGGGGGGCGCCCAAACTATCTCGGACATCCTTCCCATGGCGAACCGCTGGGTGGTACTCGGTCCCTGTGATTTGACTCGGATGCAAAGGACACTCCACAGAGAGCAACGAGTTGGTTTAAAAAAGATCGTTAAAAACCGGTTCATCCCCTTAGGAGCTGCAACGCCACATACTTACATAATACACAAACACACGTTAAACTTTAACACCCCTCTTTTCGCTTCAGGGCTTAAAAAGACAATAATCAGAAACAATCACATTAATTTATTATCCACACCTTTAAACTTTAGCCTTCCATTATGCTTCTGCTATTGCTATTTAAACGGGATTTAATGCAAAACTACTAAGTACACTTAGCCCATGACTACGGGCGGTGCAACTAGGTCGAAACGTCGGGTATAAAATCTATGCGTAGAATGCCTATACTAAGTACTTTTGATTTAAATCCCGTTGAAATATGAATCTTATTATCATTATTTATTTATTATAAAAGAAAAAACAATAGCCAACTTAATACAGAGACAAGTGATCTTAGAGCAAAACTTAATCAGGCCAGTTATGTTATTCATAACTAAATATCTGAAACAAATTAACACATTGATTGCCACATAACCACCAACAATGAGATAATAGAAAATGTACTGTTTTTCGGTCACCGGTTACTGAAATGGCGCTAAAAGTGTTAAGCTAAACTAATACAGTAAAAAATATATCATTCAGATTTTGAAGCTTACTTACTTTTAAAAAAGTACCTACGTTACAAATCATGGCCACACTAGCGCTGTGCACTGTTCCAAACAGTTTTTCGGTTTCCTTTTGTGAGCACGCGTGACGCCGCCCGTCGTCGGCAGCCTTTGAAAAGCAAACCAGTTAAGTCGCTGCTTTACTCAATCTGTCAGTTTATTTTGAGTCCTTTGCAGCGATATTGTGGTGTATTTCAGTAGGGAATAGAGTCGTCCATGACTTTTATTTTTCCACAAACATAAGTTTTCTTTTGATGTTACATAATATATCGTCATCCATCATCCCTTTACAGTTTGATGAGATCGGGCGGATCGGTGAGATCGGACCATAACCCACCACGCTGGCCCAATTCGTGTAACATGACGTCATTATCATAGTCATTAGACTTTAAATGACTGTTACTATTTCAAATAAATCTTATGTTGTTCGTGTACCGTGCACTGACAGGCCCCGCCAGAATACCAACGTTGTTGCGATACGTCCTTCGCAACAATACAAGCTGAGATGGGTCCTGATTGCCTGATTGACAATTGGCTATTTGACAGTTGTAACAATTAAATATAAATTAGGTCAGATATGGTAGTTTATAATGTAACGATAATTATCCAATAGTTTTTTTTATTAAGATAATTTTGTAAATATTTTATTTTTACAAAATAAATTTGTGATTTTTTATCTGTGGATTACAAGACCCGAAATACGGGCGGCCATTATTGAGCTTCGTGTGACGTCACATTTCACAAAATATCAAAAACTATCTGTCACTGCCAATACTGCCCTAGGTACTACTATTCAAGAAGTTAGCTGTTTCAGCTCGCAAAAAGATTGTTTGTTTCAAAATTAAACATTTTGTACGAAGTTTGAGAAGATGGAGTCAGGATATATCAAAGCTGGTAGTGCAAATCTGCCGAAAGTCGATTCTTTTATGGTCGCAAATTTCTTTGCGTGTAATCCTGACTTTTGCTCTGCCGAGTTTCGAAATGCAAAAACTTCCATGTAAGTACGAGAAAACTAAGTAATACAACATTACATACAATTATTTATTTGTAAAAACTTATATTATGTATAAACTGAACACTTTTTAATAACTTATACTTAGTTAATAAAACGCCCTCAAATGTTCATATTTATAAAGTGTTATAAAATTACTTATAGTAAAGGTTATGTTTTTAATTTCAGATCTTCACGACAGTCGTATGGCGATGATGCTATAGGGTATGTCCAACTAAAGAGGGAGGCATGTCTGTGTATGATCAAATGTAAAATTTGTCCTGAACATAAGGTTCGTCAGCAGCCATACTCAGTGTCCATGGTCATCAATGAAAAGGAAGGAGTAGTCCAAAGTGTCCAGTGTCATGACTGTCCTGCCTCCCAAGGGTGCTGCAAACATGCAGTGGCTTTTTTAATGTGGACTCATAGAAGAAGTGAGGAGCCATCTTGCACTGCTATTGAATGTTACTGGAAGAAATCTAAACTATCTAAAGTGGGCAGCACTCTGAAGTACATTAAAATTAAAGAAATGGTTAGCAGTTCCTTAAGTGCCCAACAAGATGATAGTGTGCTACGCGACTTTTTAAAAGAAAGTAAAAGAAGAAAATTGCAGAATTGCCAAATTTTAAAACATCAGCCTGATCATGAAGATGACAAAGTTCAGTTACTCTCACTGCACTGTTTGAGCTACAGATTTAATTCTGAAAATGATTGTGAGAAATTTTTAAACAAAATATGTCCAGTTTTTACAGAAAACAATGTCATATATGCGGAAAGGTTAACTTGCGAGCAGTATAAAAGTTCAGCATGGTACGAACTTCGGTATGCAAGAGTAACAGCATCAAGAGCCTATGATGTATCTCGCTGTAAAACCTCAGATGGCTCATTAATTGCAACAATAATGGGTGCAAAAGTGCCTGACACAGTTGCTATGAAAAGGGGACGAAAATTAGAAGAAGTAGTAAATAAACAACTCGGTGATATTTCTCAGTGTGGCCTGTTTATATGTCAAGAGTATCCTATGATAGCAGCATCACCTGATGGGATTTTAAATGGTGATACTATAATAGAAATAAAGTGCCCAATTAATGAAAAATCTACAAAAAAATACATTTCTAACAATGAAATTACTGCCAAGTTTTACGCACAAGTGCAACTGCAGATGCATGTAACTAAATTAAAAAAGTGTTTATTCTGTGTGGCATCATGGGACTTTGAAAATAATAAAAATGTCAATATTGTTCCCATAGAATATAATGCTGACTATACAAATAATTTATTGTCAGAGTTAGTCACTTTTTGGAAAAAAAATGTTTATCCATTACTCTATAATAGTACCAAATAAAACAATTTATTCTTACCAAATTATGTATTTTTAATTATACAATCCTGTAGGTTAATCAGTGCACAGGCTATAACAACACAGTAATCTAAATATTTTAACAGTTTCTTATTAACTACAGAATGAGGTTTTAACATAGAAAATTCTCGCACACGTCTTATAACTCTCTCAATATGAATCCTTAAACTTGCTATTTGTTTTGTTTTAATCACATCTTGCTTAGATAATTTAGAGTTAGATGAAACACTTGGGGGTCTTACTAAATTAATTCCTTTTTGCAATAGAAGTTCTTCTATGTGTTTAAATCCTCTGTCTGCAAGTATAGACACACCCGGTTCTAAACAATCTAAAAAACTACAGTTCTGTACTAACAAGTTATCAGTGATTCTGCCACCATAACCAGGTGAAATATAATTGATGATACCATCAGGAGTGCTACTGATTAAGTATTTGGCTGTATTTGCTTTTTTATATTCTGACCATGTTAAAGCCTGCTCTACCGATTTTGATGGTTTTTGTATTTCTATTTCAAGACAGTCAATAATACAATAGATATTAAAGTACTTATGTCTATATGCCATAGGTAGGTTTCGTTTTACTGCTCTTTTATTAGAATTTATTATAAATAGTTGTAATACACTTGCAATAAGAGGTACAGATTTCATGAAAATTTTGCTGGCATAAGACAGCGACATGCCAAACAGATCTCCAAGCTCAGAAAATGGTGTATTTAATCTTATTTTTCTCAAACATAATAATATGTGTTCCTCATTGAGCTTCGTATGTTTTTGTATTATGTTAATTAAAAAATAACAATCACTCATAATACCTATATAATATCTTGGATTATTCTTGATCAATTGTATAGTATTTTCAAGCGACATTTGGGACAGTTTTTCTGTTTCAATTTTACTTTTTATTTCAGACAATTCAGAGTGAGTTTCTTGGTCGCTACTAGTTGATGTCATTATTACTAAGGACTGAACAGATGGTGAAGTGTCAGTATTTAACTGGGAATGCTTAGCTGGTGATGAACTGTTTGAGGATGATATTTCACTTCTAAAGACTAATTTTCTTATGCTTTTTGTATTTCTTTCTGATTTAACTCTAGATTTAAAAGGTGATGTTGTAATAGACCTAATGTTGGTTTTTAAAGGAGAAGTATTCTTATCATTGGCTTGACTACTAGTTTGTACAGCTTTACTTTTAATCTTTGCTGTTAAACATACTTGAACTAATTTATTAGTTGCTTCAGGGTTTACTTGTATAGCCTTGTCTGGATAATTTGTCAAGGGGTCTTCCTCCTTCTCATTATACTGGAATGCTGAAACAATCAGAATATATTAGTACCTATAGCATATCTTTTTACTTGTATATGACAAAAGTACCTACCCCACATTACATTAATATCTTTGACTAGGTAGGTACCTATATACATGTCTAGACAGAGCATCGCGGTACCAGCGCTTCTCCCAATCTGCTTCGTTTTTGTATTGAAGTGTGCGAAAAGTGTGTGTGTGTTCAACGAAACGCAAGACGTAAACAAACCTCAGAACAATAATTAGATATTGTTCTGAGAAACAAACAGCAAACACTGCTTGATGGCACAATGACACTGGCCGTCGGAGCGCGTCAAGCCAATACTGGCCCGAAAATTTTAGTACGTTTTTTTTACGGCCAGATTCTATCTAGACAGGTATATATTCAAAGATTAATATTTTAAGGATACGAATCTACTTTTTCACCAACGTTTTATACTCACCGGTATTGCTTGTCATGCCTGATGCTGTTGGCATTTCAGTTTCATTAGAAACTAATAATAACTCTTTTATGATGTCTACCCGTTGCCTTTTGATTACGGCTGATCGTGGCTGTGGCGGCGCGGTACGTTTTTTTCTGTCTGGTTGACATTCGAATTTCAATGGCAAACAGTCCGGCTTCATTTTTATTTTGCCAACAGAACCCATTACACTGTACTGCATGAAATTTTCCATGTCATTAGGTAGCTGTAAAAAGAGACAGTCTATGATTAATAAAAAAAGAAGTACGTTTACTTAAGTACTTCCCTAGATACTTAAGAAATAAATAGAATTATTAGGTTAGATTTAATTTGTGAATTAGGACTTAAGTAGAATTGTTATGTTATCTATTTTAATTTCTAGTTATTGTACTTACTTCAAAGTGGTCTTCGCAAAAGAAAATCGCAGATTTAACGGATGTAAAGTTCGGGTCTCGGCGTGCTATTTGTAACCATTTCTTTCGACGTATTGGACATTTAGGAACATGTATAAACAATTTGTTAGGATTTAAAATGGTTGTACTTCTGCACATAGGCACGGCACACGTCTTGTAGCTTGTCATTTTCAAGATTCCAGTGAAAAAGATACTTAGTTAATTTAAAACTTTACTCTGAAATACACCCAAAGTTACGTCCGCGTAACTAGTTTGTTTTATTTATTGAAATGTGACGTCACAGGGCAAAATGTCACGTGACCACACGTTTTCGCGCGAAATTTGAAATAAATGAAGAAAAATATGATTTTTTCTATAAAATAAAGCTTTTTCGAGAAAAATAAATATTGTTAGAGGTATAAAATAAGCGTTTGTAATATTTAAAATACTTTTACGAAAACAGTCAAGTAGCCAATTGTCTTTATTATGTATTTATGTTATTATTTTATTATTATTTGTTTGTTAATAAATGATTTTCTCTCTCTCTCTCTCTAAACGTCCCACTGCTATGCACATACCTTAAGATAATATGGACAACAGCACATTAAGAGATTGGGGTATAATAACCCACCACGCTGCGCTGGCCCAATGCTTGTTTTTTACTTACTAGCCTATTAGTCTAAGATCCAAGTATAGAACGACCTTCACCGGGAAGGTTAATGGATGAAAAGTATTTTATATCAAATTTAATATGTTAAATAATATATCGCGAGTGGGTTGGCTGAAAAAAATCAGTCCAGTACCTTAATGATTAATTTAATATTTAAAAAAAATATTTTTTACGTTGCACTGGTTTGGTGTGTGTGTCGGTGTGTTTGTAATGAGCTTATCTTTATATAAACATAAATTTTATTTATTTAACCAGACGGTTGCAAATTACTAATATTGACTTACCTGTTTACACCTGCCTACCCAATGTTATGACAGGAAAAAAATGGTCAACCTAACGTTTGCATTTTCGGCTTCATTCTTTCGTTTGGTACCTGTCTATGTAATTTATCTATTATCCAAACAATGTTTAACAATGTTTAAAAAATATATTTTTAAATATTTAATTAATCATATACTGGACTGAAATTTTTCAGCCAACCCACAAGCAATATATTTTTAACACATCAAATTTGATATAATATACTTTTCATCCATTAACCGGCTCGGTGAAGGTCGTTGTATACTCGGGTCCTCTACTTTATCATAACAGCATACACACACAACACTAACGGTGTCCCTATTCGTTAGTGTTGTGTGTGACGGTAGTTGGATAAATAATGTGAGTAGTGTCTTATTGGGCATTCTGGCCCCCGGTCGTCCGCTTCGCTTCCGATCGTTCGCTGCGCTCACTCCGGTTGACAGAATGCCCAATAATACACTACGGATTACATCCGTACCGTACTTCCTAACACATTCAGCTCCAGACCCCTGGTAAGATTCGCTCGCTTCGAAGCTAGAGTGCCCAATAATCAGCTATGAGTATTTTAGCTTACAAAGCGAGTGAAGGCGTCGACCTACGGCTCGTTCGCTTGCGATCGAATGCATTTAAATAACAAGTTCAGTGGTAAGGTACATTTTTAGTAAATCCATTTGTCACACCTGAGATTATTAAAATATGATGACTAGTCATATATGCTCATTTTCATAAAACGCGTCAAAACATAAGGGTTAAATTTAAACGATAACATGAAATTCATAAAACAAAAAGAATCATTAGAATTAGACTGTATATGTCCCCCGCCCTCAAAAGTGAGTAAACGACATGGTAACTTATTACCAAACACTATACGCTGCATTGTCTGCGGTCCATCAAACTGCGAAAAGACAAATTTAGTTATCAGTTTAAAGTTACACAAAGATGGTCTGCGTTTTAGGAATCTGCATGTTTATTCAAAATCTTTATACCAAGCTAAATACTTATATTTGGAGAAAGTTTTAGACATGGTTCCTGGTACATCGTTACATAAATACAATCACAACAGTGAAATATTGAGTTCGCATGAAGCTTTATCAGATTCCATTATAATTTTTGATGATGTTGCTTGTGAAAATCAAAACAACATAAGAAATTATTTTGCAATGGGACGTCATAAGAACATTGACTGTTTTTATATTAATCAAACTTACACAAAAATTCCTAAACAATTAGTAAGAGATAATTCAAATCTACTAATATTATTTAAGCAAGATGACATTCATTTGAAACATGTGTATGATGAGCATGTTGGATCTGATATGTCATGGTTACAGTTTCGTGAACTATGTTCCGCTGTTTGGAAGAAACCCTTCAGCTATCTTGTGATTAATAAGGACTGTGAGAAAAACATGGGATGCTACAGGTCAACATTTGACACATTTGTTGTGGTGGACTAACAAACAAAATAAGATGTATAACGACTTATAAATCATTTCCGTTTGGGACTTGCGAGTGAGCGAATGGTTTTAAAATGGAAAAAAAACTCAAAGAACAAATTGTTAAATCCGCAGCAGCTGTTAAAAAAGAAGTTGAAATGATAAAAGATGTAAAGAATGCAAATAATATGGCATTAGAAACAATATTTAAGCCCATTGTGGGCCCTCTCACCTTGTTAGCAAACAAAAATGAAGGTAAGCATCGCAAGGAAGAGACTCTTGAACCGTTGGTGAAAAAATCTAAGAATGATGATAACTTTACAGCATGTACTTCTGATGAAGATTTTAATGAATTTATCAGCGAAGAAGAAGACCATTCCGATAGCGAGTTAGATAAAAGTTACGACAAAACCATTATTGTACCACAGTCTGAAAACCACAACGTTAGCGATGATTCTTTTAAATCATTTCAATCATCGCCAAGTACCAAAAACCAATCTTCATGGTCCACATCATCTGAAGTAATTGACAATATACCATTTGGAGTTAGAAATATACGTGGAAAATTGCTTGGCAAAACCCGCGTTTTTGACAATGGTAAAATCTTGAGAATTGGAACAAAGACTTTGAAAAAAACTGAAGGGTTAAAAGAACTGTTGTTTAAAAAGAGACCCAATTTAGATGTGGTCACGGTGGATGATTTACAAGATTATAAATTGCTTTTAATAGAAACCAATGCTCATCATCGTTATTTTGAGTCATCAAAACCAATAAACAGCAACAAGGGATTCAAATACACTAATGTTATTAAGCCTTTGTTCAAATTTTCTCGAAATGCTACCACAAGCGTGGAGAGTATTCCAAAAGGAAAGGGTATTCCTGTTTTGAAAGAAGTAAAAGAAAATACTGATTATGTTTACTGGGATGACCCAAACGAGTTAGTAGAACGATTAAAATTACTATTAGCATCATGGGCAGCAGGCAACACTGGGGTAAATAATGAAATTATTGCTATTGTTGAAGAATTGTATGAAGCTGGTCTCATAACTAATGTAGAATTTAAAGAGCTTCCATCAGGAAAATTACGCAGTACATTTTCGGTGGCCGACTCATCTAGACAGCGATGAATATAGACAAGTTTGGTAATCATGTTCATAAACCTTTTCGGTTAACAGAATTCGTTGATACTTTTAACGATACGTTAGTGAAATCAGACGCTGGGCACTACGATTTGAAATTGTCTAAATTAAAATGTCTTTCATCACCAAACGAAGACGATGAAGCAGTGAACAAAGCGTATGTGGATAAAACCGTTCAAGAATTACGAAATAAAATAAAAAAAAACTCAAAGTGATATAAAACTGTAATTAAAAAATTTGGAAAATATATCATCGGACCGTTTAACAAAGTTATTTTATTCAAAGACAGAAGTAGATAATTTGATTAAACTTAAATTAAATAAAACATGAGTAAAAGAGACATAGTTGATGAAATTCACAAAGCCGCAAGAAGGAATTTTCCTCGTCGAAGGACTATCATAAAAGAAATGGATGATTTATGGCAAGCTGACCTTATGGATTTTCAAAAATATTCACATTTCAACAAAGGATACAAATACGTTTTGGTTGTGATCGATACGTTATCAAAATATGTATGGGTAAATCCCGTAAAATCAAAAGACAAAAGTAGTGTAACCAAAGCAATGCATGAGATATTCTTCTTCATCAAGAAAACCTGATAATTTACAAACTGATCTTGGCAAGGAATTTTATAATGATGCTTTTCAAAAATTGTTAAAGAAGTATGATATTAATCACTATCCCACACATTCTGTCAAAAAAGCTTCTATTGTAGAACGAGTAATTCGTACAATAAAATGTCATCTTTATAAACTCTTTAGTTTATATGGTTGTTACCAATGGCTAGGACCAAACTTGAATTCAGTTGTAGAAACATACAATAACACTACTCATCGTATTACTAAATACAAACCTGTTGATGTGAATAAAGTAAACCAGATGGTTGTTAGATCTAACATTATGCGAACACGGACATCTAGTACAAAACAACCTAAGTATTGTATTAATGACAGTGTCCGTATAAGCAAATATAAAGGTGATTTTTACAAAGGCTATAAATTGGTCAACGGAAATATTCAATATAGTTAAGGTTAACGATACAAACCCCCCTACGTATATTTTAGAAGATAAACATAAACAATTAATTTTAGGCTCATTCTACGAACACGAGTTACAAAGAACAAAATTTCCCGATCTTTATCTCATTGAAAAAGTTATAAAAAGAAATAAATGGTTAGGCCTCAGTAATGAAGAAAACAGTTGGGTGGATAAGAGAGCGTTACTTTAGTAATATAAATGGTGTGTTGAGTGAAAATTATTCATTTAAAAAGGATCAATGAAGAAGGGTAGAGGTATTTAAAATAACTTTATTAATAACTTACCAATTGAGCTACATATCCCTGGTTATCAATTTTGTGGTCCTGGCACTAAACTTCAGAAGCGATTACTAAGAGGTGATCGGGGTATAAATAAATTAGATGAAGCTTGTATGCACCACGACATTGCTTACAATAACGAAGACTTGAGCGTTCGACGTAAAGCTGATTTAGAATTCTTGAATATGGCTAAAAGAAGACTAAAGTCGAGCGATGCTGGAAAAGGTGAAAAAATTGTGTCATGGATAGTAAAAAATGCTATGAAAGCAAAACTCAAAGCTGGTGCTGGAATACGTCCATTTATGAAAATTGTGAAAAAGTTACAATCTCAAATAAAGAAGTTGAAATCTAAAGATAATCGTACAGCTATAAATTTTGCATATGCTGCTGCAAAAAAACTATTTAAAAACAAAAAAGGAATACGCTTACCACGATGTATTCCTATTCCAAAAACTGGAGGCTTTTTACCTCTTATTCCAATTTTTGCTGGTTTGTCAGCCCTCGGTTCACTAGCTGGTGGTGCGGCAGGTATAGCAAAAGCTGTTAATGATTCCAAGGTTGCTCAGAAGAACCTACAAGAATCTGTACGTCATAACAAGGCAATGGAAGCTGTTGCTCTTGGAAAGGGGATGTATATTAAAGCACATAAAAGAGGAGCTGGATTATACTTGAATCCTTCAAAAAACTAAGCAAAGGGCTACCCAGACAAATCTAGACATTTTGAAGCACGCAACTGACATCCCTTTTTTTCGAGGAGTATTTATGAGAGATTCGCTCCCCTCAAAACCAAGAAAAAATGAGTGTGCTATAGTAAATTTGGATAGTTCTGAAAATCCAGGTACACATTGGGTAGCCTATGTCAAACAAAATAACTATTGCGAATATTTTGATAGTTTTGGTGATTTAAGACCTCCATTAGAATTAATAAATTATTTAAGGAACATGTCAATAACTTACAATTATGTGCGATATCAAAAGTTTGGTACCATAAATTGTGGTCATCTGTGTTTAAATTTTTTAAGAATGTATTGGAAACAACATTTATATTAAGAGTAACTTAATAAACTTTATCAGTATAAACATGTATTTCACTGTGTCGATAACGGGTAGAGGAGCTTCTTTGATAACAAACTACTCTCCTACAATACAATTAGAGGGAGAGTATGAGTGTGGTTTATTATATTTTTCAACTTTTAATTCCATCCCTAATATAGATGAAAGAAACAATAAATTTTATTATGGTAATAATGGTGTCATTAAAATACCAGAAGGATCTTATGAACTTCAAGATATTTGTGATTATCTTAAGAACAATATCAAAAATGCTGCGTTGAGATTGTCTGCAAACAACAACACACTAAAAACAAGTATTTTTTGTTCAGAAGAAGTTCACTTCAATAAAAATTAGTCACTGGGTAAAATTTTGGGTTTTGGGATGGAAACAATAAAGGCTAATATAAATACAGAGTCTAGATATCCTGTTAGCATTTTATCAACCACCATCGTGCGCATCGAATGCGATGTAATCAGTGGATCATTTGTAAACGGAAAAGCAAGTCATATAATTTATGAATTTGTGCCAAACGTACCACCTGGCTATAGAATTAGAAATACCTAAAAATTTAATTTATTTTCCTGTCAATCAAAGTTCAATAAGTGCTATCAATATAAGACTATTAGACGCTGAAAATAATCAAATTAACTTACGTGGTGAAGAAGTGCAGATATACTTACACTTTAAAAAAACATGTTGAATTTCAATAAAACCCTATATACTGCAAGAACTCAAGTCAGTTCTAAAAAATCATCGCATAAGGGAGCACTATTTCGATCAATAAAGAAGTTGACAAAAAGCAATAAGGATTTTTTGAAGTCACTAGGATTAATAAAATGAATTTTTTAAATATAACTCAACCTGCATCTTACGATAACAGCATAGAAAGTTTTGAATATCATTCGTATAAACCATACGTAACAAGTTTTAACAAGAATGATGAAATACGAATACCGATAAATCAGCAAGACCTCTACGTATTGCCTTCATTCAGCAGTTTGTATATTGAGGGCAGAGTAAATGTGTGTAAGAATACAAAAGAAAAAGAACGAGTAACGAGTGTGCATTTTGTAAATAACCCTGCACTATTTTTATTTCAAGACATTCGTTATGAAATAAACGGAGTAGAAATAGATAGAATTAAAAATGCAGGAGTGACAACCACAATGAAATCTTATCTGTCGTTGAACGATAATGAATCTAAATGCGCACGAGTTTGGGGTTGGTCTCCAACAGGCACAACTACTGACGCCAGTGGAGTATTCTCAACCTGTATACCACTGAATAAAGTGTTGGGTTTTGCTGAAGATTACCAAAAAATTATAATGAACTGTAAACATGAATTAGTTCTTTTGAGAAGTAACACAAATCTCAACGCCTTAAAATTAAATGCTGATGAAGTTGTGGATGACATAGAAATAAATAAAATTATTTGGCGAGTGCCTCATGTTAAAGTTTCGGATCGAGAAAGAATTAGTTTGCTTAAGCACTTAGAAAAAGATCGACCGATAACAGTTGCATTTCGTAATTGGGACTTATATGAGTATCCATTACTTCCCAAAACACGTAAACATACTTGGTCTATTAAAACATCCTCACAGATAGAGAAACCACGACTCGTTGTAATTGCTTTTCAAACAAATCGTAAACTGAATGCAACAATGTCAATGGCAGAGTTCGACCATTGTCATATACGTGATGTACAAGTTTTTCTCAATTCTTCTTATTATCCATATGAAAGTCTGAACATTAGTTTCGCTGTCAACAAATATACATTAATATACGAACAGTACGCTAAGTTCCAGCAGTCTTATCACGGACGCCGGGTTGAACCGTTGATGAGTTTAAAAGAATTTAAAGAAACAGCTCCCTTATTCATCATTGACTGCTCTCGCCAACACGAAACGTTAAAGGGATCGATTGATGTGCGAGTTGAATTCGAGGCTGATCAAGAAATACCTGATCAGAGGACCGGAACCGCTTACCAAATAAGGGGTTTTTGATTGGGTAATTCATAGACTTGTTTTCACTAACCCTATCAATACGGTTAGCATATCGTCGACTTACCGCATCGAAAGGATAACCAAATTGATACAGTTAATTAGGGTAAGCACTAACCGCATCCAAAAACCCTGTTGAAGCTAACCCTATAAAAAGGGTTTTAACGCGCACAAGCGATTCAAGCTTCTACGTGCAATGCATTAGACTTATTATTGCATAACTATTTACGTGTGTAGCTTTCAACAGAGGCCCCCTCGCGGCGAGCGTGCTGCAAAATATCGCTTACTCGTAAATAAGTTATTCACACTAAAGTTAATGTTCCGTTTAGACCTGTCGCGCGGTGCTTGCAATGCAGCTTGTTAGATTTTTACAAGATTTTATTTAGTTTCACCTGTCCGTTTGTCATCAAATCTAGCAAATTAAATTTTATCTACTTCCCGGTTACTGATTGAGTTGAAATTTTGCATGCATGTGTAAATCGCGTGACAATGCAATATTATGATGACATGGTGCTGATCTGATGATGGAACTGGAAGGTGGCCATAGAAACTTCGCAATGAAACGACACAACCTCATCGAGTTTGGGCTCGTTTGAATCGTCTTGACGAGTAGTTTGTCTTTCAATGGTAACCAGGGTCTAATGATGGAGCTGGAAGGTGGTCATAGGAACTCAGTTAAGAAACGACGAAACCCCATCGAGTCTCGGCTTGTTTGATTCGTCTTGACGAGTACTTTGGTGCTAGATGGTAACCAGGGTCTGATGATAGAGCTGGAAGATGGCCATAGGAACTCAGTAATTAAACGACATAACCGCATCGAGCATGGGCTCGTTTGATTCGTCTTGACGAGTACTTTGGTGCTAGATGATAACGAGGGTCTGATGATGGGCTGGAAGGTGGCCATAGGAACTCAGTAATTAAGCGACACAACCGCGTCAAGTTTTGATTCGTCTTAATGGGTGGACTATTTTTTATTGATATGTAAAGGTATTAAAATACAAAACAATACTAAAAAGTAAAAATTTAAAAAAAAAACTTTTTAAAAACAAGCTTTTTTCATGTTCTTGATGATAAAAAGAACTAAAAATTTAAAAATATTAATTTAATCCAGATAAGAAAAATATCATTATAATAGGTATACCTACATTGCAACCTTCAACCGTAATTTACCATATTCGTCTACGTCACAATAATCAAATATCTTAAGTAGGTACACTATTAGACATTTTTATTTAACTTTAATACATTACACCTTGTACGTCACAATAACCAAATATCGTAAGTAGGTACACTATTAGACATTTTTATTTAACTTTAATACATTACACTTTGTATTAAAACTTTGCGTTTTTATCACACACTTACCCAATGTTTTATAAATAAAAGAGTGTTACATTGTGATTGCAAAAATAATTATGACGGTGTAATAATGCTAAATGTTCTTTGATGTTCCATCACAATGTAATTCTTACGCTTTTATTTATAAAAAATTGGGTATGTGATAAAAACGCAAAAGTTAATTACAAGGTGTAAAGTTTTATGTAAAGTTTAATAAAAATGTCTAATAGGTATGTACCTATTTACGATATATGATTATTGTGACGTAGACGAATATGGTTAATTACCGTTAAAGGTTGCAATGTAGGTATACCTATTATAATGATATTTTTTTTTATCAGGATTAAATTATTATTTTTAAATTTTTAGATCTTATAACAACAAGCTTGGTTTTAAAAAGTATATTTTTCTTTTATTTTTTGTTGTTTTTTGTCCGGATAAATCCATGGTATATGATAAATAAATAATGGATGGTAACCCTATGGCAGCTCTAACAACAGCATCATCAGCTTACTAACGTCCCACTGCTGGGCACAGGCCTCCCACGTAGACAATAGAACGTGGGGAAATTGGGCCATAACCCGCCACGCTGGCCTAATGCGGGTTGGTGAGATCATACAATTGTACATTATTAAGGCACCTACCTATATACTATGTGGTTTTTTATTCTTTCAAAGTCTCTATTGACCGAGCAAGGTTTGTATGGAAAAGTAAAAATAATATCTCGTCTTTTGGCCTATTTCTTGGAAAAAGTTGTTCAGTTTTATGGTCTGGTCAACCCACCGGGGTCTAAGACAAATAAAAAACCACGTTATTAATTGAAAACTTAATAAGTCCCCACAAAAAGTCCGGACATTAAGCCAAGGCAACTTGACCGTTCTTCCAAGCCTTACAACATAAGAGTAGCAAACTTGATTACTTTGCCTGTATCAGCCATGCAGGGCCGTCTGACGTCACGTCCGGCCTTCCCCGACTACGGTTACCATCCGTCCGGATTATACCCGAAATGTCCGCACTTTTAAGACTCTAGTCCGGACTCTGTCCGGCTCTTTAGTTTGTCTGGATTTTGGAATATGCAAGCGATCAACGAGTGATCTTCTAGCGTACGTTACTCACGCGTGGGGTGAAGCGACGGACAAGCATGGCAAATACCTGGCAATTTGCTTTGATATCGCCAAAGCATTCGATAGAGTGTGGCATCAATCCCTTCTTTTTAAAGCCAGCCTTTGGTGTGCTGCTCCGTTTGTGCGCCTGGGTTGCAGACTTTCTAGTGGAGCGGAGGATCGTGTCGTTTGTGAGGGTAGTTCCTCCGCGTTTTACAAGGTTAATGCATGAGTGCCGCAGGGTTCTGTGCTCTCATCTACTCTATTTCTTTTGCATATTAATAACATTGTTGTCCTTGGGCAATATTCATTGTTATGCGGATGACGGTACGGTGCATGAGCGATACTTTGGACATCCTGCGGCAAAGCATGCCGATATCGTTGTGAAAAGGCAAGAAGTGGTTGCCAAACTGAACCTGGCTCTCGATCGTACACATATTGATCGCTGTACAAGACTCAGGTGCGATCGAGTATGGAGTATTGTTCCCACCTATTATGGGACGGCTCCGCTAAATACCTCCTCGATGCACTTGATAAACTGCAAAGGCGAGCGGTACGCATTATTGGAGATACTGAGGTTACAGCGTATCTTGAGAATCTCCAGCTGCGTAGAGACATTGCTCGTCTCAGTGTCTTCTACCGAGATTACTGCAGAGAGTATCTCTCCCGGACTACACGTGCTGGTCTTAGGAACCACCATCATACTGTGCAGACTATCAGTACTCGTACCAAAAAATACAATAAGTGCGCTTGTTACCGTGCTTATTTTACGGTGGGGAGCGCTCTCATTATTTTGGACTGCATTGGCTGCTTACCATCAGGCATGATGCAGTCACTATGACGAGTCAATAATTTTTAAATAAAACAACAGCACATGAGAAAAGAAACAGAACAGAGACAAAGCTTCTAGGGAGCATACGAAAATTCTTACTTATTTTAGTAGGGGTTCAAAAAGGAAAAAAATAAAATAAACAAACTTTTATTAGATTTTTATTAGTAAAAGTTTATTTTTTCTTTTTAGCGCATTAAAATAAAAGGTTTTTTACTTTTAATTTATTTTTTATTTGTTGTTGATCTCACTGAACGTGTATCCAATATTTGTTCACATCCATCGAACCACCACCACTCACCTTCCATCAAAACGGTCCACCCATTAAGACGAATCAAACTTTTCGTTTGTTCGTCTTAATGGTTCGTTCCTATAGCCACCTTCCAGCTCCATCATGAGACCCTGGTTACCATATAGCATTAAAGTACTAGTCAAGATGAATTAAACGAGCCCATACTCGATGGGGTTATGTTGTTTAATTACTGAGTTTCATGGCCATCTTGCAGCTCCATCATCAGACCCTGGTTACCATCTAGGACCAAAGTACTCGTCAAGACGAATCAAACGAGCCCATAATCGATGGAGTTATGTCGTTTAATTACTGAGTTCCATGGCCATCTTGCAGCTCCATCATCAGACCCTGGTTACCATTTAGCACTAAAGTACTTGTCAAGACGAATCAAACGAGCCGAGACTCGATGGGGTTGCGTCATTTCTATACTGAGTTTCTAGGACCACATTCCAGCTCCATCATCAGACCTTGGTTACCATTGAGAGACAAACTACTCGTCAAGACGATTCAAATGAGCCCAAACTCCATGAGATTGTGTTGTTACATTGCAAAGTTCCTATTACCACCTTCCAGCTTCCAACTTCCATAGCGCCATGTCATCATAATATTGCATTGTCACGCAATTTACACATGTATGCAAAATTTCAACTCAATCGGTAACCGAAAAGTGGATCAAAATTAAGTTGCAAGATTTCACCCGAACAAACATGCATTGTAAGTTAAATAAAAAGCTTGTATAGTAATATCATAGACAAATAAGTATTATTCATACAAACGGTACTTTGTATTTAGATGGTTACCAACAATCTAAAAACAAAGTACTCGTTAAGACGAATCAAACGAGCCGAAACTCGATGGGGTTGCGTTGTTTCATTACAGAGTTTCTATTACCACCTTCCAGCTCCATCATCAAACCCTGGTTACCATTGAAAGACAAACTACTCGTCAAGACGATTGAAACGAGCCCAAACTCGATGAGATTGTGTTGTTTCATTGCAAAGTTCCTATTGCCACCTTCCAGCTTCCAGCTTCCATAGCGCCATGTCATCATAATATTGCATTGTCACGCGATTTACACATGTATGCAAATTTCAACTTAATCGGTAACCGGAAAGTGGATCAAAATTAAGTTGCAAGATTTCACCAGAACAAACATGCATTGCAAGTTAAATAAAAAGCTTGTATAGTAATATCATAGACAAATAAGTATTATTCATACAAACTGTAATAGTTAACCACCATTTTACAAGTCCAGAACCAAGTATTTACACTTTTATAACTATTTACAGTTTATGGAATAAACTATTAAAACAATTTCATAAGAAATATACAGGAGCACAAAACAAATGACATGCTTTGTGCAGTGCAAGCCCTCCGTTCGTCCACTGGCCGAGCGAGCGTAAACCGGATTTATCTAGTGGCGGCGCGTACGCGAAAACGAGATAGGAGACAATAGGGTAACCTTATTATTTGATAAGCGCTTGAAATTACCGTTACAAATACCCTATTTGATTTGGTAAGTGCATTGGAAGCAGTTAACTTTATTCAAAAAAGTTACCGCTACGAAAGACTAAGCCTATCAATAGGGAAACCCTATCGCTCGGTAACCTTTTGATGGGGTTTCCCTAAAAATCGGCTTAACCAAAAAAAGGGGTTTTCCGGTCCATCAGACTGCTGCTTACTGTTTGATTCTGAACGATTGCATATTTGAATACAAACCTTTAAGTAACATTGTAAGGAAAATATCATGAATATCGATACAATAGTTGAGGATCTACAAGGGTTCAAAGATTTTAAAAATAAATTTATAGTTAAGGAGTTGGCAATCGCTACTAAAGATTATACCCAAACCTTTTTAATAAAACCTCCATATTCTTATAAAACTTTATCAAATGAAGAGCAAAAGCAAGTGCGCTGGTAGGAAAGAAACCGTGGGTTAACTTGGAGCGAGGGATTCATTGATCATCGTGAATTTCAACGAATTGTGGTTCCTTATTTATTTGAAAAAAAAGTATTAGTTAAAGGATTGGATAAAAAAATGTGGCTTCGAGAGATATCGATGGCTTAGAGCACACATGTACTAATTACAAAAACTTGATATTTCAGGAGAGCATTTTAAAGTTTAAGCATGAATATTACAAAAACTGTGTATGATATGGAATTCAAATTACGTTTATTCATAAGACTTATTCTTTGGTTCTACAAATAAATAGATTTCATAACCGATTTACGTCAAATTGATAACAAAATCAACTGAATTTCTAGATAACCCCCTCACTTAGTACATTTGAACTCTTAAATTTAGTAATTTAAAAGCACGAATGTACCAAGTGGGACGGGGTCAATATTCTACTAGATAAACAGGTACTTATCAAAATTAAAATATTAAAATATTTATTAAATACCAAAGACTACCGATTCAAGATATTTTGTGCAGGTTAGAACATAAAATAATAATAATATTGTTAAATAAGAAATCAATAAACCATTGCATAGTAGGTAAGTAATAATTTATTAAAGTTCTACGACATTTAATTAATTATTAAGAATAGTATAGGTACCTAAATCAGTCTTAGTAATCAGTCTAAGTACTTATTTATTCAAGTTTCTTTAAATCACTAATTAGTCTTAGAATTAGGTAGGTTATTAATAATACTCTCATCCTGATTCTTAAATTCATAATCAGATGTCTCAGTGTCAGTGATATTGATAATAGGAATATTTGCAGAACTGGATGGTAAGTCTCTATATGGGCAATACGCCCATAGTCTGATGGGATCACAACATCCTTTAAACTTAAAGAGTAAGAAGATCTTTTTTCTTATATTGTAAAATAGGGAGCACCAAATTTGAATGCTCTTTTCAGGTTTTTTTAAATATGTTAATGAAGTTTATCTTTTTTCCTCCATTTTTTGCCTTGCAAATATTGATTTCTTCCAAATCTGAATCGTTTAAGTCGTATTTATAAAATATCGAAGTAGGCGATTTATGTTTACCCGAAGTCACTTAATTTTAAACCATTTCAGTCTCATTTTTTATGTTTTTAGTTGTGTTAGTATTTAAAGTTTTTTCAAATGCCTTCATGCCATAAAAATCGTCATGTTTCATAATATTAACATCATAATGTTTTGGTTTGATCGTGGCAGAACCCATTATCAAATATAAAATAGTTAGATTGTGTTGTGTATGAGAGTTTTCGTAAATAATATATTTTGCAATAACCGGTAAGGGGTATAGAAAGAACAGCTTGTAGGTCGAATGTATTTGCTCTAAAAGCACCATCTGTGTTAAAACATATTTCTTTGTCTTCTTTTTTCGTATCCAAAGAGTCTTTTTCGCGTTTTTTGTGTGCATGATATTCTTCTTGTAAACTAGCCTTTTCATTTGATCGCTTATCACATTGCAGGGCTTATAAAATGCTAGTTTTGGCTCATAGGAGTGAAAAATCCTGTGGTATATACTTACATTTGTTTTTCTGGGCAAAAAATTTCTTTGTGAATTTTGTACATGCGAGATAAGTTCAGATTCAGATCACTATCTTAATGTAATTTTTTGGAGTCTTAGCGACAATAGTAAGACTCAATTCGAGGGTACTGGGTCAATATTTTGCTCTTTCACAAATTTCGTAGCCTAGGGAAGTTATATTTGCGGTAATTTTACCTTTTCGATTGTCAGTGCCAACATAAGAGCCTGCATGTCCTCTATTTTTGCAACAAATATTAATAATACTTGTGCTAATAACGAACGTGTTACAAAAATTTTTGGCAAACACGGTGTTTTCTTATAGATTGGTGAAAAAGCCAGTATGAACGTGACATTTACCGATTTTTCTTAGCCAAAACTTTATCGAAAGCACACTTAACTTAAAATGTCGTAAGTTGAGCATTTCAAGAAACAAAACAAAAATGAGTTAAGTGTACTAATAGATATGTGATTTTCGATGATTTTGTAAACATATGTACAGTTATTTTTTGTATCATAACGACTTAGCACATTTGTGCACTTAAAAACAGTTGCAAGCATTAGATTAGTTTTCGTATTAACTGCACTTACAACATTTGGATTGTCTGTAATATGTAAAATTACATATCGTAAATGTACTTAATATTTTGTGCGTTAACTAGTACCGCAAGAGTCAATCTTAAAATCACTTAAGGAGTTTTCGTAGCAGATTACTAAAAATAAAGGACTTTAATACTATTGGACAATACCGAAGCTTACTTGATACAACCGTGGCACTGGGTTTTTGATAGAAAGAGATGGAATATCGACACATGGGTAAGTGCAAACGGTAGAGCACGTCAATTAATACAGTTGGCAGTCAAAAAGTAAAAATCGCAATTTTTGTAGTTAGTACATGTGTGCACTAAGCCATCGATATGTCAAGAATGTGAAATAATAGAATTAAGTGAAAAAGGTTGCCCGAAACTTTTAAAGTTGCATAATGACTACTATGGCGGAGGAAATAAGGTTTGGAATTGTGTTCATCATAAAAAGATGTGTGCATTAAAAAATGTACTGTGTCTCAAGATGTGGTACTGTGATAATTATATGTATGATTTTTTTTTAAATTACTTTTAAGGAATATTGAATCGTAAAATATTTTTTCAATAAATCATTAATAAATATACCTAATGTCTTTGATTTTACTTTAATCGTAATAATAATATATTTATATTCATTGAACTAAGTGAAAAATAGAAAACACAGTTTACCTAATTTAAAAAAAAACTTTATTACCGTAAAATAATAACTAGGTACTTCCTTACAATTATTTTACAATTATTTATACAAAAACATCTTCGTAATCAATAAAAAAAAATTAAAAGCTATCACCACTTAAGAGTTTCGAGATTTTTTTGATAACACATTCAGTCATGTCCATAATTTCATCCATTGAATCACGGACTACGTATTGCGCACTAAGCACCACATTTTCGTTATTCGCCGCAGGTTCCGACGATGTTTTCACTGGATCATAGTCAGGGGTCAGTTCCAACACCTTAATTTGTATCAGCTTGATGCCTCTTTGCTCCTTGCTAACCACAAAGGATTTAAAGGTACGCTTACACGGGAAATGAAAATTGATCAATTATGAGCAACACTGGGCGATTGTGACGTGAGAAAATATGGAGCAATATACGGCAACAGCAACAAGCATCAATTTGGCGAAATGTTTTGCAACAACAATATGGAGCAATATGGAGCAACTCCAAGAAACTAGGCAATACCAAGCTCATATATAATACTTTCATACACGTACAAAACTATCGCTCGCCGATTTTCTTGCAGCGGCAGCTTGCAGTGCTTTTATTTTTATGTATCACAAGCAAAGGAAACAGAAAAGGAACAGACATATTTGGGTACGAACGTTTTAGCAAGACGGAATCAATCATCGTTGTGTTGTGAATTAGATGATATTTTAATAGAATGTATAATGTATGAATATAATTATAATAAACATAAATAGAAATCGCATACCTACGAACATTTACTATAAAGGTAGTGGTAGGTGTGCAGTCTTTAGTCCGTATACGCCTTTTACGACACCCAAGGGACGAAAAGTGGTTGGTAGTATTATTTTGATGATCCCATCGCCGCTCTATGCTGTTGGATGTATGTGCAGTCCTTAGCCCGTTAGTCGCTTTTACGACACCCAATGGAAGAAGGGGTTGGTAGTATTATTTTGATGAGCCCATCGCCGCTCTATGCTGTAGGATGTATGTGCAGTCTTTAGTCCGTTTGGGTCATTTTAGCTCCTTGTATAACAATCTACTATTGTTTTACTGTTACTTTTTATTGTCTCATAGATCGTAATAAATAATATAATAAAATAAAATATTCAGTTTAATATGTTACTTTACACTGGCTAAATATGCTGACCGCACGAAGCCATTATTAAAAAACACCCAAGCGCTCGCTGTCCCTGCGGAAGCGAGACGCCGCAAAATCAATGAGTGCAAGCGAGACAGGAAACAAAATTGCTGTAAATTTCCAGACTCCCTGGATATTCGGCAATACGTGTCGGCAACATTCAGCAATTGGAATATATGGAGCAATTATCAGCAATATTGCCGAAACAATTGCCAAAACAATTGCCGAAAATTTTTGAAGGTGCTCCACATTGCTCCACTAATTGCTCCATATTGATCAATACGTATTGCCAGCAATAATTGACCAAAAAATTGCCCGTGTAAGCGCCTCTTAAGTGATACCTTCTTTGGTTTTCTTGAGACAGGTTGTTTTTTTCTTTTTTGTTTAACTTCTGCTGATTGCGAGTCGAACAAATCTTTGCATTGCTGAGTAAAATTTTCTAGCGGATCCTGTGCGTATTGTGGAAAAAAATCTTTCGAGCCGTCTGCCATTTTCTGTTAGGACAAAAAATAAAAATAAAAATTTAACTGTTTTAACAATATTTGGCAATTAAGGTAATATTCACATTTAACAATAACTAAGGTTTATTTATAATTAGTATTAACTATCATCAACATAAATACATATAAAATATAAGTAAATAAATATATCCCTATGTAATATACATACATACTTATAAAATATAAATAATGATAGACGGCACCCACCTGAATAATGAAGAAGTTAGGATCACGAAGCCTGCCTTTCGTTGCGATCTCGTAACTTTTTACTGATCTGCGTAAATAGTTGCAGCGCTTTATAATATAGCTCGTCTCGATCTTCATACACCAGATACTGTGTTTTAGCTCGCGCTACCATAACCACTTCGTTGTCAGGTGTATCCACAGCATCCATCATTTCGATTTTTATGAGACATTTCGGAATCCTATTATCGAGAGTAGCAACGTAGCTGGTTTGTGACAAACAGAGGTGTTGCTGACCACGTTTAGACATCTTCACTTAAAAATACACAACACGAGCTAAGTGTGAACGCAGCGAGAGCGAATTTTATACTAATAAAACATGATTAATTTTCTATGTTACCGAATCAGCAATATGAGACACTGATTGCAAAGTTCAAGTTCTAACCTGCTCTTTTAGGTATTTCGCTGTTATTGCAGAAAATACTTTTGTAAATAGACACCGAAGCGCATTCCGCGCGTTGGTTGATGTCTTATTAATTTGCATGTTTAAACCTGCTCAGTGTTTACTACCTACTACATACAATACACCAATATGTATTTTTATAATGATTTTTAAGGATCGAAATAAAAATCATAATTATATTAAGTATTCGTCTTTATTTCTGTTTTAGCAGTTTACATAGTTTATTAAACAACACACTACAAACAATACACATAACAATTAAGTACACACATAACCATTACAATTATTACAAATTCAAATGGAAATAGTTGTTATACAGTTTTATAACTAATTTTATTTACCTACATAGCTCAATACAATATATTTTTTCATATACTTATTATATTACCATTTCACCTAAAAGTACGATATCATTTAAAAATACATGTACATTAAAATATCAGTGTAAAAGTATATCACCGTATACACCCCTTTAGATATCATAATAGCTAACTAATTTTTGGTTCGAATTTTATAAACAGAAACAATGCTATTAAATTTTAAGTATTGACACGTGGCCCCAAGCTTTCGTAGACACCTTATCAGCCGCAACTAACCGCTTATCATCGTTGCAAGATAACGCTACTTTATTAAGACTACGCGTGAAAATATCATGTTTAATTGACTTAAATAAAACGTTTGTCTTTCGCACTATGTCGCCTTGATATAAAGTTCTTTTATAATCAGATAATGTTATTTCACGAACAACAGACGTTTTTACACCCTTCGCTTTTTTAATAGCGCTATTAGTCGTTTTTACACAATATAATTTTGATCGTAATCCCACAAATTCAGTAATGATAACTCCGCCCATTTCGTCCTTAAAGAGACCGGGGACCTTTTTGTTTAATAGGGGTAAACCATATTTATTTTGTTCTGAAAAGTTACTTGTATCAAAATAATTTATGAAAGATTGTTTCAAATCTTTATAAAAGTCTCTGGTTTCAATTTGGTAAACAAAACTATCCGTATCTGTATAGCACATCCGTAAGCGATTTTTATATGATGGTTCAAAAACCGAATAATGGAAGTCATACATGTGGCTTTTCGATAGCTCTAACACTGCAAATCCTATGTATATTGGCTTATCTAAAACTACCCGTTCAGGTTTTGTTTGTATTGCAACTAAATTTTCAGAGAAAACTGAAGCACTATGAAAGTTCGAGTTCGCGATTAATTTATCAGCGCTATTTCTTTTTTTCGTTTTATTTTTCTGATCACTCCATTCATTAACTAAATGCACATTAACCCTTTTCTCGTTGTTTTCCAATGTTTTACCAAAAATACAATTATTAAGCAATTTAAAAAAGTCTTATTCGAACGTAGACTGAGCTTTTTACCTTAGACTGGTATTAAGGTCGATGTATTGTTTTAAATAAGGACTCTGTCAGAATACTATTACACGATGATTTTTTTTTAATATTAGTCTGTGTTTTATACAAGTTTTAAAATGAACGTAATGAATAACGTAGAAGTATTTATCGTAAAGATTGGGCACAAGTTTAGAATTCTTTCCTCCGTGAGGGATGCATTTTTCTGGACAAAACGGTAAATCATTATGTCTGTCATGTAACTCTTTCGGATAGCTCAAGTCAACTTCAAGGAAATAACCGTATTCCGCGTCGTTGGGTATATTAACGAAATCAAGCTAATCAATTTCTTCTCGATGTAAAAATCTAAAATTTGATAATGGCAAAGATTGACACATGCTGAATCCATACAAGTTATTACAATCTATGTAAACTACGTAGCTGTCTCGTTTTAGCGAGTCATATTCAGACATGTATTTATTATTGGCTGTAGCGTGTCTGTGCGAGCATATGCACACCCCACCCCTAATACCGGATTGGATCATACGCACTATAGCAAGGTCATCAATGAGCTCTAACTCGACTCCTGTTTTGAAAAGCATCGCATCAAAAGACAAACTAGGCGCAGTTACATAAAAAGCTGGATCTAGCTGATAATAAAGTTTGCAAGTTTTTCTAAACTTCTCGAAAATGTCTGTTAATACGAGAACATCTGTTTTTAAATACAAATCTGTGTATTGACCCAAATTTTTTATATTAAATTGAGTCCATACTGATTGTGCATGTTGGTAATCTTCGTCAGTAATATGCTCATTTGTAGAGTGCTGTAGAACATGATCTTTTCTGGGAGAGATCGCTCATGAAAACGCTCCCAACAGTTCATGTACTCGTAAGGGTATATACCTTTGCGTGTAAGTAAATTGAATTGCGTTTGAATAGGAAAATGATTTCGCAAATGTTCAAATTCATCTTTTTTTATAGTTTTGCTTAATTTATCCAAGCTAGTACCTAAGAATTTAAACGAATCTAAAAAATCATAGTTGTATAAATTCTTGACCTGAAACAGGAATAAATTTCGTAAATGATACATAATTTTCTTTCGTTTTAGGTAAAATCGTAATATTTCCAGGCAATTCGCCTAATTGTTTTATAAACAAATGGCAATCATACCCTGCTAAATTATGAAAAAAAATAGGAATAAATTTTGGTATTTTGTATTGCAGATTACAATATTTATGTGCCACACCGCGATATAAGCCTGTTATATGACAGTGATCGCGCACTTTATCAGAAAAAAGAAAGTTTTGACATATATGACAACGAGTGGCTTGCATAAAATCAGCAGCATCTTGCTCTGTAAAAATCATCGGCGAATTTTTAGACAAGATTGAATGAATTTCTCGAACATCGCGATAGATACATTCTATAAATTTACTAACACAATCAATACCACGATATGAAACATAACAATTATAACTAGCGTCCATAGAACACACTATATTATATGCAAACGCAGCCGGGATATGACGTTGTAGTGTTTTTGTGTTTGCCGTATCAGAAACCGAGGTATTTTCTTTATATTCCACTAAAATAGTCTCAAAATCTGCATAAATTACGAAAGGAACGTTTTGTTTTCGATCATAATTTTGAAATTTAATTACCGAACCCTTTTGCGGTAATACAGTAACAATTCCGCTACAAACATTATTTTCAAGTTCTACACAAGTAGTAAAAAACAGTAAGCACGTATCACAAAAATATAGTTTGCCGTGATGAGCAGTAATTTGATTTCTGAGAAGCCGCGACAAATCTTTGATTGGACAATAATGCGAAATCAGACCGTTATCTAACAGTAACAAATGAATGGTTTTTTTATTTTTGGTGATTTCAGATTTGTACAAAGGTCCTATAATACTTTTATTATTCTTTAAACCATAAATAATAAAACTCAACTTGGAATTGTTTTTTTCAAAGATTTTTATGTTTGAGAACGTAACAGGAAAAAAGATTCCGTCGATATTTAAAACATCCTGGAAGTTACATCCTGTTATAGGGACGATACCCTCTCAGGGTGGTTATGAGCTGGATACAGAGCTGCTGTTACGCTCCATAAAAAACAGAACCGATCCTTATTTTGAATGTTTATACAAGCTTTCTTATTTTGTAAACATTTAGGTAGTTTTAAATAAGACGAACCACCTAATGGCTGGTATTTATTTACGTTCATTTCTAAATGTGAATTACTCAAAAATGCCCAGCCGCTGTCGCTCTCCTGAAACTCTTCTATTTTCTTTTTTAATGTATCAACTACTTTTGAAAATATACTACCGAAATCATAGTAGTTATAAATTATAAAAAAATTTGTATTAAAGGATTTTATTTCCTGCACACTATTTTTAAATAGCACAAAAAGGGCAAAAAGTTTAAAATTTACTTTTAAACATGTATGTTTCTTTGAAGCTTCATCTAAAAGCGGCTTTATTTTTATACGAATAGAATTAAAAAAATCATCTAAAGACACTTGATTATCAGGTTCGCAAGCGGTAATTCGGTACGAAGTGGTACGAGAGCGAAATGCAGATCTTACAATTTCCACACCATTGCTAATTAGCTGGCTGGAATTATTTTGTTTATGCACGCGACTGCGTAAGTGCCCTACCCAAGAGGTTGAACCAACAGATGTGTTACAAATTGCGCAAAATGGCATATTGCTGAACCAAAAATTAGAAAATTAAATAATATAAAAGTTATCTAATTAATTTTCTGAGGTTTAAGCGAGCACTACACATTGAAATGAAACACTTTTTACGGATTAACTCGCGTTTAATTTACTATTTACATAGTTTTTATATTATCTCCCTGTGACCACGGACCCTGTAAAGGGTTCGAAACGTCAGGATAATATAAAAACTATGTAAATAGTAAATTAAACGCGAGTTAATCCGTAAAAAGTGTTTCATTTCAATTATCTAATTAAATTAGAAGTTAACCTAACGGACATAAGAGCGAATACTTATTAATATAAAAACATAAAAGTGTTTAAAATTTATTTAAAGTTAATCTTATTACTATAATACGTAGGCTCAATATTTTCAAAAATAGCGTAGGCCTGACCTAGAAAGTCCTGCAGAGCTTCCCACTCACGCGATTGTTCGCAGCACTGTAGTTTCACAGATGCAAGTGCTTTCTTGTACCGCTCTACTGCCGGAGTGCTCCTAACATCATCGGTGTTGTAGATCTTCAGATCCACGTTTAACTCGCCGGCAGTGGTTGCGGTACGACGACACTGGCCCGAAGACACCCGCGATGTGAAACTAGAGCCGATTTCAAATAGTACTGAATTGTGTTAATCAAAATGCATGTTATTATTAGTCTATCATTGTAATAAAATAATTACAAGTGCGCAGTGTATCGCTTTCAACTCCTGGCTCCTGGTCTGTTCGATGTGGAGTCGAATGCATTGGAAATTCCCACGTCTTCGACATTATGACGCGAGGTTTCTTAGAGCGTGTTCATTCATTTCTGCTCGTAACAAAAATGAAAAATATGATTTAAATGTGTGGAATCATAATGTGTACATTAATAGTGTACAACATAAAATGTAAGTATATTTTTATCCTTTTTGTGTAGCTTTTGAAACTGGGTTTGTGATTTATTATATGACTGGGATAGTAATAACAACCGTCACCCATTTTCATAGTAAGTTCCTAGGTGTAGGTACTTAAATTAATAAATTGGTGTTTTAAAAAGAGCCATGCATAGATAAAAACAAAATTGTGTCTACAGAAATATACCAACACACAATAAGAAAAAATAATAATTGCTGTGTCTAAGTCTGAGTGATAATTTTAGGTTAGATTAAGCCAGAAGCCCCGTTTATGATCACTTTTGCTCTAATTTCACCTATGGCAATCAAAATAAAATCAAATAACAATCGTAAGAATTTCTTATGCCATACAATTATTTTTCAATAAACGCCATTTTCTGTTTTAATATTTTTTTTTATGAAAAAGAATGATCGATAAATTCTCTATAATTTAAGATACAATTTTTGTTTTAAAATTCCAAGACCATTTAGTACTTAGTGCTTCAAAGTGAAAAAATCCTTAAAGTGGGCACAAAGGATTCTCCTATACATTCTAAAAATCTTTCTCATTGATAATTCTGTTTAATTTTGGGTTTTCGACATTTAATTTAATGTAAGAGCGTATTAAAATATCTTTAACTACTTAAATATATCATGATTCGCTCTAACATTAAATTAAATACTGAATACCTAAAATTAAACAGACCTAGATATAAATCATAACATTAACAGTTACATTTTTTTTTCAGGTACTGTTCCACTGATCTGCGTTTTAAGGACCAATACGTAAATTCTCATAAAATGCATTACTATATAATTACGTATTAGGTGACATTTTTAGCTAACATTTGGGTAGACACTTGTTATAGTTAATTATATGTAGGTATGTATTTCATAGCCTTAGTTTTCATAGTGCTTTTTTATTTTCAGATTGTGAGCGAAAAAGACTGCGCGTCATCCAGAATATTATTTGATAACGGGCCGACTTCAGCACGGGGGACATTTTGCGAAAGGGAACATTACCGTCCGAATCGATAAAAAACTTCAACATGAAGAACGTCAGAGTTTTTTGGTCAAACGGAACTCAGAAAAAATCTTTATTTATGTAATTATCGTATTTAATAAATGATTATTCTGCGAGTGTTTTATTTCGCTTTATTTTACCTTTACTTTTTAGAGTGATGTTAAGTAAAGGTAATATAAAGTTCAAGGTAATAATATCTTTTTCAAGGTAATGGTATGTTTTCAAAGGTTATGCAAAAATGGTAACGGTAATAGTAATATTTGGTAAGTAAATAATAAAAACACATAGTAAGTAGTAGAGAGAGATATTACTTTCGAATTATTCATTATGCTAAACCAGTTGGCAAGTATTAGGGAACCACTTTCGGTGAGAGAATCTTACCACGGGTCTCTCAGAAGATACTTACCACGGGTCTTCAGCCGAATGTGTTAGGCAGAACATTCAGTGAAAGAATCTTACCATGGGTCTGGATCTGAATGTGTTAGGCAGAACATTCAGTGAATTAATCTTACCATGGGTCTGGATCTGAATGTGTTAGGCAGAACATTCAGTGAATTAATCTTACCATGGGTCTGGATCTGAATGTGTTAGGAAGAACATTTGGTGAGAGAATCTTACCACGGGTCTCTCGGAAGATACTTACTACGGGTCATCAGCCAAATGTGTTAGGCAGAACATTCAGTGAATTAATCTTACCATGGGTCTGGATCTGAATGTGTTAGGAAGAACATTTGGTGAGAGAATCTTACCACGGGTCTTCAGCCAAATGTGTTAGGCAGAACATTCAGTAAAAGAATCTTACCATGGGTCTGGATCTGAATGTGTTAGGCAGAACATTCAGTGAATTAATCTTACCATGGGTCTGGATCTGAATGTGTTAGGAAGAACATTTGGTGAGATAATCTTACCACGGGTCTCTCGGAAGATACTTACCACGGGTCTTCAGCGGAATGTGTTAGGCAGAACATTCAGTGAATTAATCTTACCATGGGTCTGGATCTGAATGTGTTAGGAAGAACATTTGGTGAGAGAATCTTACCACGGGTCTCTCGGAAGATACTTACCACGGGTCTTCAGCCGAATGTGTTAGGCAGAACATTCAGTGAAAGAATCTTACCATGGGTCTGGATCTGAATGTGTTAGGCAGAACATTCAGTGAAAGAATCTTACCATGGGTCTGGATCTGAATGTGTTAGGAAGAACATTTGGTGAGAGAATCTTACCACAGGTCTCTCGGAAGATACTTACCACGGGTCTTCAACCGAATGTGTTAGGTAGAACATTCAGTAAAATAATCTTACCATGGGTTTGGAGCTGAATGTGTTAGGAAGAACGGTACGGATGTAATCCGTAGTGTATTATTGGGCATTCTGTCAACCGGAGTGAGCGCAGCGAACGATCGGAAGCGTAACGGACGACCGGGGGCCAGAATGCCCAATAATACACTACTAATGTGACGGTGGATGAAGACTTAGCGACCCAAACGGAGGCGATACACCGCGACAGCAGTCCACCCGTGACCACGGCACGGTTTTTTTTCATCCATTAACCGGCTCGGTGAAGGTCGTTGTATACTCGGATACTCTACTTTATCACAACAGCATACATACAGTCGAGGTAATTTCCGGTCGACCACGTTTCGGCGATATTCGCTTGCGCAAGATCTACGATTACGATTATTTTCTGTTTAAATTCGTTCTTTACATATATTTTTTTTTTAATTTTTTTTTTTATAATTTCACTTAGTAATTTATTTATTTTTTTTTTTTTTTCATTTTATTTTTGCACAAACAGTCATATTAAAAATAGTTTTACATTTTAAGTCTTAACACACAAAAAGACAAAACAGTGCCGAAAATTAATCACAAGAGTTACAAATACTAATACGAGCTGTGTAATACTACTAAAAAGTATATAATTGATATCCTAACTGATATACTATTTCTTAAACATACTTCAGACATAATATGTTACAATTGTGAACTTTGAATATTAACATTTGCAAGTTTAGCACGGTATATTTTAATAAACGTAAGAATAATATATCGACAGAAGTAAACTTAGGTTATTATAATTTTAGATAAAGCGAGGTATGTACTTATTAACTATTTAAATTTTTAAATAATTTTGCGTTTAAATGTAACCAGAGAGTTATTGAAAAGATCGAGTTCTACAAATTCTTTGTTATACATGTTTAAGCAACGGTGGAAAAAGCCATTTTTGGTATATTTCTTTTTAAAACGAGGTGGCACAAATGTATTTAAAGCGCGCAAAGAACGCAGAGGTAAGCGGACTTTAGCTAAAAAGTTTATTTTAGACAACAGTAGTGAAGAATCTATTTTAGCGTTAAGTATTTTATACAGAAACATCATATCAAATTGTTTACGGCGATTGGCCAGAGATAACAGACGATGAGAAGAAAGAGATGGCTCATACGCTACGTTTTTAATGTTATTACGATAATTTAAGGTTTTAATAAATTTCTTTTGAACTTTTTCAATTCTGTCAACGTGGTGCTTAAAGTGTGGATTCCAAACAACACAACCAAAATCTAGTATGGATCTTACAAACGAAAAATAAAGTATTTTGAATGTAAACGTGTATCTAAAAGGCTTACTTACCCTATTAATGAATCCTAAGCTTCTAAAAGCTCGACCGATGATGGTATCGATGTGAGCGTCAAAATTGACTTTGCTATCCATGATGATCCCAAGGTCCCGAATCTTTTCAACACGTTTTATAGGAGAATTACCCAAAGAGTAGTTAAATACGATCGGTGATCGTTTACGAGTATATGAAATGACAGAACATTTATCAAAATTGATAAAAAGTTGGTTTTCTTGACAATATTTAGAAAGCGAATCTATATCAGCTTGTAATTTAATACAGTCATCATCGTTAACAATACAGCGATAAATTTTTGTGTCATCTGCATATAAAAGGTGAGAACTATATTCAAGAATGTCACCGATGTCGTTTATGTACAATGAGATCAATACAGGTCCTAAATGTGAACCCTGGGGTACGCCTGAGGGGACCTCCAAAAAACGAGAGCAATAGCCCTTTAGACAAACTGCCTGACTCCTATTCCGAATGTAAGAATCTATCCATCTGAGCAGGTTGCCATGTATACCGACCCTGGCAAGTTTTTCAATTAACAAATCATGATTGATCTTGTCAAAAGCCTTAGAAAAGTCGGTATATATGGCATCTACCTGAATGCCCGTGTCCATAGACCTTGACAAAAAATCAGTAAATGTAACCATGTTTGTTTCAACCGAACGTGATTTGATAAAGCCGTGCTGTGCAGGCGAGACGAAATTCCTAATTGCACAACATAGTAATCGCTATAACGAGACAATTTCTTATTAATATTGTGAAATTAGATTTTTAAACATTTGCAAACCAATAAACTGGTAGAATGTATTGGCTTAAATCTGATAATAATAAGAACTGCACCTGTACATGTATTTTCGCAAAAAAAGATAATTATGTTTAAGTTACTGTTTACGCGCACACGTAGTACGCATAGTCGGAATGGAGCGCAAGTGAATATCGCCGAAAAGTGGAGACCGGGAGCTTCCACGATGGAAACTAGCAAATGAAGACCGCAAAATCAGTCCCCTGCCATAATAGTTCACGAGATCGGGTCATAACCCACCGCTGCGCCGGCCCAATGCTTGTTTTTTTACTTACTAGCATAACATAACAGCATACATACATAGGCTTGCCAACTCCAAAAAGGCGTTTCCGGGATTACCCAGCTCGACATGCGGGACTCGGGTATATTACGCGGGACACCACACGACATATAAAATACTTACTTACATGTATTTTTTTATCATTTAATAAAAAATAGATAAGATGAAGAAGGAGATGGCGGGACGAGCTAGACTTCTACTGCAAAGACTGGCCATCAAGATCGCTTAATCGCGAAGATTATAAAAAGGGCAGGGAGGCCTTTGCTCTGCAGTGGGACGACCATGGCTGAAAAAATAAATAATATAATAAAAAAATCAATAGAAATGCCTAACCCAAGGATAGTTTTGGTACGAGATAGATACTTACCTATATCATATTGTCACTGATTTCCGCGACAAAAAGCGTCCCGCAAGGGGTCACGGCGGGACGGACCAAATTGACCCAGAAGCGGGACGTCCCGGAAAATCCGGGACGGTTGGCAAGCCTATACATACAGTCAAGGTACTTTCCGGTCGACCACTTTTTGGCGATGTTCACTTGCACAAGATTTACGCTCAAAAACCAAATAATAAAAATAGATAAATATCTTAAAAAATATTTATTTATTTATTATAATATGAAATAACATAAAAAATAATATTAATAATATAAAAATAAAAGCTAATTTACTTCAAAATTAATTGGGAAAGGTCTTCCCTTTCAAATTACTGTGCCTGACAGGGCCCCTAATTAGCCTGTACCTATTTTATAATAACTTTGTAACATTATGGTGTGCAATAAAAATAGTGAGTATTGAGTACGCGCACGCTACTGTACGTACGCGCCTCGGAATGGAGCGCAAGTAGGGTTACCATTTAGGAATTTGAAAAGTCCTGACAAAAAGCCTGACATTTCGATAAAAGTCCGGACTTTTTAGTCACAAAAAGGAAACATTACTCACTTTTTATGCTTTGTTTTTAGATAAATGAGAAGTCAACAATCATTAAAGACTTATTTGACTTTACTTAAAATGTAGTTTTGTTTCTCATACTCCAAAATCCGGACAAATTAAAGAGCCGGACAAAGTCCGTAGAATAGAATGGAATAGAATAGTATTTATTTGTGAAATGCAGGTTAGTTACGATATCATAGGTGTTAAACTTATTTTAGTTTCACCACATTTCCACCTTCGTCAAGGCATACAAATATCTAATTGTTTGGCATACAAAAAATCTAATAAAAATAATTAATTACACAATGATATGTCCAAATACAAAATAATTACTAATAAAAAAAATCAATTATGAATTTATGTATAAAATTAAACATGTCCACATACAAATTTATAACTAAGTTATAACTACTAGAGTCTTAATGTCCGGACATGTCCGGACTAATCCGAACGGACGGTAACCCTAAGCGCTAGTGAATATCGCCGAAATGTGGTCGACCGGAAACTCTCTCGATTGAAACTATGCGATGAACACTGCAAAATAAAAGCTTGTAAAAAGGAAGAACTTTATGTAGGTACTGTAGAGTTTATACCATGTTAGGGCGCTGGCTGGTTTTACTTTATAGTAATTTATTAAAAACATAATTTGAAATGTCAAGATGTCAAACCGGGGATTAGAAGAGAACGATCGGAAGTGCCAACATGGGTAGACTTGACCATGTTATTTTTATATTGTAAATATGTAATTGTAAATGTATATAAAAGTATACAATAAATGAACTCGTATACTAAATAAAGGTTGTTGTTATTAAAACAAACGCCCCCCAACCTTTACTAGTTCCACAATGGTGGAGGCGTCAAGAGCCAGCCGTGCGCGAAAAAGTTTCCGTTTTTCAGGTAGCACGAAAGCACTGAAAAGAATGGTGAATAAGCTAAGTGTTGAAGAATGAAGAATAGAAAAGAAATTAAGATAATCTATACCTGAAAGAAGAGGAAAATTTTTTTTAAGCAAAATGTATCGCGTAGTCACTTGTTTTACGGGTCATTTTGATGAGTCGGTGAAAGAGTTTCTGGAGCAGTTCCAAGCAGTAGCAGTATATAAGAAGTGCACTAGCTCTGAGGAACTATTGTTGTTGTTGCCAGCATTTTTAAGAGGATCAGCACTTTTCTACTTTCGATCAATAAAAGCTACATGTAAAAGCTTTGAAGAAGTGGTGGATAAATTGAGGGAAGAATTTGAAGTGTATGATTACTCCGAATTATTTTATAATGCCAAGCAGGACCAGAAAGGCCTGAGCGAGTATTTCTATAATTTATCGGAGTTGGCTAGCAAAGCAAACATAACCAATGAAGCAGCATTCATTACGCAATTTTTAAAGGGATTAAAGCCTTACTACAAGAGTAAACTGGCATATTCCCACTATGCGTGTAAAAGAGACCTCAGGGAGGTTATTTTGCAATTGGAGAAGGTGTATCCACAAGCACGTGAAGAGCAGATGAACTTAGCGCAGAATCATGCTGCGTTCGTTCATAAGTTTGTTGGTGGGGGAGGTGATCGTAGTACGCCCACTCCATTTGGTCCGCCAATGACAACGGAAGTGCAAGATGAATGCCGCGTTGTACCAGGACCTGCACCTTCAAATAGCTATAATTTACGTTCTAATTTTAGGAAAACGCAGTCGCAGCCGGGTTTTCCACCGCGCCGACAATAAAGAAGGCCAATTGTCGCGACGGTGATGTTTTTGAGATGTCGTCTGGTCTTTTGCAAGCCCACACATCTGATGTGAAATTGCAAGCGATGGATGAAGCGAGTCAACAGGTTAGACCTTCTTCTACGTTATTGCCATTATTAGTATTTTCTACAAATGAGATTAATTCTGTAGCTCTTGTAGACACAGGTGCCACGGTTTCCTGCATCAGTCAAGTTGCCGCGGATGAGATAGGAGTAAAATGTAGAGATATAGAAAATAGATGTATCAGTGCGAGTAATGGTAGTAAGTTAAAAGTAGTTGGAAAATGCGCTGTAATGTTTTCTTTGTGCGATTTTTTATTTAAACAAGAATTTATAATTATAGCTGACTTAAAGTGTAGTGTAGTTTTAGGTCAGGATTTTTTAATAAATAACAAAATGTGTATTGATTTTTATAACAATTGTGTGTCTTTTTCCCAAGGAAAAATTCATTTTGTTCAACCAAATGTGTTGGGCCAAAAAGATGAATCTGCTTTTATTGCAAGACAGGACTCTGAAAGATGTTCGATTGTTAGACAAAAGTTATTAAATATTCATTCTGTTCAGCAAAATGTGTTGAGCCAAAAAGATGAATCCGCTTTTGTTGCAAGACAGGATTCGCAAAGATCGAGTTCGATTGCTAGACAAAAGTTAGGAGATAGTCATTTAGTTCAGCCAAATGTGTCGAGCGAAATAGGTAAAGCCGCTATTGTTGCAAGGCAGGATTCGGAAAAATCGAGTTCGCTTGTTAGACAAAAGTTAGGTAAGTCATCGAATGTTCCATGTCAAACAATTGGTTTTGAAAGTTTGAAGTTAGAACAAAAGTCAGATAGGTCATCGAATGTTCTATATCAGGCAATTGTTTTAGAAAGTTCCAAGTCGGGCGCGGAAAAGAAAAACATTGATGTGTCAACAAGTGACAGGCATCAATCAATTGTTGACTTTATTGATTTTCAGAAATTACGTAACAATGATTACGTATATTTTTTGAAAGCACCAAATAGTGGTGAATTTATCTTGCCGGTGGAGGAAAAACGTTTTGTAATTAATGTAGATTTAGGAACGGGTTATCCTAAAACGAAAATTCGATGGAACAGGTAGGTCGTATGAGTAGATCATTTACGAAGGCACTACGTAAGAGTTAGACCGGTATTCTTTAACGTCAATGATTTAGTTTTATTGTGTTCCAAGGCGAGTTATTGGCAGATTTACGAAACTGGCACGTCTTTATCAATGGCATATAGAATCATTAAACGATAGGAGGTCTAATGTTGGTGGCTTGTAAAGTTCGTTTTTCATACAAATCGCCTAAAGCATTTCATGTCACGATGATGTGTGTTTGTAGACATTGTTGTGAATGTATGTTTGTAAATTATATTATGTTTGTGTATAAAGAGAAGACTTTAGTAGGTTAATTTTAAGTTATATGTTGTCATGTTATTTGCTAATATGTGTCTTAATGTTTTCATGTACGAGAGAAATAAGAATAACGTATTTTAGGTAATCTAATGATGGCAGGGAGCAATTGATGTTTGAAAAAGAGGCCCAAATACAAATGTAGTTTGATATGTTAAGGAAAATATTGTTAAAAAGCGTGAGATAGGTTTGTTAACGTATTTGTAATGTTGAATGCTGGTAAAGTAAGTATTTGAGAAAGGTAATGAGTTGTAAGGGTTAAGTAGAATTGGATTGGTAGATCTAGTCGACTAATTCTATTATTTGGTGTAACATGATTAGCAAATAAGCTATTTGTCATGGATTCCTGATTTGGGTTTCACACACATAAATGATGGGATATAGGGTTAGTATCTGGTTTGTAAATGGTGTGTTATTATTACTGAGGGTTAAAGGATTGAGTATTTATAGCATAGTTGGTGAAGGTTTAGGAGTTAGCAGTATGTAGTATGCAGATAAAGGGTTGAGTATTTATAACATTAATTTATGAAGGGTTAAGGAGTTAGTAGTATGGGGGAGTATGATGTTGTAGGTTATTTGATTTATAGAAGTTGAGTAATAGTAGTTTAGGGTTAATTAATAGTTTGTTATTTTAGTAGTTTGTAGTGAGTTAATAAATTTCTCTCATGATAAGCAATTTCTGGTGTAGAATAGAGTGACTATTCTCATAAGCATTCGGAATTACTTAGTAGAAGTTCTACCTAAGTAATGGATTGGAAATAGAGGGATTATCTTTTGCCTTAAAGTTTAATCAATAATTCCCTAATTCTATAGATTATGAGGGAATATTGTATTGTTGAGTATCAAGTCATAACGTGGGATAGTTGACATGTTTTTGGGGATTCTATTTCTTACCTTGTACTTGAGCCTCTTGAATTCTTGAGAGTTTTAAATATAATGGTGTAGAATATTTTTTCCTATTGATAAGTTGATAGTATCTGCTTTGAGTCTTGCTATAAAGCTTAAGTTTAAGAACGACTATCACACCCTTAGAAAGTTGGAATTTTTCTCTGCATTAACATTAAATATTTTTACATGCAGATTGATAAAGTTAGTTATGTAATTTTTGTTAAGGGTGATGTATATGAGTCGTGTTAGTTTGTAATTTAGAGGATGATTCGAAATAGGTATATAGTTTTGACGGGTTTATATGTGCCAAGTTCTTCGAAGTTTAATTCTTCGAATAGCTAAATCCAAGTCGGGTTTAGGTTGAATCATTCTTGTATGTATTTTTTTCCTGTTTCTGCTAGGATGTTTAGAAATGTTTAGAAATGGGTAGAAATGTAAAAAAAAAAGTTGGAAAAAATTTTTTTTTTCCCCAGTTCGGGAGGAATGTAGAGTTTATACCATGTTAGGGCGCTGGCTGGTTTTACTTTATACTAATTTATTAAAAACATAATTTGAAATGACAAGATGTCAAACCGGGGATTAGAAGAGAACGATCGGAAGTGCCAACATGGGTAGACTTGACCATGTTATTTTTATATTGTAAATATGTAATTGTAAATGTATATAAAAGTATACAATAAATGAACTCGTATACTAAATAAAGGTTGTTGTTATTAAAACAAACGCCCCCCAACCTTTACGAGTTCCACAGTACCTATGTCATTTCGCGTAGTCGTTCCCGTGTGTCATTTCGCGTACGAGATTATGTGTCAATTCGCGTATGTCATTTTGCGTAGTCGTTCCGGTGTGTCTTTTCGCGTATGCGAATACGTGTCAATTCGCGTATGTCATTTTGCATAATCGTTCCCGTGTGTCATTTCGCGTATGAGAATATGTGTCAATTTGCGTATGTCATTTTGCGTAGACACTATGTGTTATTGTGCGTTGGGCTACCAAAATGGGTCATTATGCGAGTAACCCTGCAAAATCAGTCCTCTGCCATAGTGCGCGGTGGAAACACGGCGGTTGATGATCAAATAACAACTTATATATTTATTTATTTAATTTTCGGAAAACCAACAGCTTCAAGTAATTTTATAAATTAACATTTTATACACTGATAGCCAATAAAAGCTCTTCGCTTAAAAATATCAATTTAGCTAAATAATATTTTAGTGGGAACATAAACAAACCTAATCTAGTACAAACTTATATGACTAAAAAGCTACTTTTTAATATCATGATAAATGTTTACTCTAAAAAGAAAGTAATGCTCACTAGTCGCCTCGCCGAAGATACGCAGAATGAAACGTGTCGAAATTGAAATCGTTATAAATTTGGTTTACACTTGCACTCGCTCGCAACATAAACGAATTTTGGCGGTAATTGGACGAAACCAATGGTATATGAATGAGTGTGTAATGTCTAGGGGACCTAGTAGGAATGGTGAACTTAATACGGCTATATTGTTTTGACACGCAAACATTTGCCTCTGTAATTTTATTTCCGTTTACTGGTAAAAATGTCAAAGTTTAATTTGGAAAGTGCTTTTACCGATTTATCGAAGAAAGTGACAGCGTTGACACTAAAAATTACAGCTCAATCGGCAACAATTGAAGCTCAGAATAAGAAAATAGAAGATCAACAGCGCATAGTCGATAACTGTTCGTCTATTATTATTGAACAAAAGGGTAATGGAGCAACTATCTTCTAAAGTTGAAGAACTTATCGGATCGCCTATGTTTATGAAGAAAGGGACGGATAAACCAATCCCACCGTTAACTTCGCAAGTGAGCGAGACGGTGTCGCTATCGCAGAATGTTACGGTGCGTGCACACCGAGCGTCTGAGAGGTCGAAAAAGAAAGTCAATGAAGGAGCCATTGAGAATAACTTGGCTACTACGGATCCGGAAAAGTGGTCGGTTGTTGATCATCAAAAGAAAGGAAAGAAGACTCATCTCAACACTATTAATAAAGGAGGGAACGCGCAGATTTCGTCGTTCCAAGCGGTTGAGAAGAAGAAATTCTTACACGTATGGTCGTTACATCCGGATACTTCTGAAGAGGCCATTACTCAGCATGTTACTAAAACCTGTGGTTCAACGGATATAAAAGTTGAGAAAATTATACCTAAAACTAGAAGAGACTATTCTTCTTTTATGGTTGGTGTTCCAGAGTCTGATTTCAAAAAGATTAATAATATAGAATGTTGGCCATTAAATACGAAATTTAACGAATGGGTGTGGTTTCGAGCCTCTCGCAAAACAACAAAAAGTTGCGAAAACCAATGATAAAATTATTCAATTTTATTATCAGAATGTAAGAGGACTTCGAACGAAAACGACTACTTTTCATACTAATTTATTAACGTCGACCTACGACTTATTGGCCATTACGGAAACGGGTTTGAATAGTTTTATACATGACGGAGAAATTATTCCATCTAATTTCAAGATACTGCGATGTGATACCGCAAACAGGGAGGTGTTTTTTTGGCGGCATCGGCACGTTACGAACTGAAGCGCGTTCCAGTGGGCAATGTGGACGCGGCCTTATTCGAGATTGTCTGTGCGACGGTATACTGCAAAAACATTTTTTTATTTATGTGCTGTGTAGTTTACATTCCTCCGAAATGTGATGAGAAGGAATATATGCATTTATTTAACATTTTAGAATCGATATGTGTTAAATACGACAAAGTTATAGTGTTGGGAGATTTTAATATGCCTTCAGCAACGGTGGAAATTCAAAGTTATATGGAATATGTGAATGCTTATTGTGGATTTCGGCAGGTAAATAACATACTTAATATAAATAATCGTACACTTGATTTAGTATTATCATCATTACGGGCGAGTGACTTAGAGGTAATATTGGCTGACGACACCTTAGTGCCTATAGACGTTCAGCACCCGCCGCTGGTCGCCTGGGTATCGGCAGGTACCTGCCGCAGCCAGAAGGCCTGTTTACCAATATCTAGTTTTAAAGATGATGATTTAAATTTAAGTTTATACTGCAATCGTTGGAACTTTTTTAAATGTAATTTTTCTTTGTTATATCAAAAGTTTGAGTGTCGTAATTGGGATAATTTGTATAGTATTGAAAATTCGGAAGCCGCGGTGTCATATTTTTATGAAAAAGTTAATGAACTTATTTACGAGTGCACACCAAAAAAACATGTAAACACAGGCACAAACAAGCCGCGATATTGCTATCCAGATTGGTACAATGCTGATTTGATACGCGATATTAGGCGTAAGTGGCGTTATCATAAATTATTTAGAGTATCAGGTGCAAATGGTGACTACGAAATGTTTTCGAAATACCGACACTTAGTCAAATGTAAGATCACTGCAGCTTTTAAAGCCTACCAAGAGAGACTGCAGCAAACATTTAAAAACGATCCTAGGTCTTTTTGGAGTTTTATACGGCGTAAACAATCAGAGCATAATAAGACTCGAGTCACTAAGGACGGAGTAGCGTTGAATGAAAGGGAGTGTGCCGAGTGTTTTGCCTCATACTTTCACTCGGTGTATAGTCCGGATCGGCCACAGTTGGACCCAAGGGAGGCGGAGCGCCTGGCGGGCGCGGGCGCGGGCGCTGCGCGTGCGCGCGTGCACATCGGCCGTATCGGGGTTGGGGAGCTGCGCGCTGCGCTCCGTAGCCTTAAGCCTAAGCACTCAGTAGGGCCCGACGGTATACCACCTTTCATTGTGAAAGACTGTCGTGTGGTTTTGGAGAAACCTTTATTGCACATTTTTAACTTGTGTTTATGAGAAGGTAAATATCCGGACGTATGGAAAACGACTCGAGTTATCCCGGTACCTAAGGCGGGGGCCGGGTCAGATGTTAGCGGATACCGGCCGGTTGCGGTACTGTCGGCGTTCGCCAAGGTGTTTGAGTCTGTCTTGCATAGATGTATCTATACGCAAGTGAGTGCAAGACTAAGTGACGAGCAGCACGGCTTCCGGCCGGGTCGCAGTACGGGGAGTAACCTGCTTTCATTCGTGACGCACCTAGCGCCGGTCGTGGACGCTGGGGGACAGGTGGACTCCGCGTACTTCGACTTCCGGAAAGCCTTCGATGCGGTCGATAATGACATACTTCTGTCGAAATTTTCGGCATTAGGATTTACACCACAACTGCTCGAATTTTTCGCTAGCTATCTGGGTGATCGTCGACAGTACGTCGAGTATGCGGGATACGAATCGAAACCGTATAACACGTTTTCGGGGGTAAGTCAAGGGAGTAACCTTGGACCCCTCGAGTTCGTCATCATGATAAATGATCTCCCGGATGTACTAAAGGAAGCAAAGTGTTTGCTTTTCGCGGACGACCTTAAGGTATTCCTGACCATAGCGGATACTTCAGATTGTGAGCGGCTTCAGCGTGACATTGAGAGGGTCGTCCGTTGGAGTGAATACAACAAGCTATCTTTTAATTTAGCTAAGTGCTGCGTGATGAGCTACAGTCGGGCGCGCGCGCCTTTGCGGTATCAGTACGAAGTCGGTGGCGCGGTAGTGCCGCGAGTAGCGCGCATGCGCGACCTAGGCCTGGAAATGGTACCCGATTTAACGTTTCGTCACCATATTGTTGACATTTGCGCTAGATCCTTTAAAAATCTAGGTTTTATTATAAGACAAAGTAAGAATTTTAAGACTTTAAAATTCTGTACAATGCTTTAGTGCGGAGCCATTTAGAAACTAACGCCTTCATATGGAATCCCCATGAAGCTAAATACAGGCTGATGATTGAGAAGATCCAAAATAAATTTGCACGCTTTCTGTACTTGAAAGAGTATGCAGTGTACCCTTACTTCCCGTCGATGTACCCGAGTCTGTTCGTGTTGGGTATGGTCGGGTACTGTTTACTGTCGGTTAGGAGGGACGTGGCCCTGGTAAAGTACGTAGTGAGTGTATTTCGCGGACTCATACACCATCCGGAGGTACTTGCGGAGCTGCGGCTGCGCGCGCCTAATAACTACGCGGGTATGCGTCGCCGGCCGGCGTTGCTTAGCAGACCTGCCCCTAAATCCAATCTGCTTAAGTTCGCCCCTATGTCACACGCCATTCGCCTCATTAATGTGCTTTCGGAGAACAATATAGATGTGTTTCGCCACAGCCTGCCGAAATTCATGGAAAGGGCACAAATTGTTTTTGAGTCGAAAAATATATGTTTTATTGTTAGTTGTAAGTACTTAAATGTATTTATTTTTTTTGTTTTTGTTAAGTTGTATTTTATTTTACTTTATTTTTTTTATAACATCGCCTTGGGTACGTAATCTGTTATGGTGTTATAATTGTGTCTTAATAAATAAATAAATAAATAATTTGGACTATAACTGGACGTACATGTGCATAAGTGACGAGTGTTGAGCAAATCGTCGCTCTTTGCTGTTGGATGTACGTGAGACTGTTCGTTAGTCGCCTTTTACGACACCCAAGGGACTGAATGGGTCGGTAGTATTCTTTTAATATTAATTAAGCCGCTACACACAAACGAAGAAGCTCCAGGTAGGTATCATAGTTTAAAATTCGAATCTTCATTTCGGACATGCCTCAGCCACAGCCTACTCTGTGCCTCAGCGGAGTCTATCCATGTCTGACCCCATTTGCATGTCAATACCACATTGTAAGGCTGTGTCAATACCGTGTCGCCCGTTGTACGGGACCTAACGTATAACGGGCTAAACGTATCCGGTTAAGTCTTTACTCAAAGTCAACGGCCTGCGTGAACAATTTTCCGCGAGTAAATAACGAACTAACTATAGTGCATAGAGGACTGCTTTTGTGGTCCTCATAGCCTAGTCTCTGACTAACCCTTCGGGTTTAATGGTCGTGATTATATGTATGTATGTATAGTGCAACATAAAGGAATAGAAGTAAGGTACTACCGGGTGACAAGGCCCACAGTTTTCCAAGGCCCAAGCGCAGAAAACTATGTTTATTACATTTGATCCGTGCCAACTTCGTAGCATGCATGAAACACATTAATATGAACGCCGAAACGCAGCAGCGGACAGCGAGCGGCCGCCATCTTGTCACAGACACCCGGTAGTTCGCCGACATCGGTCGCGGCCGCTCATATTACTAATTTTGGTTCCTAAAAAACGTCGGTTTTTACTTGTTTATACTATGATTTGTAGTAGACTTTTATTTATTGTGTTTATTTGATCATTACTCTTTTGATATTTACATAAACATGTGCGATTTTATAGCTTTTTATTTTGTAAATATTCAATTTGTGTTTTAAAGCCCACAACGGTTAGGAAGGCCTAACGAAGTAGTTGCTTGGGCCTTAATAGGAATATAAACAATAATTACTTAATTTTAGCATAAATAACAATAATTTATAAGTAAAATCTAATATTAACACAATAAACACTTAATAATTCGATACCTCGGCTGTTTTATTACACAGTAGAAAAGTATTTTTTTTAACAAAATATTGATCATTTTAATATCTGATTGCTTTTATCGAAGTTCATGAATGTTACAATTTTGATGTGCATTTAACCATATGGTCTTTAATGCTTACTTTTCCTCCAAAAGACTCATTGGACATACCATGTTTAGTAAAGCCCAAAATAAGGTTTTTTAAAAATGTAGAAAAACCTAACTAATTATCGTTGTAGCTTCAATAACTAATTTTATTAGGATTTTGAAATAATCATAGCCTTAACTGTAAACACTCTTTTTCTTCAATTCAATGTCATATCATATTCAATAGCAAATCATAAGAAAAATAAAATGAAAACAATTAAAAATAACGATTATTTACAACGCCCGGGTAAGGGATTGAAGTATCCGCGTCAGACCCGCGCCAAACATCTAGCTCGCTGTGAACCAAAGACTGTGAACACGAGGCGATTCGCGTCGCAGTAGCACAATATGGGTATCAGCGGGACGTAAGCGGTTAGGGGGGGGGGGGGGGCACACCCCCGCGCACCCCTGCGCATGCGCGCTCGCCATGTGTATTCGTTTGTTTTGGTTTAGCAGTGGAAAGTACAGTCACGAGCATATTTGTTTTGGTCGCGTCGCGATTTTAGTTGTTTGTTGTTACGCTACTATTTTAAGTTGTCGATTTGTTTTTTTGTTACTGTTATTGTAGGAGTAGGTACTGTTTTGTTTTAGAAAGGCAGTTAAAATGCCTAGACAGTTTTACGTTGACAAGCTAGAAAAAATATTTATAACGTATAGTTTATTAAGAAAGAAGCTGACAAAGGAATACAAATTGACCTTCAACATGCACAAAAAAGAATTGCGGCTGCTACTGGATTCAGTATGGACTATGGAAAGTGCGCAGAATTAATGAAGAAGCAAATAAGTCGGATCTTTGGACAGTTTTCCGTACTCCCGATAAGGAAACTAACAGCATCCATAGCTTCTTAAAATGTTATTTTTTAAAAATATATGTATGCTTATAATTTAATTGTTGTTATTAATTTATCCTGGTTAATTTTGGGTATTAAAAAATAAATATAACGCATAATTTATAAATTATCTTGATGTAATATTGTATAAATATTATAGAGCTCTAATTATAATGTTGCCTGCTGTACACCTGCGCGTCGCAACTTCAGAGCGAGCTAGAAGTTTGGCACTACCTATACCTACGTTGACGGGTCAATGGCCGGCCGTCTGTTGACCCATCCGCGTCAGTACCTACGTTGACGGGTCAACGGCCAGCCGGCCGTTGCCCGCCCGTTGTAAATAATCGTTATTTTTAATTGTATTTTTATTTTTCTTATTTTTTTGCTTTAAAATAAATTAGATACTGAAAGACTATCCAATTAAAATTCACAAAATGAATTATTTAATTAAAAATGAAAATATAACAAATTATTTTTAGTAATTTTTGCCATGTTTTAAAACACTTGACCTGACCAGCCCTTGAAGTTTTTTGCGGTTTCTGGCAGTCATCTTATATAATTTCATATTATAATTTTATGGTATAATTTTTGCTGTGCTGGTGGCAGCTCACAAGCGAGCCACCTCTTCCCTTTGGTGTCCTAAAAGGCGACTAACGGACAAAAGAGTTCCAACAGTATGCTCTTTGATGTATGCGGCGAGGGGCTCACCACCTATCACGCTGAGCACATGTGCATTTGTGACGTAGTAAAGCGTGGACTATGGCAGAGGACTTCTTCTTCAGTCCCTATTGCATAGTCTCTGACTAACCCTTCGGGGATAATAGTCGTGAGTTAATGTATGTACGAGTATGTATGAATTTTTGTGTTACTGAGAGTGGGAACCTCGGCAGCTCTCACTAAGATAAGATAAAAGGTATTAATTAGTGCGATTCTTATAACCATATCGCGCAGCGGTGAAAGAATACTACCACCCCCTCTCTTCCCTTGGGTGTCGTAAAAGGCGACTAACGGACTAAAGACTGCACATACATCCAACTGCATAGAGCGGCGGTGGGCTCACCACCTGTCACGCTGAGCACATGTGTAGTCGCCATTTGGTGAAAAGTGGACTATGGTAGAGGACTGATTTTGCTGTCCTCATTGCTTAGTCTCTGACTAACCCTTATAATAGTCGTGAATAAATGTATGTATGTACAGTCACGAGCAAAAATATGTAAACAATTGTAACCCTTAATACAATGGAATAAGAGTCAAAGTGTATACATATTGGTGCTCGTGACTGTACATCTTAATTAAGATTAGGTCTTGCGGTAACGAAGCATCCATTTTGCATCGGCTAAAGTAATAATCGTTATATCACGAAGAGGAGACTGTACGCAAAAACTTTGATGATTTAATTTGTTCCAGCCATCTGAAACTTTTAATGAGCAATTATTTCTGAGCTATAGGTACATGAAGTAGCTACGAGTCTGGGTAACTTTCCCGTAGATTTTGCAATCAAGAGATCGGGGGTAATCATATTTTTCATTAATCGATTTTTTTTATAGATAGTTGATATAAATTTATGCTTTTTTGTCTTTTTCTTATGCATTGCTGCATTTTGTGTATATAACAGCACGTTAGGCTTTAAAAAACTATAGAAACTTTGTAATTGATTTTCATATTTAGCTGTTGGACTAACGAGCCGTTTCCTGTAGGCACATACATATATGTAATCACGACTATTATCCCCGAAGGGTTAGTCAGAGACTAGGCAATGAGGACAGCAGAAGCAGTCCTCTACCATAGTAGGGGAGTTGGAGGAAATGAGAGTCACTTAAGAACAACTTGCTTTCCCAAGTTACCTTTAACACTAGGTACAGCACACCCCAACTAGCAAAATAAGTACTTAAAAAGATCTCAAGACTACTTTTATTGTCACTTATAAGAAACTTGTATCATGCTACAAAGCTGGATTTGGGCGCAGTTATAGGAGCGTTTATTTCTATAACTATCTTATAATCATCTTTGAAAATGTTACAAAACCCTATAATATACTTGACGAAGCGCAATAGCTTTTATAATGATATGAGACTACACAATTACAAGCACAAACGCTCTTGTTAATATCTGACATAAGTATCTTACTAAAGCAATCTTGTTTTTAATGCACTAGTTATGTACTTAGTTATTAGTAATAAGTATATTTTATTAGAAGTTATCTTTTTTGTTCCTTCGGCTGGTGGTTCCGGTTGTTTTGTGGTAAATACTTAATAAAAACGAAGGTTTCTATTACTATTATTTTGTATTATTGTAAAACATTAATTACTAATAATATATTGTCAATATAGTGTATGAACTCGTGGGGAAGTCATTTTTACTGTAAATGTGTACCGCAATTTAGTTATTTTCACAATCCCCTCAGAAAAATAGCACATTAGTATATTGTTGTAAATAAAATATTTCATCAATTCTTATGAATATTCGCCATGTTTTAAAATTGCTCTTCATTAAGTACTTTATAGTATCATTGTAGGTAAATTAGTACTTGTAGCAGTTTCCGTCCAGATAACTCGCCTCCATTTAAAAACAAATTAGGGTTCCCTTGAAATATGCCTGCTAATTCTAAATTTACTTTTTTAGGATTTAGTTAACAAGATGGTTGTATTTCTTGATGTCAACTGTTTTTTGACCAAATATTCACTGATTTTACTGACAAATATGAGATGGCCTTGGACTAATACACACTTTGTGTTTTCCGATAGCTGCAATGGGTGTGGATTTCCAGTTTATTTAAACAATATGTAAAGACCTACTCATTTCATTCCTTACACGACACTTTTAAGTTTATATAAAGCACTTGGAGAAACGACAATTCAGTACGGTCTTAGTTGCTATGGAAGAACCTGCAAAACGAATCTCGATCCAATATATAGGCTACAGGTAAGAGTTCTTAAGGCTATAGTACCAACAAAAATTAAAGATCACCACCAAGACAACTACAATGGACTTTTCTATCATTGTGGGATATTACCAATACATGATCAGGTAAAATATTTACTTTTATCAGAAAACTACTTTGATGGAAATCTTCTAAAAGTCAGACAACATAAAAAACAGACGCGAAGTGCTTCTAATATAGCATTTAACGTTCCATGGTTTAACAATCTCTACGGAAAAAAATTTCAACTAATGTACCAAATACCTAAATTAATTAACGATCTGCCCATAATATTAAAACAACAAATAAATGAAAGTAACATTCAAAAAAAAACACGCTAAAACAGCACTTTTTGTCATTATTAATAAAAAATAAATAATAAAAAAAAATTGGTTGCCTGTAAAGTCGGTATACGGGCGAAAGTTTTACGTGACAACGACTTTGAGTGGTAAAATAATTTTAATGTGAATATTCATTCGTATAGTAGGAAGAAGGATGAAATCTCTCTCGCTCTGTCTCTCTCGCTCTTAGGCGGGCTAACTGTGCTCGAGTGGAAGGGACGCGTGCCTTTCACTTTTTATGTCTGTCTCTCTCGCTCTTAGGCGGGCTAACCATGCCCGAGTGGAAGGGACGCGTGCCTCTCACTCGCTCTCATTGTGAGCGCATAACGTGAGCGGAGCGTAACGCAGTTTCTTGAAGTGTCACCCGGCAAACCAATTTATAAGACGTTGTCACGTCAAAAAAGATATACCTACATGCCCGTATCAGTATATGTGTGCGTGTGTGTGTGAGTGTGTGGGGGTGTGTGTTTGTGTGTATACGTGTGTGAGTATGTTTGTGTAACATGAGTAATGTATCTCAATATAAATAAAACAGTCCACTTTTCAGGATATAAAATCCACCCGTGAGTTTGCGCACTTACGACTACCCTACAATAAAATGTTGCAATTCAATAATAATTATGTAACTTGTACTAGAAGTTGTATTAGATGGCGAATGGCAGTGTACGGTAAAACCAAAATTGGTTTTTGTGACACTGTACATATTTAATAAAATGTATACTTTAGTAAAATTTACAAATAAAAAAAATAAAAAAAAAATTTGTAGTCAAGAAAATATAATAGTTTTATTGCATCAAATTTTTTTTGGTGCCCGACTTGCTCCCAGTACAGCATATATCCATTACATCGAAGATCTGGATCTTGATCCGAGATTGTAATATGCAACGTTTCTTTGTTGGTATGTAATAAAGTCCGAGCATCTTTAGGTAAAACATTACTTAATCTTTGTTCAAAATAGTAGATAGTTCGTTGAGGGCTAGGTGTAGTATATTAAATTTTATAGCCCAGCTTTGCATATCTTTAAGCAATTCATATTTTTTTTCATAGTCAGTGGTTTCTTCGATATGTAAATCGTATTCTTTTTCCCAATTTTCATCTTCTTCACTTTCTGAGTGGTGGGCTAGGGGTGAAAAATATTTTTGGTCGCAGAACCCTCATTTACTTCACCTGCGTTCGAACTTGACGCGCTTGATTTACTTCTTGATCCTGTTGATTTTATTCCTGAAGAACCTGGCTTCATTAATTCTTTATACCTTTTTGTCACTTTTCTCCTGTAACCACCACTCCTTTTCAATCGTTTCCAATCGCTTAAATTCATGTTCAACTTATTTCCTCAAGACGAAGGGGAACAACTGAATCTCAACAAAATGGCTGACGTTTACTAATAAAGTAATTGATCTAGTAGCTTATAAGCTTTTTTGATCAAATAGCGCTCTTATGAAGTACTATTAGATTTAAAAGAGTCTCGAGCAAAACTATACCGGCGCAAACTTAAAGTGATCTCAGCTAACTATGTTATTATATCTTGTTTTCTCACAAAATGCTACTATAGGATCAAAATGTTATTCTAGATTATTTAGTTTTACAGTAAACAATTATAGGAGACTTATTCCTAAAAGTGTCCTAAAAGAAAATCTTGTAGCTAACTATAAGACTAACTTACAAAGACAAATCCTCTTGAAAATATCTACGTTTCTGAAATGCTATTACTAGTAAAAGTGTCCTATAGATGTTTTGTAGGTCAGTCTTGTAGCGAACTATAAGACCGAGATATAAAAACGAATGCACTTAAATATGTTAAGGCTTGGCAAATGCTATTATAAGTTAAATAGTCTACCGCAATGTCTTTATAAGAACGTTATTAGTAGTGACAGACTTATAATCTTTCTTTATAGGATTACTTTGCTAGTTGGGACGCAGGTCCAATGAAACTAATATTTTTGCTTTACAGACTTATGAAAATAATATTTTCTTTTATAATCCTCTTGTTAGGATGGCTCGTCAGTATAATGATTTGGCAAAAAATAACCTAGATCTGGATATATTTTCTTCTAAAATTACGACTTACATAGAGAGCACTTAAGGATGTCCTCTATTTCACACCAGACATTATAAAATCATGATTTGTTTTTTTTTTGTTATTTGAAATTAATAATATTATAGTTATTATATATAAGATTTTATTTTTTTAAGGGTTTCTCCATTTTGTTTTTATAGGGCACACATACTATGGATTGCAATCTAGTCTTTTAGTATTTAGTTTTATGTGTTTATTTAGAATCAATTGTAATCTGTTTTGTGTGTATAAATAAATAAAGAAAAAGAGATAAAGAAACTCATTGTAGAAGTCACAAATAATCAGTCTCATAAATTACTTATTAAATTCCCCCATCTGCCCTACACTTTTCACAAAATAGTGACTGCTCAGCTTAGCTCAGCTCAGCGTGACAGGTGGTGAGCCCATCGCCGCTCTATGCTGTTGGATGTATGTGCTGCAGTCTTTAGTCCGTTAGTCGCCTTTTACGACACCCAAGGGGAGAGAGTGGCGTATTCTTTCACCGCTATGCGACATGGTTACCTAAATGTAAAGGAGATTGACCTTTTTACTATGGGAGTTAGGCTAGTTTTTTAGCTAGCTAGCGTAACACAGCGCTTTAATGAAATAAATAGTAATCAATAGCAGCAATGCTCTGAATTATGTAGATAAAATTACATTACAATATCATGCGGGAGTTTGAAGCTATCTTCATAGCGGAAAAACCGCAGCATTGACATTAGTGTTTTAGAAGAAAAAAGCAATTTTCAAAGGAGCTCTTTGTTATGTTGACACTTAGGACGCACGCTATGCATATCTAAACATATGTTTTATTGTCACTAAGTACTCTTCATTGCGGACGTTTTGAGAGCCTTGACTGTACATATAGTTTTTATATGTGATCCAAGCTTAAGAAAGGTTTACGCATTTCGGTTTCCCATACAAACTTCCAAGTCGAAATTTTTAAAAACCAATGAGACAATTTTGATAAAGCTTTGCATGTTGGAGTAAAACACAGGGATCTAAATAGTTTGTTGAAAACATATTTAAAAAACGTTTTTGTAGCTGAGTTATTGCGATTTAAAGACCACTATAGAAAGTTAAAAATCGAAAAACTCAGTTAAATAAACATTTTTTTTAAATGCTTTCAACAAACAATTTAGATCCCTGTGTTTTACGTCAGCATGCAAAGTTCCATCTAAAATGGCTAATTGGTTTTTAAAAATTTCGACTTGAAGGTTTGTATGGGAAACCGAATGGCGTAAACCCTTTTATGATTTTTTAGGTATTTTGGGGTTATGACAACTGTTACCGTAGGATTATCAATTCAGTTCAGCATTTATTTATCACTTGACTCTTAACGAGGCGTTCTATAGAAAACCTTTTTTGACTGTTATTATTATAACTTAAGAGAACACTTTTGATATGTGAATGATTAAGACGCAATAGATATCGAATAGGCTGGTTTGGTTTTTCTCCTTTAGCAACTTAGTAAAATACTTTCTTAATTTTTTTTTTTTATTGTGGCACGCCATAACCATAATGGCTTCACTCTGCCTGATGAAAAGCAGCCAGTGAAGCCCAAGAAGTGAAAGCGTTCGTCACAGCGCTACCACGCTATGCCGAACGCTCTCACTATGGCGGCCTGAATAAATGCTTTTTCACGCCCCGCTTAAATAACCCGGGAGAGAAAGAGGAAGGAAACACGTGTGCGGGAAGCGCATTCCACATACGGGCAGTTCGGCAAAAGAACGATTGTCCAAACTTTTTGGTACGTGTCTTGATGGTCAGCACGGTATGAGGGTGGCTTTTAAGACCTGCACGCGTCGATCTGGAAAGGAAAGGAGAGGGAGGGATGAGGTCAAAGAGCTCCTCAGAGCATTCACCGTGGTAAAGGCGGTAAAAAGCACTAAGGGAAGCAATGTCCCTACGTAGCTGTAACGGCTCCAGACTGGTCGTAACGTCATCGTTACCGATAATACGGACAGCACGTCTTTGCAACCTGTCAAGAGCTTCGAGCAAGTACTTGGCGGATCCGTCCCAAAGATGAGAGCAATACTCCTCGCAGGAGCGCACCTGAGTCTTATACAAAAGACAACGTTGCTCCGGCGTGAAGAACCGCTTCACCTTGTTCAGGATTCCGAGTTTACGTGAGGCTGTGGTTATAATGCTCTCAATATAGCTCTTCGGGTTGAGGTCGCTGTGTATGTCCATACCTAAGAGACTGAGACCAGTCTGGATGGGTAATAGGTTGCTCTGGAAGGAGGGTTGGGGGAGAAATGCGGACTTTTTAGCCGTGACAGCGCAGACCTGCGTTTTTTTGGCATTGAACTGGACCAGGTTATCAGAGCCCCATTTATAAATGCGGTCTAACTCCTCGTCCAGCTCAATGACAATCTTCCGTCTCGACTCCACTACATCGGCCTGCTTAGCCGCAGGGTGACCCAAATAACGCCGATGTACTGTACTGTCGTCTGCATAGCAATGAATGTTACCCAAGGATAACATATCATTGATATGCAGAAGGAACAGCGTGGGCGATATTATAGAACCCTGCGGCACTCCGGCGTTCACCTGCAGAGACTGTGAGGCACTGCTTTCGCAGAGTACGCGAATGCTGCGCTCATGCAGGAACCCGGCGACCCAATCGCATAGGCGAGGTGGCAAGCCGTATGACGAAAGCTTGGAGAGAAGCGAACGATGCCAAACTCGATCGAAAACCTTGGATATGTCCAGGCTAACAGCCAGTGCTTCTCCATGCTTATCCATTGCTTCACCCCACAGGTATGTTATGAACGCCAGGAGATCACCCGTTGATCGTTTCGGTCTGAACCCGTATTGTCGATCATGAATCAGCGAGTGATCTTCTAGGTAGCGAATGAGTTGTCTGTTTATGATTCGCTCAAAAACCTTGCAAAGGACAGAGGTGACAGCAATAGGTCGATAGTTGGCTGGGTCAGACCTATCCCCTTTTTTGGGGACCGGCTGGACGTTCGCCTCTCTCCAAGCCTCCGGCACAATTCCAGTAGAGTACGAGAGGTGGTATAGGCGTGTCAGTACTGGAGACAACTCGGGAGCACATTTTTTAAGGACGACTGCCGGTATACCGTCAGGACCGCTAGCCTTCCGCACTTAAAGTGACTGCAAGCGACGTCAGGCATTGTGGAACCACAGTGAGGGATGGTAGGTGGTTCCGCGCCGCAGTCATCGATACGCGAATTCGCCGCAAAGAGCTTCGCTAAGAGGTTAGCCTTGTCTAGCGGCCGATGGGCCAACGAGCCATCAGGGTACCGCAGTGGGGGCAGAGAAGGCGCGCAAAAGTTGGCTTGCACCGCTTTGGCCAGTCGCCAATAACTTCGGCTACCCGTTGGGTGCGACAACAGCTCTTGGCCAACGCGAGCAACGCGCTGGGCATTCGCTCTCGAGAGAGCTCTCTTGCAGACTTTGGTAGCCTTGTTGAAGACTACCTTGAGGGAAGAGATGTTACGATCGTTGAGCGTGCGAGCCTTGGTCCAAGCGCGATACGCCGCCTGTTTTAGTTCAACAGCTTTGGCGCATTCGCGATTGAACCAAGGGCGCGCCTTACTTCCGCTGACGACATCAGTGTAGGGAATGTAATATTCCATCCCCAACATGATCTCGTCAGCGACAGCAGAGGCACTCTCCGATGGGTCCCTACCCACAAAGTAGCGCTGGCCCCACGGGATGGACGCAAAATAGTCGCGCATACCATCCCAATCTGCCGACGAGTAGTGCCATAAACGCCGTTTAGACTCCACTGAGGGAGAGCTTTTACGGCGCAGTACGGTGGCACCAACCAGGCAATGGTCAGAAGTGCCCAACGGAGCACTTATCGACACTCTGTACCCGGCTGGTCGACTCGTCACCAGTAAGTCTAGCAGGGAAGGCGCTTGACCCGATATATCTGGAATCCTGGTGGGCTGGAGAACCAGTTGAGTCAGATCATGCGTGAGAGCGAATGCGTGGGCAGTTCGGCCTGCGTGATCTGTTTTGGTAGAGCCCAACCAGGTCTCATGGTGGGCATTAAAATCTCCCAAAAGTACCACATCGGCAGACGGAAACCGCTCCTGTACGTCGTCAACTGCTTGGCTCAGGTAGTCGAATAACCGAGTTGTCTCGTGGTCTCCGGAGTGGGAACGGTACAGGCAAGCGTAGACATGGCTCTCGGAACCAAGATCCACGTGTACCCATAGGATGGAGAAGGAGGGGTCCTCCAAGCAGCGCAAACGTCGACAGCAAACGTCCGTCCTGACGAAAAGGCATACTCCGGCTTTCGCGAGGAAGCATTCCTCGAGCACGTAGCCGGGGTAGTGCAGATATGCAATGTCGGCAGGACGGCGGATCTGTGTCTCCGTCAGAAAGAGCAATGCAGGCCGGGCCGTCTCAAGGTGTTGGTGGACGGCGTTGAGGTTTGAATGGAGTCCACGGATGTTAGTGAACTCCACCTCAAAAAGCGACTTGGTGGTGGGGAAGTGGGGTGCCGCTGTCTGACCTGCATTGTTTTTAGACACTGACATGGTGGTTGGATGGGGGCGTGAGTAAAAGGAGATGCTGTGGCGGCAAGGGGGAAAAGACAAAGTGTGGGAGACTAACATGAACTGGTGCATGTAGTTGTTCGGTAAGACGTTAATCTACCCGCCGGACGGAAGGTCCCCCGTACCCCCCCGAAAGTAGTCGCCGGGCCCCACCAATCCGGTCACCAACCGGCACGACGAGCCACTTCGGGATTATGCGCGACCTGGTGGAGCAGCCTCCTAGGGTGGTTAGCCCTAGTTGGGCTCCTGTACTATGCCGCGGGCGGCCAGCGGCACCACCGTTTCTACGGGTCTCCCTGGCCGGCGAATCGACCCAAGACAACCGAACAATGCGTCCACAAAGACTTCCACCGGACCTTGACCCTGCCGCCACCGCACCTCCCCAAGCTCCGGTATTACGGCTCTGAACCCGGAACGCGTCCTGTGTCGAGCACCGAACACTTGGCGGGTTTTACGAGTCCGCATGGTGGTAGCGCCGGACGAGCAAAGCTCTCCCACCAGCAAAATCCCTTTAGTCGCCTCTTACGACACCCGCTAAGATACAGGGGAGGGGGTGGTGCAAATCTGACCCAGCACCACACGGGGAAAAAAATTTGAGGAAGAAAGAATAGCTTATACATACTCGTATATGCTATATTCCCGGAAAAGAAGTGAGAAGTGGGACTTCACTGATATCACTTCGTGAGGAGAATTTGAGAGCGACGTCGCACTGTTTTGTTTTATTTTCCAACAATCACAAACACTTAAAACGTTAATTTTTCACCCAACTCAAGCCCAACTCACACCAAAGTTCATCCACCATATTGATCATGTGGGAAAGATGGCTACCAGCGGCTAATGTGACATTGAATTTGACTATGTATTGTTTTCTGAGGTTTAAGCGAGCAATACACATTGAAATGAAACACTTTTTGACGGATTAACTCGCGTTTAATTTACTATTTACATAGTTTTTATATTATCCTGACGTTTCGAACCCTTTACAGGGTCCGTGGTCACCACGTGGTCACAGGGAGACTGAGGTGTTGGTCGTTAGAAGTTATTTGCCTACCGTCAATAATTTTTATATTTAACCGGGTGCGTTCAAGTTTACACAATACGAGCTAACAATATTTTTAGGTCTGGCAATGTGTTGCTGTTGGGGCTGGGATTTGATGACCTGTATGATGGGGTCCCAGGCAGGTGGTAAATTCCAACCATTCTCTTTATTGAAATTACGATGTTTTTTAATTTCAATAGCCTCGCGTATCATCCTAGGGATGAATCGTTGTTCCTTGGCAAGTATTTGAGGTTTGTCAAATCTGATGTAATGGTTGGGTCCCTCGAGAGTATGTTCGGAGTATGAGTATGCAGTGTGTGAACATACTCTCGTATTGTGTAAACTTGAACGCACCCGGTTAAATATAAAAATTATTGACGGTAGGCAAATAACTTCTAACAATGAGACGACCAACACCTCAGTCTCCCTGTGACCACGGACCCTGTAAAGGGTTCGAAACGTCAGGATAATATAAAAACTATGTAAATAGTAAATTAAACGCGAGTTGATCCGTCAAAAAGTGTTTCATTTCAATTTGACTATGATAAAAGTATTCCGCTTCCATTAATTAAAATTGTGTGAAATTCTGTGGCGAACGGGCAACCACTCAAAACATTGTTTATTGTTTACTGTGCATCAACGCGCACAAATAACGATGCAATATGGGTGGTCGGTGCTCGTCAAAGTTTGTTGTTGGAAAACATTTTGTGCACATCGGCAATAAACTAGTTACGTGTGCCGGCGGAATGCGATGGATAGACGAATGATTTGCTTAAGAGGCCTATTACATCTCGACTGTGATTTTTGCGTAAAATGGCCAATTTTGGCGTTATGGATCTCAGAATCAAAAATACATTAACAATTATGACTTATTGAAAAGTGTAGAATAGCTATTGGAATAGTGCGTAGTGGCCTCTCTTTTTGTAAATTTTGCATAACTTTTTAATTAAACCCAAAATTGCAGAGGGAGATTTTCATAAAGTGCGCGAAGGCACTTATTTGAGCTCATCGATTGAACTACTGTTCTAAACAAGTGAAATAAAAAAATTATAATGTTATCTCTTATATAGTCGAATAGTGCGTAGCGGCCTCAGAATTTTTAGATATCATTGATTTTATATAGGAAAAAAATCTTATTCTAAACCAAAAAACTTAGAAAACTGCTATAAGTTAACTGTAAAGTTAACAATATTATTGAGCAAAATTTATACCAGAGTAATTGTTACTTCATGAGAAATAAAGATTTTATACGGAATTTATTATCCTATTTCGATAAAAACGATAAATACAACTGCAAAATTACTACAAAATGCGATGCGCCGGCCGTCCGAATTCAAGTTATGCTCACAGAATGGAGATTTGTAATATTATGCACAAATTTATTATCCTATTTCGATAAAAACGATAAATACAACTGCAAAATCACTACAAAATGCAAAAATGGGTATTTTACGCAAAAACCGTTTCCACTAACAGAGTAGTACGAGTTCCACTAACAGAGTAGTACGAGTTCTATTAAACACTAGCGACTCGACCACAACTTCGTCCGCGTGAACAACCATATTCCGCGAGGCAATCACCGTTTTTTTTTTCAAAATAAAAATCTTATAAACAAACTATATATGTCCTTAATGCCGCGTCCGCAAGCTTGGCACTTGCCAAACCAAACCTTTACAAACGTTTGGATTTGTGATTAAAATTTGTTCGACGGATCGGCTACAAGCGCTTGCAAACTAAGCCAAACGCTTAGCCACACATTTGAATTTGTGACGGCTTGTTGAGGTTTGCCAAGCGTGTGGACACGGCAACAATTACAAACACAACAAACAAAATTAGCAAAATAGGTACAGACGTTTATAAGATGCGCGAACATAAGTAGGTACATTAGGCTGTTAAGTATATACCAATAAAGTCATTATTCATTCATTAATTCATTCATTTCAACTTTATTTATGTAAACCGTGTCGCGCAGCGGTGAATGAATACTACCACCCCCTCTCTTCCCTTCGGCGGCGATGGACTCACCAGCTGTCACGCTGAGCACGCTGAGTAGTCGCTATATGGTGAAAAGTGGACTATGGCTGAGGGCTGCTTTTGCGGTCCTCATTGCCTAGTCTCTGACTAACCCTTCGGGGATAATAGTCGTGATTATATGCATGCATTTCCGTGTCTACCCACCACTAACGAGCTACCATCATCTTACTAAAGTCTGGCGGCACTAGAACAATGTCATTAGTATTGTTGTGTTTTGACAGTTTAGAAAAGATAGCCAGTTCCTCAGTCGTTGAAGATTCCGGGTGGGCTTTCACCTTTAGTATTTAGGTCACTTACCATCAGGAGCGATAAGTTCCAAACGTTTCCCCGTTCTGAATTAAAAAAAACACTGGCCGAATGTAGGTTAGTAGGTTTTAACCACTAATTACCAAATCGGATCAACGGTTTGACCCTTCGTTCCTAGTTGGTACAATTCCTAATTCGTACAATCGGCAAATCTTTCTCAATTTGTACAATATGTCATTGATTGTGTTATTGAGAGATGTAAGAGTGCCTGCAACAAAATTTTATAAGCCTTATAAGCCTTATAAGCAAGCAAAAACTCCAAATATTTTAATACTCTCCAAAATAATGTGGAGCAGGAGCTCGTAGTATTTTAATATAATCTGAAAGCTGCATAACTTGCAGAACGCAATTCCAACGAGCAAGTCGTTTAGCAATCAACCTTCTGTTTCAATGTTAAATGTTTATACATACAAAATGGGGTTGGGTGGGGCCTTCTACATGCTCTGCCCTAAAAATTTGAAGTAGGTCCCACGGTTTTTTAAAAATATATTTATTTTTAAATTATGCCGCAATTCGTTAAAATAAGCAAATTTCATACTGTTGAAATGGGTCCAAACTAGAGATGTCATGATAGAATTATAAGGACTCGATCACTTATAGTTTTTCTGTATCCTATCCTATCCTACTAATATTACAAACGCGGAAGTTTGTAAGTATGGATGGATGTTTGTTACTCTTTCACGTTAAAACTACTGAATGGATTTAGATGAAATTCGGCAAACAGATAGTTTATAACCTGGATTAACATATAGGATACATTTCATTCTGATATTCCCACGGGAACGGGAACCACGCGGGTGAAACCGCGAGCGGCCGCTAGTTCGTACATATTATCCCTGAAGGGTTAGTCAAAGACTAGGCAATGAGGACAGCAAAAGCCGGAGCCCACTTTTCACCAAATAGCGACTGCACATGTGCTCAGCGTGACAAGTGCTAAGCCCATCGCCGCTCTATGCTGTTGGATGTATTTGCATTCTTTAGTCCGTTAGTCGCTTTTTACGACACCCAAGGGAAGAGATGGGGATGGTAGTATTCTTTCACCGCTACGTTATTTAGTTAAGAATTCTCTCAAGTACTGAGAATTGGGCTATCTTACCTTACCAGAGAGATTTAAAAACACTCCGAGCGACAACGCCACTTAAATAATGAGTAACTTTTTTTAACTGCCATGGTCACTAACATTACCTTACCTACCTAGTTTCCTCCTCTCTCTCCCTCCACTTGTCTCTATCCTGAGGCATAAGCCATTCACTTTTGAAAGAGTCCAGCTCATCCCACCACCCCCATCTGAACTTTCCACATTATCGTCATTCGTACATGCAAAAAACCGGCCAAGTGCGAGTCGGACTCGCCCATGAAGGGTTCCGTAGCAGCAAGTAACATCATATAAAAGTTCGTGTAGTTCGTTGTAACTTTGATCGATGTTTTAATAATAGTGTATTTTTTTAAATTAATTAATTTGTGTCGTATTAAAAAAAACTACTCACTTGATCTCGTTTGAACCAATTTTCGGTGGAAGTTTGCATAGTAATGTACATCACATATTTATTTTAGTTTTAGTTACTATTATATTTTACACACATTTTACCACTTTGGAAGTGTCTCTCGCGCAAACCATTCAGTTTTGAAAAAAATGATATTAGAAACCTCAATATCATTTTTGAAGACCTATCTATAGAACCCCTAACGTATGGGTTTCAAAAAAAAAAATTGAGTTCTAGTTCTAAATATGGGGAACCCCCAAAATTTATTGTTTTTTTTCTATTTTTGTGTGAAAATCTTAATGCGGTTCACAGAATACATCTACTTACCAAGTTTCAACAGTATAGTTCTTATAGTTTCGGAAAAAAGTGGCTGTGACACACAGACGGACGGACAGACAGACAGACAGACAGACATGACGAATCCATAAGGGTTCCGTTTTTTGCCATTTGACTACGGAATCCTAAAAAGAGTACCAGTAAACCTTAGCTTTCCTTTCCTGAAGGTTACTCTTGAAATCCGACTCTTAGTAATTCGATGCTTTGATCGGTTGAGGTGACAGAACTTAATGCGTTTGAAGAGACCCTTGTCTCAACCGAGGATATTGATTAGGGTTGCCACTATAAGAATAAGTGAGCCTAAGTAAATATACAGCATGTTTGGAAAAAGGGTGTAATGGGGTGTAGAGTAACGTGCGTTGATGCAAGGAAATATTATTTAAAGTTTGTCTGTCAGATTATAAATAGTACTAGCGTAATTTAGTACCTAATAATGATAATCTTATGATGCGTACTTTTTGCATGACAAATTAAAACATAATTCGCCTTGCAGGAGCCTTTTTTTTTATAAAAGAAGGAGGCAAACGAGCAGGCGGGTCACCTGATGGAGAGTAATCACCGCCGCCCATGGACACCCGCTAAACCAGAGAAATCGCAGGCGCGTTTCCGGCCTTTAAGGAAGGAATTAAGTTATGGAAGGAATAGGAATTGTGAGAGGGAGGGGGGGATGGGCCTCCGGAACCCTCACTGGCCGGACGAAATACAACAGCACCAAGTGCCATTATTTCACGCCGGACATTCGTGAGAGGGTGGTATTACGCCGGGCGTGCCGGCCCAATGCGTACTGCAACGCAGCGTGGCTCTACCACTCAGTCAGTGTCACTCATTTAGCACCACCCAGGGGTCACGTGTAGGGTCGCAAGGGTAAACCTACAAACGCGAGCCTGTCCTGAATTCGACTTGAAGGCGACCCCCCTAATCCTTATTTGTGCCGCTAAGCAGCATTCTAAAATTGTGGGTTAAAGTCATTTGCTCACACGTGACTCCTGGGTGGTACTAAATTAGTGACACTGTCGGTGTGGTAGAACCACGCTGCGTTGCAGCACAAATATCGGTCGCACACGGAATATCGGCGTGAAACAACGGCAACTTTTGTTGCTGTTGTGTTTCGTCCGGTAAGTAAAAGTACCGGAAGCCCTCCCCCCACCACAAAGTCAAAGTTAAGTCAAAGTCAAATTATTTATTCAATTTAAACCTTTACAGGCACTTATATGAAGTCAATACTAATAATAATAAAAAACCAGTTAAGTAACTTGTAGTTAAGACTTAACAACTAATCTAATAAAATAATCTAGTCTGTACACAATTGTACTGTACTGTAGTTCACAATTGATACACGTACCTCAAAGGTCCTATTTCTTCGTTAAGGCAGGCAACGCACCTGCGACTCCTGGGCTAGTATCAAATGGTCAAAAACGCAAGTGGTCTACGGCATGCACTCACCTAAATCATGGACTTCATACATTTTTGGGCCTTTTCTGAAAGTGCCGGCCGACAATAAAAAATAGTACGTATTGTTAGAACTAGCCATTTGGAGTAATAGTTAATAATGGAACAAAAGTTGTAGGATTGCTCTGAGCCAAGTTATACAAGTTCGATGATTAATGTTTTATATTTTAGCGTTTTATTAACGCTTAAATATACTTAAGTAAAATTTTAAACACTGAAAAAAGACGACAACCTCAGGCGGGAATCGAACCACGCACCTTCCGCATTCCGGGCGGCTGCCTTAACCACTTGGCTACCGAGGTCTGGCTTTCAACCGTCGAAATTTGTCAGTGCTTGCTGCTTATGTTTTAGTCAACATTGCTTCATCAAATCTTAGAAGTTTTCACCTCTGAGGTCCGAAAGAAATATTTTTACAAATATTTAAACATTCGGTTAAGATGAAGCTGCGTTTATAGATTAATGTTTTATATTTTAGCGTTTTATTAACGCTTCAAATATACTTAAGTAAAATTTTAAACACTGAAAAAAGACGACAACCTCAGGCGGGAATCGAACCACGCACCTTCCGCATTCCGGGCGGCTGCCTTAACCACTTGGCTACCGAGGTCTGGCTTTCAACCGTCGAAATTTGTCAGTGCTTGCTGCTTATGTTTTAGTCAACATTGCTTCATCAAATCTTAGAAGTTTTCACCTCTGAGATCCGAAAGAAATATTTTTACAAATATTTAAACATTCGGTTAAGATGAAGCTGCGTTTATAGATTAATGTTTTATATTTTAGCGTTTTATTAACGCTTAAATATACTTAAGTAAAATTTTAAACACTGAAAAAAGACGACAACCTCAGGCGGGAATCGAACCACGCACCTTCCGCATTCCGGGCGGCTGCCTTAACCACTTGGCTACCGAGGTCTGGCTTTCAACAGTCGAAATTTGTCAGTGCTTGTTGCTTATGTTTTTAGTCAACATTGCTTCATCAAATCTTAGAAGTTTTCACCTCTGAGATCCGAAAGAATTTTTTTACAAATACTTAAACATTCGGTTAAGATGAAGCTGCGTTTATAGATTAATGTTTTATATTTTAGCGTTTTATTAACGCCGCCTGAGGTTGTCGTCTTTTTTCAGTGTTTAAAATTTTACTCAAGTTCGATGATTCATCATTTTCATACATTTATTGATGTCTGAAAGTGCTGGGACTGGGAAACATAAAATAATGATAGATATTTCTGGAACTAATGATCTGAAGCAATTGTCATTGCAGCGCAAAAGGGTCATCATCAACAGATGATGACCCCTTTTCGCTGCACTAACAGAACACTATTATACAAAAAAAATTTTAGGAATCAATATTATAAATGTATAAAAATTATGAAACTTCGAACTAGTATAACTTGGCTCGGAGCAATCCTACAACTTTTGTGCTTTATTAACAATTTCTCCAAATGGCTAGTCCTAACAATACGTACCATTTTTTTTTTGTTGGCCGGCACTTTCAGAACAGGTTCAAAAAATGATTTCCTTTGCAAGTCGAATACGTAGTTGTATTAGACCAGTTGCGATTTAGACCAGTAGACCAGTTGCTACATAAACCAGTTGCGTTTTAGACCAACTGATACCAACCCCGACTCCTCTGGTTTTCATACCCATGGGAGATAGCGATTACTTCCTCCTTTTCTTTTTTACAATATAAAATATAGTAAAAAATATAGAGTTTATAAGTTCTCTCCATCCGATTGGTTGTCTGGCAGAAATCGCTTTTAAGCGATAAGACCGCCAAATTGTAACTTTGTATTTTTGCTCTTTTGTCTAAATGTTTGTGTTATTATGTTACAATAAAAGTATTATCTATCTATCTATCACTGAAAAGTATGAAACGCAGTTGGAAATCTGGTGGCCGTTTTTCAGTAGGCAGGTCATGTGTTCGTTTTCCGACTCGGTAACATAAAAAACATACGAATAATATTATTTTTTTCTAATCATTTTCGTCATGTGTATTATCTTCTGTGTTATATGATAATATGTTGTGCTTGTGGTCAATAAATGTTTCTTTATCTTTATCTTCTTACGTGGAATAGAAACCAAGATCGAGTGACGAGGATATTGCACCTTAAATCCTGCTGTCTTACATAAATAAACTAGATAGGTTTGTTATCACCGCGCCGAGCGATTTACGTATAGAGCGTTGTCCTTGACAGTCTCGATTGGATTAACCCGTGATGGATAGCCCTACAGGAATTAAACAAATCGTTTGGTTTGTATAAAGTGTCTGCCTACAGAGACAGTTTTCAATCAGACGAAGCATGCTTGCTTGTTTGTTTGCGACTGGGCAAAGAGATCGACTTAATACAATAAAGCTCTTTTCAGACTACGCTATAATATAATAGCATATAGTTCATAGCACAACAATATCGCGCACCATACATTATTATGGACACGTTCACAATTAACTCTACTACTTATTATTGGCTTACTAAACGCTATAAAATTGAGCGATGCGCTGAGTTCCTGGCTCAGAACAATAACTAAAGCATATTGTTCTGAGGTTCCTGGTGCGCTATGTTGTATCATTAATGACAAGGTAGTGTCAAATTCCACATTGTCATCATCGCTCGATGAGCTCATCATTTCATTTCAAAACTATCCAGTATTAAATCCATTGTGTCAATGTGAGAGTGTGCACAGCAGCGTTGCCAAACGTCCCGATCTTGGCGGGACTTCCCGATTTTTTAATGAAAATTAAATGTCCCGCGCGGGACAGGCCCAGTCCCGCTTTTCGGGGATAACTCGATCGAACGTGCGCGTGCAGCGTGCTAAGAAAGAGCGGGCGGGTGACACAGACAATGTGTGAACTGATTTAAATATTGTGGCGGCCTGAGTCGACACATAATTTATTATCATCAGGTATCGGTTAAAGAGTTTGTAAGCACATTCCTAAACGCGTGCAGATCCAATAAAGATATGACACGGCATCATCCCTCCAACATCTACGTAGTTATTATTATATAAATAGTCTTGTAAGGTTTAGATAATAAGTTAGTCACAATGTAGTCACTGTAAATATACAACATCATATAAAGAGACGCAGTCGTTATTTACCATCGCCATGGAGCCATCCATCATCACAACATCGCACCTTCCCGGCGGAACACTGGTGACCCCGCTTAAGCAACAAGCAACCTTCCAATGGAGTACCCCGAAAAGAACACGTGAGTCATTTGTAATATCTACACATCAACCATGGCAGTAAAATTCTGTTCAGCGACGGACGCAACAAGATTATCAAAATTAAATCACTATGCAGAGCCACACCGAGCTGCAACTGCGTCATTTAACATAATTCTTATGGCTCTCACAACTTTGGCTTCCTTTCCGGCACATCGTATTAAAAACGTTTTATCGACAAAGGCAAAAGAAATAAGGTACCAAGAAAAACAATACGATATAGAATATACTAACAATTTCAAAACTGTACCTACACATTACGTTATAAATAAATTGTGCGGTGCAGCGAACGCGCAAGAATTTCCGACGCAGCATTTTTCGCCGTTTGCTCTACGCTTGCGCAAGTTCAAGTTCACTGCAGAAAGAACACAATATGTCACTTATTCATCACGATAATGAAAAATGAAACAAAGGAACATAGAATAAATGTATACAACGAGTATTCACCCGTTTAACCGCCTCACTTTTACCGACTGACAAAGTGGTTTGAGGTATGTTATTTATAATTACGGGAAGAGATATTTAGAAGCATTATTTTACCAGTCGATTGTTTTATGAGATATTATTACACTTCATAAGACACTTAACTGCTACTAGCTACCTCCAGTGCGAATTGATTTCTCCGGTTATCTGACAAAGAGCCAAGGAATACGCCAGTCTGAGGATAATTATGAAGCTATAATGAAGTTGTACTCAAAATGAAGATATTCAACAAGTTTAAAATGCTTTGATTGTGCAATAAGAATACAGTAGAATAAATAAGCACAAAAATGAACCATGTTTGGGTAACTAATGTAATAATAAGATTTTAGTCAATTTTAATTAAATTTTTTGTTATTTACGTATTTCCTTATAATATATTGAATGCAATATGTCTTATCTCTATGTACTTAATGCTTAATCTTAGTCAAATCTAATTTTTATGTTTTGTTATTATGTATTTTATTAAGTCTAATAGTTCAATTTATTATTAACATGTAATGCGTAATTTAAAGTTCATTGCAAGAATATGCATAATTTAAAGTTGTACTTGTTTATGCCACTTAATTTGTGTGTTTATTATAGTCTTGGTATAACGTGATATAAAAATAATATTAGTAACAATATTATGATGTTGCGAGGAATTATAAAAAATATTATTGTTTTTTAAAAGGTATACCTATAATAAGTATTTTGTTCAAATACAAAGAAACAGCTCTCTTAGCAGCATTCAGCAAGCCAGCTAGCCATAAGGTTCCATCGCAGCAACGTAACGCTTCCTGGATCCTCGGCATCATTCGACGGTCAAAATAAGTACCGTCGCACTCCACACGTCTCGACTCACAGCAGACATGGTAGCACACGCTCGTCTCGAGTCATGTAGACCGGAGAACGCTCGTTTTGTCAATGAAGACTTGAGCACGGTCATCACGACTTAACGTGGATTAGAGCACCACTGGCATCTCCAAGCTGAAGACCTGATGTTTTTTTCATTCCCTTTTTCAAGAGGGGGAGTACTGTGGCGGCCTGAGTCGCCACATAATTTATTATCATCACGTATCGGTTAAAGAGTTTGTAAGCACATTCCTTAACGCGTGCAGATCCGATAAAGATATGACACGGCATCATCCCTCCAACATCTACGTAGTTATTATTGTATAAATAGTCTTGTAAGGTTTAGATAATAAGTTAGTCACAATGTAGTCACTGTAAATATACAACATCATATAAAGAGACGCAGTCGTTATTTACCATCGCCATGGAGCCATCCATCATCACAACATCGCACCTTCCCGGCGGAACAAATATCATATTTTTAATAAAATACATTTTCTATGGCTATTATTGATATCTAGTGTAACGTAATTTAAAACTCAAATAAAAAGATAAATATTTAAAACTTCCGATTATATACGGCTTTTTTTTACTATGTCCCGCTTTCGACGAAAGAATCCCGCTTTTTTATCTCAAAAAGTTTCAAAATCCCGACTTGACTTACAAAAATATCTGGCAACGCTGGTGCACACGCTTCAAAAATCTAGGTCAACTGAGCTTGCAATCACACTAATATTATAAAGGCGAAAGTTTGTGAGTGTGTATGTTTGTTACTCTTTCACGTAAAAACTGCTAAATGGATTTGGATGAAATTCGGCATACTGATAGTTTATAACCTGGATTAACACATTGGATACTTTTTATCCCGGTATTCCCACGGGAACGGGAACCACGCTTGTGAAACCGGGAGCGGCCGCTAGTATACTATAATTGCTTGCGATTCTATCGCGTAATGTGAACGCCATGCTATATAGTATCCCAAGTAACAAAGTTCTCCTGTAGGCGTTCACAGTTTACAGGCTTACAGCACTAGTATCTCTCTTTTAGTGGTTCCAGGTTCTACTACCAAGCTTATAACAGGTTACACGGAGTTCGTTTGGGTTTATAGTACACCTGCTCTTATAAGTTGACTTATAGTCGTGTATAGAACGAAATTATAGGCGCAGTAAAGGCTAAGATGGCCTATAAAAGGGTTGCATAGGTGTAAATACACTTGAGAAAACTTGCTCCAGTAAGTTACACTTATAATCGCCTACAAGAAGTAATTATAAATCCGCTATAAGTGTCCTACGCCAGTAATAGGAATTTATAGACTTACTATAGACTAGCACTTGTTACTTGACCTTATAGGAGTGTATAAGTCAACTTTATGTGCCAATTATAAGTGAATTAGTTCTACAGTGGTTTCTTCTAAGAGTAAGTGTACTTGGTATTATTGTGGACTCTCGAATACTGTTATAGTCTTAATTTCTTTAAAAAGGTTTCTTGTAAAACTATTAGTGTCCAAAGATATCTTTGTGAAGTCCATTTAAGAAGACAATTGCTTTTAATATTTCTCGCATCTTCACGGCCATTTTGGTTTCTTTTGAGTCATATGGTTTTTATTAATTTATTACAGAAATGGATATAAACAAATGGAAATATGACCATGATAGTTCGATCAAAGTCACAACTAAAACATAAAAATAATAAACTCTTAGTTATTAAAATTAAGCATAAGACATTTGTATGCGGAACCCTATTTCGTCACAATATGGCGCGACAATGCTGTTAGGACTAATATTATTTTAAACACAACTTAGTTAATACGCCATTTTCAAAAGGCGAACAAAAATTGAGATGTAAAACGCAATATACTTTACCGAAAATACATACGCGTTTACCGTGCAATCATGTATGCACGTATAATATTACGTGCAAAATACTTGTTAATACATTTTATATAAAATAGATGAAGTTACTTTTATTTTTTTTATTTTTCTCTACAACTGCACAACAAAACATCAATTCACAAATGTTTGAAGTAGCAAGTAATAGAAGTGCGGAGTACGTTACAAGTCTGCCTGGTTCTATTAAATGCTCATAGTGAGCTTCGCGGGAGAAAATGGTTCTGCGTAGTCCAAATATAAGAGTATTATTGGTCTATGTGGTGCTCGCCAAGTCTACTATGAGTGTTTTATTAGCAAAAGTACGCATATAAAATGGGCCCTTTTCCGTGGTTATAAACTTTTACTAGCCTGTTATAGACCTGGCCCCGGAACCACTACAAGACCACATTTTGTTACTTGGGATAGCATTTGGTCCTTATTTGCTATCCTACTAATATTATAAACGCGAAAGTTTGTAAGTATGGATGGATGTTTGTTACTCTTTCACGTAAAAACTACTGAATGAATTTGGATGAAATTCGGCATATAGATAGTTTATAACCTGGATTAACACATAGGATACTTTTTATCCCGATATTCCCACGGGAACGCGAACCACGCGTGTGAAACCGCGAGTGGCCGCTTGTACTACATATCCTACTAATATTATAAACGCGAAACTTTGTATGTATGGATATTTGTTACTCTTTCACGTAAAAACTACTGAATGGATTCGGATGAAATTCGGCATACAGATAGTTTATAACCTGGAATAACACATAGGATACTTTTTATCCCGATATTCCCACGGGAACGTATGGATGGATGTTTGTTACTCTTTCACGTAAAAACTACTGAATGGATTTCGATGAAATTCGGCATACAGATAGTTTATAACCTGGATTAACACATATTTTAATTTTTACCTCGATATTCAAACGGGAATGGGAACCACGCGGGTGAAACCGCGAGCGGCCGCTTGTATAGCATAATAGTATAGTGAAAAGCTTAAGGCTTAATTGAAAAGTGCCGTGTGTGTAGCGACTCACTAAAAGAGTACTAAGTACCAACCTCTCTCTTCCCTTGGGTGTCGTAAAAGGCGAGTAACGGAATAAAGACATCCAACACCATGGAGCGGCGATGGGCTCACCACCTGTCACACGGAACACATGTGCAGCTGTAATATATGTAACGTGGCGTGGATTATGACAGTGGACTGTTGCGGCTCTCACTGCCTCTCTGACTAACCCTTTGCATAGGGATAATGGTTGTAAATCTATGTATGTATACATAGAACGTTATTCCGTTGTCTATGAGTTAAGTTCTGCACCCAGCAGTGGGACGTTAATAGGCGTTTACAGATAATGATTCGCAGTATTCTAGCAGTGCACTAACTACACTAACAGTATTCAACAGTGGACTTAAGCCTATTCTAGCGATACAACGCAACCGCAGGTTCCGCTCGCGCAAATATTTCCAACACTTTTCTCCGCGTTAAGCAGCAGAATCAGATGCTCCAACAATGAAAGATTCCACACTTATTTTTCTCTGAAAGAAAAGCTTGCAATATAAAGCTGTGATGAACAGAACAATGATTTTAAATGGGGCAAGCTTATTCTTTGTCACGCGACGTCTTGGTCGCGCGTCGGCGCGCCCGCCGGCCGGCGCGGGAGGCAGCTGCTTGTGGGAAAAATAAATAAACCAAGCTTAGTTTCTTTTTTTTTGCAATCTAATGAAGCGGCACTTACTACGAGGACTTACAAAGGAATTGTATGCAGTTGAGATAATGTACAATAGAATGTAATATGTCTCATCATCATTAGCCTTTGCGTCGGTTTCAAACGATTAATGCAGTAAACCGTGAGCACTTTTTTGCATGGCTGTACAGCCCGATGCGCTGGAGGGTTAATATGTCTAGTGTTTACGCACTTAACGTAAATGAAATCTTTTTTCGTACATATTTTTGTATAACCGTGTCGCGTCGCGGTGAAACAATACTACCACCGCCTTTCTTCGCTAGGATGTCGTAAAAGGAGACTAACGGACTTACTGCACATAAATCTAACAACATAGAGCGGCGATGGGCTTACCACCTTCACCTATTTGGTGAAAGTGACTATGGGGCAGAGGACTGCTTTTGCGATCCTCATTGCCTAGTCTCTGACTAACCCTTCGGGGATAATAGTTGTGATCGTGATTATATGTATGTAAGCTTATGTATATTTTTGTATACTTTATGCACATTTAGCTTTGGGAAAAAATTAGTAATCTAAAACTGTAAAGAAGATAAAGTTGTAGTAATTCGATAGCTTGAAGTTTTTTGATTTAGATAGCAGCTAGAGGATAAGATAAGCAGCGCCACCTGGTGACAAACGAGGTGAGTTACAATTCGTCGTACACCGTTGTGCCCTGTGCCAATTGCTAGTGAAAAATACGGCACTGGTTTGCACCGCTTTCGTAGTGAAGGGTCGTTGGATGGGTGACCTAATTAAAATAAAGATCTGGAACTCCTCCGTGCTTCGGAAGGCACGTGATGCCGTTTGTCCCGGTTGTTGTCGTGAGATGGCGGGTGGTAGAGAGAGAGAGAGAAACATTTATTGACAAAGGTGAAAACTTCTAAGATTTGATGAAGCAATGTTGACTAAACACATAAGCATCAAGCACTGACAAATTTCGACGGGTGAAAGCCAGACCTCGGTAGCCAAGTGGTTAAGGCAGCCGCCCGGAATGCGGAAGGTGCGTGGTTCGATTCCCGCTTGAGGTTGTCGTCTTTTTTCAGTGTTTAAAATTTTACTTAAGTATATTTAAGCGTTAATAAAACGCTAAAATATAAAACATTAATTTATTGACAAACATAAAAAAAATTAAATTAAAAATACACAAAAAAGAAAATTTGTCAATCAGGACCGCGCCTCAACTTGTGTGCAAAACCCACAAACCAGCATTGGGCCAGCGTTTCGAGTTATGGCCCAATGTCCCCACTACTACCATCAGGTTTCTCGTCATTTACCATCAAGAGCAATAACTGCCACGTACAATATTGTCATGTACCTGTGTCGCGTAGCGGTGAAAGAATACTACCACCCCCTCTCTTCCCTTGGGTGTCGTAAAAGGCGACTAACGGACTAAAGACTGCACCTACACCCAACATCATAGAGCGGCGATGGGCTCACCACCTGTAATGCTGAGTACATGTGCAATCGCTATATTTGACGCCAGGCATTTTCTTTGTATCTAACGGTCAACATATAAACAATTTTACCTGTCTATTATTGCCTTTAAAACTTTCTTTCGCAAAGCATCTTTTTAAAACATAATTAGGTGTGGAACGAGAGGATGACCTTATTTCCTTTGATAATTCAATTTAATTGTCTAATAAGTACCTATGGTACTTCTGTTTAAGCGCTTACTTTCAACATTTCATTTATAAATAGTTAAATCGATTCAATAATTTAGTTATGATCAGAGAAATTGTATGGTAGATGAGTACATTTACGTAAATAATATTAACAATATTAATATTTAGAACGCGCCACCACTAGACACAACACAATAGAAATTCTATTTATTGAGCACTGATCAGTGCGCGGCCGCAGTTGAAAGGATAAAGACAGTTTCAACATTAAAACAATTTTCCTACAGGCTCATCTCACTTGAAGGTAAGTAACAATAAGGTCGAAGCTGAACATCTGGACTGGAATCGTCAATTTGAGGAACGCTACTAACATGGTTATAGCCAGCGATGTATACGTTACACTAGATAGGGCGTTCCAAACACGCACATGTTGAACTCATCTGCGGAGTCAACTCGGCACCTTGCTTTTTTTCTTATCAAAGGGTATTACACCTAGACGTTTACTACAATCAGTTGTCAAGTAAGTGAAATTAATTGTTATTCAAGTCATTATTAAGTAGTTAAATCGTAATAATAGACTAGAAAAGATATTTTTTCATTTCTGTGCCACGGCTTCTACAATCATAGACGCCATCTTGATAAACACTACGTTGTTTTTGACCGTTCGGCGATCTGGCACTGCGATGTCTGTCTGTTGATTAGACGACATAAAATGTTTAAGCGCTGCAGCGGCTGCAGCGAACTTTAGGTCTCCCATTTCAGAATTTGAACAAATGGTTTGTATAAACGGTCTTGTCTATCTCTTCTACGACAATGGTTGTAGCCTTAGATCGGATACCACAGACTGATAGTTTTACCACTACACCGCAGAGTTCCGCCAAAATTCTAGAACAGATCGCGTTCGTCTAGTTAATGCGAACATTTCAACAAAAAAACCCTTCGTCACATTCGGTAAGTATAAAAAGTAACAGCCCGTATACTGCTCCACTGCTAGCGCAAAGGCAATGATAGAGCATTGGAATCAGGTCATCACTATTGGATCAGGATATTGGCATGTTAGGTACTATCAGTATGTAGTTTGTGCGTAGTGGTACATCCCTACACAGAGCCGCCATGATTATTTCGGGCTCGCGTCGGACGGAACGACCGACGACTGACGTTGTAATGTGTATCTAATAGTGTGAACAATAAATTATGTGGGTCTGAAGACAATCGTACCATTGAGAAGACCCAAACCTCAACAAAACAAGCATAGCAGGGTATTGGGCTTAATCACCATGCTTGCCAAAATAAATATAGGGATGGTGATCCCAAACTTGCCCGACCTGGGAACTAAATTAGGGACGTCGTCGTCGTCCGGGTAACGGGCCTAGCGCTTTATTATACGGCAACCAAGGCGTCGCCGTTGTCAGTAAAAAGAAATACAGATCAAAACAAAACCTCTTTTTATCATTGCAAAATGATCTCTAAAATAAACATGCTAAGGAACTACGCCAACTCAACCCTTCACGAGTTCATTAAAAAGATAAGGCACCCGCTGTTCCCAAGCACATTAGGAACCCAATAAGCACTTATTAAGACAAGTTGCGCCGTAACGATGGAACAACCGGCAAACTTGCAGAGTAACATCTTTACATGTTGTGTTTCGCAGGCAGGGCTCTTCTTAGATAAGTACTTTGCCTCTCTTCTCTTATATTGAACCTTTTGTGATAGAAAATAAGGAAGTACTTTGAATAAAAGATAAATCGTTTTACAGCTTGAACAAGTGGTACTTGTTACTTAATTGTAGTAAGGCTTTAAAGGTTTAGGCTGTCAATTTAAAATCCCTACCTTGTCTATGTATGCCATGTGATTCATAATAGCAATAATTGGGGAATAATTTACAAGAGAAGAGAGTGGTTGGTATAAGGCTCCAACTTTGTAATGTTTGTTTAACTTTAACAATTTTATCTATCCCCCAAATATAATTCATTCGCATTCTGATCTATTCATAAAACTCCTTCGAGACGGTGCAAATTATCAGTGGATGAACAATGCTGCTGAACAAAAGGTTGTTGCTAATAACAGATTACAATGGCGGATTACATCTCTTTGTATGAGCATCAGCTCATTATGAAATAATGTCGGTACACGTGTACAATTACCACCATAACTATGCACACTTTTGTGGCGCAATAAGCCTTATTGCAGTCGTAATAAGAGCCATGAACTGTCAAATGTGTGAACAATTTATTGGATGCGCCCGTACCACGAACCTTCTGCGTTTACTAACGAGCCCTCTTACTACCCCCGAGCGTACTATGAATATGCTGAATTAACCACTACTATAGGGTCGAATTCACATTGTTGCAAATTCTTTATTTAAAAAAAAAAGGAAATAGTTTGCACCACATATTAGTTATTTTTAAAAACTATGGAATCTTAAGAGGGTTTACGCATTTCCGTTTCCCATACAAACTTCCAAGTCGAAATTTTTAAAAAACCGTTAAGCCAATTTTGATGAAACTTTGCATGCTAGAGTAAATCACAGGGATCTAAATAAGTAGTTCGTTGAAAACATTTTAAAGTACATTTATTTAGCTGAGTTATTGTGATTTAAAGTCCACTACAGAAAGTTTAGAAAAAGCGATAACTCAGTTAAAAAAAAAATTTTTTTAATGTTTTCAAAAAAACTATTTAGATCCCTGTGTTTTACTTTTGTAAAGTTTCATGAAAATTGGCTTATTGGTTTTTAAAAATTTCGACTAGGAAGTTTGTATGGAAAACCAAAATGCGTAAACCCTCTTATGGCAGTGAAAAATCAAAATAATAACTTAATAATAAGTATTGCTATGTAAATATTTTTTATAATTTAAAGACTGGTTCTAAATTTAACACATCTGTAATTATTATTAAAATGAGCCATCTTTCTCTTCGTAGGTACTAAGCTACGCTGTGGACCCAGGGCAAAGAAAATATACACCCAGTGTCCATATGTAGATCAACCTGTCATCCATTGTAAAAAAATTATGAAATGCAATAAAGTGTTGAATATTGAGTGTAGTATAAAATAAAGATCATTTACATTCAATTTGCAATTCAAATTGCAAGTTATGTATCAGTTTACTGAAATATCGACATAATATCATAAGTTTACAATATCACTTTATGACATAAATCATCGAATCATCGACTTTAAATCACAATAACTCAGCTAAATAAATGTACTTTAAAATGTTTTCAACGAACTACTTATTTAGATCGACCTCCGCGATCGAGTGGTTAGCACGCCGGGTCTGGCGTCGCGCCATCTCTGAGGTCCCGGGTTCAACTCCCGGTCGGGTCAATTTAGAGAAAAACTGTTTTTCTAAATTGATTTCAGGTCTTGTTGTATTTTTCTATGTTTATGTATTTTATCCGTTATCTTACCATATTAACGAGTTTCATAAGAATACGTATCCTGAGCTAGATAATTGCCCTCCGGCGCCAGGGGTCTACTTCTCAAACAGTCTATTTCGCATCATTACCCACTTCTCTGTTTGACTACTTCGCTAACTGCCTACTTAGCAAACAGCCTGTTTCGCATTCCGCCTACTTTTCAATTGAACTACTTCGCAAACTGACTACTTTTTTCTTTAATGTCATCTTCGGACAGTTAATAACATAATAGCAATAGAATGCACATTCGTTACCTCCTTGATAAAGTATTGAGTTTAGTTCTCTTTTAAGGTCAAAGAACAAAAAATAAAATAAAGATCATTTACATTGAACGATAAGATATGGTATCTATATTGCAACATATCAATTTAAATATCGACATCCTACTAATATTATAAACGCGAAAGTTTGTAAGTATGGATGGATGTTTGTTACTCTGTCACGTAAAAACTACTGAATGGATTTGGATGAAATTTGGAATACAGATAGTTTATAACCTGCATTAACACATAGGATACTTTTTATCCCGATATTCCCACGGGAACGGGAACCACGCTGGTGAAACCGCGAGCGGCCGCTAGTAAATCATAATCTCTTTATCGTGACCTAAAGCACCAAGTCGTCAATATAAAAAATGCTGTTCGTTGGTTAGGTACATGCATAGATTCACGACTATTATCCCCAAAGGGTTAGTCAGAGACCAGGCAATGAGGACCGCAGAAGCAGTCCTCTGCCATAGTCTACGTTCCACAAAATTAGAACTGCACTGCTCAGCGTGATAGGTGTTTAGCCCATCTCTGCTCTATGCTGTTAGATGTGTGTGAAGTCTCTAGTCCGTTACGCCTTTTACGACACCCAAGAGAAAATTAATAATAATAATAATAATAAAATCTTTATTGAATAACTTATTTTACAACATATCCAGAATACTAAACATACTATTAGTGACAATAATACGCAAGTGCCTGAACTAGGTTTATCCTGTTTTCCAGGCAAAAATAAAGGACTAACTAAATACTTAAATTAGCAATGCAAAATACATTTATATTCTTAGTAACTAAATAAAAATCAAAAAAATCAAAACTATATTCATCAAAAACTTATCTTCCTAATGTATAAATTAAACATTATTTATTATAAACTAGGAACCTTACTAAATTCTTAAATAATAATGCAAACTACTCTTTTATTCTTTGTGGCTAAATAAATAAATAGCGAAAATAACATTCATAAACTTAACTACTTAATGGATAAATATTTAAACAATATTCATTTCAAGCTACTAGGTATAAACTAGAGAAAAGAGGGGTTGGTAGTATTCTTTTAGTGACCATTTATTTTTCATTTTTTTTTTTTTTTTCACTGTTCATCATTTCCTTGTCTTTATCCCTAATTTTGGTCAGCGCAGTATGTCTTCTACTTCCATCCGTCCCTATCAGCCGTCAGTTCTACGGTCACTCCTTTCTTCACCATTCATCTTTCACGCAGTCCATTAATCTTTTTCTCGGCCTACCTCTCCCCTTGTATCCATCCCCAGTCATACTTAACTGCATAGTGTTAATAAATTAATTATGTGCAAAATTTGAATACTATTTTTAATTATAACAATTTTAATTATTTTCTTGTTTTTGCTAATATTGATTACTTTTAATTTTTATTGATTATTGTTTTATGTTGTTTTGTTATTTTACTTTATTTAATTGATGTAATTTGGATTTTTTTTCTTTTCATTATTGTTTTATTTTATTTTATTTTATTGATTGTAATTTTTAATTGTTTGTCAGCTAGACTTCTCTCTCTGTATTTGCGTACCAATTTTTGGTTAAGTATGAGATGCTAAATGGATGTAAGAACTTGTTCCTACCATATTTAAAGCAATAAAGAGTTATTCTATTCTATTCTATTCTAACACTATCTTCGTCAGATGGCATCCATCCCTCCTGATTACATGTCCATACCAAGACAGTCTCTTTCCTCTTAACTTCTCTGTCACTGGTGCTACTTTCATGCTCTCTCTGATTAGTGACTGTTAGTTAAAAATGAAAAATAACCCTTCATACTGGTAATTACATTTAAAGTTTTTAGCTCTTTAACGAGCCATTTGGCGCTAACAATTTGAAAGCCAGTGCTCATAATTCGCGAAGGCAGTGTTTTAATGGTATTATCGCAAGCCTTTATCGTAAAGGTCAAGATGTAATGTCTGCTTGAAATTGCGTCGTTTACATGGAAATTTGAAGGTCCATAATTAAAATCAGAAACTTGATTCGTTACTTTTAATCAAATTATGAATATCTTGAATATTTTTTTAGTATTTAATTATTGTAAAAAAAGTAAATCTGAGTTTTTACTACTGTTTTTATGGTAGGTGACATTAAACTATATTTCTGTATTATCTAAATTTTTTTTTGTCTCACATCTTTACAAAAACTCATTCATCACATTTTCTTAGTGGAATTTGGGGGTGAGTTGACAAACTTGCGATCAAATGAAGTAGCTTTTGACGATAGCCAATCCCAGTCCACTGTTTGATGTCGTCCAACCGTTTCATACCTACATATAATCTCGACTATAATCCCCGAAGGGTTAGTCAGAGACTAGGCAATGAGGACACCTAAAGCAGTCCTCTACCATAGTTCACTTTTCACCAAATAGCGACTGCACAATATGCTCAGCGTGACAGGTGGTAAGCCCTTTGCGCTATACTGTTAGATGTATGTGCAGTCTTTAGTCCGTTAGTCGCGTTTTACGACACCCAAGGGAAGAGAGGCGTTAATAGTATTCTTTCATTGCTAATAAATAAATAAAAAAATAAATAATAAATATTCAAAGATTATTGTAGTAGTGGTATGCACCGCGGTATAACCTCTCGAGGCGTGCTTCAGGACTCGGGTCTGTTACAATCAAAAGAGTTTAAAAAATGAATAGCGCTAGCAACAGTTCTGCTAATGATACTTGAGTTGTCAAATTAAGCACATTATTCACTGGAAACAATATCTATTTCAATATACAATGTGATAGGGGTGGTACTTCTAACCCGTTAAGGCTAAGTACTACATCTAAATTCATAGACAAAAAAATAATATGGGGAGTCCTACCCCCTCCCCCTATAATTTATGACCATTTTTACTTTATACGATATCAAAGGTTTCATAAGCCGGAGAAACATGAAAAAAGCTGATGACACTGGCTAACTAATAAATTACTTTGTTTCGTATGTTTGAGATTATTTTGGTAAGAAAAATATCATTACTTAATTATTTTGTGATTTAAAATCACTTTTTTTAAAGTCCATATTATTATTTTTTGTCGATGAATTTAGATGTAGTACTTAGCCTTAACAGGTTAGAAGTGCTACCCCTATCACATTGTATAAATCAATTAGGTACCTCGAATGTATGTTCGCGCATCACTTGAGAACGGCTCGACCGTTTGGGCTAATACTTTTTTGTTGTCTTTTTAATGACTAGGATAAGGTATGTAAGAAAGTTTTTTTTTAAAATGTGTTACGCACGGTACACGGGAAGAAGTCGTCATCGTCGCGTCGCTAGTTTTTAAATAAAAGCGTGTGATCAGTAGCATTAACGCAACTTTTATTTCATGTCATTTGACCAAGTTAACGAAACCATGAACTAGTATGAACTTGAAGAAACGCCTATTGGTGACAAGTGGGACGAGTCTCATTTTTCCGTAATTTTCGTTTTTTCAGTAACGCGTAAGAAGCTTATATTATATAAGTTGGGGGAAAAGTTTCTTCGCATTTTTTAAGAAAATTCAAAACATTTTTTAAAATAGTTTATTTACATTTAACTAAAGTATGTAGGGGCTATTTTGTTCTGTAAATTTTTGCCATCTTGTAGGTAGGGACATGATCTCATTGCTATAGAAGTTTTGGGGCTTCTGATCAAAATACCGCGACAAGTGGTTTTGGCAATCCTCTCGTGATGTTAACCTGGCACTGCCTAAATAATTCTGAAGAGACCAAAACAGGTGGAAATCTGAAGGTGCAAGTTCAGGGCTATACGGCGGATGCATTAACACCTCCCAGCCAAACACTCTTAATTTATGCTGAGTGGCTAAAGATGTGTGAGGTCTTGCGTTATCATGATGAAAAACCACACCCCTTCTGATGATTAATTAATTAATTCCGGCCGCTTCCTCTCAACTTCTTGCTTTAACCTCATCAGTTGTTCGCAGTAGAGTTCAGAATCGATAGTCCTGCCTGGTGGGAACAGCTCATAATGAATAATGCCCTTCCAATCCCACCACACACATTGCATCACCTTGTTGCGAGTTAACCCGGGTTTCGCCACAGTCTGTGAAGCCAGACCGGCCTTTGACCACGACCTTTTTCGCACGTTCTTGTCGTACGTGATCCACTGTTCGTAACCAGTTACCAGCTTCGTCAGAAATGGTTGGGTTTCATTACGTCGTAATAACGAATCACAAATGAGTACACGGTTCATTGGGTTTCTTTTAGTGAGCAAGTGAGGTAAGTACCCAAATATCGAGCTTTTTTGTGTACTTAGTTTTTTCATCTCTTTGACTAGACGGAGCATCGCGGTACAAACGCTTCTCAAAATCCGTCCGGTTTTTGTATTGAATTTGAACTGTGCGTGACAGCCGCGTATCTGACACTAGCGCGAATGGTTGCCAGCGAATGCCTAATTTCCGATAAAGTAGGGAAAAAATATTTATGGACAATATAATTTTAAAATGATTCATAACATAACATAACTTTTTAAATTAGGTATGTCTATCGTATATGTAGGTATAACGCATAAAAGAAGCTGGTGTGTTTAGAAAAAATGAATGATTGAAGGCGAGGGCCAGTACAATAAAATAACGCGCTAATGGAAGCCTGCGTGCGTGTGATATGTTTGTAATAGGGACGAAATAGAAGCAACAGGCAGAATGATTTACATTTAATACTTAATCAAAATTGATTTTTTATTTAGAAAAAATATTTTAAATAAAAATCAAAACAATTAATGGCGTTCTTTTTGTATTTGTTTCGCTTGGATGTTACATCATTTTTCATGTTCTCTAATTTCTTATTATGTTGAAACCTTGTAGTTAAATATTTCAAAACGACTTCTTTCTACCGGATCAGTTGTAAATCTGAAAATTAAAATGTTTGCTATGTGGTCGAACAGTTGTAAAGGTTACATAATGTAATGACTGCTCATCAATATCCGTGTCCAATAGTTTACCTACATGAGACGAAAAATATTGACCTAATAAGGACACAAACATACACCCGCACTTTCTCAAACATCGTCATCATCATCATCAGCCTATAAACGTCCCACTGCTAGGCGTAGGCTTCCCACGTGGTGATAGCACGTGGGAATATTGGGCCATAACCCACCACGCTGGCCCAATGCGTGTTGGTGGGTTTTAACAACTGTCATCTTACGACAACAAACGAGACCAACGGCTTAACGTGCCTTTCGAAGCACGGAGGAGCTCGAGATGCTTTAAATTTGGTCACCCATCCAGTGACCCGGCATTGCGCAAGTTGCTTAGCGGGCAAGATCGCAAGCCGAACGTGCTAGCCGATGCGCCATCGAGCTCTGAAGCATTCATACTACCATCCCCTGCATACATATACTTAAACACACACTTCTTACATAAATACTTACGTACATTCCATTTCAAACATAATATTTTTTTTATTCGTTTCGAATATCGATACGATACCATACCCCAATAACAATTTATAATAATAGTATTATAAAATATTACAGTAGGTATTATATTTTTTCTTGTTTTAGAACGGAACCTATAATCCAGCCAAATTCGATGCCGAATGTTTGTAAACAGATTACTGTTATACCTAGTTGCAGTAGGATTTTACTTTTTCTTGAGAGACATTCACAAGAAAACAGTTAACTATTGTATCTTTCTTTCAAAAAACAGTAAAAATCCTAGTGAAACTAGACATTTGCACAAATGACAGTAATATGTTTACAAACATTCGGCATCGAATAGGAACCGTGACATTTATTCACGCTTATAAATCAGACATCAGTTTAAAAAAAAACTTTGAAAGCGTTCCAATAATAATAATTATATTTAATGTATTTACTTTATTTACAACAAGACCATGTATAAATACTAACTTACAAGACTGAGTATTTTTTATCATACTTATTATATTTAAACCTCCTTTTATATTCTGCCACCAATAATGGGAATTCTACATTTTGATACCAGCAACACTACGCATACATGGCCATTATTATAACAATAATTTTCTTAAACTTAAAAAACTTTAAATTTTCATTAAAATTTATCGATACTAACATATGAAACGTGACTTTCCTTTTCGAAAAAAAATTTCTTTTGTAGTTTCGACAGAATTTCACTGAGCAAACGGTCATTTTGCGAACAATTTCACCGAAACGCGAGAGGTAAACACTGCTTGACGGCACAATGACACTGACCGCCAGGATTACGCGATAGGCCAATTTTGGCCTATAAATTTTTCTACGTTTTTTTACGGCCAGGCTCGTGACTGCTAGAAACCGCATAAAACTTCTAGCGCTTGACCTTTTAAACATGACAAAAATGACAAAAATGAAATTCGTGTTTTTATCATTTTTTATTAAATAATTCATTCTGTAAATTTTAATAAGATTGTCTTTGAGTATCTTATTTATTTTAAAGCAATAACATAAGAAAAATAAAATGAAAAGCAATTAAAAATAACGATTATTTACAACGCGCGGGCAACGAAGTTCAACGAACTGCAGGGAGGCCGTCGGTTGACACGTCCGCGTCGTCAGCTGGGCGTTAAGTACCTACGTTAGTCTGCAATCATGAGACCCCATTTATTTTCCTTTAATTGAAATGTGCGTAGGTATAAGGTGCAGTTAAGTCCAACGACTATCGATTGCATCAAGTTATGGCCACATTTTAACTGTAATTATGATAAGTGTTATGTATGAGCGTAATTTCAACTCAATCTTACCCTACGTCTTACAAAAAGAAATCTATCACACATTATGAGAAGATAGGTACAGCTACCTTTCCTTACAAATGAAAGATCAAATGTAGGTAGTTATCTAAGGTACGACCAACGACCGAACGATGACCTTTCATGTCTTCGACAACTAAACTAAAATAAGTATGTATTACCTATTTTGTGTTGTTGTTAGTCAAGCGTTATTTCACTATTCAGTCTTGCCTACTTACACTAAATTAAGTTAAACTAATGTATCGCATTAAAAGCAACGTTGATACCTATACTGCTGCGTAATTAATAGGTAGGCAGGTGTTATAGAGCATTCCAGTTTATTACATTAGCGCACAGGAAAGGTGATAAGCTTCCCACTGTCAAACTAATGTAATAATGATTAAATAAAAGTGAAAACCTGTGCTAAAATTTCGTAAATAAATTAAAATTTATTAAAGGATAAACTAGAACAACTTTTGTGATCGGCACATAATTATTATTACACTAATTCGGCGTGCTTTAGGCATTTTTACGCACACGCGACGCGAATGCACCAGACAGAATGCATATGTTGATTGTTGACTGCCGAATAAAATCAAAGATGCAAGATGCGCAAGCGAGCGACTCGTAGACGATCTGCTGTCTCTTTCCAATTCTATGAATATGAAAGAGACAGAGTAAATTCTTATCGCTGCGGCAGGCGGTGCTACCAACGTTACGGCTTTAACTTAGAGAATCGCACTGTGGCACTGCTGTGCTGAGTCGAGTCACTGAACTCACTTGAGTCTCTTGCGCAGCGCAGCGCAGCAGGTGTGTGCAGTTTCCTCGGGAAAGTTTTATTGTGTAGTGTGTATGTGAGGTGCATTTGTGTGTGGGTGATTAAACTAATAACTAGTATGAGTTAATTAGTAAAGGATTAGTATTATTATGAATAGGCTACCGTGAATAAAGTAATCAGTTCAGTAACAAATTAATGTTTTGTGTAACAAATAGGTGTTAAGTCGTATTAGACTTGTAGGTAGAACAGGTGGTGTTCTTTTAAACACGTTAAATAAGTGTAATAATAATGTGCCGATCACAAGAGTTTTTTTAGTTCGTCCTTTAATAAATTTTATTTTATTTACGTTATTTTGGCGAAGGTTTAATTTTTACGTAATATTACGTTAGTTTGACAGTCCAAAGCCTATGAGGTGTGATGGGAAGCTTATCACCTTTCCTGTTCGCTGATGTAATAAACTGGAATGCTTCTAACACCATGTAAGTAAGTACCTACCGACACCTATTAATTACGCAGCTTTTTAGGTATTAACGTTGCCTTTAATGCGAGACATTAGTTTGACTTAATTTAGTGTAAATAAATAAGTAAGACTGAATAGTAAAATAACCGCTTGAATAACAACAACATAACATAGGTAACTTATCACAATGCTTTAGGCTGTTTAGTTGTCGAGGACATGAAAGGTCATCTGGTCATTTGGTTTGGAGTTAGCGGCAAGTGCTTAGCGTGCGGACGCGATATTAGATAACTACCCAACTACCCATTGATCTTTCATTTGTAAGGAAAGATAATTGTAACTTCTCATAATGTGTGGTGTGATAGATATTTACTAGGATTGAATTGAAATTACGTTCATACATCATAACACTTACCATAATTACAGTTAAAAAGTGGCGTTGGACTTAACTGCACCTTATACTTACGCACATTTCAATTAAAGGTAAATAAATGGGGTCTCGTGATTGCAGACTAACGTAGGTACTTATCGCCCAGCTGACAACGCTTACGGGTCAACAGTCGGCCGGCCAGCCGTTCGTTGCCCGCGCGTTGTAAATAATCGTTATTTTTAATTGATTTTAATTTTATTTTTCTTATGTTATTGGTTTAAAATAAATTAGATACTCAAAGACCATCTAATTAAAATATACAAAATGAATTATTTAATTAAAAAATTTAAAAAAACACGAATTTCTTTTTTGTCATTTTTGTCATGTTTGAAACACTTGAACTGACCAGCCCTAGAAGTTTTTTGCGGTTTCTAGCAGTCACCTTATATAATCAAAGTTTTAACTGCGCCATAACTGTTTTGTGGTCAATTCCCAGTTCTTCAGCAACATCGTAACTACTGATATGCCGATCTTGCTCTACTTTTTCAAAAATGACATCCATTTTATCCGTAATAGACCGTCACCAGAGCGACGTGCATCTTTGCTACTGCTACTCACACAGACACTGCACTAGGTCCATAAACTATCGAATTTATATTTATAAGGTAAAATTTTAAAATCTATCGAATTTCTTCATTTTGACAGTAAGAAAATCACACATTTTCCTAATTTGAATTTGGAATTATCTTCTTTAAAATTTAAACTTTTAATTATACCAAAACCAGCCAGATACAAATAGCATACCCAAAGAGATTATTACAAGTTCATACATACTAATGCGAAAAGACTTTTTCCCCATCTAAGATGTATGGATGTTGTTAGGCCTACTAAAATTAGGAATTTGACTTAAGGGGATCCTGCTCTAAATTGTGAAAATTTACGTTTTTTTTAAGTTACTTGTACTATGCGCTAAATTAGTTAAATACATTAAAAGAACTTACGTAACTTAGCCTGATCATTGCACAAGGTCGTGGCCATGCATGTTGAAATTTGAAACAAATTTTTTAAACAATAACAAACAATACATAAATCTAATGACTCCTAAAAACATTCTTTTTTCGACAAATTTCTTAATTTTACGCATGAAACAATAATTCTTACATGAAAATATTTGTATTAATATTCCGCAGGTCACCCCATTTAAAAAAAAATATTTTTTAACACAAACGCGTGATGGTTTTGTACATTTCGCAGAATAAAAACATTGCTCTAATCAAATTACTAGGTCTGAAACTACAAAGCAGAACAAAATTGTTCTAATTTTTAATATCAATATGATTGATTTTGCTTTGAAGTTTAATAAGAGACTTATGTCAGTTTTTGCGATCGCGCGGCACCCTCATGCTTTGTACCTCGGACCCTGTACAAATACATTCTGTCAAAAAAGTTTCGGGAACGGATGATTTGTTTATGATTCCCAATTCTATTTTTGTTTGTTGTTGTTAACTTGGCACCATAGAATAATATGTTATTATTCTGAGATTGGCACACTGTTATCCATTTTGGCGCGGAGTTTGAGTTGCACCTGTTAGTTTTATCCTAATGTGTAATGCAAATTTCATAATGGATAAAAACATCGAACAAAGAGTTTGTCTTAAATTTTGCGTCGCCAATGAAATTTCGTGTTCGGAGTCACTGAAAATGTTACAGAAGGCTTACGGTGAATCGACTACCTATATCAAAAACACGTGCTTATGAATGCGTGGTACAAAGCGTTGAAAAGCGGTCGAGATGTGATGGAAGATTTGCTTCGCTTTGGTAGGCCATCAACGTCTTCAACTGAAGTTAACATCGCAAAAGTAAAGGAAATGGTGACTGAAAATCCCTCATCCAAGTTTGAGAGAGATAGCCGCTGAACTTTCTGTGTCTTACGGCTCGATCCGTACCATTTTAAATAACCACTTGGGTATGAAACATGTTGCCACTCGGCTAGTCCCAAAATACCTGAATTTTCTCGTAAAACTCAATTGCATAAGAGTCGCTGAGGACATGCTAGAACGAGTCAATTCCTACCCAACATTCATACAACGCATTGTTACTGGTGAGTAGACGTGGGTTTACGAGTTTGACATGCAAACTAGTCAACAAGCTTCGGAGTGGCGCCTTACGACTGAACCGAAACTGAAAAAACCACACCAAAGTCGATCAAAAGTCAAAGTCATGTTGACTGTTTTCTTTGACTTTTGCGGTGCTGTGCACTCGGAATTCTTGCCGGAAGGTCAAACGGTAAATAAAGAATATTATTTGAGCGTTATGCGGCGTTAATAGAGCAAATTCGACGGAAAAGGCCAAATTTGTGGAGATAAAATTCTTGGATTTTGCACCACGATAATGCGCCTTCGCACAAGGCCATCATTGTAAACGAATTTATGACCACAAACTCAACAAATACCATCGAGCAACCACCTTATTCGCCAGATATGGCTCCAGCCGACTGCTTTCTTTTTCCTAAACTGAAATTTTTCTTCGTGGCACCTGTTTTCATTCGGCAAAAGACATAAAGGAGAATTCGCGGCAAGAACTGAACTCAATTCCGGAAAAAGCGTTTAAAAAATGTTTTGATGACTGGATTATTAGTGTATCGTTTCTGAAGAAGCATACTTTGAAAGCGATAAAATAAATTTGGATGAATAATTAACATTTTGTGTACTTATTATTGATCTTTTCCCGGTACTTTCTTGACAGAGTAGTATATCTTACACTACAGAAGTTGGGCCAAAAGAGAAGACAGATAAATAAAATAAAATTTGTTTACGCTCACACAATTTATCTAGACCAAGATGAGTATTCTTCTGAAACTCGTTAATATGGTAAGGTAACGGTATATACATAAACGTAGAAAAAACACCCAGCCCCGAAATCAACTTAGAAAAACAGTTTTCTCTAAATTGACCCGACCGGGAATCGAACCCGGGACCTCAGAGATGGCGCGACGCCAGACCCGGCGTGCTAACAAAAACAGAATCGTCAAACAAAATACAGATACAATTTTGTAAGAAACTTACTTAAAAGCTTTTTCCTATTGGTACATACATACATATGTTATACCTAATCACGACTATTATCCCCGAAGGGTTAGTCAGAGACTAGGCAATGAGGACAGCAAAAGCAGTCCTCTACCATAGTTCACTTTTCACCAAAAAGCTACTGCACATGTGCTCATCGTGACAGGTGGTGAGACAAGTACGTGCAGTCTTAAGTTCGTTAGTCCGCCTTAACGACAACCAAGGGAAGAGAGGGGTGGTAGTATTCTTTCGCCGTTACGCGACACAGTTATATTGATCTATATAAAAATCAATTATCACGAATGTACCTATGTTCGCACATCACTTTAGAACGGCTGCAATTATTGACTTATTATATTTTGGTTGTGTTTGTAATAATGGGCGACTTCACGAGATAAAAAAAAAGAAATTGGTTCCTAATGACTTCATAGATGGCGCTTAGTAAAAGGCGAGTCCATTTAGAGCACGTGAACCTATGGCTGCGTAAAGGTACTCAGAAAATATAAATATTGTGCAACTGTCAAACTGTGAACGAAAGTATGGAAAATAGAAATAGGTCCTGAAATGAAAATACTATTTTTTGGAAATTCGTCACGGGATGCTGGGTATTCAGACAAAGTAGCGTGCGCGCCGTTTTTCTTTAAAATAAAAAGATTGTTACCTATTAATATTATTATTGTGCGTTTAACACATTAATAACAGTTCTGTTAACCCATTTTTTAAATCTAAATGACTGTGTCGGAGTGGGACTCACGTCAGTAGTCTAATGCCCGATTGACACGTATTAAGTAGTTTAGTAGTTAACTAAATTTTAAGTGATTAAGTGCATGTATTATCGCGGACTCCGTCGCTTTACCAGTCTAAAGGTCAAAATCCCTTGCACACCGCGTCGTCTATTTGGTACGGGCACGTACCCGGGCGGTCGGTGCGCTTCATACGAAAATCAGCGATTTTAGTGAAAGCGAAAGTAGTGAAGCTACGGTGACCCCGACCGTACCTAAACACAAATTGAGTAACAAGTTGCAAGCTAAAATTTAGTTAACAACTAAACAGGTAAATTAGAATTTTGTCTATTTTTCGGTTAAGTTGGTGGGCGGGGCTTGTCACTTGACACTTTTGGACAGGCACAATTTAATTAAATGCTTCGATCAAAAATACCAACTAGATAACGCGTCACGTACAAAATCAAAGCTAAATTCTGTCCACGTGAATAAATACTTTTTCAAAGCAATAAATTACTCCTGTCACTTAAAAAAGAAAAGACGTCATAACACTTAGTGGTGAAATCAACCATAAGGGGCAACAAATAAAGTACTTTTTCCTTACATGCCTTGCGAGAAAATAAAAGCTCACTTCTAGAGTGCGCTCTTATTTACATTTTTAGTTTTAGCGCCGGCCTGACATCTAGTTTTATTGTTGATCGAAGGTTAAATGCGTTTTATTATATTTCGGACTCCTTGGCGGGAAAGTAAAGCGTCATGTCGACAGTTTTGTTTTATTTTCTTTAATTTGTGTTTTGTCGAATATTTAATGTGAAATAATGGTGAATTATTTACTGTTAAATGTTCGTGAACGTGCATGAGTGTTGGCAAATAAAACAAAACAGTGCAACATCACTTTTCAAATTCTCTCAAGAAGACCGTGTAAGATCTCAATAAAGTACCACAGCTTTATTGAGTCTGAAGGTGTTTGGGTTTAGTTAATTTACCATTAAACGTTTATTATCTTATCACTCATTTTCATTGTCATCTACTTTATGCAAAGAAAATATTCACTTACACACACAAATATTCTCTTACTTGACACTGGCTGTAGCCAGCACATGTATGTGCTGGCCACACGAAGCCATTATTTAAGCACAGAATTTACGACTTCATTACGTTGTTGATCGTCCATCTTGAGTGAACTAAAGAGCTTAACAACTTAAATTCCTCTGGTTGTGTTGTCCATGGGCGGCGGTGATTACTCTCCATCAGGTGACCCTGCTCGTTTTTATTTATTTATTTAAACTTTTGCAACATTATAATATTACTTGGCGGACTTAATGCCTGTGGCATTTTCTACCAGTCAACCTTAGGGTGGTGCAGAGATAACATGGTAGGTGCATTTATTTACGGTAACAAAAAGTGGAAGAGAATGTGAAAGTAATTTTTAACTATTAAATAACATACTAAAAATAAACATTCATATACAAATTCACAAATAAATAAATAATTATACAAATATATAAATATACCTACATAAACTACATAATATATAATAGATAGGACGTTACTGAGATGATTCTGCCACGGTTTTATCAAACAGGAGCATGTGGACTTTCTTTTTGAATGCGTCACGACTCGTAGCCATCCTGATTTCCTGAGGTAGCGCGTTCCACAGGAGTATGGATTGAATATAGAAGGACGAATGAACAAAGCCAGAAGAATGGGAAGGAGAGAAAAGGAGAAGGTTATTGGAAGACCTGAGATTCCTGTCGTGAGAGGTGCAGAGATATTGGAAATGGGGAGTAAGGTAGGAAGGAGCATTTGGTGAATTTAGAAAGGAGAAAAGTGTAGTAAGGGCACGCAAACATCTCCGCTGACGAATGGGTAACCATTTCAGATCAGTCCTATGCTTTGAGATGTGGTCGTACTTCCTTAGGTTAAAGATAAATCGAATACCATTGTTGAGAAGTCTGTCAAGCTTATTAAGCAAGTCGGCATTGAGATCGTAATAACACACGTCACCATAGTCGATCATGGGAAATATTAAAGACTGCGCTAGCATTACCTTCGTCTCGAACGGTAAAAAGTTTCTCAAGCGGTTTATAGAGCGCAAAGTCCAGGTCACTTTTTGGCTAACACTAGCTCCTGGGAATGCCAGCTGAGTGTGGAATCAAGATGTAGGCCAAGATTTTTTACTGAACTACTAAATGGAATAATCGTTCCGTCGAACACTATTGGCTCAAGAGAATTCAGCTTCAATTTACCCATCAATCGCAAGCTGCCAATAAGTATCGATTGACACTTTGTGGGATTGACGGCAACACCAAACCTACGAGACCAGTTTTAATAGCGTCTAAATCGCGATTCAGTCTTTCAATGGCGTCCGGCAAGTCGTCTACACGTGCTTGGTAGTAAAGCTGAAGGTCATCGGCGTACAGATGATACGAACACTGAAGGTGGTGTGTGATGAAGTTAATAAATATTGAGAATAATAAAGGAGAAAGAATACCGCCTTGTGGAACGCCAGCATCCAAGTTACACCAACTTGATGATGTCTCATCAATGCGAACCGACTGCTGACGCTCTCGAAGATATGAAGAGAACCATTCATGTACCTCAGATGAAACCATAAGATGGGAGAGGATCGAAAGGAGAACGTCGTGACTGACGTCATTAAAGGCATTTGAGAAGTCATTAAGTACCAAGATTGTGACTTTGGTCTTCGTTTGCCTCACTCTTTTATATAAAGTTAAAATTTAGTTACCTACTAAACTTTTTTTTTTTATATAAAAGAGGGAGGCAAACGAGCAGGCGGGTCACCTGATGGAGAGTAATCACCGCCGCCCATGGACACCCGCAAAACCAGAGTAATCGCAGGTGCGTTGCCGGCCTTTAAGGGAGTAATAGGTTTAAGGAAGGAATAGGAATGGGAGGAGGGGGGGGGGCCTCCGGAACCCTCACTGGTCGGACGAAACACAACAGCACCAAGTGCCATTATTTCACGCCGAATATTCGTGAGAGGGTGGTATTACGCCGGGCGAGCCGGCCCAATGCGTGCTGCAACGCAGCGTAGCTGTACCACTCAGTCAGTGTCACTCATTTAGTACCACCCAGGGATCACGTGTAGGGTCTCAAGGGTAAACCTACGGACGCGAGCAACTTTGACCCCCACTACTTAATACGTGTAAATCGGGCATAACGGAGCTTTGGGATTGAACCACGATGTCTCGCGTTCAACCCGAGACATAGAATAATTATTAGTCCCGAGCAAATATCCACTCGGCTACCGACGGACGACGTTTTGTTAAATATAAGAAATGTATGGACATTACTATTAACGAATATTGCTATGACCTGTGCTAAAAAAGTTTCTCTGTTGACTAACCTGTAATTATATTAGTTGTAGGTTTTATGTGGTATAATTTTAATTTTATTATCATATTATATTCCTCCTTAATACGTGCTGTACACTATAGCCAGTAACTAATCACTAGCCAGTGAATAATAATAATAATAACCTTAATCACTGGACCCTTCAACTATAATATAGTTTCTCTTGCCCAAAGGTTTCCTGGCAGAAAGTGATACCCTAGCATTAATGCCGCCTTCTGTCATACTGTTTTCTTTGTTTTGTGTTACATTTTTATTATTGATATTTTGCATTCACAATGCTATATACTCGTAGATATAGGATAAATTGTTTACTAATAAAAATCGACCAGTCTCAGGAAGCTCGAATGGGATTCGAACCCATGACCTTTGGATTGCCGGTCCACCGCTCTAACCGCTAAGCTACCGAGACCCCAAAAGACTCGTTGAATTTTTGTTGTTCTCTAGTAGTTTGATTTACGCTGCAACCGGATTTACCTGGACTGGCAATCCAAAGGTTCGAACGAATCCCATTCGAGCTTCCTGCGACTGGTTGAATTTTTTCTAGTTAACATTTTATCCTTGTGTCATATTGTTTTTAACCGACTTCAAAAAAAGGAGGAGGTTCTCAATTCGGCTGCATGTTTTTTTTTATTTTTTTATGTTTGTTATCTCAGAACTCCGTCATTTATACACCGATTTAGAAAATTCTTTTTTTATTTGAAAGGATATACTTCCAGATTGGTCCCATTTTTATCAAAATCCAGTTCTGATGATGGAATCCTCGAGGAATTGAGGGAACTCCTGAAATTTTGTAGGCATACCTATAGCGATTTTGGTATTTTCAGCAATAAGTCAAGCATTTGCATTCAGAAAGTATCATTTGATGAAGTAGAACTGATGAAGAAGACCACAGAATGCCATTGGAACTCCTCAATGATAAGTATTTTACGGGTGGCGATAAGGTATCTATGACGAAGCAAAAGAAGGCAGGTACCGGAACTTAGTTCTGATGGTGGCATCCTTGAGGAATTGAGGGAACTCCTCAAATATTGTAGGCATACTTTTAGCGATTTTGGTATTTTCAGCCATTAGTCAAATGAGATCCACTCCAGCAATAAATCTTTCCTAACTAATATTGTAAATGCGAAAGCGTGTTTGTTTGTTTGTCCGTATCTTACTTGCGCATCGACCTGATTTTGCACCAAGATAGCTGAAGGACAAATATCTACATATAATAAAATGTTGGGGGTTAAAGTTACTCGCGTCCATAGGTTTACCCTTGAGACCCTACACGTGACCCCTGGGTGGTGATAAATGAGTGACACTGAGTGAGTGGTAGAGCCACGCTGCGTTGCAGCACGCATTGGGCCGGCTCGCCCGGCGTAATACCACCCTCTCACGAATATCCGGCGTGAAATAATGGCACTTGGTGCTGTTGTGTTTCGTCCGGCCGCAAGTTCCAGAGGCCCCTTCCCCCCCCCCCCCCCCCCCCCGCCCCCTTTACAATTCCTATTCATTCCTTAACCCTAATCCTTTCTTAAAGATCGGCAACGCATCTACGACTCCTCTGGTTTTGCGGGTGTCCATGGGCGGCGGTGATTGCTCTCCATCAGGTGATCCGCCTGCTCGTTTGCCTCCTTCTAATATAAAAAAAAATTGTGACATAGGCCACTTTTTATCACTCCTTCCGAAACATTTCTATTAGGATTAAAAATACACTATTCACACTATTAATTCTGTCACTTCATCAATGGTGACTTCGCTACGATCCACGACTGGAGCAAGTCAAAAACGTCCCTGTAGTTTGCCTAACGGTGAATCCTAGTAACTCATCAAGTCATCATCGTAGGGGGGTCTATACATTGTTCACGAGTAAATCTGGGTAACTTGCCGTCTGTTTTGGACGTAGATTTCCTACTTTATGATCGGCGTTTCTCGTTTTCTTCGCTTGTCGTATTTAAACGGCGCTGTCTCATACGAGCAGCGCGTTTTGTAGGTTTACCAATATTCGCTTTCGATAAATAGATCGGAACGATTCACTAAAAAGCGAGAAATAAACAAAAATTTTAACAAAAAGAAAAACCGACTCTTTTGGAGTCGGTTTTTCTTTTTTTAATATTTTTGGAGTCGGTGCCAGCCCAATACGACAATGTAGCAATACCTTATAAAACCTTATAAAAAATGAGCTTGATGCTTACGCGAAGGATTGGCCAACACACGCAAAAGGCCGCGAATGCTGGAAGGGGGGGGAGAGAGGCCTTCGCCTAGCAATGGGACAATATGGGCTAATATAATAATAATATAGTATGTCGTGTAATGTTAAATTTACCTTGGCTGGCACCGCTCCAAAAATAATTTTTAAGATTATAAGATTGAGTAGAATAAAGGTTAACACGCCGTCGGTCGCGATAATTTTTGTATCATCGTCGGTCGCATGGGGTCTTTGAAAGCCCTATATAAGATAGCATTTTTTTCAAATCTTTACTATGTACGTAATTATATTTTGTTTATAGATTTTAAAGGTGTTAGGACATAGTATTAATACAAGTCGTAGTTTTTTAATAATCAGTTTTATTTGGAAAACATTTTAGACTTCAAAAATATATTTGGTATTTGGCTTAGTTTTGGCAACTTTTACAAAAAATTACAAAAATTACAAAAACTTAATAATTTTCTTCTAAATTATCTTAATTATTAAAAATTATAAACGTATTTTGTCATCGCAATAGAAAGAAAAGAGAAAATAACGAAAGAATAAAAAGAAATCACTCTTCATTTTGGTCATAATTTGGCCCGAGCGCAAAACAAACGTCTATTCCACTCAAGCGCTGCGCGCTAACTGACGCCCGCTGGCTGTGTTGCGTACTTCAGTATATTTTAGGAAGCTACTAAAAGGTTCAAATTGGTACCTTTACGAATAAAAAAGTTACAGCAATTTTTCTATACCTCAGGCTTTTAAAGACCCCATGCGACCGATCGCGGGTTAATATTGCAAGTAAATTGAACAAACTAAACAACGCAATTATTTTTTACGTTTTAGTGCATTTATTCCAGTCAAATTTTTTGGAGTCGGTTTTTCTTTTTGTTAAAATTTTTGTAGCGCAATTAAGTATTTTTCATTCATTCATTGTACCTACAAGGTAAACAGACACCAATACTAATTGGATATGTCCTATTTGAACAAGGACCTTATTTATGCATTGTGTCTACGAATATATGATAAAAACATACACAGGTATTTACGCCTCGTGTGGCAAAGATGTCACGATTTCGTATAAAACAGGACTACCTACTAAATACTTTAAAAAGCATAAGACTCTCAAATAGAAAGTTAATCTTGTTAAGAAATATGCCTTTAAAATCTTCAAAGGCTTTTCACTACAAAACATTTTCTCCAAAGTAGCTGATTGTCTCAAGAGATTGTAGTTTACTTGAGACTTCAGGCGCAATCTTCTCAACAGTCAACGGTGAAGTACGTAGAGCGGTTTCAGACCAGCGTTTTTTCGGCGCGTATATAAGTATAAGCGTTTTTTAGAGCGCGCGAAGGCGTTTTACTACACACTCAAATGTGTTCTAGCGTTGACGCACTTATAAAAGCGATCCACATCCACTACTGACTGAACCGAACGAACACGAACGGACGAACGAAAACACAGGAATAAGCGCGTGCTTGGGAGTTTAAGCCGATAAGAGCGTAAACGTGCGTAAAAAAACGCTACTCTGTAACCGCTCTTATTACTGTACTGTTGAGAAAATAGATAGTAGCTGTAATTGGAATGATGTTAACATACCTATGTGCTCGAATGTTCTTTTTTTATTTTTTATTTTGTGAATTGGTATCAGAATATAATCAGCAGCTAATTAGTTGACATTATCCTAACCTACTAATATTATAAACGCGAAAGTTTGTAAGTATAGATGGATGTTTGTTACTCTTTCACGTTAAAACTACTTAATGGATTTGGATGAAATTCGGCAAACAGATAGTTTATAACCTGGATTAACACATAGGATACTTTTTATTTCGATATTCCCATGGGAACGGGAACCATGCGGGTGAAACCGCGAGCGGCCGCTAGTTATAAATAATTAACTGACATTTGACCTTCTACTAATAATCTATTTTTATTAGATGTATTTTTATAGTTTAAAGCAATGCATTGTTTTTAATTTAATTAATTTTGCATGTCTAAAAAGATTAAAAGTGAGATTCAAGAATAAATATGTATCACCATCAAATTTAACTACTTATTAACTAGGTACTACTTTTAATGCAAATAAATTACTCTATTCTATTCTATTCTATTCTAAGAGCTTAAACGCGCGTAAAAAAAAATTCGTCTGTAACCGCGTTTACTACTGTACTGTTAAGAAAATAGATAAGTACGGATTGAGCGACAGCTTTAAAGTTCTGTTAGGCACCTATTTTGAATTCGTCTGTCAAATTTGTTATTGTTACTCCATTCCAGATATTATTATCTGTGTAAGAACACTCTGCTATCACCTTAGAGCATTAGTTCTTTAAGGCTATCACGCTGAAACAACTTTCCGGTAACGTGCCTATTTCTTATTTTTCTTCTCACGTTAAGGAAGGGAAATGGATAACTTTTTTCATTAAAATGAAATCTCATGATAAATAGCTAAGAAATTAATTAATGATGAATTATGATTAAGAGATATTATTCCATTTATTCACTTGAGTTTCAGTAAAGATGAATAAGTTAACTAAAACCTTATGTGGCCCTGTTGGGGTTTTATTCTTATGCCTACAAACTCTTCATGAACACTGGACGGTTAACAAATCTTCTATTATTTGACAATAATACACACCCAAGGAAAGAAAAGAGGAGGTAGTACGAGTATATTATCTTAAGGAGCCGCTACGCGACTTTAAGGCTAGGTGTTAGTGAAAAATTAAAATAACACGTTCTTAGAATTACTTTTTGAAGTAGTAAACAGTAAAATTAAAATCTGCGAAAATTGTGAAATATTGTTGAGGCTTTATTCTGTGAAATACACCTGATGGAAACACGATTTGATAAAGTTGGCTCGATAGAATAAATTCACAAAGTTGCATATTTTTTTGTCATTTTATCTTCTTTTCCAGGTTTTATTCTTAAAATAAGTGATTTGATATTATGAGTCATTTACCAAAATGAAGTTCATAAATAACTTGAGGAATTATAACCGATCGTTTTTTATTTATAACATCTATAATTTTTTTTAAATATAAAACGCGATTATTCGCGCCGCTTCGCTGTTATACCCGTCCCTTACCGTCGTACCGTCGAGAGAGCGAGAGAGAAGCGCTCGAAATACCTCCCCTTAATATAGTAATTAAGTAAATCATTTATTCGGCTACAACATTATTCAAAAATTACAGATAAGAAGAAGAAAAACCGGTCAAGTGCGAGTCGGACTCGCCTATGAAGGGTTCCGTAGCAGCCAGTAACATTATTAGTTTATTAGTTTCTTGTAGTTCGTTGTAACTTTGATCAATGTTTGAATAATGGTGTATTTTTTTAAATTAATTAATTTATGACGTATTAAAAAGAACTACTTACTAGATCTCGTTCAAACCAATTTTCGAAGAAAGTTTGCATGGTAATGTACTTACATTATATATTTTTTTTAGTTTTATCATTCTCTTATTTTAGAAGTTACAGGGGGTGGACACACGTTTTACCACTTTGGAAGTGTCTCTCGCGCAAACTATTCAGTTTGGAAAAAAAAATGATATTAGAAACTTCAATATTATTTTTGAAGACCTATCCATAGATACCCAACACGTATGGGTTTGATGAACAAAAAATTTTGAGTTTCAGTTCTAAGTATGAGGAACCCCCAAAATTTATTGTTTTTTTTTGCAAATTTTGTGTGAAAATTTGAATGCAGTTCACAGAATACATCTACTTACAAAGTTTCAACAGTATAGTTCTTAGTTTCGGAAAAAAGTGGCTGTGACATACGGACAGACAGACAGACATGACGAATCCATAAGAGTTCGGTTTTTTGCCATTTGGCTACGGTACCCTAAAAAGGAGGAAAGAGAGAAAAGATAAGAAAATATAAAATGTAATGTAAAACGACGACCTCCTTGGTCGAGTGGTTTGTACACCGGTTTTTATGGTGTTGCCATCTCTGAGGTCCCGGGTTTGATCCCCGGTCGGGTCAATTTAGAAATTATTGTTTTTCTAAATTGTCTCGGGTCTGGGTGTTTTCTATGTATAATAAGTATGCAATTAAGTATTTTAAGTATGTTTATCCGTTGTCTAGTAACCCTTTAACGAGTTTCATAACGAAGCTTCTCTTGGGCTAGATAATTGGTGTGAGTGTAGGAAAGTTTATTTATTTATTTATTTATTAATACGAAACAAAACTGCAAACGTGTCTCTCAATTTCCAGCAAGAAGACCGAGCGTGAACAAGCCTTATCTGCAAGAGCTGGATGCACGTCGAGTGTCGCCACGAGAATAGAATAACTTTCATTCGTCAATTTTAGGTTAGTACATAGTACTTACATACATATAATCACGACTATTATCCCTGAAGGGTTAGTCAGAGACTACGCAATGAGGACAGCAAAAGCAGTCCACTACCATAGTACACTTTTCACCAAATAGCCACTGCACATGTGCTCAGCGTGACAGGTAGAGAGCCCGTCGCCGCTATTCATTCTGTTTGTCAATAAATGTATTTCTCTCTCTTTCTATCTCTCTCTTTCTCTCTCTCCCTCTCTTTCTCTTGATGCTCTGCACGTCGCCGGCAACCGGTCTAGATGACGCTCCATTATCAAGCGCCGCACAACTGATGAAGGTTGTCACGACTCTCAGCAACGAGGATAACAAATCATGGAGAAGAATAAATCAAAACACAAAGAATGATGCAAAGTATCAACCAATAAAGATTCAACAAATATTTAACACAGGAGTCTAACACCTTCAGTTAAGCAAAGGCCATGTTCGGTCAAAATAAAAATTAACTTACCTCTTAAATGAATATTAAAGTAAAAATCTAACACAATTAAATTATGGAAGTGTATACAGTGCCACATCTCAATCGGTTCGGCAACCGTAAGTTTTGCGGTATAATAGTAACGCCGCCTAATCTACCGTAAAGTTTAATATTAGACAACAGAAATATTATTACAAACTGCCCTACTTCTGTAGGTCACGTGATAGGTTAGAAATTTAAGACCATCGCGAAGCACAGCGTAGCGATTGTCTTGAATTTCGAGGTTATTTTTTTTATTAGACAACCGAAATCTAACTCCATACAAAAATATCTTTTGAATATTATGTCTTCTGAACATTATGGCTTATCAACAGCATTAATTGTTATGCAGACGACAGTACCGGGGATACGCTCTACACCGGGCGAACTAACATTTCTCTGGAAAGCGTCATCGAGAGCCGGAATAAACTTGTGACTGACACCGAGAACATGTTAAGTCATGTCTCGGATTGGGGCCGACATAACCTAGTCCAATTTAACCCCTCCAAAACACAAGTTTGCCCATTTACCTCGAAAAAACATCCCTTCGTCGTACCTTTGAACTTTGAGGGAGCTCGCCTTGATACCAATCCGATTATTGGAATCCTTGGCGTCGATATTTCGATCGACGTTCAGTTTCGTGGTCATTTGGAAGGTAAAGCTAAATTAGCTTCGAAAAAGCTGGGTGTGCTTAATAGAGCGGGTCAGTATTTCACGCCGGCCCACCGATTACAACTGTATAAAGCACAGGTCAGGCCGCACATGGAATACTGCTCCCATCTCTGAGCTGGAGCACCCCAATACCAACTCCTTCCATTTGACCGCATTCAACGCAGAGCTGCTCGAATTGTCGGCGACGTGGTTATTTCAGGTCGGCTCGATCCACTGGCTCTTCGGAGAGACGTTGCGTCTCTCTGTATATTGTACCGTATATATCATGGGGAGTGTTCTGAGGAATTGTTCGGCTTGATCCCTGCCGCTAATTTCCTTCACCGCACTACACGCAATCGACTGTTATTCCATCCACATCACCTTGATGGATGGCGGTCTACTACTGTGCGATTTTCAAGAAATTTCTTGCCTCGAACTACAGTGTTGTGGAACCAGCTCTCGGCGGCGGTATTTCCGGACCGTTACGACTTAGGGATCTTCAAGAAACGAGTAAATTCCTTCCTTAAAGGCCGGCAACGTGCCTGCGATTCCTCTGGTTTTGCCATTCCATCAGATGACCCGCTTGCTCGTTTGCCTCCTCCTGTTATAAAAAAAAATATATGTTACGATTCCCGAACCGATTGAGATACAATGCCGCTTGTGGCACTATATACACTTTGCACTGGATGTCGTAAAATTACGGCATCGTAACCAGTCGTACTATGTTGCCGCTTGTGGCACTCTATACACTGCCTACACTTTGTACTAGGATGCCGTAATTACCGCATAGTAACCGATCGTACTAGTATGCCGTTTGTGGCACTCTATCCAAAACGCCACAAGTCTTGATATAATAAGTAAGTTAATAAATTACAAAAATGTATAGCTAATTTACAAATCAGTAGTATAAAATTGGGAAGTCTGGCGCACGTTTCCCTGGGAATGGATCTAGAGTCCCAGAGTACTGGAGTTCACAGATACAAGAGTACCTGAGTACTCGAGTTTCAGAATAAGCGAAACGCCAGAACAAGAGCGCCTCTTAGGAGGCGCTGCCTCTGGGCGTTTCGCTCACCGAAACTCGCGTACTCAGGTACTCTTGTATCTGTGAACTCCAGTACTCTGGGACTCTAGATCCATTCCCAGGAGAAGCGCGCGTCAGACTTCCCAATTTTACACATTACTTTTTGTATTTTACTACAGTTAACGTGGTAAAAAATGTAGTACCAATAAACCAATCATGTTAGTAGGTACGAGTTTGTTGCTAATTATAATAGTACCTGGGTACTCGTTAATCTGAGAATCTGAGATCCATCTCCCCAGGAGAATTGCGCGCCGGACTTCCTACGTACAGGCATTATACTAGGTTTAGTATCTAGTACGTACATACTCTAAGACCTACCTCGAAGAGCTCTTAGGCCTGTTATGTCATAAGTGTTTGAACATTGATGGATTTAATAGAAAAAACTTTTTAAAAAAACCAAAATGTTCCTCAAAAAATTTTATTATCCATACACCACATATTTAAACATTTTACATTTTTTAAAGCGCATACATTGGAATGATACATACAAGTCAATACCTCCGATGATTTATTGTATTTATCATATAAACTAATAATACTTGGGCAACCCTTATCTTCTAAATTATAAATAAACTTATTTTCTAATATATCTCTTAACCATAATACTTTCTCAAAACCTTTTGTGAATATGCATTTGTCTTTTAAAATTCTTGCTATATCTGTGTAATCTTTAAAACTATGATACGGTATAAATCCTTCTTTCCAAAATATATTTCTGTTCCTTTCTATCCAGCATACTTGCTTTCTTTCTGTTTTAGATAAGTCATAAAACGGAAAGGGAGGTCTTACTAAAAATACTTGCATACGATTATTACATAAAATTGCCAATTCTTTTAAAATAAATTTGTTGTCATCGGATTTGAAGCCTTGAATATCTACAATGGCGTTCATGATAGTTTGCGAACTATATTACTCAGTGGTTTATATTCAATTAATCTATCGTTTATTATTAAACAATAGGCTGTTGTATTGTCTGGAATATCTTCCAAGCATTCAATTTCTAGTCGTACATCAACGGGTCCAGACTTTAAATTTTCGTTTTGTCTTGTACAATCAATTACAAACAACGGAGCTGTCTCTTTAAAACTGATTAGATCGAACAACGGGTCAGCTGGTGTGTTATAGTACGACTGACGAAATCTGATGTACATGTCATATAAAATACTATATCGGTTTTCTTTGAAGTTTAAATTCATAGCCTCATAGGGATAATATTGCGAATTTAAAAACAATCTAACGTTAGAAACATTACAGTGATCAAATATGGAACTGTTATTTATTTTACTATGTTTTCTGTTAGTTTGTAATCCTAAGATAACATACCGTGGTTTTTCTAATTGAGAAGTAGTCTTAACAGACCATGAGTGTTTTGTAGTTTTTGGTAAAAGAGGATATTCATACAAGTCCCAGTTTCTGAACGCTATTTGTATAGGTTTATCTTTTTCCAACTGTCGCAATAATATTAGCCTTTCACGATCGGATACTTTAATATGAGGTACGCGCCACTGTACCTTTTGTAGGTTCACTTCAACATGTGTAATATCAGTATCCGCGATATTACAGCTGTTTAAAACTGAATTACTTCTATTTAAAATCAGTTCATGCTTACAGTTAATAATAATTTTGTTATAATCTTCTGCAAAACCTAATATCTTATTCAAAGGTACTACAACGCTAAAGTGTCCATTACCTTTAAAACCATCTAATTTCCAACCCCATAAAGCAGCTACTCTATTATCACCTTCATTCATAGATATACATGATTTTAAAGTTGTTGTTATTCCACTATTCTTTGTACGATCTATCTCAATGCCATTCAGTTCATATCTGATATCTTGAAACAAGAACATAAAAGGGTTGTTAGTAAAAGCCAAATCTTTCTTGATCGGTTTTTGGTCTTTCCCGATCGACGTAGCATACCCTTCGATGTAAATAGAACTAGCGGAAGGGAGTACATATAAGTCTTGTTGTTGTATAGGTATCCGAATTTCATCGTTTTCTCTGAAGCTATTACTATAGGGACTGTACGTATGTATTTCATAACTCTCAATTGTGTTATCAAATTGCGGTAAATCAGAAATCTGTAGGATATTCATATTTTAAATCCAAGTGCTTGAAGAAATTTCTTATTGGATTTTGTTATTTGCTTAATTTTTTTAATACGTCTGCTCACTTTAGAAGTGGAAGAACTATTGAGTTTTTGCACTTTTGTATTCACATTTTTATCAAATACAATCATTTTGGTCTACGTAAGAAAATGTCTTTTGAATATTTCTTCTTAGTCACTGGTAAAGTTATAATGTTCTATGGTGTTTTTAAGTACTGATGGTCCAATGGAGTGATAAGCACAAATTCACGTATTATATTACATACAATTATGTAAGATCCTCCCCACACAAGATAACATTCGATCCTTATCACAGACAATAGAAGAATGTACATTTGATGATTTGATTCATGCCATTTATTTGGATCAATACCTTAGATTAAAAAAATCGTAATATTTTTTCCAGAAGTTATTGAGAAATTTAAGACACAAATGACCGCAATTGTATGGATGATTCTTTTGGTGATTATCATAGTTGTAATTTATACAAGACCCTGTGTATTGTATAAATTCTGTAGGAGGTTTTAAATTACCGTAGCTATCAAAGTATTCAACGTAGTTTCTAACCTTCACATAGGCTACCCAATGAGAACCTGCATTTTGAGAACTGTCTAAATTAATAATACCACATTCTACTGGTTGGGGACATTGTGGTAACTTATCTCTCATAAATACACCTCTAAATTGTGGGATATCTCGAGCATGATGTAGAATATCAATGTTTGTAAGAGGTCGTTTGGGTAGCCTACGATTTAGTTTTTTTTATTAGTTTTCTTGGATAAACAAATTCTTAAACCATTTTTATGTTGTTTCAGTTGTAATCCTTTTCCAATGCATACAGATTCAATTTTTTCATTGTGCCTTTTGAGTTCTGAAAGCCGTTTTTTAGCATTTTTAACTTCTTCAATAACCTTGACAATGCCAGAAGCTCCTCCAGCCAAACTGCCAACAGCAGATAGTCCAGCAAATATGGGTATAAGCGGTAAAAATCCACCAGTTTTTGGCAAATCCGTATTTGATTTATATTTCTTCAATTTCGGCAAACTGCCGCCTTGTTTTGCAATACTTATTGTAGGGCTTTTCAGATTAGTCAATGAACAACTATGTTCAATAAGAGGTTTTATTATTTCCCGATATTTGAGACTCTTATCCCCTTTGATTTGTCCATTTGGATCAAAATCTCTTTTATGGGCGTTACTGATTGATAACATATCTTTATATACAAGTTTATCTTTATCCGAAACAAGTGCTAAGTCAGGTTTCTTCTTTAGCAATAACTCTCTTATGCCTGGAGTGAGCTCATATGCCTTATTATCTAGTGTGACATAATAAATAGGATCATTACTCAAAGCGTTATCTATCTTAGACATTTTAACAGTAGATTTCCCCATGTACAGTTCTTTATTTTCGTTTCTAATACCGAATGGTATATTAACCCCAATTGTATCATAGAGACTAACTACGTCATCCTTTTGCAAAGAAGCGCGCTTAGCAGCGGCTTGCTTGATAAACTGAGTAAGGTTCTTTTTTTCGTCTTTGCAGTCAAAGTTACTGGTATCAGAAAGATTACTATTGTAGTATTCAGTGTCTTCATAGTTTGATGATGTTTCGGAACCATCATTTCCGTTTTTATTAATGACAGAAAATTCACAGTCTTGTTTTGGATAATTGTTTTGTTTAATGAAAGCCGTTAATGGCTTGGAAACGGGTTTTAAAATTTTTGCCATAGCAATGTATTTTAGATTTAATTGAATCAACTGATTTTATTAGTTCTTCTTTAATATTTTGCTCCATTTCTCAACTAATACACTTCTGTTTTACATTAAAAGTAAATTAAGAATGACAATAATTATAAAATTAAGATTAATTTAAAGAGCCTGCTAATTCAAACTTATGAAGACGTCAAACCCTTTTCTATATCTTCCATTCTTTATTGCACAATCTTTATTAATGACTAAAAATGTGTGGGGTTTCTCCCAAATAGTCGAACACATAGCTTTGAACTGCGACCATGAGATATCGCTATTGACATGTTCATCATAAATATGTTTTAAATTTGTATCATCTTGTTTAAATACAACTAGCAAATTTGCATTATCACGTATCAGTTGTTTTGGAATTTTTGAGTAAGTCTGTGTTAAATAAAAACAGTCTATTTGTTTATGGCGTCCCATACAAAAATAATTACGTATATTAGTTTGGTTTTCGCAAATAACATCATCAAATATCATTACAGATTGTGGCAATGCTTTATTAGGATGAAGTACTTCTTTATCGTCTTTAAAAACAAAATAATTTACTTCAGGTATTTTTGCTAATATATGAGACAAAAGTCGATATTTTGGTTGGAATGCAGTCTTTGAATAAAGATATATATTTTTAAATTTTAATCCATTAGGGTGCAACAGTAAACTGAGCATAACATTGGTTTTTCCACAGTTTGACGGTCCGCATATTACGCAGCGAATGTTATTCGGTAAAAGAGCACTATGCCTTGCAAATGATTCAGACTTTAAATCAATATTGATGTAACTTATTTCTAATGATAGTGGTTGCTTAATCCAATTCATGTTGATGTTTAAGAAAGTCAGTAAAGACTTAGTCTATTTATACTCTTGCAATGTTTTAGGTAAGTATATAGTAAATATAATAAAACAAAGACATCTTCATATTATAAGTTTATTTTATTTTAGTGAATCAGAGTTGAAGTCCTAATCAAGTTATAAAAATTAAGGAAGCAGCAAGCAACATCATACTTTTTGGTCAGACTTATTATTATTATAATATTGGTACGCTTACATAAACATCATTTACCTCAGTTACATCTGACACATCTGTTTGTTACCTGATGACCCGATAACTATTGTAACTGATATCATCTCATAACAATAGTATATCTAATCCGATTGAATACTGCAAGTAAATAAATAGGTATATTTATTTACTCGTTGAGAAGTGTAAAATAGAACAAGATTATTCCCTTATCACAACAATGTATCACAATGACCCCAAGGTAGCGTAGTACTCTGATTCGACATTATTTGTCTCTTGTCATCATTTCGATTAAGAACAAGTTTTTTAATTTTCTGAGTGTATATAACGTGTTTCATTGATCTTATAACACTCATTTTAAATTTAATATTTAAGTTATCATTTAATGTGTTTCGATACTGGGTTGGAGTGATACGTTTCGTAACACATTTAGAAACACCCTTAGCTTTTTTTATTTGAGATTTTTCGCTCTGTATGCAATATAGTTTAGCTCTTAATCCTATAAACTCCTTTATAACATCACCCCCCATTTCATCTTTGAAAAGGCCGGGAATTTTAGTATTTTGTCTCGGAATATTATACATGTTATATTCCTCAAAATTGCTCGTATCGAACTCTGACAAGTTTGTTTGCATATCTTTATAAAAGTCTTTCGTTTTTATCAAATAAAGTAGACTGTCTGTATCGGTGTAGCATAATTTCGCTTTTCTATTATATTGCTTTTTAATGAAATCGTAATGAAATCGATATAAATGTTGTTTGGCGTATTCTAAGACAGAAAAACCAATGTATATTGGTCTATCTAATATAACCTTTTCTTGCTTAAGCTGAATAGCCACAAAATTTTTTGAAAATATACTAATACTGTGTAAGTTGGGTTTTGCAATAATTTTTTCAGCTCCATTCTTTTTATTGGTTTTATTATTAATATCTCTCCATGTAGTTATCAGTTTTACATCTACTTGTTTTCTCCTATTTTCGATCGTCTTCCCAAATATAGCATTATTTAATAATTTAAAAAAGTCTTTCTCAAATGTAGATTTAGAAGCTTGACGTAAGCGAGTATTTAATTGAATATATTTTTCCAAATATCTTTCTTGGCGGAATTCAATAATGCGATGCATTTTACTCAAAACCAGACCATGTTTCAAACATTCTTTTAGATACACGTAGTGTATAATATAATTGAATTTATTATAAAGATTAGCAATTAATTTCTTTGTTCTTCCACCCGGTGGAACAAATTTTTCTGGAGCAAAGGGTAGGTCGCTATGACTTGTATGTAAATGATCTGGATATAACAAGTCTACTTCTAAGATATACCCATATTCTGAATCATCGGATATATTGAGCACATTAAATTTATTTATTTCTTCATTAGATAAAAACCTAAAATGTGATATTGGCATTTTCTGCATCATTGCGTAACCGTATAAATTATTACAATCGAGATATATGAGAAAGGTAGACGGTTTAGAACAGTCATATTCAGAAAGATATCTGTTATTAGCTTGAGCGTGTCTCAGAGAACATTGTGCCAAACCTCCGCGAATACCCTTTTCTAACATTTGATAAATATCAATATCGCTTATTAGATCTAACTTTACTCCAGTATGCAAAAGCATTGCATCCCAGCTTAAGCCAGGCGACGTTACATAGAAAACAGGATCAAGCTTATAGTAATATAAACAACTGTTCCTAAACTTTTCAAATATATCACACAATAACAATACGTCACTTTTGAGGTATAAGTCTGTGTACTCTCCAAGAGAACGGATATTGAACACATTCCAAACCTTTTTCGCTCTCGAATACTCTTCGTCACTAATGTGCTCAGATGTTAAACTATTAAAAAAATATTTTTTTGATGGAATTTGGTTTACACTGAATTTAGACCATGAATCAACATAATCATAGGGATATACACCTTTTTGTTTAACTAAATGAAACTGCACTTTATTTTTGAATGCATTCGATAAGTGACAAAAATCTTGTTCTTCAAGACTTTTACCCAACATATCTAAACTGGAACTTAAAAACTGAAATGAGTCTATAAATTTTATTTGCAAGGACCGGGAGTTAGACAATGCAAAGTATTTTGTAATTGTTAAGTATTTTTCTTTAGTCTTTGGAATAATTTTAATATCACCGGCATATTTAACTAACTCTTTAATGAACAAGTGCGAATCATAGTTTGTTAGATTATGAAATATTACTGGAATAAAGGGCTTAGTTCGAAATAATATGTTACACTTTGAATGTGCGGCTCCGCGATATTCTGATGTAATGTGATCATGATCATGTACTTTGTCGTTGCCTGTGAACGATTCCCGGCAAATGTAGCAATGCGATGCATTGCGATATTCGTTCTGTTCTTGCTTAGTAAGAGGTTTCATGACTCTATGACTACGGAGTATCTCATCAATAAATAATGAATCTTCAATTAAACGTCTTATAAATACTTCAACACAGTCTGGACCTCTATAAGAAACAAATTTGTTTAAGCTAGGATCATGTGCACAACACACGTAATAAGCAAAGCATGAAGGTCTATGAATTTTGTAAGTTTCAGTATTATTAGTAATGCTTTCAGAATAATTACTTAATAAACTTTCAAAATCCGCATATATAACAAACTTATGTTTTTGTTGTCTTTCAAAGTTCTTAAAAAAGAGCTTAGTATTAACTTCGGGCAATACAGCTAGAGTTTTTGAACAGTTATGAGCATCAAGTTTAGCCTCAGACGGAAAAAACTGTAAACAGCTTTCACAGAAATGAGTTTGTCCATGATGACGAGTCACCTGTCTACGCACAAGCCGTTTAAGATCTTTTATCAAGCAATAGTGACCACATTTGTTTTTTTCAATATACAACAAGTTAACGTGGTTGCTTTTTCTTTCATTTGTAATATATAAAGGTCCGGTTATGGTATGTTTTTTATCAATACCGTACACAGTAATACTTATACATGGATTATTCTTCTCAAATAATTTTATATCACATGGAGTCGGCGGGAAAGCCATACCCCTTGTCTTTAACACAGATGAATAATAAGGGTAAGAACTTGTTCTATTTACACTTTTTTTACTAGGATATAATGCAGCAACTATGCTCCACGCAAAACAAAAGTTGTCATTATTTCTAATATTAAGACAACTCTTTGTATTTTTTATAGCTTTAGGTAAATCTAAGTAACTACCGCCTCTCAATGGAGAATACTTGTTTAGGTTTACCTCAAGATGACTTACAGATTTAAACGACCAGCCTGATTCAGAATGTTCAAATTCAGATAATTTTTCCTTTAAAGTACTGATAACATTTGAATACATTTCATTAAGATCTGTATTGCAAAATACTGCTTCATACTTAGAATTAAATGATTTTATCTGTTGCCAATCTGATTTGGGCAAAACAAAATTGGCAAACATTTCGAAATTAACTTTTATACATTTGTGTTTCTCTAATGCTGAAATAATTAATTTTTTTACAACTTGTTCTATATCACAGAGAAACTCTTCCGGTATTAAATAAATACAATTTTGAAGTGGGTTTACTTTGTATGTAATGATTCTATTCCTAAAGGCAGTTGCGATTATGTCTACATTTTCTAACTCAGTTTTTAAAATACAATTTTTCTTATGCAAATTTGTCCTTAAGTGATACTTATAACTAGTTTTGTCTAGCTTAATATTACATTTGTCGCATGTAATACTATTACTTGGAACCCTCTCTGAAAAACAAAAAGTAAATATTTGAATATGCGTTTAATTACAAAGGAATTATACATAGAAATTACAACTAATAACATAATGAATAGTCAATTTGTCAGTATACAAAGACACAACTAATAACATAATGAATAGTCAATGTGTCAGTATACAAAGACATTATAGAATAATTACTATATCTACTACTAGAACTGGATATACGATAGACGAAAATAAGTAAGTATAAGCAAATCAATTCACAAGTGATTTAATGTGCTCACTAAAGAAACCGGCACGTCTTTATATTGTGACTTAATGTCATAGTTAAATTGTCAGTATACAAAGACATTATAGAATATAAAACTATACCTACTACTAGAACTGGATATACGATAGACGAAAATAAGTAAGTCTAAGCAAATCAATTCGCGGGTGATTTGATGTACTCACAAAAGATACCGGCACGTCTTTATATTGTTACTTATTGTCATAGTTAATTTGTTAGTACACAAAGACATTATGGAACATATTACTATAAGTATCTAAGTACTACTAGAACTGGATATACGATAGACGAAAATAAGTAAGACTAAGCAAATTAATTCACGGGTGATTTGATGTGCTCACAAAAGATACTGGCACGTCTTTAAATTGTGATTTAATGTCCTTTAAAAACTCAACCAAGTGATGCCAAGCTTTAGTGTTGTCATCGCTTTTAGTTTTTAAAGTTAATATAGATTTGCGCCACCTCTGTTTTGGTTTAACGTTTTCCAGTTCTTTACACATATATATTTTAAGGTCGATATAATGACTACCCTGTAGATCATTTTTATTTTGTTTTGTATAGCCGTTGGAAACGCGACGGTAAATATACGAATTTAACTCATCAGTACCATACGTATCTTCAACAACGCCATCACTATCGTCACCCAGGATATCATTGGCAGTCGCTAGTTTTTTCCCTCTTTTGTCCTTTACTACTTTCTTTACTGTAGCTTTTGTGCTGGAAGTATAAAATACATTTATTAAATATTTGATAGATCAAAATAATTTTCACATACACACACGCACACACACACACACACACACATACACACATATAATGATATCAGGAATCAACTCTAATATCGTCGATACTATAGTAACTTACCCTTTCTTTTTATCAGCTTTTAGTGTAGGGATTTCGTCAGTTGCAGCCGGCAACTTTATTTTAGGTATTTTATAATCTAACAGTTTAGCCTCTTCCTTAGATCTGGAACAAAAATAACAAAAACGTTAAACTAATTCTATAATAATAGGCAAATAAAAGTATATTATAGCATAAAATTACAGTTACAATTAATAACGATACCTTTTAGGTTTTCTCTTAGCATCTTCATCATGTTTCCTTTTCCCCGCTTTTGCCTTCGTCTCAATTACAGGCACCGTAGATGGGCCGGGCTCTGCCATATTGTTAAGCACATTCGGTGTGGGAACTGGCAGCGCTGGCGGCAGCGTCACACGCTTATCCGTCTGCACACTTGACGATGAAGAAGACGAGCTACTGGACGAACTCGATGAACTCGAGGAATCGTATACATCGTCTGAGAATAAGTTGCTCTTAGACCTGAAAATAATGAATCTCATTACATCTTTCCTTTGTTGTAATAATGGTTAGAAGTTTTACTTTTTGATTCAGAGTACTCAATCCACAACAATTACCAGTAATATAATCGTAAGTTTTTGTACTCGGGTACTCAAACTATAACGAGTAAGTAGTTAGTAAAAATTCGTTCGTTTGTTATATGAATAGAAGTAACAATTTGTGTACTTGAGTACTCAGCCTATAACACAGCTTATCGGTTGTAATAATGAATAAAAGTGACAACTAGTATACTTGAGTAGGTACTAGCTACTTACACTACGGTCTCTAAATATCAAATATAAATGAATAAGTTTGACTACTTACATCTTTGTAGATAACTCTTTCTTTTTAAACGACACTTGCTAAGTGATTCCAATAAAATCCAATAAGCACACCAACAAGACTGTTCCAGCGTTATGATGAAGGGGGTATATTTATAGGTTTCTGTAACTTTACATGTGTTAGTCTTTATCATACAGATCATAGCAATAGCAAGCTAAGCATTATAGCCTAATTCGTATTCTCAATTATTGACATCGATCACACACACACACACACACACACAAACCAAACAAAGGTATCATAATGCATCTACTGCTGCACGCAACATCTCTAAAATGAATCACATTAGATGAATGTTTAAATGAGAAAAGGTCATAAGTAACACCCTACGTCAAACTTTCAATTCTAAACTTTACTTCTTTTAGAATACGAGATAATGGTTTGTACACAATATAATTTTAATTCTGTTAAAATTTCGTAGAAAACTCGTTATTTTTTGTTTAAATCTGGTAGCGAGTGGTCGTGTACTTTCAAGAATATAAGCAATGTCGGTAAGTATTATATATTCAGTCCAGAGTAAAACGGTAAAAAATAGTTGTGTACTCACTCGGATTATTGGTCATAATGCATAATGTTTCTGTTTCAGGACACTGAAGATCTTTTTCCATTCATCTCCAACCAACCATTTGACTTAAGTCGCGGTCATGAGTTAGAAAACCAAGGCGAGGATGTTGTCGGTCCCATAAGACATATAAAGAGACAAAACAAAGTTGGTTTCTACACGAGCATGAAGAAACCATCCAAAAAAGCTACAAAAATAATCAAAATTGAAGTGTACGATGCACAAACTTTAAAAGAACAAAAACAATGTGAACCTGAAATCAGTGCTCAATATGTAGCTCAAAGCATATTTGATAATGTATATTGTGATGTTAGAAAAGTGTTAAAAGATATACAAGATACGTTGTACCAATAAATTTAATAATAGAATGTAAAAATAATAATAATATTTTGTTATAGAATATTGATAATATGTAAACAATCTGTATATTATCATTCAATTAAATAAAGTGTAATTGGTAATAGTTTTGTGAGAATTTCTTTCTAATACCTACCCTACAAAACACTGTCATTATAATGTTTGACAATCTTGTATAACACTTGGATAGTTAATAAAAATATGTTTAATGTACTATTGTCTAAATTATTAGTCTAAGACAATTATATAAACATAGATTGTAATGTCCTACCTGAATTATAAAGTTCTCAGATTTACAGTCGGTATTTAGCCACAAGACCTCACATACTTACATGATTAGTTCATTTGTACTCAATTTTTTACCACGTTAACTACAGTAAAATACAAAAAGTAATGTGTAAAATTGGGAAGTCTGACGCGCGCTTCTCCTGGGAATGGATCTGGAGTCCCAGAGTACTGGAGTTCACAGATACAAGAGTACCTGAGTACTCGAGTTTCGGTGAGCGAAACGCCCAGAGGCAGCGCCTCCCAAGAGGCGCTCTTGTTCTGGCGTTTCGCTTATTCAGAAACTCGAGTACTCAGGTACTCTTGTATCTGTGAACTCCAGTACTCTGGGACTCTAGATCCATTCCCAGGGAAACGTGCGCCAGACTTCCCAATTTTATACTACTCAAATCAAATCACATCATTAACTTTTCTTTTTATGTATTATAAACTGCACACAAAAGGAACGAAGCGTTATATGTAATATCAGTTTTCATTAAACACTTCAATCCTCATCGTTAGGAATTCCACCGAACGTTTTATAAAAATCTTCATCGGCGAAGTTTAAAGAATTTGCTGAGCTTATAACGGGTGATTCATTCGGAGTTACTTTTTCCAAAACTAAAAAAAATATGAATAAAACAAATTTATCGGGTAATCTTTATTATAATACAAAAGAACCATTCCTTACATTAACTTTTTAAAAATTATTTCTTTCAAATGTTGTCCGTAACTGCGATTAAGGTGGTCCATTCTGGAGTTCCAGTTTTCGATGACTCAATCGTACGTGGCTTATCCATATAAACTTTGGACTTTACATAACCCCACAGAAAAAAGTCTAAGGGTGTGATATCACAGGATCTAGGCGGCCAACTGACTGGTCCGAAACGCGAAATTAACTGTTCACCAAATTTTTCTCGCAACAAAGCCATGGTTTTACGTGCTGTGTGGCTAGTGGCGCCGTCTTGTTGGTACCAAAAGTTTTGAAGATGACGGGCTTCAATTTCAGGAAACAAATAGTCCGTTATCATGGTACGATAACGGTCACCATTGACAGTGACGTTCTGGCCGGCTTCGTTTTTGAAGAAATATGGACCGATGATTCCACCACCCCATAAACCACACCAAACTGTTGTTTTATCTGGATGTAATGGTAGCTCTTGAATCTCTTCAGGTTGCTCTTCAGACCAAATACGGCAATTTTGTTTGTTAACACATCCGTTGAGCCAAAAATGTGCCTCATCGCTAAACAAAATTTTCGTTGAAAACAGTGGATTTTCTGCAAGCTTTTCAAGAGCCCAAAGACTAAATCGGTGGCGATTAGGTAGGTCAGTCTGCTTCAATTGTTGCACCAGTTGAATTTTGTATGCTTTGAAACCAAGATCTTTGCGTAAAATATGCCAAGTTGTGGTATACGACAAGCCAAGCTGTTGCGAGCGGCGCCGAATCGATTCTTCGCGATCATTGCGTACACTCTCAGCTACCGCCGTAATGTTTTCTTCAGTGCGAGCTGGATGTGGTCTATTTGGTCGTGTATTGTCTAATAATGAAAATTCCCTTTCAAACTTTTCGATGGTATAGCGAATAGTGCGTTCGGTAGGGCGATTATGTGGACCATATGTTGCTCTAAGTGCACGAAACACATTCCTCGTAGAACGCTGATTTTAGTAATAAAGTTGAATAATTTGTAGGCGTTGTGCCGTGCTTAGTCTTTCCATGATGAAATGTCAAACTATAGTGAATGAAAATATTAGGTTAGGTTGTCATGACTGACGCTTTATCTGTCAAAAAATGCATAGACAAAAAAGTAACTCCAAATGAATCACCCGTTATAAGCACTAGGAATTTCTATTAAAGATTTTGCTAGCTTATACCAAAGGAGGTGCTGGTGCACGTTTCACATTATTTACGGTTTTGATCACAGTTTTTTTAACCGTATCGCGTGAAAGAATACTACCGCTCCCTCTCTTCCCTTGGGTGACGTTAAAGGCGACTAACGGTTTAAAGACTGCACATACTTCCAACAGCTTAAAGCGGCGATGTGATCACCACCTGCCACGCTAAGCACATGCGTAATCGCTATTTGGTGAAAAGTGAACTATGGTAGAGGACTGCTTTTGCTGTCCTCCTTGCCTAGTCTCTGACCAACCTTTCGAGGATAATAGTCGTGATTAAAATTATGTATGTATATAATTTAGCACTCTAATAAGTGCCGCCGTTGTGAAGTGATGCCAGATCAAATATTCTTGGGAATTGACTTTTATTTATATAAAAGATTCCATTTCCATTCTGTCTTATGTGTTGCGTTGAGAACTAATCTGCCACAAACAAAACACATCATAACCAACTGCAAAAATGCTCGTAAAATCAGTTCCTTCTTTTATACATATAATCTTTAAAGTTCTATCTATTAGAATCTACAGTTTTATTAGTAAAACTACAGTCGTTGTCCTGACCAAATGTTAAAAACCGATAGAAGGATCAATTTTTCGCAAATTCTGAAATATTCCAACAATAAACAATTCCTTATAGAAATCTTTTAGCACAAAATCATCGCGATTTCGGTATCCTGCAAAGTAGGTACATCAATATCATCATCATTACATATATAAGGTGACTGCTAGAAACCGTAAGAAACTTCAAGGGCTGGTCAGGTCAAGTGTTTTAAACATGACAAAAAAGGAATTTGTGTTGTATAGCACTAGCGTGTGCTCAGCGTGACAGGTGGTGAGCCCATCGCCGTTCTATGCTGTTAGATGTATGTGCAATATTTAGTCCGTTAGTCGCCTTTTACGACACCCAAGGGAAGAGAGGGGGTGGTAGTATTTTTTCACCGCTTTAACACACGGTTAAACTTAGATACTTTTAAGCTGGGCCATTATAGCCGTTCGGTTAGATCTACAGACCACATGGTTCGGTCTCTACGTTTTTTCACTCGCCTTGTGGCAGTGAACTGCTTTGTAACAAGGCAACTAAGGCCTTGTTGGTTTTTGTGACCTTCTTTGTGAATGACATTCTTTTTTATTTTGGGCGTAATTCAAACTAAAATGCCAGTTTGCGTAGTAAAACTGTGTAAAAATAATACTTCTAAAAATAAGAAGGACACTGGGATCACATACCATCAGTAAGTATCGTATAAATTCGAAATTTCATCATAAAATAATATGAAACAATAAACGCCATTCAGTGTTACAGCTTATACAAGAATAAGAGTCCCGTCCCGTGGTTGAAATTTTTTTTATGTGAATTTATTGTTATTGTCTTTGATTATATAGGTAATTCATTTGTCTTACAAAGTTACTATATACTTAACATAGTTCTATGTTATTTCATGTTTACTTATATTTGTGATCTATAATAAGGTGTAAAAATGTTAGCTGACACTATAACAAGGGGATTCTACCGATAAAACTGAACAACTTTCCATAAGGAACATGGGTCGAAAATTTATTATTTTTCCCTATACAAAATGCGCAACCAGCTGATTGACTCAAGTATGGAAAAGCTATTTTTTTTCATTTTGACATAAGTTCCTAAAATGTAAACTTTTCGTGTACGGACACGAAAAGTTTACATTTTAGGAACATAGGTAAGTACAGACTTACATTGAAAATATTTGCGAAAAACATAATCTAGGGGATGAAGGATACGTGAACATTAGAATCATTTTTGAAATTTTTGTCTGTCTGTTTGTTTGACGCGCATCACACAAAAACCGCTGGACGGATTTTAATGAAACTGAGAACAGGTGTATAGCTTATGATTTGGGTAATAATATATTTTAAAGGTTGCTTCACACATATCAGTGAAGCCACAGTTCCGACACAGTACCGGCAGAGTGTTTTTCATACATTCTCTATGAACGCATCCCCACTTGTCAGTGATAATGCTCTCAGTGTCAGTGCCGCCACCGGCAAATCACGGACGTTTTCATTTGAAAAAAATCATAGACAATGTTTGAAATAATACTTTCACTCCTCTTGCTCAAAAAGACCGTCATTGTAGCGTTGTAAAGAGAGGCTTAAATAGCTTCTCTTTTTTTTTTTTATTGCTGGCTGCTCCCGCTTTTTGGCAGGTTTTTATTTTCAGTTTTTTGCGTTTTCTTTTTTTATCTTTTTTATGGGGTTAAGTGAACTTGAGCTTTAAGAGCTCTACTCTATTTCTTTCTTTTATCTTTTCTTTTAATTTTTTTATGTCTTTTTTAATTTTTTTACATACATTTCTTAATACTATATTACATTTTTTGCTTATATTACTTTACAATTTTTCTTATTTTCTAATACATTTATTTCTTACTTAACAACATTATTTTCTTTTAACTTAAATTCTAATATTTTACATTTTTTAATTATCTAATATTATAACATCTTAAAATTATTTCCTTATTAATTTCCTTTCTTTAATTATACATGTATGTATTATTATTTCTATTTTACATATTTACTATATCTAATTAATTTCTTACATTTTACTTTTTCCCTATTTTAATCCTGCCACAATGTGTTCTTGCTTACTTATTCTATCACATTTATTTGCTCTAATTGTCCCTATTTCTTTCATTAACAATTAAAACGATATTCTTGGCGAATTCCATTAGTTGTATCCTCTCTTTTTTATTTTCATAATCTCCTTAGGCACATCCCCCGACGGAACACTGGTGACCCCGCTTAAGCAACAAGCAACCTTCCAACGGAGTACCACGAAAAGAACACGTGAGTCATTTGCAATATCTACACATCAACCATGGCAGTAACATTCTGTGCAGCGACGGACGCAACAAGATTTTCAAAATAAAATCACTACGCCGAGCCACACCGAGCTGCGACTGCGTCATTTAACATCATTCTTATGGCTCTCACAACTTTGGCTTCCTTTCCGGCACATCGTATCAAGAACGTTTCATCGACCAAGGCAAAGAAATAAGGTGCCCAGAAAAACAATGCGAAATAGAATTTACTAACGATTTCATAACTGTACACATTATGTTATAAAATTGTGCGGCGCGCAGCGAACGCTCAAGAATTTCCGACGCAGCACTTTTCGCCGTTTGCTCTACGCTTGCGCAAGGTCAAGGACACGGCAGTTAGTCACATAGTCACTGTAAATATACAACATCACTTTAAGAGACGCAGTCGTTATTTACTATCGCCATGGAACCCATCATCAACATCCCCCGACGGAACACTGCGATGTTGATGTTGATGATAATAAATTATGTGGCGACGCAGGCCGCCACATACCTATCGTAAAATTATATCGTTATATTTAACGAAATAAAAATTATTAAAGTACATGATTTTAAACAGAATATACAGCGTGTATCAAGCGGGGCCAGCCTTAATCCAGTGTTTCAAATTATCCCAAGTGTAGACCCTTTCTATAAATACCCTAGTAAGATAAGCTCAATTTAATTTGTTTTACAATTTACAAACAAAGTTAATCTGTAGTTAATTTAAAATCAGAACAAACTAAACCCATCACTAGCAGGGTCATGAACTCTGTATGATAACTGCCTATAGTGCACCTCCTGACTATAAAACTGCGTGCCCTAGTATGGCCGCGCCACGCCCCCGCCTCCTACCAGGCGCACAGTTTTACAAACAAGAGGTTTTACTGTGACGGTGGCGGGCGGCGAAAATCAAAAACCTTTGACCATGGCGGCACCTTTGACACAAACCGCCTGGGTTGTTTGTCGGCAGTCGCTTGGCGGCATTTTTTGTTGGATTTGTTAAGACAGATAAGTAGGCAGCTATTTTACTTTCGTGATTTAATAATTTGTATTAAGTAGGTACCTACCTACCTAAGTACCTAATTATTATCAAAGTAATAAAAATATTATCATTTTACAGTCACATTGTTTCGACACTAAAGTAGATAGGTACGTTTACCTACGAGTAGGTAGGTACCTAAATAGGTCTTAATTAAAAAGACTTATTTTTGAAATAACTCAATACAACTAAAGCGAAGCACTTTGAGTTGTAGTCACAGAATAGATAATCGTACTACTCTTAAGCTGGCCACTGACGATCAGTTTTGCGCGTCAGTCCTGGCGTAAAACTGTACCATCACTCCAAATGGTTTTACGCCAAAAAGATTTCCCACTCAATGGCGACACTCCGGCTCGTCAGTTCTCGACCGGCCGGTACAATCAATTTTGAACTTTAGTTTTCGGCATTAAGGATCAATATTCATTAGAGAAGTTCGAATCGAACTGAGGTGATACAATCAATTTTTTTAAAGACATTCACAATCAAATTTTGGACTGACGTCAGTTCAACTGATGGGAAAAAGTGATCGTCAGTGGCCTCCTTTAGCCAGAGTCCTAAGTCACGGCGCATCGCGCAGGCGGAATCCGCCGCGCACGAAACAAATACCTACTCGACATGTAAGAACCTGTCCAAACTGCAAGCGGGCGCTTACATACCTACTTTATTTCTACGCTCCGCAATCCACCTCCGCGATGCGCCCGTGACTCAGGACTCGGCCTAAAGGTAGCTACGCCTACTTAGAACTAGGTACCCTAGGTCCTTGATTACAATGACTTATTTTTGAAATAACTAAAATCAAAACCTCTCAGTCTTGGAATCGAAATGTCAAAAAATGTTTAAAACATTAAAAATAACAAAGTTATCATGTAACAGTAAACAAAACTAATATTGTTACAATTCACTCGGAAATTGAAAAAATGCTAACGGATTACACCACGTATTATTTTACTCGTATTTCGATGTATTTCTTACAACTTATTACCTATTGATCATTAGTCAGAATAATAATTTTCTAATAAACAACAGTACCTACTTACATTAGATAAATCTGATAAAAACAGCACACAAAGATTCACTTCTTGCCGCTTGGGGCTTGAGAGGTAAAGCGAAGCACGTGTAGTCCACTGCACTTCACAATAAACAGTTTACAAAAGTGGCTCCAACACAGTCTCATCAAAACCCGGGTCCCGCATATTTGGCTGGACCTCCGGACTCGTCGCACGAAAGGATCCAGTCTGCTGGAGACGCAAAATCATTCGTCGAAAGCAATCCGCCGATGGCAAGCGTCGCTGCTTAGCTTCTGGTCTGCCGTCGATGAATCTCTCGCGATACAGTTCACGAGCACCACGGAGACTGCATTAGCTGCTCCGACACAAAGAATAATTTCGTAATACTCCTGAATACTTAGAAATGCCATATTAATTTAATAGGTAGTCGAATCGAAACCAAACAGCAAAAAAATAACTAAAAGTAGGTATGCACTCTGCAAGCTTTCACAAACAACTGCGAAAAAATACCTACCGTGCCGTTGGGCGTTGCTATTGTGGGGTGTGCCGCCTACTCCTGGTACTTAGAAATCGGAAAATGTAGTTTGCCCGCTCCCACAAAGGCACTGAAATACGCGCACTGTCAACTGCGGTCTCATGCGACCGCTTGGGGTTCTAGAAGTTAATACCGCCCATAACCCTAGTAGTTTTTAGGGTTCAAAATTTAGACTTAAGTTAAGAAAACCAGCAATATTTTTAAATTAGTTAAGTTATTTATTAATTCATCACAAAATACTACCAAAGTGTAAACTGGCTTAAGCGCTGCGTATAATTTTTAGGTTTGTTGCTATTAATTTAGTCAATTAGTGATAAAATATTCCATCACACGTAAGTTTTATTTAGTACGTATGTCACAGATGTTTAAAAATGTTATTCTATGTGTGACTATGTGTGATACAACATAGTTAAACTTAGTTAGTTAGTAAAGTTTAACTATGTTGTAGTGTGACTAGTTAGGATTTCAGGAATGCTTACATTTATACCGGGTCAACCAAAGCGGTTAGAAAAATAAAATGAGCTACAGAACCCATTAAGAAGAAAGACGCACGCGCACGCTTTCTTGTGACTCCGCCCATACCAGGAGTGACTCCTAGTATCAATACCGCCATTATGTTAATACCGCCCATACTTTTTAGGGCTCGTAAATTAGACTTTGAGTTAAGAAAACTAGCAATATTTTTAAATTAGTTTAGTCTTTTTTTTATCACTGTTCAAATTATTAAAATTATTATTTTCTGTTTTTTTAGAGCCGACATAAAAGTTACAATGAAAACTCACATGGTGACAGATTTTTCTGTTTTGTTTTTTTACTGCGTGTAAACGGGTGAGTTTAGTTCAGTGCTGAATGAAACCCGTATTCACAAACATTTACTTGTCTAAGCCTCAGAACAATACTGCTTTAGTTATTGTTCAGCAGTGCGATTCTCTAAGTTAAAGCCTTGGCAGTAGCGGCTGCCGCAGCGCTGAGAATTGACTCTGTCTCTTTCATATTTTGAATTGCACCGCCTACAACTCTTTCTGCCTAGCCCTAAGGTTGACTGGTAGAGAATGCCACTTGGCATTAAGTCCACCTTTTGTACATTTTGTTTTCTTTGTGCAATAAAGATTAAAATAAAAAATAAATAAATATTCATAGAAGTCGGAAAGAGACAGCAATCACAGCGTCTATGTGTCGCTTAGAAAATCGCGGTCTAAGCAAAGTAGAAATGCTATGCGAAGTAAGACATTTCTCAGTGCGTTTCGTATGACAAGCCTTTCAATTCATGAACAATACTCAGACGACTCTTTACATTTAAGTACATTTAATTTTCTCAAAATCATAAATGTTTTGGATTCGTACCTCCATACTAATTAACCGTCAAAAGTACTTACCTGATAGATAACACATTCTTGACCTGACCTGGTGATAGGAACAGAGAATAATTGACTAAATAAAAGTAGGTAGTCGTAACTTATTTTCTTAGTGAAAAAAATAACAACACGGAACCCTTTAAACTTTATCAAAAATAAATAGTTGAAAGCGGGTGGAGTCAGCACAATAGGCACAAAAATACTAGGGTCACAGCAGAGGCAAAGGAGGAAGTAACACTAGACAGAGTTCATTACTCCAATCAGCTGTTTGATCAGCTGTTTGTTAGTGTTGTCATAATGTCGATAAACTCGTATTATTTTCAAAAGTATGTACTTCCACAATGCCCGAGATATCAAGAAATGTTTTTATGTGTGCCAGCTCACTAAAAGTAACTGATTAGGTACGTGAAATATGGCTGGCCCCGCTTGATACAAGCTGTATATTTTTTCCAGTTATTTTTTAACATTATGACAGTGCTAGCTAGTCAATTGCATTGCATACTTAAAGGTACATTATTATTAATATTATTTAATTGTTTTGAGATTTATGTGATTGTGTCCTCACAAGCGAGAGACGATTTTTAATGTCAATTTGTTAATTATTGTAAAAAAATTATTTAAAATTAATTTTGCGTTTTTATTTGTACACATTGATTAAAAATGTGTGTAGTTCCGATACTAGTGTCGGAATTCCGATATTGAGGTCCAGTATCGGAAATCAGTATCGATACTGAAAACTTTCCGATATAATATCCACCCTTATCCAGTGCGCTGCTACCAAGTGTGGTGCGGCGCGGGCGAGGAAGCAGCTTACGAGCACCCCGCCCGCGCCACGCCGCATGTATAATGTCCCGAGCCCCGCCGCTTCTATACGATTCAGAAATACGAATGAGCGGGGGCCTCGCCCGCGCCGTGCCGGCGCCGCGCCCGCGCCCGACGCCGCTTGTGTTTGTCCTGCGCCTAAGGGTGTCTTTGCTTAGTTTTGTGTCGATTTTCTGTTGCAGAGTGTACCTAGCTTGTGTGTTTACTGGACAATCGAGTAATATGTGGAAGATGTCCTCGTCCATCGACGGGTCGCAGACACAAGAGGGGCTGTTCCTGCGCTCAAATCTGTGCAGGTATGCACAAAATCCTCCGTGGCCTGTGAGAACTTGCGACGCAGTCCGGTCGATGGACATCTTCCTCACCGTGTTATATGCCTCCACCTTATTAGGAAAAAAGACCTTGGTGGTCGCGGCTGTGGCTTCGATTCTAATAGCTTCTCTTGCCCTAAGGGAAAAAGTAATTTTTTTTTAAATTTTTATCTGTCACATCACATGACAATAAGCTTACAAAAACGAAAAAGTATTTAGTCATATGTAGAATAATCATGAATAAAGACTCGACTTATAACTGTTTACTTAGATCAACAACTTTTTGAGATAGTTATTATTAAAGTTTATGGTAAAATTAGTAATCATTTGAATCTATGACAACACAGACCATGCCCACACAGTCCACGATTCAGCATGAAACAACTGCACAGTCTGCACATGTGCTTAGGTGGTAAGCTTTTAGCCCTTTAGTCGCTTGAAAGGGAAGAGAGGGGTTGGTAGTATTATTTTGATGAGCCCATCGCCACTCTATGCTGTTGTATGTATGTGCAGTCTTTAGTCCATTAGTCGCCTTTTACGAGACCCAATGGAAGGGAGGGGTTGGTAGTATTATTTTGATGAGCCCATCGCCGCTCTATGCTGTTGGATGTATGTGCAGTCTATAGTCCATTAGTCGCCTTTTACGACACCGAAGAGAAGAGAGGGGTTGGTAGTATTATTTTAATGAGCCCATCGTCGCTCTATGCTGTTGGATGTATGTGCAGTTTTAGTTCGTTAGTCCCCTTTTACGACATCGAAGAAAAGTGAGGGGTTGGTAGTATTATTTTGATGAGCCCATAGTTGCTCTATGCTGTTGGATGTATGTGTAGTCTTTAGTCTGTTAGTCGCCTTTTACGACACCGAAGGGAAGAGAGGGGTTGGTAGTATTATTTTGATGAGCCCATCGCCGCTCTATGCTGTTGGATGTATGTGCAGTATTTAGTCCGTTAGTCGCCTTTTACGATACCCAAACCCAACGGGTTAAACCTAAAGGGGTTATTAGTAATAAAAAAAACTACTAAAAAAATGAGGTCTAATCATTGCTATACATACCTACCATTTTTCTACAGAAGAAACCTACGTCTAACCTACATAATATACAATTATATTGATACATATTCGCTTTTAATTGTTAAATTTTAAATATTTTCTGAGCTACATTTATAACCAGCAACTTAACTAATACATCACAGCAAAAATATTTTTCCCATTAACTCGGGTAACAGTTGAGCAGCTGGCAACAAATTTTTCACGCACACCAGCATCCTTGCATATTGTCATAAACACACTACAATAATGAGTTGCCGCATTTACGGAGCTGTGGTTTATAGGTAGCGCGGTATCTAGACGAGCGCAGCGAGGCCAATCATTCATCTATGACTAACTATTTATATAAAATAATATACGTCTGAACTCATAGTGCTGTTATCTTCATTATACTTCTCCTCATCGTGTCACTCGTGGGGTGCCAGTGTCACGTATAGCCTAGTCTCTGACTAATTGTTTGGGGATAATGTCTGTATGTCTTAAAGATAAACAATACAAATAACCATTCCACACTCAGTCAGCGGTCGTCGAGAACATTCCTCCACTCAAATAACTCGGCGAAGCGCTTCCACCAATTACCGTCTGCTAAATTATGTAATCTGTGGCCGGGTCTACCATCGTTATGCTCGGGGATTACTGCAAATTGTGCTAACAACTTTAAATGTAGGAAACAGATTTTCCTTAAATAAAATATCTGCAGTTCGTTTAGACGTAGCTCGGAGATTAATGCTAAATGTGTTCTCAACTTTTTATGTCTAATTAACAAAAAAAAAAATTTAATTATTGATATTTTGCATTCACAATGCTATATAGACACAGTATAAAATGTAAAATCAACCAGTCTCAGGAAAGAACGAATGGGATTCAAACCCATAACCTTAGGAGTGCCGGTCCACTGCTCTAACCGCTAAGCTACAGAGACCCCGAAGACCCGTTAATTCTTTCTAGTAGTTGATGATTTACGCTGCAAGCCAGCGGTCCGGCAATCCAAAGGTCATGGGTTCGATTCCCATTCGAGCTTTCCTGAGACTGGTTGATTTTTAGTAAACATTTTTTCCTAAAAAAATGAAGTTATTCTGATACATTTCGCAGGGTGCCTATTGATTTTAAGGCACTGGCCTTACTCGGTGACTGCACCAAGTATATGCGGGCAAAACTGTTTTGCTGGATCAAATGGTTTATGTATTTACTATTAAATTACGCTTTTATAAAAAATACATTATACCCTAAAGGATATTGCCCAAAGAATGTGCTAATTTGTTACGCGATTAGATGTACACACGGCGTCAGATCAACCTACCCTAAACTGTCAAATTTCTCCAATGAATATTGATCCTAAAATCCAACCGATAAGTTCAAAATTGATTGTAGAAATTTGACAGTTTTGGGTAGGTTGATCTGACGCCGTGTGTACTTTACCCGATTATAAAAAATCCCGAAAACAGGCCAAGTCTAAAATGGATGATTGATTAATTTTATTCTTTAATTTTCGACATATTTTTCACATGTAAATATTTATTTTAAAGTACTACAAAGAACCTGCTAATTCATTAAATCCTATAAAGTCTATGTATCGAACAAAACGGCCAATTCGTGCGCCCCCGCTGTAGCTTTAAAAATATAGTGACAGACGGCTGTCAGTATCAGTGTGACACTACCAGCACCACAGAAGGCAGCCGGCGGCCGGCGAGTCCCCGGGAGCACCGCGAACAGCGCGGGCGGATGAGAGGAAGACTAGTACGTAAGTTAGTTTATATTTCTTAGAATTAGACGTTAGTTTTAAGTAAAAAGGTAGCAGAGCAACTATATTTAGGGAGGTCGGTCAATGACCTCTCTGGACCACACAGTTTGAGGTTAGCAGAGCGCAGGGACATTGATTGACCTCTCTAAATCAAACAGTCTATATAGGCAAAAAACCTATAAAACCTATGAAACGCGCCTATTTGCGCCGCTTCGCTGTTATACCCGTCCCGTACCGCCGGCCGGCCGCGCCGCACCGTCGAGAGAGCGAGAGAGAAGCGCTCGAAAGGACTCGCCTTAACTCCGTTCGAAAAAATCCTATCCTACTAATATTATAAACGCGAAAGTTTGTAAGTATGGATGGATGTTTGTTACTCTTTAACGTAAAAACTACTGAATGGATTTGGATGAAATTCGGCATACAGATAGTTTATAACCTGGATTAACACATAGGATACTTATTCCCACGGGAACAGGGACCACGCGGGTGAAACCGCGAGCGGCCGCTAGTAATTAATAATACATACATATATAGATTTACCACTCTTATCCCAAAAGGGATATTCAGAGACTAGGCAATGAGGACTGCAGAAGCAATTCAGTGCCATAGTCCATTTTACCAAATTACAACTGCAGTACGATCCTCTAAAGCCTTGGTAGCAGCGGCTGCCGCAGCGCTGAGAATTGACTCTGTCTCTTTCATATTCATAGAATTGGAAAGAGACAGCAGATCACAGCCATGCGTGCTGTGCCTATGTGTCGCTTAGAGAATCTCATAGCAGCACATGTACTCAGCGTAATAGGTAACTAGGTGAATAGGCTTTTGGGCAATATATTGATAATGATTATATTGATATGATAATAATTGTAACGTAGAAAGCACCTCTTTATAGTTTTGATATTGAAGTTATGATTTATGCACTCATTATCGGATTGTAGTTTAGCAAAATACTTTACATAAGAACCACTATGTATCCTGTTCATGTTTTGGCTATAATCTGGTTTGTGTTCAATAAATAAATAAATATGTGTGTATAACGGATCGCGAAAGTTTAAAAGTGTAAAGATTAGGCCTCAGTCATTAGGGTTATGTGATTCTTTATTGATTCAATAAAAAATAACCAATAGAGCCGTGTGTAGCGACTCAACCAAAAGAATACTACTAACCTCTCTATTCCTTTGGGTGTCGTAGGAGGCGACTAAGGGACTATAGACTGCACATAAGTCCAACAGCAAAGAGCGACGATGGGCTCACCACCCATCACTCTGAGCACATGTGCAGTTGTAAAATGTCGTGGACTTTAGCAGCGGACAGCTACTGCGGTCCTCATTGCTTAGTCTCTGATTAACCCTTTGGGGATAATAGTCGTGATTCTATGTATGTATTTATTGATTCTTTAAGTCATCATTCTCCCTTTGAATAGTGCACTCCCTAGAGCAATCTCCAAATTGAAGCTCAGTAATAGTCGCGTAGCCGGACAAAAATTACTTACGATAATTCTAAAACTTTTCGTTTTTGCTGAGTGGATAGAGTATGTGGATTGTGAGCTATTTTTAAAAAGTTAGAAGTTTTATGACTGTGCTTTAGGTATGGTTTAGGTATTTCATAATATTTCGTGTAACGTAATGTATATAATATTAAAGTTTGATATGTTGAGTGTTTCATAATAAGAACTATCTTATCTTTGTGTTGTAAAAAGTTTAGAAACATAATATATGTGGAACTATGAAAATCACAAAATCACTCTTTTTGTCTTTGAATAAAATTATAAAATTTATGAAATAATATTTAAGACTTTCAGTGGTTAGTGGTACACATGTTGAACAAAGTTTAGAAAGTTATGTGGTGTGCTTCTTTGATCATTTCATTTTTCCTTCGTAGCACACGCAATAAAAAATTAAAATTGACAGAATCGCTCATACATGTCCTTTGTAATACTACTTTATACCACACAAAAAATTAGAAACATACATACAGTGCATTTTGTTTAAATCACGAATAAAATATTTCGCTAACGTACGTTTCTTTATGCGGACGCGGGCGGTTGCGGGCCGTGCGGGCGCGGCGCGGCGGTGGCGGCGGGCAGGCGCGGGGGTGGGGGCATACCTACCTACACTCTATATGAATGATAATCCAATCGTCACGTCAGACGAGTGGATACATGGCGAACATAATACAAGAAGACGTAATGCAGAAAAAGTAAACTAGGTACCTTAACCTACTTACTTTACATCTTATGATATCAATAAAAACATTATTAAATGACTAGTTTTCAGTAGTTAGTACTTACAGATCGCGCAATTCTTCTTTCAGATAAGATTATTCTACAATCATCCGAAATTATTCTTTCAGATAAGATTATTCTACAATCATCCGAATTGGATGAATGGGATGAAAACGTAAACACGCAATAATAAATTAAAATTTACAGAATCGCTCATCATGGCCTTTGTAATGCTATTTTATACCACACAAAAAATAGAAACATACATACAGTGCATTTTGTTTTAACACGAATAAAATATTTCACCAAGGGGGGATTCTACCAAACTGGAATAAGGTCTTATACCTAGATTAAACGCCGAATTTGTATTGACTAATCTCGGAGTAAGTCTTATTCCAGTTTGGTCGAATCCACCCTAAATACGCGATTGGGCATGCAGGACGTGGGCAGGTGGATTTGGGCATCAACTCGTTACACCAAAATTTTGTTCTAACTGGTCACACCGCTAAAAGCAGTATTATTTGTTTCAACCCGTCACAAGTTGATTTATTTCTATTAGGACACATTGTAATTTTTGTAGCTATTGCAGCTACTTACTTTATTACTGCTCTTTAATGATTTCTTGCAGTAAGCCGACGTTATTATCTTATTTGCCCCTGCCCCTTATCTGTGCATAATACCATAGAATACTTACATAATAGTACAAGTACAGAAGATTCACTCCGCAAAGTCATTTAAATAAATAGCGACTCTTGCAAAGACACAATAAAATGCAATTCAGGTCGCACACCGCTCCCTTATCTACAGTTAAATTCACCTAGAAGTTGCCTCTCTTTCTATCGCGTACTCTTATCTCTTCTAATGACTTTTGGGTTGTCTTCTTTTAAGTAATAATTAATCTGAATACTTACTTAATTTACTACAAGTTATGGTGTTTATAATGTGTACTTAAAAGTGAACAAATTACCATTTCAAATAATCCTAGGCTAGGTATGTCAGTACAGTCAACGCCACATCAGACTACCTAAACGGTAATATAATATATATTACTGTGCTACCTATACATGTTTATTTGCACCACCAGTGACACTCCGTGTACGTGAGAGCTCGAGCGCTGGTGACCTTGAGCAGAACGTATAAACACTAGCGTTTAATACCGAAATGGAATTTAGACTTTTGCCAAAGAAGACGTATGTATAATTATGTTACATAGTATGTTATGAAACGTAAAGTAGTATTAGCAGTTACTCCATTAAGTAAGTAACTACTACGGCTTGCAGTCCTGGTACTGTGGAGAAAAAAGGATTCCCGGTACTGCGCTTACTATGGTACCGGGAAAACCGGAAATTTCCGGTACTTTTTGGTACTGAATTTTTAAGCCAGATGTAACTAACGTTTGATTAATGGATCAATGAGCAAATCAAAATATTACACAAATTTTTTATAATAAAAAAATTGTTTTGCTAATTGCTATACTAGCTGTGGCATCACTTTATCGAATGGAATTGGCTAGAGGTCATTCGAGTTGAATGTTTTAAATTTAAAAGAGTCTATATACAATGGATTTTTATCATGAGTGTTTTAAGGTGAGTAAAAAATATAAATTCGTCCAAACCGAGACCGTTCAAACGGCGACAGACCCTTCTCCAACGGATGCCCTCGGCCGAGATTGTGGTATTAGGAGACTGCAATGTCCACCACGTCGAATGGCTTGGTTCACTCAAAACTGACCACGGGTACGGGAACGGGTAGAGTCGTTCATGACTTCGCTTTGGCCTACAGTCTGTCCCAATTGGTAACAGAGCCTACGTGGATTCCAGATGTGGAGGGCCATGCACCTTTCTTATTGGACCTTCTGCTGACCTCTCACCCAGACGGCTATCAAGTTTCTATTGATGCACCACTAGGCTCATCAGACCACTGTCTGATTCGTAGCACTGTGCCTTTCACAGAAATTTCGTCGAGTCTGGCATTATAGGTCAGCGGACTGGGATGCGATGGGAGTTTCTTTGCGTCCTACTACGAGTTTGCTTCTCACTGGATGATCTTGATGTCGCCGCCGACTTTATCGTTGATGTGATACTGCAGGGAATGAAACTTTTTAATCCAAACTCTGTAGTTCCCATTGGCGGCAGGTCTCAACCATGGTTTGGTCGTTGCTGCAAAATGGTGTCTCGCCAAAAGTGACAACATTACATGGCCTGGGCTAATGCGGTGTCATCAAAGGATCCAAACACCAGTGCGCTCAGGAAGAGGTACAACTTTGCCGCCAGGTCCTTTAAGAAGGACATTGCCAAGGCGAAGTCATCATTCATAAGTGGAATTGGCGAGAGGCTAGTGCGTCTTCCTTCGGGTACGCGTGCGTTCCGGTCTCTCGCCAAAGCTATCTTAGGGAATTTTTGTCAGCCGTCCCTACCACCATTGCACAAGACCGATGACTGCCTCACCCATATTGCAAAGGAGAAAGCCGATCTCTTGGGCACTCTTTTTGCATCAAACTCGCCTTGGACGATGGGAAAAACTCTCCACCAACCATACCGCATTGCGCTTGTTCAATGCCAAACGTCCGGTTCCTACAAAGGTCAGTTCGTAAGGCTCTTTTTTCCTTGATATCCATAAGTCGAGTGGGCCTGGTGCAATTCCTCCCATGAGTTGGCGCTGGTTCTAACGCGCGTTTTCCGGCTCTCTTACACTACTGGCGTTGTCCCGAGCTCTTGAAAGACAGCCCTTGTCCACCCGATTCTCGAAAAAAATCGATCGCTCAGATCCGTCCAACTACAGGCCAATAGCCATCACCTCTTTGCTCTCCAAAGTAATCCCAACAAGTCCCACAGGGGTGTGTGTTAGCCCATTCTCTGTTTCTTCTGCATATCAATGACATGTTGCATAACAACAGCATTCATTTTTTTCGGCGGTAGGTGTTAAAAAAGAATAGACGCCGTTTAACATCTCAATTTAAATTTAATTTAATTTAATAACTTTTTTACATATTTTTTTGTGAATATACACATTAGTACTTCTAAATTACCCGTACTCACGTTATCCAGAGTTTATATGGCACTATAATCACATAATATAAAACCGCCACCTGCCAGCAGAAATCACATTTTCAGGAACATTTTAAAGCACAATGGCTCAACTCGCAGACATCCAATCGGCGCAGAAGAACCTCGAAGAGTGCTTCATCAGAAAATTGGGTGAGCTCGAAACCCAGATTCAGAATGCGGGACCTGCTAAGGACACTGTGGCCAGGATTGCTGAGGAGTTTCGTGCGTTCCGAGAGCTGATGTTCTCGATGCTTGGTCTACTTCGAAAGCAGATTAATGAGTGCTCAAGAGTTATCGATGACATGGAGACCAGGAGCCGTCGTAAGGCCCTTATCTTCACAGGCTTCGTTGAAAAGGACAAAGAAGATCCCAAGGCCTGCGTATTAGAAATACTCAATAGCAAATTGGGCCTGACAGATGTTACTACAGCTTCCATCAAAGTCTGTCATCGACTCGGAGGAGTGGCCAAGCCAGAGCATCCCAGACCTATCCTGGTGAGGTTTTTCAACGTGGAGCACAGAACTGCTGCGTGGAGAGCGAAGTCGGCTTTGAAGGGATCACCGGTCTCTGTTCGTGAGTTCCTGACTAGGACCAGGCAGGCGCTGTTTGGCAGGGCTCGTCTCCATTTCGGGATGAAGGCTTGCTGGACGCAGGACGGTGCCATTATTATCAAGTCTCCCGACGGAAACCGTCATAAGGTAACATCATTGGAAGACCTTAACCCCATTTTGGCCAAGTTTCCTGTGAAGTCGAGTGAGCCACTGACACGAACCAGGAGCAGACCTGAAAAAGGTGTGCGTAGTTAAGTCTTGATTTATTGTAGGCATTCATTTAATAAATTATATCTTTATTGTCGTAGCGTAATATTTATCTCATAAATACTTACTTGCACATTCCTTGTTGTTGTCTTGTTAAAGTTAGGTAGCTTCCTATATCTTTTATTGTTACTGTTGCTGTCCGTACAATCAATATCAATGTCGTTCCATACCCCCTATATCTTTATAAATCAGTTTTTATTATTTATTTCGAACCACCACCATAAAATCTTATAATTTGATTTGTAATTTTAGCAGACAGACAAAAAAGTACCTAAGTGAAATAAGGCCAACTGTCATTGTCATGTCATGTCATGTCATATTTTTTATCTTGGAAGGAATGACTAAGGAAACCAAGCCATACAGCCTCGTGTATTTTTTTTTTTTGTTATGTCATGTTTTGTCTTGCTGTCAGTGGTTTGTGCAAGATTATGTGATATGTATTTTATTTTTTGATTGTAACCCTCAATTTTGTTTTTTTTTTGTGATGAATGTTTCATGCTAATGTGAATGGTCGGCTGGCGGGTGGTGTGTAGTGTTAGCCAAACTCAGTAAGTTTATTGTTTTAACTTGTATATTTACATACTTTTATATTTTATTTTATTTATCTATTATATATCTTATTTATATTAATGTTATCTGATGATGATTCCTTCCATTCTGCTGCTGAATCCACGGACTTATCGAGTAATGCTAGCTTTTCTTCAATGCCTGATACACTTGGTGACTTCGTTCGTGACAAGATTAGTCTTAACACAAAAAACTCTTTGAACATCTGTCACATAAACGCTCAAAGCATTCCTAGCCACTACAGTGACTTAGTGGAGGCATTTACTGGCACTAACGTTCACGCCATTCTGATTTCTGAGAGTTGGCTCAAGCCTCACCTTCTTTCTACCACCTACCCTCTTTCTGGTTTCATTCTTGTCCGAAATGACAGGACTGGACGGGGAGGGGGTGGCGTGGCCATCTACATACGAAGTGATTTTCCATACATAATTCTCTCTTCTTCAGCCTCAAGTTCATGTCCTTCAGCTGAATACCTCTTCCTCGAGATTAGTGTTAAAAGGGTTAAGACTCTCCTTGGGGTGGTATACTGCCCTCCGGCTGTGGATTACTTCATGGATCTGGAACTGGTTCTTGAGTCGTTTGGGTCAGAGTATGCGCATCACGTCATCATGGGCGATTTCAACACAGACCTCATCCGTCATTCCTCACGTTCCCGTAAACTCCTTCATATCATTGAGGCTGCTGGCCTGCATGTCCTACCACTCCAAGCCACTCACTGTAACATTACAGGCGAGGACACGTGGCTAGACCTCATCCTCACGTCCAACCTATCTCTTGTTTCCACTCACGGTCAATGTCCAGCTCCCGGTTTTTCCCATCATGACTTTATTTTCCTTTCATACATCCTCAAGCCCCCAAAACCTGTCCCTAAAGTGCTGCGCATGCGTTGCTTTGGTCGTATGGATGTAGAAAGTTTGCTCAGAGACGCTTCTCAAATCAATTGGGAACAATTGATGTCTGTCTCCACGGTTCACGAGAAGGTTAGCATTATGAACCAGGCAATCCTCTCACTTTATGATGAGCATGCGCCAGTTAAGACAGTTAAAGTAAAGCGTCCACCTGCCCCATGGCTGACCAGAGGGATTCGTATGGCTATGAAACGAAGAAATCGGGCTTTTCGTAAATTTAAACGAGAGCGTTCTGAGGGGAATTGGTGTCTATACAAGTCTGCAAGAAACCTATGCAATCAGATGATACGCAATGCTAAACGCCGACACATCCTCGAAAATATCTCATCGTCCTCCCCCGCTGATATTTGGAAATTCCTTGGAACCCTTGGCATCGGCAAGGCGCGTAGTGATGTTCTGCCTAACACAATTATGTTGGATGATTTAAATTGTCATTTCTCCACTACTGCTTGTATAGATCGTTCAACCATTTGTCAAACGGTAGATTACATTGCAGGTTTGCCTCGCCCCAATATTGACACTTTTCATTTTTCTCCTGTTACTGTAGATGAAATCAAAAAGATTATCCTCTCCATCAAATCTGGAGCCCTGGGACATGATGGCATTAGTCGTCGTATGATTGTTTCTATCCTAGACCACGTTCTTCTTCCGATTACCCACGTCATCAACTTTTCCTTTGACTCTGGCCAATTCCCTACCCAATGGCGTAAAGCCTATGTGCGTCCCTTACCCAAGATCTCCAGTCCATCCCAACCAACCCATTTTCGACCCATATCTATACTTCCGTTTCTGTCCAAGGCAATCGAGGTCTGTGTCCATAAGCAGCTTGCAAGATTCATTTATCTAAATAACCTCGTTGTTCCTCTGCAATCTGGCTTCAGACCTGGCCACAGCACTGTTTCCGCACTCCTGAAAGTTACCGGCGACATTAGACTAGGCATGGAGGATACAAAAGTCACAGTTTTAGTACTCATAGACTTCTCAAACGCCTTCAATGCCGTCAGTCATGACATCCTCCTATCTATCCTTTCCCATCTTATGGTTTCATCTGAGGTACAGGAATGGTTCTCTTCTTATCTTCAAGAGCGTCAGCAGTCGGTCCGCATTGATGAGATATCATCAAATTGGCGTAGCCTGAATGCTGGTGTTCCACAAGGCGGTATTCTTTCTCCATTATTATTTTCAATATTTATCAACTTTATCACCCACCACCTTCAGTGTGCGTATCATCTGTACGCCGATGACCTTCAGCTTTACACTCATGCACGCATAGATGACTTATCAGACGCTATTGTAAAAATAAATCGGGACTTGGAAGCTGTTAACGACTGGTCGCGTAGGTTTGGTGTGGCTGTAAATCCTACAAAATGTCAGACGATACTTGTTGGCAGCTTGAGATTGATAAATAAGGTGGGGATTAGCTCTATTACTCCTGTAGTGTTTGACGGAACAGTCATACCATTCAGCACGACCGTTAAAAATCTCGGCTTACATATCGACACTACACTTGGCTGGCATTCTCAGGTTGCTAATGTTAGCAAAAAAGTAACCTGGACTCTGCGCTCTTTAAATCGCCTGAGGAACTTTTTACCGTTCAAGACGAAGGTGATGCTTGCGCAAACTTTAATCCTTCCTATGATCGACTATGGTGACGTGTGTTATTACGACTTAAACTCAGTCTTGCTTGATAAGCTTGACAGATTGCTCAATAACAGTATCAGATTCATCTACAATCTGAGGAAGTATGACCATATCTCACAGCATAGGTCTGAGCTGAAATGGTTGCCCATTCGTCAGCGGAGATGTTGGCGCGCCCTTTCCACACTCTTCTCTCTTCTAAATTCTCCAAATGCTCCATCTTACCTTACTCCCCATTTCCAATATCTTTGCTCCTCTCACGACCGGAATCTCAGATCCTCAAATAACCTTCTCCTTCTCTCTCCTTCCCACTCTTCTGGCTTTGTACATTCCTCCTTTTATATCCAGTCCATACTTCTCTGGAACGCGCTACCTCAGGAAGTCAGGATGGCTGCGAGTCGTGACGCTTTCAAAAAGAAAGTCCATTTGCTCCTTTTCGACAGAACCATGGCAGAATCATCTCAATAACGTCCTTTTTATATATTATATTATCAAGTAGTGTATGTAGGTATATTATAAAATATTTATGTATTGCGAGTATGTATATTTTGTTTATTAATAATATACGTATTGTATGTTTTAATATTTAATGGTCTCATCAAACTTTGGTCACCGCAGATAATTGCACCTACCATGTCATCTCTGCACCACCCTATGGTTGACTGGTAGAGAATGCCTCAGGCATTAAGTCCGCCATGTAATGTAATGTTGCAAAAGTTTAAATAAATAAATAAAATAAAATTCATTGCTACGCGATTGTCAGTAAGGGAGTAACGCTCTACACTGGACGAGCTAATATTTCTCGGGAAAGCGTCATCGAGAGCCGGAATAAACTTGTGACTGACACCAAGAACATGTTAAGTCATGTCTTGAATTGGGGCCGACATAACTTAGTCCACTGTAACCCCTCCAAAACACAAGTATGCGCATTTACCGCGAAAAAACATCCCTTCCTCGTACCTCTGAACTTTTGAGGGAGCTCTCCCTTGATACCAATCCGACTATTGGAATCCTTGTCGTCGATGTTTCGAGTGACGTTCAGTTTCGAGGTCATTTGGAAGGTAAAGCTAAATTAGCAAACAAAAAAGAAATTATTTATATGGAATTATCAAATCATTGGAGTGCGATGACGATGAAACCGTACGGTGTAGGGTACGGGTACATTAGTTACAACTTTTTCCCCAGAAAAAGTACCGGTGACGTAACGGTTGAGAACTGTGGAGACAAAAATTTGGTAACGCTACGAAATTTGTATGGTTTTCAACTAAGAGCATTAGCCGAGGTTACCGGTAACGACTACCGCAAACGCGGAGCCTAATATTGGCGTAATTTGAAGTTATAACAAAAGTACCAAAAGTACCGAATTTCCCGGGAAACAAATTCTCAGTACCGGTACTGCGTAAAAAGTCAATTTCCCGGGAAATACCAGGAATTCCTGGGAGCAAGCCCTAGTAACTACCAACCTAGATAAGTACTTGTAAATTGTAATAATATCGGTAGGTACTTAATAATTGCAGGTGACTAGTAGAATTGATATTATAATACTTAATTAAGTAAATAGGTACCTACGTACTTATGTAGACATACAGACGCAGGGGGACTGTGTTTTATAATTAGTTGGTACCTAGGTAGTGATGAATGATTTAGTGATAATAAGAGTACCTACTTACCATACTATAATTTAGGAAATAATTTTGCATACTTACCTGAAGCTCTTAATTGATTAATTGTCAAAAAAACACGTAAGGGTTGTGGAAAAAACTTTAATCGTATGATGTGGCCCTAGCTAGATACGCAATTCTATAGCCTATTGTAAAATCATGCATCTTAAAAATTACTTTCCTATTATTGTGATTTGTGAACATGACAGGATGATAGATTGATTAACCAAAATGAAAAATAAACAGATACGTACTTAATCATTTGCAGTTTTTATTTTTAATTAAGAATATGTTACATACTCATCCGTTTACGTTACGTACGTTTTCATCCCATTCATCCAATTCGGATAATTGTAGAATAATCTTATCTGTAAGAAAAATTGCGCGATCTGTACTTAACTACCTACTCAAAACTTGTCATTTAATAATGTTTTGTTGTCAGCTAAGATGTAAAGTAAGTAGGCAGGTACTTAGTTTACTTTCCTGCATTAAGTCTTCTTGTATTATGTTCGCCTTGTATCCACTATTCAACTCGTCTGACGTGACGAGTGGATTATCAGTCATATAGAGTGTAGGTAGGTATGCCCCCACCCCCGCGCCTGCCCGCCGCCACCGCAGCGCCGCGCCCGCAGCCGCCCGCGTCCGCATAAAGAAACGTACGTTAGCCTAATATTTTATTCGTGATTTAAACAAAATGCACTGTATGTATATTTCTAATTTTTTGTGTGGTATAAAATAGTATTACAAAGGACATGTATGAGCGATTCTGTCAATTTTAATTTATTATTGCGTGTGTTACGAAAGAAAAATGAAATGATCAAAGAAGCACACCACTTAACTTTCTAAACTTTGTTCAACATGTATACCACTAACCACTGAAAGTCTTAAATATTATTTCATAAATTTTAAAATTTTATTTAACGACAAAAAGAGTGATTTTGTGATTTTCATAGTTCCACATATATTATGTTTCTAAACTTTTTACAACACAAAGATAAGATAGTTCTTATTATAAAACACTCAACATTTCAAACTTTAATATTATATACATTACTTTACACGAAATATTATGAAATACCGAAACCATACCTAAAGCACAGTCATAAAAGTTCTAACTTTTTAAAAGTAGCTCACAATCCACATACTCTATCCACTCAGCAAAAACGAAAAGTTTTAGAATTATCAAAACTTCTTTATGGAATTTAATGTCCCACGACCGGACTATAAGAGGCACCGGTGAAATTAAGATGCTCTCAAATTGATTTACGGTATGCATTTAAGGAGTCATTCTGTAAATCAATCATCTGACCAACGCTATTAAGCTATTTAAAATATTTTGTATTTATTCCTATTCAATATTACTAGAGCAATCTCCAACTTGAAGCTCAGTGAGAGGCACTGGCGCATGCCTCCGCCCAATGCCTCGGCGGGAGTTTAGGTAATTACCGTCCACCGGATTTCTGCGGGCGCGGGATTACCACCGCGCAATTGGAACGATGTTGACGGCTTATGCGGAAAGGAACAGATTTGGTTGTAGCTTTTTATCTAGTTCGTTGTGTTGTTTTATTGTCATTAAAAATGTAATGATAAGCGTGCATTCTGTGTTGAGCGAAGCTTTGTATATAAAGCGCTGTATGCAATGGTCTATTACACAAAACAGAAGTTATTCATGAGGTAGTTATGAATAATTAATGATAATAATAACCACACTTATAGCATTCACCGTAACATACGCGTAAGATTCTGCGTTGAATAACCATTGAACATTTTAATAAAATGACTCACAATTTTTTAAATGTTATATTGGTAAGGGGTTTTATATCAATCGATTAAAATAATTTGCCTCCATCCTATTCAATATTACTAGATCAATCTCCAACTTGAAGCTCAGTGAGAGGCACTGGCGCACGCCTACGCTCAATGCCTCGGTGGGAGTCTAATTACCGTCCGCCGGATTATGTAATCTGCGGCCGCGGGATTACCGCCGCGCAATTGGAACGATGTTGACGGCTTATGCGGAAAGGAACGGATTTGGTTTTCGCTGGGTGAGGCGTAGTTGTTGAGATTATTAGAAATATGAAGATAATGCTGTGAGGTGGATCATTAAAAGAATACTACCGACCTATCTCTCCCCAGGGTTGTTGTAAAAGGCGAATAATGGACCAAAGACTGCACAAACATCCAACAATATAAAGCGGTAGGCTCACTGCCTGTCACGCTGAGCACATATGCAGTCGCTTTTATTTTGGTGAAAAGTGTACTATGGCAAAGGACTGATTTTGCTGTCCTCATTGCCTAGTCTCTGACTAACACTTAGGGCACATGAGTAAAGAAACGGAACAGAAACAAAACTTCATACAACGCGCCGCCGTCGCGAGTCTCTCCGTTTGTCCACTGACCGAGCGAGCGTAAATACTGTGGTAAACCGGTTTTATCCAGTGGCGTGGCAGCGCATCCGCGATGCAGCGGCTAGTGGACACCCACGTACATGGGACTCCTCTCGTCTGTGAAGAGAGCCGGTCTTGCCGGGACCCCTTAGTCTGTGGGGAAATTGAGCCACCACCACAGACAGAGATTGTTTTAGCTACCCTCCGTTAAAAACGTAGCTACCCTCCATTCTATTAATAGTTAAGCTTTATTAAGATAACTGGTAACTCTGCATTAGCCACTCAACAGACGAGTGAAAATAGTTGACTCGCGACGGCGCGGTGGTATGAAGCTTTGTCTCTGTTCCGTTTCTTTACTCATGTGATAATAGTCGTGATTATATGTACTTATGTATGTGGGAGATTGGCATTTAAATGTAGATTACTATTAATGTTAGCATTAAAAACAAATGTTTGAAGAAAGCAAATTCACCGCAGTAATTAATACGAATAAGATAACACGTGCTTGTCCATTGCCACGCTCCCCACGCCATGCGTCATTAGCGACTTGTTTGTGCTTCAGTATAAAAAGGTCATGCGCTAGCGCCTTCGGGGCATTCTGTATTCAACTGCGGAGCATGACGGAGCTCTGATTGTCGACATAGGATTGAGGTTTGCTATGATATTGTAACTAAATTGTGTGTTTTAGTACATAACTGTGTATGTTACAATAAATAGTAGTAAGTACAATTTTCATCATGTAAAATGCCACATGGCTTATTATTTTAATAAATTGATATTACTGTAATTATAATTAACACTAAATTTGTGTATATTATTACTGTCTGCCAATTAATCTGGTTTTTATGAATATAAATTGATCAAAATCATTACTCTCTTTTCTTAATCTCCCACATGTATGTAAGTATGTAAGAGATTAATGGTGAACCGATTGGAGATGGTTCACACATCCACAACATAAAGCTGGGATAGGCTCACCACCTATACGCTGAGCTCATGTGTTGCACAATTGCTTATTAATTTCGGATTCCGTTGGGTGCTTATTCTAAGGCCTTGAAACCTTATCATCATCACTTACTAAGTATATAATATCTTTATTTACTAATATAACTATTACATAATTTATTATTAAACCTATAACCGAAATAACGAATTTATTGTAATCGACATCTTCTCAGTTCGTTGGCCGCATCCACATCAGTCTGGTCTCGGTAGGGCTGCTCCATCATCGAAGCCGAATAACTTGGCTATTGGTTTTTTATGCCTTGTGCCGCGAATGCACATTCACTTACTAAGTAGGCATCAGAGACGAAGGCTATGTCCTATCCCGTTCATAAAAGGATAATGATCCAATGCAAAAGTAACTCAACTGCAATAACATAAAACATTAATTCGTTTGAGTGAATTCACACAGAGAACAATGGAACAGATCAATCTTCCGTGCTATTGCGTTTATTGTGTGCAGTGTGTGCGTCACCGGAAACTTCGCTGTTGTAAGTTCCTCCCGCCGTCAGTCCAGTATAAATATAGCTGGTAAGTATAATTATAGTAACTATTAGCTACTTATACCTGAGCACAAAGGTAGAAGTGCATGATCGTGTAAAGACAGAAATACACAACTCGAAAGCAAAGCTTCACGCAAACTCAAAAAGGGGAGGGGTTCATCATCATCATCCTATAAACGTCCCACTGCTGGGCACAGGCCTTCCACGTGCACAACAGCACGTGAGGATATTGGGCCATAACCCACCACGCTGGCCCAATGCGGGTTGGTGGGTTTTAACGACTGCCATCTTACGACAACAACCGGGACCAACGGCTTAACGTGCCTTCCGAAGCACGGAGGAGCACGGACGTTCATAAATAAGAGGCAATCCGGTTTATCTTTTACCGTGTCGCGTAGCGGTGACAGAATACTACCGCCCCCTCTCTTCCCTTTGGTGACGTAAAAGGCGACTAACGCTAACACTTAAGACTGCACATACATTCAACAGCATAGAGCAGCGATGAGCTCACTGTCCACCTGTCACGCTGAGCACACGTGCAATCGCTATTTGGTGAAAAGTGGACTATGGTAGAGTACTGCTTTTGCTGTACTCATTGCCTAGTCTCTGACTAACCCTTCGGGGATAATAGTCGTGATATACCTATGTATGTAAAATCTTTAAAAACTAAAATATTAATACCGCCATATAAACTTCTGCGGTAAACTTAAATCGTGCAGCGCCATCTCTTGACAGTTTTAGACACGTCGACACGTGTGTAGGTAAGATTTATTTTAAAAGCCAAGTTATTTTATACCGCTTATGCAGCTGTGGTAGTTTTAATGCTGACTGCTCTAGTTTATCTTTCCGATTTAAAAGTGAGCTTAACTTAAATGCCAGAAACAGAATTTACGACTAGTGTCCAACGTCTTACACTTTAATTTACTGACCACTAGAACGTCAAAGTAGCTTAGCATAGCGTATTTTTATTTAGTAGGTACCATAAGCTTGGTAGCACATTTAGTTTGAAATTCAAATAAGTACTCCTTATTTAAGTATGGCGTAAAATATATAATATGGTGAAAAAAGGTTCAATAAAAACTTCACTTATACTAGATAATTAGTGTTGAGGTGTGGAATAGTAGATTGTTATACAAGGGGCTAAAAAGACCCATTATATACGAGGTAGTTTTACTCCCGAGCTTTAGCGAGGGAGTAAATAGAAACCGAGTTTTAATGGGTTTTTAGCGCCGAGTGTTACACTCTGCTTTTCACTACGAATGCGAAAATAAAACATATAATATGAATTGGTTTATTTTATTTAAAATTAACCCATTAGTTGCTTTAACGACACCCAAGGGAAGAGAATGGTTGGTAGTATTATTTTGATGAGCCCATCGCCGCTCTATGCTGCACATACATCCAACAGCATGGAGCGGCGATGGGCTCATCAAAATAATATTACCAACCCTTCACTTTTCTTTGATTTGGTAAAAGGGGACTAACGGACTAAAGACTGCACATACATCCAACAGCATAGAGCGGCGATGGGCTCATCAAAATAATATTACCAACCCTTCACTTTTCTTCGATTTGGTAAAAGGGGACTAACGGACTAAAGACTGCATATACATCCAACAGCATAGAGCGACGATGGGCTCATCAAATTAATACTACCAACCTCTCTCTTCTCTTCGGTGTCGTAAAAGGCGACTAATGGACTAAAGACTGCTCATACATCCAACAGCATAGAGCGGCGATGGGCTCATCAAAATAATATTACCAACCCTTCACTTTTCTTCGATTTGGTAAAAGGGGACTAACGGACTAAAGACTGCACATACATCCAACAGCATAGAGCGGCGATGGGCTCATCAAAATAATACTACCCTCTCTTCCCTTGGGTGTCGTAAAAGCGACTAACGGGCTAAAGGCTCACCACCTAAGCACATGTGCAGACTGTGCAGTTTTCTCTTGCTGAAGCGTGGTCTGTGTTATCTCAAAAAAGTTGTTGATCTAAGTAAACAGTAATAAGTAGAGTCTTTATTCATGATTATTCTACATAAGATTAGATACTTTTTCGTTTTTGTAGGCTCATTGTCATGTGATAGACAAAAAATTTAAAAAAAAAAATTTTCCCCTAGGGCGAGAAAAGCTATTTTAGCCCCGCTCTAGAACGCTACAATGACGGTCTTTTTGAGCAAGAGGAGTGAAAAAGTTATTTTCATCCCATCTCGGAAAGAGTATTTTTACTCTTCGTTATCTGAGTGCAAAAGCCGTTTTTATCCGCTAGAGAATAAAGTAAATTGAATTTAGAACGTCGTGTGCACTAAGTTTGTGAATTCAAAACACCATTAAACCTATTTACTTCTCCCTCCATAGTGCCGAATTTATCATACAACCTTTTTGACGTGACAACGTCTTATAAATTGGTTTGCCGGGTGACACTTCAAGAAACTGCGTTACGCTCCGCTCACGTTATGCGCTCACAATGAGAGCGAGTGAGAGGCACGCGTCCCTTCCACTCGGGCATGGTTAGCCCGCCTAAGAGCGAGAGAGACAGACATAAAAAGTGAAAGGCACGCGTCCCTTTCCTATTTCATCCTTCTTCCTACTATACGAATGAATATTCACATTAAAATTATTTTACCTCTCAAAGTCGTTGTCACGTAAAACTTTCGCCCGTATACCGACTTTACAGGCAACCAATTTTTTTAATTTGTTAAAAACTCAGACTCGGAACCTTTTTGGCGTACCTACTTTTTTAATTTGGTTGGTAATTTTCTCGTTGAGGTGGGATGAAAAGTTACGTGTTGCACTCGAGTGCAAAGATTTTTCACCTCGTGCTCTTTTGATTCCCTCGGTAACGCTCAGGATTCTAATTTTTGAATCACTCGCTGCGCTCGTGATTCAATTTTAGAATCCTTCGCTTGCTCGGTCATCAAAATTGAGCACGCGGTTAAAAAGCAAGTTTGCACTCTTGTATAACAAATAACTATTATTTATTTGTTTGTTTAAAATAAACGCGAATACGTCCGTGTGTACAACTATCTTAAAGTACACTTTTGAACTTTCGTATTCCATTCCATTATTAACCTGTTACCACGACCGGTGCAACTCGGTCGAAACTTACGGTCGGGTTGAAAAAGTTAATGTTTAGGATGCCTTTAATAAGTAGTTAGCATTACTCCCCGTCTATATTTAAATACTTTATTTGATGTTTGTTACAACAACTATAAGTACATACCTAGGTATATAGAATTAAGTAAAGTGGAAAAAGTACTAAATTCAAAGTTATAGCTTAACATTAAGTTACTCATTTAACCTCAACTTTATTCGTTTGAATAACCTTGGCCAAATGTAGCTTTCTGTGTCACCTCTGGAATAACTCGGAACGGTATGTGATATGCAGCTGCGGAATAATATCTAAATAGCTGTATATTTTACGTGAACTTACGTAGAAGATGTAAGAGTTTTTGAAAGTAATCTCAGTAAAGTAATAATTTTCGTATCACCTTTATTTAGAACTAGCTGTGCCCCACGGTTGCACGCCGTTTTAGTTTGAGTAATAAAACCCTCTTAAATATATTCCATTACAAATTTTTTTTTTTACAAATTACATTCCTCGATAAAATGGGCTATCCAATACAAAAAGACGTTTTCAATTCGAACCAGTAGTTTTTGAGATTAGTGCGTTCAACCCACAGACCACATTAACAAACTTCTCAGATTTATAATATAATACGTGGGGCAAACTTAAATTTTCCGGAATGAATAAGAAAAAAATACTATTAAAGGTCAAAAATGAATTTATTGTTTCTCAAAATATTTTCCCTTTGCGTAAATGCATTTTTTAATTCGATTATACCAATTTTGAAACCTTTTGTGCCACTCCTCCGTGGTGACCTTAGAAACGTGTTTTTCATACTCTTCGACAGCCTCTTCTGGTGATCGTTGACCGCGTAATTGGTTCTTAATTTTTGGGGAACAGAAAAAAGTCGGACTGTATGCAGGATGGCTCATAAGTTCTACGTTTTTCACATTCAAAAATTCGTTTGTCTGTCTGGCCGTGTGGGAACTAGCATTGTCGTGGCGCAAGATGACACGGCGTTTACGGTTATTTTTACGGAGTTCGACAATAATTTCCGGCAAACAAATGGTCGTGTACCAGTCACTATTCACGGTACGACGATTCTCTAAAGCAACAGTAGCCACGTGTCCAGTTTTATTAAAAAAAGAAGCAATCATCCGCTTAGATGCACTTTCCACGCGCGCCGCTTTATTTGGTTTCGGCTCATCTTGAAAGATCCATACGCTCGATTGCTGCTTTGTTTTGGGATGGTAGCAATAAATCCATGTTTCCTCACCTGTTACTATGTCCCACACCAAATTTAACGCACCTTCGTTGAATCTGGTAAGCATGTGGCGCTGCACCAAGTGACGCGGTCCGTTTTTTGAGCCTCGGTCATATTGTGTGGGATCCACCGCGAGCACAGCTTTCTCACACCCAAATGTTTGTGTAGGATTGATTGTATTTGACTCATGCCTATGTTTAAGGATGCGCGAATCTCTGCGGTAGGTCACATGCCTGTCTGTTTCAATCATACGGCGCACAGCATCGATGTTCTTGTTGTTCACAGCGGTGGACGGGCGACTATCGCGAGATTCGTCACTGAGATTGACACGACCGCGCTTGAATTCTGCAAACCAGCTATAAATAGTCGTCTTGCATGGTGCTTCATCGCCAAAAGCAGATTGAAGCCAAACGATGCTCTGTTGAGCTGTCAAATTACACTTAAAATTGTAGAAAATCATACTACGAAAATTTTCATGAGTTAAATCCTTAATGTAGACACGCAATTTTTAAAATGGCGCCGCAGTGTAAAAGCCTTAGAATAATAACGGATAGAAAGATAGTCTTCATACAAGCGCTCTGTCAAAAGTGAAGCACAAAATCGATTCACACTTTCGTGACGATTACTTGCTTGCGCTCGGCGACACGCACACGTACGCTTGTAACTCCGTAGTGCACATTGAAAACTCGGCGTTTGTGAAAAGCGTTTGAAAACAAAAAAAGTGCTTCAAAGTGGGAGCGCGGACTTACCTTCTATATGTTATTATTCTAAGGTAAAAGCAATAGACAGTCAGATGAAACAAACTGCGTTCTACAGCCAAAGAGTTCCATTTTCAAATGTTGTAATTACTTTTTAAATGTTGTTTATGTAAGTGGCCAGTTCCGGAAACTTTTAGTGTGACCTATGTATATAGATTTATAACATTCTGGGTGGACATAGGCAGCACATTATAATAATTATATTAGAGAGAAATAGATAGATAAATACAGCAAATGAAGTGGATCTTAGCAAATGGACAAGCTGTGGTATCTGCCTCCGCTTCGGGAAACAGGCATGATATATGTATGTAATTAAAGTTTCCGATACCAATTTTAGCCACAAACATAGCTCTTCTAAATTACTGTTCTCAAGACTTATGTTTGCGGTTCGTGTGTAGGGTTGCCACCTTTTTTTAGGACGAATAAAGTATTTTTTCATTTTGTTAGAACAAAAATAAAGTACATAGCATAAAAAAGAGTTTGTTCTTAAAAACGTATTTGTTGTTGCTCTTTGCGACATTTAACAAATATTAGTCTTTTACGTTAATGCTCGTAGTTTTACGTAAATACATTGAGTTATAATGTACTACGTACCTACTAGAGAAGACGTCTCAACTAGATTGTTTGTAACACGCGTTAGAGCCAGCTCGCTCCAACTGTAGTAGTCTGCGGCAGGCGCTAGATACAACAATAAGTATTATGTATTCTGTGTTCTATTTTATTAAAATATGCCTTTATGTGTGCTAAGCTACTGTTTAAACAACTCAGGAAATACAAATAAAACCAAAGGAATCACTTTTCACCTGGAAATACGTATTAAATTATCGACGTAACATGCATGTGAAAAATTATTTTATCAAATCGCCGAGATATTAAGCGGCGGCCATGTTTCGGTAAAATACATAGAGTAAAAATATTTTCTGTATTGTTACAACTAGGTAGCCCCGCACCACGGTACAAGTATCATTGTAGCTGTGCACATTTATTGAATGGGACGTCTTCTCTACTTTATTTACCTCAATGCGTAAATAGAGTATTTTAGCGTACTTTATTGGTATTATAAAGTACGCCTACATATGCTCAATAAACCTTTTCTATATGCTACTGACACGTTGTTTTCCGAATCAAAAATATTAAATGTGCGACAACTATATATATACTTAAAGCATCCTTGAAAATGCATCGCCAAATATTAAACTCCCCTCTTTACTCGTCTCTAATACGCAAGCGAGTTTTCAGAGTCCCCACTGTCTCAGTCCAAACTACTTTTGCGCAACGACTGCCTGCACACATGCTGCCACACGTTTATAACAAATTGAGTAAACTATGTGATATTAAATCAGCGACAGTTGAAAAAGCTAAACATATAATCACCAATAGGTTACAGGCCATGTCATACCTTCAGACCGAGGAAATTGTCAAACATTTAAAGTAGCCCAATATTAAGCACTCACTCACACTATCAAACGCACACCCTTCCACACACGTCAATACACACTCACACACTCCCATATACAAACATACACACACGCACACACGCCTATAATCATCATTACTTGCTTTGTTTTCTATATTTTTTTTCTTTTATTTTTTTTTCTTAATAATGTTCCATAAGTTTAGTTTATTAAATTTTATTATTATTATAACACTACGTTTTAAGTTTGATCTGTCGCAATCCTGTTTATAATGTTTGGGTGCCCACGATTCGGGTTTTCCCAGTGTGGGACCCATAGCTAATGAATCCTGTAATGTTACAAGTAAATTTTATTGTGCTTTTAATCTTACTTTAATATATTTTTTGTACCTTATGTAACAACCTAATATTTAAATAAATAATTTGTATTTGTATATAAAAGAGGACATACTCCATTTTACAGTACGGGTGGCAACCCTACTCGTGATTCTACGACATGACGGCGACATGCGACGAATGAATGACCCAATAAAGATTGAATTTCGCTGGATTCAAGATGCAAGATGCAATCATACATAGACTGACGACTACCAAAGGGTTAGTCAGAGACTAGACAATGAAGACCGCAAAAGCAGTCCTCTGCCATAGTCCACTTTTCACCATATTACAACAGCACATGTGCTCAGTGACCGGTGGTGAGCCCATCGCCGCTCTATGCTGTTGGATGTGCAGAAAAATACAAGGAAAGAATTTATTTCGTTTGAAATATGCTTCTGTGGTCTTAACTAGGGGTTTGTTCCGTCGGGCGATGTATGCGAGGTTGTGATGATAGAGGGGTTCCATGGCGATGGTAAATAACGACTGCGATTGCATTGTGAGTAACTTATTATCTTAAACTTTCAAGACTATTTCTACAATAATAACTACGTAGATGTTGGAGGGATGATGCCGTGTCATATCTTTATCGGATCTACAAGCGTTTAGGAATGCGCTTACAAACTCTTTAACCATACGTGAAGATAATAAATTATGTGGCGACGCAGGCCGCCACAGGGTTGATTATTCATATATTGAGCCGCTATAGCTCAATATTTTACCTGAGAATATTTGATCACCGCAATAAAGAATCATTTACTGGATCCAGCGTGTTCGCGGCGCGGAGCCACCGTCTTTTGTGCCGCCGGAGATTGAAACGATTCCCATTACGATTCGAGATATTTCTGTAGCGGAGCGGGCGCAGCGCAAGGCGAGCGAGAAATATTTTATTTTCAACTGAGGCGATTATAAAAATAATCCACTGCACTTCTTATATTACATCCAACCGTGTCACGTAGCGATGAAAGAATACTACCACCCCCTCTCTTCCCTTGGGTGTCGTTAAAGACTGCACATGCTTCCGCGTAGAGCGGCGATGGGCTCACCACCAGTCACGTGCAGTTGCTATTTGGTGAAGGGTGGACTATGGTAGGGGACAGCTTTTGCTTTCCTCATTGTCTGGTCTCTGACTAACCCTTCGGGGATAGTGGTCGTGATTATATGTATGTATGTACAATCACGAGCTCCAATATGTATACACTTTAAATCTTATTCCAAAGTATTAAGAGTTACAATTGTTTACATATTTTTGCACGTGACTGTACATACTTCGAACAGCATAGAGCGGCGAACGGCCTCACTTGAGCAATTGAACGACAGCACATGGAGAGATTGAGCTATTGCCCACCATGCTAGCGTGACTGCGTGTAAGTTTTAAGGAGGCTTAAGCGGTGAAAACGGAAAAATTGCCTGTTTTCTTAATAGAAAACAGGCAAATTTTCCGTTTTTGAATAACAGCTAATGCTGTTATTCAAAATATTTTAGATATTTCGCACTGAAATTGTCAATGTGTATTACATGATTACCCACTGTTATCTCTAAATAGGAATAGTAAACTTTTTATACCGAATGGTCAAGTAAATACTTAAATTTTAAGTAACAATAGAAAAACGGCGTTCTTTAATCTTTTGTATTGACATTTTTAAAAGCAAGACACTTAAAAACATCACAGTAAAATAAGGAAAAGCAATTAGTTTTCCTAAATAGTTAAAAGTTACAGAACGTAATGTGTGAGGGGATGAACGGCGGCGTTCTATAGAAAACCTTTTTTAACAGTAATCATTATAATTTAAGGGAACATTTTTGATATATGAATGATTAAGACGCAATAGATATCGAATAGGCTGGTTTGGTCATTCTCCTTTTCGCTGACCACTAAACCCCCCTTATATAGTTTTAATGAGTGCCGTCTTACGGTTTCAACGGTTTTACACGCCTTCCGAAGCACGGAGGAGCTTAGGATGATCTTTTTTTGTTGTAGGTACAGTTTTAAATACAATATTCAATCAATGTTGTCGTTCATTCCTCGCGACAGACGTGGCGTAAGCACTACATAACTACAAACAACTATGGATCAAACCTATCACATTGGAATTAAGTCTGCCACACGCCTGTCATTCATTATATATGATAATTGCTTGTATTGGGTAAACTTTGATGTGCGATCCCGGGAGTAATGCTTAATCAATAATAATATCATAATGATTATAGAGAACGGCTTGAGCACATGAGTAAATAACTCATGTGGTTTGAGTGCTCCTATAGTTTTTCATCTCGCGGGAACAGTGCCAGTGAAATTGCTTGCCCTTTTTCTTTTTTTTTGTGGCTTGGTTTGGTGTGATTTGCACATCAAAATTTTGACAATATGAAGCCAAGTAGATGTTGTAAAATATTTATTTTTTAATCAAGTTATTATTAGATTCCTTTATGTTTGCAACTATTTTTATCTTTTTTATTTTATTTTTGATCACCGAAGGTTGCTATTTCCCAAGTCAAAAACCCTTTTGCCTATTATTTTAATCTAAAGTGGTTTTGACCGGTTATTCGTTTTTAATGTTGCTGTAAATTGGGGGGCCTAACTTAATTGGAATTTAATGCTCTAAGCTAAAGGAAGCGTCAATATAGATTTTTTGCGACTTTACTGGATTCTCACAAGAACAGAGAATTTGAATAGTGACGATACACGATCGAACACTTAACGGTTGGTTAGTAATCAGCCATTAAAAAAAACAAAACTGCACAATTACACCTCACTTTCCCGCCAAGAAGACCTGTCAGGTCAATTTTCTCTATTGAATTAAGCCACTGTTGTTACAAATTATATTGCTTGCAATTGCAACTATTAGCCCCTTCGTACACAAGGCTACGCAAATCTCCGATACTCGACGATTTTAGTCTCCAAGCGACTACCGCCATTACAAATCCATTGAGGTTCGTACACTAGTCGCGTCGCGCCAGTCGCGCGCTACCTGCCAGTCGAGATCTTCGCTACTTAAGTCGCGGCGATTTCCAAAATGGCAAGAAACATTTTGTTTCTGAGGTGGAGAAAAATCCTTGCCTATATATACAACATTAGTATTGGAGAGTTGCGTAGCCTTGTGTACGAACTGTGCGCTACTCGATACTCGCGACTTGATACTAATGTAGTATAGTGCAACATTAGTATCGGAGATTTGCGTAGCCTTGTGTACGAAGGGCCTTAGTGTAAACTTTTCTGTGTGATCCCCGGGAGTGATGTCGATTCAATATTATATTTATAGAGGCTTTAGTGCTGCTATTAGTTTCATCTCGCGGGAACGGCGCCATTATAATTTCTCTTTGGTCATTAACGTTGACATTGACAAATCAAAAGAACGTCGCGTTTGACAATTAGAATAATGTAAAAGTCAAAGGCAGACTAATTCAACATGAACTTTGATTAATAATTTTCTATAACTAAGTAGATAAGAAAAGAACATAATGAGTTATGTAAATATATTAATTATAAGTATAATAAAACAATAATGTTTAACTGCATTTTAGTTCACACTAAAAGTATTTCTTTGATTAAATGAATTAGTATTAAAAGTATCTAATTTGATTGAATACGTGATAGGCACGGACGAGTAAAAGAAGAAAGAGGGGGTGATTTGCGCGTCTGTGGTAGGTATTTAACGTCTGAAGACGCAGCAGACGTTAAATACCTACCACAGACGCGCACGTTGGCCGACGCATCCGCAGATGACGCCTGCGGATGCGTCTGCCGACGTGTAAACTAACTGACTAAAGACTGAACATACATCCATAAGCATTGAGCGGCGATGGGCTCACCACCTGTCACGCTGAGCATATGTGCAGTCGCTATTTGGTGAAAAGTGGACTATAGTAAAGGACTGCTTTAGCGGTCCTCACTGCCTAGTCTCTGACTAACCCTTCAGGGATAATAGTCGTGATTATATTATGTATGTATGTATAGCGATGACATGATTTCATTGATGGAGGCCTGCCGTTTTTTTTAGTCACCTATCCAGTCTTCAGTGCTGGTCTTAGGAACCACTATCATACTGTACAGACTATCAGTACTCGTACCAAAAAAATGGCAAGTCGTTCCTCTGTAAGGCCATTCGGCTTTGGAATTCTTTGCCGGCGCATGTGTTTTCCAGCTCCTACAGTCCCCACAGTCTTTCAAGCGGGGCGTGAAACGGCATTTATGCAGACCGTCATGAATGGGTGCGCTCGTTATCGTGCTTATTCCACGGTGGGGAGCGCTCTCATTATTTTGGACTGCATCGGCTGCTTACCATCAGGCAGGATGCAGTCACTATGACGCAGATTTTTCAGCCAGTTTCTGCGTCAGCGGTGAAGTTGTGCAGTTCGGCGATGCCTCCGGGAAAACAGCGAAGTGGGCATTCATTCACAACGTGGGAAAGAGTTTGGTCAGGTTCTCCACAGTCGCAATTTGGTGACTCCCCTAGACCCCATTTGTGAAGATGGTGATTTGTTCTCCCGAGGTTGATTCTGAACCGATTTAACCGGGTCCACGCTTTTCTGTTGGCATTAAAACCGGGTTGCTTTATTGTAGGGTCAGTGACTAGACCTGCATTTGTACCCTCGAATAAGCCCCATTCCGATTGTCACGCTTCATTTACGGAGCTCATGTGTTTGGTGCACTCATCACCTATCCAGTGACCTGGCATTGCGAACAACTGCTATTGAGCTCAATGTTACTTATTATAATAATTGAATATTTATTTTATTTAACTTTTGTCAGTACAAAAGTATTACAAAAGGGAAAAGACAAGTAAAGTCAAATAAAAAGACAAGAATTCCCACCACATAAAGGGCTTTAGCAAAACCAGATTTTATGTGCAAATGTATTTAATACAAACAGGGTGAATTCCCTTCGGGGGAGTTTCCTTTTCTCCGGGCACGCTGGGCCGCTGCTGGCATTGTCCGAGAGAGGCTTTCGCAAAACTTGGATAACTCCTTGATCGGGCGAGTTTGGTTCGGCGAAACACAAGAGGTAGCGGAAAGTGCGGGTAACATTTATTTTCTATTACGACCAATTTATAAATTACGACTGATTAGCATCTCAGGACAGGAGGTGTATCTAATCGACTCCATTATAAACAAAATATTTACACAGAATTTAAATAACAGCTTGCACGGGTCGTAATTCAGATGGAATGTACAAAATATTGTTACACATTTGCAATAAAGTTTGAAGTTGGGACACGAACCTTTAATTTGAAAAAACATGAATAAACAAATAAAATAAAAATAAAAAATAATTATTGTGTCCATGTTTCTGATACTAATTTTACTAGCTGTTGTTTTATCTTAAAATAAACCACCAAGGCATACGCTGAGTACATGCATTTTCAGTACCACAGGATTGTTACTGTTTTAATTGTCCTAATTTTATTGTGATGTAATTAATTGTTTTAATCTTATCTATCTTATCTTTAACACTTAACACAGATTCAATTCCGCTCTCGCTTCCATTTGGTCATACCTTCAATCATTATAAAATTACACAGTCAAATTAACAGACAAAACCCAAAACCACATTCATTATTGTTATGATTTAACCTTAGGTGATTAAAGTGAGTTAAGGCACAGTATATCTACTTATATATATAAAAATTAATCCCTATTTTCCTTGGTCACGCCATCACGCGTGAACGGCTAGACCGATTTCGCTAATTCTTTTTTTGTTGTATTTCTTATTGTCAGGAGAAGGTTCTTATGAAAGAAAAAATAAAATAAACACTATTTTAATATTCTTTTCAATATTCATAATTAAGACAGGACAACGTCTGTCGGGTCAGCTAGTAGCTTATATTTATACTGTGGTTAAGGTGACATTTTTAGTCTTGAAAGAGCTAAGTTTGTCTTAATTTTATTGTGTTGTACTGAATTAAGTGTTTTATCTTTTCCATCTTATCTTTAACATTGTAAACAATGATTCAATTTCCGCTCTCGCTTCCATTTTGGCATACCTTCTGGCTACAATCATTATAAAGTTACACAGTCGATTGTAGAATAATGAGAAATAACAGATAAAACCCAAAACCACATTCATTATTGTTAAGATTTAACCTTAGGTGATTAAAATGAGTTAAGGTGACATTTTTAGTCTTTGAAAGAGCTAAGTTAACACAAACTGTAACACTGCGTTTCTAAAACGTATTTATTTTATGATTGTCAGCATAAAATAATCAAAATCACCGCCATGTCGCATGTCGGTTGTTCCCGTTCGCCGCCGCCTACGCTCGGCGACTGAGCACCCCGCGCGCCGCGCCGCAATGTTCCTCACCTCCCCTGTGGATTTTAACCGCACACCTGTTTCTGACTTGAAAGCGTGTTCACGCCACTCTGCTGCGCGTGCGCACACTCGTAAACTACGTACAGCAATTATTATTTAATTCTTAAAATTTTGAGTACTTACCTTATTTTAAATTCTGTGTTCCCATACTGGGTAAGTTGTGCAAATTACTTTCTAAGCTTTATTGTAGTTTTAGTTATTTAGATAACGCTAATTTGTTAGTAATGCTTGGCAGATTTTAAAAAGGGCTGTAAGCAATTCCTATTCTCATTAGTTTAGTATTTCTCTTCATTAAGTATGTAGCTGTATTTGCAAGCTTTGTTATTAAAACTGTGTTACAAAATAAAACGAATTAACCGTAATTTTAAATTAAATAATGAGCCGCCTAGCCGTTTCTGATGTAATTTATTTAGCCACCCCTCATTTTCATTCTTTTAGTGCTTAACTAATTAGTAGTCCCAGAATGCCACATAATCCATTGGGTCTTTAATTATCTATAAATACCAAATCGTAACCTCCTTGATTGGTGCGATTTCAAGAACACTGTGGAGGCTTAGGCGCAGAGAAAGTAATGAAAACAACGGTCAGCTGATTAATGGCATTTATTTCGAAACACGGGTTGTATTTAGAGCTCTGTTAGAGGAGTAGCTAATAGTGTCTCCCACTCGCACCGTATAATTGTTCTTTCCCTACCCTCGGCAGCGGCGGCCTTCGGTGTGGGAGCGAGACACGATGACTCCTCTCGCTCCAACCGCAGCGTAAATACGTTTCGACTCGGTGCGGCGCGCCAGTGCCTATCTTGTAATTCCGCGGGCATGATTGTTCCGTCCCTACCCTCTGCAGCGGCGGCCGACTCCCATAACACTTTTGGGAGTAGCAAACCGCGACTGGCGTTGACAGACTGTCAGCCCTAAGGAAGGTCGGTTCTGCTGCTCGAAGCCCAGAAGAACCGTTTGGAGGGAGTCACCACCTGGGGGAAGCTGGCAAGCTGCTTGTTGGAGGACGACCGACCGAGGAGAGTGCGGTACTTCTGTTGGTTGGCGTGACACTAGTGCAACGGCTCGGCAAAGTCGTAGACCTGTCAGTCCAGCGTTGCCAGACGTGCGATAATTATCGTAGATCCACGATAATTTCGAGGGGCATGCGATAAAAAATAATAATTCAGTCAGTTCTACGATAATTTTGTGACAAACCTGGTTTAGCATCATTCGTTCAGTCACAGTTTGGAAATAACGAAATTTAAGGTACCACAGTCAGTCCTTTTTCTAGGTGATGAGCTTTTTTTTTTTAGCTCGTGACGTTGCATGTTACCATATTTGGAGTGCCCAGTCGTATAAATTCTGTCTTTTTGAATGCGATAAAAACACGATAATTTTGCAGTAAATCTAGGATAGTTTTGACCTACGGATCTGGCAACACTGCCTGTGACCTAGGCTTAAATAACTAGGAACCTATAATAATACATTTGTTATTATTATCTTTATTTGCCGCTTTATTTAACCTTAAATAGTAAAGACGACAAAACCTTTTTTTTTTTTTTTTTTTTTTTTTTTCCCTGTGTAATCCCTGCTTATGGATTCCAGCCTCCAGAAGGGAGACTGGATATGTGGGACTCTCCCGTCCCCCTTTCCACGACGTAATCGCCGGGCGAGAGGGAGGGGCCTACCCACTAATCACCGGGGGTCCAAACTCCGAGAGCGTAAGGCTTGAAGTGGCGGCCACGGGACCTAATCCACTTGGGCAATGACCACGCGGAGCCACCCCGTCGCCGTGTGCTAACCTATAACCGCCGCCTGAGGCAGCTGTTACGCGCCAGCACACGGCGACTACGCGCGCGAAAGGCATAACACAAACCCCCATAGAGAAGGGGGACGAACACAAGACCGGCCAGCATGCTCGGTTGCCCGGGCATGCTGACCAGACACACAGAACTCCACAGCACGCGCCTACGTTTCCGCAGGCGTGCACTGCAGACACACCCCCCATCAGACCTACCGGGCACCTGGGGTGGTATAATAAAATACCCATACCGGTGCCCAGCAGTCAGACCCACAACAACACACACGCAGAAGACAAAACAAGAAATCGCCCCTACTCGGCGCTGGCGCCCGGATCCGGAGGATCGTCCGCCACCTCCATGGGCCCGCTTGACCCTTCCTCTCTTGGAGGGGGGGGGGCTTACTCCACGGGTTCACCTTAGACCTGGTGATGGGGGGCCTGCAGGTCCTTCCCCCCAGCTGATGTTCGCTGGGGAGGCCTGCCTCCCTGCACACTGCGCAACTTGGCCTCTCTGCCACGCATTCCGCAGCCCGGTGCCCTGGTGCACTGCACCTATAGCACAGGGCGCTGCGGTCCACCTTCGACTCGCAGGTGTAGGACGTATGGCCTGCACCATAACACCTGTAACAGCGTACGGGGAGCCTGTCTAGCGCTACCACCCGTACCTGTATCCACCCGATCGTTAGGTGCCCCGCCTCCGCCAGCACCTTGGCCTGCCCCACCGGTAGCCCGATCACCACGGAGTTCGTCCCCCAGGGGCCGGACCGAACCGCTCCTACGGAGACCTCCTCCTTCCTACCACCCGTTCTGGCGACAATCGCCTCCATCACCCCTTCTGGGCTCATCCCCTCGCTGAGTCCGACTAACCGGAGCTCGGCCTTGCGGACAGGCCTACGTATCTCCGCCTCCTCCACCAGCACCTCTCGGAGCTTGTTAGCTAGCGCATCGGCTTTAGACGCGCTAGTCACTCCCGGCACTTCCAATTTCCGGCCCCCCACCGCCGTATTTCTCATACGGACGGCCTCTATGCCCAACTCGCTCAGGTCTATCGTTCGATGGCCTTCTCCAGTACCCCCGCATAGGTCACACCCTTGGCCGCGGCTTCCGACTTTAGGGTGATCGTGACTACTGACGAGCGCGGCGGCACGAGCCTCGCCGCGGCAGACACCCTCCCGGCCGCCCTCCTGCTTGGCGCCTCCGTACCCGTAGCGGTAGCCCGGGCAGCCGCAGTCGCGGCCTTCCTCGCCTTTCTCCTCGCGGAGTTTGAGAGGCTAGTCTGCCATGTGCCAGCAGCCGCCGCCATGGAGGGGGGAAAGACGACAAAACCTAAATTAATGAATGACTTTATTATATATTTATTTATTTAGGGAAAATATTAAAGGAGGTCTATATACCCAGCAGTGGGTGGTTGTAGACTGATATGATATGATGATGATGATAAATTAATTTTTTTAATGTTTATTAAAAAAAAATAACTTTATGGACTTGTAACTTGACAACGTTGTTGGACTTTATTTTAATAAATAAATAAATATGGTAAGATTTTAGCTAAACATTCACATCTTGGAAGTAAAAAAAAAATACGTCAATACATATAATTACGACTATTATCCCCGAAGGGTTAGTCAGAGACTAGGCAATGAGGACCGTATAAGTAGTCCTCTACCATTGTCCACTTTTCACCAAATAGCGACTGCACATGTGTTTAGCATGTCAGGTGGTGAGCCCATCGCCGTTCTAAGCTGTTGGATGTATGTGCAGTCTTTAGTACGTTAGTCGCCTTTTAGGACACCCAAAGGGATAGAGGGGGTGGTAGTAGGTATTAATTCACTGCTACGCGACACGGTAAGAAAAAAAACTTTATTATTGTGATTTCATGCTCCGCTTCCTACCGAGATGTGATCGCCCAAGTTAGAATGGGACTTCCATTACCTGAATTGCATGGCCGCACTTAGGTACCTACTTACTTCGCAAAGTGTTTAAGTTTCAGGTGGTAGACCGCGGCGCATTAAAGTTTTGTTCCTTGATTGCGCGGTGGGTACAGCCAGCATCAGATTGAACGAAGCAGTAAGACATACAGTCGAGGACGTTCCCGGTCGACCACTTTTCGGCGATACTCGCTTGCACACTATACGCGCACACTACGGCTTGCAGGCGCGGTCGGAATGTAGCGCACGCGAATATCTACGCGCACGCTACGGATCGTAGGCGCGGTCGAAATGTAGCGCAAGCGAATATCTACGCGCACGCTACGGATCGTAGGCGCGGTCGGAATGTAGCGCATGCGAATATCTACGCGAACGCTACGGCTCGTAGGCGCGGTCGGAATGTAGCGCACGCGAATAGCGAATATATACGCGCATGCTACGGCTCGTAGGCGCGGTAGCAATGTAGCGCAAGCGAATATCTACGCGCACGCTACGGCTCGTAGGCGCGGTCGGAATGTAGCGCAAGCGTATATCTACGCGCACGCTACGGCTCGTAGGCGCGGTCGGAATGTAGCGCAAGCATATAATTATCTACGCGCACGCTACGGTACGTAGGCGCGGTCGGAATGTAGCGCAAGCGAATATCTACGCACACGCTACGGCTCGTAGGCGCGGTCGGTCGGCTGGACGGGCACATATTAAGAGCGCCTTCACATCAGGCGACTTAGCAGCGCATCCCGCGTTTCTAAATAAATGAGAGTCGTATTCAATCAAATAACTTATTTGTATACGTATAAGTTTTAAAAAACCACAACTACTCAACAAAAGCCATTTTTTATTCACTAATAAATAAATTTAAAAATAATGGCTTTTGTTGAATAGGTATTTTTTTATACTTGTACGTATACCAATGAGTTATATTTGATTTCATACGGCTGTGCTTTAGTATGAAACGCGCCGCAGTTGCGCCGCTAAGTCGCTTGATGTGAAATTGTGAAGGCTCTCTAAAGGAGGCCTATACCTACCAGTGGGTGGTTGCGGGCTGATTAGTGATGATGATGAGCACTTGGCCTTCATCTAAGCTGTATGTTAGGTGATGATAAGGCCGATGGTGGAAGCGCACTTCACCCAGATCCCTAAACTACTGAGAATCTTAAAACTCAGCTGTTTACTCTTCATCGTAATCCAATGTTATGTTTAGTCTTTATCCGTGACTTTGCTAATAGGGTTTACGCATTCCGGTTTTGCATATAAACATCCAAGTTAAAAAATTTACATGAACCATTGTAATGAAACTTTGCATGCTAAAGTGCAATACAGAGATCTAAATTATAAAGCTGGGAGTTTGTATGGGAAACCAAAAAGCTTGTGTTCACGCATGGTAGAAACTGAACCTCGATTTTTAAATTTTATTAACTACCGAATTAAGATGAATTATAAAGTAAAACCTAGTTTGTGAGGTAGTTTTAGAGGTGGTTTCTAGGTTTCTTGGGTGTGACTAACTCCAGAATCATTACGTATGTATATTAATTAATAAAACACGACTACATAGAAGAGGATCTGTATTCGATGTGTACATTTGATTCAAAAGCTCTGCTGTTAACATTCCGATTTAAAAACACTTTAAATTTAAACACATTTAAAACGAATCTAAACGTTTAATTTTCCCATTTCCAGCCATAGACAAAACAAAACGACGAACTCAAACAATAAACCGTTAAAAAAAAGGTACCTACAGACCTCGTTTGCTCGCCTCAAAATAAACAACAAAAAAAAAGTTCTGTCTGTAAAATGGCGCGGTTTTAATGCCCACTCAAACACGGCCAAAGTCCTAATGGAAGCCACTGAATTTTAATCCGCCCGTAACTCCGTTATTAAGGAAAGTTTTTGAATGGTATCTGTATTCACAATGGAATACCCTAGTAACCATTGTTAGCTAATGCAAAAAAAATCAGATTTAACCTTTCTTCGCTGGAGAAAAAAGATAAGTCTTACAGTCTGTCTTACTCGATATCATTCAATCAAAGTAGACCTAGAATTTATCCCATAAGATGAATTATTAGACCGGGGCATGCCGTGTGCGTGGCCCGGACAGGGCACTGATTTGAGACGTTGACATTTGACGACGACGTTGCAAACATTTTGTATGAAGCAGTTCATACAAAATGTTTGCAACGTCGCATTACACAGTGCAGATCATAAAGTTACTATACCTAGTAACTTTATGGTGCAGACACGGTCCGGTCGAATAATTATAAATACAAAATGTATGTAATGTTTCAAATCAGTGTCCCGTCCAGGCCACGTACACGGCACGCCCAGGACACGGCCCGGTCTAATATAATTCACCCTTAATTAACCGAAAAAGTAGTATCTACTTAATATTTTTTTTAATAATATTAATAAAGGAACATTTTTAGGTTTGTAGTCATATTTGAGTTATTCCGAGATAGGTATTACAGCATATTGGCCTGCTCACGGATATGAATTTATATAATGTAAGCAAGCACTGTACTTTTACTTGAAAGGTATTGCGATTGAGATTATATATTAAGCCACCAGATCGGTTGGTCATTAGCATATACACATTGATACAACCATTTCCATCTCATAATTGGACGAAGTCAAAATGACTGCCGAGGCAAATTGACAAATCGGGAGCAATATCCCCTCAAATGATGTCTGCGTCAATTTGATACATTAAGAGTGTGCTGGCAAATTCGTTTTGTATCAATTTATTTGGGGCCCCTACCAGAGTAAAGCCGCCCTCGTCATTTAATTTACTTTTATGAAGTGGATGTTGATGTCGCAGGCTAATTAAGTATTTTATATAATACGTCCATTTACAAAACGGCATTACGAAAAAAAGTTGTGAGATACATACATATAATCACGACTATTATCCCCGAAGGGTTAGTCAGAGACTATGCAATGAGGACCACAAAGCAGTCCTCTGCCATAGTCAACTTTTCACCAAATAGCGATTGCTCATGTGCTCAGCGTGACAGGTGGTGAGCCCATAGCCGTTCTATGCTGTTGGATGTGAGTATTTGCTGTCTTTAGTCCGTTAGTCTAAAGTTAATAAGATTTATAGACTGGGATCGCGAACTTCTTTGAGAAATATTTTTAAGGAAGTTGGTGTTCTTACTGTTGCATCGCAGTATATTTATAATTGTATAGTTTTTGTGCGTTGCAATATTAACACTTTTTCTAAACACGGTGATGTACACAATTTCAATAAGTACTAGAAATAAGTCAAAACTAGTAATGCCACTGTTTAGGTTACAAAAGGTTCTCGGCTCTTTCTTGGGGCAAGGTATACACTATTATAATGAAATACCAAGTACTATACTAGATTTACCATTAGATAAGTTTAAGAATCATGTAAAATCTTGTTTACTTAGGAAAGGTTATTACACAGTCAAGGAATATTTAGAAGACAAAACAGCCTGGTTATAATAATATATTTACATTATTTTTTTCTTAATCTATTATCTTTATAACTGATTGTATTATTTGGTAACGACATGTTGTTGTAAATGTTGTTACGTCTATATTATTTTAAAGCTGTGTAGTTTCTTGCGCCCGTTCTTCTTCACAGGTAAAAGACTTCCTGAATGGGTGGTGTGGGTGGGCGGGTATTTAAATAAATTTAGATGATTCAAAATGCTTATTTTAAGTTTATCGAATAAAGAAATTTTGAGTTTGAGTATGAGTTGCCTTTTACGACACCCAAGGGATGAAAGAGGGTGGCAGTATTCTTTCACCGCTACGCGACCCGGTTTAAAGTTGTGATCTAGACCTAAACCCTCTTTAGTCTATGCCTACACCCCCTGTAACATGTATTTAATACAAGACCTACTAGTGACCATAGCGAGTACAATAATGTTAAAATAGTAGATTGTTATACAAGGGGCTAAAATGACCCATTATATACGAGGTACTTTTACTCCCGAGCTTTAGCGAGGGAGTAAATAGAAACCGAGTTTTAATGGGTTTTTAGCGCCGAGTGTTACACTCTGCTTTTCACTACGATTGCGAGAAAATATAACAATCCAATACAATATGAATTGGTTTATTTTATTTAAAATTAACCCATTAGTTGCTTTAACGACACCCAAGGGAAGAGAATGGTTTGTAGTATTATTTTGATGAGCCCATCGCCGCTCTATGCTGTTGGATAGTAGATAATTATGTGCAGTCTTTCCATCTCTTCCCTTGGGTGTCGTCAAAGGCGACTAACGGACTAAAGGCTGCACATACATCCAACAGCATAGAGCGGCGAAGGGCTCATCAAAATATTATTACCAACCCTTCACTTTTCTTTGATTTGGTGAAAGAGGACTAACGGACTAAAGACTGCACATACATCCAACAGCATAGAGCGCGATGGGCGCATCAAAATAATATTACCAACCCCTCACATTTCTTCGATTTGGTAAAAGGGGACTAACGGACTAAAGACTGCACATACATCCAACAGCACAGAGCGGCGATGGGCCCATCAAAATAATATTAACAACCTCTCTCTTCTCTTCGGTGTCGTAAAAGGCGACTAATGGACTAAAGACAACTCATACATCCAACAGCATAGAGCGGCGATGGGCTCATCAAATTAATACTACCAACCTCTCTCTTCTCTTCGGTGTCGTGAAAGGCGACTAATGGACTAAAGACTGCTCATACATCCAACAGCATAAAGCGGCGATGGGCTCATCAAAATAATACTACCAACCCCTCCCTTCCCTTGGGTCTCGTAAAAGGCGACTAATGGACTAAAGACTGCACATACATACAACAGCATAGAGCGGCGATGGGCTTATCAAAATAATACTACCAACCCCTCTCTTCCCTTGGGTGTCGTAAAAGCGACTAACGGGCTAAAGGCTCACCATCTAAGCACATGTGCAGACTGTGCAGTTTTTTCTTGCTGAAGCTGTGTTATCTCAAAAAAGTTGTTGATTGTTGAAACAGTAATAAGTCGAGTCTTTATTCATGATTATTCTACATAAGACTAAATACTTTTTCGTTTTTGTAGGCGCATTGTCATGTGACAGACAAAAATTAAAAAAAAAATTACTTTTTCCCCTAGGGCGAGAAAAGCTATTTTAGCCCCGCTCTAGAACGCTACAATGACGGTCTTTTTGAGCAAGAGGAGTGAAAAATAAATTATAAACTTTCCCACACTCACGCCAATTATCTAGCCCAAGAGAAGCTTCGTTATGAAACTCGTTAAATGGTTACTATAACAACGGATTAACATATTTAAAATACTTAAATACATACTTATTATACATAGAAAACACCCAGACCCAAGATAATTTAGAAAAACAATAATTTCTAAATTGACCCGACCTGGGATCGAACCCGGGACCTCGGAGATGGCGCAACCATGAAAACCCGTGTACAAACCACTCGACCAAGGAGGTCGTCATAATATAGTATACAGCAAGCTGAGAACGAAACCTGGAAATCTGGAACTAGTAGTATAAGCTCTACATTTTAGCTTTACAGAGATGGTGTCTCCGTTTTACTGGAGGGCGGGTAAATTAATGCTAAGCGCAGTGGACTGTATGAGCGGGGGCGGTTATCACATATACTCGTATAAATATATAAAAAGGGGCAGTTTAAACGAAGGAAGCCAAGGGCGGCGGTTACGGCCTTCAAGTGTTCCCCTGAGCGAAATAAGCAGCAACACTAACCTGGTAATCGGCGTCTTCAGCACCCAGGATTCTGGCAGCTAGCTGCGGCGGCGGTGTGTGGCGCGGACTCGCGCGGGCGGAGCGGTTAGCGGCGGTGGCGGCGACGGTGTTCGCGGCGGCGATGAAAAGCGAACAAGCGGGAGCGGGCGTTCAGCTCAGCGGTGAATTTGCAACTGTCAGATGACAGTCAGAGGAATGCTAGGGCGCGCCGAGAATCGCTTGTGCGGACGGTGCACCGATAACCATTTATGGTGCTACTACCCTCCCACACAAGGAAACAAATAAAAGCGCGCAAACATCCTCCCCGGCTTGAAAATACTAGGGATTTTCGAAACCATAAAGCGGTATAGAAGTCTCTCCATCAGAGAGGATGAGCGGAAATACAATTATAGCGGGTAATAAGCGAAAATATATGTACATAAATATGTTGATATGAAGCTAAGTTAAACAAAAATATATATAGGACCACATTGGGATTAAAATAAACTAAATAAGTGCAGATATAACTGTATTAACTATTGCGTAGGCAGCGGGCACAACTTCACAACAGGACGTTTGTACGTGCCAGTTGTTGTCCGTACAGAAGCGACACGAACTACTCCGTCTTTCCCTGGGAAGACTTGTTCTACAATGCCAGTAGGCCAGCGTAGAGGCGGAACATCGTCTTGGTGAATTAGTACGAGAGTACCGGGGCTAACAGAGACGTCAGGTGTATTCCATTTTTGTCTTAGTTGCAGGGTGTGTAAATAATCTACACGCCACTGCTTCCAATAACCACGCACCAAATTATCTAGCAATCTTTTACGAGCAGAGAGACTAAGCGCTGTATCCAGCTCACACGTGGGCAGTGACTGTAAAGGAGTAGTTTGCAAAAAATGAGCGGGAGTGAGAACAAAATGCGGCTGATCGGACAACAAGCATAGCGGACGCGAGTTTAAGATACATTCAATTTGCGTTAACACAGTTAGAAGCTCTTCATAACAAAGCAATTGGTTACCAATGGTGCGATATAAGTGAGTTTTAATGGATTTTATATTAGACTCCCACAAACCTCCCATGTGAGGAGCGCGAGCGGGAATAGTTCTCCATTCAATTCTGCGGTTACTAAATTCGTTTTGAAAAGCGGCTGATGTTTCATGAGCGACAAAAAGAAACTAAGTATATAAATTTCCAACTGTCGTTTTATATTGCGAAATTATCCAATAGCGTTGCCTTTATTATTAAAGACATAACAAGATGCGAGCCAGTGTGGCAGTTGGAGCGGTGGCAGTCATCGATACGAAGATCGACGATGTGATGATGTCGCGGCAGCAGCATTCTTACAAAAGTATTAATGTTACAAGGAGCGGAGAAGAATGTGTTCTGCTATTTCTAAATGAGAAACTTTAATCCGCGGGGACTAGAGTAATTTTATTTTTATAAAGCGTAAAACATAAATTATTATGCGTAAATACCTAATTGTTTCCAGGACGAGACCTGGAGTGCGAGTTTAATAAGCGGATGCACAACGGAAGATTAATTTCGGGTACATCTTCAGTTTGAGAATGCTCGAAAGGCACAATAGGCCATGCGAATATAGGGCTATGAGTCCACATTGGACCATGCCTCCACAAAAAGTATTTTACGCGAAACACAATTACTGGGGTTCACAGTTCCAGGTATATGGAAGAAGCGATCAGGAGATAAATTATCATGTATTATACTAACACGGTTGGCAACAAACGTTTGCCAACGGTGCGGCGAAGAATGTATCCACGATAACGCGATAGTAGAATCAGAAAAAGCGAATATATCTTTTAATAGGATAACGATTGTGTAATATGTGGTAAACTTGATTCATTAGCTCAGACAGAAGCAGAGCGGCACATAACTCGAGCCTAGCGAGTGATATTGTTTTTAGCGGAGCGACTTTAGACTTCGAACATACTAACTGTACTGATACGTCGCCATTAGGATGCGTAATGTGTAAATAAATGACACCGCCGTAAGCTTTCAGGCTTGCGTCACCAAAACCCAGTAGATATGCAGTACAATCGGTCGAAATTCCTAAATGCCGCGGTATTTGTAAATGCGATAAAAGTGGTAATTCATTTTTAAATTCAACATAACGGTCGATAATTGGTTCAGGCGGTTCCTCATCCCAATCGACTTTAGCGAGCCACAATTCTTGCAATAACAATTTAGCATAAAGTATAACAGGCGCGACCAAACCTAAAACGTCAAATAAGCGGGCTATTGTAGAAAGAATTGAACGTTTAGTATTAGTCTGCGGCGTCTCGCCAGTAGTGAATGTGAAAGTATCCGTCACCGGCAACCATTTCAAACCTAAGACCTTTATAGTATCACAGCCATCTGAAAATTCTATAGCTGCGCGGTGTGACTCAGGCAACTGGGTAAGGAGCGAAGAGCAGTTACTGGCCCATTTCACTAAGTCGAATCCCCCAGATTTAAACAGTGCGATTAATTCGTGCGCCAACTGAACCCCCCCCTCCTGCGTATGGACAGAGGTGGTCAAATCGTCCATGTATAGGTCCCGCACTGCTACTTCAGCAGCGCGAGGGAAGCGATCACGTTCCACTTCGGCAAGTTGTCGCACTGTGCGCATGGCCAAGAATGGACTGGAGCGGAGACCAAAAGCAACCGAATTAAATTGAAAAACACGAATAGATTCGGTTTCATTAAAGCGATATAATATTTTTTGATATTTGCGGTCGGTTTCCGTCAACATTAGTCGTAAATACATTTGTTGAATGTCAGCAGTAATAGCTATTTTAAATTGACGGAATCTTATTAAAAGCGTAAATAAATCTGCTTGTAAATTAGGCCCGGTGTACAGCAAATCGTTAAGAGATATACCTGTGTCAGTTCTAGCGCTCGCGTCTAAAACTATACGAACTTTAGTGGACGTCTTCTCGGGACGAACCACAGCGTGGTGCGGAATGAAATATCCGTCAGCTAACACGGAAGGGGACGAGGGCAGCTCCGATAAATAACCCTTCTGAATATAATCCGAAAGTATATTGTTATATTCCTGACGCAAAGCAGGAAGCGAGCTGAATCTGCGTTCGAGTGACGTTAACCGACGTCGAGCCGTAGTGTGCGAGTGCCCTAATGTTGTGTGATCACCCTTAAATGGTAATGACACAACAAATCGGCCAGAAGGGTCGCGCGCAACCGATGATTGATATAACCTTTCACATTCGCGATCGTCCGAACTAACATTATTTTTAAGCGTAGGTACTTGCTCAAGTTCCCAAAATTTTATTAAACTATTATTTAAATTTTCATTTAGTAAAGGACCAAAGGACAACGTCGTATTAGTCAGTTCCATTGTAGATATTTCTCCAATAACAATATAACCAAGCGTAGTTTCAAGCGCATATGGTGTTATCTGAACAGCGTTCTTACGATCAGCTGATCGCGACGGCGGCGGCGTGGAAATAATTTTATTTCCAAGTATTATGTGTGGAAACATTTGAGCGCCAAGTATAGCATCAATTTTCCCAGGAATATTCCACGAATCGTCAGCTAACGGTAAGTTTGCGAAATTATTAATAAAGTCTGACTCAATAATTTGCGTAGGCAGATAATCTGTAATTTGATTAACTACTAAACAATACAAACTGTATTGAGCATCCGTATAGCGCGATTTAATCTTGAGCGGAACGTATCCTAAAATAGGTGTACTAATCAGTCCTACAGTTTTTATGTTAGTGTTATTAAGCGGTGTAATTTTTAAGTTTAATTTCTTACAAGATGCGAGCGTTATGAGATTGTTTTGTGAAGCACTATCTATTAAACATCGTATAATAGCGTTATCAGAAGTAGGCACATAAACTTGAGCGGTTGGCAAAACAGTCGTATTATTCTTAATCTGAGCGCGCGCGCAGCTATCACGAACTGCGAACGTGCCCTCCGTGTCGCTACTGTGTAAACACAAGGACTCGCGCGGGCGAAGCGGCGGCGGCGAGATGTCTGCGCTGGCGGTGGCAGGCCTATTATTATCTAACGGCGCAACACCGGCGGGCGGGCGCGCAGCCGTGTCAGCAGTGTCACGCAAGCGCAACATCGAACCGGTTTCCGTATTAAAATGTAAAAGCGAATGATGACCCTTATGACATACGTTGCAAGTATTACGCGATTTACAATAAGACGTCGAGTGTTTTGCGCTTAAACAGTTTATGCATAACTTACTTTGCTTCACGAAATTAAAACGATCCCCAACCATTAATTTTTTAAATGCGAGACAATTAAATAATTGAGAATGATTGGACATATTGCAATATCCACAAGTGGAAGCGGGTGCTGACATTCGACGGTTATGATTACTGGTTAAAGCGAAGGTATGCGACATCTTAGTTACTGATTGGCGAGGTAGGTTTCGAACTTTCGACTTTAAATTAACGGCGGTAGGTTCTAAATGGTTAACGGTCGACGTTCTCTCGAGTATTTTAATATGATGACGAACAAAGTTAATTAAATCGGAACTGTTAGGAATATCTTTGTCCTTTAGCGATAGTTCAAACGATTGCACAAGCTGCAAGTCTAACTTTTTTAATGCTATATGCGTGACGATAAAATCGGCCAAATCAGAAATATCTAATTGTCTTAAAGCGGATAGTGACGAGTGTATTTTTTCTATAAAATTATTTAAATGAGCGGGTGCATTAGCGGGCGGTTGCGATTCAAAAATATTATTTAAATATAAGGTACCCAACATTCTTTTATCTTGGTACTTAGTTATGAGCGAATCCCAAATTATGGGATAATTAGACTCGTTAGGTATAATACCTGCAAATACCGAAAGAGCTTTCCCACTCAGTTTACCCACTAAGTACTGGACCCGTTGCGCGTTAGACAAACTATTATTATTATGGATGTTTGCCTTGAATGACTCATAGAAAAGAGGCCAATGTTCCGGGTTCCCATCAAATGATGGCAATTCGATAGGCGGTAATTTGCATTTAGCAGGGGCTGAATTAGCGGGCGATGATGGCGACTCATTATTCCCAGACATTAGAGTGCGTGTATGGCTTATACGCGTATATAAGGTCTCAAAAGATTCCCAGTCATTGTAGTTAATTTCAGCGTCTGGTTTTTGCTGCAACAACAACAGGTTGTGTTCATCACACAATGAGCTGAATTGTTCGTAGGAACCTTTCAAGTTAGACGACATCGCCATAAACTCAGTTTTCGTTCTAGTGTCGACGGCGCCTGGCACCAATTGCTTTGAAACGTCATACAATTTGGTAACGCGTTTATAAATGGATTGCTTCTTTGCAATGACTAGTTTTAGTTTTGCTTCTTCGGCTGCCATTTTGTGGTCGAAGAAACAATTAAAGTGCTATAAGCGCGGTTGATTAAAATCCGTTATAATTTAGCGGTGGGTAAGTGCCCCCTACCACGGAATGTGGGTAGGTATGTGCTGGAAAATAACGACTGTCGAAAATACAGTTATAAATGCGTGGGGTACTTAAAATATATATTTAAAATATATGTGATAAATAAATATAATTATAAGCGGAGCGGGTAAATAGATAAATAAACTAGTTTTAATCCGGGTCGTATGGACCAAAATTTATGGTGTCTCCGTTTTACTGGAGGGCGGGTAAATTAATGCTAAGCGCAGTGGACTGTATGAGCGGGGGCGGTTATCACATATACTCGTATAAATATATAAAAAGGGGCAGTTTAAACGAAGGAAGCCAAGGGCGGCGGTTACGGCCTTCAAGTGTTCCCCTGAGCGAAATAAGCAGCAACACTAACCTGGTAATCGGCGTCTTCAGCACCCAGGATTCTGGCAGCTAGCTGCGGCGGCGGTGTGTGGCGCGGACTCGCGCGGGCGGAGCGGTTAGCGGCGGTGGCGGCGACGGTGTTCGCGGCGGCGATGAAAAGCGAACAAGCGGGAGCGGGCGTTCAGCTCAGCGGTGAATTTGCAACTGTCAGATGACAGTCAGAGGAATGCTAGGGCGCGCCGAGAATCGCTTGTGCGGACGGTGCACCGATAACCATTTATGGTGCTACTACCCTCCCACACAAGGAAACAAATAAAAGCGCGCAAACAAGAGATCTCTTTGAAACTAATACTTCAAGCTTAATATCTTCAAACCGGCTACTCTTATTTCCATTACATCCTATCCTATTCTACTAATATTATAAATGCGAAAGTTTGTAAGTATGGATGGATGTTTGTTACTCTTTCACGTAAAAACTACTAAATGGATTTGGATGAAATTCAGCATACAGATAGTTTATAACCTGGATTAACACATAGGATACTTTTTATCCCGATATTCCCACTGGAACGGGAACCACGCGGGTGAAACCGCGAGCGGCCGCTAGTAGGTACATACATGGATTCACGACAGCGTTGCCAGACGCCCCGATTTTGGCAGGACGGACGTCCCGATTTTTGAATCAAAATTAAATGTCCCGCGCGGGACAGGCTCAGTCCCGCTTTTCAAGGATAACTCGCTTTATGTTTGGGCACTCATAATCATTGTCTATAAATTTTTTCGTATTTATATTTTTTATGTAATGACTGTTCCGTGCCAGAATAAATTAAATTTAAAAAAAACTCGACAGTCACGGAAACGTAATTTAAAACTCAAATAAAAGACAAATATTTAAAAACTTATAAACGGTTGTTTTACTATGTTCCGCTTTCGAAGAAAGAATCCCGCTTTTTTCACTCAATAGGTTTCAAAATCCCGACTTTACGAAAAAAATATCAGGCAACGCTCATTCACGACTATTATCCCCAAAGGGTTAGTCAGAGACTAGACAATAAGGACAACAAAAGCAGTCCTCTACCATTGTTCATGTTTCACCAAATTACAACTATGCACAGCGTGTTAAAGGAGCTCAGGCGCAGTGGCTAGCGCGTTCGGTTTGCGATCTTGCCCGCTTAGCAACTTTCGCAATGCCAGGTCGCATGATGGGTGACCATTAAAACATCACGAGCTCCTCCGTGCTTCGGCAGGCACGATAAGTCGTTGGGCCCGGTTGTTGTCGTAAGATGGCAGTCGTTAAAACCCACCAACCCTGGTGGGTTATGTGCCAATATCTCCACTCTCACGTGGGAGGCCTGTGCCCAGCAGCGGGACGTTTATATGCTGATGATGATGATGATGACAGCGTGATAGATGTGAGCCCATACCCGCTCTATGCAGTTGATGTATGTGCAGTCTTTAGTCCGTTAGTCGCCTTTTGTGACACCCAAGGGAAGAGAAGATGGTAGTATTATTTTAGTGAGCTGCTATACCACACGGCTATTAAAATATATGTAACTAAGAAATATAAAATATACAAAAAACTAGTAAAAAGCAGAAAAAAGTGTCCTATATGTAGAAATTGCCTAAAAGCGAGAACTTATTGGAATACAGCTATAGCATAAAAAAAAATGTAACTAAAAAATTTAAGATATCCAAAAAATTTGTAAATAGCAGAAAAAAGTGTCCTTAGAATTGCATAAAAGCGAGAAATGAAACAGAAAAATACCGATAATAAAATCTCCAACTTTTTGGGAGGCGTAGAATCTAAAAAAAACTAAGAATTATCTTCCGAGACTCATTTTGACTCATTTATATAAAAAAACACATTAAATTGGTTTACGACAAAAACTACGCTACCAGAGAGGCAGACAATAGCTGCAAAGTTATAACACTTGAAAATACAGCTTGGAAAATGAAAACAAAATTACATATTTTAGAAATAAACAACAACTTCAAAACAGTGTCCTGTCATGGCCGTACAGATATATTTGCATGAGACAGCAGTAAAGAATAAAAGGAATTTATATTTTTATTAACTTTATTTCAGATTGAAAATATTTCATTTAAAAGCAAGAAAATTTATTTATCGACCACACATATATAACGTAATACATTAAATTAAGAATTAACACCAACTACAATAAAATAAAACAAACAAATTAAACAACAGGAGATGTGTGTGTGTGCTTCAGAGAATCTTACCTTATTCTGTCGCCTTTGATCATCAAAGTCTGTCACCATCATGAACGTAAGTTTATACAGGGTCGTCCAAACCTGATGCATATACATTTTTTTTAAATAGTTCTCCAAGGGACCTGTCAGGAACCGCCAGGAAAAAATTAGCTGTACAGCTATTTTTCATTTTTTGATAACACAATCATTAAAATGTACGATACAGGGTCGTCCAAGCCTGATGCACATACATTTTTTTTTAAATAGTTCTCCAAGGGACCTGTCAGGAACCGCCAGGAAAAAATTAGCTGTACTAGCTGTACAGCTAATTTTTTCCTGGCGGTTTTTTCATTCTTTGATAACACAATCATTAAAATGTACGATAAAGTTTCGGAAAATACTTTTACTTAGGTTGATTGAAATATTACTTAAAAACACGCAATCAGACTGGTTTTTTCTGTGAGAGAAGACTTATTAAAGGTAAATGCCTGCATAAAAAAGCAGATATAATCATTATTAACGTCAAAATCAAAAAATAATATTTTGTACATCAAGGTAGCAGTTTTAATAAAAAAACATATCTTGTAAGCTGGTGAGGTGAGAACTGATTTATTTCCTGGCGGTACCTGACAGGCCCCTTGGTGAACTATTTAAAAAAAAATTATATGCATCAGGCTTGGTCCTGTATACTCGTATTACGTCCATGGTCGCCATAAATACTTAGAGATCTATGTATTTATGATTTATGGAGAGAGATTGAACCGTATATATTTGCTGAAGGCGTGAAAAGTTCGGTTACATTATTGACAATAATTTTACAGTGCCGCCACTAAAAGAGGTCGAACGATAGTTAATATTCAGGTATGACCGAAGGCCATAATTCCCCGCAATGCAGACAACGCTGCACATTGATGTGTGTGGCCCAAACGATAAGACCGGACGATTTTATATTTTTATTTTCTAAGGTTTACGCGAGCACTACACGTTGAAATGTAACACTTTTTACGAATCAAACTCGCGTTTAATTTTCTACATTACGTAGTTTTTTATTCCTGGCGTTTCGAACCCTTTACAGGTTCCGTGGTCACAGTCTCTCTGTGTAAATTCGATTTTTATATCTATTTACACATTACCCACCAACACGCATTGGGCCATCTTGGTGGGTGATGGCACAATCTCCCCATGTGCCAGCAGTTTGACATTTATATACTGAGAAGATGATGATTTACGTAATTTAAGATTTATACATACACCCTTATTTTACAGCCAGACCAACTCTGAAGTCATGAAAAAATTTTGCTATTCCATACGTGTATATTTATGACAGGTGTAACATAAAGTATGGAAAATCTGTTTATTTCATGATTTTGGAGTTAATGATCTAAAACTCTTGGTATTTAAAGTGATTGTACTATTTAAAAAACAATATTGTATATTCATACGTCACGACCGTTTCCCGGAGAGATAGGCAGAGACCAGAGCTTTTCATTTGTTACGATCATCACATCACACACTTTACACACCATTATTCATCATGTCATCTAATCCTTACTGTAATCGGCCACAGCTTGGGATCTAAGGAGAGTGACGTTCATGGGGGCCTTATATTCATCAAAAGGACGACCAGACTCTTTTATTGCTGGTAAGACTATGGCTGGTTAGTTATGTGAAAAGTCAATCGAGCAGACGGGTCACCAGATGGAAAGTAATCACCGCCGCCCATGGACACCCATAAAAGAAGAGGAGTCGCAGATGCGTTGCCTGCCTTGTGGATGGAGTAGAATTTGTGAGGAAGGAGTAGGAGTTGTGAAGGGGGTAGGGGGTAGAGATGAGCCTTCGGTGCTTTCACTCACCGGACGAAACACAACAGCAACGAGTGCCATAGTTTCACGCCGATATTCCATGAGAAGGTGGTACTTCTCTACTACTCAGACAGTTTCACTCATTCATCACCACGTCATGTGTAGGGTCGCAAGGGTAAATCTACGGACGCGAGTGAGTTTAACTCCAAGTCGCTTGTGCCTTGCTCCCGCGGCTCGTAGGACCGAACGGCGGGCGTTCTGATTGCCGTTTTCCGTGCACCGACATCGACGTTATAATTTGCTTGCTTACACAAAACCAGCCCTTATTTGCCCCTAACATATCATTACGCGCCAAATTACATGGGCTATGCGCAAACAGACGGCGGATTTCGAATAGGAAATATGTTTAATGCGAAACATGGAGTTTTAATGCGGTATTTGTTTGCTTTTATGGCTTTTGCTTATCCGATTGTTGTTGGAATGCTTGAGTGCACATTTAAGTTTTGTTTCGTACAACTATTGTGCAGTTTGCATTGAAGATTTTTCTTTTGTTTTTTACGTCGTATTTTTCTTTCGTTTTAGGTCGTTTGCCCTCTTAGACGAGTGGCAAACGCTCATTCATGCGTCTATTCGTAATTCGTCGTACACTGCATGTGTACTGTGTCAATTGCCAGTTATATGTTACTTTTTTCTTGAAAATATAACTAAGTATAAAGGCGGGTCTCCTGCGACACTGTTTTGTGTTTTCTAACACCTAACATCAAATATCTAACAAAATATGTCAAAATATGTACGTAGGCCACGCCCATATTTGTTAGATGTTTGATGTTAGGTGTTAGAAAACACAAAACAGTGTCGCAGGAGACCCGCCTTAAGGGTTGGGGAAATGGAGGGGTGATCTTTGTGTGAAACTTTTATGCATCGTCCAACTTGCTAAACTTTACAGAAAAAATTGTTCGACAAACATAAAATGTGATTGATAAAATCGACATCGAAAAAGCAGAATAGAATTGCAATTTTTAGTAACCTCTAGAAGTCTTCGTAGCAGGCAAGGGTATATAAATATGCAAAGGCTTTAAGACAACCGCCCATCGTTGAACAACCCAAGGAAAAGGTTTCAGGTATTTTGTATGGACCTGTTCATCCGCAGTCCCGGAGGTCTCGACCACAAGCTTCATCCTTTTTTATTACACAATTACTTACCAGTCTCTGTCACTATTGGCTTAGTTGAATAAATGTTTTAGTTGCAAAAAGAAAAATACGTTATAGTACACGTTGTAAAAAAACTAAATAAAAATACATAATGTAAATGATAAGTAACCATATTCTATTGGACTTAACCATGTCTTGTAGCGGTAAAAGAATACTACCACCCCCTCTCTTCCCTTGGGTGTCGTAAAAGGCGACTAACGGACTAAAGACTGCACATACATCCAACAGCATAAAGCGGCGATGGGCTCACCACCTGTCACTTGTGCAATCGCTATTTTGTAAAAAGTGGATTATGGTAGAGGACTGCTTTTGCTGTCCTCATTGCCTAGTCTCTGACTAACCCTTCGGGGATGATAGTCCTGCATATAATATGTATGTTGGTATATGTAAATGTAGATACTCTTCCAGCCAACGCTAGTTGTGATGTTTAAAGCAAGCCTTGCTCATAATTTCTAATCAATTAACCATATCTAAATTTAAATAAAAACATCAAACTAAAGTTTTTTTACGGATGATCAGACTGAAGGAGAAAAAGAAAATGCTCAACACATAAAGCATATGAACAGTTTTTTGTTGAAATAAAATGTGTTCATTAGCGCTTTCAAACATTTTTAGTTCATACTAGCGGCCGCCCGCCACATCGTCCACGTAAACACCACGTAGGCAGTGACTGTTTCCAAAAATTTTCTTTCATATAAAACTTGTCGTGACCATGTCGCGTTGCGGTGAAAGAATACTACCTCCCTCTTTCTACCTTTGGTGAATTTATTTGGTGAAAAGTGGACTATGGTAGAGGACTGCTTTTGCTGTCCTCATTGCCTAGTCTCTGACTATTCCTTCGTCGCGATTATATGTATGTAATGTAAATTTAGATTCTCTTCCAGCCAACGCTAGTTGTGATGTTTAAAGCAAGTCTTGCTTGAATTACGGAAGGACAGACTGAAGGAGAAAAAGAAAACGCTCAAAACATAAAGCTTATAAGAACAGTCTTTTGTTGAAATAAAATGTGTTCATTAGCGCTTCCAAACATTTATAGTTCATACTAGAGCAGCCTGCCCGCAACTTCGTCCACGTAAACACCGCGTAACCCTGACAATTATGAACACAACAAAAAAAGAATTAGCCAAAAAGGTACAACATTCGTGGCGTGGCACCTTATTTTTATTTAAATAGATAAAGAAACAACCGAAGTCGACAACCCTTCCTCCTCCTCCTTCGAATAGTTTTCCAAAATTTGCATGCTCGCTACAAACAGACGGCCACGTTTTTAGTGTAACCACTCCAGCCGTATTACGTATGGAAATGGAAGGATTAACCTTCCGGATCCGGCGAAAGCTGCGCCCGGTACAAGACACGATTTTCGTATGTATGACCCATTCTACGAATTATGCGGTTAGCGTGCGGCTGAAATGAATGAGAACATTTCATTAGAGTTGGAATAGAAAAGCTTTTGTACTTTATCTGCCTCTTTCTTTCATATAAATCGATCGATGATAATAGCAAACGAAAATCGGCCGAAATTTCGTTTCGCAGAAGGAGAGTAGACTTCTGGACCGTATTTACTTTACCCCTTGCTGCTTACGAAAGCATTTTTGTTTAAATTTTTGACTAGCGCTCCTTTGAATATTCTAGAGGGTCCCTCACCCGAAGCATAAAACAAACCGTTAAACCAAAACAATATAGCACCCAGACACCCGCAAAACAGCATGCTAAAACCTCACCTCGCCTACAAATCACACGAAAGATATTGAATTTAAAAAAAAACAACTCCGGCGCTAATTCCAGCTACGTAGCCGCGCAACTCCGAAACGAGACACTGAACGATGGATGAAAGTCTTTATTCTTTTATCTCTTCATCCGAGGATAAACAGTTTCTGTGGAACTCATTAAAACTTTTAACTGATTTTATCTCCGCCGAGTGAGGTAGCTATACAATATTGCGGCGTGTTCATACACGTAATAGACGTATAATTATGGTAACAACATGACTCTATCCCTTTATAAGAGCTGCGAAGTTTCAGTTTAATCGGGAAACTTTAAACAATGTATTTATAAAGATGAGCTCTCTGTCTACCCTTCCGGGAAGCTGATGTATGTGGTACGTATGTATTAAGTTAAATACGAATGTATTCATACATACACATACATACAAATAATCATGACTATTGTCCTCGAAGGGTTAGTCAGAGACTAGGCAATGAGTTATTCGTCAACTCGCACGCTTTAAACTCGCACAGATGGGCGAGATGGCACCTTTCGATTTTACCTATTATTTGCGTCAACCACTCGCACAACAGTTAAAATCTGAGGTAGTCATGTACAGTTCAATTATAAAAAGGTTTGGTTAAAGTTATAATCCTTGAATTTTATTTATAAAGTACACCAACAGCAATACACATAAACAATTAAAATAAATTTTACACGGGTAGTATCTTAAATATGTTTGCCAATTATAGGTATACACAGCATTTGTTGTAAAGTTATCTTCCAATAGCTAAACTTAAATTAAATTTTTTAATCGACTATACTTTGTACGTATGTGCGAGTTGACAACTAAAATGATAGGTACCTAAAATCAAAAGGTGCCATCTCGCACATCAGTATGCGAGTTTAAAGTGTGCGAGTTGACGAATAACTCTAGGCAATGAGGACAGCAAAAGCAGTCCTCTGCCATAGTCCAATTTTCACCAAATAGCGACTGCACTGTGCTCAGCGTGACAGGTGGTGAGCCCGTAAGCTATTGGATGTATGTGCAGTCTTCATTTCGTTAGTCGCCATTTACGACACCCAAGAGAAGAGATGGGGTGGTAGTATTCTTTCACCGCTATGCGACACGGTTATTATGGTTATTATTAAATACTAACTAGGTGAAAAAAGTACAGCTTACAAACTGTCCCACTGCAAAGGCCTCTATCATTTAAATCAAGCCATCGCTACAAATTGATAGATACATCACAATACAATAATATGGCACTATGGTCACAGAAACTCTGCAATGAAACAAGATAACCCTGCCGTGTTTGGAGTTATTCGTCAACTCGCACACTTTAAACTCGCGAGATGGCACCTTTTGATTTTACCTAGGTATTATTTTAGTTGTCAACTCGCACAACGTACAAAGTACAGTCGAATAAAAAATTGGTAACAAAATTAACTTTTTTTATACCTACTCATTCGTAACTGTCTGGTAAGTATAAAAAAATTTAAGGATTATAACTTTTGCCAAACCTTTTTGTAATTGACTGTACTAGATTTTAACTAGTGTGCGAGTTGACGACACAAATAAGTAATAGGTAAAATCAAAAGGTGTCATCTCGCACATCTGTGTTTTTTAGTTTTTTTAGTTTAAAGCGTGCGAGTTGACGATAACTCATTGCCTAGTCTCTGACTTGTGTGTTTGGGCTTGTTTGATTTGTCTTGGCAAAAACTATAACCTTGAAATGGATGGACTAAGAAACATTTCAAACTAAAAATACAAAAACAAATATTAAAAACAACAAGCTTTTATTTTATTTGTTCGCTTTATTAAAGGTGTTCTCTGCCAACGGCGTGTTAACCGTATGTTAAGAAGTTTTAATTCATTCTTGTGTTCAAAGCACGTTCAAAGAGACCGAAATGAAAGGAGTTACTGGTAGGTAGGCTAGGTACTATCGCGGACACCGTCGCTTTACCAGTCTATAGGCTAAAATCCCTTGCACACTGCGTCGTCTTTTTGGTACGGGCACGTACCCGGGCGGCCGGGCGGCTTCATACGAAAATTTCTGCAAACTGGTAAAGCGACGGTGACCGCGATAGTACCTCTGACAATTTACGAGTACCTATTTCAACACATTGTAGCGCAAATACTCAAGACTGTTGACAATTGACAATTGAGAGATTGCCTCGCACATTCACTAAAAACGAATGAATTGGAATTCCATTCATAACTTTACAAAGTGAATATTCTATTTATTTATTCTCTGTTGCTTTGTTGAATCTATGCCACAAAGGCTCGTTCGTATTGTGTGCTTTTGTTGTGGGTACATCATTTCATTCATCAATTCAATCATTTTTACCTTTCAACTGCGGCCGCGCACTGATCAGTGTTCAATGATTAGAATTTTTACTGTGTCTAGTGGATGGCGCCGCCTTAGAATAATTACGTATAGAAAGTAAGTCCGCGCGCCCATTTCGAAGAACTTTTTTTCGTTTCAATATACACTACGGAGTTACAACTGTACGTGTGGGTGTCGCCGAGCGCAAGCAAGTAATCGTCACGAAAGTGTGAATCGGTTTAGTGCTTCACTTTTGACAGAGCGCTTGTATCCTATCCTACTATCCTATCCTACTAATACTTAGATTAAAACAAAAAGGGAAGATACGGCATTAGCGTCTCGTGAGTAAGCCGCTAAAATTAGGCCTAAAGGCACAATTTCACTTCAGTCGCAATTTGCCGAGCGTACAGGCTACATCGTACTATTGCGGACATTCTGCTGTGATAAAAAGAGAAAGACGCTACTCCGCAGTGGCGTCGGAATCGGTCGTACGTACTCGTCTGTTGCGAAGCGACCGAGACGTCAACGCGCTACTCGCTGACTCCCTTGCGCTGACGTTGAATTGAAACTTACTGCTCTGTCTCGCTCGCTCGATTTACACTTTTATAGGTGTGCGTATGTGAGTGTTTGCATATGTAGTTGAGTAGGACTATGAACGTCAGGATTGAGGAGCCACCCCTAATTTTTAAAGGAAAATCATACCATCAATTAGTAGTATAAAAAATAATTTTGTAGGACAAATTCTGGAATTTGTAGTGTATTATACTACTTTCTAAGGTACATCAGTATAAAGGTGGCTCCTCAATCCATACAGTATGGATTGAGGAGCCACCCTAGAACTCGGAAAGTAATGAAGTTACAGTTTTGAAAATGTTGTATGTTTTAGTAGGTATTTAATAGGTTATCTACTAAAAATTTAAGTGCAGTACTGCCGAAATTAAAGAAAATACAATAGTTTTGTTGTGGCTCCTCCGCCCGTATACAAAAGCGTGAATTCCTATGAAATTGATCCACATATTAATATATCCGAACTAATGGACAATTAGTAGTATGTATGCTTGAATTTGTAGTATAAAAATAAAATAGTTAGATTAAGTAAATTAGCTAAAAAAATACATTTCTTCTGGCTCCTCAATCCAGACACTTACATTTAAATAATTGACTGTATCTACCTAACTATAGAAGATAATCAAAAGCTTTATATATTATATTTAAATAATACCTAATGAATGAAATTTTGCATTTACAATGCTATATAAATATAGGATAAAATGTTTACTAGAAAAAAATAACCTTTTTTTATTTCTAGTAAACATTTTATCCTATATTCATATAGCATTGTGAATGCAAAATTTCAATCATAAAGATATTTATAGGCAATTACGATTTTATCGATTGTTAAATACTTGCAATAGTATTTCTTTCGAATGTGAGGGTAGACTTCACAGTGACGTAATACCGCTGGCTTGCAGCGTATCAACTACTAGAAAAAATTCAACGAGTTTTCTGGGGTCTCGGTAGCTTAGCGGTTAGAGCAGTGGACCGGCAATCCAAAGGTCACGGGTTCGAATCCCGTTCGAGCTTTCCTGAGACTGGTTGTTTTTTTCTAGTAAACATTTTATCCTATATTTATATAGCATTGTGAATGCAAAATTTCAATCATAAAGATATTTATAGGCAATTACGATTTTATCGATTGTTAAATACTTGCAATAGTATTTCTTTCGAATGTGAGGGTAGACTTCACAGTGACATAATACCGCTGGCTTGCAGCGTATCAACTACTAGAAAAAATTCAACGAGTTTTCTGGGGTCTCGGTAGCTTAGCGGTTAGAGCAGTGGACCGGCAATCCAAAGGTCACGGGTTCGAATCCCGTTCGAGCTTTCCTGAGACTGGTTGTTTTTTTCTAGTAAACATTTTATCCAATAATACCTAAATTTTTAAAACTTGTCAAAAGGGTAAGAAATTTACGAAATAATTATGAAGTCGGCATAAAGGAACCAAACTCAAAGAAACTTGAAAATTCGGCATAAGGGTAATCGTTGTATGATATTTCAGTGAAGTCGACAAACAGGGAAAGTCGGCACAAGGGTCCTAACTCGATGTATCAATGTTTTGAATACGGGCGTGCGATCAAAAATTCACGCGTACGGTTTCGATTATTATTCCATTGTTCCCCGGACAAATGGCGATATCCATAAACAATACGGGTCTATTATCCCATAATAATTGAACTACGAATTATTGTTGAAGGCGCCTTTCATAAATTATAACCGGCATCAAAGCTATCCTCTTGCCTCGAAAGCCGGGATTGCCTCGGGCGTAGTACACTTTAATGGATATCTATTTGAGACCTCATTCTACGATAAACGGTTGAAGCGGAGGTAGGTATTTATTTATTATTTGGACAGTCAACAAAAACGTATACTAACCAAAACAATGATACTGTTACAAACATCTTAGCACAGTTTTTAATTGCAGACAGCCACGGCATGCTTTGTGGACTTATTAAATTGTTAATAAAACTAATGTAATTAATCTAAAATCTAATAAAATATTAATTACTTACAGCAAAACTAAATACTAAAGGGGGTTCACGTGACGACCAATATCTCTGACATTTTCCTTGTATTTTTTTTTTTAAAAGAAGGAGGCAAACGAGCATGCGGGTTACCTGATGGAAGTAATCACCGCCGCCCATTGACACTTGCAAAACCAGAGGAATCGCAGGCGCGTTGCCATCCTTTAAGGAAGGAATAGGGTTAAGGAAGGAATATTGTGAGAGGGCTGGGGGGGCGGGCCTCCGGAACCCTCACTGGCCGGACGAAACACAACAGCATCAAGTGCCATTATTTTACGCCGGATATCGAATTCGTGAGAGGGTAGTATTACGCCGGGCGAGCTGGCCCAATGCGTGCTGCAACGTAGCGTGGCTATACCACTTAGTCAGTGTCACTCATTTAGCACCACCCAGGGGTCACGTGTAGGGTCTCTAGGGTAAACCTACGGACGCGAGTAACTTAACCCCCATACATTACGTATAATGTGAAGTGAATAAGTAGGTAAGTAGTTAACATGTTATATTTGCAAAGAGTTTTAAAAAATGTATAGGTAAGTATAGGCATGTGTAGGGTATACCTACCTAAAAATCAATTGCCAGCAATTGGTTCGCGCATCACTTCAGGGGCCCAAGTCTGCTAATTTACGAATGGCATAATTGAATCGCAATTGGATCGCATTGTAATTGTTTGACACATTTGGTATTCTTAAATAAATAAGAGAATACCAAATGTGTCAAACAATTACAATGCGATCCAAATGCGATTCAATTATGCTATTCGTAAATTAGCAGACTTGGGCCCCAGTACGGTTGCAACCCAGACGTATAAATAAGTAGATTGTACGGAGAATTCCTTATGGCGAGGTATTCAGAGATTTCCGAGCGCTTTCTCTCGCTCTCTTGACGGTACGACGGTAAGGGACGGGTATAACAACGAAGCGGCGCGAATAGACTTATTTTTTCCTTTATATAAAGGAAAAAATAAGTGAAATTAAAAAAATGTGTCTTGCATTCACTAGATAATAAAAAGTTTCTTCTATTGGTAAAAAAATTAAGTCATTTATTAATGTATTATCTGGCTTACGCTCTTTTAAATGTTGAACAGAGCTAGCTATCTTTATTTTTTTTTCTATCGAGTAAAGTATTACCAATCATGTTTCTGTCTTTAAGAGTCACTAGATAAAATGTTCAACCATATTATATATGAATTTTAGAACTGTATGTTTTATATTGGTGGCGGTACAATCAATCGAAATTGTTAAAAATGGGAATATAGCGCCTTAAAAAGGATATTACCACAATAATACCATAGACTTGTACAGTCACGAGCACCAATATGTATACACTTTGCCACTTATTCCGTTGTATTAAGAGCTAATATTGTTTACATATTTTTGCTCGTGACTGTACCACAACAGCTACAGACATTTCTATTATATGTCTGTGTCTGTGCAACAGCCAATATCATTGACAACCACAGACGTATAATAAGAAGTATACGTCTGTGTTGACAACAGCCTATAGACTTACAAAAATAATTTTTTGATATATTAAATCCATCTCTCTCCTGAATACGTTTCGTTTGATTATTTATTTTGTAAGTACGAATTATTGTCTTTTTCTGCATTTGCATTATCTATATTTGCAAAAGGCAATCGTTATGTTAACCATTTTGTCTTAGGCACACGATGTGGCCTACTGTAATTAGAGTTGCATGCAACTATAATGCTAATATTATAATATTTTTAAGTTTGAATTCATGTATCTCTGTTGATGGTCCAAAGTAAATAAATAAATAATATACGTCTGTGGGTTGCTACTATTTGACTAATCCTTTTTTAATTGTGTTTGTAAGTAATCAATAAACCTGTCGCGTAGCGGTGAAAGAATACTACCACCCCCTCTCTTCCCTGGGCGACTAACGGACTAAATCTGCACATACTTCCAACAGCATAGAGCGGCGATTTATATTTGGTGAAAACTGCTTTTGCTGTCCTCATTGCCTAGTCTCTGACTAACCCTTCGGGGATAATAGTCGAGATTATATGTATGTACAGTCAGCATCAAAAGTAACTGAACAAAAACAAGGTGGCAAAAGTAGTAGTCACGTGTAAGTGTCTTTACGTACTCATTTATTTAACATTTCAGAATTATATGACATTTTTTGTGTTCATAATTATAACTTCTCTGTAATTACCTATAGTGACGGTCATGTACTTTTGACTCAACAGCTATGGGTCATTTCAACCGTAACAATCATTTGAAAATTTAATATGCTAAGCTACTGTTGATGCTGACTGTACTCGGATGTGTTTGTCATTTTTAGGATAAGGTTCGTATGCAAGAAACTTTTGGAAATTCGTCACGGGATATACGGTACGTGTTCAAGCGGATGTAGTTGTAGGCGGGCTGCTATAGCTATGAATGGTTTTCCATGAGAAATAGTTAGAGTTAATTTCTGACTGTAAGTACATAAGAAATCTCTATAACTGATGGAACTCAATGTAAAATGCCGGTATGCGATAAAGGAGGTATATTATGATAAAAATAACCATGTCGCGTAGCGGCATAGACTACATAATATACATAAGTAGCGGTGAAAGAATACTAACACCCCCTCTCTTCCCTTGGATGTCGTAAAAGGCGACTAACGGACTAAAGACTGCACATACATCCATAAGCATTGAGCGGCGAGAGGCTAATGTCACGCTGAACACATGTGCAGTCGCTATTTGGTGAAAAGTGGAATATGGTCTACCTTACCGTCTACCGCAAAAGCAGTTCTCTAAGACTGCTTTTGAGGTCCTCATTGCCTAGTCTCTGACCAACCCTTCGGGGACAATAGTCGTGATTTTACTTAGTATGTATGTAGGTATGATAAAATGTTTGTGGTTTTAACCAAAGTTTACGATAAAAACCTTTATGTCGTCCTTTCGGTAAATTAGCCCCACCTATTCCATCACTTATGAAATTGCTATCATAGTATGGGACTATAATCACTAAAAAACCACTTTAAAACCAAACATCTAGCCCAAGTTAAGCTTTCAGAAACTTGTTTTTAATGATCAGATAATGGGTAAACATCTTATCATAGGTAGGTACACCACCCCCTCTCTTCCCTTGGGTGTCGTAAAAAGCGACTAACGGACTAAAGGCTGCACAAACATCCAGCAGCATAGAGCGGCAATGGACTCACCACCTGTCACGCTGAGCACAGCCGCTATTCGGTGAAAGGTCGACTACGGTAGAGGACTGCTTTTGCTGTCCTCTTTGCGTAGTCTTTAGGGCTGAAACTGCGTTAAACGGGCGCCCGCGCGGCTTCATACAAAAGTGGCCCGTCGCGGGGAGCCGCGCGGGACACCGTCGCGGGGCGGCGGGCCCCGCGCCCGCGCAACGGAGCCCGTCTGCTCGCGACGGTTTCCGTTGCGGGGGCACGCGCGGGACGCGCGGGATCCGCCACGGGAGATCGCGCGGGCTAGTTTAGATAGTGGCGCTATGTGATAAGGGCCGCACGCGCTGACAAAATGACTTTCGACACAGAAAGAGTGATAATAGAAGTACAGTGTCACCCTATCATATGGGACCAGGCAAATGATTTATATAAAGACCGAGACGCGCGAACAGCAGCATGGCTCGAAATTGGCAAGGAATTATTTGAAAATTTCGATAATTTCAGTAATGCAGAAAAAAAAAACAACAGGTAAAGATTTATATGTATTATATTTTGTTTAACTAGGTACTAGGTTCTTAAATATGTAACAAATACTGACGTAAAGTTTAAAATCTAAATAAAATTAACTGCATTTCAGACCAAATATGTTATATTGTCACCAAATAGATAATAGGTACCAATATTTTATGCCTCGAGGTTTAATTTGGTAATTTTTGCTATCTGTTGTCTAACAACAATAAATAACCACAAAATTCAAGACAATCGCGAAGCGCAGCAGAGCGATTGTCTTAAATTTCTAACCTATCACGTGACCTACAGGAGTAGGGCAGCTCGCAAGTGGTGCATTATTAGGTATTTTGACCATTTGGTATTTGGTAATTGTTGGTATATCAAACTTTGGTGTTACAACTATAAACATTTTAAACATTAGGTAATTAGTCCTATCGGTATTTTAATCTTAGATATTTTGTTGGTATGTATTAGTTGCTTAGGTATCTTAAAACATTGGGTATTTAGATTTTAGTGATTTTAAACGTTTAAAAACCTAACATAAATACCTACGTAGGTATTTATGTTAGGTTTTTTAATTTTAGACATTCAAACACCCTTCGAGGACTTCTCAAAAAATACTGCGATCTTGCCACGACAACTTACCATCAGTGACGAAATAATCAGCGAATTTATCGCGTATTGTGTATGCGTCTCTTTGGGTGTTCCCAAACCCACTGTCGATGTCATGAATATGGCGTGGTGTGGTGACAACATCGTTGATATTATTAACCTGTTGTCTAGATCTAATAAAATTATGCAGAATGCATATCGCCTTGGTAAAACAAATGGCATTTTCTTTTGAAACGTTTAAAGGACGATGAAGTATTCGAAATTTATTGGCCATGATACCAAAAGTTGATTCAATATAACGCCGCGCTCTTGTTAGCCTATAATTAAAAATCTTTTTTTTATGATCTAAATTGAGAGCTCGAGCATATGGTCGCATTATATGGCTAGATAGTCCAAATGCTTCATCTCCTACAATAACGTAAGGTAATGGTACGGTTGCTGCAGTGTTGGTCGATTTATTATTGAGTAGCACCGGTAACGCTTTAGTAGGAGGAATATCCAACAAGTCATCATTCATTTGTTGGAACAAGCGACTTTGAGTGAAAATTGCAGAATCAGATTCTTTACCCTGTACACCCACATTTATATAAGTAAACTCATAATTTGCGTCACACATTGCAAGTAGGACAATAGAATAGTAATGTTTATAATTGTAGTAAAGTGAACCGCTGTGAGGAGGTTTTATAATGCGTATATGTTTTCCGTCTATTGCACCAATACAGTTGGGAAAATTAGCTTCTCTCAAAAACATTTCTGCTATCTCTTCCCATCGCTCACGTGAAAATGTTGGAATGCAATCTTTCTTCAACTTTTCATTTATAATTTGACAGACTTCTTTCACAATTTTTCTGATTGTGGTTAATCCGGCTTGATACTCCACATGTAGGTCCACAAAAGTATGTCCGCTTGTCAAGTACCTTAAATAAAATATGTGTTTTATCGTTTCAGTCTCAAAAGTGCAATCTCGTTGGAAGACTGCAAGAGATACCTACATGAAAGTGAAAGCAAGCAAAAAAAAAATAAAATCAGGTTCGGGTGCTAAAGCAGGAAAGAAATACATTTTTTATGATATGTTGACTTTTTTAGATTCGAATTCAAGTCATGAAGCAGATGAATCCATTGATAATCCGAGTGCAGAACAAGACTCATTAACAAACGATAATATCACAATTGCTAGCACCAGCGTCCAAAATTCAAATCATGAAGAAACAGATACTGAATCGTCAAATACATCTCGAAAACGTAAACGCGCACCATCACCAACCGCTTTTGAAAAAGAATTGTTGCAATGTGTAAAACAAAACAATGTTGCTAATAATGACGAAGATTTAAATTTTTTTAAATCTTTAATACCAACTGTCCAAAAATTTAGTACATTCAAAAAATTATCATTCCGAACCAAAGTGTTAGAAGCTATGATTGACATTGAAAAAGAAACAGTTATTATTACACTGGATGATTTACCATCACTTAATATACCAGAAACGCAAAATACATCTAGTATGATTGATTTAGCATCACTTATTATAAGATCAGAAACGCAAAACACAGATACAATAGAAGATTAATTACTGGTGCAAAGTATTCTTATTATATGAGAATAAAGACTTCAAGAATATTATTAGGAGTGCATGACAAAAACATAATCAATGAGCATCAAAAGAATACGATAATTAGTTATAATTTTATAATAGTAAGAATGTACGAGTTAATTTATGTTATTAAATGTATCATGATTGAATAAAGAAACAATAATATAATTAGTAATAAAATAATGTATGTAATGTAGAATAGAAGTGTGATAATAAATGTGATTCAATAGCAAATAAATAATGATAATTTGTAATAATAAGAATATATTATAAGAGTAAAGAACTGTGATTAAAAGCAAAGAAATAATAATAATTAGTATTAATAATAAAAATATACGAGTAAAGAAATAATAATATAATTATTATTTCTTTACCTTTGTTATTGTTACCAACCTGAACCTTGTTACCAGTAACCAAAAACAACAATACCAGTTTACCTTTTGTAAAATAAATAATACATAATGAAAATGTGTGATTAAAGAAGTGTGATAATAAATGTGATTTATGTCATGAGCAAAGAAATAATGATAATTTGTAATAATAAGAATATTTATAAGAGTAAAGAACTGTGATTATCAAAGAAATAATAATAATTAGTATTAATAATAAAAATATACGAGTAAAGAACATGATGATGAAAAAATAATTAAATTAACTAGTACATAAAAGCAAAAACAAATATGATGAACAAAATTGCATTTTTTTTACTTACCGCATTGTTATTGCCAGCCTCTCCATTGCTGATATGACTGATATAGCTCTTACTCTGAGATTGTTGACTTTCAAATACGGTTCCAGTTTTGAAAATAATTCATCATAGACTTGAACCGAAACTTTAAAACGCTTATAAAATAAATTTTCATTTTCCCTTAATTTACTAAACTTTACAACAAATTCCCCACATAGCAACCTAGATTCAATAAAAGGGCTTACTGGTTGTCGTTTTTTTTGTGCTAGTCGTCGTTTTGCTAGGTAATAATATATTACGTTCTCCATCGATACGACTGTACTGTACATGAACACTGTTAAAATTGAACTGGAGACACAGTCGGTCGGGTCTCCGCGACGGGCCCCGCGACGGGCCCCGCGACGGTCCCCGTCGCGTGTTCGACGGGGTCCGTCGCGTGTCCACGCGCGTGCTCACGCGACGTGCGCCCGTCGCGGGCGCCCGTTTAACGCAGTTTCAGCCCTTACTAACTCTTCGGGGTTATTAGTCGTGATTATATGTATATATTTATTATACATCGTTAACACACAGACCAGAAATCAATTTAGGAAAACAGTTAAATAATTCTAAATTGACCCGACCGGGCATCGAACCCGATACCTCATTGATGGCGACACCAGAACTGACCGTGCTAACCGCTTGACCACAGATAATAATGCACGAAGGCGGCTGATGTATTTAGTTAGCCTCAAAATACAATGTAAGAAAATACCTAAATATAGATAGATAGATAAGCACTAGTCTTACGTGCTCCCTGGTACAAACAAATGTAATATACTACATAAAACTAGACCAACCCTATTAATCTGCGAAATGTCCTGCAGTTTGATGGCTCATAACGAAAGCTTGGTGCCAATTACAAATATTCATAAACCACGCATACGACTTGTTTACGGCTAGTCCAAACATCCTATACACGTCATAAACAGGCATTATTTTGGCCACATTATGTGCGTCGATGTCGTAAATGTGGGGCATGTCTTGCTGTGTTATTACCACGTTATTACGAAGATTTAACACAGAAATACATACATGCATTATTCAGGACTATTATCCTCGAAGGGTTAGTCAGAGACCAGACAATGAGGACCGCAAAAGCAGTTCACTGCCACAGTCCACGTTTCAAAAAATAACAACTGCACATGTGCTCAGCGTGATAGGTGGTGAGCCCCTCGACGGTGTAAGCAGTTGGGTGTGTGCAGTCTTTGGTCCGTTAGTCGCCTTTTGCGACACTCAAGCACTTTCCTTCTGTTCCTCAGCTTTGCATTGTACTTTGCGTTCCACATCCAACCTTTCCTTAAATATTCCTTAACACTCTGAGCCACCACTTTCATATACACAGAATGAACTCTCATACTCTCTTATCTCTAATACACACTGAAATAGCAACAGAAAAATCTTTTTTTTTAAACCAACGAAGTCTTTTGAAAATTGTTCAATAGTTATCTAGATATCTGATAAACATACGTAAACATACAGACCCGCGAAATCAATTTAGAAAAACAGTTTTGACCACGTGTCTCACTTTCGTTCCAAACTTAACTGGCTCCCAATTCGACGGCGCGGGGACTTACACGCTCTTACGCTACTTTATTCCACACTTTTTCTTCCAACATCCCTACTTTCCCCGTTCCTTAGCTTTGCATTGTACTTTGCGTTCCTCTGCCAACCTTTCCTTAAATATTTCTCAACACTCTACCGACTTCTTCTCCTATCCATTCACTGTCCATGCTGTCCGCTTGTGGAATTTACTTCCTGAGAGTATCAGAAAAGCTCAAACTCCTAGGTCTTTTGGCGATCAAGATAGAAGTTATTTTCATTCTTCTGCTCCTAACTAACTATAAGGATATATATTTCTTTCCTTATCTTCTATTTTTCCGTATTCCGTAATTAGTACACAGTTATCTATTTATTATTCAATCCTTTCTTTCTTTAGATGCACCCACTCCCCCTATTATTCTATAATATTCTCTCTCTTCACCCAAGGTTGCCTGGAAGAGATTGCTTTTAGGCAATAAGGCAGCCTAATTGTTCTCTCTTCTTATAATTTGTCCTGTTTTTCAAATTGTTGTTTTTTTCTTTTTGTGCACATAAATCAAATCAAATTCAAATTAGAACTAAAACTTTTAGGCGAACCTAATGGCACCCAGTCCTCTACCATAGTCTGTTTTTCACCAAATAGCGACTGCATATGTGCTTAGCGTGTCAGGTCAGGTGGTGAGCCCACCGCCGCTCTATGCTGTTGTGTATAATATGTGCAGTGCAGCATTGGGGTACAATAAACTAGAGAAGACACCGCGAAGCAAGTTTTTGTGCGCAACTAAGGAAGGTGCTGCCGCAAGGTCCACAATCGCTTGAATCACGCGCAATCCAGCGCATAGCGCCATATTCTAGCGCGCTGCCTGTATCTCCCACGTATCGCGTGCTATGTACACACGCCAGCACATCAGGCTACCACACTTTGACCTTGAGCGCTTCAAAAGTTGAACAGAGAGAATCGTGCGAAAGAGATAAATAGCCTATATCAGTCCCACGTCAAATGAGTCGTGCTGCATTGCCGCCGCACACATACGTTATACGTTATTTTGCATGTGTGTATCACGCTCTGTAGGTGAATCGCGAAAATGAAACAATTTTTGAGGATTAATCTTAGTTATTAATATTAGAATAACTTTATTCCTAAAAGCGTTACTTAATGGAATGGAAAAATAAAAATCTTAGCCATATTTTCATATCGATTTTTTATTATAGTGTAATAATAATATCTTCATTACCCTAGCCTCGGAAATCATTTTTGTGATGCCTTGCCGATGTAGGCCCTAGGGCATTTAACTAATTCTGGATTTTCATAAATAAAAAGTAACATTTTTAATGTTAAATTAAATTATGAAATATACCTACATAGCAAAATGTCAACTTATCTGATAGAAATATTTGCAAAAGTGTTTCTATCGAGTGTTAGGGTAGATTGTTGTGATGACGTCGGCTTGGGACGTAAGTAAAATCACTAGAAGAATTTCGACGATCTTTGTGCCGGCCGCGGTGGCGTAGTGGTCAGCGCACTTGCCCGGAAAGCGAGGGACGCGGTTTCGAATCCCGCCTACATTCTCGATTCTCGGTCCGAATTTTTTCTAGTATTTTCATAATTCCTGGGATTGTGGTATTAGGTAACACTGATTCTGTCTAGTTATTCGGTATGAGGAACTAAAAAATAAAGCGACGCGTTGAAATAGAAAAACATTGGGAAGTAGCTTATATAGATTTTTGCATTTGCGATGAATCTTAAAATTGATAACGAATAACATACTCATATGTAAAATAGCGTAATACACGCTATAAATGAATTTAGAGAATTCTCGCTCGTATTAAAATAGCGTAACACACTCTTTAACTGAATTTAGAGAATTCTCGCTCGTATTGCGATGTGGTTTATAACCTACTGTATATGCGCCAGACAACAAGGAATTTAACACCCTTGTGTTGGTAGAGACGCTGGGTAGGTATCTCGGAGTTTAGAAAACCAACATTAGGAATTAACCCGACCTGGAATTTAACCTGGGACAAGTGGAACACAAGGTGAGAAACCCTACAGCGCTCTGCGCGAATCATATCGTCTAATAAGAAAACTTTTGAGACAACAAATTTAAAAATTTAAATTCGTGGTGAGGATTTAATTTAGGGGAGATTCCTAACGTTTAATAAATATGTAATGAAAGAATTTTCTCTTGTCTGTGTGACTTGCCCTATAGCGATCGACTCTAACTCATTATATATACATGTTTTGACTGCTAGATCGCAGAAATTGACGATCAGTTTTTCCCATTAGTTGAACTGACGTCAGTCCAAAATTTGATCGTGAATGTCGAATCGTCACTAAAGAGTTTTAACTGACAGCGAGACGGAATTTTCCGTGGCTACCATAATCCAAGCCGGCGGCGGCGCGTCGCGCCAAACTGGGGCCCAAGTCTGCTAATTTACGAATGGCATAATTGTATCGCATTGTAATTGTTTGACACATTTGGTATTCTTAAATGAGTAAGAGAATACCAAATGTGTCAAACAATTACAATGCGATCCAATTGCGATTCAATTATGCCATTCGTAAATTAGCAGACTTGGGCCCCTGGGGGGTTACACTCAAACGCAAACTCAATCTTAATACAATTCCAATGCGATTAATATGTATCGATATTGGGATAAGTAAAGATAATTCCGGAACGTCATCTCGATGATAATTTGTTCAATCAATTTCCACGCAATTTAATTCCAATGTGGCGGCGCTATTGTCGCTTACAAAAGTGCCATTTGACATATTTTAGATTTATGATTGGAAATTGATTAATGCATTTCTGTTTCAAGAGTAGGCTACTCTCACCTGACCGTGTGTGATCGACTAATCGTCACTCCAATCGCGTCAGTTCGAATTTCTCCAATGAATATTGATCCTTAGAACCAAGCAATAAAGTTCAAAATTGATTGTACCGGCCGGTCGAGAACCGACGAGCCGGAGTGACGCCAGTGAGTGGGGAAATCTGTTTGGCGTAAAACCACTTGGAGTGACGCCACAGTTTTACGCCTGGGACTGACGCGCAAAACTGATCGTCAGTGGCCAGCTTTAAAACAATATAATAAAATTAAGAGAATAGAAATTGATAAGAAATTCGAAAATTATTTTGACAGTTAGGTGGTGATTACTGGGGTATAAGTATAAAAGACCAAATGATACTCTGAGACCATAATGTTTTATAAAATAAATAAAGTGAAACATAGTGACTCAAGCACAAGCGAAGACCGATGTGGCCCGTTGGCAGAGATCCTGCCTTCCAACCCCAAAGGTCCCGGGTTCAAATCCTGGTACGAACAAATGTTTGTGTGATAAACATGTTAATTTTTTACCGAGTAATTTGAACCGAGTCGGTGTTTATATGTATTTATATCTATATTATCTACGTATTGTATATGTAAGTGTATCCGTTACCTAGTATCCATATCACAAGCCTTACAGTGCTTACTTTAAGCTAATAAAAGGAAAACTTATTTACGGAGAGAAATTAAACTTGAACAAACTTTTGAATACATATATCTATATTAGTTATTCACTTGGAAACAATTACAGGGCAAAAGATATTTTAATCGAATGAGAAAACGCGTGTGTCTCCGATGACGGCCAAGTGTGACTAATCAGGAAGATCGTAGATCTCAGGGCACACGCCGCGCTTGCCGGGACCACCCGAACATTGGCGATGGCAGCCGATGCCATTCCTCTCGTTATTCCTTACAGTCGGCCATTCTGATGATCCTGCGCGTCCCCGCGTAGTTAGAGAGTAGGTATATGACGACACCTCTTGAGGTGGTCTGTCATTGCTGTGAAGAAACGTTAGTGACGGCACGTATTAATGTGCCTTGAGCGACCTTGCACAGTCAACAGCCGAAGCGTTACTTTATAATAAAATGTACAACGAGAAGAAGAGAATGAAATTAGTGATGTGATGAACTATTCACTGTACAACGCTATATCCTTATAGGATGCAGAATTATTGTATTGCCACTTCTTAATGTGTCCGGCGCTTTTCGACGACTCTTGTAAATGTATCTGTCGTAGAGATGATGACGCCCACGTTTATAAAATCAGCAGATTTAATTGATGAATGTCAATCAGTCGACTACCATTGTTAGTTGTCTGACTGAAAAAGCAATAATAATTATACGTGGGATCATCTATCATCAAAGACGACACCTTCCGCCATCTATCACTTGCTGAGTGACGACGACCAGATATCTGTCAGATGACGACACCAGGGCCACAGATCACTGCTGACATGAATGTGGATTTTGAGGACCTTAAACTGGGGCGCCGATACCCCGGTTATCTGTCATCTATAGACGACACGTTGAAAAACATGTCTGTCGGCGGTAACGACACAGTGTATCTATTACCAACCATTGGAAGCTTCACATTATAGACGCGACACCAAGTCATTGTCTGTCTATATATACCTAGTAGCTTTGTAAGCATAATAGATAAGATATGATACGATTCAGTCATTGAAAGACCAGTTAATTGTTACAAGCCTCATTTAATAAACTCGTTTTGTCCATTAGGTCGGGTCATAATCATAACAAAAGTCTGTTAACTTAACCATTCACAGTTTTATTTTATCACACCTTAAGCAAACTAACATTCAATATGAAACATATTTTTAACACCACACTTATTTTTCTGTCACGCATTTATAGCAACAACCACTCATCTCAACCATCAAACTCAACTTATATATGCATCTTCTCCACGAATAATAAGCTCATAATTCTATATAAATCCTACCATAAACTATCATATTATTATCTAAGTCTTAAATCCTACCATGAACAATAAACGTAACCGTATAGAATAACTAAACATTAAATTTTAAGTACTACTAGTTTAATATGGAAACTACACAACAATTTGGTAACCCATTATTCGTAGCCGAAGTTGCATCTATAAGATATTTGTTAGAATCATAATCACAATACAATCTCAACATTCTCAATATTTCGTAAATGGCACACATATCAGTGGTTATAGAAAAGTACAAAAACGGTTTAGTCTGAGTCAAGGTCAGTAGGATACTGCATAAGTTTCAATTTATCCCTGGCAAGAACATTTTTATAGGGACGACCGCGAGTACTAGTGCTCGCTATTAAGTATCGGTCATGAGGCAATACTTTACGTACCACATATGGTCCGTCAAATCGTGACATAAGCTTGCCACTACGAAGTCCTTTTTTTAAATACTTTGCGCTCTGCAAGAACAAGATCTCCTTCTTTAAATGGGACGCCCTCACGTCTCCTCTTATCAAAGGAAGCTTTTGATTGTCGGGCTGCCTCTTGCGAGCGAGTAACTGCACCCGCTCTAATTGCGGTAATATCGGACCTTGTTGGCACGACAATGTCGCCTGCGAGCCGCGGACGAAAACCATACAGCAATTCTAATGGAGATTTTCCTGTGCTGACATTAACGTTAGAATTAAGACCTAATTGTACTTTAGGCAAAAACTCTTCCCAGCGATTTTGCTCGTCTTCACCAACGTAAGCAACTAGAGCATTTAATATGGAGCGGTTAAACCGCTCTACTTGACCGTTGGCCCTCGGACTAGCAACTGCTGTCATAACATGTTTTATTTGCCTATCACGACAGTACTTTTTAAAGTCGTGGCATTCAAATGCTTTACCACGATCGCTAATAATGCGGCTTGGCAATCCGAATGTTTTAATGAATTGGTCAAAAGTTTTTAATACTCCTGCACAGCTAGTATCGCGGACCGCCTCGATCCATATAAAACGAGTAAAAGCGTCGACGATCCCTAAAATATGCATCTTGCCTGATGGACTCTTACAGAATGGGCCGAGGTGGTCCACGTGTATTGTGTGGAATGGTACAGCCACCTTTTCAATGGGGTGTAGTAGTCCTACCTTACGACCAGTGGGTTTCTTGGCGTATTGACACGATATACAACCGCCAACATATTTTTGAACAAAACGCCTCATGCCACCAAACCAGTATTTTTCTTTCAAAGCATCATATATTTTAATGTAGTTGGCATGCCCATTATTATCATGGAATGTTTGTACAAGGGACCATCGAGATTGACGGGGCACGACCACTTTATTTTTATTATTAATTTTTCTAAACAGTACGCCATTATCAAGTACGTAATCTCGTGCTAAACCGCTGACATTACCGACGGAAAGCTCATCCTTAAGCTGGTTTACCGTGAGACGGATTGAGTCATCATCCTCTTGCATGCTTTCTATTAGGTCCTTTTCTACACGACGCATTACAGATTCCACGGGATTGCGACTCAACGCATCCACGTGAGCCATGGACTTACCAGCGCGATATTCCACGTCAAAGTCATAGCCTTGAACTTCGAGCCACCACCTCGCAATACGGGGGTTCAGATCTCGTTTAGACCATGTCCACCGCAAAGCGCTGCAGTCGGTGAGTATTACAAATTTTATACCGCTCAAGTAAACTCGAAACTTTTGCAATGACATTACGACAGCTAATGTTTCTAACTCAAAACTATGATAGCGTTGCTCTGCGGTAGTCGTTTGACGACTAGCGTACGCCACTGGTTGCAACGAACCACCAGGCGGCCTTTGTAATAAAATACCACCGAGACCGTGTTTGGACGCGTCCGTGTGTACTTGTGTCTCATAATCGGTGTTAAATAAAAGTAATACGGGACGGCTGACTAATATTTCTTTAATAGAATCAAAGGCTTGTTGCTGCTCAGAGCCCCAGGTCCATGGTTGGTCCTTTTTTGTAAGTAAAGTTATAGATCGCGCGAGAGTGGCAAAATTGCGCACATATTTCCTAAAATAACTGGCTAAACCCATGAATTGTCTTGCCTGGTGTACGTTCTCGGGTACTCGGAAATCTTTAACAGCATTTAATTTATGCTGAGCTGGTTTTACTTCACCATTGCTAACTTCATGACCTAAATATTCCACGCGGGTAACGAGAAACGAGCATTTATCGAGCCTGAGAGTCATTTTAGAATCACGAATACGTTCTAATACCGCTCTTAAGTGTTGTAAGGCAATATTCGTCTGACTAGAGTACGTCAATATATCGTCCAAATACGCAGTACAAAATTCAAATTTAAGAGGCCCAAGTATCTCATCTATAGCGCGTTGGAACACGGCTGGCGCGTTCGCGAGACCGAAACTCATTCGTTTGTATTGATAATGTCCGTTCGGCGTTATAAACGCCGTGAGATGTTTACTATCCTCGTCTAATTTTATACAATGATAAGCGGACAAAATATCGAGACAAGAGAAGACGCGAGCTTTAGACAAGCGATCCAATTGATCCTGTATAAGTGGCAAGGGGTAGCGCTCTTTTTTTGTTATTTTATTAAGTGCGCGGTAATCGACGCACATGCGCGGCTCTCCTGTCTTTTTTGGAACGAGCAGCACCGGGCTGGCGTATGGAGAGGTAGACTCTTCTATTATATCCTTATTTAAGAGGTCACTAATTATTTCGCGTACTTTATCGCGGTCACTGGCTGACATGCGGTAGGGGCGATAATATATTACCTTCTCCTTATCAGTCAGTTCGATGTGCATTTTTACCGAGCATTTACCTATTTTGCCATCATCGTCATCAGAAAAACATTCTGAATATTCATTTAGGATAGACTCCAGCTCAGCAAGCACATCAGGACCTAGATTATTACCAACCTTGTACGTTTTGCGACCATCGGTTATCGTGGCGCGGGCAACACATCGGTTAACCGGTAAGTCAATACTATTTTTATTAAGATTTATCATATTCATTATAGCCCTGCCGTTGATAATTTCGAGGTGATGCTCCGGGATGACACACTCAGCCCTAGGAGACTTATGTTCCGTGTGGCGCACAGACGCTTTACCGAAAATCACCTCTTCGCACGATACCACTATTTTATTAATCCCGGGTAACAAAGTGACTTTGCCGTCTGGCATAAACTTAATACGCTCGGCATCCTCGCATATACTGGGTAACTCACATAAATTATTTGCGTTATACATCTTTAAAAACGTCGGCGTCTTAATAACATAAACGTTTGGGTAATCGGTAAACGGTTGCCCGACAATCACACCAATATCTTGAGCGAAGTCTGGTACAATATACGCGCGAGTCTCACACGACGCTTCATCAGCACAAATGCGCACATAAGATTCACCTATTGGTGTTATCTTAGAGCCACCAAACCCGCCAATAACGCAGTTAGCATCACAAATTTGAATTTCAATATTTAACTGTTTTGCAACGGAGTGAGTGATCGTTATACATGAGCTACCGAAATCAATAAACGCCTCTAACGGAGAGTTATTTACTTTGACCATCATATAATATTTAGCACTAGCAGATCGATTTTCGTTATTTATAGCGTTTACCGACTGTGATACAGTTGATGCGGGGTTTTTATTCGCATTACGAGCTTTTAACTTTAAACATTCCTCTTTAATATGACCCGGCTTACCGCAGTACGAGCATCTATTTACTTTGCGGAAACACTTATCGGCTACATGACCCAGCTTATTGCAAATAGAACACAATGACTTATCACGCTTATAACGACAAGTGGATGAAATATGTCCCCGTCGCTTGCACAAACTACACCGTACTCCTTTTGAGGTATTATAATTAGGTGAGGTATGATAGTTATGTGGTATTTGAGGTACTAACCTCAGCGGTAGTACGTAACGAGGACAGATAGTGTAATAATTTAGCGGGTTCATTACAAGCTGCCGAGACAGCACCAATTTCAACCACTTGGCTCCCGATTGTCCCTATAATAATCTCCGTTGTGAGGGATGGTGGAAGACCACAAGCATTACCCAGAGCCAATTTATCATGGTAAAATTGCATAAAATCATCACCGGGCTTTCTAATAATATTTACTAAATCACGCAACATACTCAATTTACTTTTCCGGGATGGAAAGGCGACCATAAGCTCAGCTTTAAATCCTAACCATGTCATATTGATATCAATTAATTGATCAAACCACTGGCGGGCATAGCCTTTCAATTTTGAAGATGTGTTGAATATGGTCGTCTTTTCATCCCAGCCATACATATGAGAGAGTCCTTCAATTTTCTTAAGCCAGTTCTCCATACTAATTATAGATTTTTGCGGGTCGAACTCAGGTATGGGATCACTGCGCCCAACGTAACGTAACTGTGATTGAGAATGGGCATACCCAATTCCAGTTACATTGGTCACCTCATCAAACGGTGCGCACGCGGGGAGCACCTGTTGGTGCGCGAGGTGCGCGGTACCTTGCGGCGGCGCGCACGCTGTTGATGAAAGTAGGCCGGATAATCCGGCCGACATAGCTGGCATCGTTGGCGTCACCACGGTGTGCGGCACGTTGGCATACTCCACCGGCGCCAATACGACCGCACCCTGCCCGGAACAAGGCGTAGATGCCGGGGCACCCAGCGCGCATTTCGACGTGGATGATCGCTGAGCCGGGGCCGTGGTGCCTGTGGTACTACCCACAGCCGTCACCGGCGACGCTGAACGTCGAACAGAACCCCGGTCACCGCTCACAAGCGACGACGACAGTGGCGGCGTCAGCGACCCATCTTCATTAGGGCTCCGGGGAACGCCGTAAACTTTCTTCTCTAGCGATTTTAATCGCTCCACTAATTTATGAATGTCCATATTTGCTTACACAACACAATGAAAGAAATCACCAAAGGTGATGTGAACAAAAACTTCTTTCACAAACGGCGGCTAAGACAATAATTACTCGTATGTATTATCACGATCACGGCGGGCGGCGCGAGTGAGCGAAAATGTAAGAATAAGTTTGTAACAATAACAAACGCGCCGGCCGGCGACCACTACGAAAACAACACCAAGGGCCAGCTCAGCAACACGGGCGGCTATACAAAGGGCTCACTCATTACCACCTCTAAGGTAATGTGACGCCTCGGGACACTTGCGTTCTTGTTAAATTTTGATACACTTTTGTGGGAATAAGTTCATGCCACTTCTGAGCTAAAAGGAAAACTTATTTACGGAGAGAAATTAAACTTGAACAAACTTTTGAATACATATATCTATATTAGTTATTCACTTGGAAACAATTACAGGGCAAAAGATATTTTAATCGAATGAGAAAACGCGTGTGTCTCCGATGACGGCCAAGTGTGACTAATCAGGAAGATCGTAGATCTCAGGGCACACGCCGCGCTTGCCGGGACCACCCGAACATTGGCGATGGCAGCCGATGCCATTCCTCTCGTTATTCCTTACACTAAGTAATTTGTGTGAATGTGGGAAATATTATTAATAGCCGTGTGAATTCTGCAAAACATGAAACATGCAAAAAGTAAGGAAACACTATAATAGGTCAAGGATCATAAGACCGCCGGCGGTCACGAAACAATTGATTTTCAATTGTGTCTGGTTTTACGATACTCAAGGGGTTAATTGTTCATCATCAGCAAATAAACGTCCTACTGATGGGCACAGGCCTCCCACGTGGACAATAGCACGTGGGGTTAATTGTAATGTCCCAAAAAGTGTTCATATAATGATAATTACTCAGAGCATACTTGTAGCTTTATTAATTTTACAGACTTATCCGTGGTTGAATGTTAGTAAGTCTGCTTACAATAGGTACCCGGAGGACTGGGTTCAATTTTCAGCGGAACATATCTTTGTATACTTGTTCCGGTCTGGTCGTGCTTCGGAAGGCACGTTAAGCCGTTGGTCACAGTTGCTGTCGTAAATATAGCAACAAGTCAAGTCAGAGACCTAAATGGCGGCTTGTAAAAACTCTGACACCAGGCCTCACCAGCCACTCGATAAAGAAGAAGAAGAAATTTTACAACGCGGTCTTTGATTTTCTATTATCTTTTAAATGTTCAATAGTCAACGAATAACTGTTAAAATATTGTAATAAGGCTCTTATTGAGTTTCGAACTTAAACTTAGAAAAATAAAAACAATAAACTAACACAAATAAACATTTATTGATTATAATCTTCAATATATTTAAACTCTCTGATTTATTAACCAATAAAATAGTAGGAACTTTAATAAACTTACTACTCTAAATAAATTACACAAATAGGTATTCAGGGTGATTAATTACCCCGAATTTGATCGATACTTAAGCTAATATAATATCAAAGGTTCAACCTATCACATTATTATTCTGATAACAAATACATGGAAAAGAAATTAAGAAACAGAGCAATAAGCTGAACATTCTCCAACAATTAAATGATAGAACGAAAACATTTATAAAATTTATTTAAATAAACCATCCAAATCTAAAGTAACTCTAGGGTTATAAACTTAATTATAATACTTCAAAGTAATTATTAAATTAAAAATACGTCTTATTACGTCAAATGCCGGCTAAGGGATAAAATGAGAGGCAAGAGTTTATTTTCTTAGAACATTACAATTTGACTGGGCGTTTTTAGCAGACTTCAAAACAAGGGTTCATTATCACAATTCCATAACATAACTTCAAGATTCAATATCATTTATTCAGGTTAGGCCATGTTTAGGTTACAGCACTTATGAATGTCATTTATGCCATCGGTTCGTAAGTCTAACTATGGGGCGGGAGCCTTGTAATGAGAAGAACCGGCAAGAAACTCAGCAAGGGCATTTCCTTTCTCCCTTTCTTTTACACCGTCAATTAGAATTGAAAAATGCCCTCCCTATCATAGAAGGGCACTTTCTATTACAATAATAAAAACATAAAACAACTACAAGGACATAAAAATAAAAAATATATTAATAAAAATAAAAAGTTCAGGTATTCATCAATATAAAATAATCAATGTTATCAATGTCTTACAGTACAGAAAAAAAAAGTAAGACTATAACTACTAATATACTAATAATAAAAATAAGTTAGCAAGAGCAGACCAGCCTCCACAGGCGGCACCCGTTCACGAGTATGACATGTGAATCAGCCATCGCTTCGCTCAACCACGTTTTAGGGAACGTAACGACCCGACGCACATGCCACCACCGCAGTGACACTTTGAGAGAGCATGACACACTCGACTCTGAACTCCAATGAAGCAAGCAAGAAAACATTTAGGCAACGTTTTACACAACATAAGTTTTGAGTAGGTACCTCTTGTCTGTAAGACACTGCTGATAAAGGCTATCTACCAGGGTATGAGCTAGTTACAAAGAAAATGGACTTAAGAAAATATAATGTGATTATTTTATCATTACCAGGCTGTTTTGTATTCTTCTTCCTTAACTGTATAATAACCTTTCTTAAGTAAATGAGATTTTATATGATTTTTAAACTTATGTAAAGGTAATTCTAGTACAGTACTTGGTATTTTATTATAATAGTGAATACCTTGCCCCAAGAAAGAGCCGAGAACCTTCTGTAACCTGAACAGGGGCATCATAAGTTTTGACTTATTTCTAGTACTGAAATTGTGTACGTCACTGTGTTTAGCAAATGAGTTAATATTGCAGCGCACAAAAAAAATTGAGATGCAGCTGTAAGAACACCAACTTCTTTAAAAATATCTCTTAGAGAAGTTCGTGAGCTTAGTCTATAGATGGTTCTATTGCCCGTTTCTGTAAAATAAATATAGTTTCAACATCAGCCGCTGTTCCCCACAGTAGGGCGCCATATGACATGACACTGTGAAAATAACTAAAGTAAACCTTTTAGCAGGTTCAACGTCGGTTAACTGCCTAATTTTTCTAATGGCGTAAGCAGCAGAACTGAGTTTGCCGGCCAATTTCGATATATGAGGATTCCATTGAAGTTTTGAGTCAAGGGTTATCCCTAGAAAAACAACCGAACCTACCAAATCTAATTTATCACTGTTTATCCTTAGATCAATTTGTTCGGTCTTAACATTTGGTAGTGTAAAATTAATGCATTTGGTTTTTTTAGCATTTAACTGTAAATTATTAACAGTAAACCAACTGAGTACTTCTAAAAGAGCATTGTTAATATCGTCATAATTTTTCTTAGACCTAGTCACATTAAAAATGAGTGAAATCATCTGCAAACAATATAATATCACAGAAGTTTTCTACAAAGAATGGAAGGTCATTAATATATATCAAAAGTAAGAAAGGGATTGACGCTTGTGGAACTCCCTTTTTTACTTGAGAACCAGATGAGTTAGTTCCATTGACATAGACAGTTTGTGTTCTAGAACTGAGATAAGACTTTATCAAATTAAGCGCAAAACCTTTGAGACCATAGTAATTTAACTACATCACCAATGTCCGGTGCTCAACGCAATCGAAAGCCTTGGACAGGTCGCAGAAAACTCCAAGAGCGTTATGAGACTCCTCCCAGGCATCAAATATATGTTTTACTAGAGCAACACCTGCATCAGTAGTGGAACGACCCTTAGTAAAACCGACTTGCTTACTATGTAAAAGATTATTTAAAATAAAGTATTCCACTAACTGTTTGAGAATAATTTTTTCATAAATCTTACTTGCTGGTAGTATTGAAATTGGTCGATAGTTACTGGGGTCCTCTTTATTTCCCGTTTTCCCTTTTTTCGTCAACAAAAATAACTATATTATTATCCCAGTCAAAGTTGTAAAATTCTAAGCAAAAGCTAACTCTTGCCTCTTTATGATGTTCATATAATTGAATTTTTTTCGCAGGTCTGCTGCATTTCTTCCCGGCCTCTTTTAATCTTCTCCAGATAGTGTCCATGGAAACCTAAAACAAAGAAAAAAGTAAAGTAAATTCATTAAACTAAAGATTTTAACTATACCAGTAAATATGTTAAATTTAAAAACTTAATCAGGAATCAGAGGACCAACTTTAGGATTGTGTGTGACTTTTAGTGATTTCACCTTTCTAACACCTAACATCAAACATCTAACAAATTATATTTTGTAGTAGGTTATTATGAAAATAAATTACTCACCGTTACTCCAGTTTGGTCAGATATATGTTTGACTCGGCATCCACTTCGTCTTAAAGCAATTATTTGCTCTCACTCCACCCTACTTAAAGTAGGTGCCATTTTTGTGTTTACCACAGACTTAGAGATGGTGTTTACAAAACGCGAGCGTCGCTGCCGTGACGTGTGACTGGACTGACTGACTAAAATTTCCAGAAGAAAAATTCCGGCCCGGTGGCGGCCGCGCAGGGGGCGTGGCCAACCCCCGTGAATAATTACTATTGGCCGATAGTTTTTGACATATTCGCCTGTATTCGCCATTCGGGAATTTTGATAAACTAGAGAATTCCACCAATTAAATTCAAGACACTTTCTTTCTAACACTCCATACCACAACGTAGTTATAGATATGTATAATGGGTAGCGTGATGTGCTGCCGTGTGTATGTAGGCGCGTTGGCACTATTGCTCGATTTACACGTCATAAGTAGTTTAGTAGTTAATTAAATTTTAAGTGATTAAGTGCATGTAAACACAGAATTTAGTAGCAAGTTGCAAGTTAAAAGTTAGCTAACAACTAAAGAGCTAAATTAGAATTGTGTCTATGGGGGCTTGTCACTTGACACGTTTGGATAGGCACAATTTAGTTAATTTCGGACTTTTTGGCGGGAAAGTGAAGCGTCATGTACCTACGCAGTTTTGTTTTATTTTGTGGTTTGTCGAATATTAATGTGAAATAATGGTGGATTATTTACTGTTATGTGTTCGTGAACCTGCATGACTGCATGAGTGTTGGCAAATAAAACAAAACAGTGCAACATCACTTTTTAAATTCTCTCAAGACGTCCGTGTGAGATCTCAATAAAGTCCCACAGCTTTATTGAGTCTCAAGAGGTTTGGTGACTTTGGTGGAATATCATTTACCACTAAACGTTCATTATCACTCATTATCATATACTAGAAAATATTCACTTTAATATTATGTTTCACAGCTTCATTCGACGCGATTTACTGTTTACATGGTGTAGGAGCGCTCCCAAGCATCAGCCTTGCACGTATTTTTAGTTTTTTTTTTTTTTTTTTGGTAGGCAGTATGGCTGGCTGTAAGGCTGTTTATTCACGAACCATTACAACTGTCACTGTCATTCTGCTATTAGAAGTTGTCCTGAGCGGGTCCGGCGTAATTTCAAATCATTCTGTGTTTCCGTGCTCAAGCCTTCGCACGTCTCCTGAACAACAAGCAAGTAGTGACCCGGATATTACGTATTTCTTTAAAAATGGGAAAGAAAAGGAAGCACAACTATAGCGAAGAGGAGATTCGCCGAAAAATAAAAAAGCTTACGGATAAGTTACCTAAGCCAGCGAATATAATCGAAGATGAAATAATATTTTCTGCTGACGAACAATCGTTAAACAGTAAGTTTTAAAATTTAACGCTTAGCTTCATAATCAAGAAGTAATGCGTACTGCAGGAAATTTGGCTAATATTTTCACAAAATATTGACCTACATAAGTAATGCGAGGATACTGTACCTGGGTTACCTCTGTCACATAAAAAGTGATGCGTACTGCTAAAATTGGGCTGATACTGTCACATAATCTTGTAAAACAATTTCTTAAAAAGAAATGTTTGTCTACAGATTTCCTGCTAGAGTCGCCCTATGGCCAGTCATTTTACAACGAGTCTCCGTTATTGGACACCGTTCTATGTGAGCCCGGTTTGAGTCCGGCCTTGCCTCAACAGACTGCTCCGCAAGTAGATCAACCGCTGCAACTAGCTTCACCACTGCCACCAGCGCCATCTTCACCACTGCCGCTGCCGCCGCCATCGCCAAAACCTGGTCCATCAGTAGACAAGGAACAACCTTGTACAGAGGAGTTGGAACTAGGTGAAGACATTCTTCAATTGCTTGGTGATGCTTCTAAAGAGGAAACTCTCCTAGGCCCTAGCATACATAAAGATGTCGCTCGCCGATGGCAAGACCTTCTTGCTAAAGGTTTGTCAAAAGACGTAAAAGAAGCTCTCCTAAAAGACTATTTAGTCCCTAATAACTGCGATCTTTTAGTAGCTCCTGCTCTCAATTCGGAAGTTAAAGCAGCATTACCAGAAGCTTTAGTGAAAAGAGATTCTTCATTAGCATACAAACAAAAACACCTTGGTACTGCACTATCTGCCTTAGCCACTGTTACACAGATGATCATTTCTAATGAAACTTCAAAACAAAAACTTTTAAAGCCGCTTAGTGACGCTTGTCGCATACTTTGCGACAGTCACCACGCAGAAACAAAAGTTCGTAGAGGTTTTGTAATAAGCTCAATCAACGCAAAGATGAAAGATGCTTTGGCTGAATCTAGCAGAGGTAAACTTTTATTCGGCGAAAATATTTCCGAAAAACTAAAAGCCGTAAAGGTAATTCAGCAGTCTGGCAATGCTTTGAAAAATATCCCAAACCTAAGACTTCAGCGACCAAATGTACCACCAGCATCAACAAGCAAGGGTCGTTTAAACTACATGCCTCAGCATCGCAAGATGGACAACAAGCTGAACGGCGACCGTCGGCGAGCGCCGATTCCAGGGCAACGGCTGCCGCAGAGCAGCAGTGTGCGACGGCCAACCGATCGCCCGTTACCAGCGAAACCGCAAGCCGCGAACCGGCGGTAGTTGAACATCAGGTACGATATGCTGGAAGACTACAGTATTTTATCCAAAATTGGAAACTTATTACTAACGATGAACATATTTTGTCGTGGATAGAAGGTTACCTCATTCCATTCAAGTCAGTTCCATGCCGGCCTGATAAGCCTAGTGTCTATCCTAAAACCGAACAAGAAGGAAAAGATTTTGATAAAGCTATAAAACATCTGTTAGATATTAATGTAATTTCCTTATGTGTTCATGAGCCTGATGAATTTTTATCTTCGGTATTTTTAGTGCCAAAGCCAAACGGGGACAAGATTATCCTTAATTTAAAATGTCTCAATAAATTTGTTGATGTTAAGCATTTTAAGATGGAAGACTATCGTACAGCTTCTAAACTTATAACTGAAAACTGTTTTATGGCTTCAATGGACCTCAAAGATGCTTATTTTTTAATTTCTATAAATAAGGCACACAGAAAATACCTTCGGTTTAAATATGACAATGTTCTCTATGAATTTAACTGTCTCCCGTTTGGCTTATGCACAGCACCATTTGTTTTCACTAAACTGCTCAAACCAGTGATGGAATACCTCCGAAAAAGGCATCAGCTCATCTCAGTTCTATATCTCGATGACGCAATCCTTATTGGAAGAACGTTCCCAGAATGCGAAAATAATGTTTTAATAACCAAAACATTATTTGAAAAGTTAGGCTTCTTGATAAATATTGAAAAAAGCTGTTTGGTTCCTAACACTCAATGCAAGTGTTTAGGCTTTATTTTTGACTCAGCAAACATGTTACTAAAATTACCTAACAATAAAAAATCAAAAATCAGCGATACAATTTTAATGTTCTTAAAAACAAAACGTTGTAAGTTGCGAGAATTTGCTCGTTTTCTAGGCCTTTTAATCTCAGCTTGTCCTTCTATTCAATACTCATGGCTATATACAAAATATTTTGAACAATTTAAGTTTAATTGTTTACTTAATAACCCCAGCTATGAGCAAAAAGTACAAATTCAAGATAAATTAAAATCCGACATGATTTGGTGGTTAAATCATATCAATAATGGTACTTATCCCTTAGGTCAAAATAATTATGATTTAGAAATATTCTCTGATGCATCTACCAGTGGCTGGGGTGCCTATTGCAACCAGATTGAATGTTTTGGGTATTGGAAGAAAAATGAGTCATCTTTGCATATCAATAAACTAGAACTAAAAGCAGCTTACCTCGCACTAAAGTGTTTCGCAAGAGACTTAAATAATTTAAAAATTCTGTTGCGTATTGATAATGTAACAGCCATTTCATGTATAAACCGTATGGGCAGTGTTCAGTATGAACATCTTAACGCTATTGCGAGAAATATATGGCAATGGTGTGAAAGGCGAAAAATAACTGTTTTTGCATCTTACATAAATACCAAAGATAACTTTGAAGCTGATCAATTATCAAGAATGAAATTTCAAGACACTGAATGGGAGTTAAATAGCTACGCTTACGTTCAAATAAAGCATCATTTCGGTTCCCCCGAAATAGACTTGTTTGCAAGTAGATGCAACGCTAAATGTCCTGTTTATGTAACATGGCAAAATGATCCTGAAGCATGGGCGATTGACGCATTTACCATTTCATGGCAAGATAAGTTGTTTTACGCCTTTTCGCCATTTGCTCTTATTGCAAAAGTTTTGCAAAAAATAATTCAAGAAAAAGCAGATGGTATAGTTGTTGTGCCATATTGGCCAACACAACCGTGGTTTCCTTTATTTGAGAAAATAGTTGCCTCTGAACCGTTATATTTTGGACCTGATATTAATTTACTAACATCTCCTTTCAGGTTGAGGCACAACCTACACCAAACATTGAGACTAGTTGCCGCGAAACTTTCAGGCAAGCTTTATTGAAGAAATGCCTGTCTCCCGGTACTATAGAAATTATGTTATCATCGTTATCTGATTCTACATACAGACAATATGATGGTTGTGTAAAAGCATGGTTTAGTTATTGCAGCCGTCACAATTATGATTACACTAAAGCTTCAGTTCCAATTGTTCTACATTTTCTTACTGATATTTTTAACAAAGGTGCTAAATATGGCACAATCAACTCATACAAGTCTGCTTTAACTTTGTTTTTAGATAATTTAGATGATAATAGGATAAAACGTTTTATGAAAGGAGTTTTTAAATTGAGACCAACCAAACCAAAATATAATTTAACTTGGGATCCAAGCATAGTTCTTGATTATTTGGCTCAAAAATACCCAAATGGAGATCTAGAATTAGAAACTCTTTCAAAAAAGTTTGTAACTTTGTTGGCTTTGGTGACTGCACATAGAGTACAAACTCTTTCATTAATCAAACTTAATAATATTAAAATACAATCTCCAATTGATATAATCATTAAAATACCAGAGTTAATAAAAACTTCAAGACCTGATTCTGTACAACCAGTTTTAAGATTACCTTACTTTAATAGTCGTCCTGAAATTTGTCCTGCCCGATGTTTAGAAACATATGTAAATAAAACACAAACACTTCGTAAAAATGATTCTTTAATTATTAGTTACAAGAAACCACACTCAAAAGTATCTTCACAGACATTAAGTAAATGGATAAAAGATACACTTAACAGTAGCGGAATAGATACCTCCATTTTTAGTGCCCACAGCACTCGCCATGCAGCTACATCCACAGCCAACAGATTAGGAGTCAACATTGACCTCATTCGCAAAACTGCAGGATGGAATGAGTCTTCTTCAGTTTTTGCAAAATTTTATAATAGGCAAATCGTTGTCGATCCTAATAACTTTGCAACAACAATTCTGTCGTCAAGTTGTAGTCAATTACGATAAAAGTACAAATTTATTAATTAACTGTATATTAAATAAGAGTATAAGTACCTCAAGATGCACCTATTAATTTGGTAAAATAAAAGAAAATGATTATACCTACATAACTATTCGTTTCTTTCTATTTATCATTTAAACATACTCTGAACATCTACACCATGTAAACAGTAAATCGCGTCGAATGAAGCTGTGAAACATAATTGAAAATCAAACGAACTTACCAAGTGAAGTTCGATGTCAATTATGTGAACAGCTTCATTCGACGCGATTTACGCAAACCCACCCTGAAATTTTAGCTATCTTTTTATGAAATAATAGCAAAAAATCTACCCAACCCAATAAAGTAAGGTAGCTCCACAGACGTATAAATAAGGTAGCTCTAAACAAATGATTTGAAATTGCGCCGGACCCGCTCAGGACAACTTCTAATAGCAGAATGACAGTGACAGTTGTAATGGTTCGTGAATAAACAGCCTTACAGCCAGCCATACTGCCTACAAAAAAAAAAAAAAAAACTCTAAAAATACGTGCAAGGCTGATGCTTGGGAGCGCTCCTACACCATGTAAACAGTAAATCGCGTCGAATGAAGCTGTTCACATAATTGACATCGAACTTCACTTGGTAAGTTCGTTTGATTTTCAATCTTACTTGACACTGGCTAAATGTGCTGACCACACGAAGCCATTATTTAAGCACAGAATTTACGACTTCATTACGTTGTTGATCGTCCATCTTGAGTGAACTAAAGAGCTTATTTACTTAAATATGTATGGACATACCTGCACTTTTTTTTCTCTTTGTTTTAGTCGGTGAAAATGCTTCTCTGCACTGGCATGAGGCCTCGAGAGGAGCGTGAGACACCCCATGCACTGTCCAGGGCTGGAACCCGCATGTCCCCACCCGCCCCCCCGTGGGGGAAACGGGTGAGTAAGGACATGCGGGCCCGACCTGGTAAAAGAACCGACACCTACCTTCAGGAATGCGACGCGGCGCCTCGGTACCACAGTACCATGCCCCGAGAAACGCCGCCCGCTACGGACCCAGTTAGACCTGGGTCCCCCGCGCCAACATGACTTTAAGTCACTTTAAGTCACTTAAAATTTAATTAACTACTAAACTACTTAAATAAAGTATAAATCGGGCATATGCGCTAAAAATATCGCGCGATCGCGCGCGGCAACCAGCAGCGGCGCCCGGCGGCAGCGGCAGCGTTGTTCTTGATACGGCAATTGCCGTAATATACGGTTTTCAGGTATCTTAGACATCAAAATACGGTATACGGCAGAATTGATTACCGTATTAAAATATACAGTAATTTAAGGATGAAGGAAAAATGCTAGATTTAGGCACTAATTCGTCAAGCAGAAAGAAAGTTCCAATTGGTCAAGTATGTTTTTACCGCGTGTTTTGGTTCTGATTTGTCAAGCAATGCAAAAGTAATAATTAGTCAAGTCCCAATTTTCTTTCAATTTGCCAAGCCTTATTTATGTTTCAACTGGTCAAGCCAATAAAAAGTTCTGAATTGTCAAATGTTTTTTTTTTACTTAAACACAATAATTAGTGTATTTGAAGGAATAATTACATAGGTGTGTATTCATATTCCCATTAAAATAATGGTAAGATTATTTCACATTAGTGTCATGCATGATTAATTTACATGTGGGTAAGTTTATTTTCCTTGTGGCGGTTGAATGCATTTTTACTAAGTGGGTAGTAAACAAGTGCGTTTAATAATTGTCAGTGTAAGGTCTGTAGCAAATCTTGTTTGTTTATTTTAGATTTAGTAAAACAAATTGTTTATAAATAAACAGTTTTTAAGATATTATATCTTTTACTTATTTATTTACGTTATTATTATGCAGCGAGGGGTTTAACCTCTCAGTCTTGGAATCGAAATGTCTAAAAATTTTGACAGCAGGTGCCATTTGGCGATAATGGAAAAATAAATAAATTTGCGGAAATGGAAAAAAAATCGAACGCAGTTCATGTTAAATTTTGTATTAACGATGCATAAAATTTACCACAGAACCGAAATAATCGACCTGATTCATACTAAAGTAGTGTATGTACAAAGTTAAGTGGAGAGCGCGGCCATATTTGGTCGCTTGGGGCTTGAGTGTTTAAAATGTTATTTTAGGTAATTTTTTAGCATTTGACAATTCAGAACTTTTTATTGGCTTGACCAGTTGAAACAGAAATAAGGCTTGGCAAATCGAAACAAAATTGGGACTTGACTAATTATTACTTTTGCATTGCTTGACAAATCAGAACCAAAATACGCGGTAAAAACACACTTGACCAATTAGAACTTTCTTTCTGCTTGACGATTTAGTTCCTAAATCAAATTCTAGCAGTGGTCATTGAGTTAATATGTACTATGGTAGTTGTAAATAAATTACTTACCATTATATGATATTAGCTCACAGAAAACCGATGAGTTTTGGATTAAAATGGAACAAACTAAAAACATTAGCATCTTTTTTGCATTATGTTTGCCACGCTCGAACGCAGATTGCGAACGTATCTTCAGTGAAGTAAATAATATGAAAACGAGACTTCGAAATAAATTAATAACTCCAAATGGAACTTTTCTAGCCAGACAAGCAAATCGTAATCACGGTAATTGAAAAACGAAACGAAACGATTCGTAAAATGAAAGATAATTATCAGTAGATACGAACTAAATGCGACAGAATCAGAAGTAAGTACTAGAAATTATTCAAACAATTTAAGGTGAAGAATAAAATGAGTAGGTACTTAGTTTACAAGTAGTACACGCATACCTACATCACTTGTATTTTTTTTTATTTAAACCTAAAGTAAAATTTTTTGACCACCTCCGTGGTCGAGTGGTTAGCACACCGGGTCTGGCGTTGCGCCATCTCTAAGGTCCCGGGTTCAATTCCCGGTCGAATCCATTTAGAGAAAAACTGTTTTTATTCTAAATTGATTTCAGTTCTGTGTTTTTTTCTCTATGTTTATGTATATTTATCCGTTAACTTACCATTATTAACGAGTTCCAAAAGAATACTCATCTTGGTCTAGATAATTAGTGTGAGCGTAAACAATTTTGTTATTATTATTATTTTGTGCAATACGGCACAAAATAATAAGATTAATTTCTAAGATTTTCCTAAAAATCCGGCATTTTGAGAATTAGAATACGGCAACCCTAAATTTGTCAAAAACAAGATTCAGAAGGTCGACATTAACGGTAAAAGATCTCCGGGATCAGTGGTTACAATGGGAGTTCCACAGGGTTCAATACTTGGTCCATTCTTGTTTTTGGTTTATATTAATGACTTAACTTATTTTGTAAAAGACAGTCATGATACCAACTGCCCAGCGTGATAGACGGTGAGCCCATCGCCGCTCATACAAATTACAATAAAATATCACAAGAACAAAATAAAATGAAAATCAGAATAAAATATAATCAAAATTTAAAATAAAATAGAAATTAAAAAATCAATTAAAATCGGTCAATGTAAATTCAATATAATAAGTAATGTGCGTTGGGATAAGTTCGGACGGTTTTAGTTGTATTTGGAAGATGTTGGCAAATATTTTTTTTCTCGAGAGTTACATTAGTTAGCACAATAAATTATAGTGAAAATTTATTGATAATAAACAGGCTATACGATAGAATGTGTTTTATATAGTTATAAACGAAACAACTACTATTTATCTGGTGTCTAAAATACGAATAAAATTTTAAAACATAAAGATCGAACGTGCGTGGGGAAAGACCGGACTACCTTCTAAAATCGCCATTATGGCTTAAAACACAGAGTTCATAGAAATAATATATTATCCGTTCTTATACGTCCTACGAGATTATGTTTGGAAAATTTTATATTGTTAATTAAGTCACCTGGAACAGTAAATTGTTTATTTTTTTTGTTTCGGACATCCGATCTTACCCCACTAGACCAAATCTCAAATAGCAGTTTCTCTCAAACTTTCGTGTTCGGAACTTTCGATTCGATTTCGACGAATTCCAGATTGATGATTGATGATGAGGTAGTCTGGCCAACGAAAGCTGAACCAGGAAAAACGCGGCAATTTAAAAAAACATGATAGGGTAAAACATGTTCACTCACACAGTGCAATTTTCTCAGATTAAATTTTAATTTGACATACGTCATGACATACATACGATACACCTCAGATAGACACACATAGAGACAAAGTGTTGCCAATCAAATAATTACGAGGTTCAGCTTTCGTTGGCCAGATTTCTAATACTTAATGTGTTGGATATATAAATAAACCTTACAATTTATTGCTTATCAAACTTTTATTAAACTGCTTATTTATATTACTAATTAAACTTCTTATTTCCTTCGTCCTTCTTGTAGGCCCGTGTAGCACTATTTTCCTGATATTTTGTAGACTTCAACTAGCGATTTCGCGGCGCGGACTTGTGACACCATGTCACGGTCGCCATGTAATGGCGTTGGGACGGAGACCCGAAATGAAACAATGTCTTGCGTTGAATCAATCCTCCTTTATCTTCTAGTGTATCATCTTAAATACTAATTAACATCACATCTATACGTGACTAGAGGAAGGACGCCTTGTCAATCAGGAAGACCTTAATTATCACGTACTATTGAGTACGTGCTGATAGTGTAATTCACTATATCACACAGTCTTAGCTATCAGTCTTTCTTAGCTATTGAAGTTTAACAACCACATACATTTTCACTCCAGTTTAAGATCCGATTATTTTAGTTCGAACTTCACCTGTTAATATCTGATAGGGGAAAGTCCGGATCTCAGTCTACAACCCTATTTAGCCCAATTTAAACAGATATATCAAAAGACACCACATATCTTAATTACTCAAAGATATAATATTTGCAAAAATAGCTAATACTCACGAAGAAAGCCAGCAAAATGTTGCCTGGGGTAAATCCGGAATTTAGACATGAGCGCTGCCGTGGCTCGCCGCCGCCGGCCGTTTAGGTATAGCGCGCCGCCGCCGCCGCCGACTGTTAAAAATTTCGCGCCGACTAGACTGTTCCAAGGTGTAGTCTCTTGTAACACAATCGCAGTTTATTCTTTACTCATGTGGGCCGTGCGGGCGCTGCGCGGGAGCGTCAGCTCAGGTGCTCGATGAGGACGAAGACGACCCTATTTCCGATCAAGAGGGAGAAGAATCAGAAGAACGTCCTTTGTTTGGGGGTTCGCGAACGTGCCTACCGTTAAGACGTCCACACCAACGCGTTGGCATAGTATCTTAGAAATGTTAGGGAGCATGGCACACTGCTGTAACTGTAACCGGAACCCCGTCAGCTTATTTAGCCTGGGCTGATGCTCGAGCACCCAAATCGTCGGGTATCCAGACCCTGAGAAAGCGATGGTTCGTGCGAGAAGGAAGTGCGCAGGAGAATTGGCGTGGCTAAGAGCGCCATGTCTCAGCTTACAAAAATCTGGAGAGATCGCAATAGTTCCGTAAAAACCAAAACCAGAACGGTACGGACTCTTTTTTTCTCGATCTTTTATACGGCGCTGAGACTTGGACACTAAAAGCTGCAGACTGCAAACGCATTGACGCTTTTGAGATGTGATGCTGGAGAAGGATGCTCCGTATTCCTTGGACAGCATTTCGGACTAACGTCTTTAAATTGCGAGAACTCAAAATCTCCTCCCGGCTGTCATCCTCGGATGTCTATGCAGAATTCTCGAATACTTCGGTCACATTGCAAGGAAAGACGGTGACAACCTCAAGAAGCTCATCGTGACCGGCAAAGTAGACGGAAAACGGCCTCGAGGACGCAGCCCAATACGTTGGTCTGACCAGATCCGCACCACTCTTAACTCTTCAGTTCACAGCGCCCTCCACACTTCCAGAGACAGAAACAGGTGGAGGAAAACCATAAGAGAGAAAGTGATGCACAAGGGAGGTCCTCCTTGCGTCGTGTTCCTCAATGCTGAGGGAGCATTGAGGACACGACGCAAGGAGGAACTCCATTATCAATTTTACCTCCTTTTTTTATAACGACTCGTCATAGTGACTGCATCCTGCCTGATGGTAAGCAGCCGATGCAGTCCAAAATAATGAGAGCGCTCCCCAACGTAGAATAAGCACGATAACGAGCGCACCCATTCATGACGGCCTGCATAAATGCCGTTTCATGCCCCGCTTAAAAGACCCGGGACTGTAGGAGCTGGGAAACACATGCGCCGGCAAAGAATTCCAAAGCCAAAGTCTTACAGAGGAACGACTTGCCAAATTTTTTGGTACGAGTACTGATAGTCTGTACAGTATGATGGTGGTTCCTAAGACCAGCACGTGTAGTCCGGGAGAGAAAAAGGAGAGGGCGAGATAAGATCAAAAAGTTCTTCAGAACACTCTCCGTAGTAGTACCGGTAGAAGACACAGAGAAGCAATGTCTCTACGCAGCTGGAGGTCCTCAAGGGAGGCTGTAAGCATCAGCATCTCCAATAATGTGTACCGCTCGCCTTTGCAGTCTATCAAGTGCATCGAGGAGGTATTTAGCGGAGCCGTCCCATAGATGGGACTCCACACTCGATCGCACCTGAGTTTTGTACAGCAAACAGCGCTGCTCGGGAGCGAAAAACCGCCTCACCTTATTGAGAATACCCAACTTCCGGGAGGCAGTTAAAATAGCACTCTCGATGTAGCATTTTGGATTCAGTTCCTGGCCGATGTCCATGCCAAGAATGCTGAGGTTCACCGAAATGGGTAACGGAGAGTTCTGAAGAGAGGGAGGAGTAAGGAAGGGAGTTACCTTGGACGAGAATGCACAAACCTGGGTTTTGCTAGCATTAAACTCGACCAGGTTTTTAGATCCCCACTTTGATACCCCCACTTAGATACCCACTTAGTGACTTTTCGCTCTACGGCGACGATATAATGTTTTGTTGTTGAAATGTTTATGTAGTGTTGGTTTTATTTATCATTATCATTACTACCTTTAACTTCATAACCAAAAACGATTTCAAAAATCCCACGCCGCCGGCTTCACGCCGTCGCCGAGCATATTTTACGCGCGCCATGGCGCCCATGTCTAATCCGGTTTTCGTAAATTATCCTATATGGTGACACTTCCAGTAAAACATGCATAACTCATCTGATACGTCGGAACGACCAACATGGACCGGGACGGGTTGCCTAATAAAAATCAAAACTTTGTCGAGCAAATGTTTTTTTTTTTTTGGTGGTAGTTGAAGTGACAACACGTATTTTGAAACCTCTTATATATTTTAAATGAAATAAATAGAATTACAAGATATTTACCCATGTTATTAAAGTAAATTTAATGACAATTTGAAAACCCACCAGTTGAGTGTTGTCCTCTTTCTACAAATCTTAATCTTCACTATCACTATGGAGCATCTGAAGCAGTCACTTTCCGACATGGTGTCACAGTTCCACACAAGAATGGCTAACTTCGAAGCCGAGCTGCAGAAAGCACCCGCCACCAACGTTGCAGGATTAGCCTCTGAATACACTGCGTTCAAGACGTTCATTGTGGATTCCCTGCACTGTATGCAGAGTCAACTCGAAGTTCTCACAAACTCAGTAGAGTTTGTGAACGATTTTCAAGACGATCTACTATCGTCTTGAAATGCGAGGCCGTAGAACGATGTTGCTGCTGCATGGTGTACCAGAGCAAAAGACTGAGGACATTTCACAGGTTTTTGTTCTACTAGCCTTGAATACTACACAAATTGAAGGCGTTAAGGTCAGTGACATAAAAAGGTGCCACAGGATGGGTCGTTCAGGAAACCTAATGAAGCCAAGACCTATTGTTGTCAAGATGCATGATCTTGCTATCCGGGACAAGCTGTGGTTTGCCAAGGTCAAACTCAAAGGCACAGGCATCACGATGTCCGAATTTCTGACGAAGACTCGTCATGAAACGTTCATGACTGCCAGACGTCAATTTATTAAATCAACATTTCTCTTCTTCTTCCCTCTTTGATCGGAATACTAAAGCTGATACTTTAGTAAATCTCTCTCTACTTCCCAACCCCAACCACTCATCATTTGTCTTTAATTAATTCACCGATTGTGATGTTAAAAAGCATTTTGTCTATTTCTTCCAACGCTGTGGGAAATGACTGTGTGAGTCGTAAGATGATCCTCCCCATCCTCGACAATATTCTTCCAATCCTAACGCATGTCCTCAACCACTCCATTACAAGTGGTATTTTTCCAACTACCTGGAAAGATGCCCAGATCATTCCACTTCCTAAAAAATCGAACCCTAAATCCTCTCTGAATACCGACCCATATCCATATTGCCATTCCTTTCCAAAGTCCTTGAGCGTCTTATTCACAATCAGCTCAGTATATTCTTTTGTAAAAATCACCTCATGAACCCTTTCCAATCCGGTTTTCGTCCCGGCCACAGTACGACTACAGCGTTGATTAACATTACGGACGACATAAGATCGGGTATGGAAGATGGTAATCTTACGGTGCTGTCATTACTAGACTTTAGTAATGCGTTCAATACCGTGGATTTTGACATCTTACTTGAGATCTTACGCTCCATTAACATATCTCCAACGGTGATTGATTGGTTTCGAAGTTACCTGTTTGGTCGCCGGCAGCGGATTCGTATCGAAGAGTCCTTCTCTTCTTGGTGCAACACTTCTGCCGGGGTGCCGCAGGGTGGCGTTTTATCTCCTCTACTCTTCGCTATTTTTATAAATTCAATTTCTAGTCAATTAGTTTCCTCCTACCACCTTTATGCGGATGACTTACAGTTGTACACCCAAGCACCTGTTGAACAGCTTCCCGAGGCTATTACTCTATTAAATAAGGATCTAGCTCAAATAAGTAAGTGGAGCAAATCGCATGGACTAAAAGTTAATCCTAGTAAAACCCAGGTCCTTATAATTGGTAGCAATAGCACTAGGTCTAAGCTTGACTGGTCGTGCATCCCTGATGTCGTCTTTAATGGTACCATATTTGCTTATAGTGACAAAATTTAAAACCTTGGTGTATACTTTGACCCTCACTCATCCTGGGATCCGCAACTGCAAATAGTCAGTCACAAAATATTCGCGTCGGCGAGGTCTTTATGGCGACTGCGCAATTTTCTACCAACTGCCACTAAGGCTGCGCTTGCACAGTCTCTTCTTTTACCTATACTCGTTTAGCGAGTGGGGTTGAAGCGAAGCTTGGAGAGAAATTATACTCAGGATGGTCAGTCGTAGAATGGATGATTTATTTTAGTTAATGATCATATATATTACAATTATTATATTTACAAACAGGTTGCTTAACTTAGTCACTTACGCAAAAGAGAGAGGAACAACGGGTGTCTCATTCACCCGCGGTCGCTATGCAACGCGGTGCGGGGAACACGCGGCGCGGGGCTTCGCGACGCGGGGAAGTGCGGGCGGGGAAACACTAACGCGACAAAACTGGCGACGTTCGTTGCGCTCGGCCATTTCGACGGCCGACAGACCACGGAGCGGACGCAGTGTCGCAGTGAAGATGCGTGGCATGCGGCGTGCGGCGATGGCGATAACTGTGGCGCTGTTACGAGTGATGTGTACACGCAGCTGAGAATGGTGGCGAAGAATGTCCTATTTCATTACGAAAGCCCTTTTCAGTGCTATGTTCCTGTTTCATATCGATCTATTCTTATTTCATTATGGCAGCTCTTTTCAGAGCTATGTCCCTGTTTCATATCGAAAAGGCTTCCGTCTGACATTCTATTAAATGGATTTGCTTTACATCTTCTGTGCTTGTTATTGTGAGTGTGCGGCTACACTCGATTACGCCGATGTTAGCTATCTAGACCTTAGGGAGGATCAACTAAATAAGCTTGAGCGACTTCAAAACTTTTGCATTAGGTTTATATTTGGTTTGCGCAAATATGACCACGTCTCTGAATTTCGCATTAAGCTCAAGTGGATGCCAATTCGCCTTCGCCGGAATGCACATATAGTTTCCTTAGTCTACAACATATTATTCAATCCTACCACCCCTTTTTATCTTAAAGATCGCTTCTAATTTTTGTACGACTCCCATTCCCGTTTCTTGAGATTATCGGAGTACTTGACTTTGGAAATTCCAATGCATTCTACCTACTACATTCTACGATAAATCTTTTACAGTTCATGCTGCTCGTCTGTGGAATGCACTGCCTGTAACTGTAAGACGAGCAAAATCCCTGCAAGCTTTTAAAAAACTTGTCAAAGAACACTATTTGTCAATTTAATTTTACAGTTTATTCACTATTATTATTTTATTTATTTATTAAGATATTGTGTGAATGTCATATGTGCATATGGTACGTACTTGTATATTGTGTATGTATGTATATTATTTGGGTATGAATCATTGTATTTTTTTTAATGCATTATTTTGTTTTATGTATGTATGTTTATACTATTTTTTATATATTATATGATTGAATATTATTTTACATTAATCACTGTACACTACATCAACGCCTCCATCTGTTTTTTATACCAAGCTTCTTCATCCCTAGGTTGCCTGGAAGATATCGCTGTTAGTGATAAGGCCGCCCGTTGTACGACTTCTTAAAAAAAATGATAACATGTATATTATCTGTGTACAATAAAGAATACTCATTTCATTTCATTTCATTTCATGTTTAAAGAACAAGGAACAAAAAAACAAAGTTTAAAAAAACTATGGTCATTTGACCAAAGTCTGGAATATCAATGTTTAAATTATTTATTACACTATTGACCAAATCGTTCAAGGTCAAAAGGATTATTGGATAAATTATTAATTATAAAATGGATTAACTGAAAAAGGTATAAATAATATTAATATTAGCGAATAGCGCCTGTCTGGATACAGAAAGCCTTTACACAACATGACCGTGTACCTACGCCTGGCGTACTCACCATGGAATTCTGTTATTTCAAGAATGCCAAAAAACTGTGCCCAAATAGTACCAAATAGTGCCCAAAGGAAATAAATAGTACCTTTATAAAATTTTAAACACTGAAAAAAGACGACAACCTCAGGCGGGAATCGAACCACGCACCTTCCGCATTCCGGGCGGCTGCCTTAACCACTTGGCTACCGAGGTCTGGCTTTCAACCGTCGAAATTTGTCAGTGCTTGATGCTTATGTTTTTAGTCAACATTGCTTCATCAAATCTTAGAAGTTTTCACCTCTGAGATCCGAAAGAAATATTTTTACAAATATTTAAACATTCGGTTAAGATGAAGCTGCGTTTATAGATTAATGTTTTATATTTTAGCGTTTTATTAACGCTTAAATATACTTAAGTAAAATTTTAAACACTGAAAAAAGACGACAACCTCAGGCGGGAATCGAACCACGCACCTTCCGTATTCCGGGCGGCTGCCTTAACCACTTGGCTACCGAGGTCTGGCTTTCAACCGTCGAAATTTGTCAGTGCTTGATGCTTATGTTTTTAGTCAACATTGCTTCATCAAATCTTAGAAGTTTTCACCTCTGAGATCCGAAAGAAATATTTTTACAAATATTTAAACATTCGGTTAAGATGAATGTTGACTAAAAACATAAGCATCAAGCACTGACAAATTTCGACGGTTGAAAGCCAGACCTCGGTAGCCAAGTGGTTAAGGCAGCCGCCCGGAATGCGGAAGGTGCGTGGTTCGATTCCCGCCTGAGGTTGTCGTCTTTTTTCAGTGTTTAAAAATTTACTTAAGTATATTTAAGCGTTAATAAAACGCTAAAATATAAAACATTAATCTATAAACGCAGCTTCATCTTAACCGAATGTTTAAATATTTGTAAAAATATTTCTTTCGGATCTCAGAGGTGAAAACTTCTAAGATTTGATGAAGCAATGTTGACTAAAAACATAAGCATCAAGCACTGACAAATTTCGACGGTTGAAAGCCAGACCTCGGTAGCCAAGTGGTTAAGGCAGCCGCCCGGAATGCGGAAGGTGCGTGGTTCGATTCCCGCCTGAGGTTGTCGTCTTTTTTCAGTGTTTAAAATTTTACTTAAGTATATTTAAGCGTTAATAAAACGCTAAAATATAAAACATTAATCTATAAACGCAGCTTCATCTTAACCGAATGTTTAAATATTTGTAAAAATATTTCTTTCGGATCTCAGAGGTGAAAACTTCTAAGATTTGATGAAGCAATGTTGACTAAAAACATAAGCATCAAGCACTGACAAATTTCGACGGTTGAAAGCCAGACCTCGGTAGCCAAGTGGTTAAGGCAGCCGCCCGGAATGCGGAAGGTGCGTGGTTCGATTCCCGCCTGAGGTTGTCGTCTTTTTTCAGTGTTTAAAATTTTACTTAAGTATATTTAAGCGTTAATAAAACGCTAAAATATAAAACATTAATCTATAAACGCAGCTTCATCTTAACCGAATGTTTAAATATTTGTAAAAATATTTCTTTCGGATCTCAGAGGTGAAAACTTCTAAGATTTGATGAAGCAATGTTGACTAAAAACATAAGCATCAAGCACTGACAAATTTCGACGGTTGAAAGCCAGACCTCGGTAGCCAAGTGGTTAAGGCAGCCGCCCGGAATGCGGAAGGTGCGTGGTTCGATTCCCGCCTGAGGTTGTCGTCTTTTTTCAGTGTTTAAAAATTTACTTAAGTATATTTAAGCGTTAATAAAACGCTAAAATATAAAACATTAATCTATAAACGCAGCTTCATCTTAACCGAATGTTTAAATATTTGTAAAAATATTTCTTTCGGATCTCAGAGGTGAAAACTTCTAAGATTTGATGAAGCAATGTTGACTAAAAACATAAGCATCAAGCACTGACAAATTTCGACGGTTGAAAGCCAGACCTCGGTAGCCAAGTGGTTAAGGCAGCCGCCCGGAATGCGGAAGGTGCGTGGTTCGATTCCCGCCTGAGGTTGTCGTCTTTTTTCAGTGTTTAAAATTTTACTTAAGTATATTTAAGCGTTAATAAAACGCTAAAATATAAAACATTAATCTATAAACGCAGCTTCATCTTAACCGAATGTTTAAATATTTGTAAAAATATTTCTTTCGGATCTCAGAGGTGAAAACTTCTAAGATTTGATGAAGCAATGTTGACTAAAAACATAAGCATCAAGCACTGACAAATTTCGACGGTTGAAAGCCAGACCTCGGTAGCCAAGTGGTTAAGGCAGCCGCCCGGAATGCGGAAGGTGCGTGGTTCGATTCCCGCCTGAGGTTGTCGTCTTTTTTCAGTGTTTAAAATTTTACTTAAGTATATTTAAGCGTTAATAAAACGCTAAAATATAAAACATTAATCTATAAACGCAGCTTCATCTTAACCGAATGTTTAAATATTTGTAAAAATATTTCTTTCGGATCTCAGAGGTGAAAACTTCTAAGATTTGATGAAGCAATGTTGACTAAAAACATAAGCATCAAGCACTGACAAATTTCGACGGTTGAAAGCCAGACCTCGGTAGCCAAGTGGTTAAGGCAGCCGCCCGGAATGCGGAAGGTGCGTGGTTCGATTCCCGCCTGAGGTTGTCGTCTTTTTTCAGTGTTTAAAAATTTACTTAAGTATATTTAAGCGTTAATAAAACGCTAAAATATAAAACATTAATCTATAAACGCAGCTTCATCTTAACCGAATGTTTAAATATTTGTAAAAATATTTCTTTCGGATCTCAGAGGTGAAAACTTCTAAGATTTGATGAAGCAATGTTGACTAAAAACATAAGCATCAAGCACTGACAAATTTCGACGGTTGAAAGCCAGACCTCGGTAGCCAAGTGGTTAAGGCAGCCGCCCGGAATGCGGAAGGTGCGTGGTTCGATTCCCGCCTGAGGTTGTCGTCTTTTTTCAGTGTTTAAAATTTTACTTAAGTATATTTAAGCGTTAATAAAACGCTAAAATATAAAACATTAATCTATAAACGCAGCTTCATCTTAACCGAATGTTTAAATATTTGTAAAAATATTTCTTTCGGATCTCAGAGGTGAAAACTTCTAAGATTTGATGAAGCAATGTTGACTAAAAACATAAGCATCAAGCACTGACAAATTTCGACGGTTGAAAGCCAGACCTCGGTAGCCAAGTGGTTAAGGCAGCCGCCCGGAATGCGGAAGGTGCGTGGTTCGATTCCCGCCTGAGGTTGTCGTCTTTTTTCAGTGTTTAAAATTTTACTTAAGTATATTTAAGCGTTAATAAAACGCTAAAATATAAAACATTAATCTATAAACGCAGCTTCATCTTAACCGAATGTTTAAATATTTGTAAAAATATTTCTTTCGGATCTCAGAGGTGAAAACTTCTAAGATTTGATGAAGCAATGTTGACTAAAAACATAAGCATCAAGCACTGACAAATTTCGACGGTTGAAAGCCAGACCTCGGTAGCCAAGTGGTTAAGGCAGCCGCCCGGAATGCGGAAGGTGCGTGGTTCGATTCCCGCCTGAGGTTGTCGTCTTTTTTCAGTGTTTAAAATTTTACTTAAGTATATTTAAGCGTTAATAAAACGCTAAAATATAAAACATTAATCTATAAACGCAGCTTCATCTTAACCGAATGTTTAAATATTTGTAAAAATATTTCTTTCGGATCTCAGAGGTGAAAACTTCTAAGATTTGATGAAGCAATGTTGACTAAAAACATAAGCATCAAGCACTGAGCACTGACAAATTTCGACGGTTGAAAGCCAGACCTCGGTAGCCAAGTGGTTAAGGCAGCCGCCCGGAATGCGGAAGGTGCGTGGTTCGATTCCCGCCTGAGGTTGTCGTCTTTTTTCAGTGTTTAAAATTTTACTTAAGTATATTTAAGCGTTAATAAAACGCTAAAATATAAAACATTAATCTAGTACCTTTATAGTTTAAAAGTTATAGACATAGTTTGGTGAGTACGCTAGGCGTAGGTTCTACGCCTAGCGTACTCACCTCGTTTCGCGAAAACAGAACCAGCAATGGCTCTCATTTCTATCTCAATAAATAGTACCGGAAATAGTACCCTCTAAGAGTGTAATTGTTATTTGACTTTTACACTAGAAAGTCATTAAATTTGATAGCAAACTTCTACATACAAAAATTATTTGTGGTACAGTCGAGCACAGTGAATGGTAAAATATTATTTTTATTACCAAAGGAATTAAGATTGGAATAACTATGGAGTTCATTAATACACGACGACCTAAAATAAAATAGGTACATACGAGGGGCGTTCAAAATATTCTCGGTATTGATACGTTACAACCTCTTTTATATATATATTTGTTACTGGCCGCTAAGATTCATCCATTGACATTAAAAAAAAGTAAAATTGGAACCGAGATGTTCTTTTGTTTTTCTGCAATTGCCGAACAAACATGAACACCATGAGCGAATTAACAATTTTAACGAAATTAGAGCACCGATCCGTCATAAAATTCTTGACAAAACAGGGTAAAAATCAAAAAACCATAAAAGAGGAAATGGATTGTGTTTACCGTGAGTCTGCTCCTTCTTTATCTACTATTCAAAAATGGTCAAGCGAATTTAAGCGTGGAAGGGAGAGTATTGAAGATGACCCTAGACCTGGCCGGCCTGTAGTGGCTACCTCACAAGAAAATATTGATAAAGTGGAAAAACTTATATTGGAAGACGGCCGAGTGAAGGTAAAATCTATAGCTCAAGTAACCAATCTCTCTATTGGTACCGTACATGACATTATACATGACCATCTTAATATGTCAAAAGTAAGTGCAAGATGGGTTCCGCGAATGCTGACGCTTCTTCAAAAGGATATGCGTGTGGCTTGCTGTTCAGATTTTATCGACCTGTGTGGTGAAAATCCCGATGAGGTGCTGCAAAAAATAGTTACTGGAGATGAAACTTGGGTTCATCATTATGACCCAGAGAGCAAACAGGAGTCCATGCAGTGGCACATTAAGGGTTCAGCTCATCCCAAGAAGTTCAAGGTAATCCCGTCAGCTGGCAAGGTCATGGCCACAATATTTTGGGATTGTGAAGGAGTTTTGCTTATCGATTATAAAGAAAAAGGTGTAAATATCACAGGGCAGTACTACGCTAACGTTATACGTCAATTAAGAGATGCGATCAAAGAAAAGAGGCGAGGAAAGTTAACCAAAGGTGTTCTGCTTCTGCATGACAACGCCCCTGTCCATACTGCTCATATTGCCAAGGCAGCTATTGTTGAATGTGGGTTTGAAACTGTTACTCATCCACCCTATAGTCTGGACTTAGCCCCAAGCGACTTCTTTTTGTTCCCCAATCTTAAAAAGGATCTGCGTGGAAATAAATTTTCTGACGATGAAGCGTTGAAGACGGCCGTGGAGGAGCATTTTTACACCAAAGATAAAAAATATTTTTATGAGGGATTAAAAAAAATAATTGATCGATCTTATAAGTGTATGAACATAGGGGGGGAGTATATTGAAAAATAAAAATATCAAACTTTTCGTACTTGTTTGTTTTTATCCACATACCGAGAATATTTTGAACGCCCCTCGTATTTAATAACAGTAAACCAAGGGTGGCCAAAAAAGGGGGGTCTTGAGGTTGGTGTGTCTGTCTTTGGCACCGTAGCTCCTAAATATCCTAGATTTGGATGCGGATTTTTTTATATAAAGGCTGGTTTTTAGCGGTGATTCTTACTTCGACTATAAATCTAGTGATAACTGTTATAAATCACAAAATTTGTAGTCAAGGGTGAATGAGACCCACTCCAACTTATATCTATGTATCAAGCATTGCTTATTTATGATTTGTTGATCGTGAATGACAGCCCGCCCGCAACTTTGTCCGCGTGAACCCCTTACCCCTTGACGAATTTCCAAAAATGTTCATTTTTATACAAACCTTGTCCCGACAATTACAAATACAACAAAAAAGAATTAGCCAAATTGGTGCAGCCGTTTTGGTGATGCGCGTACAAACATTTTGGCAATTGATTTTTTATTAATATACAGATTGTATAGATTGTAGATACATACCTACATAAATAAAGACTGCACATGTGCTCAGCGTGACAGGTGATGAGCCCATCGCCGTTCTAAGCTGTTGGATGTATGTGCCGTCTTTAGTCCGTTAGTCGCCTATTACGACACCCAAGGGAAGAGCGGGTGGTAGTATTCTTTCACGTATGGTAAGTACGCGACTCAGTTAAACACTTTATACAGTCCAGAAAACTAAGAATATGATTTAATTTGTTATTCTACGATTAATAAAAAACAATAACGTATTTCTGTAGGTAAGTATATATAATATATTCAAACTGAGTAGGTACCTACCTAGCTAATGAAAGATCAACTGCAAATCGACATGAACATAAAATACTATTACAGATGAAATATACATAGGTACTTACTCATTTAAAGATCACTCACATCACAATGAAACAAAATTCACAAGTTTTTTCATTAATTGTTTCACAAATTAACTAAGTATTCGCAAACCTATGCGGTTGCGGTGGCAAGGCAAAGTAAACGACTAAAAAAATCGGTTGGCGAAAACTATGCGTTCCCACCGCGGCGTCAAGCAAATTGTTGTGAATTGCAATATTGATCTTTAGCACTTTCATAATACAGGTCAGTTTGTAAGTAATTAAAGTAAGAAGTGTGATAAGCGCCATCTATTGTAACTTGTTCATACTAAGATGCATCGCTGTCGCGCGTCGATAAGTTGCACTATGATCAACAAAAGTAACAGATTGTTCTCGCACAATATTGAGCTTTCAATTTCAGACATAAGGCAAATAGTTCCTTATTTAGAAGGTGCTTTTACTTTATGAAATCCGGCAAAAATACGATAGTCAATATTTTGGAAAAAATGGATCTTATTTATAAGAAAAATAATTATAATCAATTATATAACTGATATTAAACTTCCTCGTTACGTATATACTCCTAATTATTTCAACAAAACTAAAAGTAATATGTAGTAGGTTCATAATACGAAATTTAATAATATTAAAATTATTATGAGTTCGCCTGTACCTCATGTCAATGTATGTAGAAGTTTGCTATCAAATTTAATGACTTTCTAGTGTAAAAGTCAAATAACAATTACACTCTTAGAGGGTACTATTTCCGGTACTATTTATTGAGATAGAAATGAGAGCCATTGCTGGTTCTGTTTTCGCGCAACGAGGTGAGTACGCTAGGCGTAGAACCTACGCCTAGCGTACTCACCGAACTATGTCTATAAAGCAAATTGTTGTGAATTGCAATATTGATCTTTAGCACTTTCATAATACAGGTCAGTTTGTAAGTAATTAAAGTAAGAAGTGTGATAAGCGCCATCTATTGTAACTTGTTCATACTAAGATGCATCGCTGTCGCGCGTCGATAAGTTGCACTATGATCAACAAAAGTAACAGATTGTTCTCGCACAATATTGAGCTTTCAATTTCAGACATAAGGCAAATAGTTCCTTATTTAGAAGGTGCTTTTACTTTATGAAATCCGGCAAAAATACGATAGTCAATATTTTGGAAAAAATGGATCTTATTTATAAGAAAAATAATTATAATCAATTATATAACTGATATTAAACTTCCTCGTTACGTATATACTCCTAATTATTTCAACAACTGAGGTATGTACGCTAGGCGTAACCTACGCCTAGCGTACTCACCAAACTATGTCTATAACTTTTGAACCATAAGGGTACTATTTATTTCCTTTGGGCACTATTTGGTACTATTTGGGCACAGTTTTTTGGCATTCTTGAAATAACAGAATTCCATGGTGAGTACGCCAGGCGTAGGTACACACATGACCGGGTTGCTATGTAATGTTTACAATAATATGTATACTAATGCGGGTATAACTTAGATAATATTTTTTTAAATTTAATAGTCAATTGAATGCACGTAACAATCCGTTTGAATGTGTGTGTATGTATGTATGTATGGGGTCCATATTGGCTCATTCTCATATTAAAAGCAAAACACAAAGGTAACCTACTACATGAGGTATGGCAGCTATAGGGCAGCTAGTATTTCTGTTGTCTAATAAAAAAAAATAACCACGAAATGTGAAATGTGGAATGTGAAATTTTATCCTATCACTTGACCTACAGGAGTAGGGCAGCTAGTGTACTATCCTCACCTCAATCATAATTATGACCTCATAATAGTGTAAAAGAAGACGTTTTTTGTTGTAGGTATGTTATTTTAATTTAACAAATGCAAGCATTTCGATATGAACATTGCATTGTAATTATGAAATTAGATTAGTAATGATTTGCTATTTTAAAATTACATCTAGCAACTTTTGATCAGTCGTTCATTTGATGTCACATACATTGGGATTATAATTTTTTTCTAAATAAAACTTTTGGTCTATTCAACTTTGATTTTGGACGGCGACATGCCTACCGGAACAATGACGGATGAAAGGGCAGTCCAGCCTTCCCGCGATCATCTTGGACGGTGTTGGAGCTGGGCTGGCCCGCACGCACATGGACGCAGCGCGCTTGCTCGCGTGAAAGCAGTCCGTGCGCGCATCCGCGAACATGCCCGAGGCACTGCAGTATCGGGGCAGCCTCGCCACCGCCCTGAAGGCGTTATTGTACTGGACGCGGAGGGCATTGTAATTTCTCTGAGTGTAATCAGCCCACAAGCTGCACGAGTAGAGTGATGTACAGTACGCTCGAAAGAGCGTAATTTTTACCTCTTATGAGCATCGCGCAATCCTGCGGGCTACCATATTAGCTCTTGCCGACAACGCCCTCCGCTCCCATTCCATATCTGCGTGGTCCTTGAGGTCGACAGTTAGAACATGCCCTATAGGTATTTAAATTGTTCAACCCTTTCCAGAGGAACTCCATTGAGTTTAACCGCAGGCATACTCCCAAAACATTTTGCGCCGGTAGTCTCAAAAACCATACATTGACTCTTTTGAACATTATACACTAAGCCGTGCGCACAAGCATACTTATTCCTCGTATGTTCGTAACAGCTGTCTCTGGCCACGATCGACGCGCTCATCGGCACCATGTCGTCCGCGTAACTTAAGTTATTGACACAACATAGCGTCAACGTGACATCCGACATGCTGACTTGTGAGCGCTACGATCAGCCCGTTTATGTACAGATTAAACAGGGTTGGAGAGGTTAATCCGCCCTGCCTGACACCGCACTCGAGCCAATAGTACGGATCCGACATTGCGCCCGCCCACCTGACGCTGTTAGATTAGTGCGCATACCAATACTGAAACACGCTTATAAGTTCCCGTGGCATATGTATGCTTCTCAACTTGTCCCACAGCAGGTCATACACCACAAGGTCGAAAGCCTTGGACAAGTCCAGAAAGCACGCATACACGGGTGTGTCGCCCGCCCCGCTGACATGTTTGTTCCACCGCTACGCGCGGGCCGCCCCCTCCATTTCTCGTGCTTCCCCGACTCGCAAATGCCGCGTCACGAAGGGCGGTCACACACAATGTCGGAGTAAAGCGTATCCAGAACATGCCTGTGGCCACGGTCACTACAAAAACTATCGGCGCAGTTTACACACTCATGAGGGAAATCAATTAATTTTAGCCGCTTATGATACTCCTTGGTAAACATGGATATTTGTTCCTCACTTCTTGTTCCCCACACTATGTCTTTATTTGCATTAATAAATTTATGCGTGACCTTATGTGCTAGTAACTTTAAATTAAATCTGATGATAAGTGGGAAATGATCAGACCAAAGAGTGTCATACTTGACAACCACATCAACAACAGTCTGCTTGGCCGAATGATTAATTATACAGTGATCCAGCCCATAAAGTTACTATACCTAACGGAATAGAGCAACAAACATGAGCTGTCAAACGAAACCGAAATAGGATGGCATATGTGTATGTCAAATTGTTTAAAAATGCGTTCAGTGATGTACGTCATGTCGCTTTTCACATTAATATCGATATCGATAATATTAATTACTAACAGTAATAGTATTAATAGAACTAAACAGGATGCGATCCCTCCGTCGCTGCATAGCATAAAAGCAAAATATGATATTCGTAAAATATCATATTAGCAAAACACCATATTCGCAAAAAATCATAATCTCAATTCACCACATTATTACAATATCATTATTCTTGAAACATCATATTAGCAAAGTAACATATTCGATTATCATCCTATTCGTGAAATAGGTCAAGGATCATAAGACCGCCGGCGGTGTCTGGTTTTACGATCCCCAAGGGGTTAACAACATTTTCTTAACAAAAAGTACAATTATGATAAAAATAGTGTTTTTCTTTTACATTTTATTATTTATTTAATCTTCTTTACATATAAAACTGCTCATGCACTAGTCTTTTAAACACTACTTTGCTCTGTGCACGACGGCTATGCAATGGCAGAGCATTCCAGAGACGGATAGTGGTTAAAGGAAAGAGCTGGAGAGGAAGCCAGTATAATGAGCAGGAATTTGGAGAGTAAGGTTGCTACTGAAGCAAAGGTCACCCTGATGAGAGGCTTTAAGAAACTGTAACCTAGATTTCAGGCATCCGGGGGAACGTGGATCATATAAAATATTAAATAGATGTTAAATATATTATTAACAGGTTTACTGTCCAAAAAATAAAACAATAGGCTAATCAATGGGCGATTTTCCGAGATCAAAAAAAAAAAAGAAATTGGTTCGTAAATGACTTCATAGATGGCGATTAGCATAGATTAGTATGGCGCTTAGTAAAAGGCGGGTTCATGAAGAGCACGTGTATGGCTGCGTAATATTTATTCTATTCCAAAATAGAAATAGATTCTGGATGTCCTGAATATAAATAGGTAAGTAAATACTATTTTTTTATTCTTTTGGTAGACAAGTAAAATAGTAGAATTTATTACAGCCCATAAGTAGCCCAGCTTTCATAAAACGACATCTATCGAGTGTTTTTGAACTAATTTTTACTTTTTAATTTGGGCTGTCAGAAAATCGCCCATTGTTATGGATCATATTATGTTTTCTGCGGGACAGTGAACCGGTTAATAACGAGCGACCCTCCGTCCGCGACTTCGGCTTCGTCCGCGTCGACCCCGTGCCCCGTGAGGAATTTTCAAAGTTTTTTTTTACAGAGACCTTGTCCATTTTTTTTTATTAAATAAGGAGGCAAACGAGCAAGCGGGTCACCTGATGGAAAGTAATCACCGCCGCTCCTGGACACCCGCAAAACCAGAGGAATCGCAGACGCGTTGCCGGCCTTTAAGAAAGGAATAGGCTCGATAAATTGAAAAAAAAGAAAGAAAATAGCGAAGAAATTGTTAATTACAAGAATTATTTTGACTTTGATATCAATAAACGGTTATTACATGCTATCGGATTGTTTTTTTTCTTGAAAAGTATTTACTTAAACAATAAGACATTAATTGTACTAAAAATGTAGTATGCTAATATGTTATTTTGCTAATATGATGTTTCAAGAATATGATATTGTAAGAATATGGTGATTTGAGATTATGATTTTTTGCGAATATGGTGTTTTGCTAATATGCTATTTTGCGAACATCATGTTTTGCTTTTATGCTATTCAGCGACGGAGGGGTTGAATTTAGGTACATGGTGCTAAGTAGACATTACTATCTTTTGAAACATCAGCAGAAGAATAGTATAATTTTATTTAAGCTTACCGAAACTAACTTAGTTGGAATTGCAGATTTTATCAAAGTTCGTTTCGCTCCTCGCGTCTGTAAATATTTTTCTTCAAAATGCTTATAGTGCGACATAAAAGAGTAGAAATTAAATAATCCAGAACTAAATTCACTCATTTTTTGGCAACACTGATTATCTGTCATTAATGTCAAGTGGTTGTTCAACTCTGTCCGTGGTTACGATATAAATAGTTATTTTAGTGATATTTCTACATTCCTGGATTTAAAACACTGATAACATGATTATGACCATCCGTGGCAGTTCTCGTAACATAATATATTATAAGGTTTTTGCGAAGTTTGGCAGAATTTCAATACGAAACTTTGTTACGTAATCTGGAGGATATTTACCAATATTTACCAACGTACAGCAGATTAAACTGGTAAGTAAGTTATAAAAGATGTTGAAAGTATAATTATCTAAAATATGCCTATGTGTAATCGGCTAAATTCAGTGAAAAAATCAGTATTTTTAAATATTTTTAAAAGTTTTGGGGTTATGATATTACAAACAAAAATGTTGGTTATTATAGTTCGACTCGAGAATCTTGAACTTTTGAATTTATTGGGACATTTTATCAAGTGTTAAGGGGTAGAATGTGGTAAGTATAGTAAATTATGTGGGTTGGCTTTTGAATCGAGTCGCCTGAATTTGAAGAAACTAACACTGTGGGGGGGTCTTAGGGGTTCTTAAATAAAGGTTTATTAACTATTTAGCTGCCGCTGTTGCGTTGAAATATTTAAAAAACCACTTGAAAGTTTTGCCAAAATTGGCTATAATCACGAAAAATTACACGTTTTTAGGTAATACAATACCATATTAACAGAACCGAAGTGTGGGGACGGGGGGGGCGCAGCCCCCCTACGAGGGGGCTCGGGGGGCGAAGCCCCCCGCCATGAAAAAAATCTAAAGAGTTAATTAGGTTAGGTTAGTAAGTACGTTGACCAAAACGCGCGAGCCGAGCGAGCGAAGCGAGCGTGCCGCGGGAGTGGCCGGCGAAGCGCCAGAAATGAGGTTTTTGTAAATTTCCATATTTTTAAAAAAGAAACATAACTTAAAAATTACTTGTCTGCGGCAGGAGAGGTAAGGGGGGGTACTCCTCTCTCCTCCCCTCCCTTTTTCCCCACCAATTAAGGAGACTCGATTTAAAAGTTTTACCATGATACATAACCTCAAAATACAAGAAAATTAACATAACTTAAAAACTACTTGTTTGCGGCAGGAGGGGTAAATAAGGGGGTACTCCTTCTCCCACTCCTTACCTTCACCCCCCCCCCCCCCCCCCCACCCCGATTCAGGCGACTCGATTCAAAAGTTTTACCAATTATGTTTATAACTCAGTCCATAGGACTGAACAATTTTGGTTTTGTTATTTTTTATGCATATATGTTTTTATTGTTCTAGGTGTGTCTGAAAGTACTGTGCGGAGAATAGCTAAACAAGGCTCCGAAAATGGAGGAAAATTTTCGACTCCCGCTAAACACAGAAAGGGTCGACTTGCAAAGGAACTCGATGACTTTGATATGTGTGCAATCCGTCAGAAAATATTTTTTTTTAAACTGTAAAAAAAAGAAGTACCAACAATATGCAAATTAATAGCTCAATTAAGGCAACTTATTTGCTATGATGGAAGCCGCGAGCATTTGCGAAACTTGAAGAGTATCTGGACTTTAATTTATTACTTTTATATCTAAATTAAAATAAGTTATATGTACAATGGCTGTTTTCATTAAGTACTACATACAAACTACTCAAATTAATTATTTTAACGACCTCCTTATCTGAGAGGCGAGCACCCCGGACTTGGCGTCGCCATCTCTGAGGTCCCGGGTTCGATTCCCGGTTGGGTTAATGTAGAAAATCAACTTTTTATATTGTCTTGGATCTGGGTGTTGTGGTACCGTCGTTGTTTCTGATTTCTATAACATAAGTGCCTTAACTACTTCCTTTATATCAGAGCAATGTGTATGTGATGTTTACCAATTATATAAAAATATTAAATAAAAACAAGTATCAAGACCAATTTGATCGACCTATCAGGGTTGCTATGTTAACGACAACAGCGCCCTATTTAATATCTACTCTTTTATGTCGCACTGTACATGAACTGGAACTTTTGAAAACATGAACTTTTCTTGGGAATCCAGTTTGGACGATCAATTAGCCTAAGCCATGTATTTCTAGTATCCAAGTTAGTAGGAAATCTAAAAGATACATAAATTACCTACTAATGTTATTACCTATTCTAACAGTCAAAAACTGATACCTATGGATCGGCTAAGTATCTTAAATGTGATTACATTCCCAGGTAATAACGTCATATAGGTACTTCAATAACAATAATACATATTCGTTTACGTGATAGACAGTGGACACGAAATATCGATAACTACCCTAAAGTAAAACGAAAATTATTTCTTTACACAAATTATATTACGTAAATTCTGCATTATGTATATTCTATCTTTGCTTCTTACATAAATAAATGTTTATAGAAGAGAATTATCACATTTCTTGGTTAAAATTCGAAGCGCATTGGTATAAATAAATCCTAGGTAGGTACGAAAGTGTCGGTTTGTTATAATTTACCTGTGAAATGAACATTTTATTGGATTATTTCGTGTTGTACAACAATCAATCACTGAAAGTGTCACCATGTTTCTAAAGCACTATTTCTCAAAAAATGAAAAAAAATGAAAAATGAAAAATGTTTATTTAGCAAAAAACATAACTTAAGCCGAGATACAAGATTGATCAGTGACTCCCACACAAGGCTAGGCCTGACTCGTGGGAGTCAATTATTTTACAAAGCAATGTATCTGAATAGTGGATAGTCGTCATGAACAATAATAGTATACAAAAACAAGTACAACATTATACAATGAATATATATATAAACTGGACCATGCAAAGCGCGAATGCGGAGTGCGAGTGTGAAAGTGTAATGGGTAACCCTGCGATTGACTCTTGGGATCGGACAACAGCGACAAGACTGCCACGGCTGTCCATTACCAGTTGGAAGGCCTTGTTATGCCGTAACCTTAATAATTTCCTCGGATTGCGCGTAATCCCAAGTTAATAATAGGGACAGAACCTTAGATTTGACTTGTTGGTGTAGACAATGCTTTAAATCGCAAATGTTGACCAATTTATTGTAGAGGCGAGGAAAAATAAATTCTCTAAATCTTTGTGCAAATGTGGTTTTCACTTTAGTTGTGGGGACCTTGAAAGTTCTCTTTCTAAGTAGCTCATTATACCTTGGTAAACTTACAACTTGTTTGTGCATATACATTAAAGCTCTTAATAAAAACAATCTACGGACACTTAAGACTTGGGCTTCTTTGTAAACATCCGATGTGGGGTATCGCCTTGGTCTTCCCAGAGCCACCTTCAGAACCGCTCTTTGTGCTCTTTCTAATACTATCAATACGGAAGGGGCAATACCTCCCCATGCAAGTATACAATAGTTAATCACGGATTGGCACAATGCCAGATACACTGACCTGAGAACATTTCCATCAGTGATCTCCCTTAACTGTTTCATTATGTGGATTAGTTTACGTACCCTGGCTGAGGTAACTGAGATATGTTTTTTAAAGTTTAGGTTCTCGTCAAGTGTTATACCAAGATATTTTAAAAAAGGGGCTCTCTCTATACTACTACAATTACAATTTGGGTTTGCGGAACCAGTTTCCATAGCTGTACAGTTAGAATTGTGAACTGGAATACTTTTAAAAAGTAATGGAGGAGGCTGCGATGCTGCCGTTTTATGAAAGCACAGAAATTTAGTTTTGCTTGCGTTGAGAGTTAGAATGTTATGATTTAACCATTTCTGTATTTTCTGCATACCTAATACGGCATAAAGGTGGGCCTCACGCCAGGTCTGACCGTAAAAAATAATGGCTGTATCATCAGCGTAACAGACTACGTCACTGTTCTGGAGTTGAATAGACATTATGTCATTTATATATGAGACAAATAGGGAGGGTCCCAAGATGCTTCCCTGAGGGACGCCAAAATTTACAGACTGGACCTCGCTTATAAGATCACCAACCTTGACACATTGCCCTCTTTCTGATAGGTAGCTGGTAAACCAATTAAGCGCGCAACTTCGAATCCCGTACAAACTGAGTTTTTTAATTAAGATGGGAATCGATACTGTGTCAAACGCCTTTGTCAGATCAAGAAAAACACCGACACAGCATCGATCTTGATCAAGGTGAGATACAATTTTGTCGGTTAGGAGAGTAACTGCATCCTCCGTTGATTTACCTTGGCGGAAACCAAATTGGCGATCAGAGATTTTACAATTGTCTTCCAAAAATTTGACCAAGCGCCTATTGACTACTCGTTCTAGAAGTTTAGAATACCCACTAAGTAAAGATATTGGGCGGTAATTACAAGGATCATCTTTGGTTCCTGACTTGTGGATGGGAAAGTACTGCAGCTGTTTTCCATTCACTAGGAAAGACACCTGAAGATATGCTCAAGTTAAAAATTGCTGACAAGGGTTTGGAAATTACATGAGCAAGGGATTTAAGTAGTTTATTAGTAACCCCATCAATTCCCGGAGCACTATTTGCGTCAAGACAGGCAATGAAATTCATAACTTCATGCGGGTCAGTGGGTTCCATGAAGAAGGAGTTCTGAGGGAGAGGATCGGGAATGTGGACTTTGCTAGCAAGAGATTCCTGAGTTTCATTTAGCTCTGACATGATCGAACTTGCCAGCGTGTTACCAATCGTCGCGAAGTAAGAGTTACAAAAATCTAGAGATTCCCCTGCGGTTGTCTTAATGTTAGTCAGTACTTGATTCGAGGACACGACACGCTCAGTATTAGTAATGTGTTTGATTGTAGACCAGAGCTTTTTAGGAGTGGATTTGTGATCATTTATTTCTTTACTATAGTGTTCAACTTTTAGTTTCCGAATTAGACTAATGTAAAAGTTTCTGTATCGAGTGTACACGAGCTTTTTAACAGGATTATGGGGGTCTTTACGAAGTTGAGTATGCAATTTGTCCCGATGCTTAGAGCATCTGATGAGACCTGGAGTCATCCAGGGTTGCAAGATAATTTGAGAGCGACTAATGGTTACAATTTTGGAATGTTTCGAAACTGACTCCGCGACGGTGTTAGAGAAAAACCTAACCGAGTCAGTCAAAGAATCACTGGTCAGAACAGGGGACCAGTTAACCTGTTCCAGCTCAGATATAACCGAGTCAATGTCTACCTTCACTTTAGAGCGAGACGGTTTCGATTTCTGTTGATTCTGCGACTTGAGCATGATTCCCAACGCGGTTATGTCATGATCGGTGAGATCATTTGAACTGACGAAAGATTCCGCATAGCTTTTAGAAGACACGAAAATATGGTCTATGCAAGTCTTGTCATGGGTAGCTCGGTCTATGCCAGGGACAAGTCCGTGCTCCGCCAGTACACTCAGATATTCCGATGACGAGCTACTATCAGCCGCCGAGTCAAGAATATTAATATTCAGATCCCCTGCAAGGATAAGATGAGGCGAGGAATTAATAGATTTTAAGCTATAATCAAGAGAGTGAATAAAATTTTCTGGGTTTGAGAAGCTAGGTGACCTGTATACGGCTATGACTGAGAACTGGTTAGGTACCTCTGCCAGCACACAATTAGCCTCTTCAACGTTCGGTTCAGAAAAATGGGGAGTCCATTTGTCTCTTATATAAATCGTCACTCCACCGGACTTATTAATGAATTTCTTAGAGAAGAATGAAGCATACCCCGGCAAATGTCTAAAGGTCGTGTTTTCGTTCAACCAGCACTCACTAAGGACTATAACATCAAAGTCAAGACCAAACCTCTTAAGTACAACGAGGAAACCATCAAAGTTTTTTTGCATGCTCCTAATGTTGATATTTAATATTTTCAGTGAAAATTTTGACTAGTTATATTATGGCACTTAATCTGATATGAGTTATCTATATCATCTAATAAGCCTAAGGGAGCCATGGGTAGATGTTAAAAAGTAATTTGTAGTTTTTCGGAATAGTGAGTATAAGTGCCAGACTAATAGTAGTTTTATAATAGAGTAGATATATGCCATTCCCAGTGAATTTCGAGAGGTTATGATTATAGATTTCACAAGTATGACTGTGAGTGAGTTCATGAGAGTTTGAGTTTGAGTAGGTGTATGAGCGTATTGCATGCCAAGAAATTAAGATTAAATACATACGCCATAAAAAACTAAGTATGAAAAATACAAAAAATGGAAAACTGAACAAGCGACAGGTAAGCAAAAATAACATACAGTCCTTATCCCGAGGCCAGCACATGAGAGGAGTGTAACGACTCCACTGTGGCTGTTGGTGTAGATTGTAACTCCTTTGAGTACCCTGGTCTGCGGAGACCATTGAGATCTTCTTCCGATCTAATACGAATCGCAGGGCTTCCTTCCTTAATATCCCGTTTCCTGACATAGATACATCCATTTCGCAGCCAGCAATACTTGTAACCGTGCTCGTTCGAAAACATCCTGGCGGAACGAAATAAACTGCGATTGGCGCTAGTCAGGCGTTCATTAACATATACCGAACTATCGGGACCGTGGCCCACTATGTCTTTGTTTTTCAGAAATCTTCTAGTTTTAGCGTGTTTCATGAATTCATCACGTTTTGCTCGACGAGTGAAAGCGACCACTAAAGGACGTTGAAGCACACGCCCAACTAGCAAATTGGTCATATAAAAACTGTGCTATGCGACTTTCAGTTATATAACTGTTGAATTGATGTTATTAGACAACTACAACGTTGTGTAACCGTAATTCCTACAACGATTTAGTCCCGTAACTAAATGGTCTACTAAATAAGTAGAGTAAACGTTTTTACGACTACTTTATACAACGTCGTATAATGGTACAAAAATATAGGTTAAGTAAACGTTTTTACGACGGTATTATACAACGTTGTATAGTGGTGTCTGTGTATAGGTTAGGTAGACGTTTATGCGACTGATTTATACAACGTCGTATAGTGGTGCCTGTGTATAGGTTAGGTAGACGTTTTTACGACTGGTTCATACAGCGTCGTATAGTAGTGCCTGTGTATAGGTTAGGTAGACGTTTTTACGACTGATTTATACAACGTCGTATAGTGGTGCCTGTGTATAGGTTAAGTAGACGTTTTTACGACTGATTCATACAACGTCGAATAGTGGTACCTGTGTATAGATTAGGTAGACGTTTTTACGACTGATTCCTACAACGTCGTATAGTGGTGCCTGTGTATAGGTTAGGTAGACGTTTTTACGACTGATTCATACAACGTCGAATAGTGGTGTTGGAGTATAGGTTACGTGAACGTTTTTACGACTGCTTTATTATATCTTCGTATTATGAAGCCAGGTTGTAGGTCGGATAAAAAAAAAAAATATGACACCATGTATAAAGGGTTTATTTAAATTAAAGGTTATCATAAAAGGTTTATTTAAATTAAAGGTTATCTGTTCATGTTTATTATCTCACGGAACTCTAAAATAAATTATCATGGCCGACCATCTTGGTCGCAAGAAACCGCATTATGCGACCTTTTCATTCTATAATTGATGTATAGAAGTCGTTTCTTAACTTAGACAAGATGGCTGCTATTTTAGTATGTAAACAAATTTTAAGCAATAGTCTACAATAATTTAATTTCAAGAAATTCGATGGGGGCGTAAAAAATTTCACAACAACACACCTATATTTCACCACAAAACTAAACGTCCCATAAGAACTAGGTGCACTGCACACATTTATCCATACACTCTGTTCATGTATAATATTGTTAAAGTAAATATAAAAATAATAAAGTAAATTATAACTTATAAACCGTTTAAATTTTGTATTTGATAACCCGCACTTTTCCAGCAAACATCACAGGAACGAATGAATGGAATGAACTGAAGTTCATTCCATTGTGTACAATAAAAGTCAATGTTAAACACTTAACCGACATTACAGTCATCTTCTAATGCCTATGCAATTGTTATAGGACTTCAGTGGTTCGATAACAGTCGGTCGAAAACTTTTATGTAACATTTAAAAGTTGTTGACTGACGTTTATTTAACTTGTAAATAACAATAATGTCGTTTAATATGGGCCTATTTCGCGTTGTATAAACGTCTACGACACGTTTATATGACGCACTTTATAGAACCAAAAGGAAATGTAAAACGTTTTCTCAACTATTATGCAACAATAATTTGTTACTTGGGGGTTCTCACCTGAGTTCACTTTGAGGGTTATTTTATTATTTTTAGGCCCAACACGGGATACGTAGTCCAGATCAGTATCTTGGAGCTCAACTCCCAGTTTGGCGGCAGTCGTAAGCACCAAATGAAACGGATTTTCATTTGCGGTCTCTTCCAGACCACATATTTCCAATTCGTTGGCTAAGGCTGACTGAGCCTGGATGTTAAGCTGGGATTGCAAGTTTGCAACGGTAGCTCTAAGGATAACATTATCATTTTCCAGCATTTCAAGAGATTTGAGTCTCTGATCGTATTCTGACAACCGTAAGCTTATGTCATCGAAGCATTGGCGAAGATAGCTGATGTCCTCTCTGATCTCGGCGCTCAAACCAGATAGCTTAGACTCAAGGAGCTTACCAAATTGGTCATATGTTATTGAGCCACTTGCCTGTGCAAGCGATTTGGGGGGATTCGAGGAATTTCCATGTATTTCAGAGCAACTTGTATCTTCAACTTGGGACACTATTTCGTCACATGACATGTTTGATACATCGTTTGACGACGGGGAGAGCTGTCTCCGCACTGGGGTGTTGTCCTCCTTGCGTCGAGTGACCCGCGAGCAAGACTGGCATTTCCAAAGCTTTTTTAAGCTTGCTACGTTGTCTTTAAAATAAGACGATGTCATGTTATAACATTTAGAATTATTAGAATTAGAATTAGAATTATTTATTTGCTAAGAATATGGTTGGTTACAATTAGCTGGTCATATTTTTATAGGCTCACATATTCTGCCATGTAGACATGCAAAATTTTACAAAATAAATATTAATTAATTAATTATACAAAAAACATTAACACTGTTGTCATCATTATTATAGTATCAAATAGTATTATTAGTATTGTATCATTATAATCATTTTTATCAATTATTCAATTGTATTGGGTACTACTTAAATAATTACAATTTATTTACTTACTTCTATTTTTAAAAATTACATTAATACGTTATTTTTTACAATGTAACACATTGAATAAACTATATTTATGTCCAATCTATTTACTTTTCCTTAATAAAATCGGACACTGAATAATAACACTTCTGGACTAAGAACTTATACATCTGTTTTCTAAAGGCGCTCAAATTAAGTTTTTTAAAATTATCTGGAAGGCTATTATAGAGTCTTATTGCCATACAGTAGGAGTTACTACTGTGAACTTTTAACCTTTGGTCAGGTATGTACAGAGTATTGTCCCGTTGAGGTCTTCTAATTCTATGAATAACTTTACTCTGCTTTACAAATAACTGTGGGTGTTTATGGACAAGTTGGCAGATTTCGAATAAGTACAGTGATGGCAAGGTTAGTATATTTTCCTTTATGAACAAAGGTTTACAGCTTTCATCATATTTGGCACCACATAACGCTCTGATGCACTTTTTTTGAGCTATAAAAACTCTGTCCACCTCCACTGAATTTCCCCATAGTACTATTCCATATCTTATATTTGATGAAACAAACGCATGGTAAGATGAGAGAGCCGCTTCTTTAGTTGCAACTTTTCTAAGTCGATAAATTACATATACGTATCTATTTATTTTGTTAACTAATTGTTCAACATGCGCTTTCCAATTACAGTATTTATCAACTGTAATTCCTAAGAAGGTAAAATCATCAAGTACTTCTATTGCATTATCGTGTAACTTAACGTTTACTTGCATCGATGTGCTATTATAAGTTTGGAATTCTACGATTTTTGTTTTTGATAAATTTAATTTTAAATTATTATTTTCTAACCACAGTACAACAGAAGTTAACGTTTCATATATTTTATTATTAATTGTATTCTTGTCATTTGTTTTAATTAATATAGTAGCATCATCAGCAAACAGCAAACACTCTTGATTTATGTCACTGGGTAAGTTATTAATGTAGCATAAAAATAGTAAAGGGCCAAGTACGCTGCCCTGTGGTACTCCGTAATTATTTTCACGATAAGACGATCTGAACGTTTGCATAAAATAAGCTCTATGACGCTTTGTAGTTTTCATTGTTTCCACACATTGCTGTCTGCCCTGAAGGAAACGTCTAATCCAGTCATTTGTTTTACCCCTAATGCCAAAGAGCTGTAGTTTTTGTAAAAGAATTTCATGACAAACCAGCTCAAAAGCCCTAGTCATGTCCAAAAATATAGAAAATACCCGGAAGCCCTTGTCCAAATTTTCAGTGACCCACTTTATGAGAGAGAAGCAGGCCAAACCAGTAGAGCTCTCCTTTCTAAAACCAAACTGTTTCTCACTCAAAATATTGCAAGTGGCCATAAATGAAGAAACTCTAGAATATACTACCTTCTCTATAATTTTCGAAAGTATAGAATTTAAAGCTATAGGCCTATAATTATTAAAATTGTTTTTTAGACCCTTTTTAAATATAGGCTTAACTATAGAATACTTAAGACGCGATGGAAAATGTCCCTCATTAAAAGAGAGGTTAATTATGTGACAGAGGGGGAGTGATAAGAATTCTGCACAGAGCTTCAGCATTTTGGTATTTACTCCATCATATCCAGTTGAGTTCGTATTACGAAGGGAATGAATTACTCGAAAAATCTCTACCGGATCAGTAGGACGTAAAAACATGGTCTTCGGATTATTTTCCATCGTTTCTGTAGCTGAACTGTAATTGATAGAGTTCCTTTTGGTATTTGTGAGACCAATAAAAAAATCATTGAATGAGTCCGCAATCTGCTGTGGGCAAGTTAACGTTTTACCATCTTCCAGGCACATTTCATTAATCTCCACGTCTTGATGCTTACATCGAAAGTTAGAGTTTATTACTTCCCATGAAGCTTTGCATTGATTTTGTGCTTTTTTTATATATTTAAAATTATGAATTTTTTGAGCTAATAATAAACTTTTTTTTAGTATTTTATTATATGAATTATATTGATTTTTATTTAATCGTTTATCTGCTTTACTAAATCTGTATCGTAAATATAGTTGTCTTTTATTAATACAGCATTTCTTAAGGCCTTTAGTCATCCATTTATTATGCATGCGTCTACTCACCTGCTTTACTAGAACAATAGGAAAACAAAGATTAAAAAACAGAGTTAAGTGGTCGTGAAATATGTTAAACGCCTTTTCCGTATTCTCCTGCGAGCAAACATCATTAAATGATAGAGATGACATACATGCAATAAATTTATTTATATTATATTTAGAGTAACATCTTTTTTCTATAAACCATGATGGTATGTTGCAGTTTTTGCTATCTAATTCAACATCGACAGTCAGAGTCTGCGCCGTCTCGTGATCAGACAAACCTAAATAGTGTATGTTAGAACGAGTGCTAGACATATCACTGCATATTAGATCTAAGCAAGATGATTGTCTTGTAGGTTTCAAGATGTGATGATGAAAATTAAAGTTTGCAAATAGTGAAGTCAGCTCTTTAGATTTTTTGTCATGTTTTAAAATATTAATATTCATGTCACCACATACTATTTTTTTATGAGTAGGATATCTCCTAGTTAGAACATGTAAAAGTTGTTCCAAGTTATTAAGGAATATCCTGATGCATTCACTATTATTTTTATTTCTTGGTTTTGTTCTATAAATACATACAATAATTAATTTTAAGTTAGGCAGTTTAGTTATGCAATATTCAAATAAGTATGGTATTGGCTTTATTGGGACTTTAATTGCGACATATTCAATGTCTTTGTGCAGTAGTATACAAGAACCTCCTCTACGCTCCTTTTCACGACAGAACGACGATGCTAGTTTATAGTTATTTATCATTAAGTTCGATTCTGAACCTTGCTTTATGAATGTTTCTGTAAGGCAAATTATACTTATATTACCCAAAATTTTACATAGATCATCAATGCTGGTTTCAATAATTTCCTTTTTAGAGAGTACACCCTGTATATTTTGATGAAGTAGTGTTACAGAGTATTTCATCATGGGAACGAAAAAACATTCTGCTATCATTTTTGTCATTTTGGACATCATGGGCATTCTGAGAGTCGGAAGTAAGGGTTTTTTTTATGGATAGAGTTTTAAAATAATAAGGGATTGTTCCTTTTTTAGGTAAAGACTCCTTGAGCATACGTAAAGACTTATTAATCGATAACAATTTCATTATGTTTTTTATACCATTTTTAATAAATTGATTTTCATAATTTATATAGTTAATTTTATTATTTACCTTAAAACTTATCAAATCCAAGCGTGACTGATTTTCGGAAGTGTTATAATTCATGTCCTTATCAATATCCACAAATGTGCAATGATCGTAATTGTTACATAATAATTTGAATTCATTGTTTATTTTTTTTGTATTTAAGTTAGTATTAAATTGTACACCTAGCAGTATCACTTTGTAATTTCTCAGTATATATAAAATATTTGTTAATGTAGACAATAATTTAAAAGAATTTATATCATTAGATCCTATAGATAATACTATGATATCGCCAGAAATAAGAGTGTTAGACAATTTATCACAGGTGTGTAAGAGTTCGTTACATGTAGCGAGCGGTTTTACAAAGCCATTAACGTGCGCCATTTGTAGTGGTAACATTCTTTGCACGCAGAACATTTTAACTGCTCTTCAGGGCGAACAATTTTATTGCAAGCCAAACAGTTCATTATGTATACAAGCACCGGGGCTGCGTCGGAGCGTGCAGGAGCGAAGACCGTAGCAGCGGACGTAGCAGTGGTCGTAGCAGCGGCCGTAGCACAGTCGCCTCGGGCACTCGAGTCGTCGTCGGTCGGCTATCTTCGTGTTGTTACGCCGGCAGCGCTCAAGGTCACGGTAACACTCAGTGGGCGACGTTATAAGAATGATTTTTGAGGTAGGTCAGGTTCGGGTCCGATAATTAATAATTTGAAAATACTTTTCAACACTATTCTTCAAGCGAAAAAGTTATTGAAAAACGGATTTCGACACTTTATTGCACTTGATGTTGGCTTCAAAATGATATAACAAATGACTATAACCACACGTTTAATTCACAACTTTTTGAGTGGTTAATGCGGAGCGATAAAAATACCGTGTTGACTTATCAGTTGCGCACGCCGAAAAAAAAGCCGAAAAAATATTCACAATTTCACGGAAAATTAGAAAAATTCACAAAATCCAAATTCTCAGTGTGCTGATAAGTGCGGCTAACTGTCAAACAGTAGCTAAAAACGGTTCTGTTACGTCGCATCACGCATCTCTTTTTATCCCAGTGTTGTTGCTAATGACATCCCGCTCCCTAAGCCCTTTGTTTCTCTATTCCCGTCCACGGTAGTTTTACTCACCCGGAAAAAATAAGTGCGAAACGTCCACGGTAGGTTTACTCACCGAGCATTTAAACCTCCAACCGTCCATGGTAACTAAACCTACCCGTTTTAATAGGTCAAAGCACGTAGTACGTGGGACCGTGAAAAAATTTGAGGTGGTTCTGTGGTTACTAATTCATCATACAAGTAAAAGAAATCTATATATTGCCACAGAAAATTTCACAGAAAAAAATAATGAAATTGACGAAATTGACAGTTCGCCAAAACGGAATTTTGCAGCGTAAGCGTCTTTAAAAATGTCGAAATACTCTTCTACTCACCATATTTCCTAAATAAGTGCACATCAAAACAATCGCAAACTAATTATCGTTAAAGATTGGATAAGTTTGTTTACATTCGTAGACAGTGACATTGCAACTAAATTTTTTTTCTGACCAAGCGCCATAAACACGGCAACGTTCTTTGATAAGGTTGTTGCCCACTGCACCTAGTTCGTAGTTCCGCAAGAAAATTTGAGGTGGCTGTATGGATATCAATTGATCAAACTATGGCATAGTGTACGAGAACCTTTAGTAAAAAAATGAAATTGTTGACAATTTTGACGGTTCGCCATTTTTTTTGCATAGGATTTTTTGGTGCTACAAATGTTGTTATTACTCTTCGTAATCATCCTTCTTCCTAATAATGTGCACATCAAAACAATCGTTATGGTTTTAGCTATCGAACATGGTATGATTCTTTATAGTTTCAAACAGTGACTTCCAAGTAATAATAATTTCTACATGTCGATATATTTTTACGTATTTTTTTTTTTTGTCTTGGAATGTTTATTTTTGTAATTTTAGTAATAGATTTTCGTAATTAACTGTTAATTTATTAAAATACTGCGTTTTCTAAGCATTCCGTACGTATATAAAGTTTTGATATAGCCTGAGTAGTTGTTTAGTTCTAATTTTTTTTGTCAGCTCAGTCAGGGTTCGTATTCTTCTGTACACTCTTCTAGCAGCTCTGTAAACAGTTGGACGCTGGGCGCCATGTTGTATATAGGGGCTCGGACGCTTAAGTGGTTAAGTACCTATAGTAACTTTATGGATCCAGCCAGCTGCTAGTCCCGTCCCGTCACGTCAGTCACTAATGAAAGTAAAAGTATTCGAGTCCAGCCCCAGCATATCTACGTGTATACGTGACCATTGTTGGTCGTTACAAATATTAACAAGTTCACTGTAAAACAACTCACCCGGGTCCGCATTAAAGTCGCCCGAAATAAACACGATTCAATTCCATATTCGTAAACAATTGCACTTATTACACTCAAACATTCAGTAAACTGCGTAGATAGTCTGCCGAGTTAGTTGGTAAGTACCTACACGCTCATTACGATCACTGGTCTATCACTTATTGTCATTTTAATAGCACAGATACGTGCATCATCATCACAGCAGCACAGACACTTGTATTGAAACGCACCCGCCGTTGGGCCGCCCGCGCAGCATACCCGCTGAAGTATCAACCGCAGATGTCGCAGTGTATACCCGAAACCGCCATCGATAGTGCCGGCGACGTAAGGGATGTCGTGCGGTAACAGCCAGGTTTCTTGGAGACATACCACGTCGCACTCACGACACAGGTCCCTCACGTCGTCAATGGAACGCTTTATATATACCTAAGTATTCTTACAATTAAAAGTAGCACAACGATAAGCGCCACTATTCATTATTTAGTTTGTTAGGGCCGTCGTAATACTATGCAGTTGGATGTATGTGCTTATAATTTGATTAGTCCTTGAGTCGCCTTCTACGACACCCAAGGGAAGAGATGCGCCACTACACAGCTTCTTCAGCAAAGCACGGAGATGTTCATAATTGAAGTTGATGTTGATAATTGAACTTGATGGTATACCAAATGTTACTATTCAATCTTTAATTTAAATCTAAGCTATCAAATTTTAAAGCCGATAGCTAAAATCCTGAATTTAGAAGTAGGTACCAATGACAAGTAGATACTTCTTAGATAACATTAACCATAAAGTAACTATTACTAGTAGGTCATAGGCGCGACGCCCACACGGGAAGTCGAGGCACGTCGCGGCGCGCCGTCTCTAGTTTTCCCTAAGAAATAAATGGCAGTGCGCTCACATACCAACGGAGTCGCGGCGGGGTCGCCGCGCCGCGACTCTGTCGCCATTTTGTCATTGCATTTCGGTCGTGGGCAGTCGTGGCTGTGTTTATGGCGGCTCCACATTAGTGCCGTGAATTCACGCTCGAATTCTCGGCATTAACTCACGGCACAAGTCGTCCTCTCCACGTTCACGGGATGCTCACAATCGTTCGTGAAACCCGCCGCGAAATGGATGTAGAAGCTGCTGCTGCAAAAACTTTGTTTGCTGTGGCAACATACTATTTACACGTCCAAAACATTACCATTTAGACGTCCAAAACATTAGGTATTAGAAAGCTTTGGAAAAAGAGCAGATGGTGGATGACTGATATACATCGTAACCGATCAAAGTATAGTCTGGAGTAAACTGATTAATTGCTTGTTTGGTAAACTGGCACGCGGCCGTGAATGTGGATTTGTACGCGTGAACGCCGCGCGAACCCTTTGTCGCGGGACAAAATACGAGCGCGATTACGCCTGTTCCCCGATCAGATCGGGGAACAGGCGTGAACGCGCGTGAACCCCGCGAAAACCGTCCACATTCACGTTCACGCCTGTTTACGGAGCTTCACGGCACTAATGTGCGACGCGCCTCGACTTCCCCTGTGGGCGTCGCGCCATAGAATTGGAGTCCAAATGAGACTCTATAGTTGTCCTATTTTTTCAAATGGGCCATAAACATTGAAAGAAAAGAGACAAAATAATCTATTGCCAAAAACGTTAAATGTCTAGCAAAAATAAAAAAACCGGTTACTTTAAACGAACGATACAAAATTCAAAAGCGACCTAAATATACAAAATTAAATGTAATTCGAATGGTGACCAAACGGAGTGCCCACTCAAATGTCATAGCACTCCTTCCATGCTTTAGTTATTATTCTAGGTATAGTAACTTTATGCTTTAAAGTGCAACAGTGCTGCCCTCATTAAGTTTCATTACACAGTGATGAACTTAGAACCACAAACAAAAAAGAGCTGTTCTGTAACGCACTGTTATAGAAACTATCTTTACTTTATGAGGGTTTACGCATTCGGTTTCCCATACAAACTTCCAAGTCGAAATTTTTAAAAACCAATAAGCCAATTTTGATGAAACTTTGCATGATAAAGTAAAACACAGTGATCTAAATAGTTTGTTGAAAACATTTTTAAAAAACCTTTTTTTAGCTAAGTTATTGCGATTTAAAGTCCACTTTAGAAAGTTAAAAATCGCAATAACTCAGTTAAATAAACATTTTTTTTAAATGTTCTCAACAAACTATTTAGATCCCTGTGTTTTACTTCCGCATGCAGTTTCATTAAAAATGGCTTATTGGTTTTTAAAAATTTCGACTTGGAAATTTGTATGGGAGACCGAAATACATAAACCCTCCTATGAAAGAAACATTTTACATACCTATTTTTAAAACGTAAATTGTGTCTATTTATATTTTTCTTGTCTATGTACAATAAGCTTTTGTTTGACAAGGCAATAATCAAAATAAATACAAATAACAACATCTCTAAAATATTTAAAGAGGTTTCTTTAGTGCACTACAAAGTTTTTTGTGACTTTTAATTTTAATGATATGTATGTATTTAAATTAAATTCACTATAATTAAAAAAACACAATGAGGGCAGCACTGTCACGACTGCGCCCCCTTTTATGACGATTACGTCACCGGCTCCGGTCTCAGACCCAGAGGTCCCGGGTTCGGACCCCAGCGCGGGGTACATGTTTGTATTGCAGATAAGACAGCAAAAGTTCCTCAGTAGATGAGGTATCCATGCGAAGTGCGCTACTACCAGTCTTATCAAAACCTAACAATTAACTTGTTTCATGTGAAAGTATTCTACTATTAAAGAAAAAAATATTTTTTATACCATAATTTATTCAGTATCCTTTTCTGGCACTTTACATAGTTATTTATAAAAGAGGAAGGATTAAAAGTATCTATACAATTTGAACAATATTCCAGAAAAAAATTGTATATAGCATGTACCTAATTATAAACCTAGACAGTCGGTTATTATTATTATGTTACAAAGAACACTTTATTTAGCCTATTTTAATAGCAAAATTCATACAGATAAGAAGAGGCTTACTATATAGCTAAAGCTTCTAATCTTCCAAATACACCCTGTTCTTGTCAACTTTCACTTTAGGAGCACTCTTCAATTTCTTTATGAATTTATCAGCGATTCTGTCGTCAACATCTCTCCCAGTCATCTCAGAGTATTCGGAAAGAACTTTCTTTTGCAAGCGTTTAAAGGGCAATTCATTTCCTTTCTTCTCCAAAACTGACATAATAGCTACATGCCAATCAAATTTGTCACTCTTAGCACCACCTTCATCCTCTACTTCTTCACCGTTAGCCACATTCTGATCGTGCAGACAGATGCTTTCGTCAGCCTCATTCTCAACCACTTTCAATTTCTTTTTCTGTGCCTTTTCATTTACAACTGGGGGATTGTTTTCAGAATTATTTACAACAACTTCTACTGCACTACCGGTAGTGTCCTGTCGCTTGCGTTTCTTTTGTTTCTTACTCTCAACTTGGGTATTCTCTTCATCATTGTTACTAGATTCAGTCCTATTCTTCTTCTTTTTGCCTTTCTTACTAATTGTTTGACTTTCATCCACCTCTTCTTCAGTAGCTGGTGGTGCCTCAGCCTTCTGCAATTCAGCTTCGTACTTCAATCGTTTCTTCTCTTCTTTACGTTGTTTTTTAGTCAACTTTTTGTCATCCTCTTTTTGTGTGTCCACATTTTCTTTTTCATCATTTTCTGAGGTAGTATTCTCTGTGTCACCATTTTTCGGTTCAGACTCATCATTTTCATGTCCAGCCTCGCCATTTTCTTTCTCTACACCATTTTTCTCAACTTTCCCATTTGTATCTCCATTGGCAGTGACGGATTCATCATTTTTGTTTTGAATTTTGCTTTGGTTTCCATTGGTTGACAAAGCGGAAAGCTTAACCGATATCAAATCCCAAGCCTGATCGACATCTTTAGGATTTGTTTTATGTCCGCAAACATTTTTAACAAAGTTAACGAACTTAGGCTTCTTACGCGGTGTGTTGTTATGCTTACTGATAGTTTCGATTATTCTTAAGACATTGTGGGGAGCCGTTTTCTGTTCGTCCAACACGGATTGCAACATTTCCACCCATGCGGTTTGTTTCTTCTCACCTTTCTTCTCTTTAGCTTGAAACCCCTTGCCAGAGTATCTTTCCTCTTCTGTTACGCATTTGATGTGGCTTTCGTAATCCTTACCCCTGTAAACATAAAATATTTATTGATTTAGAAGAGAATAAATACCCATTTAAATTATTATATAACTAAACATAGTGTACGAAGCTAGCCAATTCGCTCATCCTACTAATATTATAAACGCGAAAGTTTGTAAGTATTGATGTTTGTTACTCTTTCACGTAAAAACTACTGAATGGATTGGGATGAAATTCGGCATACAGATAGTTTATAACCTGGATTAAAACATAGGATACTTTTTATCTCGATATTCCCACTGAAACGGGAACCACGCGAGTGAAACCGCAGCGGCTGCTAGTAATACATATTTGTGGCTGGCAGCAGATAGATAAGGACATCCAAAAATAGAGCTTTTGGCATGTATTGGGAGATGCCTATGTACAGCATTGGACTGGCACAGGCCGATTATGATAATTATTGTATTAATGAATTAATGCTTTGTACAATTCCATCAGTAAGTACTTAAAATTACTACAGCTTGTTTGTTCTCAAATACTACTTATTATTACTCATGTGGTCATTTATTGGCTTCATTTTTACCATGTGCTTTTCTCAAAAAACTATGCACATTGAAATAACCTAAAAATTTGTTTGTAAACATTGCATAATTTTCCCTTGTCTGACAAACTGAAAAGGGCATAAACAAATAGAAACAATCTCTCTTGCTAAAATACTTACAAGAAATCCTTAAAACAATCCATGCATGACAAATTGGGATTGCGATTTCTACATTTCGTCAAGTAATGTTTTTCAACTTTAGGTTTCTGCACGGATTCCCCACAATGTCCGCAAGTAAATACAACCATATCTATTAGATTCTAGCACGTGCTTATCCAATACAAGTAGGTAGGTAATCAAATAAGTAATGTGAACTCCTAAAATACTAAAAATTTCTAATGAAATGAACTATATAACATGGATATTTGAGCACTTTTTAATAGAATTTTTGGACAGTTAAGATCAAAGTGAAATGTAAAAACTTCGCCAAAAAACAACAAAATGATTTTTTCGTGAATTCGTAACACACAAAACGTCAAACGTCAACGTTCTACGTCAGCTGAGAGCTGAGTGACAGTAACCTTTTTTTGTTAACTAAAATAATGTTTAAAAAGGCAAACAGCTTTACCATAAGAGGCTTATCATATTGAATTTATTTGCAATCATTGATTTTGGACCTTATTCTAATACACTAAAGCAAAAATTATGGTCTCTAATATATAAAAAAGCATCTTTAGCAGTGCTTCCACAATGAGGGGAACTTCCCCTTTTGAGGGGAAATTAGGGTCCAGAGGGGAAGAAAAAGGGGAAAGAGATGAATAAGGGAAATCGAGGGGAAATCATGTTTGCGGAAAAATGACCCGGAGTTTTATGCTTAAGTTGTATACTTTTTTAATTTTTTACACATTTGACATACCTTTTTAGCCTCAAATGTGTCATGTGTAACGGGGACCAGCTGACGTACCTTTTGATCTCACCCAAAATCATAAGAATTTTTTTATTTTAACTGCTGCCAAAAATTATGAACACTGCATGTACACACGGCGTCAGATCAAACTACCCAAAACTGTCAAATTTCTACAATCTATTTTGAACTTTATTGTTTGGTTCGAAGGATCAATATTCATTGGAGAAATTTGACAGTTTAGGGTAGGTTGATCTGACGCCGTGTGTACGGAACGTAACACAATCATGCAGTATATTTTAAGGGGGCCTTAGGCGGTGAAAACGGAACAATTGGCTGTTTTCTATTAGTTTTTATTCAAAATACATTAGACATTTCGCACTGAAACTTTCAATGTGTATTACAGAGCGTATGTGTGAGGGGATGAATGAAGTCAAAACGCGATTGGAATCATTTGGCTCGATAGAAAAAATCCTGAAGTTACCTCTAAAAGGAGAAACGGCACTTTCCATAGAAAAAAATACTTAACATGTATACAATAGAATTTGGTAATAAAGTAAAGCTAATATGATTTGCTACCTAAACCAAGTTTTGTCTTATTTTTATCGAATCGCGGATAAGATTTATTTAATTATTATTATTTTTTAGTATGGAAACACTGAGTCTTCAAAAACAGACATGTTACTTTAAAAATGTCTAACATGGCTGCATAAACCATAATTCTTTTGCTTTAAAAAAAGAGAAATGTCAACAATGCCGTCACGTCATGTTTGATTTGACAGCTAGTGGCTGAAACTCTCAGAACAATAACTAGGGATTCCGCTTCGCGAGTGTCAGTTGGCAGCACGTGTCTTTGGATTTTTTTGTTTACTTGCGCGTTATAACGAGCAAAATCGTGACTGCCTAAACAAAATCGGTGGTGGTTTTTTAAATTTTATTTATTGTATATTTGGGTAAGTGTTTTTCTACTAATACAATCATGTCACCCCCTTCACCGGAGCCCCCGGACCCTCCGGATCAGACCACATCACAGATGGACGTGTCATCCCCAATTCAGGAGTCTCAGCCTCTGTTTTCACAGACTGCAACGAAACGTCGTCTAGACGGCGATAAGGAGGAGGCCTCTGAGCCAGCAAAAAGGGCAAACTCGGATATTCCGGCTGCTTTGTCATCTCCCTTTAGCTCCAGTAGCCAACCAATATATGTTCACCCCTCCATTGTAATAGCCCCAACGGCATATAGCGAACACGACAAAGGTCCTTTTGTAGTTCAAATGTCACATATCGAATCTGATCCAAATAGTGCTGCATTCATCCAACCAATGAAGTTTGGAAAATTTTTAGTATCCAACAAAATTAAAGATGTCGTTTTAGATGGAGTAAAAAAGATAGGACGTAACAGGATTTCCGTCGAATTCAAATCAGCATCGGCAGCTAATACATTCCTGAAATGCAACCTGCTGTCCCTATACAAATATACTGCGTCAATTCCGACATATAACATTACCCGCATGGGACTCATCAGAGGTATACCTACTGATTGGTCGATGGAGGAACTAGCAGAGTCGATTTCTGTCCCGGAAGGCTGTGGCATTCTTCTAAAAGCAAGACGGTTGAATAGAAAGCAGGTAACAGACAACCGCCCAACTTGGATACCTACCCAGTCAGTCGTGGTCACATTCAGGGGCCAGGTTTTGCCTGAGAGGGTATTTTGTTGTCACAATGCAATTGTAGTTGAGACGTACCAACTCCCTACTATTTAATGCATGAGTTGCTGCCGTTTTGGTCATGTCAAGGCCCAATGCCGATCGAAACCAAGATGCTTCCGGTGTGCTCAACCCCACGCTGCAGAAAATTGTAACGTTGCAGAGGATAAAGCCACTTGTCTCCATTGTACAGGTGCACATTTTGCAATTAACAGGGCATGTCCTGGACATTCACGTCAAAAGTTGATTAAACTCACAATGTCACAGAATCGCGTCCCGTATGCTCAGGCATCTTCGCTTTACCCTCCAGTGCGTCGGTCATATGCTGACATTGCGAACCCCCGCCTCCTTACACCCTACTCAGACACCACGTTCTACCCCACCAAGCTCAGTCTCCTACAAAAAGACCGTAACATCTCGCCCAGTTCCTCGTTCTCGTTCTCCTTTGGGAAAGAGTTACGACAGGCAAGCACATCAAGCCATAATAGACAATTGTGCTTCCACTCTCTCAAATGGATGTGCATTAAATTCCGATTCGCCTTCTCCTACGTCGTCTGAGGATAATGAAAACCTCATTGAGTTACTCCTGTCCCTAATCATGCGCATTGTTTCCGGTCAAGGTGACCGTCTACCGTCCAACGTTGCCCATAAACTTTCCCAATTATCCCAGTCCCTGTCTGTACGTGGTTTCAATAATGACCCAAAAGGTAGTTCAGTGGAACTGCCAAAGTCTTAGACCGAAAAAAAGTGATATTTTATATTTTATAAACAAATATTCCCCATCCGTCTTTGCCGTCTCGGAGACGTGGCTAGTACCCGGCTCACACTTCCGTGTGACGGGCTACTCGTGTCTCCGAGACGACAGAGACGATGGCTATGCGGGGTGCGCTTTACTTGTGAAGCGCTCCCTGTCTTTCTCCCAAATCCCGCTCCCTCCCCACAGTCGCGATATTAATTTCGTGGCTGTGCGTATCTTCGATATCTCCCTCCTCTCTGTATATATTTCTTACCCTTCAACTTCTTCCATTAATGAACTACACACAACAATTTCAACCCTTCCCCCTCCAGTTCTGGTTAGGGGTGACCTTAATGCTCATCATGTATCTTGGGGTTGCCACCTTTCTGATAGTCCGGGGTTTCTACTTTTGGACCTTTTGGAAGATCTCAATCTTTGTATTTTGAACGATGGACGTCCAACAAAACGTTGTGCTCCTAATCAAAATCCTGCCTCTGCTGTAGATGTTACAATTTCATCCCCATCTTTAGTTCCTCTTGTATCTTGGTCTGTTCTTGATTCTACATTTGGTAGCATACTATTTCCTATCCTGATTGTTGGTTTGTAAACGAATATACTAATGACAGATGTCAATGTCATGTGATTGATGTATCTCTGTAAGCTCTCTGCTTTTTCCGCTGTATCGCCCGTATTGTGTGTGCGTATTAAACCTTTTAAAATCTCATTTGCGTATGTTCTTTTTCGCCCATAATCCATCAGGTTATGGGCCCAGTAGGCTATAGTATCGATAGAAATAATTATTTCGGCGAAATATACGCAAATTTTCTTTTCGGCAAAAACTCGAACGTGAACGTGGTCGCGCACGCAAGATGTCCGCTTCATCATCGATACCAATCGACAAACTACGAGGGATCGACGATTGGAACAATTGGAAATTCCAAATCAAAATGTTGTTGATGCATGAGGATCTCCTCGAGTGCATTGAGACAGCTGAAGGTAGCGCGGACGCGAAGAAAAATCAAAAAGCATTAGCGAAAATATGCTTATCTGTTCACAGCAGCGTTTTCCAGTATGTACGGAACGCGGCGACGGCACACGATGCGTGGCAGAACTTAAAGCGTGCCTTTGAAGACAAGGGTTTGAGCAGGCGGCTTGGATTGCTAAGAACATTATTCGCAACCAAGTTAACTAAGTGCAACTCGATGGACAGTTATGTAGCCAAGATGACCGATCTTGCACAGCAGTTGGCTGACGTCGGGTTTCCCTTGGACGATGAGTTCATCGCAGTATTACTTCTGAGCGGGTTGCCATCAAATTACGACCCCCTCATAATGGCCTTAGAAAACTCCAATGCCAAGCTAATCAGTGAAGTAGTCAAGACGAAGTTGCTTCAGGAATCTCAGCGACGTGATGACAGGAACGAGGGCATGTACAGTGAGTCAGCGCTTGTTACTAGGAAACATCAGAGTGTACCTAAATGCTTCAGGTGCAAGAGACCCGGCCATTTAAAAAAGGATTGTCCTAAGGATAGCTCCAATGACAGAAAACCTTTGAAGAAGGATAGCTTATCAAGCAAGCAGAAGTCGTTGGTGTTGGCACTATCGGTCGGTCTACGGAATGATGTATGGTATGTGGACTCGGGAGCCACCAACCATATGTGTAACAACAGAAGCGTGATGTATGACTTCACAACAATAGATTCTATGGAAGTGAATGTTGCCAACGGAGAAAGACTTTCATCTGTAGGTTGTGGAAGTGTTAAGGTACATTTGAATGATTGTGTAAAAACTATTAGCAATGTTCACTATGTTCCTAATCTTTCAGTAAATCTTTTATCAGTTAGTGAACTATCTAGAAAGGGTTATCAAATTGTTTTTAATGGTAAACAATGTAAAATTATTGATAAAAATAAGATTGTTGCTACTGCTACATATGTGAATGGTGTCTACCATCTAGACACGTTAGGTTTTGCTTTGAGTTGTACAGCGTCAGAGACTGCCATGGAACCCCAGGGTATGGTGAGCGATCGCAGCGAGGAGACCAGCGGAACGGCTGACAGCTGCATGGCTTCACAAGAGGTTTGGCACAAGAGGCTGGCGCATCTGAACTCAAGAAGTATGACGGCACTGAAAGGTATGGTTTCTGGTTTGAATTATAGTAGTGATAGTAATTATAAGCCATGTGTAGCTTGCATTGAAGGAAAACAAACTAGGTTACCTTTTCCTAAGAAATCTGCAGCGAGGTCCAAAGAGGTGTTAGGGCTAATTCATAGTGATATATGTGGCCCTATGCCGGATAAATCATTGAGTGGAGCTCGTTACTTTCTAACCTTTATAGATGATTTTACAAGAAAAACATTTATTTAGTTCTTAAAGTCAAAAAATGAGGTGTTAGATAAATTTAAATATTTTAAAGTACTTGTTGAAAAAGAGACAAACAAAAAAATAAAATGTATTAGAAATGACAATGGTGGTGAGTACATGAATAATGCCTTACAGGTTTTTCTGCAAACTCATGGGATCCGGCACCAGACTACCATCCCGTACAACAGTGAACAGAATGGTGTAGCTGAGCGCGCCAACAGAACAATTGTTGAAAAGGCTCGCTGCATGCTGCGGGACGCTGGCTTGGACATGAGGTTCTGGGCAGAAGCTGTGAACACAGCAGTTTATCTTAAGAACATATCACCTACCAAAGCAGTCATGGGAATGACACCTGAAGAGAAATGGAGCAATAGAAAGGTAACCATTAAACATTTACGTATGTTTGGATGTGTGGCCTATGCTTTACAAACAAATACAAAGAAATTTGATCCAAAAGCAAAGGCATACATTTTTGTTGGATATTGCGAGAACAGTAAAGGGTATCGGCTCATAGATCCATCCCGTCCCGAGCATTGTATAAAAGCAAGGAATGTAATATTCATTGAAAACCGTTTTTGGAAAAATTGTTTGTCAAATGATGATAGTACTCGCATAGTTTATGTACCAATAGAGAGCCTAGATAATGAAAGCAATAATGAACCTGTTGGCATAAATGGAAACTTATTAGAGACTAGTAGCGAGGCTTCACCACAGTCTGATGACAATCAAAGGCGAATACGTAGGCAGACTATTTATAGTTTTAATGAATCATATGATGCGGATGATCCGGCGGATGAAACCTATATTCCAGGGCACTCGTCAATTGACTCTGAAGATTCAAATACAACTACCTTCGAGGATGCGGCTGAAACAGAGATGGGAGCTTGGTTGGCTGAGGCAGAGAGCATGGAGGGTGACGAGCCGGAGACGGTACAGCAAGCTCTAACTGGCAGTGAGGCTGCTCAATGGATCGAGGCTATGCGAGATGAGTATTCATCTTTTAATTCTAATAAGTGTTGGACCCTCGTAGACCCACTAAGAGAACAGAAAATTGTAAAATGTAAATGGGTATTTAAGAAAAAAAGGGGCTTAGATGGCCAAATAATAAAATATAAAGCTCGCTTGGTAGCAAAAGGATACACACAAAGCTATGGTATTGATTACCATGAGACTTTTTCGCCAGTTGTAAGATATTCGACTATAAGATTATTGCTTGCAATAGCAGCGGAATATAATATGAACATAGATCATATGTATGTTAAAACAGCTTTTTTGAATGGTGATTTGCAAGAAAATGTATTAATGGAACAGCCGGAAGGTTTTGAGATAAGTGGTCAGAGAAATAAGGTATATAAACTACATAAAGCTATATACGGTTTGAAGCAAGCTGCTAAGTCATGGTATGAAAAGATAAATACAGTTTTCGTAAATAAACTTTACTTTAAAAAGATGCCATCTGAACCATGTGTCTATTATAAAGGACAAGGGAAGGATTTAATTATTATTGCCCTTTATGTCGATGACATCATTTTGTTCTATTCAGATATTTCACATGAGAAGGAATCCATTAAGAAGAATCTCATGAAAGAATTTAAAATGGAAGACCTGGGTCCTGCTCATCATGTTCTGGGTATGAAAATCTCAAGAAATAAAGAAAATATTTGTTTAGACCAATCTTGTTACATAGACAAAATACTTAAAAAATTTAGTATGTCTGATTGTAAAGCAGCTCCCACTCCTATGCAAACAGGATCCAAGTTAATAAAAGGGGATATGAAAGACTCTAAATATGACTACAGAAGCTTTATAGGGTGTCTCATGTATATTGCAATCTGTTCTAGGCCTGATATAACTCATGCAGTAAGCGTACTGAGCCAGTTCAACGAATGCTACACAGAAGTACACTGGAAAGCGGTTAAAAGGGTATTGAGGTATCTTAAAGGTACTGTGAACTATTCTTTAGTCTTTAAACCAGGTGGTCTGGATGTCACTGGCTACGCTGATGCAGATTGGGCTGGCAATATAATTGACAGGCGCTCATATACAGGTTATGTATTTTTACTTGGCAATTCACTCATATCCTGGGAAAGTCGTAAGCAAAGGACGGTGGCATTGTCCAGCACTGAAGCTGAGTACATGGCGCTCTCTGATGCTTGCAAAGAGGCTAGGTTTTTGAAATCTTTTGTTGCTGAATGTTTGGGTATTGATTGTAAGATAAAACTATTTAATGATAACCAATCTGCAATAAAATTGTGTTCGAATGCAATGTTTCATGCACGCACGAAACATATAGATGTGAGACATCATTTCATTAGAGACTTAATTCAAAATAATTGTTTAGACATTAACTATTTATGCACAAATGAGATGATTGCTGATGTTCTCACAAAGCCGCTCACAAAAGAGAAACATGTAAAGTTTGTGTCTTTGCTTTTGTCAGTGCAATGAAGACTCAATTGTAATGGTTCACATAAATAAAACATTTTTTTTTATGTAAACGTTTCGTTTAAGGGGTAGTGTTGGTTTGTAAACGAATATACTAATGACAGATGTCAATGTCATGTGATTGATGTATCTCTGTAAGCTCTCTGCTTTTTCCGCTGTATCGCCCGTATTGTGTGTGCGTATTAAACCTTTTAAAATCTCATTTGCGTATGTTCTTTTTCGCCCATAATCCATCACTGATTTCCTTCTTAGACAAACAATCTACAACCACACGTCTCTCTCCCCTTCAAAAATTCAAATTAAATGACGCTGACTGGTATGCTTATGCATCATCAGTTAGAGATCAGGTAAGTTCCCTACCGATTGCTGATTCCTCAAACGCGCTCTTGGCATATACTGATTTTGTAAACTCTTTACTCTCTTCTGTTGAAGCATATTTCCCTTCAAAAAATCCTGTCCGTTAAATTTCCCCTCCTTGGTGGGATGCTGAATGTACTGCCATCGTTCAAAAACGAAAGGAAGCTGAAAGAAGGTACAATGGTTCGATGACTTCTGAAAATTATGTTAGGTATAAACGAACAGCGGCACAAGCACGGAAACTTTTATCCAAAAAAAAAAAGATCGGGTTGGTTAAAATTCTGTGAAAGCATGTCACCCAGAACCTCAACATCTCTGGTTTGGAAACAAATCAGAAGATTCCGACAATACCTAACTTTTCCCAATGTGTCTTCGAATGTCCCATCCCTTTGGTTGAATGCTTTCGCTGACAAACTAGCTCCTCCTTTTGCCCCAACGTTGGACTGTTTCCCTTCTTTAAGTAGCTATGTTTCTTCCTCCCCAACTACCCTTCTTGACTCCCCATTTTCATTACAAGAGCTCCTTTCAGCCTTACAAGGCTTAAATGACTCTTCTCCTGGTGACGATGGGATTCCTTATTCCTTTTTGATTAAAGTGCCTCATCCAGCAAAACTGTACTTTTTAAATTTGATTAACATATTCTTTGATCAGGGCATAGTGCCAGACTGTTGGAAGCAACAGATAATTATTCCGATCCCAAAACCTGGTAAAGACTCTCTTCACCACAATTCATACCGTCCCATCGCTCTGTCATCTGTCTTCCTCAAAGTCATGGAGCATATAATTAAAAATCGCCTCGAGTGGTTTGTCGAATCGCGTGGTATTCTATCAAAGACTCAATTCGGGTTTCGGAAGGGCTTTAGTACGCTGGACAGTTTAGGTATATTAACGACAGATATCATATTAGCATTCAAAAACCAAGAATACCTTGTGGGTGTCTTTTTAGATATAGCTTCGGCCTATGAAAATGTCCAGCTTCCAGTGCTCAGGCAAAATTGCTGAATCTGAGTGTCTCAGAGAAGTTGGTGCGCCTCATCTGTAATTCACTGATGTCTAGATCCATTTCGGTCAGATATCAAGATACTCTTCTTCCTCCTCGACTAATTTGGAAAGGCCTTCCGCAGGGCTCTGTGTTATCTCCTTTGCTTTACAGTATATATACCCATGATCTGGACGTGACTGTTAACTCATTCTGCAATATGTTACAGTACGCCGATGACATCGCTCTATATGTATCCTCGAAGTCAATACCTGATGCGTCTTCACGATTAAACACTGCAATCAAATTTGGGGACCTTGGGGATTGGTTATCTAGCCACGGGCTTGATATTTCAGTTTCTAAGTGCTGCTGTGTTACGTTTACTCATAAGCGCGATACACCGGAGGTGTATATTGTATCAAATGGAGAAATAATTCCTTGCGACAACAAAGTAAAATTTTTAGGTTTAATCTTAGACTCTAGGCTGACAGGGACTGCTCATTTTAATTATATTGCTGAAAGAGCCGAGAGAGGGGTCAACGTTCTTCGGTCGCTTTCTGGCGTTCGATGGGGTGCACATCCATACTCACAAAAACTTTTATACAATGCCATCATCCATAGTCACTTTGATTATGCTTTCTTTCTTTTGGATCCGGGCAATAAATCTGCCCTGGATAAACTAAATAAAATCCAGTCTAAGTGTCTACGCATTATATTGGGAGCTATGAAGTCCTCTCCCATATTGATGGGAGAGCATTGGCTCTCCAGGTCGAATGCGTTGACCCTCCTCTCTACCTTCGTAGGCAATACCTTAGTGACAGATTTTATCCGAAAGTTGCTCAAAATTCAACTCATCCTCTTTTAGCTCTACTAGATCTTCTCTGCTCATTAAGTAACCCCTCTGACCCTTCCCATAAAATACCTTGCATTCTCCTTAGTCATCAAAAATTCAATTGCCTCCCCGCTCCTATTGAAAAAATTCCTCTCAACCCTCTTTTCTCTAACAGCTTAGAATCTTTAATTTTTCAACCCCCTATTATTCTTAATTTTGGTGTATCTAAGGAAGCTATAAGCGCTCCCCAAGAATTCCGCAGTATCTGGTCCGAGCGCTGGCAAGGCTGGTTCCCGATTTACACAGACGCGTCCAAGCTGTCCGAGGGTGGCTGTGTTGGTGCGGCGGTCTGGATACCAGCGTACAAAATTAGCTTAACTTTCAAATGCCCACCGGTAACATCAGTTTTTACAGGCGAATCGGTTGCTCTTTTGGAAGCGATTCGCTTTGCCAGGTCTCATTCTATAAATAATTGCATAATTTTCTCCGATTCTCTAAGCTGCCTTCAAACTATTTTGGCCATTCCTTTTAAATCAAAAACAAAGTTCCCTATTATACTTATGATCAGAGAGGCTCTTTTTGAATGTAAGAAAAATGATATTAACATTGTTCTTGCCTGGATTCCCAGTCATTCGGGAATTCCTGGTAATGAGACTGCCGACTCGTGGGCGAAAGTTGCGGTTTCAACTGGCTCTCTGGAACACTTTAAACTGTACTCCCATGACGCTGCATCCCTATCTAACTTTCATCTGTTTAAATCATGGCATGTGCATTGGAACCAGACTAAAAGATCCATTTGTTACGCAAGGCGTCTCTATGCAAACCCATGATATAGCATCGCCCTCAATTACACAAACATACGGATATTGAACATTGACCGCACGTGGAGCTGACGCAGCAACGAGCGTCGGGTTCGTCGCCGCCGCCGCGATTCCGCGGACATGGAAACCGCATTCTTTTACCTGGCATCGGTTGAGTCTCACCTAATTTTAATTATAATTATTTTAAGTAATTAAATTGTAACTTTTATTAAATTGTATCAATAAAATTGTTTTTTTTTGAGACTTCGGTTGCGACCACGCTTAATTGGCGCAGTCGGTAGGATACCCGTCGGGTCGGTCCGGGTTTTCCAGAAGATTTCCGTAAACTCCCAGCCGCCCTATCTATCGCGCTTTCGCGCCGCGTCACGGGTATCGCAATCTACGTGCTCCAGCCGAGGTGAATCCAGAAATCGATTCTTCAAACTGAATCAATGTTGTAAGTACCTTAAATCTTTCAAGTATTTGCTATCCTATAACTTTACTTATCCTTTATACTTTATCCTGTTATTTTCTGTGTCCTTTATAAGTATATTTTATATATTACTATTATTGTGGTGTGTCTATTTTATTCTATAACGTTATATCAACTTAGTAAAGATTTTCCATCCGAGAGAATCGCGTAACGCTGCTAGTAGTAAGAAAATAAGTAGGTTTAGTGCTATAGACGAGAGTAGGAATCTGGAGTCCGTCACTATGTCTGACGAAATTGATAAGATTTACAAGTCCCTAAGACTACTTCCGGAATTCGATGGTAACCCCCATATACTCACGCGCTTCATCAATCTTTCGGATCGAATAGTAATTGCACATTTTAACGAGGCTCCCGGAAATGAGTTGGCTAATTTAGCTCTTATGAATGGTATCTTAAATAAAGTAGTAGGGCCTACGGCTAGGCTTATTAACTCTAATGGTATCCCGGATACTTGGGGAGGTATACGTAATGCGCTGATAAATAACTTCGCGGACCATCGCGACGAGACGGCGTTGTATAACGACCTTTCCCTGCAAACTCAAGGGGCTAGCACCCCCCAGGAATTTTACGAGCGGTGCCAAAATCTCTTTAGCACCATAATGACGTACATCTCGCTTCACGAGACCGTTGGTACGACAATAGAATCTAAACGCACTCTATATCAAAAGTTAACCTTGCAATCCTATTTACGCGGCCTTAAAGATCCCTTAGGATCTAAAATACGGTGCATGCGTCCCGACACGATGGAGAAAGCTCTTCAGTTTGTTCAGGAAGAGCTTAACATTTTGTATCTGCAACAACGTAACGATAGTGGCCCTAGTAAGAAAGAATGGCAAGCATCACAGCCATCACCATATAATTTCAAACTACCTATTAATAACTTTTCTATGATGAAAGGTCCCGCTTTCACTATGTCAGGCCCTTCAGGCCAACCTAACTATAACATGAGTGGTCCATCACGCCAGCAGCAGGTACCGTTCCAACAGACGCAAGGTTGGAGACCTAATTCGAATCAGTCAAATCAGTTTCGCGGTCCCACACGCACGCAGCAGATGTTCCGCGCCCCACCGCCAAACTATAACCCTCAGAGCAACGTGTTTAGGATGAATAATAGACCCTTCACTCAGCCTTCTAATTTCAATGCACCGCGTCCTATGAGTGGCGTGGCCCCTTTTGCATCCAAACCTTTACCACCGTCGGGACATGACTGGAGACGGTTCGGTAATCCGCCTCCTACAAATTATTTTAAAACGCGTGAAGTTAATTTTAACGAGTCTCATTACGATTACTATGGGCAATATAATAACTACTCTGAATACAGTGATTATCCCGAATTTGATCAAGGGTGTGTTGCATATGATCCATACTCAAGTTATTATGAGTACGAGGGCAACTACAACCCTACTGAGAGTCCCGTTGTTGAAGAACTAGATAACCCTAGCTCCTCTAGGGAAGAAAATTTTCAGAAGGGTTCGAATTTAGACAAGCAAAAATAGAAATTAACCTACAAACCCAAAGACAACTTATGTACGTTCAAATTCGTGATCCACCCTTAAAAATTTTAGTTGATACAGGAGCAAACCAGTCGTTTATTAGCCCGGAGGCTGTCCGTAAATACTTTAATAACTTACCTTTAAACTATGAACCTTTTGAGGTCACTAATTCAAATCAGACAAGTAAACATAAACACTCCATAACCTTACCTTGTTTTCCAGAGTTTAGAGAAGCAGGAAACTTTACTTTATTCATCTACAAATTTCACCAGTTTTTCGACGGATTACTAGGATTAAACTTATTAACTGCATGGGAATCTAACATAGACCTTAAGAATAGAACACTAACACTTAGAAACTCTCAAATTTCGTTAGAATTATATGACTCGCGCAACGTGAACTTATACGAAGATATCATCCCAGCACACTCTTCTAAATTACTTAAACTTCCCGTTAACACGCGTGATGGCGATGCCATCGTATCAGTTCAAACTTTATGTAATTGTACTATCACAGAATGTATAACAGCGGTAAGAAATAATAGAGGTTGGGTTGAGGTAACTAACACCTCGCCTAATGACGTAATTTTCTCAATGGACCGTCCGGTATCTGCCGAAATTTGTAATCTTGAAAGTAATCACGAAATTCGTACATCTACTCGCGCTAAAGAAGTTTTGTCTCGTCTTAGAACCGATCATTTAAATCCCGAAGAGCTTGCTAATCTAGAGACCTTATGTTCGCGCTACGCGGATGTGTTCTATCTTGATGGCGAACCTTTAGCGTTCACTAACAAGATAAAACACAAAATAAAAACTACAGATGAGCTTCCTGTGTATACGAAGAGCTATCGCTATCCGTACGTCCACCGCCAAGAAATCAAAGATCAAATAGCCAAAATGCTTGAGCAGAACATCATAAGACCCTCAGAGTCTGCATGGAGCTCGCCTATCTGGGTCGTGCCCAAAAAGGCTGATGCATCCGGGAAGACAAAGTGGCGACTTGTCGTAGACTTTAGGAAGGTTAACGAGAAAACGATTGACGACAAGTATCCAATTCCCAATATTACCGACGTTTTAGATAAATTAGGCAAGTGTCAGTATTTCGCGACCCTGGACTTAGCTAGTGGGTTTTACCAGGTTAAGATGGACCCTGATGATGTCCAGAAAACAGCATTTAACGTCGAGAACGGGCACTTTGAATTTCTCAGAATGCCCATGGGTTTAAAGAACTCTCCATCTACCTTTCAAAGGGTAATGGATAATGTTCTTAAAGGCCTACAAAATAACATCTGCCTAGTTTATTTGGACGATATTATTGTCTATGGTACATCTCTTCAAGAGATGATGGTAAATTTAGAAAAAGTCTTCTTAAAATTGCGTGAATCTAACTTTAAAATACAGATGGACAAGTCCGAGTTTTTAAAGTTAGAGACTGAATTCTTAGGTCATGTCGTGTGTAGAGACGGCGTGAAACCTAATCCTAATAAGATTAAAGCTATAGAGCAATATCCTCTTCCTAAAACAACTACAGAAATCAAACGTTTTCTCGGACTTCTCGGATACTACAGGAAATTCATACCAGATTTCGCTCGAATCACGAAACCACTAACTCAATGTTTGAAGAAAGGCTCTAAAATAGATCTCAATCAAAATTACATAAATTGTTTCGAACGCTGTAAGGCTCTTTTAACAAACGATCCTATATTACAATATCCCGATTTCTCAACAGAATTTGTATTGACCACAGACGCGTCCAATGTCGCAATTGGAGCCGTCTTATCTCAGGGTAACATCGGTTCGGACAAGCCTATCGCCTTTGCCTCAAGAACACTTAACTCTAGCGAATTAAATTACAGTACCATTGAGAAGGAGCTTCTAGCCATTGTATGGGCCACCAAATATTTTAGGCCCTACCTGTTTGGTCGAAAATTTAAGATGATTACCGACCACAAGCCATTGCAGTGGGTAATGAACTTAAAGGAGCCCAATTCGAGGCTTACAAGATGGCGGTTAAAATTAAGCGAGTACGACTTCACTGTTATTTACAAATCTGGTAAAAGTAACACCAACGCGGATGCACTATCGCGAATTGAGTTAAATAACGAGGAGATCAGCTCAATTATAGTAAACCCTTCTGAGAAACCGTGCTCCTTAGATGATTCAAGAACCATAAGTGCTCCGGAAGCTGCTGATGATTCTAGAACCATTACGGTCCACACGGATGCTGAAGATCCCATCTTGGAAGTGCCGATTACGGAAGACCCCTTGAATAAATTCACTAAACAAATTATATTTACAGTAGTCGGCGATATAAAAGGCAAAGTGGTAGTATCGAAACCTTTTGAAACTCATACACGCACTACTATTCAGTTATCAGAGTCTAATCTTGAAGAAGACGTCATTAACGCTATTAGAGAATACGTTCATCCTAAAATTAAAACCAGCCTACTAATTAACCCATCTGAAGCTATGTACAAGATAATACCTATAACACAGCGTACCTTTGAAAATTCGGCAATGAACCTTGTGCTAACAAAAATTGAATTAGAAAACATCCGTGAATATTTGCGACAGCAGGAAATAATTAGTAAATACCACGATGGCAAGACGAACCATCGCGGCATCACCGAATGTTATCTGGCCTTGTCTCATAGGTACTATTGGCCGAAAATGAGAGATCATCATCATCATCATCAGCCTATAAACGTCCCACTGCTGGGCACAGGCCTCCCACGTGAACAATAGCACGTGGGGATATTGGGCCATAACCCACCACGCTGGCCCAGTGCGGGTTGGTGGGTTTTAACGGCTGCCATCTTACGACAACAACCGGGACCAACGGCTTAACGTGCCTTCCGAAGCACGGAGGAGCTCGAGATGTTTTTTAAATTTGGTCACCCATCCAGCGACCCGGCATTGCGAAAGTTGCTTAGCGAGCAAGTTCGCAAGCCGAACGCGCTAGCCGCTGCGCCATCGAGCTCGCTCGCCAGAGAGATCAAATAACTAAATTTATTAATGAGTGTACGATCTGTGGCCAAGGTAAATACGACCGTAACCCGATCAAACAGCAATTTCAAGTAGTACCGCCTGCTAGCAAACCGTTTGAATTGGTACATTTAGATCTTTTAACTGTGCAGAGCGAGAAATTCTTAAGTATCGTTGATTCATTTTCCAAATTCTCTAAAGCATATTACCTAAGAGACGGGACCGCTATGAGCGTTGTTCAGGCACTACTAAAATTCTGTACGCATCATGGCATTCCTTTTACAGTAGTAACTAACAACGGCCCCGAATTTGTTAATCAACTCTTTGGCGAATTCATAAGATTACATAAAATTCAACATCATAGGATCGCACCTCATACTCCAAACGAAAATGGTATCGTTGAGAGATTTCACTCAACGATACTAGAGCATTTGCGTTTATTAAAACTGGAACAGAAGAGTGAGGCTGTAATAAATCTCATGCCCTATGCCCTTCTGGCTTATAATAACTCAATACACAGTTTTACTAAGTGTAAACCTATAGATTTAATAACCGGACACTTTGATCCACGGGATCCATTTGACGTAGACCTTTCAGCTCATTTGTTACAGCAATACATAACAAACCATAAAAATAGAATGTGTAAAGCTTATAATCTAATTCAGGAATCATGTCTTAACCTTCGCAAGCAATTAACAGACAATCGTAATACTAACCGAGATAATGAGAAAGAATATTCACCCGAGCAACAGATTTTCGTAAAAAATCCTCTTGCATCCCGACAAAAACTGGCTCCGCGTTATACTCATGATAAGGTTATGGCAGACTTACCTATCCACATTTATACTAAGAAAAAACAGGGTCCCGTCGCGAAGTCTAGATTGAAACGAGTTCCTAAAAGTTCGCAATTGTTACAGGACTCTACTGATATTTCATCTTCTCCTGGGGACCACCATGAGCCAGGAGATAAAACTTGAAAGTCTCGACGACGGTCCCGGCATTTTACCATTCAAACTAGGATCCACAAAAATCATCTCACACTATCACTCTTTCATCCAACCTATTAATCTAGAAGATTTGCAATCTAAAATAAATTCAGTTATAAACCAATTAGATAGTATTAGTCCCGAATTTAATAATAAAACGCGGTCGTTATTTTAACCTCATCTCAATTATTTAAAAGTTAAAGTTCAAAGTGTATCTGATCAATTACATACGTTCGAAGTAATACGCAGAAAACGAGGTCTATTAGATGGTCTTGGATCCATAGTCAAGAGTATTACTGGAAATCTTGACTATACGGACGCCATACATTTTAATGAAGCCTTAAAGTCACTCAAGGACAATGATAATATCTTGGTAACTGAATTTAACAACCACGTTAGTTTATCAAAGGAGTGGATGACTCATTGTGATAAAATCATTGAAACTATAGCAGATAATCAAGATAAATTGCAACTCTTGCTCAATAAAATTAGTGAAAGTGAGGCTACTCATGATTATGATCTTATAAAATACGCGCATTTAGCACAGACGTTTTTAATACTCGGTGACAATGTCGATTCTATCTCCGAAGAGATATCTAAATTACAAAACATATTAGCATTTATTAAGACAGATACAATGCATCATTCCGTTTTAAGTATCAAATCTCTAAATTTAATCATCGAAAAGTTACAGATGCTGTACGGTAGAGACAGAGTTATAGAACTAGATGTTAGAGAATATTTTGAAGTAATTAGAGTAGGTTCGTATTATATAGGCAACGATATTATTATAGTATATAAATTCCCAATAGTTCTGTCTGAAACATACGATTTATATAAGCTATCTATTATCCCTAATAAAAATAGCGAAATCCTTCCACCTCCGTCTCCCTTCCTAGCAATATACGACAAAGATTTCAAGTACATAGAGGCTGAATGCCCTAAGACCAGCAAGTGGTACATCTGCAACGAGAATCGGCGTCTTCAAAGCGGAGCGACAAAGGACTGCATTCACCAGCTGATCGCCACTCAACAGAAAACGGAGTCATGTAAACCAGTTACCGTATCCCTCAGAAGTCCAGCTTTCGAAGAACTAGACGGGATGCACTACACCAATATGTTCCCGAAACCAACGCGAGTACATCTATCCTGTGGGCAACATCTCTACAAAGAACTTCAAGGCAGTTATCTTATTACCATGCCACGCAACTGCTTCGTAGAAACAACGGCCTTCGTTATCTCAAATACAAGTAACCGCTTGAAGGGTCAAGTAGTTAAGATAATGGACTTACCTTTAGAAAAGTCCCCAGCATCTGCAGCATCACCACCCGCATCTGTCCAGCTGAACTCGATAAATCTCGAACATCTGCACGACATCAATACTAAGATCTCAATGCAACAGCCTCTGAAGAAGATACCAGACGTCGACTACAGCATCTTTCACACTACTGTTCCGCTGTATCTTATACTATTTGCCGCAAGTGTTATTGGTATATTCCTAACGTACCGCAAGCACTGTGCAGCACGAGTCAATGAAGAGCAAAACGGAGACACAGAAGATCAACCTGGACCATCAATAATCTACTCAGAAGTTCCTGCCAAAAAGATTGAACCGAATCATCTCCCAGCTCAATTCACGACCAAGGTCTTCCATACTCGCTGATCTACGGGGGGAGGTATTACGCAAGGCGTCTCTATGCAAACCCATGATATAGCATCGCCCTCAATTACACAAACATACGGATATTGAACATTGACCGCACGTGGAGCTGACGCAGCAACGAGCGTCGGGTTCGTCGCCGCTGCCGCGATTCCGCGGACATGGAAACCGCATTCTTTTACCTGGCAGCGGTTGAGTCTCACCTAATTTTAATTATAATTATTTTAAGTAATTAAATTGTAACTTTTATTAAATTGTATCAATAAACTTGATTTTTTTTGAGACTTCGGTTGCGACCACGCTTAATTCATTAGTAAATATTACGCGGACATACAACAAACCATCCCGCCCCGACCATGGTTCTTCAAACACAAACGCCTCTCCAAAAAAGTTGTGTCTATCATCTGCAGAATTCGTATAGGTCATGCTTGCACTCCTGTACATTTAATGAAGTTGCATATTAGGGATAGCTCCATCTGCGAATGTGGTCTCGATGAAGGTAACACCAACCATCTTTTCTTTAATTGTCCGAATATGGGCTCTTCCCTCTTTGATTTCCTTCCTAAAAGCGTTCCTCGCCCTTGTAATATTAAATATATTCTAAATTCCTTATCTCTCCCAAACTTAAAGTCTCTTAATAAATTTATTTCATCCACAAATATTAAAATCTAAATTAATTATGTATGTAGTTCATCCTCATTTTCCCTCATAACATTTCCCCTACCCCCTTCTATTTCCTCTACAAGCTTGTTTGTATAGTTGTATATAATACTGTTTTGTTGTGATGTCTTATTTGTGTTGTCTTGTTTTAGGTGGTTATGTTCTAATGTAGCTATTTTTTCTTCTATCCATTGACGTCCGTGTAAATGCTGCACACGTGACTTTGGCGGAACAGCGAGCCCTCGTAGGCAAGCTTAAGTTCGCTCGCCAAAAAATAGAAGAAGAAGAAGAACAATAACTAAAGCAAAAACTATCATTTGTTGACAGATATTAGAAATAGATATTGAATTACAGATTAAAAAAATAATAAAATATACAACCCAAGCATAAAACGCCGTGTCACTTTTCTTATAAATGCACATTACGACCCTGTTTTACAATAATAAATCATATAAAATCATAAAATCATAGGAATTTACCTTTTCGATTTCTTGACTGATTTGGAATGTTAAAAAAACGTTTCTATTTACTTTTTAATAAAAATGTGAAAGGAGGCTTGGAATTTACAAATGAGCTAAGTGCCAAAACACAATTATTGAGAAATAAATAAAAATGAATTTGTTTTTTAGTCATCATTTTAAAGCGGCATTCCATTATCAAAAACTAAATTAAACAGGTACTGTTTATACTATACTTATTATTCACATTACTTTTGAACATATTTTTAAAATTAAAAAACCTTATTTTTAAAATCAATGGGCGGTTTTCTGACAGCCCAAATTAAAAAGTAAAAATTAGTTCAAAAACACTCGATAGATGTCGTTTTATGAAAGCTGGGCTACTTATAAGCTGTAATAAATTCTACACTTTTACTTGTCTACCAAAAGAATAAAAAAGTAGTATTTACTTACCTATTTATATTCAGGACATCCAGAACCTATTTCTATTTTGGAATAGAATAATTATAACGCAGCCATACACGTGCTCTTCATGAACCCGCCTTTTACTAAGCGCCATACTAATCTATGCTAAGCGCCATCTATGAAGTCATTTACGAACCAATTTCTTTTTTTTTTTTGATCTCGGAAAATCGCCCATTAAGAAATGGGTCAAAATGCAAGATATTTACCTTTCATTGGGGCTAAGTTTCATAACAAATGTCATTGGAGCAAAGTGCCTTTATTTTTAAATAATTATTATTATTTTAGTTAGTGCTTAGCCCCTATGCTGCATTTTGAGAAAGTGTAACTAGTAATTATACTAGTTTAATTATTACACAAATTCCTATAAAATTCTTGATATTCTGGTGGTAATAGTAAGTAAGCAATCATACTTTCCACTAGAAAAGTTTCCTTTTACCTTTTTTTCTTTTTTTATTATTTGTTTCTCTCTCTTTTTCTCTTTTCTTTTATTTTTTCTTTTTTTTTTCATCGGTTCTTACATTTGCATATTTTCTGTAATAAAAATATTTGCTTAACGCAATTGTAAAATTAAATGAAACAATATTAAAATAAATTAACAATAACAATGTAAGTACTGGCCAGCATAGAAGGTGACCTTTTTGCCGGAATAACTTTTCTTTTCCTGTTAACATAACTCTTTCCTCGGACCTACTTTCAAAGATTTTCATAGGTAGTTTTTTTTTAGTTTAATTCCTTGAATCACTCATTTTCAAAGTACTTTCTAATATTTTTATCAGACAAATCTTAACATTTGAAAGATGACCGACACTGACATTTACTACGATCGGATACACACACGTCCCATTTGTAAAGAAAAAAAGTTTGGCACTTACACCCAATACCATCTATAAAAATCTCAAAATTAGAATAAATTTTTGTAGGCGCTTAGCACTTTTGATATGGAATGGCTGTCCAACATAGCACCTTTGAAAAGCAAAATCTCGATTTTGCCTCAATTACTGCGGTTTTACTTTTCAAGTAAGTCTACAACTAAAGATATTCCAATTAAAAGTTTTGGAGGTTATGTCTATACTTACCTACCTATCTAGTTGTGTTATCCTATCAAGGAATGGCCAGCACAAGCAACAGACCGCGAAAAAAGTAAAGAGAGGAGGGAGGGCCTTTCCCAGCAGTGGGAAAATATAGGATTATAATATAATTATAATGTGATTTTAACTAACTAATGACTAGGCAGTATGGTCTCTGACCTTAACCTGTTCTTTCAAGGAACAAATTATTTTATCTTTATATGAGTGATGTCTTGGTGGTGGCGGGCTCAGAACAATATATATGCTTTAGTTATTGTTCTGAGTTGGCGGGCGCCGTTGTTGTTGTTTTAGCAGCGGCAAAGGCGGTGGCTGCTTGTTTGTTCCCCTTACTCTTGGCCTACTTCTTCTTTTTCGCCACAGTTAGGTAACCATTCTTCCCTCAGTTGTTCCGTAGGCAGAATTGGGTCCCTTGACGAAGGAACAGTCGTCGCTTCCTCTGTAGCTCTCTCCAAACTGCAGTAGTTGTGGAGCGCTCTCTGTCAGCTGGTGGAATACGCTGTTCGATGCCTACTAATCGGTTTCACATACCGTCCAGCGTCAGCCACATCTCGTTAAGTTGTACTTCCAGCGTAGATGGAATGGGAGGTACAGCAGCTGCTGGTGCAGCAGATGGCATGGCCAATGACTCAGCAGATGGCGTAGATGGTGTCGCACAAGAATCCTCCTGAAGCTGCGGCAAGGGATCAGATGGTAGTGATCGTGCTTGCGCTCTCTGCAACTTCTCGAGCTCCATTTGGTAAAGGAGTTTCTCCTTGAGAATTCGCTCGTTTTCCGCCTTTAGCCAGCGGACCTCCTCCGTATCGGTCCTCTCGTATAAGTTGCCGATTATTCGCATCAAAGAGATCGTCTTCTCATTGATCTCGTTTAAGCAGATGCCCTTGAGATGCTTTGATTTTTGGGTGACGTCCCTGATCTCTTGAATATGAATCAGGCCACGCTCCTGTATGTCCTCCTTGATTAATTCGCCAGGCGTTTACCCGGCGCTGGGACTTTGCCTTTGCAAATGCGGGCCTTCCTCTGCTCGTAGGTTTTTCCTCGGAGCGCCTACGCTCCCTTAATTCTCGAGACTTTTGCCAATCCTCTCGGGACTTTTTATGGTCTCTTCACCGACCTGCTGGCGAAAGAGCATACGCTCTTCGCTCATGCCCCGTCTGCCATAATCCTCGTCACTTTGCTGGCTCGTATTGGCTCGAGATTTGTCAGCATCATCAAGCAGCTCTTCGAGGTGCCGGCTCAGCTCATCTTCTACTCTAGACGCTGGGTCTACCGCAGGTCTAAATGACAGCTTGAACGGCGGAGCATTGTTCCTGGCCTTAGGCGTTACGGCGGGAATCGGTAATACATCGTCGTCCGAATCGACTTCATCATTTTGGGGTTTCTCGTCTAGCGATGGACTGCTAGGCAAGGTCCCTTTCGCAGCAGCAGAACTAGCGAGAATCTTCTCTAAGGCAGTAGAGAAATCATCAACTCCGCCTGAGTCGCTAAGTGGCGGGTTGTCTGCCACGTCATCCGCAACATACTCCACCACGCGGTGGCGAAGCACCCTTCTTGCGCCTGAAGCGCCTTCCTGCGCTTTACTGCCCCTCCCATCATCATCCACGACGGCCCTGTAAACAGGCCCCGCCGATTTCTCCGAAACATCTAAAGGTTTTGGTTTTAGAGACATCTTTATACTTAGCCTACAAACGAGTAAGGAGCATCTACATTGTCCACCCGCACAGAGGCACTATATGCGGGCAACCCTATATACAGTCAGGGTCGGGTGGTGCTGACTAGTTTTAAGGAGGTTTCTCTCCTGTTTTACTGTGTGTCCTTCACGCGGCCGGCCGACTAAGGCAAGCCCTCGTTCACCTGTCCCAGAACACTACCCCACAGACGCCTCGAGTGAGGGTCGTTGCAGAACCGAAACAAGCTACGACGCTGGCCCCTGGTACACCTCATTCGAGGTGTTCCCCTTTTCCCCCCCATATCTAAAAAATATCTGGTCCTAGGATACCCTAGGATCAGATATTTTTTAGCCCTATAGAAATCCTATTGACGTTTATAGGACCGCATTTGGGCGCACTTTACAAGACTATTGCGACCTATAGTTATTTTGTTACAGTCCTGTAAAGTGCAAATTGATTTTATTACTATTTTATTGAGTGCTTCTACAAGATCACTGTGTCCTATAATGATCACCTGATCACTTCAACTGACGCACTGAAACAGCGTGATTAGTCGTGTAACGATCTGGCCCATGCCGCTACTGGTGTAATTTATCCAACAGTGGTAATTGTGAGGCCATAACTAGAGCATTTATTTTTCATCAATTTATAATGGTGGAGTCAAACGAAAAAAAAATATAAGTATGTATTATATTAGAATTGCAAAGGGTAATCTTAATAGTAATAACTATTCATTATCATAAAATAGGTAAGTAACTTTTTGTGTTTTTACTGTTATACGAGTATAAAGAAATTAACTTGCGAAATAAATTTTATTGATAAAGTATTTGATGATAATAAACATATGTTTATGCGCCTTCAATAGTAAACATAATTATTATTTGTATATTTGTTAATTACTAGTAAATACAGCCGTCATCAGATCGGATCGCGGTTTATATTGTAATGCATTTATCAGGAGCTTTATAATGCATTTTAGTCAAAGTTAATGTTAATATAGGACCATAGTCATGTACACCATATTGTTTAATAGTTGTCAACAGCCGATCTTTCTAATAATAGCAAATGCAGTTCACATACTAGTAGAATCTTACCTATAATAGTGGCAGGACGTGCAACTTTGGTTCTAAAAATCTATTAGAAGTCACGACGAAGTCAAATCAATCTTATAATATTTTTGACCTATAGTAGCTATACCCAAAACGTTTACAGAAGAACTTTTCTTATAGAAAATAAAACAACGTTCACAAGACTAAATAGTCCTATTAAATGCATTTATAGAAGCTTCGATATTTAATTTATAACATGCACTTATAAGACTTAAGTATTCTTATAAGAATCATATAATGTAATCCTGTAAACGTTTATAAGATACGTACGTAGTAGGATCGGAAGTGCTTGTTGCGTAAATAGAGTAATAATATGTTCTCGTAAACGTCTATAAGACTGCGTAATAGGATCGAAAGTGGTTGTAGCGCAAATAGTCCCTTAAGCTGCTTTTACAAGATCAGTGATTTTATTCAAAGCGTCTATTAGTGTGCTATAAGATGTTTAGGCCTATAAGTCATCAAGTATAGGAGAATTTTGCTACTTGGGGAGGCTACGGCATCTAGGAGGCCGCCTCTACTAGTTCTCCAGACTAGTATCGGAGATGTCAACACCAATGTCCAATGAGAACCACCGGACAAAGCTGCCAACTATAAGGGAAACTCACGTTCCCCGCAGGACTTTTCGCTGCTGGTCCCACAGAGTTAGTATGTAAGTATAATATTTAAATGAATTTGCGATATTTCGCTATTGTCGATAATGATTAATATCGCACATCCCCTTAGATTAAAACGTTTTAGTCTAAGCACATCCCTAACATATTCACAATAAGACGTTTGTTGCTTAAATTAAAACAATTGTTGGTAAAAAAAATCAATCGGTCGGTGGCTAGAGTACCTATAAAATTGTTCTGTAGAGTAGGTACTATTTTATGTGTTCTGTGAGTAGTATATTGTTCTGTGGTCGGTCGGTGGTGTCTCAGAACAATAACTTTAGTTAGTGTTCTGAGCTCGGACCAATGTAATATTTGGTCCGAGGTTCTGAGGGTGGTGTAGTCTGCTAAAGCATTATTGTTCTGAGGTCTGCTCTGCTGTCACCACAACATTTATTTACTAAGGATTTGACACACTGGATGCGTTCTGCGGTCTGCGGTCAGGTTAAATTGAACACAGCCTGCATTGTATGAACAGCATCGTTGTCGATCGCTGACCGATTGTCAGCGGTCGACGCAAGGCAATCGGTCAGCTGTCCGGGCAGCAGGGAAACCGGTCAGCGATCCGGGCGATGCGGGCAGGGCAAACAGCGGCATTTTGTTATTTGACTGCGTGAATCAGAATATGGATGATGTCGAACGGCATCTATAAACTCCTCTGTTAGATTGTTAGACATTATATTTCTGAAATATTTTGTGCGCACTCCGTTGGTTACGAACGTCAAACTGGCCGTGACCGATGCCCTGCCCGCCGCCCGCCTGACCCCGCCCGTTGTCCGCCGCCCGCTGTCCGCCTACCTGCCCGTACGCGACCTTTCGTTCATTTTGCATACTCGCACGGTCAGATCAGATCGCATAACTATACAAAATATATAGAGACCGACAATGTTGTTCATACAACAACATCCTAGCTGTGGTCGCAGACCGTATGGATGTTCTGAACGCCATCCAGGATGGCCCTTTTTTAAAGCACTGGCAATCACTGCACGTGTGACCATCTCAAAATTGGCGAATCTGCCCGCCACTGGCCAACAATCTGCCAAATGGCAGATTTTTGATGAATGAAATCTGCCACGTTCCAAATTACTAAATAAAATTGAAATTATTACTTACCTAAAAAATGAAATTACTACCTAACTAAAAAAAAAAGGTCGACGGCAACATTTTCTTGGAATTTGCCAAATTCTGCCACTTTTTACAATTACAATATAACATTATTGAAATGATTGTCTAAAAAAAAGTTCATCGCAACATTTCCTTGAAATCTGCCAAATTCTGCCAATTCTTTAGTTATTGGTCTGAGGTCAGCATAGTCTAGTCTACAAGTGCCAAATCTGCCAGTTCCGCCTCAGAAAAATAATTGTTCTGAGGCCGCACAGTGTGCGATCTTTTCATACGGTCAGACCATTGAGATAGATCTCAATGGGTCAGACCGTTTGAAGGGATCGTACATTGTGGCGTATCTTATTTTGGCGTATTATTACGCTTGTGGTGGGCGATCCCAGTGAGGGAATGAGAGACTATGCGTGTTCTTGCAATGTCTTTATTGTGTGTCCGCGCAGGACGTGAGACTGACTTCTGAGGCAAGCTGTGCGACGTATTTATAATATGCATTAGCTAAACATACTGAGATATAGGTATGTAGGTACGCAGTACGCTACATAATACTCCCCCTCCAAGAATAAACATAGGAGGAAAAAAAAAATAATAAAAATATTAAATATATTAAATATGACAAAACTAGCTATAAACATACTTAAACTATTAACGTTTATGTAACAAAGAACATTACATACAGACGGCAGCAATCCTTATTTAGGAAATTTACATAGTTTTGAGAGCTAGTGTATATCAAGTAGTTACAGTGGTCGCCGCACAATGCTCGCAGGCCTGAAACACTGTACCTAACCAGAGAGCAAACTGCCGAATTTACTTAATTTTGATCTTTGTATGGAGCTCCAGTTCTAATACAAGTAAACAATTATTTGTAAAGTACAAAAATTTAGAATTACAAAAATATAAAACAAATAAAACAAACAAACAAGCATAATCAATTTAAAATGACATAAAAAAATTTTTGTGTGTGACATATACAATTCAATTATTACAAAATTATATGAGCTTAAGTCGAGAGTGTTGTCAAATGTTCTTTAACTTAGAGTCTATTTTTAGAATAGTTCCGTTAACACGCTGCGACACGATTTCGATCGGATGCGATTTGTTTTACGCGCACTTCACTGTTATTTACATTGTCTTGTTATTCACTACACTACACCATGTGTTTTGGTTGAATATGCACCATCGTCGGAGGAGCCGTCGGAAACGGAGCTTGTGACTGCACGTGCCTCCATATGCGGTCGTCTACTACCGATGACACACGACGCTTGCAGTATAGGTACGTACTTGCAGTACTTCTAGGTTGGGTTGCTATCTAAATCACCGTGAGTTAAAACTGTGAGTTCGGGATCACATGTCAAATCTCACGGTCTTCTTGATGATGCGACCGGATTTCGTAACGACCGGTGGTGATTTCGGCACGGCGTTTAATGTTGTTTGTGTTTGAAATGATTCGGGCTCGGGTGCTGGTGTTGTTTTCGCCGAAATTAGTTCTGGCTCAGGTTTTAATTGCGTTGTTGTTGTTGCTGCGTCCGGCGAACTGTTTGATGGCGGTGTGTTTATAACATAAGCTGGTTTGAGCCTATCTAGGGAGATAACGACGTTTCGAGAACCGACCTGTAAGGTATAGTGTTTATTGTTCCGTTGGATAACCTTAAACGGTCCTTCGTAAGGCGGTGTTAACGGCTTTTTTACTTCTTTTCTTACAAATACGTAATCGGCATGTTTTAGATCGTCGTGTATAAAAACTTTCCTATGATTTCTGTCTTTACGTGGATTTGGTTGTAAATTATTTAATGAATCCATGAGTTTAATGGTGTATTCTGCATCGTTAATGTTACTGTTTGAATGGACGAAAAAATCTCCTGGTAAACGTATAGATTTTCCAAATGTCATTTGCGCGGGGTTGAAACCAAGGTCTTCTTTGACTGTTGACCTAAGGCCTAAAAGTACTAACGGTAACGCTTTAATCCAATCATTGGAGTTATTGCATAGCGTAATAATCGCGCTTTTGAGTGTGCGATGCATACGCTCGACTTGACCGTTAGCCTTGGGATTATAGGCTGTGGTGTGTATTTTTTGGATGCCTAGTCGCTTAGTTAATTGTGTAAATAACTGGGATTCGAACTGTCTGCCTTGATCCGTAGTTATCCTGATGGGGCAGCCATAGCGCGATATCCATTGTTCGACGAATTTATTTGCAACTGTTTCCGCTGTTATGTTTTTGATCGGTATGACTTCTATCCATTTAGTGACACGATCAATTAACGTTAAGCAATAGATATAGTCTTGAGATGGTGGAAACGCTCCAATTATGTCAATATGAACGTGTGCAAAACGATCAGATTTTTCAAATTCTCCTAACGGTGTGATAGTATGCCTTTGAATTTTACATTTCTGGCATTCTATGCAGTGTTTCACGAACTTTGCAACGTCCGAATTCATATTAGGCCAAAAGTACCTTTGTGCGATAAGACGTCGCGTTGCGGCTACTCCCGGGTGGCTTAGTGTGTGTATACTTGATAACGCTTTTTCTCGGAACTGTGATGGTATGAACAGTCGAGCTTGCGATGTTGATGTTTCGAAAATTAGTTCACGATTTGCGTATGGCATAAAAACAGATTTGAATTGCAGTTTTGAGTTTGATTTGAGATGTTCCAACTCCTTACCTTCGATTTGGCTTTTATATAAAAGCTCGTAGTCGAAAATATGAGGTAATTGGATCTCTTCTATTCTTGAAAAAAAATCAGCTGCTTTGTTGATTTCGCCTTCGACGTACTCGATTTTATTGCAAAATTGTGCAATAAAGTCTAGTTGACGAATGCGTCTGGGCGAATCTGACTTAGATTCCTTTTTCGATAACGCAAAAGTGAGTGGTTTATGATCGGTTACCACTGTTAGGTCTCGTCCCTCGATCATGTATCGGAAATGTTTAATGGCCAAGTAAATAGCTGTTAATTCTCGGTCGTAGGTGCTATACTTGGTTTGCGCTTTGTTAAATTTTTTGGAGAAAAATGCTAATGGTTGTAATTTTCCTTTGATTAATTGATGAAGTGCGGCTCCTACGCACGTACTGGAGGCGTCAGTCATTAAAATTAATTTTGCTGATGGATCGGGATGGTTTAGTGCAACTGCCTCGCTTATCATGCTTTTACATTTTTCGAATGCTTCGAGTGCTTCTTGTGACCATTGTATTTTAGTTTTGTCTTTTTTTCTCGCATTGTGCAGATATTTTTCTAATGGTGCCTGTGTATCAGCGGCTTTAGGCAAGCTATTTCTATAAAAATTAATTAATCCTAAGAAACGTCTCAATTCGTGAACGGTTTCGGGTTGTGAGTATTCGCTAATAGCCTTGACTTTATCTTCATGCGGCCTGATGCCATCGCAGTTAATTTGGTATCCCAGAAATGTTAACTCTGACTTACCAAATGCGCATTTACTAGTGTTAATGGTAATGCCGTATTTGTTAAGGCGCTTAAATACTTCTTCTAAGTCTTTTTCGTGTTGGTACTCGTCTTCTGAACAAATCAAAATATCGTCCAAATATACGAAAATGTTTTGATTTGTTTTATAATCATAGTTAAAACTATTATTAATGCTATTGTTTGAATCTGGAACATTCAAAACCTCATTGATAAATCTTTGGAAGCTTTGCGCTGCGTTGCGGAGTCCGAAGCTCATTTTGGTGAATTCGAATAAACCAAAAGGTGTGATAATTGCCGTTTTTGGTACGTCTTCTGGTGCTATAGATATGTGATGATATGCGCGTTTTATGTCAATTTTTGACATGATTTTTTTGCCTTTTAATATGTATGTGAAGTCCGTTAACCTGGGAATGGGGTAGCGGTCCGGTTCGGTGATAGCGTTAAGTCGGCGATAGTCACCGCACGGCCTTAGGTCCCCGTTTTTTTTGTTTACCACATGAAGTGGATTAGCCCAGGGGCTAGAGGACGGTCTGCATATTCCAAGCTCCACCATTCGTTCAAACTCTGCCTTAGCGGCCTTGTATTTAGCTGGATTTAATGGACGAGCTTTCTCGTGGATAGGTGGACCATTAGTAAAAATATGATGAGTAACGTCATGTTTCGGTATTTCTTTAAAGGATTCCGGTCTTGTGATGTCTGGATAACGAGCTAAAATTTTGTGATAACGATCTGAGTGGTCTACTGCGCTGATTGATGCGAAATCAAGGATCTGTACTGTTTTTGTTTGCTTTGAAATGTTTGTTAGTTTGTCGATCAACTTCTTACCATGTAAATCCACTGTTAAATGGTGTTCGGCTAGGAAGTCGGCTCCTATTATCGACTTTTGTACATCAGCAAGTATAAATGTCCAGCGTAATTGACGTCTGAGGCCAAGATCTAATGTAAGTATTTTTTGACCATATGTTGAGATGCGTGTACCGTTTGCGGCATATAAAGTATAGTCAGACGTTTGTTTATTATAGCCCTTATGCGCGAGAACCGAGACATCAGCTCCGGTATCTATAAGAAAACGCGTACCTGTTTTTAAATCAGTGACGCTGAGGCGATATGTGCAATCGACACCGACGCTCGCCATCGTGGATGCCGTTTTTAGTTTAACGATGAAGACGGTTTTTTGCAGCAATTGTCGTCGCCGCATTTAAAAGCGGCGTCGCCGAAAATGTAGTGGTAATAACATTTAAAGGTACTGTCCCCTGGTCTAGCTGTCTGTTGCCGGAATTTTTCTTGGTTGTTTAGATAACGTGACCGTGAGCGTGACCTTGGCCTAAAGCGGGATCGGTTTTCAACTCCTCGCTGCGACGAGCGCGAACCGCGGAAATCGTCACGGCGCGTGTTCTCCAAACTCTTTAATTTTTTATTTACTTCTAATATGCTTAGTGATAAGTTTTCAAGTTGCTGTTCTATTGATTTAGAGGTATTTGCCTGCATTTGTTTGTTTATGTTGTATATTTCGGATGAACGCGTCGTCTCCATAATTTTGTCTGCGATAGTTGCGGTAGCGTCTAAATCTACGGTGCATGCTGTAATAACGGCGCGTACTGTTTGGGGAAGGCGTCCGACCCATAAAATCCTAATTGTTTCTTCCGGCACCTTGTTCCTTCCAAGCTCCCTCATTTTGCGTAGGAGTTGGGAAGGTTTTTGGTCACCCAATTCTATTTCGGTTAATAATTTTTGTAGTTGTTTCGTCTCTGACTCCTCGTAAGCCGATATAAGCCGTGATTTTAAGGTTTGGTATTTGTTACATTCTGGTGGGTTCTCGAGAATGTCGCTAACTTGCCCTAACTCGTCTCTACCTAGCTTAGCTACAACTAATTGATACAGTTGGAGATCACCTGCTTTCTGTGGAGTAGTTATGGCCTCGAACTGATGAAACCACAACCTGGGCTGCGTGGTCCAAAACTCTGATACTCTTGAGTTCACAGTGATGGAGTTATGCTGAGAAGTACCGGCGACATCACCTTCAGGAACCACCGTCAGTTTAAAGTCACTAGGGTTTGCCATTTTATTGTTCGTTAAGTTTAAGTTATAATTTATAAAAACAAGAAATGTTCACTTGTTACGCGAGGAGTTTATGTAAATTTGCTCGACGCTCACTCGCGGAGTCACCGTACTCTATACTGAGGTGGACAATGCGCGTCGGGGTCACCACTTTGGCGTATTATTACGCTTGTGGTGGGCGATCCCAGTGAGGGAATGAGAGACTATGCGTGTTCTTGCAATGTCTTTATTGTGTGTCCGCGCAGGACGTGAGACTGACTTCTGAGGCAAGCTGTGCGACGTATTTATAATATGCATTAGCTAAACATACTGAGATATAGGTATGTAGGTACGCAGTACGCTACATTATTTTAGATTTATAGGTACTAACATAGGTTTTACGTTAGGTTTTATTACTAACACAACAAATATAAATGAAATAATAATGTTAATGGATGTAATTTATCTGAAATAAATGATTAATATATAATATTAATAATAAATACATATCGCGGGCTGCGTTCAATTTGACCTGACCGCATACCGCATCCAGCGTGTCAAATAAAATCTATCACTGTCATTCAAGTCAAGTCAGTGTCAGTGTCACTGTGGGTGTGGTTGTGTTGTGGTGTGGTGTGCGGTTAATTTTAATTTTGTTTTTGTGTTTTGTCCGTTTTGTCGTATGGGCGGGGTGTGTCCGACTTCATATTTTTATTTATTTTTTAAATGACTAAGTCCTCTTTTTGTTCTATAAAGTAATGCAACAAGCTTAATGATGATCAGACACTCATTCATTATTTTATTAGTTCTAAGTAGTAAGTATTAAACACAGATAAATTGCTAAATTGTCAGTCTAGCTACATATTTCTAATTTAAAGTTAACATAATTTTGCTGATTATTCCTAACCACACATTTAAATTGTTGTAATTCTAATATTAATATTGTGTTTTAGCATCAGTTCACTGCAGTTATTATGGGAGTGAGTCCATACCAAACAGCATATTAAAAGTGCCTAAAATTGAAGGAGAAGACTTTATATCTTGGTGTACAACTTCAATCTTGGAACAAGAGAAGTGTGAGAAGCTAATGAAAACGTCAATGCAAGACAAAGGGTTGTTTGGCAACGATTTCATTGAATTGCAATGTAAAAGGGTGAGATTTTAGCATTATTTTCAGCAAAAGTACTTATTTTGTGTAATTCATTATTGCCTTCTCTCCAAAAAGATATGCTAATTATTTTCATTTAATTCAATGACTACTATACTATCAAACTAAGAAATGCTATTCTCACATACAAATTCTCACATATATATTAGAAATGTACATAACCTATGTAATAATTTCAGGCTTTTGACACTGAAGAATGCATGAACTGGGTGGACAGGGGTGAGGCAACTCTGCTGGGCTTGGATGCGGGAGAAGTGTATGTTGCTGGCAGATATCACTCGCTGGTTCCTATCTTACAAGAGGTAAAACTTGAAAATATATATTTAGAACTAAATAAACATAAAATAAAATAGACTATAATAATAATCTCTTTTGATCAAAACATCAATTTGATACATTTTGTATTACACTTTAGTACCTAAACAAGGTCAAACCTGCTCCTATAGGCACTTACGCTCTTCCAAAAATTTTATGTAGATGTAAATAATGTTGCGCATGTTTAACACTTTATACAATATAATAATTATAAAATAAGAAGGTATTAAAATAAAGATATAATAATAAATAACCAATATATGTAGTAATATAATATAAAAGGTAAAAAATGATAATTCATTATTATGAATCTATCACACTATTCCTTATCCGATCTTTCAAAGTCACACCAAATATACTTCTTAACAATCTCATTCACTCAACGATCTCATTCACTCAACTTACATGTTTCTTCTGCTACACCCAAAAAACAATTATTTATTTATTTGCTTATTGGACGATTTACAGTCAAATATCAACTAATAAATAACTAGCAATTTTAAGTTTATTTTGTATCTATAATAATAATAAGCCTTTATTCAGAAAAAGTTTGTAAGTACATTTTTAAAATAACAATTTAGTAATGAATATCTGTTTGTCCTTTTTTGGCAAACACCTCCTCTAGCCTACTCCATTATTTCCTATATTTCGCTATCCTTGTCCACTCTGATCCTGCCATCTCTTTCAACTCATCTTCCCATCTCTTATAAGGTCTCCCTCTTTTCCTCTTATTGTAAATTGGGAACCAGCTTATTAGGATTTTTCTCCATTTATTTTTTCCTCTCATTGTGTGACTGAGATTTTGTATCTACCTAACTGGAATACATTTATTTAAATTTCTATGAATTGCAGCTCTATGGGCGTGGAGAGCCTTACCAATACTCAGTTGCAGTAATGAACAAGGGTTCCCTGCCAAACGTGCAACCGGGGACGGGGCTTCACACGTTGAGAGGAGCCAGGGCCTGTTTCCCTGGAGTAGGTGCACTGGCCGGATGGGTCATGCCGATTCATGTTGTAAGTATATTGGAATCTAATATATGTATGTACTACCATGTCGCGTAGCAGTGAAAGAATACTACCATACCTTCTCATCCCTTGGGTTTTGTAAAAGATGTCTAACGGACAAAAAGACTCCACATACATCTAACAGCATAGAAAGGCGATGGCCTCACCACCTGTTACGCTGAGCACATGTGCAGTTGCTATTTGATCGACTACCTCCTTCGACGACCTCATTGGTCAAGTGGTTTGTACACCGGTTTTCATGTGTCGCTATCTCTGAGGTCCCGGGTTCGATCCCCGGTCGGGTCAATATAGAAATTATTTATTTTCTAAATTGTCTCGGGTTTGAGTATTTTCTATGTATAGTATAAGTATGTATTTTAAGTATGTTTATCCGTTATCTAGTAACCTTTTAACGAGTTTCTTCGAAGCTTCTCTTGGGCTAGATAATGTAGTGATAGTAAGTTGTGAGAGAGTGTAGGGAAGTTTTTTGTTTTTTGGTGAAAAGTGGACTATGGCAGATGACTGCTTTTGCGGTCCTCATTACCTATTCTCTGACTAACTCTTCAGTGATAATAGTCGTGATTTATGTATATATGCCATCCGCTATGATCCTGACACACATCCTTTGCGTCACTTACTCTCATAACGTTCTTCATTCATGCTCATCGGTTTATTGGAATTAAACGACAGAAAAACTTTTATTTACCACAAAGCCTCGGTGGCCTCGGCCGCAACACTTGTGTTCTAGTGCTCGGAGACTACTTCGCGGGAAAGTGAAGCGTCATGTCTGTAGTTTTGTCTTACTTTCTAAAATTTGTATTTTGTTGAATATTAATGTGAAATAATGGTGGATTATTAACCGTTAAGTGTTCGTGAACGTGCATGAGTGTTGGTAAATAAAACAAAACAGTGCAACATCGCTTTTCAAATTCTTTCAAGAAGTCCGTGTGAGAGTCAGTAAAGTCCCACATCTTTACTGGAACTCAAGGGGTTTGGGGGGAATATCATTTAGCATTAAACGTTCATCACTCATTATCATCTTATAAGCATAATAAATGAACTCTGTTATTTCGACTGAAGGACTAATATACATGGCCAATCTAGTGCTCGGCTCGATATCTGGGTTCAATTCACAGCTCCGGCATAGTATGTTTTCGATTTCGAGCCCGGGTTTGTAGTGATCACTAACCCACATTTTGCAAGCTTATTGATATACCCAGCAGACAAAACAGCTCTAAATAAGGCAATAAAAGAGTTAATAGAAATGATCACTGAAGCTTCTAACGCAACTATAACAGCCCAGATCGAGTCGCTTACAGCAACAAGAGCTACAAACTACTCCTTGTGGAAAGCTTGCAAAAATACAAACAGGCCTATCATTCCCAAGCCCCCTCTAAGGACAACAGTGAATAACTGGGCTAGAACAGCAGAAAAAAAAGCCAACATTTTCGCAACTCATTTGTCAGGTGTGTTCACTCCTAATGAGGCTAGCCCTGGATGCGATGAATCGGACATAGATGAGGTTATGAATGAAGACCTACAATTTGATAACCCAGTCAAACCAACATCTCCTCGAGAGATATACACTGTTGTCACCACCATTTGGAAAACAACAAGGCTCCGGGCTTCGACCTTATAGATAAAAAGGTGCTTACTGAATTACCACGGAAAGCCTTTATATTCCTGACCCTTCTCTTTAACAGCATGTTGAGGACTGGATACTTCCTAGCTCTATGGAAGGTTTCGCTAATTATAATGGTACATAAACCAGGAAAACCAACTCAAGAAGTTACCTCATATAGACCCATAAGCCTGTTGCCTACTGTGTCCAAGCTATTCGAAAAAATTCTCTTGAAAAGACTCCTAATAGAGGTCTCGGAAAGATCAATAATACCGAATCACCAATTTGGCTTCAGGCACGATCACGCAACCATAGAACAAATTCATAGAGTGTACCAGGCAATCAGGGTATCACTTGAGAAAAAAGAATACTGCTCGGCAGCTTTCCTGGATATCCAGCAGGCGTTTGATAGGGTATGGCACAGGGGTCTTCTTTTTAAAATAAGAACTACACTACCACATGGATACTACAGAATCCTGGAATCATACCTCTCGGAGAGAAAGTTTCAAGTACAAGAAGGAGAAAGTACATCACCATTCTACAACATAGTAGCAGGAGTTCCCCAAGGGTCTGTGTTAGGTCCGGTACTATATACCTTGTTCACCCATGATCTTCCCCAAGTGACTGGGGTAACAGTAGCCACCTTTGCTGACGACACAGCATTATTAGCGACTAGCAAAAATGCCGAGGAATCGTCAAAGACCCTACAAACAGGATTAAACAAAATTCATGAATGGTTACAAAAATGGCGTATCCGAGTTAGCACAGCCAAATCATTCCACATCATATTCTCCTTAAAGAAAGGACATTGTGCACCAGTTAGACTGGGCGATCAACAACTTCCTCATAGGAATTCAGTGAAGTACTTGGGAATGCACCTTGACCGTAGGTTGACGTGGATAAATCACATCCGGGCCAAAAGAGATGAACTTAATATAAGATTCCGTGGACTCTACTGGTTACTTGGAAGGAACAGTATATTGTCATTGGACAGTAAACTCTTGATATATAAGACTGTCCTAAAGCCAATGTGGACGTATGGTTTACAACTTTGGGGTTCCGCATGCAACTCAAATTTGAACATTATACAAAGAGCTGAAGACTCTATTCTAAAGAGCATATCGAATACTCCCTGGTTTATTAGAAACTCGGAAGTTCACGAACACCTGAACATTAGCACCGTAAAGGAGGAAATACGAAGTAATGCTAAAACATACAAATCTCGACTTCAGAACCATCCAAACCAGCTTGCAGTGCAGCTTCTTATCCCGGACACAATAAGACGTCTAAAAAGGCGCAAAATTATAGACCTGGACTCTATTCTGTGAATTATGCCCATGGAGAGGTTCCTGCTGGGGAATTGACTCTACTCGCCAAAAGCCACTCAAAACATCTGCTCATAGCTGATCGCAAGATAAAACCATCAAGAAAAAAAAAAATTTGATATACCCATTAATTGTAACGATCACTTGATTTCAATGATAGAGGCTGAACTTTACTACCATAACTTGCCATTATACATATTAAGTTGCCATAAAATTAATTATTGCCCCATTACTGTTCAAAGTCATTTGCGAGTGCTCTGAAGAACTCTTTGACCTCATCCCCCCTTCTCCCTTTCTCCAAAGGAGTACGCGTGCTGCTCTCCGGAGTCACCAATTTACAGTCTCTAATATTCCATCACGCACAAAGAAATTTGGTGACTCGTTTCTTTGTCGCACTTCCAAAAGATGGAATAGTCTAGCAGCACACGTATTTCCTCCTACTTACGACATAGGGTCCTTCAAACGAGGCGTGAAGAGGCACTTTGTGAGCCGGCAGAGTGAGTTGTCCTCACGCCTGGACTTCATTTCCACTTAACATTAGGTGGAGTGGGGTCATTTGCCGGGCTTTGTATAAAAAAAATTGTAAAAATGGATAGGACATGCAGCAATTTTCTCAAAACGTGCTCGTATTAATTTCAGCTGATGCAAGAAGGTGGTCTCAAAATAACAGATTGCAACAACCATGTTAAATCGGCCATTGAGTACTTTGGCGAGTCATGCGCTCCTAACTCGTTGAAAGACTTATACAATCCGATCGGAGACAATTCTGACAAGTAAGTTTTTGTATACAATTTTTCAAGTGTGAAAGAGAATGTATGCGATTATACCAGATTAAACTTAATTATATAACTAAGAAAGAATCATCAACTAAAACCAATCTCACTTTTTTAAAATATTCTTTCATTCAATTTCAATTCTTCAATTCAGCCAGAATGAAAGGCTTATTGTTTTTTTATTTTTTTTAAGTAGCCTATATTGTGTCCCACTGTTGGGCAAAAGCCTTCTACGTTTCCATTCGTCCCTATCCCAGACCGCCTCAGACCACACTGGTAAACATTTCAAGGTCATCATCACATCTCCGCCTCGGTCTGCCACGCTTCTGGTATCCTTCGCGTGGTACCCAATCAGTGGTGATCTTATAATATTGATTAATAAATTATGGCTTTATAAAAATAAAGAATATAGAGGGTGTTGCCAGACAGACGTTATCCTGTCCAAATCACAATGACAACTCAATGGACAGGAAAAACATAAATGTTGCAAAGAAAAAGTAAGAAAACTGAAAAAAGTTTTTAGCAACCAATGAATATTTAATATCTATATTGCACGACGTATTTTATGTTTAAAGAATTTTTACTATTTTTTTCTCACCGTTTTAATCTTCCCTGAACTTTCACAAATATTTCAAGATCAAAATCGAGGCCAAATCGGTTCGGTCATTCTCGAGTTTTTGCGAGACAAACGAACAGCAATTCTTTTTTATCTAAATGATTGAGTGTCGTAAAATGAGACTAAAGGGCCCCACAGACGATCAGGTCGCCGGCAGGCATCGGCCTGTCAGCCAGTAGTACAACACACGGGCGGAGCCGCCTCGGCGGGCGGCTAGTACTAACTGACATGCTGATACCTGCCGGCGAACTGATCGTGTGTGGGGCCCTTCAGTACTAGCCCGCCCGCCGCCGCCGCCGCCCGTGCGTTGCACCTCCAACCTACAGGCCGATACCTGCCGGCGACCTGATCGTCTGTGGGGCCCTTTACAGACTAAAGACTGCACACACATTCTACGGCTCACCACCTATCAGGCTGAGCATACGCGCATTTGTGTGTGAAACATGAACTATGGCGATGCACCGCTTCTGCAGTCATCATTGCCTACTCTCTGACAAAACCTTTTTGGATTATAGTCGTGAACCTACGTGTGTACTATCAACAAAATCTACCGTATTCCACCTTAAGGCTGCTTTCAATTTCAAGTGTTTAGATCAGAACCGTCATGGTTCAAGTTACACTTGAAACAGACTATTTTTTAGCAACGACCAGGGTTTTCTGGCCTACGTACGACAAACGGGACCGCAGCCGTGTTGTGTGCCTCAATAGTGTAAACTCTAAATATGAATCAAGGGACAGTAAATTTATTAGCAAATACACATGATCCATCCCCGTGCCCCAACGTCCTGCTAAATGAAAGTGCTCTAAGGGCTATTTTCATTTGCATTTGGCCTGTCTCAACATCTTTTTAAATTTTTGCTACGAAATTGTGAAGACAGTCAAGAATCAAAATATTAAAAAATGGACGTTTTGTTTGTCGTTAATCAATGAAAACAAAAGACGGAACGGGATATGTCCACCACATGCCAACAATTTCTTTTTTAAATAAACGGTTCGTCGTCATTGGTCAATGTTAAACAAAAGGTGGGACGAACTTTACTATGGTCATCTTGTGCAAGCAATTTTTTTTAAATGGTACTGCATCGGTTTTGTTGATAGTACTTATGTATGCATGCATTGCATTAAAGCTCCTAATGGATCGACATGCTTCTGAGAGAGGGAGACGTCTGCAGGCCCTATTAAGATAAATAAATAAAACTTTCCTACAATCACACCAATTATCTAGCCCAAGAGAAGCTTCGAAGAAACTCGTTAAATGGTTACTAGACAACGGATAAACATACTTAAAATACTTAAATACATACTTATCATACATAGAAAACACCCAGACCCGAGACAATTTAGAAAAACAATAATTTCTAAATTGACCCGACCTGGGATTGAACCCGGGACCTCAGAGATGGCGACACCATGAAAACCGGTGTACAAACCACTCGACCAAGGAGGTCGTCATAAGAAGTATACATGTATTGTATTAAATTAATCTCTTTCTTTTTGAGGAGCTCGATGGCACAGTGGCTAGCGCGTTCGGCTTGCGATCTTGCCTACTAAGAAACTTTAGCAATGGGTTGCTGGATGGGTGACCGAATAAAAAACATCACGAGCTCCTCCGTGATTCGGAAGGCACGTTAAGCCGTTGGTCCCGGTTGTTGTCGTAAGATGGCAGTCGTTAAAACCCACCAACCCGCATTGGGCCAGCGTGGTGGGTTATGGCCCAACACCCCCACGTGCTATTGTCCACGTGGGAGGCCTGTGCCCAGCAGTGGGACTTTTATAGGCTGATGATGACGAATCTTTTTCTATTTTCTTCTAAGGCTCTGCAAACTCTGTACTGGAGGTGCGGGCATACGGTGCACCCTTGCGGACCCTTACGCCGGCTACGAAGGTGCCTTGAAGTGCCTCGTCGCCAACGGAACGGGGGACATAGCCTTTGTGAGGGATACTACTATACAGCACGCTCTGCTGTCTAAGAAGATTCTTGGTGAGTTGAATGCATAAATAAATCAGTTGTTTAGTATTCGATGTACTTATTGCACCGTATTAACCGTCGCGTAGCGTTGAAAGAATACTACCACCCCCTATATATATAAGGTGACTGCTAGAAACCGCAAGAAACTTCAAGGGCTGGTCAGGTCAAGTGTTTTAAACATGACAAAAAAGACAAAAATAAATTGTGTTGTGTTTTTTTTCAATATCATATCATATTCAATAGCAATATCATGAAAAATAAAATGAAAACAATTAAAAATAACGATTCTTTACAACGCGCGGGCAAGGGGTTGACCCGTCCGCGCCAGTACCTACGTTGACGGGTCACCGGCCGGCCGGCCGATGCCTTCGCGTTGTAACTAATCGTTATTTTTAATTGTTTTCTGTTTATTTTTCTTATTTGATTGCTTTAAAATAAATGAGATACTCAAAGACTCAATTAAAATTCACAAAATGAATTATTTCATTAAAAATGAAAAAAACACGAATTCCTTATTTGTCATTTTTGTCATGTTAAAAACACTTGACCTGACCAGCCCTTAAAGTTTCTTGCGGTTTCTAGCAGCCACCTTATATACCCATCGCCGTTCCTATCCTATCGCTATTGGATGTACGTGCAGTCTTTAGTCCGTTAGTCACCTTTTACGACACCCAAGGGAAGAGAGGGGGTGGTAGTATTCTTTCACCGCCACACGACAAGGTTATTTTATAGAAAGTGTATGGTAGGTATCTCAATCAAGTAGGTATCTCAATCGGTTCGGGAACCGTAAGTTTTGCGGTATTAATAGTGACGCCGTCTAATCTGCCGTAAAGTTTTTTATTACACAACAGAAATACAAGCTGCCCTACTCATGTAGGTCACGTGACAGGATAAAAATTTAAGACAATCGCGAAGCGCGGCGTAGCGATTGTCTTGAATTTCGAGGTTATTTTTTTTATTAGACAACAGAAATCTAACTCCATACAAAAATATCTTTTGAATATTTTGTCTTCTGAACATTATGGCAAATAAAAAATAGTTTACAGTTTCTGAATCGATTGAGATACAATGCCGCTTGTGGCACTCTATACACTTTGTACTAGGATGCCGTAATTTTACGGCATCTTAACCGATCGTACTATGTTGCCGCTTGTGGCACTCTATACACTGCATACACTTTGTACTAGAATGCCGTAATTACGGCATCGTAACCGCTCGTACTATGTTGCCGCTTGTGGCACTCTATTCAATGCCTACACTTTGTACTAAAGTCTGACCGCTACCGCTGTACCGCGCCTTGAGTATGCGAGCGGCGAGGCGGGGGGGGGGGGGGGGGGGGCGAAACACTTGCTATTATAGACGCACATGAAATAAAATATCTAAAAATGGGTCGTGTGTGACACTCTATCCACAGCCTATTTTGTAATATGTAATAATAATAATAATAATCCAGGTGGTATAACCGAGAGTCACTTCGAGTTGCTCTGCCGGGACGGATCAAGGCGACCGGTCACCGAATGGGAGCAATGTAACTGGGGCCGCGTGCCGGCGGACGCCATAGTCACCAGCAGCGCCGCTTCGCCGCAGAAGCGGGCTAGGTGAGAACTAAACGATGGTGTATTACTTGTTTGAGTAATTTTATATATTTTGCAGTGCTCCAAAAACAAACCTAATCTGACTGTCTTTTAGATTAAAACTCTATCTTTCTCTCTCTCTCTCTCTCTCTCTTTCTCTCTGTCAGCGAATGGGAGCAATGCAACTAAGGCCGAGTGCCCGCCGACGCTTTAGTCACCAGCCGCCTCACCGCAGAAGCGGGCTAGGTGAGGACTACAGATGGGCGGGTGGGTAAAAATTGGGGTGGGTAAAATTGGGAGGAAGGGTAAAAAAGGGTATTTACCCATTTATACCGGGTATTTTTATTAAACACCGGGTAAAAATTGAATACTGTCTATAATACTATCCTTAAAACGATCTAGGATGTTAGTTTCGATCTTGACCATTGAAGATAAAATATTGATTTCAAATAAAACACAGTTGATTATATTTTAAATCTTTATTCAACATCTATTTTTAACTAAAACACAACAAAATGGCGCAGATCTAGCTAGTTGAAATGCACTTCGAATGAACATTTTCACGTACGAAAAATACCACGTGGAGTGGGGGGCGAGAGGCTGCGTGCGGTATTATGGGGACTGCTAGAAACCGCAAGAAACTTCAAATAAGGCTGGTCAGGTCATGTGTTTTAAACATGACGAAAAAGGAATTGGTGTTTTTGCCATTTTTAATTAAATAATTCATTTTGTGAATTTTAATTGGATAGTCTTTGAGTACCAAATTTATTTTAAAGCAATAACATAAGAAAAATGAAATCAAAAACAATTAAAAATAACGATTATTTACAACGCGCGGGCAACGACGGCCGGCCTGCCGACCATCGTCTGTTGACCCGTTCGCGTCAGCTGGGCGATAAGTACCTACGTTAGTCTGCAAAGTGCAATAAGACCCCATTGATTTTCCTTTTACAACTGAAATGAAATGTGCGTTTTTAAGGTGCAGTTAAGTCCAACGACTATCGATAGCATCAAGTTATGTTATGGTTCCGATAACGCGCATAAAATGAAAATATTATTATTAATATATTAATTATTAATGATGTTGCCCAACCAACTCGCAAGCCAACTCAACACAATACAGCCCTGAGTCCAACCGGGCGTGAGCCTGGCGAGCGCTGCCATCAAGGCCCCAAACGCAAACAGAGGGTGTAGGAAGCAAAACAGTCTCTGGTTTGGGAGCAACGCGCAGGTGGGCAACAATCTCCTATTGGAGACCCGAGTCCCCTCCCCTCCTACTAGCACGAGGCGGGAGATGGCCTTGCGCCAACGGATCCGAAGCACCACCATAAGTGGAGTGGATAGCCGAGCCGATGGGAGAGGGGGTGGCGTCGAAGGTGAGGAGTTCACCCGATCCCTGCCACGAGCATAATAATAATAATAATAATTTTTATTTGGAACAATATACATTGGTACACTTATCTAGTACGTTAATAACTGCTATCGTATTAAAACTGTGTCGCAGCACGAAGCATGGGCGCATACAGGGTGGTGACCGAACCACCCTAGCGTAGGTTATCGGTGCCCAATGGCACCCGCTGCAGCCCGATTGTCGCCTCCAAAGGCCCTACCTCTCCTAGACCTCCTCCCCGAAGGGACAGGAGCATGAGTTACAAGATAAGAAATGGCCCCCCGATCGGGCCCTTTTTTTAACTGTAATTATTATTATGTTGAATATTGAGAGAGGTAAGCCGGAGCAAAATAAAATGCTTACCTACTCCGAGCGCGGGCACGCAGTCTTGAGTCCTTACCGAAAATCTGTGGTTGGCATCCTGGCTTCAGTCTTGTATAGGCAGATGTATCTTCAGTCCACTTTTACTATATGTGTAAGCACTGAGATATTGAAACAGTGTCTTGCAAGCATAATAGAAGTGGCTTTGATAAAAGCCGTTTGTGGTGAAATGATGATATGATGTAAATTAAACAAAACTTAATCGGCTAAGTACTAATAATACTACTTATACTCTAAAGCTATTCGTCTATTCTTTCTTACAAAGTGCGCTAAGACATTATCATAAAAGCCGGGAAGAATCTAAAGCTATTAATGCCGACATCTTACAATTCTACCGATTACTTTGCAAATCTACTTACTCTAAATACGTAATTTCAACTTATTACAATATCTACTTACCGCAAATACCTAATTACAACGTACGTTTTCGTAACTACTTTCTACACACAACACAAATAAACAAAGTCCAACTACAATACTAATCATTCTAATAGGTGAAACTAACTAATAAATTCAAATACTAATAAAACACAGTCATGCATTCAATGATGAATTGCAATTACGTCAAATTATCTGTCAACAGAACACAAACCGAAAACGATATTCCTCCGTCCCGCTCACGCGTACGCAAATTGTATAACTGTCTCTATCAAGTAACTCGGATAAAGACGGCTTACCGGCTGCTAATACGCGGGTGGGTTTATTGACCTTTATGTGACGTCATGACGTTTATTTTGTACAGAAGTTTAACTGCCTAAAAGCCGATCGCGCCTGCGGCTTATTTTAAAGCAATATGTTGTTAAAAAGCAAATTTTGTTGATTTAATGTCCATAGTGTAGGCAATTTGTAATGTTTCTTTTATATATTTACTTTTTTAATTACTGATTGTGCCATTTCTCAATTCAAGTAGAGAGTGGTTGTGTTCTAAACTTCTGAAGGGAAGCCGGTGGGAATCGAGTTGTATGGAACCTTCGTCACTGCTACTTAGGGTCTGTGCGCCTGAATTGTCTCCGATTCTAACGCGTCTGTACCACCTTTCTCTTCTTACTAGAGCGGCCTCAGTCGTGGAAGCTTGCAAATGCCAATATGGCTTTCGGCGGGGCCGTTCCACAGGGGGCCTTCTGGTGTACGTTACTCATTTGCTGGGGCGAGGCAACCGAGAAGCATGGCGAAGCGCTTGCCGTGTCGCTTGACATATCGAAAGCCTTTGACCGGGTCTGGCACGCTGGCTCGCTGAGCAAGCTTCCAGCGTACGGCATCATTGCTGATTTTAGTGTCTGGATTTTGGACTTCCTAAGTGAACGGTCAATCAGAGTAGTCATTGATGGCTGTTCCTCCGACCTCATGGCTATCGATGCCGGGGTCCCTCAGGGTTCCGTTCTCTCTGCTACCCTTTTCTTGGTGTATAATAACGATCTGCTCAAGCCGGTAATTGTTGGGTATGCAGACGACAGCACGGTCTCAAAGAGGTATCTGTCTAGCGCAAGGGTCGGCGGAGAGGAAGATCGTTTAACGGAAGGAGTTCATTTAACCTGGCTCCTACTTTCCGGGGTGTAGATGTACCAATTACCGACAACTTCTCCTCTCCTCGGCATGAAGTTGACCTCCAATCTCAACTTGGGCAACAACATCTAAATCAAGGCTCAAACTGCGGCGAAAACGCTGGGTGTTCTAAATAAGGTTAACTCTATATAAAGCATAAGTCTGGTCGTGCGTGGAGTATTGCTGCCACCCTTTAAGACGGCTAAGCAAAATATCAACTTGCCGCGCTCGATTCAGTAGAACGCAGAGCTAGGAAACTTATAGGTGCCGATAAGCTTGTGAAAACCAAGCTTTACAGTCTCGCTCACCGTCCGTCGCTCAGTTGCATGCTTGTCGGTATTTTACAGGTTGTACTTCGAAGAGTGTGCTTTTGCGCTACACGAGCTCATTCCACCGTCCCCTTTCTAGTATCGGGAGTCCAGACGTACGGCGGGTTACTTACCACCCTTTTGATATGCCACTCATACGCACCAAGCGCTATTCGTTTTCATTCTTAATGCGTACAGCCAAGGTATGGAATTCCCTGCCGGCGTCTTCCCGAGTGTATATAGCCCAACATCTTTAAAGCCCGAGTGAATAGGCTGCTTCTGGGCAAGCTCGCTCCATCGTCGACTTCTTCTTAATCCTACGGATAAGAATGTGGCCAAGAGCAAGCCCATCTATTATATAAAAAAGTAGTTTTTAAGGAACCGGGAATAGGTGGACTTCGTAATTCGTATGTCAAATATCTAAAAGAACAAGGAATACCAGGGTGCACGTCCCAGACATGATAATAAAATTACAACAGAAATTGAACTAGAAATGATAAGTAACGTTTGAACATTTTGAATATCTTAATAAACAAAAAGTCGTGCCTCAGCTCGAAAATGAATAGAATTCCACTAAGTATTAGACTTAGAATGACTTCAAAATATGCTTTAGTCGGTATGTAATAGTATCTATAACCAAATTCAATAATAGACGCGTTTTACCTGAAATAAAACGCATATTAAATACTTACCTCATTAGAAGCTTATAATATTGAGATAGGCATATCCGTTTCCCGTCGTATTTTCCTTCTCTTTCTTCCGGTATATCGCTGTCTCTCTCGCTCATCCCACTTAGTGGCGTCACCAGGTGGCGCGGTGGGGGAACCAGGAGATTTCACACCCGTGCCCATTTGTTCATCATTGCGTCGAAATATGCATTAAGCACCAGGCGGAAATAAAAACTAAGCTTCTAATGAGGTAAGTATTTAATATGCGTTTTATTTCAGGTAAAACGCGTCTATTAAACACTTGACCGTCATTAGAAGCTTATAATATTGAGACCTGTTTGTTATCGCCTGGTGAAAACGCCAATGTGAGAAATAAATTAAACAATAAGTGCGAGAGAGTTAATCATATGATTATGGTTTAAACAAAAAGTTATAATAAGAGATTTAATTAAGTACTAATTATTTACAATTAAAGTCATGTAAGAAAATAATTGGCCAGTCATTGATGAAAAATCAAATAATTTAGCTTGTAAACCATGTAAACGAACATTATTATTAGGAAATAAATATTGTTTACTATTTGATTTCAATCACTTTACAGGGTAAAAATAAAAAATGAAAAACTTCGTAACGCCTGAATCAATATTTCTCGACAATAAACCTTGTGAAAAGTATTAAGTAACTAATCTCCAATTACCAATAGTTAGTATATCCTCAATGGGTAAATCATATCAATCTAGTTTGTAGATGCTACAGCGGAGCAAAACACAACCAGGTGTGGCTGTAATATCCATCTAGCTACCACAGTGCTTGAAACAGGTGACAGGTGAACCACTCGAAGTTTTAAATAAATTAGTTTAGCCATTTTGTACTATATTTATTGATCCTTTTAACCAGTAGCAATTTCTAGCTTGTTTGTCTGTAGTCCCTACAGTCAGTTTTTGACCCAAACTGTCGCCATAATATTACTGCATTGTCCTGAACAAAATAATGTTTGGTGTCCACAGCAAGGTAACAAAGGAGCAATGCGACAATAATATTGCAGTGTTACGAACTGTTTGAAATCTAGTTGATTCTAGGTTTGAAATACATTACAAAGGTGTACAGACTAATATTACGGAAACCTGGAAAAAGGAGGTTTTGTTGTTTTTAAATGTTTAATTGAGATTGATTTTAAAACATGTTTAAGTATTACCTCGTCACTAAGATTTCCATACAATTGTGCGCTGCATAAAGTAGAAACGACAATTTATGGTAGTGTATAGTATTGTAAGAAAGATTTAAAATATTAAGTGTAAATCTGCCAAAAACTGGACTGACTGGACCCATTTGTACGCGTTCCGCGTGTGGATGGCGCCGCTGCTGCTGCTAACGCCCTTCCTGAACTACTGGACCAAGCACAAGTGCTCATATGATTTTATAATAGCCGGACGCTTGAGTAGGGAAATTTGCTTGTGGTTCCATAACGATATATCATTTAAGCACACCAAATTTCAACGTCATGTCTTGAACCCTGGGGGTTGGCAGGTCTGTGGTTATGTCTACCAGGCGTCTACGTTTCGAATTCCATACTGTGAATGAAGCAGCAAGGGGTACCACAATCAGATAAATTCCTGTTGAGGTGTGCTAGCACCCGGGGGATGAGGGAACGTGGTGCGAATTTCCAAGCCAGAGGGAAGCGTTCTACTTCAGGCTGAAAGCATTGTGAAACATCGCTTCGTAATCATTGAGATAAATCTGCATAGTTTACCCACTACTCGAGCGTTCTTGGATACAAACAGGTGAATTACTGGCCAGGCCCACTTCGCGAATATCGTTTGTGTGAATTCTGGCAGTAGATGCCACTCTAGAGCTTGGCTATGTCGAGACAGTTCATCTGCATGGCTGTTCAATTTCCCTGGAATGTAAAGAATTTTGACCACAATTTGGTTGGTGGTCATTTGTTGATTGGCAATTTGGAGGATTAAAATAAAATTGTTGCAGGCTTCGTGTTCGATGCTTGTAATTCTAAGACTTAGAACAGCCCGCTTTTCTTTTTGATTGCAGTGCAGCTTTTGTTCGGATGCACTCCACCTTCCCGATAGGGCAGAATTGTTGAGTTGTGACCCCCCAATGCTGAAGCAACGGTTGTCAAAAAGAATGTTGGTGGAGGTATATGTATTGGTGTTTCTGATAATTTTTAGCTACCAATACATTTAACTACATCGTAAGGTAGAGTCTATTTTACCGCCCAATTTCTTCTCTTAGGTATCGTAAAATGCGACTAACGGACCATAGATTGCACATACATCCAAAAGTATAGAGCGGCGATAGACTCATCACTTGTCACGTACATGTGCAATTATCATTTGGTGAAACGTAGACTATGGCAGAGGACTGCTTATGCGGTCCTCATTGCCTGGTCTCTGGCTATCCCTTCGGGGATAACAGTCGTAAGCATATGTAGGTATGTATGGACGCTTGTGATTCCTCCATGTATCCTAGTATGTCCTTGCGGAAGACATTGATTTTGGTAAGCGCCCTGCGAGGGCGGTCAAACAGACCTTTTGAAGTTTATGTAGACACCAAAATAAGTAAGTGTTTCTATTACAATGTTGGCATGTCTGGACAGAACCATCTGGTCTTTATGTCTATAAGATAATAGTCTAAGAAAACATTGCCGTGCTCATCTCAAATGGAAGGCATATAATTCTTAGTAATTCGCCTTTGTAGAACAGACGAAGAAACCATTGTGAGATTTGGCTATAGTCAGATGGTAGTACCTAGGTCTGAGAAAAGTAATTTGTACATCTCGTCTCTTGGCCGTACACAGTCCGGAATTCATATAATAATTTAACGACTTCAGGTTAAAAATTGGACGGAGTGACCTTTCTTGAGTGCTCTTTGGTACTAAGAACTGGGTTAAAAAGAAGTTAGGAAAAAAAACTTACTGTTTCTAGAAACCTGTTCCTACGTCTGTGTCAGCATTGCAGACATTTTGTCCGATACAAGCGTGTAACAACTGTCGATTGTAACGTTTGGAACCTTGAGCGATGGCTTCAGATAAAACGGTATTCGATACCTTTGTGTTATGATCAGTGGTCGGAGTAGGTATATTGATTTTAGATACTTGCGTCATGATATCATAACATGGACATGCATTTCTTCCGGAATGTACCGGAGTTTCCAAAAATTTGGTAAATAGAGTAATAAAATAAAAAACTATATGTAAGCAAACAAAATTGTTTATTGTTAATACAAATAATCATTATTACAGTTTTATTAAAAATAATTATTTTTAATCCTCATCGGTTACAAGTTCTACATTTTAATTTTTTACTTAGGCCTTACACTTTTATTTAGGCCAAAGAGCCGGCTCAACATTAGCCAACAGGTCGAAACAATAAAGCTTTGGTCACCTATCCGTTGACCGGCCTGTGTGAGAGTGACTTAACCTCTACAATCAACGACCAAATGTGCGGCCAAGTGAGTCAATGAGTTCCAAAGGGGAAATAAGCCCAACAAATCTATAAACTACATTTCCTAAACTAGTTAATCGTTACTTACCCTAAATAATTAATAAAAAGCGACAATTATTAATAATTGTACCATCGTGATGGTTGGTTAGCGTTAGACGGGGGTTTTATAAAGGGGGGACAAAATTTCGTCCATTTTAGCGTAGGACGCACCGTTTCCAAGATATTTAAAGATTAACAAAAAAAAATCACTAATAATAATTTAAGACGTGATTTCTTTTCTTTTGCGAGATTGAGACAATGGATACGGCCAACATTAGAGATGGAGACCAGCGCCACTAGCAGCATAGCGTTGAGAGTATTGATACATTTTTAACTAGTTTCATGTAATAATTTCGATGTTTCGGTATTTTTATCATAATAATCCGGAAACTCGGAGGAGTATCCATATTAACATATACGTTTGATGTCAGTGACCTTAATTCAATATACCTACTCCGACCACTGGTTATGATAGAAAACTTGGAGCACCTATTTAGTCCCAACGGTGTCGATAAAGTGCAAATTGACCGGCTCGAAATTTAGGAGCGTCATTGTCTACGTCTTTTGTTACCTCTGTTAGCAGAGAAGATAGACGTTTTTGTCCTGATTGATAGAGCTGCCATGCCTATGATCCTGGGGATCGAAAGTAAGAACAGCCTCCGTTGTATATATTATAGCTACGATGTGGTTCGTGGCTGGCATGAGTATGTACTTGCGGAGGACATTGTTTTTGTTAAGCGCCCTGCGAGGGCGGTTCATAGCCATGATGTGGTTCGTGGCTGGCATAAGCATGTCCTTACGGAGGACTTTGATTTTGGTAAGCGCCCTGCGAGGGCGGTTCATAGCCACGATCTGGTTTGTGGCTGGCATAAGCATGTCCTTGCGGAATACATTGTTTTTTGGTAAGCGCCCTGCGAGGGCGGTCCATAGCCACAATGTGGTTCGTGGCTGGCATAAGCATGTCCTTACGGAGGACATTGTTTTTGGTAAGCGCCCTGCGAGAGCGGTTCATAGCCACAATGTGGTTTGTGGCTGGCATAAGCCTGTCCTTGCGGAGGACATTTATTATTTAATTTAATTAAAAACGGTTACATAACCATTTACAACAATTAAACGTATTATTCAAATTCAAATAAAATAAGGGACATTTAGCATTACATTAACATACATGCATCTTCTCGCAGAAACCGCAAACACTCAAGTAATATTACCATTGATTTTGGTAAGCGCCCTGCGAGGGCGGTTTATAGCTACGATATGGTTCGTGCTGGCATGACCGCATAAGCATGCCCTTGCGGAGGACATTTATTTATTAAATTTTATTAAAACGGTTAAATACCAATTACAATAATTAAACATATTATTCAAAATCAAATTAAATTAAATAAGGTACATTTAGCATTATATTAACATATATGCATCTTCTCGCAAAACCGCGAACACTCATGTAATAATTATTGATTTTGGTAAGCGCCCTGCGAGGGCGGGCAGATTATTGCCACGATATGGTTCGTGGCTGCCATAAGTATGTCCTTGCGGAGGACATTGATTTTGGTAAGCGCCCTGCGAGGGCGGGCAGATTATAGCCACGACATGGTTCGTGGCTGCCATAAGTATGTCCTTGCGGAGGACATAATTTTGGTAAGCGCCCTGCGAGGGCGGTTCACAGCATGCTGTGCGTGTGTCTGTCCCATGAACCAGAAGAACAACGCGATGGTACACTATAAGAAGTTTGCCCTTGCGAAAGGTAACCGTTTGTTGTTAGTACAGGTTTTGCTTGCGAGGCATTCCCAGTACCAGATTTAATAACTGGCCAAAAAGTTTTCTAACAGGACAATTTTTTTCAAATGCAACTGTAATCTGTTCAGAATTAAACAAATGTGTGTTTGAAGGTAGAATCTTATTCAAAGTAGCAAGCATTAGAGGGTGTTTTACATTTTTACGAGTACCCATCCTCTTTTCGTATATTTATAGTTTCAGTCTACAACCTAATCACCACTGAAAATAAGACCTTTAAGAGAGGCATCAGATGTTTGCGACCAACAACTGCGCAGACAAGTATTAAAAATATCTTTTTAGTTTTAAAATACGAAAAGTTATTGGTGCACAAGATTTATCAGAATATTGGTGCTTAAGGCCTAGCTGGCTCTTTTAGTTTACTTTTAAAATCAAAAATCAAATCTAGATCACTACACGGAATATTTAAATTGTTAACTGTTTTAGTCAGTATTGGTAACACCTGCGAGGTGCAACAATCGTTGTAAGATTTCCATTAACGTCCGATAAAGCAGACACATTGTCGTTATCGTCATGAAAGGCGGGTAGGTACGATGACCATGCTTCTTTGAACGATGATGACTAACTCGAAGTCAACCTTCGCCGATGCGATCGGGATTGTTAGAAGGACTAGCTATAGCCGCTTAGCTACAACTTATTTTTCTCATTATCTAATGTAAGCACTAATTATCGGTTTCTTATCTAAAATAAAAAGAAAAAGTGCCTGAAGGGTAGATACCACGTATTAAACACAAAAAACACTTTTAAAAATACTATCTTTACTCGAATGCTTTCTTATCTTAAAAGAAAAGGTGTATCTACATCTCTTGCAGGTAAAATAAAAAGTTTGATATACCAGTTAAGTTTAAATTATAAATTCAGCGAACGGTAACACCGTTAAGTTAAGAAACTATTCTAAGTACTCACGTGTATTGTAGAAACTCACGAGAACTGTGTTGCAGTTTAAATAAAAATAATTCTATTTCTTTGTCACTTGATCACTATGTAGTGCACAAGTTACGCCGACGGGAAATTTCACGCCAATGATGAACAAATGGGCACGGGTGTGAAATCTCCTGGTTCCCCCACCGCGCCACCTGGTGACGCCACTAAGTGGGATGAGCGAGAGAGACAGCGATATACCGGAAGAAAGAGAAGGAAAATACGACGGGAAACGGATATGCCTATCTCAATATTATAAGCTTCTAATGACGGTCAAGTGTTTAATTGATTTATATTAAACTGAGTTTAATTTTTACCCGGTATAAATTAAAAATGGGTGGGTAAAAATAGGTAAAAAATTGGTTGCCTGTAAAGTCGGTATACGGGCGAAAGTTTTACGTGACAACGACTTTGAGTGGTAAAATAATTTTAATGTGAATATTCATTCGTATAGTAGGAAGAAGGATGAAATAATAGTAACAATTTAAAACATTTATTTAAACAAAGAATTATATTTAAAACATTGTTGAGTGGGAGAGAGACGCAAGGCATTCGGCGGGCCTCTCTCTCGTTCGGTGACTCATCGTAACGTTACCGAGCGTTACACTTTTTCATAAGTGACTCCCAGCCGCAACCTAATTTAAGACGTTGTCACGTCAAAAATGGGTATTTAGCCACAAGTCGGGTATTTACCGGGTAAATGCCCATCTCTAGTGAGGACTAAACGATGATGTCTCGAAAGTTGAAGATTGCCTTTATGTGCTGTCTGAGCATTCAATATCATGTCATTGATACAATTGATAATACCAATATATTACATACATTAAAGACTATTTTATCATAAAGTAGACTATTATATCACCAATTATTATTCCCAGTGTGGGGTACATCTTTTTGTGCTTGCTCCGCTTGGCTAGCAACCACCATCTTATCTATTAATCGTCTGGCGCCATAACATCAATGTTTATAGCATTGTTGTGTTCCGACAGTTTGAGATAAGATAGCCAGTTCCTCAGTGGTTGAGGATTCCGGGTGAAGCGCGCTTCCACCTTCAAATTCAAAATTATTTATTCAATTTATGCTACAATAATTGAGCAGTTCTAAATGTCGCTATGCTATCGGTTCGTAAGTAACTATGGTGCGGGAGAGCCTATGTACTGAGAAGAACCAGCAAGAGCATTTCTTTTCTCCCTTTCTTTTACAGCGTCAATACAAATTGGAAATTGCCCTCCCTATCATAGAAGGACATTTTCCATTACAAGATAAAAAATATAGTATGATTACAAGACAACACAACAACATTCAAAAGAAAATCTAATAAAACTTCGGCTTTATCATTACTTACCGTCAGGTAAGATGAAGGCCAAATCTCCTCATATTCCAGTGAGAAGTCCTGAGCTTAGGCGTTGGATGTTAATGAATTAAATTTTTCCATGTAAAGTATATATAATGTCAGTCTGAAAGGGGGTACTATACTAAGCCGCGGACAACTGAAAGTGCTACTATCAACTGTTATATTGCAAATATAAACTTTGCGAAAAACGTTCATATTTATTTTCATACAAAATAAACTTTTGGTTACGTAATTTAAAAAATGTACAACCCTGAATAGGAACGGGGCTAACGCATGTTAGCTAACGCAAGAAGCCCCGGCAATGAACTCAAATCTGTCTCTCTCTCAAAGCAGCTGACCGCCAGGGCTACCACAGCGTCATTTCTTTTGAAATCTTAAAAAAACTGTTAATCTAAAATTATCCATTTTTAAGGAAAAGCTCTTAGACAAAAGTTATTCACTATCATGTATAATTTACCCCCTTTCCGACTGACGTTGTATAAACAAAAACTTAAACAACGATTGTCATTCCACAGATACCAAAGGTTCATCCAGAAAACAGTTCAGCTGTACGGTGAACCGAATCCCTACAACAGAATATCGAACCGCACCGTCGGATATCAACCCACGAACGGTTATGGCAACCCTTACTCCACCACTGAGCCACCGCGGTACGACCCGTATAGGAGGGACAACAGCTTTAATAGCTTCAACAAAGAAAGGGACGACAATATCAGGCAAGTCATACACCTTTACTTTTCTATAGACATTTATATACAAATCAATTGCTGTTCTGTAGTCCAGGGTTAATTAAAAAACGGCTTGATCAATTTGAATATTTTTTGTTTTATTTAGTTCGTTTTAATACAGGGGTGGTTTACCTTTACTTTTCTATAGACATTTATATACAAATCAATTGCTGTTCTGTAGTCCAGGGTTAATTAAAAAACGGCTTGATCAATTTGAATATTTTTTGTTTTATTTAGTTCGTTTTAATACAGGGGTGGTTTAGAGAGAAAAGTCCTAAAGAAATAATTAATAAAAACATTGTGCAATATTTTTTATTTTTCTTAAATCTTTTTCGCGACATTTATCTGTTTCCTGTCATTTGAGTTATTGGGGAGTAAAATGTAGAAGACAAAAATCAAATATAATTTTATAAAAAATATAACAACATCTTTACTCACATTTAGGCTAAAAACAAACCTAATCTGACTGTCTTTCAGAAGGTCTAGTCGTATAATAAGACTGTTATGTTATAGTAATAAAGTTCATTTTCCATCTATACAGATCGACAACCTTCTCACCGTATCAACAGCGTGTGAACAACAACGGGCAGCCGATAGAGGCCCCATTTCAACTGTTCAATTCGAATATCACTACTGATTTGCTGCTACAGGTAACTGTTTACAAACATACAGACGCTTTCGAATTTATTTCCTAAAAACGGTTACGTCAACAACAACTACGTCATTAACATCCAAAAGTTATTTTCAATTTGTTTCGCCCACTGTGCAAACGCAACCAGCGGGAGGGGCGCTAGGAAAAGGTTGATAGCTCGCCCGGTCCTTGGGAATTTAGTCGCTATGGACCGTTTTACTATACACCTGTAATGCCGCGGTCCCACGGCCTGATTTTTGACAGGCCTGAGCGCGCCCAACCGCGCCAACAGGCCGTGGGAATCAACGCATCCACGGCCCGTTTGCGGACACGCCGCGACAGGCGTGGCAGTTAAGCGTTCCCACGGCGCGGCGCGGCTTGTCTTCAGATAGGCCGTGGGACCCGGCCATAACAGGCTTCGCTCTCTGGGCCAATTGAAAGATAATATCCGCGAAGAAATCACAGTGAATACGTGTCGAGCAGTTCTCAGAAGTTTTGTAGCCGCGCAATAATGGCAGAATTTTTGCTTTTGTAAAACTCGCGCACACAACACGCACTTTGCGCCGCTTCCGTAAAGCGCTCCATAGCGACTAAATTTCCAAGGACAGGGCTAGTAGCGATCAACCTGCTTCCCGCGCCCCGCTGGTTGCGTTTGCACAGTGGGCGAAACATACTGAAAATACCTTTTGGGACAGGACATACTTATTCACGACTATTATCTCCGGAGGGCAATGCCGACCGCAGAAGCAGTCCACAGTTCACGTTTCACTAAAGTGGTGAGCCCATCGCCGCTTTATGCTGTTGGATGTATGTGTAGTCTTTTTTTTCTCTTAAATAATGGCTTCGTGCGATCAGCACATTTAGCCAGTGTCAAGTTTTTAATAGTAATTATTATTTTCTTTACAATAAGTGGATGAAAATGAGTGATAATGAACGTTTAATGGTAAATGATTTTCCCCCAAACCCCTCGGGACTGAATAAAGCTGTGGGACTTTATTGAGGTCTCACACGGACTTCTTGAGAGAATTTGAAAAGTGATGTTGCACTGTTTTGTTTTATTTGCCAACACTCATGCACGTTCAGGAACACTTAACAGTAAATAATCCACCATTATTTCACATTAATATTCGACAGAACACAAATTATAGAAAATAATACAAAACTGCAGACATGACGCTTCACTTTCCCGCCAAGAAGTCCCTACTCCGTTAGTCGCTTTTTACAACACCCAAGAGTTTAAATTGGTTGGTAATATTTTAACCGTGTCGTGTAGCGGTGAAAGAATACTACCACCCCCTCTTCCCTTGGGTGTCGTAAAAGGCGACAAACGGACTAAAGACTGCACATACATCCAACAGCATAGAGCGGCGATGAGCTCACCACCTGTCATGCTGAGCACATGTGCAGTCGCTATTTGGTGAAAAGTGGACTATGGTAGAGGACTGCTTTTGCTGTCCTCATTGCCTAGTCTCTGACTAACCCTTCGGGGATAATAGTCGTGGTTATACAATCTGTCCCGGGAAGTAGTAATCTAACTTTAAGAGCTTGATCTATGGAAAATTTTATCGATAAAAATACCTCAAATCAAGGGTCTGACCCGCCTCTCGCCAAATTACAAGAATTTAAGTTTTTTATTTTTAGTATTGACCTCTTCCTTAAAAAAAAGCGATAACATGGGCAACTTGACACTGATAAGCAACTATTTGATATCATTCGATAGCTAACAAGATTAACTATTAAAAAAGTAGCAAACATACACGGGCCCTATACATTTCGAGAGAGTAAGGATTGATTTAAGTAAAATAACATGTAATTTTTTTACGTCTTCTTCAGTTATTTTAAAATATCATAAAAACAAGGTCATTAAAGTATGTTTTATTTGCACCGTATTACTAGTATTTTATCTATTCTACAAAACAAGGGTAAATTTGTTACTGTACATCTATTAGTACCGATGCTATCGTTGAACAAAGAGACCCCTTCACAGCGGTCGCGTAGCGCGGCTAGTCAGGTAGTCGGATTAGTTAATTTAATTATTAATTAATTAGTTAAGTTAATTCATATTTAATTTAGTTAATTAATTATCCATACATCATGCTCTTAAAGTTAGATTACTACTTCCCGGGACAGATTGTATATATGTATACGCTACTAGGCCCCGCTCGCTGTGCACGAGTTTGGAAGTCCTGGCACACAATACCAGGGGCCCAAGTCTGCTAATTTACGAATGGCATAATTGAATCGAATTCTTAAATGAGTAAGAGAATACCAAATGTGTCAAACAATTACAATGCGATCCAATTGCGATTCAATTATGCCATTCGTAAATTAGCAGACTTGGGCCCCTGGTATTGTGTGCCAGGACTTCCAAACTCGTGCACAGCGAGCGGGGCCTAGTAGCGTATACATATATACAATCTGTCCCGGGAAGTAGTAATCTAACTTTAAGAGCATGATGTATGGATAATTAATTAACTAAATTAAATATGAATTAACTTAACTAATTAATTAATAATTAAATTAACTAATCCGACTACCTGACTAGCCGCGCTACGCGACCGCTGTGAAGGGGTCTCTTTGTTCAACGATAGCATCGGTACTAATAGATGTACAGTAACAAATTTACCCTTGTTTTGTAGAATAGATAAAATACTAGTAATACGGTGCAAATAAAACATACTTTAATGACCTTGTTTTTATGATATTTTAAAATAACTGAAGAAGACGTAAAAAAATTACATGTTATTTTACTTAAATCAATCCTTACTCTCTCGAAATGTATAGGGCCCGTGTATGTTTGCTACTTTTTTAATAGTTAATCTTGTTAGCTATCGAATGATATCAAATAGTTGCTTATCAGTGTCAAGTTGCCCATGTTATCGCTTTTTTTTAAGGAAGAGGTCAAACTAAAAATAAAAAACTTAAATTCTTGTAATTTGGCGAGAGGCGGGTCAGACCCTTGATTTGAGGTATTTTTATCGATAAAATTTTCCATAGATCAAGCTCTTAAAGTTAGATTACTACTTCCCGGGACAGATTGTATAACCACGACTATTATCCCCGAAGGGTTAGTCTAATCGCAATTGGATCGCATTGTAATTGTTTGACACATTTGGTATTCTCTTACTCATTTAAGAATTCGATTCAATTATGCCATTCGTAAATTAGCAGACTTGGGCCCCTGGTATTGTGTGCCAGGACTTCCAAACTCGTGCACAGCGAGCGGGGCCTAGTAGCGGTCTCTGAGGGGCCAGAAGCGAAAAGTCCTGCGGGGAACGTGAGTTTCCCTTATAGTTGGCAGCTTTGTCCGGTGGTTCTCATTGGACATTGGTGTTGACATCTCCGGTACTAGTCTGGAGCCAGCCAGCCGCGTAGGACGTGGGAACTGGCTAGGCGCCCGGATGGGTTCCGAGAAGTGAGTGAGTGTGCGACCAAGGTGAATACTTGGAAGTCGACTTTAGAGTCGACGACCCGAGCAGTGGCAAATGCGAGTTGTGTCCTTCGTGCAACGAGAAGTGAGCGAGCTTGACAGCTCCGGTTACCTATCTGGACAATAGGCAGTGAACTACACGTGTTGACGGGGAAACTCTCCCGAGCCACTAGTCTTATGAGTACCGAAAGAAGAGCGCGCTTCGGCGGGCACTGATTTGGCGTCAAGACCTAACGCAGATGGTCTCCTGCGCGAGTATTTTGCTGGCGCAGGGACGTCTGGCCCTTCTTGCATAACCTAACGGTTGGTCTCGAGGTGCCAGTACAAATAAAACTTAGTAATGTAAGGAGAGGGGATGTCCTCAATGCTCAGTCTCCCCTTCGGGGATAATAGTCGTGATTATATGAAAGTATGTATGTTGAAACATTTTTCACGAGCAGGATTCTAACCCTTCTGACATTCCGGGTCAGGCACTCTTTTAATTAGGCTACCGTGGCTCTCTTATCCATCCCGCTGAAATTCATCAACGCTTTACTTTTTACTTTGAAAGCCAAAGGCGCCTTTCTCATTAAAAAGAGAAATATTACATACATATTTAACCACGACTGTTATCCCCGAAGGGTTAGTCAGAGACTAGGCAATGAGGACAGCAAAAGCAGTCCTCTACCATAGTCCACTTTTCACGAAATAGCGACTGCACATGTGCTCAGCATGACAGGTGGTGAGCTCATCGCCGCTCTATGCTGTTGGATGTATGTGCAGTCTTTAGTCCGTTTGTCGCCTTTTACGACACCCAAGGGAAGAGAGGGGGTGGTAGTATTCTTTCACCGCTACACGACACGGTTAAAATATTACCAACCAATTTAAACTCTTGGGTGTTGTAAAAAGCGACTAACGGAGTAGGGACTTCTTGGCGGGAAAGTGAAGCGTCATGTCTGCAGTTTTGTATTATTTTCTATAATTTGTGTTCTGTCGAATATTAATGTGAAATAATGGTGGATTATTTACTGTTAAGTGTTCCTGAACGTGCATGAGTGTTGGCAAATAAAACAAAACAGTGCAACATCACTTTTCAAATTCTCTCAAGAAGTCCGTGTGAGACCTCAATAAAGTCCCACAGCTTTATTCAGTCTCGAGGGGTTTGGGGGAAAATCATTTACCATTAAACGTTCATTATCACTCATTTTCATCCACTTATTGTAAAGAAAATAATAATTACTATTAAAAACTTGACACTGGCTAAATGTGCTGATCGCACGAAGCCATTATTTAAGAGAAAAAAAAGACTACACATACATCCAACAGCATAAAGCGGCGATGGGCTCACCACTTTAGTGAAACGTGAACTGTGGACTGCTTCTGCGGTCGGCATTGCCCTCCGGAGATAATAGTCGTGAATAAGTATGTACAGGGTGTCAAAAAAGGTATTTTCAGTATGTTTCGCCCACTGTGCAAACGCAACCAGCGGGGCGCGGGAAGCAGGTTGATCGCTACTAGCCCTGTCCTTGGAAATTTAGTCGCTATGGAGCGCTTTACGGAAGCGGCGCAAAGTGCGTGTTGTGTGCGCGAGTTTTACAAAAGCAAAAATTCTGCCATTATTGCGCGGCTACAAAACTTCTGAGAACTGCTCGACACGTATTCACTGTGATCGCTGTGATTTCTTCGCGGATATTTTCTTTCAATTGGCCCAGAGAGCGAAGCCTGTTATGGCCGGGTCCCACGGCCTATCTGAATCAATTGCGATTCAATTATGCCATTCGTAAATTAGCAGACTTGGGCCCCAGGGCAAACGAACATTCCCAAACTACAGCTAACCACAAGCCACTACGAGTCCAACCCACGTCCGGATCCCGCCGGAGGCGCCGGTCAAGGCACAACCAGCGGGGGGGCTTGAACCGGAACCCCGTAGTACCCCTGAGAAACAGAGCCGGACCCGTAGTTCCAGCTGCGATACCATATCTATAGGGGTCGGTAGATGATTAGATAGGATATAGCAATGAGGACCGCAAAAGCAGTCCTCTACCATAGTCCACTTTTCACCAAATAGCGACTGCACATTGTGCTCAGCGTGACAGGTGGTGAGCCCATCGCCGCTCTATGCTGTTGGTAGTATGTGCAATCTTTAGTCCGTTAGTCGCCTTTTACGACTCCTAAGGGAAGAGAAGGGGTGGTAGTTTCTTTCACCGCTACGCGACAACAATAAAATAAAAAAAATAACATTTCCCAATTTTTTAATTATGGAATGTAAAAGTTATATCTATGTGTAACTAATACATACATACATTTTGTAGGATGCCACAATAAACTTCCTAGTGTTAAAAGAGGACAACCAAGCGGCCAACCACATTTTAAACAACGAGTTTGTGGGTGACCAAGCCGAGAAAGCTGTCCTCGGAATTAGGGACTGTCCCGTCAAACGCGCTATATTGTGTGTCACTAGCGACGCTGAGATGGACAAATGCGTCAAGATGAGGGTAAGTGGTAGTTCTTCAAATAGTTTTTTGAAAGATTAAAGTAACTTAGCTGACAAAGCTGTTTATTGCAATAAGGATTGTCCCATATTATGTGTCACTAGCGACGCTGAGATGGACAAATGCGACAAGATGACGGTAAGTGGTCCAACGAAATAGACGTTTAATTAGTTGTCACAATACTAAATAAATGACAAATAAAGTCGTCTTTTGAACTGTACTATCAAACGCGCTATATTGTATAGATGATGGTCCAATGTTTAAGCTGTGTAAATAGTTTGTCGACTAAAGTAACTAAGCCGTCAAAGCAGTCTTTAAAATTAAGGACTGTCCTGTCAATTTGATGATTTATTTGATTTGATTACCACCACCTGTGGACCGCCATCGCGAACGCAATCATAGTGATCCAATGATTTAGCTGTGTTATTGTCCAAAGACTAGACTATAGTTGCTGTTCTGAAAATAAGGACTGACTTGAGAATGCCGCCTTTATAAACATTTCTTATAGAAATTGAAGTCATCAATCAGATCTATAACAAAATCTTACGTATGCAGTTATTTATTACTAGAATTAATAATTGTAAAAACTACATTGTAATTTAGTTGAAAAGTTGAAGAAAAAAAGGTTTTCGAACTTCATGACAACTTTCCTTAATTGAAAGGTTGTTCAAAATTCGAACTGGTGGTAGATTTAATAATTAAGGAACATTGGCGTTTTCTGATATTTTTGGTCCAATTAGGAAAGTGCTGATCAAAAAGAAATAACGCTATTATTATGTTAGAGCTTGTCCGTTTGAGTATTTATTATTATGGCACCAAAGCTGGAGAGAACTTGTAGTAAGTCTTTTAGATTATAACTGCTTATAAAGCTCAATCAAATCAATGCAGCCAAAAGTAAATTATACAGCTGGCCAAACTTTGATAAATCTTGATTTGCTGATCTATTTCTAAAATTGCTGCAGATATCTTTAATTTCCAATGACATCAATTTTAAGGCTGCCCAATATCACATTACTTGCTGATCAATGAAGTTATTTTTGCTGACCACCAGAAGAGGCTTACTTTGTTTGCTGGCAAAACACATTTTGGAGCTGACCATGCAAACCCTCTTTCAAATGATAGCCTTTCTTTCTTATTTGGACCAAAAAGGTTGATGTCCTTAAACTTAATGTTAGTTTAATTGATTCTTAAATAGTTTTTTACGTCAATAGGTCCGGCAAAAGTTTATCTTTTTCTTTAGCTTATTTTGTCCCATTGCTGGGCAAAGGTCTCCCCCAAGTCCTTCCATCCATCCTATGTCAGTCGGTTATTTATTTATTTGTCTTCGCAGGTAGCGCTAAAAGCCGCGTTCCTATTCCCAACTTTGGTGTGTTGGCGCGGCCACAGCACGCGGCACTGCGAGCGCGCGATCGCGGAAGGCGTATGCGACTTCGCGATGTTTGATGCGGCGGACATGCTGCATGCTGCGTATAATCATAGGCTGGTGCCCTTTATGCAAGAAGTAAGTGCGTAGTTTGAAAAAGCATAATAATAAAAAAAACATTTGTTGACGTCACAAACAATAATCGAAAAAAATAGGAAAAAAAAACTCAGCGGCACTGCGAGCGCGCGATCGCGGAGAGCGTATGCGTCTTAACCAGTTGATGCGGCGGACATGCTACATGCTGCGTAAAATCATAGGCTGGTGCCGTTTATGCAAGAAGTGAGTGCGTAGTTTGATAAAAAATAGTAATAAAACAAAAACATTTGTTGACGTCACAAACAATAATCGAAAAAAAATAAAAAAATTCAGCGGCCACAGCACGCGGGACTGCGATCACGCGATCGCGGAAGGCGTATGCGACTTCGCGATGTTTGATGCGGCGGACATGCTGCATGCTGCGTATAATCATAAGCTGGTACCGTTTCTGCAGGAGGTGAGTGCGTAATTTGAAAAAGAATAATAACAAAAAAACACATTTGGTTACGTCACAAACAACAATGGAAAAAAATATAAAAAAAACTCAGTGGCACCACATTACGACTGCGAGCGCGCGATCGCCGAATGCGTATGCGACTTCACCATGTTTGATGCGGCAGACATGCTACATGCCGCGTATAATCACAGGCAGTTTCCGTGCATGCAAGAGGTGATGAGTGCATAGTTGGAGAGCTCAGCTGCCGTAAAACTAGACACAATAGCAATTAAATAAAACATTTGTTAACTTCACGAACAATCATCATCATCATCAACCTATTAACGTCCCACTACTGGGCACAGACCTCCCACGTGGACAATAGCACGTGGGGATATTGGGCCATGACCCACCACGCTGGCCCAATGCGGGTTGGTGGGTTTTAACGACTGTTATCTTACGACAACAACCGGGACCAACGGCTTAACGTGCCTTCCGAAGCACTGAGGAGCTCGAGATGTTTTTAATTTGGTCACCCATCCAGCGACCCGGCATTGCGAAAGTGGCTTAGCGAGCAAGATCGCAAGCCGAACGCGCTAGCCGCTGCGCCATCGAGCTCCTCGCGTACAATAACGGAAACAAAAAGTAAAAGAAAAAACCAACTTTTTGAAATACAAGCTTTTGTTCGTAGTCAATTACGTGACGGACAAGGGGTTAAGAAAGATCAAATCGTTTTTTGACTTAACAAACAATAACGGAAACAAAAAGTAAAAGAAAAAAGCAACTTTTTGAAATACAAGCTTTTGTTTGTGGTCAATTACGTGACGGACAAGGGGTTAAGAAAGATCAAATCATTTTTTGACTTAACAAACAATAACGGAAACAAAAAGTAAAAGAAAAAAACAACTTTTTGAAATACAAGCTTTTGTTTGTGGTCAATTACGTGACGGACAAGGGGTTAAGAAAGATCAAATAATTTTTTGACTTAACAAACAATAACGGAAACAAAAAGTAAAAGAAAAAAAACAACTTTTTAAAATACAAGCTTTTGTTTCAGGTCAATAAAAAAAATTGTGAGTGCGAAACTCGATGAGGTTTTCGTCGTTTTATTTCATAAATTAGCCACTCTTGGGCACGGCTATAGTTTGAGGGCTAAAATAATTTGCAAACTCTATTGGTGCTAAACGCCATGTCAAAAAGATTGCCAACTAAAATGTTGCACTTTTACAACCCTAGATCTACACGAGCGGCAACAACTGGTACTACGCGGTGGCCGTGGCCAAAGAGCAGGATCCCGACACAGATCTGACGTATTTGCGCGGGAAGAACACCTGCCACACGGGCATCGGCATGGCGGCCGGCTGGGTGTACCCTCTGGCTTACCTCATCTCCAACGGATGGATCAGGTACATACCTTTGTGAATCAGATAGCTTAACCACTTAGGCAGTAGCTATGGTAAAATGCAGGATCTCGACATGGATCTAACGTACCTTTGTGGGAAGAACACTCACCATAGCCGCTGGCTGGGTCTACCCGCTGGCTTATGTCGCCTACAACGGATGGATCAGGTATACAGGAAAAATTGTTTATCTGTGCATTTAATTTATTTAATTATAGAGTAACTTATTCTAGAGCTAAAGATTAAATTTATTTTTTTTTAAGTGAAAAATAAAGAAACTAATTTTAATCAAACATATCTTAAACATATTTTAAAATGTAGGTAGGTACTTGCATTGTAATTTTATTTTTAATTTATAAATACTGTACTAACAATATAATAAGTAAATATTAATAAAAAAGAATAAGTAATAAATAATAATAGTAATAAATAATAGTAAAAAATAAAAATAAAAAAGTAATAAGTAAAAATGTTACTAACAAAAATGTTCTTTGTAATATGATTTAAATGAATAAATTAAAATTAAAAATATATCCACAAAAATACCATTAATCATGGTCAATCGACCAGGACCGCGCAATTGAACTCTGAGGCCCGGTTCCCACTTGTCGGGTTTCGAGCCCGGATTTTAATCGGATGTTCCAGTGGCAGAACATTTTATATGTAGCTATCCACACTTATCGGAACCGATTTTGTATGAGGCGCCGACATCCGATTAAAATCCGGGCCCGACACCCGTCAAGTGGGAACGAGCTCTGACAATATCCCAAAATCCAAACTGGCGGTAGATTAGTTAGGTAGGTAGTTAAGTTAGTTGATAACTTCGATCAACAATACCAACTAGATGTCAGGTCGGCGCTAAAAATGTGTCTCGGTAAATAACAGCTCACTTGAGAAGTGAGCTCTTATTTGGTTTAGTTTGCTAGAAACACGGCCAATGTAAACACGTTCACAACGCCGCAATGTGTATTTCAAAGTTGCATAAATAATGCCCGACAAAGCAATTTAACGGCCGGAGTGTCGAATAGACGCGCGTGCCAACATTTGTGTAACAGAGCAGTGGACGCATGGAGAGAGGGAGAGAGAAATACTTAGAAGATTTGTGACTTTATTACTGGGTGCCATGGTTTTAATTAGGTTGAACTTAAAAATGTTTTATAACTTTTCTGTCTCAGTTCGTTAGTAAAGAAATGTAGCTGTATAAGTATATATTCACGTGGACAGAATTTAGCTTTGATTTTGTACGTGACGCGTTATCTAGTTGGTATTGTTGATCGAAGGTTGATAAGATTTAACTACTGTTATGCCCTAACCGCAACCGCTGTACCGCGCCTTAGGTATGCGCGGCGAGAGGGGGAGTGGGAAGTAAAGAGCATGAACTCACATGAGATTCGTAGTGTCAGACAGATCTTACGATATCGAAGCACAGTTTATTGAAGCTTTATATTTACGAGTATAATTACATCCAATCCGTTTTTGTCCAATATGATTTTTAGATAAGTACAATTAAAGAACCAATATAAATGAAATAAATCTTTAATTCTTGGAAATATATAATATAAACTTTCTTTGTTTGCTTTTCTTTTCTTAAAATATTCGGCCACTTTGAAAATGACAGTCTTGATATCTCAAGATAATGCACGACCCATTTTTAGATATTTTATCTCATGTACGTCTGACACACTAGTTGCCGCCGCAACTGTCCCCCCCCCCCCATACCCAAGCATACCCGCTCGCATACCCACGGCGCGGTACAGCGGTAGCGATCAGACTATATAGTTAACTTTTTTTAAATACATATTTTTTGACGTCAATGAGTACCTGTAAATGTTTATATTGAATAAAGCATTTTGACTTTTGACTTTGACTTTTCACGTAAGTAAAAGTAAGTGACGCGGAGTCTTCCTTCTTTTACTCGGTCAGTGGTTACATGCCGTTGAATGTCTCAGACCGTACGGCTGCGACGGCGCGCACACCGCCGCCGAGTACTTCACCAAGTCGTGTGCGCCCGGCGCGCTCAGCAGCGAGTACGTGGACGCGAGCACCGTGCCGCAAGATAACCTGTGCCATCTGTGCCACGGCGCGTCGTTTAGGTGAGTCATTATAGAAAGAGAGAGAGAGAGAGAGAGAAACATTTATTGATAACAAATATCACACTAATATTATAAAGGCGAAAGTTTGTGAGTGTGTATGTTTGTTACTTCTTCACGTAAAAACTACTTAATGGATTTGTATGAAATTCGGCATACAGATAGTTTACAACCTGGATTAACACATAGGATACTTTTTATCCCGATATTCCCACGGAAACGGGAACCACGCGGGTGAAACCGCGAGCGGCCACTACAGTTGTAACAATTAAATATGAAATATGTCGGATATGGTTGTTTATAATTTAACGTTATTTATCCAATAGTTATTTTTTATTAAGATAATTTCTAAATATTTTATTTTTACAAAATAAATTTGCAATTTTTTATCTGTGGATAACAAGACCCGAAACACGGGCGGCCATGATTGAGCTTCGTGTCATGTCACATTTTACAAATAAACAAAAACTATCTGTCAGGTTTCAAGATACAATTTCTTTGTTTAGTTAAATGTGACGTCACAGGGCAAAATGTCACGTCACAGATTAAGGCTGGTTTCACAGTCACGCGCGCGTTACACTACATAGTAGTTGCGTGTTTGAACTGCGTGATGACTATAAAACGCAACTACAATCTAGTGTAATTGTAAGCGCGCGCGTGTGGCCGGCGCTGGTCAAACGCGTGACTGTGAAACCAGCCTAAAGAAGAGTTAGCAGATACTTCACTCAGTAGAAAATTACCAATACCTACTGTTATAATAGCCTACTAATATTTCAACTATATTAACCTACCGCGCGATCCCACAGCAATCGCAGGGCTGCTTCTTCGATAAAATTAAATTAACATAAATAACTATTTGTGTCTATTTTATTGAGAACTGTGAATATGTTCTGACTATAGGTGGTAGTTTAAAATTGTATCGTTTATAAAATATATTTTTTTTATAAATTGGTGCTGACATCATCATCAAAAGTAAATAGAGGTCAGTGTGTAGGTAAAATAAAAAACTACTATAGTTTGGCAAAAAAGAGTAGAAATTAAATAGTGGCAATACTGTATGGAGTTTACGTCAGTTTTGACAAACACTCCATACAGTATTGCCACTATTTAATTTCTACTTTTTTTGCCAAACTATACTCCACAACCACAACAAACCCATCTACTGCACATAAGGCACCAGACGGCATCGTAGGTACGCGTACAAACGAATGGAACAATTAAAATTAAACAACGTGCGTGCGCTTTGCTTGCAAAAACCGCACTGAATTTGGTCCGCAAACGGCCCGAGACTGCTCGGCCGGGCGGTAGGTAATTATAGCGCGCAAGTATATGGAGTGACGGAGGCCTGATCACGTGACCAACCGTTTTAGCGCGAAATATGAAATTAATGAAGAAAAATATGTATTTTTTATTATTAAGTAAATAAAGCTTTTACGAGAAAAAAAATATTGTACGGGGTATAAAATAAGCGTTTGTAATTTTTTTTAATACTTTTCCGAAAACTGACAGTTTTAGTAGCCAATTGTCAATCAAAACCCCGCCTCAGCAGCGAGTACGTCGACGCGAGCACCGTGCCCTAGGATAGATAACCTCCGCCACCTGTTCCACGGCGCGTCATTTAGGTAGGGGGTGGAACTCGGAGCTTGCTGTTCATGGTTCCGAGCCATCCCCATGCCACAGAAGGGATGGTACTAGGTTTTTAGTGGGTAGTTTTTGGTGGGTCTCCCCGTCGAGCTCGTCTGGCTGGGCGGGGGAAGGGGAGGAGTCCCACATAACCCGAGCTCGCCCCCTGGCCTGGGTGCTAGACGGAATTTTACCTAGAAGAGCGTCCTTTAGTTGATTACTTTGTTTGATGATGAAAAGTGTTAGGGGAGTTGTCTGTTGATCACGTGAGATTTTTTTAGCCATTCTTACACCCTCTGCTGATAGTAGATAAGCGGGGGCTAATGAAAAGTCGTCTTTTACGTGTTATATAAAAAAAAATATTTATAAGTTATTAATATTATCCTTATTATTTGCAGACGTTGCCGCCGCGACGCGAGCGAAGACTACTTCGGTCACGTGGGCGCGCTCCGCTGCATGGTGGAAGGGGGGGGCGATGTTGCCTTTGTGCGTCACACCGCGCCCACCGAAGTGTCGGGGGGGAGGCGGCGCGAGTGGTGGGCCAGGGATCTGCTGCCCTCAGACCTGGAGCTGCTGTGCCCGGATGGTGAGGATATTGCTATTTCTAGGTTAACAAATGTACGGAGACTTTTAGAAAAAAACCGCATTTTGTTGCTGGTTTTAAGTCCCCGATATTTCGGCGAAGTTGCATTTGCCATGATCGTGGTGACCCTAGTAGCTCCGTACAGCTGTACGGTACGGTACGGTATTGATATACACTGGCTACAGTAAGTTGTGGCAACGATTTTGACATGGCAGTTTAGTTTCCTTGCGCAGCAGCATTGAGATGCTACTATGGCCCTCTGGCTTCAAGCGGCGCGAGAGCTGTGTTAAGGGCCCCACAGACGATCAGGTCACCTGCAGGTATCGGCCTGTCAGTTAGTAGTACAACGCACGGGCAGCGGCGGAACTGACCGTGTGTGGGGCCCGCCGGCAGATATCAGCCAACTGACAGGCATCAGCCTGTCAGTTAGTACTAGCCGCCCGCCGCCGCCGCCGCCGCCCGTGCATTGTACTACTCACTGACAGGCCGATACCTACAGGCGACCTGCCCCCTTACTCTCGAATCTAATCTCAATGTCGATATCAAAGCCGTCAAATAACAATACAATAATAAGTGCGTACTCTTGACGCGCTTAAATTCGGGATCAGATTGAAATCGAAATCATGCCAATAATGTCATCGATAGTGAGAACCTTTTGTGTTTTTGACGTATCGATAAATGTAATGCATAATAAAAATCCACTTTAATATCTAAAATTATAGCTGTATCTAATTAATGAAGTGATAACTCATTTTATATAAATAAATCCTTCAATGTTAAGCAGAATTTACAAAACAATATTGCATTATTTCAAGCGACATCAACATTTTAGGACGTATGAAGCGCTGCCTTCGCCTTGAAATGCTTTAAAAAATAAAAAGTCTGTCTGTGGCGTTGTCTGTTGGTATATTTACTTTTCTCTATGGTTGTCTGTCTGTCTCTGATTTGACAACATCACTTTCTATCATGAAGGACAATAAATTAGCGATGTATGATCTAATAAATTTGTTTGTTGTGAAAGTAAAGATATTACACTTGTTGTAATTGACTGACGACCTAAGTTTTACTTATTTCACCAATAGTCAATTAAAGTGACAGTGAACGTTTCAAACTTTCGTAACGTCTTGAAAAATATTTGGGATTATCGAATCAAATATCATAAAATTCATTGTTCACCTTTATTTTATAGTATTGGGCTCAAAAAAAGACCACTAAAAGCTATTAAGCTACTACAGTATTCGGTTTTTAATGAATGAGGCAAACGAGTAGAGGCAGTAAGGAAAATGGTTGGACCGTCTCAGATGCAGTAGAGCATCTAGCACAAGATATTTTTGAGGCACGGACGTGAGGTTGCCAATGCTCTCCAACAAGCAGCAAATAAATAAATAATGAAGCTAATGAAGACATGTGTAGTTTTTTGTTATCTGGATTAAATAATTGTAAGCAAGCAGTAGGTATACAATTGTGTGTTAGGCAATAAATGTTGCTGAATAGTATTATTGTTTTATTAAAAGAGTATTTGTTTTGTAAAGATACTGAGAGTTAAATAAACTGAATATAACCTTACTTAATTTACCAAAGAAACTTTATTTAAAATTTATTATAAATCATATGAGGCACCCTGTTCCCCAATAAGCAACGTTAACGTTTCTGCATAATGTTAGCTCTGTTCTTAGAGCGTTTCTTAAAATAAGAAAAGCAAGAGCCAAACGCGCCATCATAGTACTTACAAATAAGTAGGTACATACTCGTATATACATACATATAATCACGACTATTATCCCCGAAAGATTGTGTACCTACGCCTGGCGTACTCACCATGGAATTCTGTTATTTCAAGAATGCCAAAAAACTGTGCCCAAATAGTACCAAATAGTGCCCAAAGGAAATAAATAGTACCCTTATGGTTCAAAAGTTATAGACATAGTTTGGTGAGTACGCTAGGCGTAGGTTACGCCTAGCGTACTCACCTCAGTTTGGGAAATCTGAGCAAGCTACAACTTTAATTAGTATGTCAAAAAACTGTACCCAAATACTACCAAATAGTGCCCAAAGGAAATAAATAGTACCTTTATAGTTTAAAAGTTATAGACATAGTTTGGTGAGTACGCTAGGCGTAGGTTCTACGCCTAGCGTACTCACCTCGTTTCGCGAAAACAGAACCAGCAATGGCTCTCATTTCTATCTCGAAAAATAGTACCGGAAATAGTACCCTCTAAGAGTGTAATTGATAATTGACTTTTACACTAGAAAGTCATTAATTTTGATAGCAAACTTCTACATACAAAAATTACGTGTGGTACAGTCGAGCACGAATGGTAAAATATTATTTTTATTACCAAAGGAATTAAGATTGGAAAAACTATGGAGTTCATTAATAGACGACGACCTAAAATAAAATAGGTACATATTTAATAACAGTAAACCAAGGGTGGCCAAAAAAGGGGAGTCTTGAGGTTGGTGTGTCTGTCTTTGGCACCGTAGCTCCTAAATATCCTAGATTTGGATGCGGATTTTTTTATATGAAGGCTGGTTTTTAGCGGTGATTCTTACTTTGACTATAAATCTAGTGATAACTGTTATAAATCACAAAATTTGTAGTCGAAGGTGAATGAGACCCACTCTAACTTATATCTATGTATCAAGCATTGCTTATTTATGATTTGTTGATCGTGAATGACAGCCCGCCCGCAACTTTGTCCGCGTGAACCCCTTACCCCGTGACGAATTTCCAAAAATGTTCATTTTTATACAAACCTTGTCCCGACAATTACAAATACAACAAAAAAGAATTAGCCAAATTGGTGCAGCCATTCTGAATTGATGCGCGTACGAACATTTTGGCAATTGATTTTTATTAATATAGATACATATCTACATAAATAGCGACTGCACATGTGCTCAGCCTGACAGGTGGTGAGCCCATCGCCGTTCTAAGCTGTTGGATGTATGTGCAGTCTGTAGTCCGTTAGTCGCCTATTACGACACCCAAGGGAAGAGGGGGTGGTAGTATTCTTTCACCGGTAAGTACGCGACACAGTTAAAAATTTTATACAGTTTAGAAAACTAAGAATATGATTTAATTTGTTTTTCTACGATTAATAAAAAACAATGACGTATTTCTGTAGGTAAGTATATATAATATATTCAAACTGAGTAGGTACCTACTTAGCCCATGAAAGATCAACTGCAAATCGACATGAACATAAAATGCTATTACAGATGAAATATACATAGGTACTTACTCATTTAAAGATCACTCTTATCACAATGAAACAAAATTCACAAGTTTTTTCATTAATTGTTTCACATATTAACTATTCGCAAACCTTTGCGGTTGCGGTGGCAAGGCAAAGTAAACGACTAAAAAAATCGGTTCCAGAAAACTATGCGTTCCCACCGCGGCGTCAAGCAAATTGTTGTGATTTGCAATATTGATCTTTAGCACTTTCATAATACAGGTCAGTTTGTAAGTAACTAAAGTAAGAAGTGTGATAAGCGCCATCTATTGTAACTTGTTCATACTAAGATGCATCGCTGTCGCGCGTCGATAAGTTGCACTATGATCAACAAAAGTAACAGATTGTTCTCGCACAATATTGAGCTTTCAATTTCAGACATAAGGCAAATAGTTCCTTATATAGAAGGTGCTTTTACTTTATGAAATCCGGCAAAAATACGATAGTCAATATTTTGGAAAACATGGATCTTATTTATAAGAAAAATAATTATAATCAATTATTTATAAAGTTTAATATCAGTTAGGAAGTTTAAACTTCCTTGTTACCTATTAATTTCAACAAAAGTAAAAGTAATATGTAGTAGGTTCATAATACGAAATTTAATAATATTAAAATTATTATGAGTTCGCCTGTACCTCATGTCAATGTATGTAGAAGTTTGCTATCAAATTTAATGACTTTCTAGTGTAAAAGTCAAATAACAATTACACTCTTAGAGGGTACTATTTCCGGTACTATTTATTGAGATAGAAATGAGAGCCATTGCTGGTTCTGTTTTCGCGCAACGAGGTGAGTACGCTAGGCGTAGAACCTACGCCTAGCGTACTCACCAAAGTATGTCTATAACTTTTTAAGTATAAAGGTACTATTTATTTCCTTTGGGCACTATTTGGTACTATTTGGGTACAGTTTTTTGACATACTAATTAAAGTTGTAGCTTGCTCAGATTTCCCAAACTGAGGTGAGTACCAAACTATGTCTATAACTTTTGAACCATAAGGGTACTATTATAAGGGTACTATATTTCCTTTGGGCACTATTTGGGCACAGTTTTTTGGGATTCTTGAAATAACAGAATTCCATGGTGAGTACGCCAGGCGTAGGTACACGAAAGATTAGTCAGAGACTTCAGAGACTAGGCAATGAGGACCGCAAAAGCAGTCCTCTACCATAGTCCACTTTTCACCAAATAGCGACTGCACATGTGGTCAGCGTGACAGGTGGTAAGCCCATCGACGCTCTATGCTGTTTGATGTATGTGCAGCTTAGATTAAAACATTGTTTTAATTTAAGATGTGCAGTCTTATAAATAATTTATTTAAGTAGGTAACAAGTCTTATCACATTTCACACATTAATAATCTTTAGTCAGTTAGTCGCCTTTTACGACACCCAAGGGAAGAGACGGGGTGGTAGTATTCTTACACCGCTACGCGACACAGCTGCTTAACCTTTTGGGCGCCACGCCATAAACGCATTCTTGTGTCCTGCACGCCAGAGCATAAAATAGACAAAAATACCTACGAAAAATATAGTGCTGCCAAGAGTCGATAAATTGGTAACACACGACAACCTGTTTTTGTTGTTTTTATATGCAATAAATGACTACTTATAATCTGGGATATTTAATTTATTCTTATGCCATCTTCCACTCTTTGTATATATGTGCTTAGTACATAAATAAAAGCATAGCATTGAAAATAAAATGGTGTTAAACCACAGCACTATTCTCTATAGTGATGTCTTCATTGTCACGACTGGACGACAACGGCGCAGCTGGCCATCCTATAATGCCTCTTCCATAGAGATGTACCCGAGTCGCACGTAATGTATCAATTTCGAAATCGATACCTAGAAAGACATCGATTAACCTTTTCACCGCCCAACTATCCGTATTAATACTCTGTTGTATTTACTTATGTTACTATGTCTGACTATGTGCTTTGCTTATATTAAGTAAGTGCAGACGGCAACAGATTTTGTGAAAGGTTAAATCCTTATCTTTAAATTTCGTGTTAGTGCATCCGAATGCAGAACAGTTACGCTTTTGTTTCACCATCCTGTGAACTATCCACTTGCGAAAATAAAGTAAACGTGAAACAAACTGCCGCGTCGGTCGCTTTCTGCGTACTGCGTGCGTGACACTCGACTAACTAAATTGTCTCCGCGCGCGGACCGAGCGTGTAGGTATATAAATCGACCGAATTACGTAGTGACACGGGCCTGCTGATACGCTATATTAGATCTTAAATCCTTATCAATATATCGTTTTTAGTCTACTCACAATACTTTTCGGAACGAGCGTAATGCCGAAAGTTAGCAAGTCGTAACCTACAAATATACCTACTTACCCGCTATTTAAGACCTTAATGCTTACTTACGGTTACTTACTTATTTTTTTTAAGAATTGATTATGTTGAGCTATGGTTTTAGAGATTTATTTCTGTGAAGAATATTACGCTATTATATTATACCTATATGTACTTTAACTATCGTTGAATTATAAAAATACACCAAACACTTTGAGAATTATCCGCTCGCGTGATCTCGAGTTGATACCTAAACATCTTTATAGTGATTTCGTCCTTTTTTTCGCAACCGTTACGAACTAAAATTGTGGCTCTCCTTAGAAAAACCTTTGTTATGGTTTTTAAGCTGATATTGGATAATTTAAACATGAAAACAAAAACTTTAAAAATGTAGGTAATTAGCGGAGTGTAATACGTAATTTCGAAACACACTATCTCGATGCACGTTAGCGCGACAAATTGCGACAAACCAAATCTCGATGCACGAAATCGCGACAAACCAAATCTCGATGCCATCTATCTAAACATGATGATATCTATCTATATAAACTAAACTGTGAAGGTACCTACTTGGTATTAACCATGGGATATAAAAAAACATACGTAGAAAGTGTCAATTTTAACCGGTGCAAAACAGTACAAAATATTTTTATAAATATAAACAAACATATTTTAGTAAACAATATAATATAATATATTAATATAATATTATTGTGATTCATTTTTTATTTATTATTAAATTACAAAGCTAACTTTCTAGTTAGCTTTATAATTAAACTACAATTAAATATATCACCGTGCACACGTATGTATGCATATGATCCATAGTAGATGCCGGTACCTTTTTTTTTTTTTCCTGGTGTAATCCCTGCTTATGGATTCCAGCCTCCAGAAGGGAGACTGGATATGTGGGACTCTCCCGTCCCCCTTTCCACGACGTAATCGCCGGGCGAGAGGGAGGGGCCTACCCACTAATCACCGGGGGACCAAACTCCGAAGGCATAAGGCTTGAGGTGGCGGCCACGGGACCTGACCACGGGGGTATTACCTCGCGGTGCCACCCCGTCGCCGTGTGTTGGCCTATAACCACTGCGTAGCAGCCATTACGCTCCAACACACGGCGACTACGCGCACACGGCACAACACGACCCAGCCCATTTAGGGGGCAGACACAAACAACACATGACTGACACAACACAACACACATCACGCCGGACACAACACACAACAGGTGACGAACATGCCCACGTCTTCGCAGGCATGCGCACAAAACAACCCCAATTTACCGGTGCAGGACTCCGTTGGTGGGTCGCTCCGAATCAGCGGGAGACACGACGACCGCAACCAATTGGTCATCTAGTCGTCCCGCCGCTCATCACCGCTTCCCGGAGTCTCGCACCAGTCTTACACAACACGTACAAGTATGAACGACCACAAACGAAAAACACAAAGACAAAAACACAACGCAACACAACACAGACCCTATTTGCTGGCACGGGGCTCCCCGCATCCGCTCCGAGCAACCCGCCTCCCTTTGGAGGAGGCGCTTCGTCGCTCATCATGGCTTCTGCATAAAGCTTCCGTGCCAGCTCCCCAGAAACATACACAGTGACCCGCACATTTACTGGTACGTGACCCCCACCGTGTCCGCTCCGAGCCAGGGGACGCCCACGGAAAAGCGCCCCGTGGCTCATCATAGCGTCCGCGTGGGCCCACGCACCAGGTCCATAGAAGGACAACCCACAATACAAACATTGAACTACACGACCCAGAACAACACACAACACTCTACGCTGGACAGCACAGACAATGCTGTCCATCGCGCCCAACATTTAAAGCGGATTTTGTGGGCACTTGGGGTGATATGGCGACATATCCATGCCAGTGCCCACACACACATACTAAAACCTAACGACAACCTACGCTAACACAAAACAGAGAACATCGCTCGTCCGGCTGGACAGGATGGAACCTGTCTTCCGCCGGACGCCCGGCATCACCCTAAGGTGGATGGAGGTCGGCGTACCTCCTACGCCGCCTTCCGGCCCTCCTCCTCCTTATTGGCGCAGCGTTGGCGGATTCCTCCCGCTCGCGCTCGGCCTCCTCTTTGAGGCCCATGCACTCCGCGGCAAATCCGGCAACGGCTGCCCAACTCTCCGCACTTTCCACCATTGCGGCGACCACGTCCGGCAGAGCTAGAGTGCCTCTCCCCCCCAGGGCCAACTCTAGCGTACGCCTCTGTGGCGCGAAGGCACTACACAGCTCGAGGGTGTGCTGAGCTGTGTCCTCTTCCACTCCACAATGATGGCAGGCCGGGGCCTCCTCCCTCCCAATCCTGTGCAGGTACGTACCAAAACACCCATGTCCTGTCAGTAGCTGGGTCAGGTGGTACGACATCCCCCCGTGGGGCCTGTCTATCCACTTTTGCAGGACTGGGCGGATCGCCTCAATGGTGCGGGTTCCGGCTTCCGGGGTTATGAGCGTCTCCTCCCATTGCCACACCGCCATATCACGGGCCACGCGCCTTGCTACCTCGATTTCTGCCTGTGCGGGGTTCTCCCCTCTGGCCCTCGCCTCCGCACGAAACTCGAAAACCTCAGTCAGCACCTTGGCCTCGAGCTCCCACGGGATCATTCCTGCTATGGCCGTCGCAGCCGTGTACGAGACCGTCCGGTAGCCCCGTATGGCTCGAATAGCCGCTAGCTTCTGTGGTCTGCGCAGAAAGGAGATGTTTTTCCTGCCCAGGGAGTCCGACCACACCGGGGCACCGTAGAGGGCCATGCTTTTTAGCACCCCCGCATAGAGCCTTCGGCAGCTGTCTCCAGGCCCACCTACGTTAGGCAGCAGCCTCGCCAGGGCCATCGCCGCTCCAACCACCTTCGGCGCAAGACTGGCGAAGTGGGCCTCAAACTTCCATCGGCTGTCCAGAGTGAGTCCCAAGTATTTAATTTGGGACGCCACCCGGACGGGTACTCCATCCACCTGTATGTGGGCATCGCTAGGGGGCCTGCCCCGAGGACCATGAAAGAGGATGGCCTCGGTTTTCGGCAGTGCCACCTCTAATCCCAGCAGCCTAATTCGCCCAATTATCAGTGTTGCCGCCGCAGCGGCCCTTTTGGAGGCCTGCAGGTAGTTACAGCCCCTTGCCGTGACTAGAGTGTCATCTGCATAGCAGATGACACTCATACCAGGGAGAAGGGCTCCCCTGAGGACCCAGTTGTAGCCCAGGTTCCACAGCAGTGGCCCAAGGACAGAACCTTGCGGCACACCACACACCATTCTGCGGGCTCCGATCTGCGCTCCACCCGGCTCCAGGAAGAGGACGAACCTATCCTGTAGATAGTCCTGGATGACCTTTCTTAGGTACCATGGGACCCTATGGTACCTTAGCGCCTCAACAATCGCGCTAAATGGGAGGGTGTTAAAGGCATTGGCGATATCAAGAGATACCGCCAACACCCTCTCCCCTTTTCTAATGGCTTCCTCAGTCATCCTTTTGAGGGAGAGTATAGCGGCCACTGTGGAACGCCCACGTCGGAACCCAAATTGGGTGTCCTCTAAGTCAGGGCCCTCGCTTTCCAGATGGTCGGTGATACGGGCCGCGATAATACGCTCAAAGAACTTTCCCGCCTCGTCAAGCAAGACGATATGGCGGTAGGCCGACGGTGAGTCATCCGGGCGCCCTTCCTTTTTAAGGAGGCACAGTCTCCTTTCTTTCCAGGCTTTCGGAAACCTACCTTGTTGAAGGCAGGCATCCAACAGTTCCCTCAGCCTGCTTCTGATATGGTCTAGGGCGAGCGCCAGCACCCTCCCGTGCACCCCATCAGGGCACGGGGCTTTCTTCTTTAGGAGGAGGCGGTCAGTGGCCATCTCCAGTTCGCCGTCCGTTACCCTCGGGATGGTCAGCGGGTCTACCTCCGAGTTGTGTTCAGGAGCAACGAACGGTGCCACCTCGAACACCCGATCCGGGAAGAGGGCGTCAACGATTCGGGTCAGGAGTTCCGGCTGAAACAGTTCCGTTGAAGGCGCCGAGTTCCGCATCCGGTTACGGACTGAACGGTATGGGCGCCCCCATGGGTCCCTATTCAAGTCGGCCAGGAACTCCTCCCATGCAGCTTTTTTGGACCTCTTGACCGCAACCTTCAAATTCAGTCTAGCCAGGCTGAGCTGGCTATAGAGCTCCGTTTCCTCCTCCGGCGCGTGGCTTCTTCTCCGCCACCTTTGATACAGCCGCCTTGCGTGGACACAGACAGCGCGCAGGTTGGCTATATTTGACGACCACCAATAGACAGCGCGCCGTTGCGGTCGATCTCCGGCCCGAGGCATGGCGGCGTCACAGATCCGCACTAACGATTCGCGGAAACGGATCGCCCGCTCATCGACATCCACGTTGGCAGGCGGGGCCGGCAGCCACCCCTCCACCATCGCCGCCTCTGATGTAGCGCCCCTGTCCAACTTTGTCAGGGCCCACTTCCTGAAACGTGCCGTACGGACCCCCTGCTGGGGGGTAAGGCCAGCTGTTGAGGTGCTGGAGATCCCGAAAGACACATATAGATGGTCGCTGAGGGTCTCCTGATCCAGCACCTCCCAGTCGAACACGCACGCGGCTATGGCAGGGGTCGCGAACGAGACATCCACGATGGACTCTCCCTGCCATCTCACACATGTGCTCACGGAGCCCCTGTTGAGGACCGCCAACCCAGCCTCCACCAGAAAGTCCTCAACGACCTCTCCCCTGCCGGTGGTTACAGGGCAGCCCCAGGACCGAGACTTGGCGTTGAGGTCGCCGGCAACGATGACCTGCCGTGGGGAGAGTCTGCGGACAGCACCCTGCACTCTCCTCATGTAGACCTCAAAGTCGCTGAGGTTGCGGTTGGGCGAAAAGTACACCCCAACCAGAGCGATGTCCCCCCATTCAACCGCCACATACCCCTCCCCCCGCTCCCGCAGGGACAGCGGAGCCGCATAAGAGACGGCCGGGGTAGTAATTGCCACCTTCCCATCTGAGGACCCTACCCAGTAGGGCCGCGCAGGAATACAGTAGGGCTCCGCCGCAATTGCCACGTCAAAGCCCAACGCCGCCATTTGGTGGACCATAAGGTCCTGGGCGTTGGCGGCGTTGTTCAGGTTCGCCTGGAGAAATTTTTTTTTAGGCCGTACTGGCATTTGGTCCCGTACCTGATTCAGCAATTTCCATGGGCGCGCTGCGCTCCCTTACCACTGGGGGGGCCCTTGTCCAGGGGGCCATCTTTGGCTTCCTTATGGGGGGCCTGCAGGTCCTCCCCCCCATATAATGCTCATGTGAGAGTTTGGCCTCTTTGCACACTGCGCAGTTGGGCTTCTCCGCCTCGCAGTTCGCCACTTGATGCCCCGGGGCGCTACATCGGAAGCACCAGGCGCCACGGTCGATCTTAGAGTCACAGGTGAACTTGGTGTGACCCGCACCGTAGCACCTGTAGCATCTTATGGGGAGCTTCTCTAGGGCCACCACCTGCACCTGCACCCACCCAATGGTCAGGCGGCCCGCATCTACCAATAATTTCGCCTGGGCAACCGGGAGCCGGACCAATATGGTGTTTGTTCCCCACGGTCCGGTCCGTACCTCTCCCAGCGCAATTTGCTCAGGCGCGCAGCCCGTTTTTGTGGAGACGACCTCTTTAATTTTCTCCGGCTTTACCCCGTCGTTCAGGCCCACAAGCCGGAGTTCGGCCTTCCTATACGGCCTGCCCACGTCTGCCTCCTCCGCAATTACCTCGCGGATTTTCTCCGCCAACTTATCGGCCTTAGGGCCGCTGGATGCGCCCGGGATCTCGAGCTTGCGCCCCCCTGCCGCCGTGTTTCTCATTCGGACAGCTTCCAGCCCGAGATCCTGCAAATTGATCGCGTCAGTCGCCCTCTCCATTACTGTTGCGAAGGTTATGCCATTCGCTGCGGCCTCGGGCTTCAGTGTAATGGTGATCACTGACGACCGCGGCGGCACCAGCTTAGCCGCGGGGGCAGAACCCGCGGCAGGCTTCCTCTTTTGTGCCTTCACACCGTTGGCAACCCGGGCAGCCTTCCTCGCCCTCTTCTTGGCGCTCTTAGAGACGCTCGTCCGCCACTCTACTGCCGGGGTACTGGCGGCCGCTGCCAGAGCAGGGGAGGCCGAGCGCACATGCGGTGCAACTCTGCTGGGGGCTCTCTGAGGCAGAGGCGGATTCTCCCACACGGCCACGCACTCTTCGAACACTTCTACAGGGGGGGCCTGGCGGGCCCTGGGAGGTCCAGCAGCCGCCTTGGCGTAACTAGCCCCTTCCCTTCCAACGTCATGCGCCAACGGCGGCCTCCTGGGGGACTCGTATGGGATGCGCCTCTCCATCTCTTCCATACGTGCGTTAAACATTCCCCCAAGAGTCTCAAACATCTCCCTCTTGAAGGATTCCAGCGCTCCCTCTAGGGAGACGGCCACCTCTCTCTGGACGTCCGTGCCCTTTTTACGGGACGCCCTGGACTCTTGTTGCAGGTCCCTAACGGCCTTGACCTCGGCCCGCAGCAGCTCCACCTCGTGACGAAGCCTCGCGTTCTCGCTTTGGAGTCTCCTAGCCTTCTCAGACGTGGACATCTCCTGGAGCGACTCTAGACATGCGAGAACTGTGCTAGCCCCCCGGTTCAGGTCCCCTCTCACGGTCCCCTTGAGCTGGGAGGAGACGGCCGTGGCATGCGTTATTTTATTCACCGCCTCCATTGCCTTCTTCAGTATCTCCGTCTTCGACTGCGTCCTTATGCCGGCCCTGATGCCAGCCATGTCTCTGGCCTTCAGGAGCCCGCCGCCCGTCACATCTAGGGCCCTCTCCAAATCCTTTTCTCTAAGGTAGGGCTCCCTTGCTCTGCTAGCGGTGTTTGTGGGAGCTGGGGCTTCTTCCTCCATCCCTTCGTCTGACTCCCCCTCTGCGGAGTATTGCGCCGCCTCTTTGCGCTCCGTGGGCACACCATCGCTGAGGCCCTTACCTCTGTATTTCGCAGCGGTATTCCTCTTTGCTGGGGGGGGGCTTGCCTCCAGTCTTCTCCTTCGCCAGTTTGGGCATGGACTCCTCTAGCCCATCGCTAGAGTCGACCCTCGCATCAGCGAGGGATCTCTTCCTGGAGACCTCCACAACTGTGTCCACAAACTTCCGGGTCTCTTCACCATCGGACTCCTCCGCTACGGTATCCACCAGCACCGGTTGCCTTTCGCCTTTCCGGCCCTCGCTGAAAGATCTCTCCGGCCTCCTGTCCTCAAACCTAGGCAACAGTCTCGACCTCCCCCCACTTCCAGACACATTGCCGGTCTCTAGGGCCTGGTCGCCTACCCTAGAGGGGCCTTCAGTAGCAGACTTATCACCAACCGGCCTGGGTACCGGTTGGCGGCGGGCGTCAGCCGCATCACATGACGCACTTCCAGGGGCATTACCGACACCTGAGGCCTGGTTGCCTACCTCAGGGCGGTCTTCGGTAACAAATTTCTCACATGGAGGCCCGGGTACCTCCATGCGCCGGGCGCTAGCCGGATCGCAGCGCACACTAACCTTCTTATCCGACATTTCCATATAAAGTCGGAAATTCGAAGGTTTCCCATCCCTTTGGTCGCTAGGGGGTGGGCTGTCTGCCGCCCACCAACCCGTCCGAAAACGGGCGCCCGTCGCCGCGCCCCGCAACGACGGCACCTTTGCCTGAAGCGGGGGCGCCGAACTACCCCATACCCCCCCGTGTAACGACGCCCTGAAGGGGCGCCGTCAAAACTCCCCTCAAAGCCGCTCAAGAGTGAGCGGCGAGCGTGCGACCCAGAGCGGGCCGCACGTGGAGATACCCCCCGCAGGTCCGAGCGACCCGCTGTGCGGTCCAGAGGGGACGCGCTTTGAAGGGGGTGCAGTGACCAGAAGGGACACCGCCTACATTATTCGGCGCCCAGAAGGGGCGCCAGGGATTAGCATAAGGCCCCTTGTCCCACGCTGAACGTGGGCCGAGAGGCCTTACCCCAGGGTGCACCACGAGGAGGTTCCCAAATTCGCACCCCAGATGCCGGTACCTACCGCTACCCTAAGTAAAAATAAAATTAATCTACCCGCAATAGTTATGTTGCCGCAAAATAGCTAATGCCTTAAAGAGAATCGATGACGCAGTGGATGACGTTCTGTTTAGTCACAAAAGTTAAACAAATTTGCGCAGGTCGAGTAATTGATGGGTGACCAATAAGTGACCTCGGCGAACATTGCTTAACTTTCGCGATCGAAAACCTTGAGATTTTATGAACCTACGGTCACTCATCCCTTTGGCGACCTCGGCGAACATTACTCAACTTTCGCGATCGAAAACCTCGAGATTTTATGAACTTACGGTAACCCATCCCCTTGACGACCTCGGCGAACATTGCTTAACTTTCGCGATCGAAAACCTCGTGATTTTATGAACCTACGGTCACCCATCCTCTTGGCGACCTCGGCGAACATTACTTAACTTTCACGATCGAAAACTCGAGATTTCTATGTACCTACGTTTTAACAGAAATAAAGTTTAATTTATTAAGAATTTGCATACACTTACTTACCTCTAAATCTTCTTCAATAATTGAATCAGATTCCGAAAATTCATCGTCATCATCGACGCCTTCCAAAATGCGAAGAAGTTCAATTGAATCGCTCATGTTGCACTGCACTACTTTCCTCACTATGCGCTTATGACGTCATCAGGCTATCGTCTATCCGTGACCACGGCGCCCAGAGAACTGCTTATTGATGACGCGCTAGGGATGCGCCAGAGTTGCCATATTGGATTTATTAGGTGAAGTTGATTTGACGATTCTTCATTCATGTAGCTGAGCTACGGTACGCTATGGTAGTGTTATTTTTGTTACATTTCATTTTATTAAAATAGCAATAATAATAAAATAAAATAACACGTTTTAGTTGAATTTTGAATAGGTAATTTACATTAAAACTACCTTCCGCAGTACAGCACTAGCGGTCAAGAGTAGACGACTTTGGCGTGTTGAACATAGTATTTGCTTAGATAAAAATCCATGTTTTATAGTTCAATATTTCTCAGTTCTTATGGCTCTAAGAGACTTGTTTTTATATTCATATGTTGCAGGGATATTCTTTATTGCCAAATATAGAAAAAAAATACCGGTAATAGTTTTTCAACACATTTATTTAATATTTTTGTAAGCCGGATTTTTTGTCAACTATAGATGTCGTTGGCGCACAGGGCCCGCAGGTGCTGGTCATGTATGGACGACTTTGGCACTCAAAAGGTTAAAAATGAGTACCTATTTACCAAAAAATACGTAAATTCAATACACATAAAGTACCACTTTAGTTATTGTGACAATGTCAAATCTAAACACCATCAGAATACCAAATTTAACTGTCAAAATGGCGTCCAGGGTACGAATTTCAACAAAACTTAATGTCATTTAGTTCACGCAATATCCGCGCGACATGAATCCATTTTATCGCTAGTGTCGAAACTCAAGAGTACGAATATTCACAATACCAATTCGATCCAATAGCGATCGGTTTCGAGAGTAATGGGGCTGATCGTCTGTGGGGCCTTTAACACAGCTCTCGCGCCGCTTGAAGCCAGAGGGCCATAATAGCATAATAAAACACTTGACCTGACCAGCCCTTGAAGTTTCTTGCAGTTTGTAGCAGTCACCTTATATACATGTATTGTATGTATTGACATAGAAAATTCTATTAAAATAGAATAAGTATAAGTATTTTGGAAGAAATCTAAATCTCATTTCGTGTAATGAACACTTGTATCAAAAAGTGTTTGATTAGTAATTATATCTTACTCGCAGCCTTGTAAACGTCTAACGCCCATTCGTTTATCCAACAGGTACCCGAGCTAAAGTGCACGAGTACAAGCACTGCAACCTGGGCAAGGTCCCTGGTTCAGTGATGATGGGGCGGGCCAACCACACCGAGCTGGACACTTACTCCAACCTCATTATCTACGCTCAACAGCTGTATGGTGCTACGGCTTCTGATGAGTTCAGGTAAAGACAGGGTTCGAAATTATCAAGATAATTACGCTTCTTGATAATTATCGGATAATTATCACCAGTGTAACAAATTTATTTGTTATATTATATTGTTTCATAGGAAATAGACATTTTTCATATTTTTCTTTAACACAATAAAATATGTTTAACTTAACAAAACAATGACACTCGAGTTTTCTCAACTTTGCATATTCAGAAGTGATTTTTTCTTGATAAGGTACTTCTTCTTATTTTTGTGCAGTGGCGTTTCCCTTTGGATTTCGCCAATATCCAGTTTTTGGCTCAGTTGTTTATTTCTACAGACTCATTGCTTGTATCGGTTTCTCGTAAGAGCACAATGTACATGTACAGAGGTGGTGAAATCTTAAATTTTGAGGCTGTAGACCCACTTGATGATCTGTACTCTGTAATGCATATGGACAAACACAATACTTATATATAACATTTGTTAGTGGCAGACAGACAAATTATAATTTTATATTGTTATTAGTTATATAGGAACATAAAACATCAATGCAGGGGGGTTTCACATAACTGAGAACAATCTTAAAATTTGTAGGTTTGGGGATACATGGGGGGAGGAGATCATAAAGGGAAGTTGGGTATTTGGGAGTTAAAAAAAATTTGGTCAGGTGTTCCCTCCTCCAGACCGCATTCACAAAGGGATGAGAGTCCTTAACCCTAATTTTGGCCAGATGAACAGGGGTGCATGCATGCCGGGGAGTTCCCGAAGCTTTGGCGCGACGGGCGCCTGTACCTTCTTCGGAAGGATGGCCGCCCCCCAGACCAGCCGTCAGCGTACAGACCGATTGTACTGCTAAACGAGGCGGCCAAACTTCTGGAGAAGGTGATCGCGGACCGCATCACCGAGCACCTAGAGGGAGTGGGGCCGAACTTCTCGGCCCGACAGTACGGGTTCCGAAAGGGACGCTCCACTCTCGATGCCATATCGGAGCTTAGGAGGCAGTCGGACGAGGCCACCGGGCGTAGGGAGGTGCTGATAGCCGTTTCGCTAGACATAGCGAATGCGTTCGGCACCCTCCCCCACGCCGCTATTGAGGAGGCTCTGAGGGCTCATCAGGTGCCCCCCTATTTAAGGGCCATTGTCGGCGCCTACCTCCGGGACAGGGACGTCTTGTACCTGGACGCCGATGGCCGAATGCGGGCCCACCGAATGGAGGCCGGGGTTCCGCAGGGGTCGGTTTTGGGCCCCCTGCTTTGGAACCTCGGGTTCGATTGGGTTCTACGCGGAACCATGGTCCCTCGCTCTGACCTTCTGTGTTACGCGGACGATACCTTAGTGACGGGATGGGGTCCGACGTATGTGGACGCGGCCCGAAATGTATCGGTGTCGGCAACGCTGGTGGCGGAAAGGATAAGGCTCCTTGGCCTACGGGTGGCCGTGGAAAAAACCAGGGCCATCGCCTTCTTCGGTCGCAGCGGGCGCCCCCCGGCGGGGGCATATGTACTGGTGGAGGGACAAAGGATCCGGGTCGGGGGGACCCTCAAATATCTAGGCCTCACCCTCGACTCCAAATGGCGGTTCGAGGAGCACTTCAGGCGACTCTCCCCCAGGCTGGTTTCTGCCGCGTCTGCTCTGGCCCAACTCCTCCCAAATCTGGGAGGCCCCAGTGCGTCCTGCCGGAAGCTCTACTCCCGTGTTGTCGCCAGCATGGCGCTGTACGGTGCGCCCATCTGGGCGGAGGCTCTCACCGCCACCAATCGATCGCTACTGCGCCAAGCGCAAAAGGTCATGGCGGTGAGAGCCATAAGAGGGTACAGGACGGTGTCCTGGGCAGCGGCATGCTCGCTTGCCGGAGCAGCTCCATGGGAGTTGGAGGCAAGAGTCCTGGCGGTATCGTACCGCCTTAGATGCGAGGCCAGAGAGCGAGGCCAGAACATGGCTCCGCAAGAGGCCAGGGAGGCTATGCGGGAGGCTCGCGATTCCCTGATGCGGCGGTGGGCGACGAGCCTGGAGTCCCCGGTCTATGGGGCCCGGACCATAAACGCCATCAGGCCGGTGCTGAGGCAATGGACCAAGCGCAAGCACGGGGCCCTGACGTTCCGCCTGGTGCAGGTGCTGACCGGACATGGTTGTTTCGGTCGGTATCTGTACCGGGTGGCGCGAAGGGAGCCGACGGCGTCCTGTCACGAGTGTGGCGCTGCGGAGGACACGGTGGAGCACACCTTAGAAGTGTGCGGCGCTTTTTCTCCCCAGCGTCACACTCTGACAGGAGTGATAGGCAGGGACCTTTCTTTGACCGGCGTAGTCAAGGCTATGCTGGCTAATGAGAGGTCATGGACGGCTGTGGCCTCCTTCGCTGAGGAGGTGATGTCCCTCAAAGAGGCCGCAGAGAGAGTGCGCGAGACGGACGCCAATGCGGACCTACTCCGCAGAAGGAGGACGGGCGGTCGAAGGCGCAGGTTCTTGCGCCACTTGCCACCCTAGCATTGGCCAGCGGGTTAGAGGTGGGGACCTCGAGCCCGCATTGCACGGCCGTGCAAGCCGTTCAGGAAACGCCCAAACATCCTCGGGCGCCTCCTCCTCCTGATGGAAAATCGCCGGGCGACACTCGGTAGTCGTGTTGACCACAATCCCGAGCCGCCCGTCGAACGAGAGGATGTACTGGAGGTTTTAGTGGGTAGGCCCCCCTCCTCCCGAGTCCCCGTCGAGGCCGCAGGGCCTGGACGGGGAGGCGGGAGTTGGGGGGAGAGTCCCACATAACTCGGGGTGTCCCCATGCCCCGGGTATTCGTTAAGAATTTCCTCCAGTATAAGGAAAAAAAAAAAAAAAAAAAAGGGGTGCATGCATGGCCTAACCTTAAACGGCTCACAGTGGTGGTGCATGCTTTGGAAGCTTTTTTATATTTAAAAAACCATGGATTGTCAGGTAAGGAGTGCTGAATGTTCGCGAAATATTTCCCTATAGTTTTGCTTTTCTTCCGCCACTGAGTTTCCCATGTAGATCTCATTACTTGAGTGGCCAAAGGGTACAGATCGTAAGAAAAAACTTTATCATGGTCTGGACATCCAATGACGGTTGCCTCTTTTGCAATTATGTCAACGGCTTCGTTACCTACTATACCTGTGTGTCCTGGTATCCAGGCCAGAGAGACTTGGTATCCAAGCGTGGAGCATTTTAAAAGAATTTTCCTAATTTGGAGGATTATAGGAGGATTAGATTTACTATGGAAAGGATTGGATAAGATCGCCTGGATACTGCTTCTGGAGTCTGTGAGGATAACTGTTTTACCTATTTTATGGGATTCCACATATCGAACGGCTTCAAGAATTGCAGTAGCCTCTCCAGTAAAGACGGATGTAACAGGGGGGCATTTGAAATTTAATATTATTTTATATTTGGGAATCCAGACCGCAGCACCAACACATTCCTCGTCTGATAATTTGGAAGCATCTGTGTACATCACAAGCCAGTCCTTTCCAATTTTTCCGGACTTCTTGTAGCTGGAACTCTGCATCTGGTGAGTCTTTGGAGATACCTAGGTCTAGATGGATGTCAGGTTGCAGTGTCAGGGAGTGGTACGGGTTCCCAAATATGGGTTTAAGGGCACATTGGTAAACAGGGCAGGGAAGACGGATGAATTTGATGAAGCTACGGAACGGATATAAACTCGGACAGTTGGTGAAGTTTGGCAAGGAGTGGGTGAGACGAATTTTGGACAATTTTAAAAAGAAATTTGTCGGCTTGGTATTGTCTTCTAATGGCAAGTGGGGGGTCTCCACACTCCACCTGCAAACCATTTATCGGAGATGATTTCATCGCTCCTGCAACTATCCGAAGGCTTTTGGACTGGATTTTATCGAGCGAGTTCAAAGACGATTTAAGACAGGGTTCTAGAAGTAATGAACCATAGTCCAAATGCGATCGGATCAATGCATTGTAAGGGAGTTTTTGACAAAATGGATGGGCGCCCCACCAGGTACCAGAAACTGAACGGAGGATATGGGTTTTTCTCACATTTTTTGGATACATGGGAGACATGTTTGTTTGTGTTCATGTTTCGACGACCTCCTTGGTCGAGTGGTTTGTACACCGGTTTTCATGGTGTCGCCATCTCTGAGGTCCCGGGTTCGAACCCCGGTCGGGTCAATTAAGAAATTATTGTTTTCTAAATTGTCTCGGGTCTGGGTGTTTTCTATGTATAATAAATAAGTATGTATTTAAGTATTTTAAGTAGGTTTATCCGTTGTCTAGTAACCATTTAACGAGTTTCTTCGAAGCTTCTCTTGGGCTAGATAATTGGTGTGATTGTAGGAAAGATTTATTTATTTATTATTTATGTTGAGTTCCACTCATTTTGGAGTCTAGTACCGTTCCTAAGAATTTTGCATGGCTTTTTAAAGGGATGTCATGGTTGTCATATTTAACTGACATAATAGGTGTATTCCTTGCGCGACTGAATACAACCATATTACACTTGTCTACCGAAAGCGAAAGACCATGTTCCAGTAGCCAATCACGGAGGTAATCTAATGCGGCGTCAGGTAATTCAGTAGCTTGCTCGGGATCGCTGTGTGAAATATACAGGGCCAGGTCGTCGGCATACTGCAGGACATTACAAAAAGGGGTTAAGGACAATTCGAGGTCATAGGTGTAAATACTATATAGTAAAGGGCTCAAGAATGATTTTTTTTTTTTTATAGCAGAAGGAGGCAAACGAGCAAGCGGGTCACCTGATGGAAAGTAATCACCGCCGCCCATGGACACCCGCAAAACCAGAGGAATCGCAGGCGCGTTGCCGGCCTTTAAGGAAGGAATAGGCTCGTTTCTTGAAGATCCCTAAGTCGTAACGGTCCGGAAATACCGCCGCCGAGAGCTGGTTCCACAACACTGTAGTTCGAGGCAAGAAATTTCTTGAAAAACGCACAGTAGTAGACCGCCATCCATCAAGGCGATGTGGATGGAATGACAGTCGATTGCGTGTAGTGCGGTGAAGGAAATTAGCGGCAGGGATCAAGCCGAACAATTCCTCAGAACACTCCCCATGATATATACGGTACAATATACAGAGAGACGCAACGTCTCTCCGAAGAGCCAGTGGATCGAGCCAACCTGAAATAACCACGTCGCCGACAATTCGAGCAGCTCTGCGTTGAATGCGGTCAAATGGAAGGAGTTGGTATTGGGGTGCTCCAGCCCAGAGATGGGAGCATCCCCTCTCCTTAACCTTTTCACCGCCAACGACTTCTATAGAAGTTCGAGATTTTCGTGCCCTCCACGCCAGGACTTCTATAGAAGTTCTTCATTATACCTACTTTGATAAAATACATTTACGATACATAAAACATTTGTTTCTTTTGTAATTTTGTAAGATGGACACAGCTGAAGCCCTATTTTTTATTTTCCTAGGCAAAACAGGCTTTTTTGAGTCTTAAAATGGATAAAAACAAAAACGTCTCAAATATTTTGATGTCCCGCACGCCAACGACTTCATATCAAGTAGGCCAGTGATGTGACGCGAAAGTTGCATTCACTACAATCCTCCATATTTACTATGTTTTATTCCATCCAAATGTTCATAAATTCTATGATTTAAAATAAATCCCGGTCAGGAAATAACGTATTACATAATACATTTTAAAATTAATGTACGTATCAAATCACTTTATTAAAATTAGTTAAGTTTACTGAGGATTTTCGATATTGCAACACCCATCTCTACGTAATGGCAAGATGTCAGTGCTACCTGCGCCACCGACTATATTTCAAGTTAGCTCGTGACGTCGTAAGCGCACAGGTGTCAAGGTCATCGTGTCATAGTGCTGGGCGTTACAAACAAAACAAACGTGTGCCGTGTTTTTTGCCCGGTTCGGGAAAAGTGCAAATGATGAGTGACAGTGAATGTTCTAATGAGTTGTTACGGATTTTACAAGGTGTGGAACCTGATTCAGAATTTGATTGCGAAACGGAAAATAGTAGTACTTCGGAAGAGGACGATAATGAGGTAAGTTTTAATCAGTAAATATTATCTTGTTTTATTGTTAGCTAATTATTAAAGTGCAAAGAAAACACAAGTTATCTTGATATGTGGATATAGTTATGTGCTAATTAAACTTAGGAAGATAATTAATTAAGTTGCGAATCGCGAATCACTTACAATACAATCTCGTTCACAAATTCATAAATACAGTAACTAACACAATACCTACTCAACTAAGTTCAATCAATATTGCACTGAATATCACTCGAATTTATTTAAACAGTTTCGATACGCTTGAGTTTTTAAATACCATATTATTTTATGTAGTACTGGTAGGTACCTATTACCTACTTACATGTTCTTTTTGAAAATAACTATTTTTTTACGGAGTGCGGCATTTACCTACGAATGCTCAAAAATCGACCGTCGCTGTATGATCAGAGGTAAGTTTTAGCTAGGAGGGCTGATTAGTTTGTGAGCTAACTGGACCGGACTATAGCCACACCGGTGACACTCCGTGTACGTGAGAGCTCGAGCGCCGGTGACCTTGAGCGGAACGTGTAAACGCTAGGGTTGATACCGAAATGGAATTTAAACCGAAATGGATTTTAGTGCCAACTGCCAAAGAAGACCTATATACCTATTACACGTAGTAACTATTAGGTAATCTGTGCTATTACATAGTATGTTATGTAATGTAAACCTGTGCAAGGGCAATTAAGTAGGAAAGTGAAAGATACGGATAATAGGTAAGAAGTAGGTACAGACGGATAACGTACTACCTACCTATACTTCTTACGATTTTATATTGTATTCTCGTAGTCGTTGTAGTATTAGCAGTTATTCCATTAAGTAAGTACCTACCAACCTAGTAAGGTACTTGTAATTATATAGGTACTTAATAATTGTAGGTGACTAGTAGAATTGATATTATAATACTTTACTAAGTAAATAGGTACCTACGTACGTAGATATACAGACGCGGGGGACTTTGTTTTATAATAAGTAGGTAGGTAGTGATGAATGATGTTAGTGATAATACGAGTACCTACTTACCTACCTACTTCAAACGTCAAGAGGGATTTAGGTATATAGGTACTACGTGTAATACAGAAAGTAGGTAATAGAATATTAATATAAAGTAGGCACTAACTTTTGTGTTTCGCTAGGCAATGAGAAGAAACTTTTATCAGTTTCTTTTGGTTATTACCACAGCCGTATACACAACAATAATGAAAGCCGGGCGTGATTACTCGTGCGTGTATACGTATGCTTAGTAGATAAGGTCAGTCCGTGCTCTAGAATGAAAAAAAGCATAGACAACCCTTTTCCTTAAGAAATTTATCGTGCTACGAGCGCCAAAGACTTGATATGAAGTCAACGGACGACGTTATGAAATGAATAGTGAAGTGCCTATTATAATATATCTCTAGCAAGTATATGCATGTCTTTTTGTCTCTGATAATGGATTTTCATTTTTCTTACTAAAATTGTTCATAAAATAAAACCAACTACCATTATAATGTATCAGTGTTTATTTATATTTGTAAATTTAGATACAAACTTAAATTTACACGTAATTTTTTTTATTATCGATATGACGTTACCGCCATCCTTGCTTTCGTACTATAGAATTTGTTATACATATATACGTTGGCGTACAGCGGGACATCGTGTGCAGGATAGTTGGGCGGTGAAAAGGTTAATTCACTAAGTTTATTTGTACTGGCACCTCGAGACCAACCGTTAGGTTATGCAAGAAGTGCCAGACGTCCCTGCGCCAGTAGACACTCGCGCAGGAGACCACCAACGTTAGGTCTTGACGCCAAATTAGTGCCCGCCGCAGCGCGCTCTTCATTCGGTACTCATAAGACTAGTGTCTCGGGAGAGTATCCCCGTGAACACGTGTAGTTCACTGCCTATTGTCCAGATAGGTAGCCGGAGCTGTCGAGCTCGCTCACTTCTCGTTGCACGAAGGGCACAACTCGCAGTTGCCACTGCTAGGGTCGTCGACTCTAAAGTCGACTCCCAAGTGTCCACCTTGGTAGCGGAGTAGTAAGCACACTCACTTCTCGGAACCCATCCGGGAGCCTAGCCAGTTCCCACGTCCTACGCGGCTGGCTGGACCGGAGACCTACGGCATCTAGGAGGCCGTCTCTACTAGTTATCCAGACTAGTACCGGAGATGTCAACACCAATGTCCAATGAAAACCACCGGACAAAGCTGCCAACTATAAGGGAAACTCACGTTCCCCGCAGGACTTTTCGCTTCTGGCCCCTCAGAGACCGCTACTAGGCCCCGCTCGCTGTGCACGAGTTTGGAAGTCCTGGCACACAATACCAGGACAAACGAACATTCCCAAGCTCTACAGCTAACCACATGCCACTACGAGTCCAACCCATGTCCGGATCCCGCCGGAGGCGCCTGGTTAAAGGCACGACCAGCGGGGGGCTAGAACCGGAACCCCGTAGTACCTCTGAAAACACAACCGGACCCGTAGTTCCAGTTGCGATACCCTATCTATTGAGGTCGGTAGATAGGGAGCAGTATTCCATATGCGGCCTGACCTGTGCTTTATACAGTTGTAAACGGTGGGCCGCCGTGAAATACTGACCCGCTCTATTAAGCACACCCAGCTTTTTCGAAGCTAATTTAGCTTTACCTTCCAAATGACCACGAAACTGAACGTCACTCGAAATATCGACGCCAAGGATTCCAATAATCGGATTGGTATCAAGGGGAGCTCCCTCAAAGTTCAGAGGTACGACGAAGGGATGTTTTTTCGCGGTAAATGCGCAAACTTGTGTTTTGGAGGGGTTAAAGCGGACTAGGTTATGTCGGCCCCAATCCGAGACATGACTTAACATGTTCTCGGTGTCAGTCACAAGTTTATTCCGGCTCTCGATGACGCTTTCCAGAGAAATATTAGCTCGCCCGGTGTAGAGCGTATCCCCAGTACTGTCATCCGCATAGCAATGAATGCTGTTGTTATGCAGCATGTCATTGATATGCAGAAAAAACAAAGTAGGGGACAACACACACCCCTGCGGGACTCCAGCATTCACGGGCTTCATGTCGGAGCACGAACCGTCGACTGCGACTCTGATGCTACGCCCAGTAAGAAAGCTGGCAACCCATGAACACAATTTCTCAGGAAGCCCGTATGATGGAAGTTTAGAGAAAAGAGCCCTGTGCCATACCCTGTCAAAAGCTTTCGCTACGTCCAAGCTAACTGCCAGTGCCTCCCCTTTACTCTCGACTGCCTCCGCCCATCGGTGAGTAAGGTACACTAAAAGATCACCAGCCGATCGACCGCGACGAAAACCATACTGGCGATCACTTAGTAGCTGGTTCTCTTCTAGGTACCTTAAGAGCTGGCGGTTTATAATGGACTCCATTACTTTGTATCCATCCATTACTTTGTACATTCCAGGTTGTATCCCGGGTAGCGCAAGTACGAGATGTCAGGAGGGGGGATATCTGCGTCTCGGTGAGGAAGAGCAAGGCCGGTTTCGCCGTCTCGAGGTGGTAATGGACGGCGCTCAAATTAGAGTGGATTCCCCTGATATTGCAGAAGTCCACGCGAAGCGTAGGAGGGGGTGCCAATTGTCCCGCCTTTCTCCTGCCTGCAGCATGCCTTGGCACGGGCGAACTTTTGCCCTCCCCAGAATACGTAGGGCAGCCTGAGCGAGAACGCTCAGGGGGGGATTCTCCGACACTGGATGTGTCGGTACCCCCCTGGGGTAAATCTAGATTACAGTTCGCTGCCATATCAATTGTGGGGGGGGGGGGGGGGGGGGGTCTCCGGAACCCTCACTCGCCGGACGAAACACAACAGCACAGAGTGCCATTGTTTCACGCCGAAAATTCGTGAGGGGGTGGTATTACGCCGGGCGAGCCGACCCAATGCGTGCTGCAACGCAGCGTGGCTCTACCACTCAGTTGGTGTCTCTGACTGATCCCTGGGGAAGGCCTCTCCAAACAGTTCTATATATCAATACTCAGATTTAGCATTTTCTGCCTGAGTACCGGAAGCAGAACGTTGTCATAGGCAGATGATATGTCTAAAAAGACTCCCGTCACATTCTCACGTTTGGAAAGGCCTATCCAGATATCAGTCAAGAAGACACTGAGACTGTCCATTGTACTCATTCCCTTACGGAACCCAAACTGGCTTTTGGCTAGTAGACCGCTACTCTCCGCAATCCACTCCAACCGGTTTTTAATTAGATGTTCCATGATTTTGGCCATTGTGCAGGAAAGTGCAATGGGTATAGGATGGGGATTATAATTTGGGCTTTCCACTCCTCGAGAGGAACTCCCCTCAAAAAGATGTTGTTGATTAAATTAAGGAATAGGTTCTTAGCGGAAGAGCTGCTGTTAACTAGTAGCGAATAGGGAATACCATCGATGCCTGGGGAAGAATCTTTGAGACCGTCCAGGGCTGTATTAAGTTCCTCAAAAGAGAATGGAGAGTCAAATTCGGAGTAAGGGGATGACATTGACGGCGTACATAGTGTATCCTCAATTTCTGTCGGGACTGAGAGGGGAGCGAGTTTATTTTGGAAGAGTTCCAGCCAAGCTGATGGATCATTGGAGTTTATGTTGTTGTTGCTGGAGGCAGAGCAACGGAATTTCCTAATGTTTCTCCATACCACCGAGGGTTGGGATCTTGGGGACAGGGACTCACAAAACTGGCACCAACCTAATCGTTTCTTTTCAGTGAGGACTCTGACAGCCTTAGCCGCCGCCGATTGATACTTAATGAAGTTGGCCTCAGTCATGGACAACGAATATTCACGTTCCGCTGCCTTTCGCTCCTTGCACACCGCCGTGCATTCTGGGTCCCACCAAGGTGGAGAAGAACTTTTGCCTTTGTAAATGTTCTAGGTAAGCAGGCAGTTCTCTGCTGAAGACAGCAGGCTGTTTCTGAAGTCAGTATACACTGCTAGGTAGTTGTAGGGTGTGACTTCAGGGAGGTTTTGAATATTCTGGTCTAAAGCGAGTCCATATTCAGACCAATTAGCCTTGGATGTATTAAATTTAAGGCGCGGACGAGGAGCGTTTGGCAATGGATTGGAGCGGGAGTGGCGGTTATCAAAAGTTAGTATGACGATAACAGTGATCGCTGCCATAGGTTGTGGGAAGAATAGTCCAATTGTAGTCAGGAGCGAGAGCAGGAGAGCATAAGCTTAAATCGACGGCGCTTTTGATATTCTGGGACGGGTAAACCCTGCGTGTAGGTGAGCCGTCATTTAGCACGCAAAGATCGAAGCGATCGCAAATGTCGAGGAAGGAATGGGATAAATGGTCGGAATAATAGTAACCCCAAGATGTGTGATGAATATTAAAATCACCTAACACAACCAGAGGGGGGGAAAGGGAAAAAGTATATCGGAAAACTCAGCAAGGCATGAATGATTGGGGTGGGGGATGTAAATAGATAAAAAGGTCACGTTGGAAATTCTCACAGCTACTGCATTTACATGCTCACTGTGGGAGGGGAGGTTGACTTGGGAGAAAGTTACTGTTCTGGAGATTAGGAGGGCGGAGCCTCCATGCCCGTCGCTTCTGTCGTCCCTAAGGCACGAATAACCTGGGAATCGGACTCGATCGCCGGTTTGCGACGCATCTCCTGAACAGCAAAGATGAAGGGCTTGAATTTATTAATAAGGTGTAGAATATCATACTTCTTATTTTTGCTGCTGTGGCAGTTCCATTGAAGGATGAGGGCCATTGGAGCAGGAAAGATTGAGGACCTGAAAAAGTTGGTCTCTGAGGTTGTTCGGTAAGGGGACATCACTAAATCTTTCTAGAAGATTGATGATGGTGGAGAGGAGGAGTGAGATGAGGTTGTCGTTAGGGATAGGAGAATCTGTGGGGAAAGCACAACCATTAGGTTGTTGGGACTGTGGGGTTTGAACTATTGAACTATGGGCTCTAGCATCGTAGCCAGGGCTTGCAGATGGGAGCGGTTGATGCTTGGACAAGGAAACCGTTTTACGGTAGGAAATATTTTGAGACCTAGGGTGGAGGATTTGAGTTGGGTATTGAGGGGATGGAGGAGAGAAAGGAGAAAGACCGTCTAACTTGAGAGAATCTAGCCGATGCCTCAGAGTAGGTGATGTTTTCCTGAGACATAACAAGTTTGATCTGCTTTTGCTTTGAGTGTTCAGGGCATGAAGGGTTAGTAGCCTGATGTGCTCCAGAGCAAAAAAGGCAGGTTGGAGTGTCTTTATTACAGGTATGGCCTTCATGAAGTTGAGCGCAAATGAAACAGCGTGCTTGGGATCTGCACTGCGACTGTATATGGCCGAATCTACAACACTTGTTGCACTGTATAGTGGGGAGAACATATACTTCGACAGAGAGAGACGTAAAAAAACAGTACACATGTTGTGGTAGTTTTTGCCCAGAAAAGGGTAAGACTACAGTCTGTGTAGGAACCCAAACAGGTGTATTATCATTAAATGTTTTTCTATTAAGTCTACGGGCCTTAACTATGGGGCCATAGCCTGTTGGGATCTCCACTGACTCCACTAATTCTTCTAAAGTCCACTCTATGGGTACTTGACGTACTATTCCCATTCTAGTAATACTATAAGTGGGAATGATTGCTTCATAGTTGTTCCCAATGAGTGCCGGGTGGTCAAGGAAGGCATTAGCATCTGAAAAGGTTTTGAATTCCACAGAAATCCTGTTTCTACCAACATGCTTAAAGCCATCCCTTACCACATTTTTTATTTTATTATTGAACAAAAAGTGTCCAAAGGAGACCTTTCCATTTCGGCTCAAAATGTACCGAGGTACAGTTTACTTTAAAATATCCTATTAATTATGCAGAAGCCTCTGATGATATCATTTTTCTATAAAACACGCCGCAACTAGTATTTTTTTGGAAAATAAAAAGTCACATAATATGGTTTAAGAAATCGTAAACATGAAACGAAACGTGCAAATAAAGGGCGAAAATATGACAGTGACAACCAACTGTCATACTTATTGGTTTTTTGTGGTGGTGACAGTTTGTGGATGAACAAAAAATTTTTTTTAAGATCTAAACTCACAATGTTGGAGTTTCTTCCTTGTCCTTTTAGCAACAACACGTGTTGTGAGACTCCATTTTATTTCAATCTACTGAACAAATCTAAATGTACTTTAAAAATAAGTATTTACTTACCACTTGAAATTGGCTTAATGCTAAACGCGAAGCCATTAATTAAGTTATTTTATATAATATCTCACAATGGATAATAAATGGTGCAAAACCTAGTTTAAATTATATGGTTTTCTATAAACTCACATAGTCGGTCTACTATTATTTGTCACTCTCAAAATAATCAAACGCACAAAATAAATCAAAACAGTTAAAAACACTTATTTTTGTTACCATTTATCATGTTTTTGCTAAAAACAGGTTATGTTTATGTTAAAATAAGTTACTCTAAGGCTTTTATCTAATAATTAGTTGGCCCTTAAATAAGCTAACGAAACGCACCCGACAGCGAGAGAGTTATGCTTGCCAGTTAAATTAATCCAATGTTGCAAGCCGTCAAACCTTTCTAATGATATTTTTAGGTGGTACAATTATAATAAAAATATTATACATATATTTCTGGAATCTACGATTTTTTTCCTACATTTTGGTACCTTTGAATCTTAGGTACATGAGTGGCCGTAGTTGTATGGGAAGAGGAAAGGTCTCCTTTAATGGGGCGTAATACGGTGCCAGAGGAGGGATCAGTAACTGGTTTGCTTACGTGAACAAGGAAGGGTGAGGAGTCTTCAGAGGTATATTTCAGTTTGTTACCTGAGAATTCAGGGCTTACATATGTTGATTGAGTACTAAGAGAAGACACGGGAATATTAGTCTTTCTCGGAGGTTGAGGTAAATTATTATCGGACGGAGCTCGTTTCCGGGAGGTCTGGGTGCTATTACTTACGTCCATTTGGGTAAACGTTGGAAGTGAAAACTGAGCACATGGCTCGTTGTCGCCCCCGCTTGGGTCAGGAGGGTCAGACATTTAACACAAAACAAATAAGCACGGATTTACTTACCAATATACGTATGCTAAACAACCGCCACCTTATTAAACACTTAACAGAAAGACAACAGGGTCAAACAACACAGGGAAAACACAAATAACCACTTGTACAGCAAAACGTTGTATCTCGCACTCAACCTAAAAGCAGAGTCCTGATTTTTTCTTGTTAAGGTAATTCCTACGGCGCAGCACGTTGACATTGACACTTCGTACGTTCGGATATACGCAAGTGCGGAAACACACGTTCAAATACTTCGAAGGCAGTTCACTTTGACAACCGCAATTTTTTGTTATAATCAATCGATATTTATCAATCTGTTACTATCACGATAATTATCCTTTCGAACCTTGGGTAAAGATAAAGAATAATCATCATCAGTACACGGGTGAAGGGTTGTTCCCACTGCTGGGCACAACCCTTCCCACGTGTACATGAAAAAAAAACCAATTATACATTCTGTGGCAGCGATCAACTAGAGAGATTTATCAATCTGTTACTATCACGATAATTATCCTTTCGAACCTTGGGTAAAGATAAAGAATAATCATCATCGGTACACGGGGGAAGGGTTGTTCCCACTGCTGGGCACAACCCTTCCCACGTGTACATGAAAAAAAAAACAATTATACATTCTGTGGCAGCGATCAACTAGAGAGAGCATTCGCCAAATATAAGATGACTGCTAGAAACCGCAAGAAACTTCAAAGGCTGGTCAGGTCAAGAGTTTTATACATGACAAAAAAGGAATTCATGTTTTTTCGTAGGTACTTATCGCCTAGCTGACGAGGACGAGTCAACAGACGGCCGTATGCTTTATAATAAATTAGATAAGATACTCAAAGACTATCCAATTAAAATTCACATAATGAATTATTTCATTAAAAAAAGAAAAACACGAATTCCTTTTTTGTCTTTTTTGTCATGTTTCAAACACTTGACCTGACCAGCCCTTGAAGTTTTTCTAGCAGTCACCTTATATACTTTACTGTAAACATGTCTACCAATTTACTATTGACAAACGCTTACGAATAGTAATCGAAATCGTTTGCTACTCGTCTAAAATGAGAAACATTTTCCTAATGATTCCACAAGTTAATGTTCTATGTTTTCCACAGCTTCAGCATGTTCTACTCGCAGCCTCCGTTCGCCGATCTCATCTTTAGCGACGCGGCCGTACGTCTCAAACCTCTGTCTCACCAAAAACGCTCAGCGGAAATAATAGCAGGCAAAGCCTTACCCAGAGCAGCTAGAATAGTCTCATGTGACGCGCCACAATCTGCTTATTATATAGCTGCCGACTCCAATTTCTTATCGCACGCATACAGAATCGGAGTGGTCGGACATGTTTTGGCTATTGCGTTATTTGTAGTTGCTTTACTGAGATAATGGGGCTACTGACGATAAATGTGTTAGTAGTAAACTAGTAAAATATACGCTACTGTAGTGTTGCCTATCGATAGTTCAGTATCGATGGACAATCGATTGTGTATTGATATTAAAGGCGTGACGATAGTACAATCGAAATACACGAAGATTTTGACGTGACAACGTCTTATAAATTGGTTTGCCGGGTGACACTTCAAGAAACTGCGTTACGCTCCGCTCACGTTATGCGCTCACAATGAGAGCGAGTGAGAGGCACGCGTCCCTTCCACTCGGGCATGGTTAGCCCGCCTAAGAGCGAGAGAGACAGACATAAAAAGTGAAAGGCACGCGTCCCTTCCATATTATTTCATCCTTCTTCCTACTATACGAATGAATATTCACATTAAAATTATTTTACCACTTAAAGTCGTTGTCACGTAAAACTTTCGCCCGTATACCGACTTTACAGGCAACCAATTTTTTTTATCGGTGATCAGGACCTACTGATTCCGACTAAGTAAATTACGACCATTGCAATAATAATAAAACTTACATTTAATCAGCGTTCCATTTTTAAATTTTTTGTCTGGGAAGTAAAGTTAATAAATATGAATATTAAAATCATGGTCATCCTACTCCTCCTTGTTACTAATAAAACCTCTTCATTAGTACAGGTACAGCGATGATAACCAAATGATTGATGACGTATCTTCTTCACTTCATAAAAATGTAGGAAGACCATTCTAATTATTTTGGTTACCTAATTAAAAATACAAAATTAAATTTAGAAAAAGAAAACATGTAACTACTATTATTATTGCAATGACCATCATTTACTTAGTTGGAATCAGTAGGTCCTGATCACTAATTCAAATTATTTTATTTGTAATAAATGTGGTACATTACATAAAAAGTCTTTGTGTATATCCTGAATAGATTTTGAGGTTTTTCAAACTATCGACTGTTCAGCAACACTATTGTAATCGAACCTTATGAACTTTAAATAAGGTGGAATAGTTATAAAATGTTAATTTAATAGTTGCAAAATGTATGCTACAGTAAATAGAAATTTATGCACTTGTAATACGGTAGAAAAGTAATTGAAAATGTTAACTGTAGCAAACTATATGCTATAAATCGGACCTTATGCTCTTGGACTTAGGTTAAAAATTAATTGAAAAATGTTATAAAGCCTTCAAAGTCAACACAGTACAATATTATAGTAGGTCTTCTGGATCGGTTTATAATTTTACACACTTTTACTACTGTATATTACTATAAACTGTATCATAGTATCTAGTTAAACATTTCAGCTATAAACACAAAACGGCAAGCTAATTTCTAGTAATTGCATTCTCCTGCGCAATATATTATTTTGGCCAGCATAGTAGATTTAGATTATACTATTATTATAATAAAAGTTATCATTATTATTATTATGTAAAGGATTGTAATATAATGAGCCTAGAATAATACGCCCAATCTGTCACCGCACTAACATGCGATTCGTAATTCTACGGCAGCAGCCCAGCATCCTAAAATCGCAGCTAATTCATAGAAGAGAGTCACCTTCAATTATGTGATGATTGTTCTTCACTAAAGTGAAATTTGAAAATTTATAATTTTTTTCAACTCAGTAAGTATAAATATTTAACTGATCGTAAAAGTAACAAAAGAATCTCAATTGATATACCTAGTTTCATTTCTTAGATAGATGTTTAAAAGTTCATCGTGATTTATGAAATCAATGATATTTTGTTTTTGTCATCGCACAAAATAAGTTTTTTATTACTTTTTTCGGTGTTTATTAGGGCCTATTTTATTACGACGATAAGCGCGCGGTGCGAACATTTCGTACTACAAGATAGCTAATGCGTGTAAGAGTGGCCTAACTATATTTCCCAATAAATGTGTAGTTTTTTTTAATTATTTTAAGTTTTATAAATAAAGTGTTCTCGTAGATATAAGTTCAATTTATAATATCCGTCCATGAGTTGTGCCTTGAAAACTGTTAGACTACAAATATATTAATTTTACATTTATAAGAACCATAATTATTAATCACACTTTTTTATTGTTTATTTTTATACAAGTCTTTTATCTTCTTTGCCTCATAGTTTATAAGTTCAGCTTTATGTTTTATGGTACAAATGTATTATTATACACTCTCTCTGTGTAGGAGGAACCATTTATTTTAATATTTACCTATTTGTTTATTATCGAAAGACAATAAGTTTATATAATTTTTGTTATTCAAAAATATGTACTTATTTTTTACAAAAGTATTTCTTACCGTCCAAATGTAATCTCATAGGGCAAACAATAATTTTATAGAAAAGCTTTTAACTTTATATATAAAAGTAAATCAAAAATTATGGTTTTATTTACTACAATAAATAAAAGTTAACAATTAAAACTAATTGTTGCATATTAATTTATGGTTATAGCATTTAAAGCTTTCTGGAAGAGTATCAAACTTTCTCATGACAACTCTTAAGTCAGATCTTCTGCAAATATCTCTTGTTGCTGCACACAATTTGTTACCATTGCAGTCAATTCGGCTTGCATGCTCTTTCCATTTGCCGAAGATACAATTTGACTTGGACAATTCATCTTGGATAAAACGTACTATCTTGGTGCACTTCGGCGACTTTTTCGCACACATAGTTAGCGCCAAAAGCGATAGATAACGAAAATGATTAATGCAATACACAAACTGAATACCACTAGGCTTGTTTTTCATCAGGGTTTCTATAATAGTGTTGCCAAGTTTTACGGTGACTTTCCTTTTATAAAGTTGTACGAATTTGGGCATATCCGCGTCGTCGCAAAGCACAGCTAAAATTGTGCAGAACTTATTCGCCGACAAACAAAAAGTTGTAAACACATGTTCCCACACCAAACTTTCTTTGTTGTAAAGCAAATTGAAAATGTGACCATTGATTTGCATGCTGGATTGACCGATGCGAGACTCCAGAAACTTGTAAATATTATCAATAGTACTGCTAAACGATATTTTGTAACACATCAGCCCACTGAACACATTCTGATCTCTGCTCACTTGCATTTCAGAAGTTTTGTAGCAGTATCCCAAAAACGTAATCTCGTCACTATATTTTATGTCCGGATGGGGGAAGTTTACAACAGTCTTATCATAATTGACATTTTTATAATTGGTCATTGCTATTAAAAACTTATTAGCATCTTCTAACGAATCAGTTACATAAAAGTAATCATCCACAACTCTTGTAAACAGTTTTATTGCATTTTCATTTGGAAGTTTTATATGTTCTGAAAAATAGATTTCATCCAAATGTTTGTAGTACAGTTCTGACAGTGCCGGAGAATATTTGTATCCTTGTATTAGCCCTTTCTTCCAGACATAAATGGTAGAACCCGCTCGTATCAGAAAATGTTTTCTCACTTCACTAAATATCTCTTTGAATAAATTAGTAGCTCTTTCAAGACTTTGAGCACTTTTTTCAGTAATCTGATAATTTAAAAATCTTTCTTGCATTATTCTTAAGAGATTACCCTTATCTACAGAACCAAAAGCATTGCTAAGATCTGTCTTGATGAAATAAAGTTTCGGTTTACTTAACTGCAACCACTTCAAATAAACAGAGTTAAAAAGTGTTTCCATTTTAGGTTGAGATTCTCCAATTAATAATCTAAGAAATATCAGTCTTCTTTTTATATTTTGCTTCTCTATTAACGTCTGTGCATAGCTTTTGTAGCGAATGATAGGTCTGCTATCATTATTAACTTTTAGTATCAGATGTAACTTAGGAATTTCTTTTTTAAGATTCCTCAGTCTTAGTCGTTTTTCGAGACTATGATTTCTTTTAACTTTTTTTCCCATACTACATAGATCAATCTTTGTAATAATTCCTTTCTGTATCATCTTGTTTATTGTTATGTCATAGAAACTTTGCCACCGATGCTTGCTAAAGAATTGAAGTTTATTTTCATCATAGTCCAGCTTCGTTGTTGTAACATGAAAATTCAGACAAACCATTGCCGATAATATATTTCGTATAATCCATAGAAGAACATAATATAAAATAGTAATTGATTCTGGTTCATTTAAATCTTTCCATGGATGAATTGATAAATCCCATTTTCTTATGTATTTTTCAAATTGTAAATGCTGCCACTTCATGCCATAAATTATTGTCTGAACAATTTTTTTAAATAATTCTTCATTATATTTATTTCCAAAGAGATTTCTTGGGATTATATCAGACAATGCACTCCAACAATTTTTAAATATTTCCAACTTATTTAGCGATATTAAATTTTCCTCCTCTTTTACAGAGAAGTAAGTTTTGAAGTCTTTTTTACAATTATTTCTTAAATTTGTTCTTAAAGTATACAGGATTTGTTTAATATCTGGTGATAAGCAACTCACCAATTTAGTGTCCTCGAATATGTTTTGGAGAAATTGATAATGATTTTCCTCTTTCAGTAAACTTCTCTTGACAATATTTCCATAGGATCTCACATTTTGTTTGTCTACAAATAATTGAGTAAAACAACTTGGTATTTCCATTGACAATACTTAGATTATACAATACATAAACAAAACAAAGTAGGTAGCTTGTTTCTCAAGCAAGCGACAAAACAATTGAAAAATAAACTTGCAGCAACTTGTTTGAACTACTTCGAACTTGCAAAAAAGTAGAAAATCACGTTCTGTTTCATGAAAGACAAACAGGTACATAACAAACAACAGTTTTAAGAAAAATAGATTACCTTTACTTACCTATCTTTAAAAATATTCAATCAAATAACACTAATTTTTTATTACATTTTAGCAAATAACATTCTTAACCAAACCAGTAATCCGACAATAAATCCACTAACCAATGAATGAATCAATAACTTTTCTTTACTACCTCCGTCCGTGAAACGAAACCATAAAAAACAACAAAACAGTCAACTACTCAACTGAAATTGGGTGGGACTTCTTGGCGGGAAAGTGAAGCGTCATGTCTGCAGTTTTGTTTTATTTTCTAAAATTCGTGTTTTTTCGAACATTTATGTGAAATAATAGCGGATTATTAACCGTTAAGTGTTTGTGAACGTGCATGAGTGTTGGCAAATGTAACAAAACAGTGCAACATCACTTTTTAAATTCTCTCAAGAAGTCCGTGTGAGACCTCAGTAAAGTCCCACATCTTTACTGAGGGCTCAAGGGGTTTCGGGAACATCATTTATCATTCATCATCTTAATCTCCACTCATTATCATCAAGGGGGAAAAAAAGAAATAAAAATACTAATGACTAGGCAGTATGGTCTCTGATCTTAGCCTGTTCCATCACGGAACAAATATTTAAAAAAAATCAACTGAAATTGACAGTAGCCCAGCCAGCCAGACACATTTGGTATTCTCTTACTCATTTAAGAATACCAAATGTGTCAAACAATTACAATGCGATACAATTGCGATACAATTATGCCATTCGTAAATTAGCAGACTTGGGCCCCAAACACCACAGACAGGCAGCGGCGGGGACGGGAACTAGGGCGGAAAGTCCAACCAAGGAACCAAAGCCCAGTGAAACTAGTGGACCGGTGGTCTTTGGTACCGTAAAATGGGGTGACTTTGATCAATTTATAAATTAAAAGGCTTCTATTTCATTCAATTTACGTACTAGACATGTAAAAAAAAATCTTAGTGACGACTCATTACAAACTTTTTTTATTTTTTTTATCAAAAATTTTGGCTTGATACTTTTGGAGAAAAAAAATTAAATGTGGCCTATCAACTTTAGACTGAAAATGGGGTTGATTTGATACCCGATGTTCTTATTATTGATGTCAAAAGTAACCCTAATTTGGAATTTAACACAAAAAAAATTCTTTTGATAATGTATTTTAGGAATTATTGGGTTTTGAAATCTGTCGGGGCGTCTTTGACACAAGGGGCGAAGTTGATTTTGGCATTTTGTGATAGCAAATAGTGGCATTTTAAGTAAAAGTATGCATTTCTGATTAAAAATATCGTGTATTAATATTTTTTATTTAAGGTACGAACATAATAGGAACATGTGAATTAGTAAATTTATGTCTTAATAACTAAACAAAAAGTCTTAATAATTTCTTCTCTCTTCTAGTCTAAATGTATGGGATGTTATATGTTGAAGAAGCAGCAAAAATAGAGAGATCACCATCAGTGATCTTCGCAAGGGCCTCTTCAAGCGCCTCGTCTGTAAAATTCTTATAGTTGCGACTTCCCGCAACTTTTTTGTATGTGCCAAACCATCACTAGGAACCTAAAAAATAAGTCGGGGTTACTTTGTAATTCAATCCAATTTCAAGTATATCTCTAGAGCAAAACCCATTGGGGCGATATTGATAACTATCAATGTCGCCCGTAGCTCTAGTCAAAGTAGCCCCCTGTAACAGATTTCGTTGTGCAATACAAAATGGCCGGCTTAGGTAAAAAACAAAAACCTTTTCGATTATGCAAAGCATGTCAATATAACATGACCTTATTATCATTACTATGAATTTTATACTTACGGCCACACACACTTAAGAAGTTTTTTACACCACTTTTTTCACGAAATTTTAAGTACAAGTTCGGGATTTTATTTTACATCGAAATTATAGTAGCGCGCTGTCGCTGACTTCTGCAAACAATGGCTGATCTGTCAAGGCTACCAGCAGAACAAAAACGAAAAGGATACGTTCAAAACTTATTAAATTAGAATTTAAAAAGTGAAAAACAAAAGCTATCGTCAAAGTCGCCCCGTTATTCAAAGTCACCCCATTTTACGGTACCTATATTTTATTTATTAATTCTTGATTATTTTGGCAGTCTCCTTATTTATTCGCTTGTGAGTTTAGTAAAATCTATACCCAGGAAAATTACGGAATTATGATCTTTCGACATTGACAGTTTAACTAAAGCCTAGACTGCATGGGCGCTAGATCTCTTTGCCTTCGGAAGAAAGAAAACTGTCAATAAATTAAATAAAGTTCATTGATATATCACGAGGTCATGTCATTGTTATCAGCTGTTATCAGCTATAGTGTTATTATCATCTTAATAAAGTTTGAAACTTATTACATAAATAAAAGTGCATATAAAATACCACTACAATGGCCAAGTCTATTATAAATGACTTATTACAAATATTTAGAAGCAGTGTTTCAGCAGTTCTTCCAGAAAAACTTATAAGAAATACAGTGAAATACAATCCTAGCAGTGAAGAATTGATAATTTCAGACGAAACTTATAATTTACTTAATAGAAATGTCTACATCATCGGTACTGGTAAAGCAGTGCAAAACATGACCATTGAAGTAGAAAAAATACTTGGTCCTAAAATCAAACAGGGAATTGTCAGTGTACCTGTTGGGTCTTTGAGTAATCAAAATATTGCAAGAAATGAGCAAGTAATATATTACGAAGGTGCCAAAAACAATTTACCAGATACAGCTGCTCTAGAGACAGCTAGCAAAGTTAAAAACCTTATAACAAAACTGGATAACAATGATTTTCTTCTGGTTCTGATATCAGGAGGTGGTTCAGCATTACTGCCATTGCCAAAAGAACCAATAAGTTTGGAAGAAAAAATTCAACTTGTGAAGAAATTAGCAAATACTGGGGCTGATATTACTGAACTGAACACTGTTAGGAAAAAGCTCTCAGACCTTAAAGGAGGCCAATTGGCATCACTTGCCCAACCAGCTGATGTTGTCTCATTGATACTGTCAGATATTGTAGGGGATCCATTAGATCTAATAGCCAGTGGGCCTACTACTGAAAACAAAGATAATCCAAATGCTGCCATTGATGTCATCAAAAAGTACAATTTGTATGCTCAATTGCCCAACTCTATTAAAACAGTCCTTGAAATCAATAATAATCAGGAACAATTCACAAAAAGTAAAGTTAAAAACTATATTATTGGTTCCAATAAGCTAAGTATCAATGCAGCAATAAACGAGTCTAAATCTCTTCATTATTTGCCAGTAGCAGTGTCAAACATTGTCACTGGTAATGTAAAAGATATTGCACAAGAATATGTGAAGCTGTCGAAACTGTTCTGCGATTTCATGAGAGGATCTATAGATAAGAAGACATTGCAAGATTATTTAGTATCTTTAGATATACCTGGTATTCATACAGGTTGTTTAGATGGTGTTGGTGTACAAGATTTTACAAAATCACAAAGTGACATATGTCTGATCCTGGCTGGTGAAATAACAGTGGAAGTTACAGGCACAGGAAAAGGTGGTAGGAATCAGCAGTTAGCTTTAGAATTTTCCAATTTTATTAATGCCAGCAAGGACGATTTTGAGAACTTCGAAGTATATTTACTGAGTGCTGGCACCGATGGGATAGATGGACCCACAGATGCTGCTGGTGCTATAGGATACATAGATTTAATCTCAGATTCGAAGAAAGAAAACATTTATATACATAAATATCTCAATGATAATGATTCATATAATTTCTATAAAGATTTCAACAATGGTCAACTACATGTGATTACAGGTCATACTAATACCAATGTGATGGATATACATTTACTTCTACTGAGAAATAAATTAAATTAGATTTATATGTATATTTACTGAAATCTATTTTATATGTTTCTAAATAAAAGAACTTATTAAATCTACATAAAAACCTTTTTATTTACCAACACTCAAGAGGCCGATGGTTTTAGAAATAGATTGAGCTTATTTTCTTTCTTCTTTTCTTCTGTCAGTTTAGCTGATGCTAAAACAGCCTGTTGGCACAGTCCTGCAAACTTGTCTTTCTTTCTTTTGTTATTTTTTATTACCTTCTGTGGTTTCACTACACCTTGTAGCGTATTGTTTTTATTAGTCAATGAAAAGACATCTTTTGTTTTAGAATAGACATTAACTTCTGTACTTTTAATTATGTTTTGTTGTATTAAATCCTTTTTGTTAACTTTACTTTGAACTTTATTTTTTATGTTTTTACTAGGTTTCTTATTTATGTCCCTTGTATCTTGAATTATTTCTTTCTTGCTTATAGCAGGGAACAGGGTGGCTATATTAGATTCAAGCTTTGATGGCTTTATTGATGTTGTAGTTGTAGTATTCTTACAAAAGGTGCATATGTGTTCCTTAAAAATTAAACACAATAATAACATTATCATACTATAAAGCTATTGTTGTTCAAAAGAAAACATTAGATATTCTAGCTACTTACAATTCTGTTACTCTTAAGCAATTCTTTTTGCTTTTGAACAAGGTCTTTGTTACTATTATTAATTTTAAGCTGTCTTATTTTCTTTTTTTGCTTTTTACTAAGTCTAAGACCTCCAATCTGGAACAAGCGAATTAAAAATTGATAAATATAGCACTTTCATAGCTTTCAGGTGTTTAGGGGAATAATTTAAAAACATGTGTTATGAAATTACAATAAGTACCTATATCATTGTGAATATGATGTAGGTACCAACCTGGCTTGGATCTTAAAACATGGTGCACGAATTTGTATAAAAGGAGTATTCCAGTTTGTTATAAAAAAATAAGACTAATTACACATTTGTATTTTCTAAGGAGAATCTTAGTTTTCGAAAAAAGACCCATACGAAGAATTGTTAACAGCAATAAAGCGTGTTTATAAAGTGTAATTCTTGGTGTTTTATGTTTATTTTATAGACAACAGACATTCTAGCTGCCCTACTCCTGTAATTCACGTGATAGGTTAGAAATTTAAGACAATCGCAAAGCGCAGTGTTGCGATTGTCTTGAATTTCGAGGTTATTTTTTTATTAGAAAACAGAAATACTAGCTGCCCTACTCCTGTAGGCCACGTGATACGTTTCGCGATTGTTTTAAATATAGAGGTTATTTTTTTATTAAACAACAGAAATGTAGCTCCATACAAAAATATTTTTTTATAGGTCTTGTTGGATGGGGTGGGGGGTTCCCCCTCTCCTGTCTCTTTTCCTCCTCGTCCTAACCATCTTCAATGACCTTTTTTACACATTTTAAGGTGTTTTAATGGGAGTTCAAATGCTTATATCTCCATAACTATGTATCTCGTGTAAGTGGAAAATGACACTGGGGAGTACCCCTCCCCACCCCACCTACCAGCCCCCTAAATTCGTTCACCATGTTTTAAGATTTTTACCACCAACCTTAACTTCAGTCCCTTTTCTCCAGTCTGTGAAGCAGCGTTGGCACCTAACTTCTGTAGAAAAATAGTTATTTGGAAGACCATAACCTTTTGTCACTTCTCTGCAGCGCATCCTGTGTAATTATATAAATAATAAATGTAATTAATAAGTTAAAAAGGTGGCATGGGAACAAATTGCATAAATAAATGGTAGACTCTCAGATTAATTATTGGTCTCGCTTTATTATTATTAATTATTCATCTATGGGTAGACTGTTGATTTAAATACTTACAAGTAAAAACTTTTGAGAAGATTCTGTACAGGGTTACTTTCAGTTTGTGTTAAAATAGAAGCTACTTTTACGAGAAACCCTACTTGCGTTTCAACCATCATGGATTTTTTAATTATAAATGGACTAGTAGAGTAGGACCTTTAAGTTTATTATTAACAGAATAAAACTTCGTGTGAATCTGTGAAATGCTAAATGCTAAAATAATTATTATTGTTTTACTGTTTATTTTTGTTACTTTTTTTTAATATTAATTTTTTCCGTTTTGTTTTTTAAATATATTTGTTCCATGAAGGAACAGGCTAAGGTCTGAGCCATACTGCCTAGTCATTAGTTTTTTATTTGTTTTTTTCCCTTGATGATAATGAGTGGTGATTAAGATGAATGATAAATGATGTTCCCCAAACCCCTTGTTGAGTTCTCAGTAAAGATGTGGGACTTTACTGAGGTCTCACGCGGACTACTTGAGAGAATTTGAAAAGTGATGTTGCACTGTTTTATTTCATTTGCCAACACTCATACACGTTCACAAACACTTAACGGTTAATAATCCACTATTATTTCACATTAATGTTCGAAAAAACAAAAATTTTGGAAAATAAAACAAAACTGCAGACATGACGCTTCACTTTCCCGCTAAGAAGTCTTATAAGTTAAGTTACTATCCACTTAAGTAAAGTTTTTAATCATGATGACATGTACAAATAGTAAAGCAAAACAATCTTAAACATACCGCCAAAACTTCGTCTACTTTTTGATATGATGGTGGATGATGAAAGGTGATTTTAATGCTAAAGGGTTGGTGATAAATACTGATAAACTCTAAGTTCCACGTATTAATTTAGTAAACAAAATCATTAATCATCATTTCAAATTCAATAATAAGACCACAAGATTTGGATGAAGGGCTTAACGCTTAACTCCTTTCTTAAAAAATATTGCCATGCCCGTTTCCCGCCAAAATGTCAATCTGTCTGTCAGCAGCTGTCAATTGTCAATTAACAATTAATCTATTGTCAAACAACAACAGCACCAGCAAGGAAGCCGAAAGTGATTTTGTTAATTTTGTTTTTGCGCAAATGGTTAGAGAAATACTTTGTTATTAGGTGTTTAAATTGCTTATTTCAGTAAGAAATACAGTGTTTACGTAAAGAGTCTTCATTTCGTTTTCTCACAAAAATGGATGTAGCCGATACATACGCAACTCAAAGCCAAGTAAAAGATGAGGTTGGAGTGCGGTGCCAAAAACTGTTTCAGGATTTCTTGGAAGAGTAAGTACTTACTTATATTATTGATATTTATCAAATATTGTATAGACGTATTTTAAAAAAACTGCCTGTAACGATATTGCCCTGATGACATACTACTAGAAATTCATGAACACGAAGTATGATAGAATAGGTTATGTTTAAAAACCAGAATAAATCATTAATTCCATTATAAACGTTGATTATTACCTTGGTGGTCCGGGTTTTCTACTTGTATTTACTATAAAATCTTACAATTTCCAGGTTCAAAGAAGATAATGAAATTAAATATGAAAAACAAGCAAAAGAACTCTTAAAACCGGAATTGAGTACTCTAGAAGTTAGTTTCGACGATGTGGAAAAGTACAACCAGAATCTCGCCACTACAATTATTGAAGAGTATTACAGAATATACCCATTCCTCAATCAAGCCATTTTTAATTATGTACTTAGCCTCGCAGACAGTGGCATGAAAAAAGACCTTCAAGATAAGGAATGTTACATTTCGTTTGTTGATGTCCCTACAAGACATAAAGTGAGAGAGTTAACTACGGCAAAAATTGGTACTTTAATCAGAATATCAGGACAGATTGTGCGGACACATCCGGTGCACCCCGAACTAGTGTTAGGCACGTTTGTTTGCTTGGATTGCCAGACAGTCATAAAAAGTGTGGAGCAACAGTTTAAGGTAAAGTTTTGGATGAAATTTTATTGCAATAATAATTAATATTGGTTATTTTGTTATTTTTTTGGTTAAATGGTTATTTTTTTTTAAGCTACGCAAAGTAGTGCAACTTTTACTTAACAATAAAACTTGTATTATTGAGCAAAGACGATGCATAGCTATCCACCACTCCAAGTTGCTTACTACTGGTGCCGGTATGTTGTGTTGACTGTTCGGAGCCTTCCTCAGTAACCGTCGGGAGTGCCGCTGTAATTGACGACAATGCAGTCTCCCTCTGGGAATAACAAAATTGGCGAAATTGAGAATCCCTAGGACTACTTGTATCTCCCTGAGCGACATAGTTCTTTTTCGAATGGATCTTTTCGTAATTGTTCTTATTGTGTTCGATTTTTGTTCTAAGAGGCTTTTTAGACCGTGATTTGTGTCCCATAACAACCCTAGAAATACCAACTTCTGTCTGGGTTCTATCACAGACTTCTCGAAGTTGATGGTCCAGCCAACACTCTCCAGAGTCTACAGCCATATGCACTTGAGCTTGCAGAATAGTACGGGACTGGTTCACTATCAGATAGTCGTCTAAGTAAACCACAATTTGCATACGTCTGTCTCGAAGGCGCTGAGCCACGTCAGAGCGGCGAAATTCTTCGGTGCGCAAGATAGGCCGAAGGGTTGGCACGTCATCTGGAGGACCTTGTGGTCATTTACCAGCCGGAGGAACCTCCTGTGGGCCTCTGCTATAGGCACGTGAAAATAAGCTGATGAGAGGTCCAGCTTCACCATCCAGTAGCCCTTTTGAAGAAACTGAGGTATGTGGAACTGAGAAATCAGTTTGAAGGGTTTGGGAATTATCAAATCGTTCAACCGTTTCAAATTAATAATGGGTCTGAACGTTCCGTCGCTCTTCTTCGTCAGGAACATGGTTGAGAAGAAGCTGGTCCCGACCTTTCGCTGGTTCGGTACCTCCAGGACACCTTGTTCCACCAACTTGTCTATCTGTTGGGACATATCTGCCGATTGCGGTGTCCTGAAGCGACGAAGAACCCTGGTCGTTGGATGTACAAGCACAGGTTTGGATGTTTATGGCAGACGCATTCACGTAATCATGTCGAGAAGGGCCTGTCACTGCCTCCGATACGCTCGAAGGCAGCCTCCGTAGAACTAAGGCTGGCTTCGTTGATAGTCACTTATCAAACTGTTTCTTACCAGGGTGACCGTTTTTCTTAAACGGCTTTTTGGCTCTTTTCAAATCCAGTTGCTTCAAGGGCCCGGCAAATGCATTGTTTGGCCTGCTATCTTCGTCTCTGGCACGAAAGGGCGGGTTGGTAAATTCACGTGAAGAGCTCGGTTTGTTTGGTTTGTTAGAGAGCTTAGGCCTTACTGGTCACCCATTCTGTGGTAAACCAAGGCCGCACCCATTTATCAATGTCACCCGTATTTTGTATATAAATACGTTATAGGCCCTCATCGAAGAGGTGCCTAGAACTCGGGAGGTATCTTACGCAAACCCTCACGAAAATTTTTGTTAAGTAGATCGCTCAGGATACGTTCTCGGCGGTTTTCAATATATTCCGCCCTTTTTCCGCAAACCATCTGCATAATTTCCTCACTTGTTTTGTAAAACTTACAGATAGGTTGAAATAGTTCTGATATTTTGTTAAAAATGCTATCAGTGGATAATACCGATTGAGAAGAAGCAGTCCAGTTAATGAACTGCTGTAAAGTTTCATTAAGAAGTTCGCGCAGGGTAATAAGGCCATTACTTATTGCTGCCATAATTCTTTCTGAACTTGCAACGAAATCTTTACCTTTAAGGAACTGTCTAAGCTCGTCGTTTACATCTAGGTCAACGAAACCAGGTGAGGCGCAATGTGCTTTTAACGAATCTGTGTATCGAACATCTTTCCAACACGGATCACCGAATTTTTGCAATAATTTTAATCGTTTTAAATGCTCTGGGTGAGCAGGCGGGATCTTAGGGTATTTTAGAGATGTATTTATAATACCAAGATTTAAAAGACGTGGTTCGGCCGCACTATTATCAGTAGCCACCGCAGGGCGGTGCAGTTGAAAATTTAAACTTGTTAAGCCGCTGGGCTCAAGCACCGGTTCGGGTACTGGCCTTTGTGCCGTCGGTAGCGTTGCAATGCGCGTACCGTCATATGGCGTAGGCATTGCGGTCGAACTAGCCGTATTATCCATTAAACTTCAGTTAAAAAGTGACTGAGAGGGCAATACAACATTTTAAAGCAAAACATTTGTTAAAACTTTCACTTTGTTCATAAGCTCTAAAATATCAGTATTTGACTCACCAAGCTTTCTTCGTTTTACCTCACTGTCCATGGAATCGTTAGCTGACGACTCCGAACTGCTGCTATGTGAACGGCGGTGGCGCTTAGAAGCGCGTCTGCTATCGCTAGACAGACGTCTTCCATCGCCCATATTCTCGAGATCGGGACATGGATTTGTTTCACTGCCACTCATATTCACTTGACTATTATTACTTTATAAAATTATAAAAACTGCAAAAAAATTTCGAGTAAGATAGATAGATAGATAGATAATACTTTTATTGTAACATAATCACACAAACATGTACAATGCATTTACATAAAAAAGAAAAACAATGTTACAATTTGGCGGTCTTATCGCATCGTAAGTATCTAAATTAGATGTTGCACGAACGAAAAGTAACGACGCTATGACGGTACCCCACGCAAGGACCTTTTATGATGACTAGAAAATGGCGCCAAACAGAAGTAAGTCAGTTTAGCTACTTTTTATTGTCAAGAAAAGCAAAATGGCGGAAGTCAGTAACAGGAAGTTGATAGAACGGAAGTAGACGCACTCTCACAGATGCTGTGCATCGTCACATGCCGATAATATTTTCTTTTATCATTGAAGTGGTATTTATAGTGCCATGATGCAATATATTAGAGATGCACCAGGTACCCGGCTAGGATCCGGTACCGGGCGGTTTCGGCACTTTTTCAGGATCCGGCCGGATACCGGATAATGATGCCGGATAACGGGTAAAGCTCGGTAATGAAAAAAGAAACCAACTCTATTCATAGGAAAATGTTTATAAACTTTGTACTTAAATCAACTTATAATTTTAACACATTTTAGTATTAGATCAAGTCTAAGTATTAAGTATTAAAACAGGTCCCAACACTCACTCAAAATCTGTTAATTATCGTAACGAAAACAGCGCCCGACAAACAAACTCGTAAACAAATTGTGAAAAAAATGATCATAGGGGCGCGCAGGCGGGATGCGTTTGTGCTACTGCTAAGTACTGCCGTCGCTAGACAGACACGCTGCCTCTGGCGCCATCCTTCCCCTCTCTGCCTCACCCCGCACCGCTTAGCACTTAGTGGATTTGAAAGGCATTTTAATGCCCGGTAATTTTGCCGGTTACCTGACAGATCCAGCAAAAATTATGGAAAACCAGGATCCGGCCCGGCCCATCTCTACATTATATCACACTATTAGTACACCCTAATCATTGGAACTTAAACCCACCTTAGATGCTCAATGTACCTTTATAATAATTTCTCTAGGTTAATAAATAACTATTAATAGTATTGTTTTATAATTTTTCACAGTACACAATCCCAACAATCTGCCGGAATCCTGTTTGCGCAAACAGACGTCGATTCATGCTGGATGCTGATAAGTCAGTGTTTGTGGACTTTCAAAAGATTCGTATTCAGGAAACGCAAGCGGAGCTGCCTCGCGGGTGTATACCACGCTCCTTGGAGGTCATATTGAGAGCAGAAGCTGTGGAGTCAGTGCAGGTTGAAAATTTCTATATAAATAAAATAATAAATAAATAAAATAAATAAAACTTTCCTACAATCACACCAATTATCTAGCCCAAGAGAAGCTTCGAAGAAACTCGTTATATGGTTACTAGACAACGGATAAACATACTTAAAATACTTATATACATACTTATTATACATAGAAAACACCCAGACCCGAGACAATGTAGAAAAACAATAATTTCTAATTTGACGCGACCGGGGATCGAACCCGGGACCTCAGAGATGGCGACACCATGAAAACCGGTGTACAAACCACTCGACCAAGGAGGTCGTAAAAAAAAAATTGCTACAAATGTTTGTTTGCGCATCACTTATGAATAGCTGCACTCAAGACATGGTTTGTATTCGTGGGGTTCTGGGTTTGTATTCGGACGAAGACGCGGGCTGGCCGCTAGTTCTATATAAGGTGACTGCTGGAAACCGCAAGAAACTTTAAGGGCTAGTCAGGTCAAGTGTTTTAAACATGACAAATATTACAAAAAGGAATTCGTGTTTTTTTCAATATCATATCATATTCAATAGCAATATCATAAGAAAACTAAAATAAAAACAATTAAAAATAACGATTATTTACAACGCGCGGGCCATGGGTGGACCCGTCCGCGTCAGTACTACCTACATTGACGGGTCAATGGCCGGCCGTCTGTTGACTCGTCCGCGTCAGTACCTACGAATTGTTTGTTTTCATTTTATTTTTCTTATGTTATTGCTTTAAAATAAATTATATATTCAAAGACTATCCAATTTAAATTCACAAAATGAATTAAGTATTTAATTAAAAATGAAAAAAAACACTAATTTATTTTTTGTCCTTTTTTGCCATGTTTAAAACACTTGACCTGACCAGCCCTTGAAGTTTCTTGCGGTTTCTAGCAGTCATCTTATATAATTCTAACTATCCATACAATTTGATACGTGGCTAGGTTTAAGACTTTAAACTTAACCACCAGGGGCAAAGGGGTTAAAAAGTTACAAAATATCATCAATATTTTTATTTTTTTCTTCCAGGCCGGTGATCGCTACGACTTCACAGGAACATTAATAGTAGTGCCTGACGTTGGTTCGCTATCGATGCCGGGGGCGAAGGCCGAGCTCACGACACGCACGCGGCAGGCAAACGAGGGGCAGATGGAGGGCATTAAAGGGCTTAAGGCTTTGGGCGTCAGGGAGTTACACTACAAGTTAGTACATACCCTTAGTGAACGTTAATAAACTTTAAACTTTACGGTTAAGGCATAAGGGTTAGTATCGTTTAAAGAAATTTGACAGTTTTGGGTAGGTTAGCCTGTTGGCATGTGTGTATATGACACCGTAAAATTGCAAATATCTTTACATTATAAATTATAATTTATCCCGCGAAATTGTAAACTAACGAAAAATTGTAATCCTTCAATTTGACGTATTATTTTCGATATAGGTATATAAATTTTGAAATGGCATATTATTATGACGAAACGCACCCCACTCCGCCGCCGCCACAGATAGATAGATAGATAATACTTTGATTGTAACATAATAACACGAACATTTACAATGCATTTACATAAAAGAGCCAAACAAAAAAGAAAAGAAAAACAATTTTACAATTTTCTCGATACTCTTGCTAACCGATAATGAGCCCTTTATAGGCTGCTTAGCAATTTTCCACGGATGGGTGACCGCTGATAAAATTCTAAAAATCCGGCTCTAAGGACCATGAAAAAGGTTTCAACTAAACACCTTATAGAAATAATGTAAAAAGGTTGTGTTGCTTACTATAGGTGTGTGAGTGCTGGCTATGATAATTAAAAAATAAAACAAGGCTACCTTATATACTATAAAATAAACACAACGATAGCGTGATTCAGAATTTTTACACACGCCATCTCTTATATTAAATGAGAACTAACTTTTGACAGTAATAATTAAAAACGGCTTTATTACATTAAACATGCGGTCTTATCGCTTAATGCGATTTCTGCCAGACAACCAGCCAACCATATTCGGTTGTTATTTGTCAGCTTGTTGTTTGTGTGTGTGTTCAGTGTAACAATGTTTTGCAAGACCAGCTAATCAGGGAGACAGATTGTGATGTAACAGTTTGACTTTAATAAAATGTATACTAGCTCCGTAGCCTTTTTTGCTATGTTATAATATCTAAATATTATGTATATTATATTCTGCTGGTTTAAAGATTATTAAATATTCGTTTGTTCACCAGAACGGCCTTTCTAGCCTGCAGTGTGCAAGCAATAGCCCGCAGGTTCGGGACAGGAGACTTAGCCACCGATGACCTGACCACTGAGGACATGAGGAAGCAGATGACTGATAAGGAGTGGGATAAGGTAAACAAACATACATATGTAATAGTCACGACTATTATACCCAACAAAGGGTTAGTAATGTATGCGCAGTCTTTAGTCTGTTAGTCGCCTTTTACGACACCCAAGGGAAGTGATGGGGCTACAAATTATAAACAAAAACCGTCGTCAGTTATCGCTCTTTCTACTTTTATGGCAATGGCATTGGGACGGTTCGCCCGGGGTAATACCACCCTCTCACCAATATCCGGCATGAAATAATGGCACTTGGTGCTGTTGTGTTTCGTCCGGCCAGTGAGGGTTCCGGAGGCCCATTCCCCCTCTCCCCTCTCACAATTCCTATTCCTTCCTTATCATCCCTTGGACAGAAGCACAGCGGTGTATACCAGATGATACACTTGGCGCTTAGCGTGTTAAAGGCCGGCAACGCGCCTGCGATTCCTCTGGTTTTGCGGGTGTCCATGGGCGGCGGTGATTACTCTCCATCAGGTGACCCGCCTGCGCGTTTGCCTCATCCTTTTATAAAAAAAAACCGCATAAAAATCAATTGCGTGGGTTAGAAGAATAAAGCGTAGCCATCGACACAAGAAAGCGGTGACTTTTACTTTGTAATAATGTAATGACTAATGACATCCATACATACATATAATAATAATAAATAATAAACTTTCCTACACTCACACCAATGATCTAGCCCAAGAGAAGCTTTGCTGTGAAACTCGTTAAATGGTTACTAGACAACGGATAAACATACTTAAAATACTTAAATACATACTTATTATACATAGAAAACACCCAGACCCGAGACAATTTAGAAAAACAATAGTTTCTAAATTGACCCGACCGGGGATCGAACCCGGGACCTCAGAGATGGCGACACCATGAAAACCGGTGTACAAACCACTCGACCAAGGAGGTCGTCAATAATCACGACTATTATAATGCTTCCTTTACAATAGATATTATACATTAATAAATTGGTTTTTTTTTTATATTGATTTTTCTATGTTGATCTTATCCCGCCCTCTCCTTTCCTCTCCCGGACTACACGTGCTGGTCTTAGGAACCACCATCATACTGTACAGACTATCAGTACTCGTACCAAAAAGTTTGGCAAGTCGTTCCTCTGTAAGACCATTCGGCTTTGGAATTCTTTGCCGGCGCATGTGTTTCCCAGCTCCTACAGTCCCGGGTCTTTTAAGCGGGGCGTGAAACGGCATTTATGCAAGCCGTCATGAATGGGGGCGCTCGTTATCGTGCTTTTTCCACGGTGGGGAGCGCTCTCATTATTTTGGACTTGATCGGCTGCTTACCATCAGGCAGGATGCAGTCACTATGACGAGCCATTATTAAAAAAAAATAATTGTAAATTATAGTCCACTTTGCATGCCGTGGCAACCTGTAAGTAAGATGACACTTAGCTTTAAGTTTATGTTTGTGTCTACAATTTTTGCTTGTATCAGTGTTTGTCTTGTTGGTTGTCCTAATAAATAAATAAATTATTAATATTATCCCCGAGGGGTTAGTCAGAGACTAGGCAATAAGGACCGCTGGTAGTCCTCTGCCATAGTCCACTTTTCACTAAATAGCGACTGCACATGTGCTCAGCGTGACAGGTGGTGAGCCCATCGCCGCTCTAAGCTGTTGGATGTATGTGCAGTCTTTAGTCCGTTAGTTGCCTTTTACAATACTCAAGGGAAGCGAGGGGGGTGGCAGTATTCTTTCACTAATGATGATGATATTTTTTTTTAAGGCTAGGTGTTAGTGAAAAATTAAAATAACACGTTCTTAGAACTACTTTTTGAAGTAGTAAACAGTAAAATTAAAATCTGCGAAAATTATAAGATATTGTTGAGGCTTTAATCTGTGAAATACACCCGATGGAAACACGTTTTAATAAAGTTGGCTCGATAGAATAAATTCACATAGTTACATACTTTTGTGTCATTTTATCTTCTTTTCCAGGTTTTTTAATCTGTGAAATACACCCGATGGAAACACGATTTAATAAAGTTGGCTCGATAGAATAAATTCACAAAGTTACATACTTTTTTGTCATTTCATCTTCTTTTCCAGGTTTTATTCTTAAAATAATTGATTTGATATTATGAGTCATTTACTAAAATGAAGTTCATAGATAACTTGAGGAATCATAACCGATCGTTTTTATTTATTACATCTATCAATTTTTTTAAATATAAAACGCGTTTATTCGCTCCGCTTCGCCGTCCCTTACCGTCGTACCGTCGAGAGAGCGAGAGAGAAACGCTCGAAATACCTCCCCTTAATGTTTATTTATTTATACTTAGGTATACGAGATGTCCCGCGACCGTAACCTCTACAACAACCTGATAGCCAGCCTGTTCCCCAGCATCCATGGCAACAATGAGGTCAAGAGGGGCATACTGCTTATGATGTTTGGCGGGGTCGCTAAGACCACCATTGAAGGTACGTTGTACTTTTGTTCACAGTATTTTAATAATGAGATAATTGTGAGAATGTGTCCCACTTACAACGAGCATACTCGTAGTAATAGGGATATCGACATATTTGATGGAAGGTTTTATGGCCATAAAATCAAAAAAATCAAAATCAAAATTTCTTTATTCCATAAACTTAAAATAAGCATTTGGAATCGTCTAAATTTATTTGGATGGATAGGCATCACCCATTCAGGAAGTCTTTTAGTTGTGGAGAAGAACGGGCGCAAGAAACTTAAGATTTATAACGATAAAAACTTGTATCTAATATTATTAACTCTAAATGGTCCTCAACCTTGTTAAATAAAAGTTAGAAGTTAAGTAGGTATCTGTAATTTATAATGTTAATTTGTTTCTTATCAATTAGGTTTTTGTGTATTTTTTTAAAACTGTAATAATGATTTTGCTCTCTTTTTTTGTCTAATTTTATGCAACACGCCGCTGTATATTTAGTGAGTTCATGCCGTGTACACTATTTAAGGGTTATGATCTAGACTAAGTTCATTGTAAGTTAATTGTCATGTAACGATTGTAATCTGTCAGTGAGCCTTATCAAATAAATAAATAATATATTAGATTTAATGAAAAAAAACAAAAAAACAAATTATAAGTGCACATAATTTTTTTTTATCAATAATATCAAAACAATATTAATTTACATCCGAAGATCACGAAACGTTAAAAAAAATTACTACCTACCTCAGGTAGGAATCGAACCCACGTCCTCAGCAATCCGAGCGGCTGCGTTGACCACTCTATTACCGAGATAGACCTGTCAAAATTTTTCAATACTTTTTACTTTACGCTATTAGAGCGCTTTCACATATAGGCGTTTTAGTCGCGCGACTGCAGCGCTTCTAAGTAGCGCTGCAGTAGCGCGACAGAAGCGCTCCGAGCTTGTGGTGGCGGATACGCCGCGTAGCCGCGCGTGCGATCAGTCTGCGTAATCGGCGTTAGATCAGTGTTGCGAGCTCATCTGTAGCATGTTGCAAATTACCTACGTCATAATCTTAGGCATGTTTGACACCGAAATAATAAACGAAGAAGAATGAAGAACTACTGTTGGAATCCATATTGGAAATGAGCTAGTCACCCCCACGTTCAACGCGCGTCTGTAGCGCGACTGTGAAGCGCGGCTGTCGCGCCGCTGTGGTGTGAAGGGATTCGACGTGCAGCGCTGCAGCCGCGCGACTTATACGCCTATATGTGAAAACGCTCTTAAAACAACAACAGTGTCTTATCAAACCTCTTTTTTACATCATAGGAGATACGAATGAAAATATTTTATAATATTTTAAACATTCAAACAAGATGAAAGGTGCTTTGAAAATTTGGAATATTTGCATTATAAAAATATTATACAAAAACATATCCTAGTTTATCACCGACAGCGCTGCAGAGTGAGGAACCTCCTGACAATACGTGCCGTGTCAAGAGTACTGCTGTTAGCTTTATGACCGTTATTACTATTCTCTTTATTTAAACATATTTCTTAAGACATTTTTTTTACAATATTTTGTATAAAAACATATTTACAATATAAAATATTATTTTTTTATTTTATTTTATTTTATTATCTTAGGAAAACCAAGGTTTACACATTTTCACTAAGGTTACAGAATAAAATACATAGAAACCACTTATAGGTTCTCACCAATAGAAATTTCTTAAAAATTAAAAGCACTAAGCAACGCATTATCAACCTCGCTTAAATTATGAATGGTTAAGTAATAACGCAACAGAGTAACTACGAACAAAAATTAGGCTCAAAAAATCGCTCAGTCAACATCCGCCTCGCTGATGGTACGCTGGTACAGAAAAGGTCCAGTTCAATCTGCTTGCCCAGTTGGTTAAACAGATTACACGCACGCCATAAGTAACTATTCTGCCTGTAATTGGTGCTCGCTTTTGGTAGACAGAAAGTAGGGTTACTTCTAAAATTTCTTTGAGGTACCTTTAAAGAGAGCTTATCTAAAAGTTGGGGACAGTCTATCTTAGCCGTAGCAATTTTAAGCAGATACGTGATATCAGCTATTTCGCGTCTCAGTTCAAGAGGTAAAAGGTGGTGTTTCTTACAGACATTTAAATAGTTCCGCGAGCTAAAAGAGTCCTTTAGGCGATAACATAGGAACTTCAAAAATTTCTTTTGTACGTTTTCGAGACGGGTAATGTATACCTGGTAATTTGGGTTCCAAACTTGTGACGCATACTCCAGGTGACTTCTAACAAAAGTACAGAATAGTATTTTTAAAGTTTTAGCTCTGGTAAATCCTACTGAACTACGCATCACAAATCCCAGGGCCCTATAGGCTTTGGTTGCAATAGTGTCAATATGACTATCAAATAGTAGTTTAGTGTCATGCAGGACACCGAGAGCTTTGACATGAGTTTTCCTATCGAGGGCTTGACCTTTTAGAGTATAATGATGTGAAGACTGTACAATATCCCTCTTACGGCTAAAAGTAACAGAAAAACATTTAGACGGGTTAAGTTCCAGTTGGTTAAGACAACAATAGTGGTCGAGACGAGACAGATCCGCCTGAAGGGCGTCAACGTCTTCCCGCGAAGAGATAGCAGAAAAAACTTTCATGTCATCTGCGAAGCAGAGAAGATTAGAAGATTGAAAACATGAATTTATGTCGTTCACAAAGATAACAAAAAGTAAGGGTCCAAGCAATGACCCCTGGGGGACACCGCTAGGGATTGAAACCCAGCTAGATATATAATTACTAACTACCACAGCTTGCGAACGATTACTTATGTATGATGAGAACCATCGGAGCAAATCGCCTCTTATACCTATATTTTGTAGTTTGATTAAAAGAAGTTTATAATTAATTCTATCAAAAGCCTTACTATAATCAGTATATATAACGTCGACTTGTCTCCCTTTGTCCATAATAGCAGTTAGATTATCATTTCAGTACTAAAATGGATACTGTCGAACGCCCCTTCAAAAAACCATGCTGAAAATCACTAAAAGAATTTTTAAGTGTAGCGTAAATTTGATTATAGACAAATTTCTCAAATATTTTTTAAATTAAGCAGAGTTTAGAAATCGGCCTGTAATTCGAAATATCTGTTTTTTCTCCTTTTTTGTGAACTGGGGTCACAAAAGCTGATTTCCAGATATTAGGGACAGCACAGACTGATAAAGATTTTTTAAAAAGAAGGGTGATCGGTAGTGATATGGTTTTAGCACAGTTAATAAGGTAGATCGCCGGAATATGATCAGGGCCTGCGGATTTAGAAGGGTCCAACTTAAGCAGCAATTCGCGCACCACAGTACGGTCAATATCTATGGAAGAGATATCAGCGGTGGGTTCAGGTAAATTATCAGAAGAGGGCAGCAATGTTGATTCACTGCTTGCGGAAGGTGAGTCAGGATTTAGGAATGTGGATTGGAAGTAATCTGAAAAGGCGTTACATATACCTTTACCCGAGTTAATGACGTCAGATCCATAATTCATTATATTTGGTATGCCATTTAAATTGCGCGTTGATTTAATATGAGACCAGAATGTTTTTGGATTTAGTTGAATGGAGTCCTCTACGGTCGAAATGTATTTTTGGTGACAAAGTGATTCTAATTTTTTTATTCTTTTGCGTAATAAGTTATATGATTCTAAGTCGCACCTATTTTTATAAGTTTTATATTTTCGCTCGAACTTTCGTTTCTCTTTAATGGCTTTAATTAATGACTGGGAATACCAATTAGGATATAATCTGTGAATTTTCTTTTTCGATGGGATATGTTTGTCGCGGAGTTTATTAAAAGTTAAGTAAAAAAATGACGTAGCATCGTCTAGAGACATGCTTGAAAATTTTGTGATCCAATCAATGTCCTGTATTTCAGTATTGATCGAGTCGTAGTCTCCTTTGCCGTAACGATATACAATGGATGGAGCTGCTTTCAATAAATCAAAGTTTAAAAGGGGTAATATAATAGTCAAGGCGCTATGATGGGGATCAATAGGCACCAGTGGATCGTCACACTCGCTAACTGATATGTTCTGTTCACTAGATAAGACCAGGTCTAAAATCCTACCAAATTTATTTAGCACACCATTATACTGTCGGAAGTTGTGAATACTAAGTTCGTCAATTAACAATAAATCGTCTAATGTATGGTGATTAATTGGTGAAAAGGAATTTTCGTTATTGTTTAGCCATAATATGCTACTGAGGTTAAAATCACCTATAATTAAATATTTATCGAGAGGATTATTATTTAAAATATTTTCGTCTAATTTATTGAAAAAATTCGATAACTGTTGACGGAAAGAATAACCCTGGTTTTGACTGCATAAGTACAATGAACATAAGTGGAGTTTGATGGGTGTTTTTACATTCTTGCATTTAAGCGTGATTGTTATCCACAAGTCCTCGGCAGAGGAGTGAAATTGCGATTGGGGAGTGACAGATAAATACTTTCGCGTTGCCACCAACACGCCTCCTCCGCGGCCCTGTCCCGTTTGAGCATAGTTGCGATCCCGCCTGCAGACCACGTATCGGTCATCGAACAATTCAGCATCGGCTATACTGTCAATCAACCATGTCTCAGTAAGCACAATTACGTCGTATGAATGCAAGTATAAGTTACGTAAAAATGTAGTAGTTTTAGAGCGTAACCCGCGAACATTTTGGTAATAAATAGACAATTTACGGCCAGTAACACAATTATCCATTAAAATTACCAACAAAAATTAACAATTTTATGGTAATATCATAGAAACATAGCTCCACTAAAATAATATGCTTCTTAAAAGCGCGTAAAAGAACATAAATTAATTGTAAAACATTGGGCGGTAAAAAGCAATAAACACGTAAAGCGAACACCAAAAGCGACAAGTAGCTAGCTAAGAATAAATTAAAATTGAATGCGGGGATGCGGCAGAATGAACAATAACAACAGGATCTGTCACTTGCGAGCGCAAGCGAGACAGATATTGGTTTGGCAGTGGCTAGTTTAGGCGTCATCGGGCAAGTAGTTGAATGGGCGTAAGCGCAAGGCAGATAACAAAAGCGAGGCGTTCGACCTTGGCCACCCATGTGGCCGTTTAGCAAAGCAGAGGTTGTGAACCTTTTAATAACATGAAGAAGTTTAATTATGCGTGCATACGGAAAAAAATCTACAATAAACAAAATTAATAAATCAAACGAAGACAATAAGAAACACCTTAAAGAAGCTTGTTTAAATCGTTTTCGCTGTTAATAACTTTCACGTGTGATGTATCATCTTTCCTGACGTGGATTTTCCCGTATTTGACCCAAATGTAATGGTAGTCTTTGGCTTTGAGAAGTGACTTCGTGCGTGTCAATAACTTCTTGTAGTCGGAAGTTAGATGGTCATTAATGAACACGCGCTGTGTGGTACCTTTAAAGCCCAAATTGTCTGCTGTTATGGATTTCATTGCGCGTGCCGCCGCCACAAACTCTTCCTTGACGTACCGGTTGATGAAGCAGAGAATAATGGATTTGTCCTTGGAATTGTGAACTGGGATTCTTGAGATGTAGTTAATTTGAGACTTCGGGACATCATAATTAACCACTTTGCCAATTGATCCGACTATGGAGAAAAGGTTTTCTCCATGTTTCAGTGGAACCCCTTTGATTTCGACGTTGTTAAGACGGGCCCATTGCTCCTTCGCCGAGAAATCCTTCCTCACTTGAGCCAGCACTTCCTGGGTGTTAGTAACAGTTTCCTGAACACGCAAGACTTCTGGTAGGTTAGACTTAACATCAGCCAGCCGCAATGCGAAGTCATCCAATTTTTCACTAATTCACTAATTATAAAAAACTTAACCTAGGTTGCCACCGGCAGCGGGGATAGACCCAAGCTATCGGCGGTTAGGGCTGAAGAGTGAGGACCTCCTGACAATACGTGCCGTGTCAAGGAGTACTGCCTTCTGTACCTGACCCTTTCTTTACCCAACCTTTTAGCGAGAGCCTCTCTAGATGTTCATCGAGACTTAGTTATAAGGCCATACAAGCTAACCAACAGTATTTCTATGTATTTATCCCACAGGTACCACCCTCCGTGGTGACATAAACGTGTGCATAGTAGGTGACCCTAGCACTGCCAAATCGCAGCTGTTAAAGCAAGTGAGCGAAATCACTCCACGCGCCGTCTACACTAGCGGGAAGGCCTCTTCCGCCGCTGGTCTCACCGCCGCCGTCGTTAAGGTAGGTTGTATACACACATATTATATACATACATACATATACATGATGCATTGTACATGTTTGTGTGATTATGTTACAATCAAAGTATTATCTATCTATCTATCTATATACATGTAGTTGCTCAAGCGATTCAGTGCAATAACGCCGCGCGCCGTTTACACTATACTCCAGCCAAATTCGATCAAGAATGTTTGTAAACAGATTACTATCATTTCTTTGTGCAAATATCTAGTTTCACTCGGATTTTTACTGTTTTTGGAAGAAAGACACCATAGTTAACTGTTTTTTGTGATTCTCAAGAAAAATTAAAAATCCGAGTGAAACTAGACATTAGCGCAAAGAAATGACAGTAATCTGTTTACAAATATTCTTCATCGAATTTAGCTGGAGTACAGCGAGAAAGCCCCTTCCGCCGCTGGTCTCACCGCCGCCGTCGATAAGGTAGGTTGCATACCTACATATTACATACATACATATATACAAATCGCAGCTGCTGTAACAAGTGAGCGAAATCACGCCGTGCGCCGTGTATACGAGCGGGAAGGTCTCTTCCGCCGCTGGTCTCACCGCCGCCATAATTAACCCTCTAGCGAGCGAACATGTTGAAATTTTTCATTGATTTTCGACCTTATCTCAATTTAATAAAGTTCAAAATGTGGTGTCATTATATTGAACACTGCCCTATAAAGAGTTAAGGTAGGTTACATATATACATTTTGCATACATACATACAATCGTCGTTAAGGGTATTTGTTTGATTAAGTGATTGTGGTGTAATTAACAATTTAGAGTACAGACGCCCAGCATTTCAACCTGAATGGCAAATTTCTTTAATAAATTTTAAACATTGTTACTGCAGCTTAAAAATAAAATTTGATAGTTTTGGATTGGTTGACCTGCAGGTGTGTGTGTACCTTAACTAATATATTGTTTAATTAATATGTTTTTTTTCCATTCTTTTATGTTTTAATATTACATTGATTGAGTACGCTGTTCGTTTGCCATGTATCAGAACTTATTTTTATGTTACATCTTTTAGTAAACATTGATTATTTATTACTTATAACATTTAAGTACAACTACACTGGCCTGCAAAAATAAGTATCACACTTTTACAATCGCAATAACTTTTTAAGTACACAAGATAAACAAGACACACAAAACTTAAAAATGTTACTAATGTATAATTTACTATAGTTTCAAAGTAAGCTGATAAAAATTGCTATAAAACGTTTTTTATTTTAAATCTCTAACTTCCATAGTTTAGAAAAAAAATGAAATTTTAAAGTGTGATTAGTACTTATTTTTGCAGGCCAGTGTATAATAATAGGTTTTCTCTTTTTATTACCCACTAGAATAGTGCAGCTACTGTACAATTTATGTGTTACATGTTTACAGAAAATATGTAACTAAAACAGTATATTTTAAAAATTGCTGAAGTCGATTTTTTAAAAATTGTTTTTATAAAGTCCACCGCTCTTTACAAAAAATGTTTATATAATATCTTATGAACTAAACATAAAGCTAAATATGAAGTCATAATAAATTTGCATTTCGTCGAACAGGACGAAGAGTCGTTCGACTTCGTGATAGAAGCGGGCGCTCTAATGCTAGCGGACAACGGCGTGTGCTGCATCGACGAGTTCGACAAGATGGACCCCACCGACCAGGTGGCGATACACGAGGCCATGGAGCAGCAGACCATATCGCTGGCTAAGGTACTGAGCCATGTGTTATGTGTATTTACATTTTACGACTATTGTCCCCAAAGGGTTAGTCGTCATTTGCCGGAGTTTCTTTAAAAAAACTTTTTAGCAAATTCAGTTTCAAAATTACTTGAAGTATTTCTACATACAAATATATAATCACGACTATTATTCCCGAAGGGTTAATCAGTGACTAGACAATGAGGACAGCAAAAGCCTTCATCTACCATAGTCCACTTTTCACAATAGCGACTGCACATGTGCTCAGCGTAACAGGTGGTGAGCCCTTTGCCGCTCTATGCTGTTGGATGTAGAAATATATAATAATATAATATTTATTTGCATAGAGACCCGGTATACAATGTTCTTAAGTTATTAAGGTACATGCGTGTTCTACCGAAACGTCGGCATACAAAATCTGTTCACATTAATTAATAATTTATCTAAGACAGCCCAAAAAAAAATTAAAATTAACAATACCAAAATAATTAACAAAATTAAAATAATAAATTATAACTACATTACAATAAAATATTAAAGAATATTCCACATAATAATTATATCATTAAATCATTAGGCAAATTACAAGATACTCATTCATTAATTATAATTATATATTTTGTATTTATATTGCATGTTATGTACATGTTATGTTAACTGTGTTAAAAATTATTGCATTTCGAATATTCTTTTAAATTGTAATAACATTTTTCAACTAGCCATTTCTCTATTTTACGTAAAAATAGTGGTGTCGGTAGCTGTCTTATTTCAAATGGCATTTTGTTATAAATTCTTATGGGCATGATAAAGCAATTATTATTACGCAGAGCACTTTTACAAGCAGGTAAATCCAATTTACATGGATCCCTCGGACGTAAACGTTTATTTTGAGTGCTCGTTTTTAAAAGTTACATGTTTTTTTTTATGTGCAGTCTTTAGTCCGTTAGTCGCCTTTTACGACACCCAAGGGAAGAGAGGGGGTGGTAGTATTCTTTCACTGCTACGCGACATGCGGAAAATTTAAACAAAATATGCTTTTGTAACATTCTTGATTAGAAACAGTTGGCAGCCTGCATTCTCAAATATATATTTTTAGACATTGTCACTTTTGTATCTGTTGAATAGATACCAATTAACGCACCATCCATTCTTTCTCTCCACGCTTCATTAGCTTCACTCATTCATTCCCACGTTTCATTAGCTTCCTTCATTAATTCAGTCTTTTAACTCAAATTTCATTTCTGACCCATAGGCCGGCGTCAGAGCAACACTAAACGCGCGCACATCCATCCTAGCCGCAGCCAATCCGGTCGGCGGCCGATACGACAGAGCGAAATCTCTTCAACAGAACGTAGCATTAGGCGCTCCTATCATGTCTCGATTCGACTTATTCTTCATACTAATAGATGAGAGCAGTGAGATGGTGGACTATGCTATCGCGAGGAAAATCGTCGATCTACATTGCAATAAGGAGGAGACTTACGACTGTGTGTACTCGAGGGAGGATCTGCTGAGGTACATTGCGTTCTCGAGGTCCTTCAAGCCTATCATTACTGAGGTGAGTTGGTTACTTTGCATTATATTTTAATTTAAAGTTTGTATTATTATATTATATTTCAAGTTTTAGTTTAAAGTTTTTTTATTATGTTTATATGTATGGTTTTTTAATCACTACGGGTAAGCGCTTGGCCTTCATCACACCTGATGGTAAGTAACGATATAGCTCAGGGTGGAAGCGCGTTTCACCTGGAATCCTCAACCACTGAGGAACTGGCTATTTTTATCTGTCAACTGTCGGAACATATCAAAACTATAGTTGTGTTGTTTGGTTTTGATGTTATGGCGCCATGGTTGTTGTCGTCGAAAGATGGCAGTCGTTAGAACCCACTAACCAGCATTGGGCCAGCGTTATGGCATAGAATACATAATAGTACAAGTACAGAAGATTCACTCCGCTAAGTCATTTAAATAAATAGCAACTCTTGCTAAGACACAATAAAGTGCAATTCAGGTCGCACACCGATTCCCATACCTACAGTTAAACCCCTCAAACCCCAAGCGGTCGCATGAGACCGCACCTACAAAAACACAATTGACTTTGTACCGTGTTTTTATAGACTTACAGACTACTTTAGTATGAACAAGGTCGATTATTTCGGTTCTGTGGTACATTTTATGCATCGTGATCGCAAAATATCGCATAGTCTATGCCCGATTCTGTCAAATTCGACGTTGACATTTGCGCCAATTTCTGTGTCTGAAAATTTCCAAGACAGGAGGATTAATTAATTCACCTAGGAGTTGCTTCTCTTTCTATCGCGTACTATCGCGTAGCTCTAATCTCTTCTAACGACTGCAGGGTGTTCGCGGGCGTCCGTCTGGTCGGCTACTTGTAGCTTCATACCTAAAGCGCGGAGTGCGCCAGGTCTGGTTACGGCCTAACTTCCCCATGTGATGTCTACTGTACCCAGCAGTTTGACGTTTACAAGCTGTGCAAGACCCGTAGCCGTAGCAGATGGCATATACATTGTGATGGGGGTGGTACTTCTAACCCGTTAAGGCTAAGAACTACATCTAAATTCATCGACAAGAGAAAATAATATGGGGGGTCCTACCCTCCCCCTATAATTTATGACCATTTTTACTTTATGCGATATCAAAGGTTTCATACGTCGGAGAAACATGAAAAAAATGGCAAACGGTTGCTAATGGCACTGGCTAACTAATAAATTACTTTGTTTCGTATGTTTGGGATTATTTTGGAGAGAAAATAAATCACTTTTTTTTTTAAGTCCATATTTTTTTTGTCGTTGAATTTAGATGTAGTTCTTAGCCTTAACAGGTTAGAAGTACCACCCCTATCACATTGTATAGTTTTTGCCCTACCCCTATGGGAAACAGGCGTGAGTTTATGTATGTATGATTTTATTTTAAATTGCAACTTGCTTCTACAGGAGGCGGGCAAACTCCTAGTAGAATACTACACGGTCCTCCGCACTCGCGACGGCAGTGGCGCCTCTGGCGGTGGTACTTGGCGTATCACCGTGCGCCAGCTGGAGTCTATGGTGCGATTGGCTGAAGCTATGGCGAAGATGCACTGCAGCGGGCAGGTGGCGGCGCAACACGTGCACGAGGCGTACAGGTGGGTGTTGTAACTTCATTCATTAACATCAGTGGTTGTTGTACTTACATTCATTCATTCTATTGTTCGTCATTCATTCATTAATTCATCAGTAGGTAGTAGGTAGGTAGTAGGTGTTGTACTTACATTAATCTTTCATTCGTTCATTCATTTATTTGTCATTCATTCATTAAGTATCATTCATTCATTCATTTATTCATCATTCGTTCTTTTACCTTTCATTCGTCATTCATAATTTTTTTATTTATCATTGATTCCCTCATCATTCATTCAAATGAACGCTCTAAAAGCGTGTGCACAAAAAGACTACCGTGTTTGAAAATTAGTGTGCGAGCAAAGGCTCAATATGACGAATTGTGCTCCTTCATACATTGCTTTCTCCCGAAACACATACGTACGGCGGATCACGGTAAGTCAGCTGGAGTCTATGGTGCGATTGGCTAAAGCTATTACATAAAACTCTTACTTTTGTTTGCTCGTATATTAAAGACGAATCGATTTTAAACTCAACACCTAACAGCTAAAGATGAAAATAGATTGGAGAGTTTTGACAGTTTTGTATAGTCTGTAGTGCTGTTAAATAAATAACTTTTCCCCTCTTACATCAATTATCTAGCCCGAGTTAGCTTCTTTAGAAACTTGTTTTATTGGTTAGATAACGGATAACCATACTTATTACTTATACTAAAAAAACCCAGACCCGAAATCAATTTAGAAAAACAGTTATTTCTAAATTGACCCGACCGGGAATCGAACCCCGGAGGTCGTCGTGTTGTGTGTACTGTGTGTTTGAACTCTGTTCCCTTTTGCAGACTACTGAACAAGTCCATAATTCGTGTGGAGCAACCCGACATCCATTTGGAAGAAGACGACCCTCAAATCGAACCCAGCATGGAAGTGGACGAGGAAGTCACCAACGGAACCAATGGAACAAGTCAGTCATACACTATTTCGTTTATTTCTTTTTAGCTATAAATAATGGTCAACAAACGACTCGCGGAAACCATCCTCGGTGGGTCGCAACCATTGACCTAGAAGAGATAGACAAGAACGTTCATACAAACCATTTGTTCAAATTCTTTAACGAGAGACCTAAAGTTCGCTGCAGCCGCTGCAGCGCTTAAACATTTTATGTCGTACTAATCAACAGACAGACATCGCTGCGCCAGATTGCCGATCGGTCAAAGACAACGTAGTGTGTATCAAGATGGCGTCTACGATTGCAGAAGCCGTGGCACAGAAATATAAAAAAATCTTTTCTATTCTATTATTACGAATCTAATGATGACTTGAGTAACAATTAATTTAACTTACTTGACAACTGAATTGTAGTAAACGTCTAGGTGTACTCTTTGATGAGAAATAAAGAATTATTTTCGCCGCTGCGCACGCGCCTAAGCCTTGTGAATGTCGAAGCCACACTAAAGCAAGGTGCCGAGTCGACTCCACAGATGAGTCCACTAGATAGGTCGTTCCGAACACGCACTGTGTTCGGAACGCCCCATCTAGTGTAACGTATACATCGCTGCCCGCAACCAGTTGGTAACTTAATAACTACTCCAAAAACACAACTATCTTCTTTTGTCTTTCTAGGGACTGACCGAAGGAAAGTAGACAGGGTTATTTCAAACTTATAAATTGACAGTGCTCTCGGACGAGGATGGTATTCAGACTAAATTCGTAAACATTACCAAGCTCCTCGTTGTTCCCGTAATTCAACATCTTGCTAACCTCTGCTTTAGAAAAGGTATATTCCGTGTCGTTCTTTCGTTTCATTTGTCTACTAGGGTGGTGATAAAAGGGATATAATAATCGACCTATTTCAGTTTTGCCACTTATTAAAAAAAATCAACTTACACCTTATTTTATTACCTATCCTGAAAAACATAATATGTTAACCAGTTCACAATTCGGGTTCAGGAAAACGAAAGCTCCTCCCTCCTCAGTAACTTAGTATTTAGATCGAGGTGAAAAGTGTCTGACAGTCTTCTTCGATGTAAACAAAGCTTTTGACACTGTTTATCTCCCCATCCCCACCCTTGTAAAATAGGCATTAGAGCTATGCCACAAAAACTCCTAACTGAAAGACACGGGTCTTTACTACGTTTTGGGATGGCCCCAAAACGTAAAAATTTACAGTTATTTTAGTTCTGACCCTAAATCAGAGTACGGCGTTCCCCAGGGCAGCGTTTTAGGCGCCACACTATTCTTGATATACCTTGACGAGTTGACTAGTATCGAGATTGAAAAGGAGCAAGTATTCTCATTCTGGAACTCTTGCTTTGTATTAACATAATAAGACATTAAGAATTAATGAATCCAAGTCATACCATACTACGCAATGCGGGTAGGTGTGAGTGAAGTGATTAAATAGGTTTGTTAAATCCATTAAATACCTTGGGGTAATTTTGGACCACCGACTATCCTGGCACTACCAAATTGAAACTATACGACACCCAAGAGAGATGAGTAAAATAAATATTGTTCTTTTAGATTGTTTTTTTTATTGACTTATGGTTTTCTACAGACGGTCACGAGAATGGTGATACAGCTCCCAAAAAGAAGTTGACGTTGTCCTTCGAAGAGTATAAGGCGCTCAGCGATATGTTAGTCGTGTTCATGAGGAAGGAAGAGGCGGAGGCGGAGACTAAAGGTATTATGGCATTATGTGCATGTTGTGGCCATAGCGTAAAATTGGCCATGAAATATCATGAAATGCTCAAAATTTTTCATGAAATAATCATGTTCTAACCTAACCTAATCATGAAATGGCCGAGTGTTTCATGATATGGCCACGACATATACCTAATAAGTGTGTAATGAATGAAGATGTAGTGACAAAAATTGAGAGAGGCATGCTAAGATGATTAGGTCATGTAAAGAGGATGGATGAAAAAGAATTATAAAAAGGGGCTTGAGGCGATCGTGAATGTGATAGTTGAAAGGCGAAAACCTCTGCAAACGCACTTCGATTTGAAGACGTTCTCGTTAATAGTCATGTGAAGAGTAACCTTAACTATATTACGACTCGACTGAACAATGTTTGTAAACTAAATTACTGTTATTTCTTTGTGCAAAAATGTATCTAGTTTCAGTACCTATCAACCCTTTAACCGAACAAGACAATTTTTATTTTTATTAATTTAGTTAAAAAAAATGCTACTCCAAAGAGGACAAGAGGGTTGTACGTAGTTTACTCATGATAATACCGATAAAACAAACACAGACATTTTGTCGGATATATACGACCTATGCGTAATAGACACGATAACTCTGGCGGGGTTAAAGAAATTGATATTTTTGGTAGGTTGACCTAACTAAAGCATCTGTACTTTATCTAAACGAGCTATCAATACTATATGTGCAGGCACCGAGAGCGCGGGCATGCGCAAGAGTGCAGTAGTGAGCTGGTATTTAGAGCAGCTGGTGGCGCGCGGCTCCATAGAGGATGAGGATGAGCTGCTGGAGCGGAAGACGCTGGTCGAGAAGGTCATAGACCGGCTCATGTACCACGTGAGTGTGACACAATTTTTTTATTAACACACTTTTTATCACGGATAATTTCACAATAACATGCACCTAACCTCCAATTTCACTAAGAAAAATTGACGTATTTCAATTATTTTTTTCGCCGTTTCTCTGACACTTTTTATTGTTGCCATAGACAAAACAGGACAAGGGATTCGGTCCAAATGCCGTAAAAATAAAGCCAACTTGGCGCTAGGCCTCTGAATATTTTAATAAATTAATCTAGAAAGACGGTTTTTTCTACTGAACTGTCACAAAGACTATTGTTGCATAACGCTGGCAAATTTTACTGATTCCTTGGGCACTCGAGTAGATTAGGCTGGCAAATTCATACGTGACAGTCACATAGTCTGCGAGACGGGGGACGTTGCCGGTTATTCCACCTATTTCTACCAAAGTATTTACCCCAAGCGAAATAGATTTCCATTAATTTCTACTACATTATCAGAACATCCTATTTAGTTATGTACCGTCATGTCGACATTCAACAGTGATAGTAATATCAAGTAATGTATACACATACGCGAGTCAATATCAAAGAGACTATAATATATACTTGTTACATTCTGCATGCACTTATCTCTCGAATACGTCGGTATTGACATTTGCAGTTAATGTCATCTATTTGCGACGATAAATTAAAATTTGTATTTCAATTAGATTTCATTGTGCATAATTGTTTTAAAAAATCCACAGATCTCGTGCTCTACACGACTTGAAAGGGCATTGAAAATGAACGCGTAATTTTTCTGTCGATAATTTAATTTTTTTTATCAGAACCAAAAAAAAAAAATTTTTTTCAAAACCAACTTTTCCAAAATACCCTTCGAATTCCGCGTCTTTTGAATAAATGTATGAATTAAATGTATGAAAATGATGAATCATCGAACTTGTATAACTTGGCTCATAGCAATCCTACAACGTTTGTGCCATATTAACTATTACTCCAAATGGCTAGTTCTAACAATACGTACTTTTTTTTTTGTTGGGCGGCATTTTCAGAAATGGCCCAAAAATGTATAGAGCCCGAATGATCTCCTTTTCCCAACTGTTCACTCCCGATTCGTACCAGAGGGGACAACTGGTATTTTTTTTCTCAATTGTCACCCGTGACTCCGAGGGGGTGACAATTGATACGATTCGATACGGGTACATTTCCGTCTGTCTGGAAGATAGCTAACATTATACCCATATTTAAATCAGGCGACAAAAAATCATGTGAAAACTATCGACCAATAAGCATCTTATCGTGTGTTGCGAAACTGTTCGAATCTCTAGTCTATACCCACTTTTACAACCACCTCAGCAAGTACATATCGTTCAAACAGCACGGTTTCGTTCGGGGGAGGTCTACTCTTAGTAATTTATTAGAGTTTAAAAACTATTTATGCCATGTATTTGCTTCGGGGGGTCAAGCTGATGCTATTTATCTCGATTTTAGTAAAGCTTTTGATAAAGTCGACCACTCATTATTAATTCACAAGATTTCTTATTACGGCATTCATGGAAACCTACTGAGATGGATTTCTTCTTACCTAAGCAAGCGTAGTCAACTTGTGACAGTTAAGGGTTACTCTTCCTCTCCGATCCCAGTTTCTTCAGGGGTGCCGCAGGGATCTCACCTTGGACCTCTATTATTTGTCATCTTTATTAATGACCTAGTTGATCGTCTCTCATGCCCTGCACTTCTATACGCTGATGACTTAAAGATCTTCTCGGATGTGTGGAACGATAGTCAATACATCGCGTTGCAAAATGACCTTAATATTATCTCGGACTAGTGCTCATCTAACAACATGAAACTTAACGTCGATAAGTGCTGCGTAATATCTTTTACTCGAAAGAGAAATATTCATAAGCGATCATATTGTGTCAACGATCAAGTCTTATGTAGGAAGCAAACTGTTAAAGATCTAGGCGTTTTGTTTGATGAGCAGTTGTCTTTCCGTCCTCACTATGAACATATCATAAAGAAGAGTCAGAAGCTTATGGGTTTTGTAATAAGGTCTACAAAGAATTTTCAAAAGCCACAAAGTGTTCTTGCGCTGTTTTATAGTCTGGTCAGAAGCGGTTTGGAATACTGCTGTCCAATATGGTCACCTTACTATAAGGTCCACATGGAAAATATAGAGAGGGTTCAGAAGCGATGCCTAAGGTATGTTACCCGCAGATGTGGCCTTGGTCGTACACTCGGCAGTTACAATGCAAGGTTGTCTAAGTTTGGTGTACTTTCTTTGACTGCTCGTCGGGAGAGATACGACCTATTATGTCTCCATAAAATACTGCACTCTTCCATCGATGCTCCAAATCTGCTGTTATCACTGAAAATTAATACCATATATAGAACGCGTTTTCCGAGCACTTTTGCAATACTTGTGTTCAAAAACAACACATCCTATTATAATCCCTTAGTCAGAATGAGTCGAACTTTTAATGAGTTGTTGCGCCATGATGGAGATGTGGACGTTTTTAGTAGCTTTCCTCAATATAAAAAGATGGTCACTAACATTATGTACGCCAAGTGTTCTCAACCTCCTCCTCCGTCTGCTCAATGTGGCAGATAGTCGAGTCATGGATTTATTTGTCTCGATTGTAAGGGTCACCCACCTTATTTCGTTTGTTTTTTAAAAAGTAATAATTAATAGATTAGTATTTTTCGATAATATTTATAAATATTAGTTTTAAGTAAGTATTAGTTTATTTAAGACCGGTAGATACGGTTGTTACGTAACGTTCCAAACATTATACAAATATCATGCTGTGTACACTGATTAAGGATTACCGTCTAGCAAATAAAAGTCAACAAAGTGCTATTGTACGCAGGCATTGACTGTAATCTGTTTGTGTACCAATTGAAATAAATAAATAAATAAATTCCTTCCCAGTTGTCCGTCCACTCCGACCAGTTTAGAGTAATCCTTACGGATCTTCTCTCTTTTCTACGACATATAACAGTGTTCGCAAAAAATACTGTCCTGATTTGGATAAAATGTTATGCCGGCACTTCACATGGCGTATCGTGTTCGCGTATTTGCATTATTTGTCCGAACACGGCAATGTGTAGACGGCCTATTAGAATATATTTGCTTTATTTGCACGAATAAGGCAAACAACGCAAATAGCGAATATGCGTTTCCGTCCACTTGTCGGTTTTTGATCACACATCAAAGGAATCAAATACGGCAAATATTTGCGTCGGCCGTCCACACTTGGTTCTGTTCAGAAGCGCGCGTGCAGCTGTCCTGTTCAGACGTGTTCAGTTTATACGTAAACCCTTTTTGTTTTAATCTAAGACGTAAACATAGTAAAATGGATTGGACAAACGAAACCGTATTGCGATTTTTGGAATTATACCAAATGCATCCTAGTGTTGTGGTGAAACCACTTACCTTTTTCCATTTCCTTGGTATCTTTTTACTTCATGTAATCATCTCATAATTTAACGTTCGTCTTATTTATATATTTGCCTTTATTTTTCCTCGCTTCTGAAACGATACATATTGATTTAGTAACTACACACTACACTACACACATCGCAATTCCTTTATCTAAACACATTTACTTACGTGATCTAAATCACCAAACTTCGATCACTATTTTTCGACACTTTTACGTATCCCACCAGTTTCGGATCACTTCGATAATCTTATTATGCGTTTTTCCTTGTAATATTTACATTTATCTCACCTTAATTGTTTTCTATTTACTAAATATTGTGTTTTGGTCACGTTTTGACGTATCTGACAACTTATTTTTGCTTCGTTGCTATGCAACTTATCAACAAAATATAATCAAACCTTTTAGACTTTTTCATTTATACATTTGGCCATCTAGATTTCAGCGTTTTAAAAATATTGTTTTGAAATTTATGCAGAACTCAGAAACCGAGGTTTCATTATAAAGTTCAGCCGACGACTAATCATTACATCTCTAGCTTTGGTTTCAAAAGGATTAGTCAACTGAGACGATCACCAGCTTCCGAATTGGAAGGTCAAGACTCCTTACTTTCCTCTTCCAAATTGGAAGGACTAGTCTTCAAGTACGATCACCAGCTTTCGAATTGGAAGACTACAGCCTCCAGTCATCGCGTGTGCCTACGCCTGCCTGTGCCTGTCTCGCCTGTCAGCCTGCACCTTCGCCTGCCTGCGCCTGGTGGCGCCAGCCTGCCTGCACCTTCGCCAGCCTGCGCCTGCTGGCGCCTGCTGCCTGCGCCTACCGGCGCCTGCCTGTCGGCGCCTGCCTGTCTTCGCCTGCCTGCCTTCGCCTACCGGCGCCTGCCTGTCTACACTTGCCTGCGCCCTTCGACGACTGCCAAGTTCAGCGCTTGCCTCCACACCTTCGCCTGCCTCCACGTCAGCTGCACCTACCCCATCACTTTTTATATCATCAACCTTCATTTTAACCATCATCACCTCCATATCCACCATCCTCACTCACCTTTTTAACTTTTGTTTGTAATTTTTTATTTGTCTTATAAATATTTGTTAAATCCTTATCATCTTTTCTTTTTTAAATGTCGCTTCACGACAGTGTTTGGGACCCCAAAAACGCCTCGCATAAAAACAAAAACCGAACACGTTGCATTAACCCCCAGAGGACGAGATATTCAAAATAACTTAGGAGAACCCTGCACAATAAAAAAACAGGTGTTGGCTAGCCGCGTTCAGATAAATATAATAAGCTGCTGCCACTGACACGTCCATCACTGTTGCATTCAATTTGTTTGTGAACAAGCAAATATGGTGAATATTTGCGTTGTTTGCCCGTATAGGCCATGTGTGGATGGCTTGTTTGACGCCAAGCGATGTGCCAGATTATTTGGGCAAACACAACGATATCGCCACACGAACACGATACGCCAAGTGAAGTGCCGCCATTATAAGTACCTACATAGATAACGTAGTAGAAATGAATGGAAAACTATTTCCCCTGGGGGAAATACTTTGGTAGAAATAAGTGGAATAACCGGACGTTGCGTTGCGGTTGCGGGGGGCGGGGAATAAGAGCGCGGTAGTAGTAGGACATGTAGTGCACATGTGCCGTCGCTATTTGGTGAAAAGTGGACTATGGTAGAGGACTGCTTTTGCTGTCTTCATTGCCTAGTCTCTGACTAACCCTTCGTGGATAATAGTCATGATTATATGTATGAATGTAGTAGTAGGAACGTCAGTTGTGTGCTGATCCCTTTACCGTCGCCCGCTCACCATGGGAATGTCGCGTACCTATTTGCCAGCCTATAGCTGCCAGTAACATCGTCCGCGTGAACCATCTTATCCCGTGTTGAATTCTGTCAGTCTTCGATCAACAATACCAACTAGATAACGCGTCACGTACAAAGCTAAATTCTGTCCACGTGAATAAATACTTTATAAATTACTTCTGTCACTTCAAAAAGAAATGACGTCAATAACATTTAGTGGTGAAATCAATCTTAAGGGGCAACAAATAAAGTACTTTTTCCTGTTATGCCTTGCGAGAAAATAAGAGCTCACTTCTCAAGTGAGCTCTTATTTACCGAGACATATTTTTAGCGCCGACCTGACATCTAGTTGTATTTTTGATCGAAGCTGTCAGTGCTCAGTTTGCTGATAAAAAGTACGACAAAACCATCCTACTAATATTATAAACGCGAAAGTTTGTAAGTATGGATGGATATTTGTTACTCTTTCACGTAAAAACTACTGAATGAATTTGGATGAAATTCGGCATACAGATAGTTTATAACCTGGATTAACACATAGGATACTTTTTATCCCGATATTCCGACGGGAACGGGAACCACGCGGGTGAAACCGCGAGCGGCCGCTAGTAATAGAATATGTCTTTACTTACAATGTGATAGGGTACAGGCATTTATCAGTTGTGTCAACTGACTGCCTGAACAATAATAATTATTATTATCATCTCCAGGACCAAGTGATCATTCCGCTGTCCACCACCGGGTTGAAAGCGTCGCAGAAGTCGACCGAGCAAGAGGTGGAAGATGACCCGCTGCTCGTAGTACACCCCAACTACGTAGTCGACACGTAACTTTAGTGTGTTAAGCTTTCATTTTTTTTATAAAATAAATGAGAAATCATTATTTTTGTGTTTTATTTACATAGTCGTTGCTTTAGTAGTGTCATTAATTGCTAATACTTGATTTGGAGTATCTAAATTCTTTACTTACTAAAAAGTAAGAATACTGCATTTTGATAATGTTAAATGTTAAAAATTGATGTCTTTCAGCATAGAAAGTTTCAGTTGGCATAATCTTTGGAAACATTTTTTTTTAATATCTTTATTATTGATATTTTGCATTCACAATGCTATACATATAGATATAGGATAAAATGTTTACTAGAAAAAAAATTAACTAGTCTCAGGAAGCGCGAATGGGATTGGAACCCATGACCTTTGGATTGCCGGTCCACTGCTCTAACCGCTAAGCTACCGAGACCGCAGAAGACTCGTTGAATTCTTTCTAGTAGTTAATGATTTACGCTGCAAGCCAGCGGTGGAATTCAACGAGTCTTCTGGAGTCTTGGTAGCTTAGTGGCTTCCTGAGGCTGGTTGTTTTTTTTCTAGTAAACATTTCATCCTATATTTCTTTGAAGTTTGTCTGGGACTCTGCGTGTCTTAAACCTTATTCATGTTAGAACATCAATAAATTATAATTATAGTTCTATTTAAAATATCATTTTTCACACACAAAATAATAACGACTATTATCCCCGAAGGGTTAGTCAGAGACTAGGCAATGAGGACCGCAAAATCAGTCCTCAGCCATAGTCAACTTTCCACCAAATAGCGACTGCTGATGTAAGTGCAGTCTTTAGTTCGTTAGTCGCCTTTCACGACACCCAAAGGAAGGGGGGGGGGGGGGGGGGGGTTGTATTCTTTCACTTAGTTTTAATAAAAACAAAGGTATGACCATGTAAATAAAATAAAATACTTAGCCTTCTTTCTTATTATTTATTAACAACAAAAAAACAACATTCCATTAATCAAGTAACTAAAACACAATCAACACCGTTCAAACACTTTATACAAGTCATTGAGGTTAGCGATCTGTAATATCGCGCCGTTACTAACAAAACTGGTAGGCGGCAAAAAGTTTCTCCTTACAGCGGGGTATATGACGTGCTCCTGTTTCCAGTACTCCGATTTCTGGGCTTCCACAGAATCGTCCGGATTTGGTTGCGCGTAAAATATGGCCGTCTGCCGCGAGAATGTGTCGAAACAATCCTTCTCCGACTCCCAGTTGACTTCGCTGACTAGTCTTACCAGGTAAGTTGGTAACGCACCCATGAAGGGTATGTGGCCGTCTGTAAACAAAACGCAGCATAGATTTACTGTAAGTAGTAGGGTACATACATGGACAGAGACTAGACGAGAGGACCCTAGAAGCAGTCCACAGTCACGGAGCGGATGAGCGGAGGCGTGACACGATGAGGAGTTGGATGATGATAAATGAACGACGAGTTCAGAAGTATATTATTATTATTATTATTCTCGTATTTATTAATTTTCTTAAGTTTAGGTTTTTTATGATATTCCATATAAAAATAATAAAAAATCTACTATAAAACATTATAAAAAACCTAAACCTAGGCTGCCGCCGGCAGCGGGGCAGGGCCCAAGCTACCGGTGGTTAGGGCTGCAGAGAGGAACCACCTGACGATGCGTGCCGTGTCAAGAAGTACCAGTATAAGTATTATTATTATTATATATTTTCCCACTGCTGGGCAAAGGCCTCCCTCCCCTCTTTCCACTTTTCGCGGTCTGTTGCTTGTGCTGGCCAATCCTTTGCATAGGCATCAAGCTCGTCCCTCCACCTGCGTCTAGGTCGGCCTCGCTGCCGTTTCACTCCACGTGGGATCCAGTCGGTAGTGGCCTTTGCCCACAACTCGTCAGAAGTATATTAATTAAACAAAATGGTTAGTTATTATTAGTTATAAAAGGTTACGCACTGTTTGGGATTAGGTGTACGTAGGTTTAGGTATTTATTATTATCAGGACTTATGCCTGAAACAGTAACTATCTATTTATAATAATGCATATTATTCTATAATAACAATATTTTCTTAACTACTTGAGCGTCGACTTGCCGACTATCGGCAAAGACAATTAAGAATTCTATTGTCTGGCGCGCGACGCGCAAGTAGCTAAGGATAACAATAATTAGAAGGAGCTCTTTCTAGCTCCGCGGATGAATCAGAACTGTCATTTTCATGAAAACAGAGGCTATAAGTCTGTGCCAGATATACGTGCATAAAAGGTTATCGCTACCCCTGTACTACTGCACGCCGAAACAGGATCGCGTCGAACCAAAATATACGCCGTAGCGATAGAATTCTGTGTAAACAAACGTATCTTGGTACGAGACAAAATGGCGGGCAAGTGTCTCACCCCTGCTGGCATGCACAACACGAGAACTCTTCCCGACCCGTTTTCTCGTGTTTTATTAATTTATCTCTAATGTCTATCGACTCTAAAGACACATGGATGCGCTTAGAACTCTACATTATATGTCAAAAATAGACTTAAAAATAGTTTTTGCATAAACTGTGGTATTTTTGTCTACAAACCTTAACATGACAACTTAAAATGATTTGTCGTCTCTCGTCCGCGACATATCTCGTGGTGCGCATGCTAGGCCTACTGGCGTCACAAAAGGGATAAAAACAAAACATCTCGAAATCTACCGATAGTAAATTAATGGGAGTTCAACTAAAAGCTTTTGTTTGGCCCAGGCTATCTGTTGAAAACATAAAAAAGCATGGCCGCAACTCAAACCAAATCCCACACTGTGCTTCGCTGCTCTAAGCTGTTGGATGTGCAGTTGCCTTTTACGACACCCAAAGGAAGAGATGGGTTGTTACAATTTTTTTTAATAAAGAACCGCCCAAGCGAGACTTCTGATGCAAGAAACAAATCAGTCTATCTATCAAATAGAATAGACATACGGATATGACTAATATAATTAAACTTGACAGTTGCAAACAACATCAATCAATTCAACATTACATACCTAATAACAGTGGCAGGGCTAATAATTCGCCATCTTTATTAATTTCTAGTGAAAAATATTCCAAAATCATGGCTCTTTTGCCCACCAACAATTCTGTCATCTGCTGTGCCATTTCTCTCATGTCACCTGTAAAATATAAAATAAATAATATATTTTTATATAGATTGCTGTTCTCTCTAATTGCCTTCACAACGTAACCGTATTTTAGGGGCGACGAGAAACTTAATAGTGACCGAATGTTTCTGAACTGAACGTTTTCTAACGGGGGATGGTATCTCGTCCATAAGAGTAAGTTTATCTTTATTATTGAATTTTTTTTTTAAATTTAGCATTCACAATGCTATATACATATAGGATAAAACGTTTACTAGAAAAAAATCAACCAATCTATCAGGAAGCTCGAATGCAAGTGCAGTGGACCGGCAATCCAAAGGTCGTGGGTTCGAATCCCATTCGAGGTTCCTGAGAATAATAATTTTATCCTAAGTAAGTCTAGTCCCCTACTGATTCTCCGGGGAGTAAAAGCGTTGACAAGCTAGGATAAAAATGGGACTGGCGGCACCACCTACCGCATGACCCCGCACATAGTTCGACACGAAGCAAAAACACCTTCTCAACCGTGTCGACAGATGGCGCCACAAACGCATACCAACGACGTCGCCATACTACGACGATAAAATAGTATGGGAAGCCTGCATCGCTGTAGCGAAGTTTCACCATATCCTTCGCTATTTATAGCACCTCCAACTATCATCCGTTGGACTTCGGTCCCCGAGCTATACCACCCAGCTCGGAGGAAGATCTTCCCTTTGGCCTTCCCACAATGTGGCATCCATTCTACCTACCATCCGCTTCCCTACAGGACTAAATTCATTACTTATTAACTTAAAAACAAAGGGAGCACATCATACAACAATCTTAACTATTGCAAAAACATAAATTATATAAGGTGACTGCTAAAAACCGCAAGAAACTTGAAGGGCTGGTCAGGTCAAGTGTTTTAAACATGACAATAATTACCTACGTTGACGCGTAATTATTGTCATGTTAGCCAGTACCTAGGTACGTTGACGGTTCAATGGCTGCCCGCGCGTTGTATATAATCGTTATTTTTAATAATTTTCATTTTAGTTTTCTTATATTATTGTTTTAAAAAAATTAGGTACTCTAAGACTATCCAATTAAAATTCACAAAATGAATTATTTAATTAAAAATGAAAAAAAAACACAAATTCCTTTATTGTAATTTGTGCCATGATTAAAACACTTGACCTGACCAGCCTTTTAAGTTTCTTACGGTTTCTAGCAGTCATCTTATATATTACATCCATTATCCTCGAAGGGTTAGTCAGTCACCAGGCAATGTGGACCACAGAAGCAGTCCACTGCACAAGTCCACGTTTCAGCAAATTACAATTGCACATGTGCTCATCGTGATAAATGTTGAGCCCATCGCCGCTCTATGCTGTTGGATGTATGTGCAGCCTGGTGTCTCCGTTTTACTGGAGGGCGGGTAAATTAATGCTAAGCGCAGTGGACTGTATGAGCGGGGGCGGTTATCACATATACTCGTATAAATATATAGAAAGGGGCAGTTTAAACGAAGGAAGCCAAGGGCGGCGGTTACGGCCTTCAAGTGTTCCCCTGAGCGAAATAAGCAGCAACACTAACCTGGTAATCGGCGTCTTCAGCACCCAGGATTCTGGCAGCTAGCTGCGGCGGCGGTGTGTGGCGCGGACTCGCGCGGGCGGAGCGGTTAGCGGCGGTGGCGGCGACGGTGTTCGCGGCGGCGATGAAAAGCGAACAAGCGGGAGCGGGCGTTCAGCTCAGCGGTGAATTTGCAACTGTCCGATGACAGTCAGAGGAATGCTGGGGCGCGCCGAGAATCGCTTGTGCGGACGGTACACCGATAACCATTTATAGTGCTACTACCCTCTCACACAAGGAAACAAATAAAAGCGCGCAAACACAGCCTTTAGTCCGTTAGCCGCCTTTTAATTTCGTAATTTAGCGTATAAGAAACCTGTTATATTCATTTATGTTTTGATTTATAATTAAACTTAGACTAAGCCCACATTCGCCTGAAAAACCGGGTTTACCTAGCTCAGGCAACAGAATTTAATTTACATTAGATTATTAGTTAAGAGCTCTTTGTAAACTATAGATATAAGCGTATTTAAATAAAGATATTATTATCATTATTTTTACGACACCCAAGGGAAGAGAGGTTGGTAGTATTTTTTTTGTGAGCGCTGCGCAGCTATATCACGGTTTCATCAGCTTTTTAATAATAACACATATCAAGTAAACTTTTAATTTCTTATTCGCACGTACCTAGTTCTGGATTCCATTGCTCGTCCTGCGAGCTAAGACCCAAAACAAAGAGCTCTTCCAGAAGCAGCGGATTCGACAATTTTATAAAACCAAAATTCTGAAAGTCGTACAGCAGTGTTTCGTAAAACAATTCTTCGCTGTAAACAAAAACAAATACTGTTAAAATGTCAAGCAATACTAAAGTCGTATATTTAATTTATCTGCGTCTAGTGCCAGCTATATTCACCACTAGTTGCCCGCCCGAGACATTGTCCGCGTGAACATCCATATCGACGGCAAAGTGACAATACCTTCTAACGCTTTGTGTAAAATACAACATTTTACCAAGTTGTACGTAGATTTTTTTTATTTTTTTTTTATTCTGCAACGGGTGAGCACTTGGCCTTCAGCTCACCTGATGGTAAGTGACGATAAGGCCGAAGGTGGAAGCGCGCTTCACCCGGAACCCTCAACCACTGAGGAACTGGCAATCTTATCTCAAACTGTCGGAACACAACAATGCTATAAACATCGTTGTCATGGCGACAGACTTAGATAAGATGGTGGTAGCTAGCCAGGCGGACTTAACAGCCCTACCACCAACCAAACCAAGCACACAAAGATGTACCCCCCGCTGGGAATCGAACCCGGGACCTCTGCGTCTGAAACTGGTGGCTTAGTGTGATGTATTTAAAAGCACGGTATATTTTAATAATTTTATATACTTCACTTAGCCACTAGACAACAGAGTTAAAATAGATAGGAGAAATTTCCATAATTCTATTTAGTTAGAAGCTATTTCCACATTTATTTTTTCCGTCGTCAAAAATACGGATAAGTGGTTTCATCAAAATACGCGGAAACCGACCTTAAGGCAGTTGTCCCACCGCCGACGATGAACGAGAAGCGAGTCGAGCTAGAACTAGAAACGAGTTGGCGAGCAGCGGTAAGCGAGTGTGTAGATCCGATAGTTTTATCACTTGGCTATAAGCGCCGCTGCCGCTGGTTGGTCTCTCGGCGTGAGATCTGATCGCTGATTGCTAAGTATCGCTAAACGAGAATTATCTTTGGTAGCTCTTGTCGCTCAGCGACGAACTAGTGGAACGAGTCCTCGCCGGCAGTGTGAACAGTCAGCTATCAACTATTTATATACGCATCTATTTTGTTTACACGGAATGTATATCTATTGTACGTTTCTTGAGCGAGAAAATAGCCGATAGTTAGTCGTTTACTCGCCGTTGGTGGGGACAACTGCCTAAAGTTAATGATTTATGAAAGTAATTTTTTTCGAAAAATGTTAGATAGGTAATTAGGAGGTGTAGGGAAGCGAATTGGTATGCGTGTTGAGATCACGTCGGGGTCACCACTGTAGGGAAGCTGATGGTGGGTAGGAATCGATGCAACTTTGAGGAAGGCAAAGGGAAGATCTTCCTCCGAGCTGGGTGATATAGCTCGGGGACCGAGGTCCGACGGATGTTAGTTGGAGGTGCTATGTATAGCGAAGGAGGTGGTGTAACTCCGCTACCGCGATGCAGGCTTCCCATACTATTTCTCTGTTAGTATGGAGATGTCGTTGAGTTGATTTTTGTAGCGCCATCTGTTGACACGGTACTACGTTGCAGCGTGTCAAACTATGTGCGGCGTTATGCAAGTAGGTGGCGCTGCCACAGAGGTATTGTCACTTTGCCGTCGAAATCCCACGATCATCATCACCATCAGCCTATAAACGTCCTACTGCTGGGCGCAGGGATCCCCACGCGGACCGCAGCACATTGGAAAATTTGTATTGTATACAAACTATGAATGAATTAATGGAAAACTTTAAACAGTTAACAAGCGTTATCCTTGAGTTAACTTGAACGTTATTCACGAAGTAAATAATCAAATATTACGAAGTCTCGTCAGGTGCCTAATCTTTTTGTGCAGACTTTTTAGGCTCGTATTCTATAACCAAACTCATACTCAAACCTCTGCTTGAGTACAGAGTTAGAAAGGGATGGTGCTATTCATCGCATATATCGCCATCCCCTTCTACCTGTATTCAAGCATGGATTTGAATTTGAGTTTTATATATGAGCCTTAGAGCGTTGATTGTGCATCTAGTTTTTGTATGTGATCGAAGCTTTAAGTGGATTTTGTAAATCCCTATGATAAAAACATACATACATAATATTATTATAATCACGACTATCATCCCCGAAGGGTTAGTCAGAGACCAGGCAATGAGGACAGCAAAAGCAGTTCTCTGCCATAGTCCACTTTTCACCAAATAGCGACTGCACCTGTGCTCAGCGTGACAGGTGGTGAACCCATCGCCGCTTTATGCTGTTGGAAGTATGTGCAGCCTTTAGTCCATTAGTCGCCTTTTACGACACTCAAGGGAAGAGAGGAGGTGGTAATATTCTTTCACCGCTTCGCGACATGGTTATCTTTAATCCTAACTTTTGGTTAACTAACGTTTTCGGTAACGTGATTGAACAGTGAATAAAGCAAGCACTTCGCCTTGACTTGTATTAAAAGACATACGTTAACTTGGTAGTATCACATAAGTAGAGCTTCGTGGAATGTTGGATTAAAGACTTATGGCAATCGATGCAAGCTATAAATATGAGGTTCGCCAATATCTCCCTGAGATTCGTGTTGCATTTACTTTCAATATCCAACCTCAGTTGTTTGACACTAGTCAATTTTGTTTCTACCCTCTCGTACTTGAACGTTCTCGTTTTGAACGATTCCTTTGGATCTATGTAAGTTGCATTCGCCTGGTCTGCGGCCGTCCTGGCTTTCCATCTATCGGGCATTTTTTTTACACTCTCAACTGGCTCATTTACTAACGAGCTTTCTAATATATCATTTGGCTCTTCATTGGCTACCGTTTCTGGTACATTTCTATTATCATAATTTACTTGTTCATTCACATCTACGTCATCTTCAAACATATCTTTGTCTTCTTCAGTAACTTTCTTGGTGGTTTCAGTAAGCTTTGTAGCAGCTGGAAAGAACTTGTCAATCTTCTGTACGTCAGCATTGACGCGTACCATGTTGTTTGCGTACACTTTGGCACCGTCTGTTGCCTTTTTAACAATCTCTTCGACAGCCGTAGCACCTGGCAGACGAGCCTGTAACACGTACCATTAATCATCATACATAAGTACATACACTCTCAACTAATTGCCCCCAAAGGGTTAATGAGAGACTAGGCAATGACGAACGTGGAAGTAGTCCACTGCCATAGTCCACGATTCACCAAATTATCAAGAATCATGAATCAATATCATTTATTCAAGTTAGGCCATGTTTAGGTTACAGCACTTATGAATGTGATTATGGCATAACAGCACATTTGCTCAGCGTGACAGGTGCTTAGCTCATCGCTACTTTATGCTGTTGGATATATGAGCAGTATTTAGTCCGTTTGTCGCCTTTTACGACACCCAAGGGCTCTTCCCTTGGATGTGGAGTGGTGGAGATGGTTGTATTTTTTTAGTAAGTCGCTTTACCTATCACACGGCTCATTATTTACACGATTGCAACAAAGACATTTGAATACTGTCTGTGATGTGATCGGCTTCGAAACAGATTGTCCTAACGAAAACGACAGTTAAACATTGCTGCTTGGTGGCAGAAATAGGTATCAAGGGTGATCGCTTTGATATACATCAATATGCGAACTTAGGTATAATCCTACCTGAGTGTACATAACTCTTGTGGAATTGCAACTGAGCAGTTTACTCTCTATGCACGTTTTGATTTTCTCGATTATCTGTTCTTCATACAAAAATTGCACTTCATGCTTTGTCGGGTGAACGTTTACATCCACATTTTTTGGATCTACAAACACAAAAATTAACACTTTTATTGGGCATTCTAGAACACTTAACTCCATTGATTTCACTGACGTTCGATCAATGTCGTTAAAAAGTGTTCTAGAATGGCCAATAATACTTTTGAAAAACCAACGCCAACAAAAAGTGTTCTAGAATGCCCAATCGACTTTTCGTGTATAAGAATGCCCAATAATACACTACTACTATTAATTGATTTCCTTGTTGAAAATAATCGTAAGTCTATGTTTATCTAATTTTCAAGTACTAAAACACAACAGCACTTCCGGCTTTACAAAACAGTTGAAATTCACTAATAAACTTTATTAGTTAAATGTGGAGTTCAAAATCCATTGCAGAATTTTAAGCATTTTAGGTATTCTGGGGTTGATTTGGGAATTGGGGTTAGTCGGACGTGCTGTATGTATAAGTATGCTAACTATAAAATTTAGTTATACTATGCGACCCGCCCACCGCCTTCGTCTGCGCTAACTTAGAAACACCGTTATAATTCAGATATTTTGTACAAAATATCGACAAATTATAAACAAAAACCATCCTCAGTTATCGCTCTTTCCATTAGTGAAAACCGCATAAAAATCCATTACGAGGTTTAAAAGAATAAAGCGCAGTCACCGACACAGGAAAACCGCAACATTACTTTATAATATGTAATGATGGTAATTACATTTTATACCAAACTAGCGGTTGCCCCCTTATCATAGAATACATGATAATACAAATATAGAAGATTCACTCCACAAAGTAATTTAAATAAATACCGACTCTTGCTAAGACACAATAAAGTGCAATTGAGGACGCACACCGCTCCCATACCGACAGTTAAATTCACCTAGAAGTTGCCTCTCTTTCTATCGCGTACTATCGCGTAGCTCTTCTCTTCTAACGACTGCAGGGTGTTCGCGGGAGGCCGTTCAGTCGGCTACATGTAGCTTCAGACCTAAAGCGCGGAGAGCGCCAGGCCTGCCCATATTCTGTGACAAATTTCTAAAAAAAATCTTCTATACAAATCTTGTACTGACAATTACAAACACAACAAAAAATATTAGCCAAATAAGCGCAGCCGTTCTGAAGTGATGCGCGAACATTAATTCTTGTTACTTGATTTTTATTTATAGAGAAGACTAGCGGCTGATCGCGGTTTCAACCGCGTGGTTCCCGTTCCCGTGAAAATATCGGGATAAAAAGTATCCTATGTGTTAATCCAGGTTATAAACTATTAGTATGTCGAATTTCATCCAAATCCATTCAGTAGTTTTTACGTGAAAGAGTAACAAACATACACATTCACAAACTTTCGCCTTTATAATATTAGGGTGATAAGACTTACCTAATTCCAAGCTGAGATAAACAAATGAATGTGCATTTTTAGGCAAATACGTAGAATAGACGGACTCCACCGCTTTCTTTATAGCTGTGAACAAATTGTGGATAAATTATTTTATTGATTTAATTTATACTACTTAAATTAAAACAACAAACAAAAACCAAGTAATAAAATAGTCAAAACAAGGACCGAAACCCAAGTGTCGTCTTAATTAAATTTATTTCAGTCATCCCAGACAATTTAAATAAGTAATCAATGAACATTACTCCATACCTTGCGAGTCCACCAATCTATGGTTGATGAACAGAAGCATCGTCCCTTTCTTGTTCGAGTAATTCACATTTGTCATGTAACCGCTGAGGACTAACTTCAGAGCTGGATCTTCAAGTTTTATTTCTATTAGCTCTCGCGCAATAGCGTTACCGTGAATCTGAAATTATCATAATTATTGTGTAAGATGAAATGACAATATCACCATCTTATCTTATCTTAGTGGGACCTGCAGACGTCTCCTCGCAGCAGCACGTCGATCCATCGTGTTCTTTTGTGCAACCCCGTCCTATCACTCTGCCTCCTCATTGAAAATGACTGCCACCATAAGAACAAGTATCAATTTAACCATCTATCTCTGGTCAAGTGGGTAGACCTGGTAGACAGGCCATTCTACTAAGTGCAAAGAACAACTATTTGTATAGGAACCTGATAAAGCAATTAACAATCAGCAACTGTAATTTATGGAACAGCCGATTTTTATTTGCTTGGAAAAAACAGAAACGAAACCCGGGCTATGGACTATAAATACGAAAACCCACTTTCCTGACTTGGGAATTGAACCCGGGACCTCCGGATATCGAGCCGAGTGCTTGACCACACTACCACCGAGGCGTCTCCCATATATAAACTATAATTACAAACAGCTCTAGATATAAAAACTCAAACAATACATACTATTCGGACATTGTTAACCACACAGGATTTAATAGGTGTCTTTAAGTCCGTGTTCTCACCAAACTTTTTCAGCGTAAATCCAACATGGCTATTGTGTATAGCGTACCCTCCTACCACCTCCATGATATGAGCGTACTCCTCTGTAGGGCTTCTTAGTGCTTTCTTTCGAGCCACCACATTGTAGAACAAATCTTCAACAGTTATTTGTGTTCCATTGTTGCCTGCACACGCTTTCAATGGGCCTTTTAATCTGCCACTGTCATATGAAGCCCTTAAAAACAGTAAAAGCTTTATTACAAAAAGTGGACTAAATTCAAACCGGAGTAAATTCATCAAACCAGCCTAAATTCAATCAGGGGGGATAAGGGGAAAACGGCAATAACATCTAGCCGACCGAATAGTCATCCTCACCTGCACGCGTCTGGTGGTTCGTTATGAATAGCCGACGGCGGTACCCTGGCCAAAACCACCTTTGGCATAAAGACCCTGTTTTTTTATTATTTAATTAAAAAGGAATAGTTTTCAGATTTTTCCCTATACTTGTATTATAGGACAGTAATACTTGCCAAATTTCATAGATCTAGGTCAACGGAAAACCCCCTATAAATTTTGATTCCCTTGAGTGTCGAAATATACGTTTTTTTGCGGTATTAATGGCCGTATCTTTTTTTTTACGTTAACTTAGGAGTTTGATTTTTTTCACAGCTTCTACAATTTCCTTCAACTGGATACCTGTACGCATTCCTGAGATTCTATAAGCGTTCCGTTTTTTCCTTTTGAGGTACGGAACCTTAAAAAGCTCTTGGGTTTGATCTGATAGACAAAAAGGTACTCCAAGAACTACCAAAAAAAGCTATTGTTTACCTCACAGCTCTCTTCAATGGCATACTCAGGACTGGTTTCTATCCTGCATTGTGGAAGGTCTCTCAAATTGTTATGGTGCCAAAATCGGAAAAACCAGTTCAGGAAATCTCATCATACAGGCCCATTAGCCTACTGCCCGTCACATCAAGCTCTTTGAAAAGATACTGTCATCGATGACTGCTCCTCTGACTCAGTGGCTATTTATGCCAAGAGTTTCTCAGGAGTCTGTTGTCTCTGCGACGCTTCTCCTGTTGCACATCAATGACCTGTTGATACCGGGAATTGTTGGGTATGCAGATGACAGTACTGTCGTAGAGAGATACCTTTCAGATGCATAAGCCAGCGGTGATGACGTGAGGTTGATGAGAGAGGCCATGGTTGAGCGAATGAACCAGACGTTAAGCCACGTCTGCCAGTGGGGTGACAGTAACCTGGTCAATTTCAACGCCACCAAAACGCAAGCGTGTTTATTTACCGCTAAAAGGAGTCCCTTTAATCTGACTTCTACTTTCCGGGGTGCATCTGTGCCTGTTACCGACAGTCTCGTACTTTTGGGCATGGAGTTGTCTTCAGACCTCAACTTCGGCACCAGCATCGAGTCCAAGACTCAAACTGCAGCCAAAAAGGTGGGCGTCCTAAATAAGGTCAAGCGACATTTCACGCCGGGACAGCTTTTAACTCTCTATAAAGCTCAAGTCCGATCTTGCATGGAATATTGTAGTCACCTATGGGAGGCTCAGCGAAATACCAACTAGCTGCACTGGGCACGATTCAACGCAGAGCTGAGAGGCTAATTGGCGACAAAGAACTGGTGAAGAGCAAGTTTCACACCCTAGCTCACCGCCGCAAAGGTTCCTGCCTGTCGGTCTTTTACAGACTGTACTTCGGACAGTGTGCTCTGGAGCAGCATTAGCTCATACCGCCATCCCCCTTTTTTTATCGGACATCCAGACGCACTGCGGGCTACCACCCTTTCTAGGTGGATATTCCCAAATGTCGCACAAAGCGCTACTCAACATCTTTTATACTGCGCACAGCAAAGGAGTGGAACTCCCTCTCTGCGTCTGTGTTTTAGAGTATTAATAACCCGTCCACCTTCAAAGCAAGAGTGAATAGGCACCTTCTGGGTTAGCTCGCTCCATCGTGGATCCTGTCTTAGCCCATGGGCTTGATTGGGATCAAAAACAAACCTATTCACAATAAAAATAAAATACTGCTCCAAAGAAGCCTTTGTGAAGTTACAGAAAATTCCATAATACCGGATCATTAGTTTGGATTTAGCAGAGAACATGCTGCTACAGAACAAATCCATAGAGTAAGTACTTTGTAAGAGTACTTTGTTTTGTAATAAGAAGGTCAAGGTTATTTTGAATACTATTTATTGCAGCTTTTTTAACATCTCCATCCCCAACATTGCTAGGCTCAAGTGGCTCAACCCATGTCATATTATGAACATAGGGAACTATCAATATGATCGAGGAACTTTCCGATCAACCACTTTTCAGCGATATTCGCGTATTCTTTCACTGCTACACAACACGGTGTTATGATTTATGACAATTAGAACTTATAATGATTATATAAACTTAGTCTAGATCCTCAGAATAATAAATTATTATTCTAAGTCAAGATTGTAACCCTTAATTGAGTAATTATTAAAAGATTATAACATACTTAAAAGCACACTTTCCACTGGCCGTCTTTGTAAGTATTGTGAGGTGAGCTATGTGACTGATGCTCGCTAGTGCTTCCCCTCTAAATCCGTAAGTGCTAATCGCCCTGAGATCTTCGTACTGCTGTAGTTTAGATGTTGTAAATCTCTCACACACAATATCCAGGTCCTCTTGTCTGATGCCAGATCCATTGTCTTGAATCTAATCAATAATTGTGTCTTTATATTAGTCACCACAACATACAAAAATCTTTAAAAATATTTGTAGAAAAATTACTATGAATAGAATAATTTAAGAATAAGAATACATACATATAATCACAACTATTATCAACGAAGAGTTAGTCTGAGACTAGGCAATAAGGCCGTGACAGGTGGTGAGCCCATCGCCACTCTATGCTGTTGGTTGTATGTGCTGTCTTTTATCCGTTAATCGCCTTTTACGACACACAAGGGAAGAGAGGGGGGTGGTAGTATTCTTTTACCGCTACACAACTTGGTTAGAATAGAATAATAAAAAGTAAGAAAAATTTAATTAAACAAGTAAGTAACTATGTTAAATTATTTTAAATAAATCTAAAGAATGCACTGAATACTCAATATTTATTGCTATCCATGTGTTACAGAAAGGTATTATTATAGTGAATTAATAAGTTACTTTTAATTACTTGTAAGTATTTTAATCCACCAGCTTTAACTGTTATTATTATATTTGTTGACTTTGCATCCAAGCTGCAACAAAAAAGAACGGGATTTATTTCATATAATTTTGTATACTTACCAGAAAACAGACACAATAGAAATTAAAATACTATTAACCAATGTTGGTTTTCTCACAGACAAAAGGTTAAAATACAAGTGTCATTGTTATAAAATAATCAAAAAAATTTGATGACAAAGCAAAATATTACAAATCTAGCAGTCTTATCATACTTGAATGTACAAATAACTAGAAAATATTTTTATTAATAAAAGGAGGAGGCTAACAAGCAGGCGGGTCACCTGATGGAGAGTAATCACCGCCGCCCATGGACACCCGCAAAACCAGAGGAATCGCAGGCGCATTGCCGTCCTTTAAGGATGGAATAGGGTTAAGGAAGGAATAGGAATTGTGAGAGGGGAAGGGGGAAATGGGCCTCCGGAACCCTCACTGGCCGGACGTAACACAACAGCACCAAGTGCTATTATTTCACGCCGGATATTCGTGAGAGGGTGGTATTACGCCGGGCGAGCCGGCCCAATGCGTGCTGCAACGCAGCGTGGCTCTACCACTCGAATCTTAGGATGTAAATTCAAAGAGGACTGATGTGATGACACACTGTTTCTACTTATATGAATATACAGATTGCGATGGAGCAGAATAAGATAAAATAAAACTTGTAAAAAATATAAGACAAAAGCATTAAAAATTTCAACAGGTCTATCCAATGCAATGTCAAGACAGGTGGTTCGATTCCCACTGAGGTAGTAATTTTTTTGTCAAAGATTCAATACCCTACAGTAAAACTTACTGTCGGTATCTACAATGGTTTGAAAAGGTTTGAAGTATGTATTGAGAAAATTAATGAAGGCTTGCTGCGGTAGGTGGCGGTAGGTGCTGGCTCAAATACTAAGTTGTTTAAAAGTTGTTTGTTGAATTATAGTAGGTACGTAACTTTATTTATAAAAAGTTACCTATTTTCAATTAATTCTTTTAGGGCATTAGCTGGTCTCTGAACAATTTCACCAGCTGCAATACGGTTCACTACATCTTCACTTAGCTTCCTTATTATTCCAGGTTCATTCATAATTAGCCGTATCTCCTTACAGTACTCAATTCAATTTCATAGTTGATAGCTTGCTCTTTAATTTAGCCATTTAGGCCCGGCAAAACCACGCAACGCAACGCAACGCAAAACAAAACAAACAAAACTTTTGTTTTTATTAACTTTACTTTTCTTTTGACACCTTGTTTTTTTTATATTTTGTTCCGTGAAGGAACAGGCTAAGACCAGGGACCATACTGCCTAGTCAATAGCTTTCTTATTTCTTTTTTTCCCTTGATGATAATGAGTGGTGATTAAGATGATGAATAGTAAATGATGTTCCCCCAAACTTCTTGAGTCCTCAGTAAAGATGTGGGACTTTACTAAGGTCTCACGCGGACTTCTTAAGAGAATTTGAAAAGTGATGTTGCACTGTTGTGTTTCATTTGCCAACACTTACGAACGTTCACAAACACATAACAGTTAATTATCCACTATTATTACAAATTAATGTTCGAAAAAACACAAATTAAAGAAAAAAAAAACTGCAGATATGACGCTTAACTTTTCCGCCAAGAAGTCCTATCGTTTTGTATATAAAAAAAATACAAAGGGCTCTATCTAACCCATTCTGCCATGTATATGGTATTTTATGTTCATGCTTACGTGATGGCCTGATAACTTATCCCTTAGTCTGCGGGCACGAGATTGGCGAAGGCCGAGCGATGGCGACGCGACGCGACGCGACGGCGGAGCGGGGCGACGAGGCGCGACATCTCGCGTGGACACGAAACTTGTCGCTCCATGTCGCTCTAGAGGTAGTCTTGTGAGCAATATGTCACGTCATCGTAACACAAGTTTACGACGAAAAGAATTATTGGAGCCAAGTCTACTAATGAGAACGGAGTTATTATTATATATATTATTATTATATATTACCTAGAGATGGTGTTCATCCAAGAAATAAAGGCAGAAGTAATTTGGGCGAATTTTCTACCCTTTATTACGAGCTAAGGTGCCATCCAACAAAATTTTCCAACTATACAAGAATGAGTTTACACACATTTGATTACATTTTAGAGAAAATAAGAAGGCATAATCGTATAATTATGCCTGAAGAAAAAAAATTAATCTTAATTCGCAACATTATTGTTTAGTTTATTATATTTTAAATATCTTCTTCTTCTTCATTATTATTTTTAGTATCCATTAGGTAGGTAAGTACTATAATATTTTTCACTACACTACTGTAATCGCGAGCGACCTAATCAAACTAGTTTGTTCATTTGTTCTCGTCGCTTCCGCGCCGCCGCCGTCGCTCCCGTGTCGCCCGTGCATCGCTCGATCGCATCGCCCCGCCATCGCTCGTTTCGTGCGCGTCACCATAGGGTGTCCATGTTGTTGATGCATTGCCGTCGCGTCGCTGTCGCGTCGCGTCGCGTCGCCCGTCGCTCGGCCGTCGCTAGTCTCGTGCCCGCAGACTTAGAGCAATCATGGTTGAATGCTCCTATCTTCAGAACAATAACTAAAATCCTTTATCCATAGAATAATATTTAGTTATTATTCTGAGCCTTTATCCTATCCTTTTATGTACGGAAGGCGTCATAGATCATAATTCTATTATGTTTTGGCTGTGGGTTTGGCCCACGCAGTAAAGAATCTTATGAAAGAATCACGATTTTCGTTTACATTATCTATGGACAGCTGCCATTTTATCGACACAGACAAAGATTAAGCTCTAGTTATTATTCTGAGGACGCAGACCTCAGAATAATAACTAAAGCTTATTCTATGACTATGACACAGACTGAGACGTGAATACGTAATTGGTTGGCCTCCATACTGAAGTAATGGGCGATTTTCTGACAGCCCAAATTAAAAAGTAAAAATTAGTTCAAAAACACTCGATAGATGTCGTTTTATGAAAGCTGGGCTACTTATGGGCTGTAATAAATTCTACACTTTTACTTGTCTACCAAAAGAATAAAAAAATAGTATTTACTTACCTATTTATATTCAGGACATCCAGAACCTATTTCTATTTTGGAATAGAATAAATATTACGCAGCCATACACGTGCTCTTCATGAACCCGCCTTTTACTAAGCGCCATACTAATCTGTGCTAAGCGCCATCTATGAAGTCATTTACGAACCAATTTCTTTTTTTTTTTGATCTCGGAAAATCGCCCATTCAAAGTAAATTCCATTGAGCTATGCTTAGAATATTAAATCATTATCTATCATCAGTGTAAGCCACAGACATATACTTATATGTCTGTGGTGTAAGCATAATCAATGAACTTTAATATTACGACTGAAGGACTAGTATCCATGGTAACGAAATAAAATAAAAAAAGTAAATCGTAAAATCGACATCGTTTGTGACGTTTGTAGGGATGCGCGCTCCGGGTCGTCGGTCCGATTTTTCGGATCGTAATGGATTGTTCCTCGACGATCCGATCCGCGGTCTGATCTTCAGGAAATCGATCCGGATCGTATGCAAATAAGTAAGACACAATTAATTTTAGACCTTTATTAGGTAAACCTATTTAAACCTTGTAAAGAAGTATGCATGTGACTGGATATACACATTTTATGCTTCTAAACCACACACTATATGTACTATGTATAATAAGAAGCAGACCAAACATAACAACAAAAAAGCGTGCCCATTACGCCTACAGACAAATTTTATGCACACATTTACAATAAAAGGGGCTGAACTCAGGCACGCAAGGGACCTCAAGTACCTACATCTATAGTAATGTTATACGTAAAGAGGATAATTTTATATTTTATAGACATTTGAAGATAAGATAACAACAACATACTCTGCTTGTATTTTGCAAATATAAATAAAAATTACAATAAATAATGCCACAATTTTTAAAACTAGTGATAAGACCGCCGGAGGGTTGAGTAGCCAGCGACTCTGACTGCGGGTTACTGTATATTTTGCAAGTCCCGAAAAAATGATATCTGAGTCTGTTCAGGAAGTAATGATAAAGGTTTCTGAAAAAAATTTTTATCATATTCTGTATATTTCAAAATAACAAAGTCGAGAGACTGCTCAGACCCATCTCTCCATGTTATTCCGTAGAATACTGTACAACAATATACGAGAATACTTACATTAACTCACTTAGTTAATACAGCACTTGAGGTACTCGGCTGTAAATTTTGAAAATTCCTCAAAACATGATCTCGACTGGCATTTCTTCTTACCGGACCTTTTAGTAAAGATATCGATGAAGTCTGAAAAACAAATGTAAAAAGTTATTATTTTATGCACATTTTCATACAAGAATACATCCCTACGACTGCCATAGGGTTAAAGGGGTAGGATAGGATACTTTACAAATATATAATTTATCCCTAATGAAAAAATATATTGCATACTTAAATCTAATCAATCTTCAAAAATATACCTATTAAACAAAACTGGAGCCTAAATACGGCCCTGTAAAATTGTACAAGTATATAAAACATCAAACGAGATCAGAGTTATTAAATAATTGGTTTTTGTTACCACAAGAATCTTTCAGAAACTACTTTACGTTAAGATTTTACGAGATTTAAACTTATGACATTATTCACTACTTCTACAATGCCGAAAGATTAATAATAATCACACAATGACTAAAATAACATTATGAGATTAGATGGCACGACTAAACTTACCAATGGAAAGTAATTTCAGGTGTTTTTCTATATGAGGAGTTGCCGCACAAGGGTGCACTACACTTCACCATTTTATTTTAGTACTTTTGGCTCATAAACTTTATTAGATCACAAAAAATAAGCGAAAACAATCTCCTGTACGTCCTTTGTTGACAAGTCTAAGAAGATATTTGTAGCTTGTCAAGATGGCGTTTTGCCTCACGGTCCAGTTTGTCTATGTGTGTGGAAGTGTTGCGACATTAAAAAGAAACGAGATAGTCTTATTAATTTGTGGTTGGAGAGAAAGAAGTAGAAATATTGTTTTATTCTCATATAAGTAGTTGTGAAATAATGTTTGGTCTGCTTCTTATTATACGTCTGTGTTCTATACCTACCCACAACATTCATTTATAATAATTTAACAGCTATAATATCAATTTACCCGCAAAGGTTGCCCCTAAAATTAAAATGTAAACAAAGTTAGAACACGTTCGTAACAAATAAACCTAAGTATGTACCCATTTTTTTTTTAAATATCGCGTTTTTATGCATACGAACCAAGCGATCCGATCTTCCAAGTTTTGGATCGATTCGGCAAAAAATCGTATGACCTCGATCCGATCTGTAAATCGCTTGATCGTATGCCTGCTGATCCGATCGGCGCATCCCTAGACGTTTGTCGTTTGTGTCGTCGGTCGGCGGCACTTTTTTTTTGGTGTTGAATTATTTTGCCCACCAACACCAAGACCAACAAACAAACAAATAAGTCGAACTATTTACGCTAGGTATATACTGATTTTCGTGTTTTGTTAACTTCATTTCGTGATCTCATCTTTATTCGTCAAGATGGACATCGACTATGATGTAGAAAGTGACGAAGATTCAGACACACAAATGAAAGATCTTGAGCAACTGACCGCTGTTTTAGAAGCTGACGAACCCTCTTCAAACGTAAACTTTAGGTATTCCGCATCTCCAGGTAGTGATCGAAACTCTACTAATAAACATGAACAATATTCTAAAATAGAAACTGCATTAGCGCTCAATAAACTAACAGAAGATAAACTCCTTCGTCTAGAAAATATTCTTGTGGATAAACTAATTGAATGCCGAAGGAAACTTGCAGAATTTCAAAATTCAAATAGGCTATACGATAGAACAGAGAGAACAGAAATTTTTCGCTACAAACAGTGTGGCAAGCCATACTTCAGAGACAAATATGGCTTTCAACCGTCTGACAATGCAGATACAATACTTATGGCAAAGGTGGGAATGTATGACTTTTCACTAATCGCATCAGTACCCGGCTGGACTGTAAAAGACAAAAGTGAATTTATATCCTTAGTGTTAAAAATGTCTCGTGATATAAAAATCGGAGAGTTAAATTCAAAAATTGCTCAACTAAATCGTGATGCCAGATTAAAAGATGCAAAGGTAGAGAGCGAAATTGAAGCTGTAAGAGAAGAAATAAATAATGTAAGTAAAAAGGGTCTTAGAGAAGTAGCATTGCCAATAGACCAGGAGTATGATTGGGATACTATAGCCAATAAATTTACTCAACGACATAGTGCTCAAGAGTATTGTGCATTGTGGAAACTATTTTTGCATCCTTCTATTAAGAAAGATTCTTGGACAAAACATGAACACATGAAACTTCAGAGAATTGCTGAGAGTCATAAATTAACAAATTGGCAACAAATTGCGCAGGAACTTAACACTGGACGCACTGAATATCAATGTTTTGTATATTTTAGAACAAATATGTGCAATACATTCACTAATCAAAAATGGACTAAGGAAGAAGAAGAATATTTAAAAAGGCTTATTGAATACTACAGAGAAGATGATTATATACCATGGGGCAAAGTTGCTTCATCAATAGAAAACCGAACAAAAATTCAAATATATAATAAATACATGCGACTTGTCGAAATAAGAAAAGGTAGATTTTTGCCAGAGGAAGATGCCGTAATACTGAATTGTGTCGAAAAGTATGGCACTGACTTTAAAAAAGTGAATAATTTTCTTGCCGGTAGATCTACTACTCAAATACGTAATCGTTATAGAGTGTTGAAGAAAACCAGGATATCAACTGTGTGGACACTAGAAGAAGACAAGAAATTAATTCAATTAATGGCGCACCAAGATTCAACTACAAACTTTGCTAGCATAAGCAAGTATTTACCTGGTAAAGACCGTGTTCATATACGAGCTAGATATGTTACATTAGTTAAATGGATGCAACGGAACCCAAATGTTGATATCTTGCATGCACCCCGTCGTGGTGCGCGTCGCCTGTGTCATGGGCGAGCTGCAGATAATTTAAATAAAGCTGTTGAAAGTTTAAAAGATAGAATGCTGACTGAAGTGCAGCATAAAAAGTCTAAAAGAATCACGAAGGATTCAACAGAACAAGAAATTGATGATGCACTAGTTGCATTTATGATCACAGAAGCTATAAAAAATCCTAAAAAACATCAAGACGACTCTGAAGTATTATTATGTGATAACACAGTTGTCACTGTAGGCAATCTAAATGCAACAAATTTACAAAAATCATTAATTTTGTTGAAAGCTAAATTAAATCAGCATAATTTTAAATTCAGCTCCATTTCTGATAAATATCCTGAATTATTTGAACGTGAACGAGAAGTCTGCTTAGTTAAGGTGAAGTCGTATTCCAAAAAGAGTCTAATAAATACTATAAGAATAAACAAACCACCTGACGTATGGGGAAATCATGTCTTAAGTACTACAGAATATTTTTTACCACCACATCTTGCAACAATAACAGGTTGTAGAGCATTAATTGCTCATGCTAGTACAAAAGAGCTATCAAAAATTAATTTACTAGCAATGAAACATAAAAATGTTATATTTAAAGATCAATTATATTGCCTGATGGAACGTTTCAACTTACTCTTCTTGTGGCCTATGTTACTTTCTAATGAAATACCAGCAGGTGAAAGTCCAAAGAAAAAATCATTTGTAGTGTGTCCAAAATCAGCGATATCTATATTAAACATGAATAGACCAAGAAACATACGTAACTGCCTGTTATTCGAGGACAGTGAAGAAGATGGCGAAAACAACAATAGGAGAGAAAGAGATAAGGATGCACAGGAAATCGGAATTATCGAAGAGCATGGTCTCTAATTGACGCCAATTAGAGACCATGCAATAAAGAATGTCAATAAAATAATGTGTCAACACATTGATTTAGTTAAGTTGGTTAACACTTTGCAAGCCGGGCATTTTATTACGCGCATCCTCCTATGAGCCGGCCTTTTTCGTAATTATTGTAAATTCTATAGAAAAAAATTATAAGTAATAGGAATGAATTTAATTCATTTTGTATAAGTTAGAGTAACTTATGTATGAAATTATAAAAGAAAATAATAATATATTTTAAATATTATTTATTTTAAAAAATCAATTCTAAAATACCCTTTTTCGAAAAAAATAACAACTTAGCTATCTGTATGTATATAAGTTATAATATATGTTAGAGTAACTTATGTTTTAAATTATACAAAATTAAACAAACAATATTTTAAATGTTATTTATTTAAAAAATTATTACAAAATACCCTTTTTCGGAAAAAAAAACTCTTACTTACCTACTTAACTAGGTATCTGTTTATAACGCACTGTGGAGGCGATTAGTGATGCCGATCGATAGTTCACTATCGATAGGCTATCGATACTATCGATAGTATCGATAGCACAATATGTGGTAATAGTATTGATGACTTGCAATAGTATCGATAGTATTACGCCTTGATAGTCACTACGCAATCGATACTATCGATACTATTTTCATCCATGATGAACGTAGTATCGATACTATCGAGTTTTGAACTATCAATAGTTATGTATTTTGCAATACTATTGCATGTAATTACATTTGGCATAATGGTATATAATTTATATTTATCATTTTGAACACGAAAATCACACGTTATTCTTTGAGACACAAACAGAATTTGTTTACCTACCTACCTTTCGAAACCTTACAATACTATCAAAAATTTACAACTATCGATAGTCCTAAACTATCGATAGTATCGGTACTATCGATAGTAAACTCGTCCCGGATGACAATAGTATCGATACTGTCGATAGTATCGATAGTACACTTGTCACCAATGACAATAGTATCGATACTATCGATACTATTGCAAGTTATCAATAGTATTATCACATTTTGTGCTATCCCTATTTTATTATTTTGTGATATCACATTTAGTCCTATCGATATTCTAACTGATTTTCGAGGTCAATTATCGATAGTGGAACTATCGATAGTTCGGCATCTCTAGAGGCGATCGGCTGCCATAGAGAAATATTCGGCTGCGGCCGCGCCGGCTCGACGCGTTCCCTTCACTTGCCATTCTTTCATACGTAAATGAATCGCCTATGGGGTTACGCATAATGACAACTGTACACAATTTTACCTATACGCATAATGATGACACACACGCAATATGGTACACACCATTGAGGTACAATAAACTAGAGAAGGCACCGCGAAGCAAGTTTGTGCGCAACTAAGCTGCAGCCGCAAGGTCCACAATCGCTTGAATCACGCGCAATCACAGACGTTTGCAGTCCAAGTGCGGCCGGCAAGCCGCACTTGAACGGAACACAGCAGTAGTGAGCGGTGTCTTCTCTATACCGTATAGAGAAGACACCGCTTATAGACTATACGTAGTAATAATAGCTCAATGGCACACACGCACAATGACACACACGCATAATGACACACACGCAATATGACACACACGCATAATGACACACACGCAATATGACACACACGCATAATGACACATTTCAATGGGTTAAAAAATAAATATGATGCATTTAAATTAGATTAATTTGTAATTTATTTATTGTAATAATTAACAAAAATGAAACATTTTCATACTAAAAAGAAAATCCATATTCATATCCATTCATATTATATGTACAGTCAGCATCAAAAGTAGCTGAGCACTTTAGGTGACTTTAGTACTGAGACATGGTTTTATAGTAGGTATAGTAGCTAAAAAAAAAACAAAAAATTACACGTACTGTTATGATGTTTTGTTGGAACTTGAAAGTTTAGTAAAGGACATATTTTTTTTTACTTTGGGGCTTGGTACTAAATTCCAAATCTTTTAACTTGACGCCAATGTATAAATACTTGAAGAATACATTATTATCAACATATTAACAAACAAAAAAAACTATTAAATTCAAATATTTCGAAAACAGTTAGATTTAGGATAGGGTGTTTCATAGTCAAATTAGTCAGAAACGATGTAAACTAAACTCCCTTAACGGGAATAGGTCGACGTAACCTGTGACCCTGTATAATATGTCATTTCGCGTATATGTCGTTTTGCGTTTATGTCATTTCGCGTACATTTTTTTTATACTAAGCCCGGCAAATGACTCCACTCCACCTGATGTTTAGTGGAAATGAAGTCCAGGCGCGAGGACAACTGGTGCAGCGTAAGAGACGTAGCATCAGTCACCCTCACTCTGCCGGCCCACAAAGTGCTTCTTCACGCCTCGTTTGAAGGACCCTATGTCATAGGTAGGAGGGAATACGTGTGCTGGTAGACTATTCCATCTTTTGGAAGTGCGGCAAAGAAACGAGTCACCAAATTTCTTTGTGCGTGATGGAATGTTAGAAACTGTAAATTGGTGACTCCGGAGAGCAGCACGCGTACTCCTATGGAGGAAGGGAGAAGGAGGGATGAGGTCAAAGGGTTCTTCAGAGCATTCGCCATGGTATAAACGGTAAAAGACGCTGAGTGACGCAATATCTCTACGCAATTGCAAAGGCTCGAGAGTTTTAGTGACCTCCGCAATGCCGATAATGCGCACAGCGCGGCGCTGCGATCTGTCCAAGGCATCGAGAAGATACTTTGCGGAGCCGTCCCAAAGGTGAGAGCAATACTTCACGCAAGACCGCACCTGTGTAATACAAACACCTGTATAATAGACAACTGATCAGGCGTGAAGAATCGCCGCACCCTGTTCAGGACACCGAGTTTACGTGAGGCATTTTTAATTACGGTTTCGATGTAATCCTTTTGGTTCAGATCGCAGCGGATATCCATACCGAGCATGTTAATACTGCTCTGCAGGCTTAGAGATGTACCCTGAAGAGAGGGAAGGGGAAGGAATGGCGACTTTTTCGCTGTGAACGCGCACACCTGTGTTTTCTTGGCATTGAACTCCACCAGATTATCGGAGCCCCATTTAGAAATGAGGTCCAACACCCGATCGAGCTCAATGACAAGATTTGCTCGCTTCATTTCGGTGTCTACCCGCCCAGCCGTTGGGTGACCGTTATATCCCCCATGCACTGTGCTATCATCTGCATAGCAATAATGTTTCCAAGAGGAAGCATGTCATTGATATGCAAAAGGAACAGCGTGGGGGATAGAACGGAGCCCTGAGGAACACCAGCGTTCACTGACATGAACCGCGAAGCGCATCCATCCGAAAGGACACGGATTCTACGCTCATGCAGGAAGCTAGCAATCCAAGTACAGAACTGAGCGGGCAAACCGTATGCCGGGAGCCTGGAGAGAAGAGCTTTGTGCCAGACCCGATCAAAAGCCTTGGCTATGTCGAGGCTAACTGCCAGTGACTCGCCACGCTTGTCTATAGCCTCACCCCAGAGATTTGTGACGTACGCTAGAAGATCACCCGTTGACCGTTTTGGCCGAAACCCATATTGACGATCGTGAATTAGGGAGTGATCTTCTAGGTATCGAATAAGCTGTTTGTTCAATATTCGTTCTAGGATCTTACACAACACTGAAGTTACGGCTATAGGGCGGTAATTAGACGGATCTGACCGATCTCCTTTTTTAGGGATCGGTTGCACATTAGCTTCTCTCCAAGATTCCGGCACACAACCCGAAGAGAGCGAGAGACGGTACAGACGCGTTAACACAGGGGACAACTCTGCTGCACACATTTTCAGGACTATTGCTGGGATGCCATCAGGACCGTTAGCTTTCCGGACATTGATTGACTGCAGCTCCGCACGGACATCACACTGCCTGATTTTAATATCAGACATTGTGTGGTCACAGTGAGGAATTGAGGGTGGCTGTGCATTACAGACATCGATCCGGGAGTTAGCCGCAAAGAGTTTGGCCAGGAGATCGACCTTTTCTTGCGGCTTGTGAGCTAAACTTCCGTCAGGGCATCTCAGTGGCGGCAGCGAGGGTTGGCAGAAGTTGGATTGCACGGCTTTGGCCAGACGCCAGTAGCTACGGCTGCCCGTAGGATGCGTCAGGAGTTCTTGGCCCACTCGTGCAACGCGCTGGGCATCCGCTATAATGTAGGCCCTCTTACACGACGTGGTGGCATTATTGTAGGCTGCTTTTAGCGAGCGAGTTTCGGGATCCCCATGAGCTTTACCTCTGATCCAAGCGCGGTATGCCGTCTGTTTGCTCTCAACAGCGCTGGCACGCTCGCGATTGAACTAGCGGTTGCGTCTGCCTTTGCTGATGACATAGGAGTGTGGAATATAGTATTCCATTCCTAATACTATCTCATCAGCAACGGCAGTGGCGCTAGCGGTCGGGTCCTTCCCACTAAAGCAGCGCTGCCTCCAAGGGACGGATGCAAAATACTCCCGCATACCGTCCCAGTCTGCCGACGCGTAGTGCCAAATCCGGCGTTTCGAAACCGCTGTTGGCGGGCGCGATGCCAAGGGCACTGTGCTGGATATCAAGCAGTGATCCGAGGAACCTAAAGGAGCTCGAATCTCCACCCGGTATCCAGCTGGGCGACTCGTCAGCAGAAGGTCGAGTAAGTAGGGCGCATGGCCAACTATGTCTGGGATCCTGGTGGGCTGGTTCACTAGTTGCGTCAGGTCATGCGTGAGAGCGAATGCGTGGGCAGTTCTACCAGCATGGTCAGTTTTGGAGGAACCTAACCACAACTCATGGTGGGCGTTGAAGTCCCCCAAAAACACCAATTCCGCCGATGGAAACCGCTCCTGCGCATCATCTGCTACCCGACTAAGATGTTCAATTAGTCGAGTTGTCTCCATGTCGCCGTTATGGGATCGGTAGACGCAGACGTAGACACGGCAATGAGAGCCTAAGTCGACGTGTACCACTAGGAGGGAGAAGGACTCCAGACAGCGCAGACGGCGACAGCAAACATCCGCCCGAACGAATAAGCAAACTCCGGCTTTGGCTTTGAAGGATTCTTCAAGCACAAAGCCGGGATAGTTCAGGTAGGTGGTGTCAGCTGGGCGGATTATTTGCGTCTCCGTCAGGAACAACATTGCTGGCCGTGCCGTCTCAAGATGGTGGTGGACGGCATTGAGGTTTGCATGGAGTCCGCGGATGTAAGCGAACTCCACCTCAAACGGTAAGGTTGTGGTGGGGGTGTGCACCGCTGTAGTACCAGTTTTGTTGTTAGGCGCTGTCATTTTAGGAGTGGAAAGAGAGGCGTGAATCGAGAAAATGATGCCGCGATGCGAATGGTCAAAGTGTGGTGGCCTGTTTCCCCAGGAATTTGCCCACAGACGAGTATTATTAACCTGCCGAACGGAAGGGCCCCCGAACCCCCCCGGGAATGGCCGCCGGGACCCCACCTTCCGACCCCACCGGCACGACGGACCACCCCGAGATTATGCGTGGCATGGTGAGGCAGCCTCACGAGCTGGTTAGGCTCGCTTGGGCCCCTGTACTGTGCCACGGGCGCCCAGCGGGACAACCGTTTCTACGGGTCTCCCTGGTCGGCAGGTTAACAAAGTCCTCCTGGCACTGGTTTGACGGAAGCCTCCACAGACCAAATACATCGCAGCATCATCCTCTCGAGCTCTGGTTATACGCTGGCTGATCCCGAAACGCGACCGACAAGCAGTCACTTGACGGGTTTTACACCATGCGTACTGTTAGAACGAGTCTCGCGATTAGGGTTTTAAAAAAAAGGAAATAGAAATAAAACTAATATTAAAATGATTTGAATGAAATCGGCAGCCGTCGCGGAGGTTGGAATAAGACTGGCGCGCTCGAGAAGCGGGCGCGTCTGGCTGGATAGCAATATGCTGATGCAGCAGTAAGTTAGGGCTGTAAGCATATATACTAACATCATAGGGATGTAACACCTCCCCCTTTAAAAGGAAACTTCTAGGAGAAAAAAAAGAAGTTTCTGTACTAAATTCTAGATCTAATGATTGGTAATTGAATAGTCTCAGAGTTTGAACTTTGTATGTCTGATTGTAAGTTATCTGAGTCTTTAATTCTAGATTTAATGGTTGGTAGTGGGATAGATTCCGAATTTGAACTTTGTATATCTGTTTGTAAATTATCTGAATTAGGTAATAAATGTTTAGTTCTAAATATGTTAAAGCGCGAGCGACTGCCGGTTATATATTTATAAAATTTATAAAAAATACAAGAAATTACAATAAAAGTTATAACAAGTACTAAAATGGAATAATGTGTCCCATATTGAATTATATGTGGTTTATCCTTGATTTTATCAATCTCGGAAGTAGCGTCTATTAAAATTCTCTTTTGTAAATCTAAATTATCCAAATCTATATTGGTTAGTTCAACAGGAGCCACATTATTTATTTTCATATTAAATTTACTTATATTACAGCAAGCATCATTAATAAGATTGAAATCTGTGATTTGAATGGGTGAAGTAATATTAATAACATTATTTTTAGGTAAAAGTGTCGTACTTCTACAATATGCAATACAACCTCTGGGAATGGTAATTATGCCAGTCCCCATAATACTATTTTCATACAATTTATTACTTATACAATCAATAGATATTTTGTTTGGTTCTGTTTGTATATAAATCCATCTGTTATTACTTATCGGTTTCCAAATATCTACTTTTCCATATATAAAATTAGTTTTACATTGTATTGGGATCTTATTTACTATTCTTGACATTAATTCACTAGCGCAAGTGGGTTTAGCATCGGTTGCATAGACATTGGTTACATCACATATATAATTGCTGGAAGTAATGGTTTTACAATGTTCAATACTATCTAAATTACAAAAATGAAGTTTGTCTTTGGTCATTGCAATAAACTTGGAATCTGGTAAGATTAAAGAAAAGGTGTTAGGCTTATTAAAATCATGCGGTGTAGGTAATGCAATGTTATGATATAACATGAATTCATCAGGGGAAACTAAAGGAATTTGTAATACGAATACAATTTTCTTATTTACATAATAACAAATTAGCTTAGATATATTTAAAACAAAATGAATAGTACTAAAATCTAATATTACTGGTAATTTCGAATTATCAGGTAAGTGTCTATAACTATTGGTAAGTTCAAGGTAAAGTTGTTGCGGGCTTAATATAAATGGATGTAATACATTTTGGTTACAAAACAGTACGGCATCTACTATGTCTTCCACTTGTAGAGATACTGCTAATATTGCAGTTTCTAGACTATTTAAAATCTGATTTTGATATGATTGTATCAATAGCTCATCAGTTTGTATCGACACATTCTTCAAACCAATTGAGAGTCTGTCGATAGCATCATTCAATTTAGCTTCATTTCTTTTTATTTTGGTTAAGGTATTATTAAATGCTGATATTACGGAAGTAGTTACTAGAATATTTTGTTTCAATAAAGTAGCTAATTTTTCCTGATCGTTTTCTACGGCTTCTATAGCTTCATTATATCTAATGCCATCTGCTTCATCTAATGTACCAAATATATATTTAAACGCGGAGCCAATTCCTCCTATTATTGCATTACGTCTGTTTCTATTATCAAGCAGGTGCGAGATGGAGGTGTATTTTTGAATAGTACTATTAAACATTATTATCAGAGGTTCCAGTACGTTATGACATTCCGAGGATTCAACTGTTTGGGTTTGTAAACACAATTTTACGGTATTGCTTAAGGCAGATTTTATGTTTTCCACGTGAGGTTTTAGGTGTGCGATGTCTATTGGTATTAAAACGTCTAACTGACCATTTTTAATTTTAAGTTTTCCAAGATAATCAAAGTATAATCCAGGGCTTGATTTGATCTGTTTCACGTATTCCTGTTGACAGTGGATCCCGGGTAAGATGCTGAAAGTAATTAAGGTAAGTTCATTTATAATATCTACTTTGCTTTATGATACTTGCTTATCTACATGCTATTTTTAATATTACTAACGCTTAACAATTACAGTTATATTATATACCTATATATTTAATCTTAATAAATGAATATAATGTGATCATATATATCTCTATATCTATATCCCTATATAATTTCTAAACTACTATTGTTGTTGATTTATTTACAAATGAGTTTTTAGATATCCTCTAAAAGTTTTCTTATGTTATATATATTAGATTATAATATTTTATGGACTACTAGGGAAGACGCCCGCTAACTTGATTTCATCAAAGTGGTGTCTTACGTGGCGTCTATTTATTAATAATGTTACGGTATTGTTACCGTGAACAGAGAGGATTTTGTAGGGACCTTTCCAAATAGGGGAAAGCGCTTTCCGGAGCCTTAGGTGATTTTTCAGGTAAACGTAATCACCGACTTTGTATCGAATGGGTTGAGTTCTTGTATCGTAGTAGGTTTTTGACCTTTGCTTTGAATGCTGTATATTTTGGAATGCTTTTTCCCAGGATAGTTTAAGGCGATGTTGGAGCATTCTGACGTAGTCAGGATATGTGGTAAGGTCTTGGCTGTATAAGGAATCGGGAATAAAAGATTTATGTCCGAACAATAGTTCGTATGGTGAAAAGTTTGTAGTGCTATGTATAGCTGTGTTATAGGCTAGGATCGCAGTGTATACATATCGGGGCCAGTCGTCTTGATTCTCATTCACGTAGGACTTAAGATATTCCTTGAGAGTGGAGTGGCTCCTTTCGAGGGCTCCTTGGGTTTGCGGATGATAAGGAGTGGACCACAGCTGTTTAATTTTCAGGAAGCTGCAGGTTTTTTTAAATAGATCAGCTGTGAAGTTGGTACCTTGGTCGGTGAGAATAGTCTGAGGGATACCGAACAGGGAAATAAAGTGCACGAGGCAATCTGTGGTCTCTTCTGACGAGACACTGCGTAGAGGATAGGCTGCAGAGAACTTAGTAAGGTCGTCCTGAAGGGTCATGATATATTTTAATTTGGCAGGGCCGGATTCAGGTAAAGGTCCAACAATATCTAATGCTACTCTTTGAAAAGGACTGGTAGAGGTAGTAGTTATTTGCATTGGTGCGCGATTGAGTCGTCTGAGGGCTTTGTTCTCTTGGCATGAAGGACATGCTTTAATGTAATTTTCTACGTCACCTTTCATGCCCTTCCAGTAGAATTTTTCTTTGATACGGTTAAGCATTCTGTTACAACCTAAATGCCCTGCAATTGGGAGATCGTGATTATCTTTTAGGATTTTCTTTATTTCACTAAGAGTTGGAAATGTGATATTATCATGATATATATTTACTTGTATATTTGTGTTATGAAAGACGTATACTAGTATGTTATATAATTTGGCAAAGGATAGCTTTTCGAATGGATTTCTAAAATCTGAAATGGCAATTTCTGAGATATTTTCTCCAGTTGTCATCAGATGCGTTTTAATGTTTTTAAGGGTTTGATAGATTTCTGGATAAGTGCATTCATCAAAATAATGCACCTTTGTAAATATAAGATAGATATTTTTGTTAGCAGCTGTTTGTGCTTTTTCGAAGGAATACAATTGTTTATCTTTGTAACGAAATTCATCTGTTATTTTTTCTAGAAATCCTGACAAGAACGGATTTGATTCATCTAGATCTAAAGAAATGGGAATGATAATATTTTTACATTGAGTTTTAGTTAGGGATTGGTTATGTTCAATGATGGTAGTATTAAATTGGTTCTTTTTGTCATTGATTTCTTTTAGGAATTTAGAGTATTCGTCATTGGTGTAAGTATCATCAGGGGCTGGAAGAGAGTCGCGTGCTTGCGTTGGTGAGTAAGGATCTTGAGTTGGATTTTGTAAAGGTAAGTTTTCAGGACTCAGTGGAGCTTGCAAATTTTCGTGATGCAGTGAAGGTTGTTCAGGTAAGTGGTCTTGGGTTTCAGAGTTTGAAGTAGTAGGTATAGCAGGGTCTCTGGTTGAAGTTGAAGGAGTTGGCTCAGGTGAGTTTTCTGGATTTGTAGATGCTAAAGGCTCATTAGACTTAGGAGATTTTATTTTATCGACTCTAGTAGGATCAGTGGGGCTATAGTTGAATGGGAATTCATCGGTATCATCTAACAGATCTATGCAAGGCAGGCTACTGCTGTCATAGTCAGGTGTTGTAGGAATAGTGACACCTAAATCATCAAGTGTCATAGGACTAAATGGACGGGGTCTACCATCGTTATTAGCATCTGTAGAATCGGAATTAGAAGTTTCTTTTTCAGGTTGGTTTGGAATGACAGGGTTTACGGGATGACGGGAAAGAGCGTCCGCGGCGGAGTTAGGTCTTCCTTTTCTATAAAGGATTTCGTATTCATATTCTTCGAGTTTTAATCGCCATCGTTGCATTTTACTACTCGGGTCTTTGTGATTGAAGAGCCACTTTAGTGGTCGATGATCTGTGATAATTTGGAATTCTCGACCATACAGGTATGGTCGAAATGTTTTGCAACCGAATATGATTGCAAGAAGTTCTTTTTCTGTAGTGCTGTAGTTCATTTCACTTTTGTTTAAAGTACGAGATGCGTATGCGATAGGACGATCTTTGCCGACAGGACCTTGGGATAGGACAGCGCCAACGGCGTAATTAGAGGCATCACACGTGAGTATGAATGGTTTAGTGAAGTCAGGATAGCAAAGAACAGTAGCAGTAGTTAATTTTTGTTTTAGAATATCGAAGGCAACCTGTTGTTGGTTTTCCCAGTTAAAATTAGTGTCCTTTTTCAGAAGTAAGGTTAGAGGTTTGGCAACTTTAGAGAAATCAGGAATGAATCGGCGATAGTATGAGACAAGGCCAAGGAAGGATTTTATATCCTTTGCTGACTTAGGAGTCGGGAAGCTTTGAACAGCTTTAATCTTGTCGGGATTAGGTTTGACTCCGTCAGAAGATATGGTGTGACCAAGATAAGCGACCTCACGCCTTAGGAATTCGCATTTGTCAGGTTGCAGTTTAAGGTTGAATTGACGAAGTCTCTGGAATATAGAAGTTAGATTTAGGATCATAGTTTTTAGATCAAATGAATAGGAAACGATATCATCTAGATACACGAAGCAGCGGATGCCTTGTAGGCCAGATAGGGCGGTATTCATTAACCTTTGAAATGTAGAAGGCGCATTCTTTAAGCCGAATGGCATACGCTTGAACTGGAAATGCCCTTGAGGTACACTAAAGGCAGTTTTTTCGGCATTATTGACAGGAATTTGATGAAAGCCGGAAGCTAGGTCAAGCGTAGAGAAGTATTTACTGTTGCCTAGTTGATCTAGAATTTCGGTAATCTGTGGAATAGGATAAGTATCACCAATTGTGACATCATTTAGTTTTCGGTAGTCGATAACTACACGCCATTTTTGTTCGTTTGAGGCGTCCAGTTTTTTAGGTACAATCCATATAGGGGAAGACCAGGGAGATATGGATGGTTCTATTATTTGTTGCTCAAGCATCTTCTTTATTTGTTTATCGACTTCTTTTTTATGAACTTCGGGAAATCGGTAGGATTTAGTATTAATAGGTTGTTCTGTGGTTGTCTTAATGTCATGTTTTATGGCATTAGTGTGAGTCAGCTTTTCATCAGGAAGATGGAAGATGTCAGAGTAATCGGCGCAGAGTTGAAGGAGAGCATCGGCTTCCTCATTGTTAAGATGGTCTATACGAAGAAGATCTAGGACTTGACGGGTTCTTTCAGCAGAGTTTTTACTTTCAGGACAAGGATCCGAGTGGTTTACGGAAGTTGTTTCATTAAGATTGATGGGTATCATTTTAGAAAGTTTAAGGTTGAGATTAGTTTTGACTATCATTGGAGATTCAGAGAGATTAGCAACTGTTAAATTAATTTTATTATTTTCTTTTACCTTAACTAGGCAGTTGGCAATAAGAAGGTTCTCATGTGGTATTTGGTCGAGAACAAGTCCTTCCTTAAGTTGGGGATTTGAGACAGTGGTTTCTATTACTTTCTCAGTGCGTGCAGGAATTACGTAATAAGGTTCTGAGAAATGAATATGAGCGTAGCAGTTTTTAAGTTGTTTTTATGCTAAATGTGAAATCGATATTTCCTTGAGATTCCATGAGGAAGTCATTACCAATGATACCATCGTATGGGAATTCTAAATTGCTTACCACGTGAAACTTATGAGTAACGTGGTATTTGGGATTTTTGTCGCTAAGGAATAATTGTAAATTGAAGGACCCTGAAGTGGGGATAGTGTCGCTTTGTGATATGGTAGATGTGAGACCTTTTAGATTGAGGATTTCTTTTTGAAGTGGAATATTGGGTTTGAGAACTGTGTCTTTGACAAGACTAATAGAAGAGCCGGTGTCTATGAGAAGCGTCAGCGGAAGTTCTGTCGCTGTACTGTTAACTATTATGTACGGTAATGACTTTTCTGGGTGGAAGGAGATTTCATAAACCTCCTTGGGTTTAATAGGTTCGGCAATGAGTTTGATAGGATTAGTATTGGATTCAGAGGATCTTGTAAAAAGTTTGGTATCGGATTTAGTGGATTTAGTAACGGATTTGGTAGGTTTAGTATTGGATTCAGTGGGTTTGGTAACGAATTTGGTAGGTTTAGTATTAAATTCAGTGGGTTTAGTAATCGGGTTTGTAGGTTTGGTATTGGATTCAGTAGATTTAGCAAAGGAAATGGTAGGTTTGGTATTGGATTCAGCGGATTTAGCAAAGGAAATGGCAGGTTTGGCATTGGATTCAGCGGATTTAGCAATAGATTTGGTATTGAATTCAGTGGATTTAGAAATAGGTTTGGTATTGGATTCAGTGGATTTAGCAATCGAGTTTGTAGGTTTGGTATTGAATTCAGTGGATTTAGTAATCGAGTTTGTAGGTTTGGTATTGGATTCAGTGGATTTAGCAACGGATTTGGTATTGAATTCAGTGGATTTAGCAACGGATTTGGTATTGGATTCAGTGAATTTAGCAACGGATTTGGTATTGAATTCAGTGGATTTAGCAACGGATTTAGTATTGAATTCAGTGGATTTAGCAACGGATTTGGTATTGAATTCAGTGGATTTAGCAACGGATTTGGTATTGGATTCAGTGGATTTAGGAACGGATTTGGTAAAAGATTTAGTAGGTTTTTTATTAGATACAGTGGATTTGGTAAAGGATTTAGTAGATTTGGTGTCTATGTTATGGAGGCGCCTCGCGTGACACCCAAGCGAGACGGTTTCTAGTTTAAATTATTATCGTCAGGGTTAACGACGTTATAATCAGTTTCGTCAAGACCTTCCTCTTGATCCTGAGTATAAGTGATTGGCCGCAATCTGCTAGGATTGGAAGTTGACGGTTGAGGCCTGAACTGGGTCTTAAACCGGTTGTTATATTCTCTCTTACGGCACTGTTCGATACTGTGCCCTGGGAATTTGCAATATCTGCAGATTATAGGCGAGTTGGCATAACCGCGGGATACAGGAGTTTGAACGTTAGGATTATTCTTTTGCGGAAACGTGTTACGATTTTGTGTAGTAGGATTAGAAGCTCTTTGATTTCTACTGAAAGATTTATTATCGATAGGAATATTTGTTTTGTACAGAGTTTTTTGAATTCTTTCCTCTGAAATGGAAAAGCTAATAGCTTCGTTTAAAGTTTTCGGTGTTTTACATCTTATAATGTTTGATACGCGTGGATGGAGACCAATGAGAAAATGATGTAAAGCTAATTCTTCCATCGCGGCACAGCGACCTGGTAACTCTTTTATTTTGCTGTTGCTAAGTGAGATTTCAGTGAGCAGTTGTGACAATAATGTTTCAATTCTAAGAGCGAACTGGCTTACGTTTTCAGTCGAGAGTTGCTTGCTTTCTTGTAACTCCATTAGGAGGTGCGAGGAATGTTTGCGGTCACTGAATTGAGTTTTGAGGAACTCTTTAAGTTGTTCCCAGTTTGAGAATTCTTTAATTGAGCAAGCAACTTCCGCCTTTCCTTGAAGTTGGCATAATATGTATTTAAAAAGAGTAGTCTTTTGTTGATTAGATGCTAATTCATAAGCATTATTGCAATTTATAATAAAAGAGTTAAGTGTTTCTCTACTGCCATCATAGGGCTTAATAAATTTTAAGAGAATGTTTAGATCTAGCATATCAGTGGATTGAAGAGTGGGAGTCTTTTTCCCTTTTCCCTTCTGTTTTTCAAGAGGGCTCGTGGCCCTTTCATCATCTGTATCGAATGGCAAGACAAAGTAATAGCACAATAAAATAACAAAGGATAGTTTATAGCACGACTCACAGTACGCAGGATACGACGGCGGCTACGGCTGCGATAAGGTTCATTACGGTTGGATGTAATGATTTCTTAGTAACGCTGCAACAATGTTGCGGGCTCTCGGAGATGAATTCGGCGGACGACTGTGAAGAGTGTTGCTTGTGAATTCTCGTGATTCAATGTTCAGCCGTATGAATTATTTCGTGGATTTCGAATGTCGATGAGACTTTTCTTCCAGAATTTTAGGATAACGACGGCTTTGACGATGTAAATGTAGACGTGGTACGGAGTATCTTGAGGGTTTTGGATGTCGATCTCTTACTTCTTCTTCTTCCTCTTCTTCTTCTTCTTTTTTTTTCAGGTGAGGCTAAGCTCGCACTGGACACAGAGTTATGTTTACACTGGATGCAGAGGTAAGTTTGTACGGGATACAGGGGTGAGTTTACACTTGACGTAGAAGAAAGTTAGCACTGGATGCAGAGGTAAGTTCACACTTTACGTGGAAGTACGATAGCACTGGATACAGAGGTAAGTTCACACTTGACGTAGAAGAAAGTTAGCACTGGACACAGAGGTAAGTTCTCACTTGACGTAGAAGTACGATTGCACTAAATATAGATATATATATATTTGTATAGATATAGTAATTTCACTTTTGTAAAAGTTTTTCGAAACTTTGGAACTGAGACGGACCGAGGATCCTATTTTTTGGATCCCTTTACGCTGCCACCAAATGTTAGAACGAGTCTCGCGATTAGGGTTTAAAAAAAAAGGAAATAGAAATAAAACTAATATTAAAATGATTTGAATGAAATCGGCAGCCGTCGCGGAGGTTGGAATAAGACTGGCGCGCTCGAGAAGCGGGCGCGTCTGGCTGGATAGCAATATGCTGATGCAGCAGTAAGTTAGGGCTGTAAGCATATATACTAACATCATAGGGATGTAACAGTACGGTGGTCACCAACCAGACGGGTCAAGCCCTACTCCCAGTGGAGCAGATCATCGCTCGAAAGAGTCCGTTAGTCGCTTCTTACGACACCCACCGGACGGAGAGAGGGGCGGCGATTGGTATCCTTTCTCCGTCACCGCACGGATAACATGTCGTTTTGCGTAAATGTCATTTCGCGTATATGTTATTATGCGTGGCCGAAATGTCTCATTATGCGTGTAACCCCGCTTATGTATGTGTAGCTAAGAAACGCAGCTACACATTGCCTCAAACGCCGATCATGTGAGAGCGTTGTGATTTCAGTGAAAATTCTCGGAAATCGTATCACGACATGGGGTCGTGATCGGCGTACCGTAGAAAAATGAGCGTCACGACGCTGTGTCGTGATCCCCTTGCAAAGTGTTAATGCTTGTTGTGAGCTAAAAATAGTAAAGGAAGATGTTTTATTAACATTTATTAAACTATAACTTTTTTTTTTGGTAGTGAGAAAAATAACAAAATCATTTATGGGTCATAGTCATAACATACACACATAGATTCACAACTATTATCCCCGAAGGGTTAGTCAGAGACTAGGCAATGAGGACCGCAGAAGCAGTTCCCGTTTCACCTAGCACATGTGCTTATCAGCGTGACAGGTGGTGAGCCCATCGCCGCTCTATGCTGTTGGATGTATGTGCTTCTTGTAAGTCGCCTTTTACGACACCCAAGAGAAGAGAGGAAGCTAGTATTCTTTTAGTGAGTCGCTACCCACACTGCTCATAAAATGATGAAAAATAACTACAATACAACACTAGGTAAACATTATAACACGAAACGAAGAAATCGTCACTCTTGATGTTAAGTTCAAAGAGGTTTGAAGAGACTGTTGCTCTAAAAATGTTTTGACAGGTCCAGGTATGTTGGTGAACCTATAAGTAACTATTATTATAGATTTAGGACGGACAGGTCTAACCCGTTTCTCTGTCTACGTGCTAACCAATGCCTAGGTCCACCACCTAGGCAGTGGTCAACGCAGCCGCCCGGATTGCGGAAGACGTGGATTAGACTTTCGTTATACTTAAATCAAATATTACGTACAAAGATTTTCTGCATCTGATCAAGTTTATTACAGAGGACAACACTGGGACAGTGAGACACGTATGACCTATCGGCGTAATCCAGTAAAGGCAGAAGGGACTGGGCACGTGAGATTTTGGTTTTGGTCGGCAACAGATTTTCCCAACGCTTGAGTAAGCCGTATGCCCCAAATACCCTCTAACCTCCTGAACCTGATGGTACCAGGACCCAGACCCAGGTGGTCCTAGGACCAACACCCAGACTTTCACTCCGGGTTATTTAAGCGGGGCGTGAAAAAGCATTTATGCAGGCCGCCATAGTGAGAGCGTTCGGCATAGCGTGGTAGCGCTGTGACGAACGCTTTCACTTCTTGGGCTTCACTGGCTGCTTTTCATCAGGCAGAGTGAAGCCATTATGGCGTGCCACAATAAAAAAAAATCTTTAATGGTCTCTATCTACAGTGTAGATTCTACACCTACACTACAGACATTGTAGACCAGAGGTTCCCAGACTTTTTTCTCATAGACCACTTTCAAAATTTTGCTGGTTGCGGTGGACCGGTGCCGCTACATTTGTACCATATTCCCAAAACTCGACATAAAATGTGACCTACTTAGCTGAACCGCAGCAGTTCTGCCGACTTCGTATAGCGCAATCGCGTGTGACAAACGCGATAGCACTATATAGGAAGTAAGGTCTAACGGCTGCGCTTCATTTGCGGTTTGGATGCGATTATTTAGCGCGATCGCCCCCCTGCCTATCTTAATATTAATTACGCTCCTATAAAAATATATGATGCACTAAAGGATATTGCCTAAAGAATGTGCTAATTTGTTACGCAATTAGATGTACTTTACTAGATTATAAAAAATCCCGAAAACAGGCCAAATAAAAGTCTAAAACGAATGGTTTCTTCATTTTTTTTTAAATTTTCGACATACCTAATTTTTACATGTCAATATTATTTTATTTTCAAGTACTACTGCTAATTCATTAAATCCTATAAAGTCTGTATAGACTTGACTTTGCCTGTATAGGCAAAAAACCTATAAAACCAATAAAACGCGCCTATTTGCGCTGCTTTGCTGTTATACCCGTCCCATACCGTCGAGAGAGCGAGAGAGAAGCGCTCGAAAGGACTCGCCTTAAGAGGGTTTACGCATTTCGGTTTTCCGTACAAACTTCCAAGACAAAATTTTTAAAAACCAATGAGACAATTTTGATGAAACTTTGCATGCTGAACTAAAACACAGAGACCTAAATAGTTTGTTGAAAACATTTTCAAAAAACGTTTTTCTAGCTGAGTTATTGCGATTTAAAGTCCACTATAGAAAGTTAAAAATCGCATTAACTCAGATAAATAAACATTTTTTTAAAATGTTTTCAACAAACAATTTAGATCCCTGTGTTTTACTTCAGCATGCAAAGTTCCATCAAAATTGGCTCATTGGTTTTAAAAAATTTCGACTTGGAAGTTTGTATGGGAAACCGAATGGCGTAAACCCTCTTAACAACTTTGAAATAAAACACTTTTTTACGGACTAACTTGCGTTTAACATACTATTTACATCTCGGACCGGTCCGAGATTTACATAGTTTTTATATTATCTATCCTGACGTTTCCACGACCACGCGTAATTAAAAAGATTCCAAAATTTACGTAAGGAGCTGTCAGATTACTTGCATTGAATTAAAAACCGTCTATTGGGGTTATTGTATTCATTTTTGATAAAAAAAAATAGATAATATCGTGTATCGACGCAGTCTTTTTCTATCCGCTTTGTCGATCATCCCTATCATTGACATTTACTGACGGTTTTACCCATAAAGTTAATATACCTAACGGAATAGAGCAACAAACATGAGCTGTCAAACGAAACCGAAATAGGATGGCTGTGTATGTCAAATTGTTTAAAAATGCGTTCAGTGATGTACTTCATGTCGCTTTTCACATTAATATCGATATCGATAATATTAATTACTAACAGTAATAGTATTAATAGAACTAAAATAGGATGGGATCCCTCCGTCGCCGCATAGCATAAAATCAAAACATGATGTTCGCAAAATATCATAATCTCAATTTACCACATTATTACAATATCATATTCTTGAAACATCATATTATTAGCAAACTAACATATTCGATTATCATCCTATCCGTGAAATAGGTCAAGGATCATAAGACCGCCGGCGATGTGTCTGGTTTTACGACCCTCAAGGGGTTAACAACATTTTTTTAACAAAAAGTACAATTATGATAAAAATAGTGTTTTTCTTTTACATTTTATTATTTATTTAATCTTCTTTACATATAAAACTGCTCATGCACTAGTCACATACACTAGTCTTTAAAACACTACTTTGCTCTGTGCACGACAGCTATGCAATGGCAGAGCATTCCAGAGATGGATAGCGGTTAAAGTGAAAGAGCTGGAGAGGAAGCCAGTATTATGAGCAGGAATTTGGAGAGTAAGGTTGCTACTGAAGCAAAGGTCACCCTGATGAGAGGCTTTAAGAAACTGAAACCTAGATTTCAGGCATTCGGGGGAACGTGGATCAATAGAATATTAAATAGAGGTAAAATTTATTATTAACAGGTTTACTGTCCAAAAAATAAAACAATAGCCTAATCAATTGTTATGGACCATATTATGTTGTCTGCGGGGCAGTGAACCGGTTAATAACTAGCGAATTGCCCGCGACTTCGGCTTTGTCCGTGTCGACCCCGTGCCCTGTGAGGAATTTCCAAAGTTTTTCTTTTACACAGACCTTGTCCATTTTTTTTATTAAATAAGGAGGCAAACGAGCAAGCGGGTCACCTGATGGAAAGTAATCACCGCCACTTATGGACACCCGCAAAACCACAGGAATCGCAGATGATAATCGCGTTGCCGGCCTTAAGAAAGGAATAGGCTCGATAAATTAAAAAAAAGTAAGAAATTGGTGATTACAGGAATTATTTTGACTTTGATATCAATAAACGGTTATTATAAGCTATCGGATTGTTTTATTTCTTGAAAAGTATTTACTTAAACATTATGACATTAATTGTACTACAAATGTAGTATCCTGCTAATATGTTATTTTGCTAATAATTATGATGTTTCATATGAATATGATATTGTAAGAATGTGGTGATTTGAGATTATGATTTTTTGCGAATATGGTGTTTTGCTAATATGATATTTTGCGAACATCTTGTTTTGCTTTTATGCTATTCAGCGACAGAGGGGTTGAATGTAGGTACATGGTGCTAAGTAGACATTACTATCTAATAAAACATCAGCAGAAGAATAGTATAATTTTATTTAAGCTTACCGAAACTAACTTAGTTGGAATTGCAGATTTCATCAAAATTCGTTTCGCGTCTGTAAATATATTTCTTTAAAATGCTTACATGAACTGGACCTTTGTAAACATGAACTTTTCTTGGGAATCCAGTTTGGACGATCAATTAGCCTAAGTATGTATTTCTAGTATCCAAGTTAGTAGGAAATCTAAAAGATACATAAATTACCTACTAATGTTATTACCTATTCTAACAGTCAAAAACTGATACCTATGGATCGCCTAAGTATCTTAAATGTGTTTACATTCCCAGGTAATTCATATCTAAACGTCATATAGGTACTTTAATAACAATAATACATATTCATTTACGTGATAGACAATGGACACGAAATATCGATAACTTGATACAGCCCTAGTGTAAAACGAAAATTATTTCTTTACACAAATTATTCGTAAATTCTGCATTATGTATATTCTATCTTTGCTTCTTACATAAATAAATGTTTATAGAAGAGAATTATCACATTTCGTGGTTAAAATTCGAAGCGCATTGGCATAAATAAATCCTAGGTAAGAAGGTGTCGGTTTGTAATAATTTACCTGTAAAATGAACATTTTATGGGATTATTTCGCTGTGTTGTACAACAATCAATCTCTGAAAAAGTCACCATGTTTCTAAAGCACTATTTCTCAAAAATATTCACGATTTCACGTAAAAGCAGAAAAATTCACAAAATCCAAATTCTCAGTGTGCTGATAAGTGCGGCCAACTGTCAAACAGTATCCAAAAACGGTTCTGTTACGTCGCATCACGCATCTCTTTTTATCCCACAGTGTTGTTGCTAATGACATCCCGCTCCCTCAGCCCTTTGTTTCTCTATTCCGCTAGGTATAGTAACTTTATGGTTTTACCGCAATAAAAAAAATATGCTGTAAGAAGTTACCATTAACTAAAATACGACCGCCTGTGTTTCGTTTTTTTCCCTGGCGAAATTCATATCGCCCATACGAAGTCGAATGGAATTCTGTGGTGCGTAGTACTTGTTGACAGAAAACGCCGCGCCGTCGCCGCGCTGCCAAGTGCCGGCATGACGCCGCGCCAGCGTCGCGACGACGCCGCGTGGACGCTGGGCCGACGCTGATGCTCGAAAGACGCCAGTGTGGGTGGTATCTAAGGCTACATTAATTGGTAACACGACACAGCGTGACCCTCATTTTTCTACGGTACGCCGATCACGACCTCATGTCGTGATCCGATTTCCTAGTATTTTCACTAAATTCTACACTTTTGCTTGTCAACCAAAAATAAAAAAAATAGTACCATTTTCATTCATATTCATACACTTTATCTCCATGGAATCGCCTTTTACTAAGCGCCATACTAATCTATGCTGAGCGCCATCTATGAAGTCATTACGAACCAATCTCTTTTTTTTTTATCTCGGAAAATCGCCCATTGTGAATGCAGTCGGATAGAAAAACCTTAGTGGTTTAAAAATATGATTATAAATACATTTGTATAATTATGTAACTTTTTTTAATACCTACGGTAAATAAAGGAAAAATAACTAAAGACGTGAGTGGATGAAGGTGATAAGTCACAAAATTCAAATTTTGAGTAAATCGAGGTTAAAGTTTTACTTTTATTTTCTGAGATAAGTCAGTACATAAGTGATTTTTATACTAAACTATGATGCAAACTTGTTTAAATTACCTAAAATATTAAGGGTATGATATCAATTAAACACTTGTAATAATATTATTATATATTTTAAAGAAAAACTGAACATAACTCCTTCTTCCATGAACAAAAGTGAACTTTTCTATACTTTTAGCTTTTTAAAATTAGGTGTTATTGCCGAGTGTGGGTAAACATTGTTTCATTTTTTCTAAAACTAAACCATATCAATAAAAACGTAAACTAAGAACAGCCCCAAGTAACACATCAAAGCAGTATAGCCAGTATAACTGCCGACTTACGTTTTCGCATTTTGAGTTTTTTCTATAGTAGCATTACAAACGTTTATACGGCTACCTGTAAGATTATTTGGGCACAAATTATACGGCTTTAGATCTTAAATAGTTTTACAATAGTTGTTTAATTGCATCACAGAGGCATTATGTTGGCATTAACGTTTTTTTATATTGACTCGTCATAGTCACCGCATCCTGCCTGATGGTAAGCAGCCGATGCTTTCCAAAATAAGAAGAGAGCGCTCCCTACTGTGGAATAAGCATGGTAACAAGCGCACCCATTCATGACGGCCTGCATAAATGCCGTTTCACGCTCCGCTTAAAAGACCCGGGACTGGGAAACACATGCGCCGGCAGGGAATTCCAAAGCCGAATGGTCTTACAGAGGAACGACTTGCCAAATCTTTTGGTACGAGTACTAATACTGTACAGTATGATGGTGGTTCCTAAGACCAGCACGTGTAGTCCGGGAGAGGAAAGGAGAGGGCGGGATTAGATCAAAAAATTCTTCAAAATACTCTCCGTAGTAATTCCGGAAGAAGACACCGAGAGAAGCAATGTCTCTACGCAGCTGGAGGTCCTCAAGAGAGGCTGTAACCTCAGCATCTCCATAATGCGTACCGCTCGCCTGTGCAGTCTATCAAGTGCATCAAGGAGGTATTTAGCGGAGCCGTCCCATAGATGGGAACAATACTCTATACTCGATCGCACCTGAGTGTCGTACAGCAAACAGCGCTGCTCGGGAGTAAAAACCGCCTTACCTTATTGAGAATACTCAACTTACGGGAGGCAGTTAAAACAATACTCTCCATGTAGCATTTTGGATTCAGTTATTGGCCGATGTCCATGCCAAGAATGCTGAGGTTCACCGAAATGGGTAACGGAGAGTTTTGAAGAGAGGGAGGAGTAAGGAAGGGAATTGGACGAGAATGCACTAACCTGGGGTTTGCTGGCATTGAACTCGACCAGGATTTCAGATCCCCACTTAGAGACACGATCGTGAGCCAGGTTCAGTTTGGCAACCAGTTCTCACCTTTTCACCACGATATCGGCTTGCCTTGCGCAGGATGTCCCAATGAATATTGCCCAAAGACAACATGTCATTAATATGCAAAATAAATAGAGCAAGTGAGAGCACAGAACTCTAAGGCACTCCGGCATTGGCTTTGTAGAACGCGGAGGAACTACCCTTACAAAGGACACGAATTCTCCGCTCTTCTAGAAAGTCTGCAAGTAGCTGTAGTTAAGGAAGGGGAAAATTGCATTAAAGAAGCATTGCTATGATCAATGAAGTTGCTAATCGCATTACAGAAGCACTAAGCTAGCAATATTTTTGATAATGAAGATGTTAATGCATTGCACATGCATTACAAAAACATTAGACGAGCTATTTAAGTGTTCACAGTTAGAACATAATAAACACTACATTATTGCAAAAACATCGCTAACACCACGGTACAAATGTTTATAATACATTGAAGTTGTAATTAAACTACTTTGTCCTGTAATTTAAGATTGTGAAAACATAATTTAAGTATTTTAATTTTAGTTATTTAGCCAAAGGCCAGAGAGAAGACATGTGATGAACCATTGTAGTGCCTTTTTCTATAAAGTAGTTCTATATGAATTCACAGGTATACCAATAGACATGATGTAGACTGAAATAGTGCCATTACTTGAAAGTTATTTTGGGGATCCTTGAGCAAAACAATTAAACCCATTTCAGAATTTTTGTACTACTTGAGTCCGTTTGCCAAGAGTTGATAGGTTAGAGATAAGGAACTTTTTTCTTTCTGAACGTATTATCTACATAACCAAAGCGCGTGGCTTATTAAAATGATTATAATGCTGTCAACAAAAAAATGAAAGTACCTAGATATAGTTTCATTCGAGTATCTACTTCAATATCACTCAATTAACAAGGGCCTTTATTGTGATTCTATAGATTGGGCATTATTAACGTCACCAGTTTTCAGTAGCTGGTTTTAGTTATATACGTTCGTTTCCAAAATGGCCGATAAACAAATGGTTTTACTTTACGAATACAGTAAAATGAATGGATATACAGCCATACGCATTACAATAACCACGTGTATTTGATTGAAGAGCTGTTAGCTGTACAACTGAACTCAGTTGATCATTAAAAATGCAAGAATTACATTGAATCACGATTATGCTGTTCAGCAGTACTAGACTTTTACTTACCACTTAAAAGAGCTATTACACAACAAAGGGCACTAAAAACAGCTCAAATCTGTATAATGGATTTACGTGGCATTATAATAGTTCATTATCATGCTATTAAACAGCATTAAGCATTTATCTATTATTTAAGAATGCTATTGTACATCCAAATGCACTAAAACAGCTAATATCTGTATAGTTGCGTTTAGATTTGCAGCACTACAACTAAAGGATTTACAAACGCATTTTGACATGCGATTATCCATCCGTTATATGTGTAAAGCATCATAATGGTTTTGAGATGCCAGTATGAGGCGTCAAGATGCTCGGTGAACTTATATAAGAGTTTATACGGACCTTAAGTTCTACATAAGTATACAATTAGTTTCTTAAAATGCTTCCTGAAAACAATTGAATGTCGAGAATGAATGAAGGTGATAATAACTATGTATGTTACATAGAACCTTCATTCATTGAAAACTGACATCGCGTCATTCGAGCATCATATGCTGAGTGGAAAAAGGTGTTATGTCCGTACATATCACCTTCATCGATGTTACAAAAACATTTGTTATTGTTTATTTATTTTGGAAGTTGGTGATATGGGCCCATACCTCTTACATCCAGAGCCATTTTTAAACTGAACTGTACATAACACCTTTTTCAACTTTCTATTTTCCAAAATGTGCCTTAAATCTACAGTTTTAAGGTCTGTAGCCATTTGTATCGACATATAACCTTCATCTACGCAAAAAAACACCAAAATCCGAAAATGCGACATATCACCTTCATCCACTCACGTCTTCAACTGATATCTCTGCAATCGTCTTTTAACGGCACTGCACTGACACAGCAATCCCCGCTGTTGCTGTTGCATGTAACATTATTCCATGTAGGTACTTAGGTAAGTAAGTAAAATAGGTATTTTATTTAATTTATTTCAACAGTGTCGGGTAGCGGAGCGGTGAAAGATTACTACCGTACCACCCCCTCTCTTCCCTTGGGTGTCGTAACGTACCACGGGATACGTTTATGGAGTCGGTCGAAGACTAGTTTGAATAAAAAAGCTAAACAGTTTAATATTTTTTTAATTAATTAGGTACTATTTAAGCTGGCCAGAACCCGCCATCATCTTGGATCAGGATTCCTTTACGGCATATAAGTTTATGATACAGTCATCTCAGTTGAAAATGAGAAATAAAATGCTGCTTAAAAAAATAATCTTTATCTGGTTTTAAACTTCACATTGTAGAAAATCATAAACACTTCAAAAGTACATACACGCACGCTGTCTGAATCTGTCAAATTTCTCTAATAAATATTTATTTTATACCCAGTAGATAACGTTTAAAATTTATTGTAGAAATGAGACTTTTTGTGGTAGGTTGAGCAGCGGGCGTCTGTACAAATCTAAAAACTAAGAGCCTCTTGCATTATTAGTTATTATGTCTCTTGTATCAAATGAAGAAAAGTTTATAAAAATATAGATAGATTTGCGGTTTTCTTTGACTTAAGTATAGTAATGTAATGGTTAATATGAGGTAGGTATAAAACTTAAACACGAAATCTCAGTTCGATGCTCGTAAGTAGTAAAAAAAAATTAAACTATTCATTAGATAAAAAAAACCACACCTTTCGACGTTTTGAGACAGTGTTTGTTGTAACTAATAATAAAAACACCTTAAAAAATGTAAATAAATCTTAATCAGAGACGCCAATTAAGTTTTAATGACAGTTAAGTCTCTTGCTGTCACTTTCTTATGCATGGTGTTAAATACTTCTTCTTCTTCTTTATTCAATGGCGTTTTCTTGATAGATTTCGCCAGTATCAAGTATTCTGCTTAGGCGTTATTGTTTCTCCATGGTGTTAAATAGAGAAGGATAGACATTTAATTGTCATTAAAACTTAATTGACGTCTCTGAGTACGGCAAGTTAAAGCAAAAAATAAACTTAAAAGAAACTCCTTTGAAACAAAAAAATAGTGATCGACTTATCTTAATGCATGGACGTATTGAGTCCATGTCTCAATGTTATTAAATATCATAAACAACTCTAAAACTATTATAAAATTCAATATTTTAAAATATCATGAATAAAAGTAAGTAGTTATCTTCTTCAGATTTTATAAAAAAATATAGAATAATAATATACTTAGAGATAACTTTTTATACCGGTAACATTTTAGTATGGCATAGTGTAATCCTCGCAAACGAAGTCGCGGGCAACAGCTAGGTTTTATTATTTTATTTCAGCACGTCGTTTCTCTAAAGCTCGATCGTAAACTTGCCGTTCGTTCCGATCAAGTGTGACTTCTGCGACGTTTGTAGGTAGGTAGGAATTCAGAGAAAGCGTATTTGATAATGATAACTCGCTGCGAATTCAGGACAGAGTTTTGAATGTAGCCTTTACAGAAACGCACTGCTGGGTACCAGTGTCAGGGGTAAGTTCTCTAGTAAGTTTTAGTACATCTTCATTACCTTTACCTATTTAAGTGTGTCTGTGGCTCCGCTTTCTTCTTATAAACCAAACAATGGATTTGATGCGGTTGTCGCTAACAGCAAGAGCGATAACTGAGGGTGGTTGTAGTTTATAATTTGTAGATATTTTGTACAAAATGGCTGAAGCGTGACGGTGATTCTAAGTAAGCGTGGATGAAGGCGCGGGCGGGCCGCTAGAACGCTATACAAAGGCATACATGCAGATCAGCCCCCTAGACAAGTGGCAGACGCTCACCATCCGTCTATTCGTAATGCATCGTACAATGCGCGCGCGCTGATATATTTCACTGGCAGTTGGCACAGTGCACAGCAGTGTATGACGGATTACGAATAGACAGGGGGTGAGCGTTGCCACTTGCCTACGGGGCTGATACTGCGGGGGCGGCAACATGGCCGCCTGAAGCCCTGCTGACAACTCTTAGAGCAATATTACTTTGATCTTACTATGCAACATTCGTATGGGAATTTGCACAGTAAGAGTGAAGTAGTACCTACTGCTCTAAGAGGGGAGAGTGTGTTACAAGGATTTAAATATCCGTGAAATCAAAAACGTTTGTTTTCAGGCAACTGACATCGTATATTATTTTGGTTACTATGACTACACAAAAACATAGATAAAAGGTCTAGGACCTTTTTTAACAACCTCCCTTTTTGTGCAGTCGGTGAAATAAAAAAATAATCATGAACCTCCCAAACCAATCTGGTCAGCTATGGCATCTATTGATGGCCGACTGAGGGCCTTGGTTAAGAAATCAGCACTCTGTAGGTTTGCCCCTATGTGCTTGACTTGAATTATTCCATCGGCAACCAATTCTCTCACATAGAAATGTCTTATGGCTATGTGTTTTGTCCTTCTATGCAATTCAGGATTTTGCGCCAGTTTTACTGCAGCGTCATTATCTACTTGCAAGATAGGTATTTGCTTTAGGGCAGAAATTTCATTGTACAGCCTCTGTAGCCACACCATCTCACGTGCTTTTTCGCTTGCTGCAACAATTTCAGCTTCTGTTGTAGAGATAGCTACTGATGATTGCTTTCTACTTGCCCAAGCAATTGCTCCACCAGCATATAAGCACAGTATGCCACTTGTGGAGCGACCATCTTTAAGGTCTCCGCCATGGTTCGAATCGCTGAAGCAGTCCAGTATTCCCGTCCTAAAATCTTTTTTGTATGTTATACCATAACCTGATGTACCTTGTAGGTAACGCATTATACGTTTAACCTTTAATACATCCTCTTTAGAAGGGTTCTCCAAGGTTCTTGATACAACACCAACGACATATGCAATATCTGGTCGTGTTCCAACCATTAGATAACTAAGGGCACCAATAGCTTGTCTATAAGGATATGACTTGACGTTCAAACGCGCAGAGTTGTGAGGTTAGTCTCTCTATTGACCTTTCCTTTTTAGACATCAAAAGCCAACTGGATTTGAATGTGAGGTATTCTTCAGGCAAAGTATCTAAGATCTTGCATATCAGAATTAGCTCTGGCAACTCTTGGTTTCCTTCAAGCTTTGTGATCTCCTTGTTCAAGTTAAACCAAATGTTTTTTAACTTTGACAGGTGTATCGCCATATTATCGTCCAGCTTCTTCTTGTACTCGAAGAACTTAAGGCAATTTTCGTAGACTAAGTCATCTCTATCTCCGTCGAACAACCGTTTAAGTTCATCCCACACTTCTTTAGAAGACTCAAAACGCATAATTCTTTGGACAATTTCGTCGGTCATGTTGCTTGTGAGAATAATTAAAATAGAACTATCAAGTTCGTGAAACTCCTTCATAGCACAATTATCACCGGTGGGTTTCATTACTGGAATACCATATCTACCTTCTAATATTTCTAGGGCTTTGGGAATTCCCTTCAACAACATAAGATACCGTATACTTCCAAACCGACCAGTTTGTGCCATCCAAGTTTCCGATTTTGAATCGCGTAATCTGTGGTTTCGATGCCATGACTACACTTGAAATTTTCGTTATTTTATTCTTCATACGCTCTGCTACCATGTTACAAGGATTTAAATATCCGTGAAATCAAAAACATAGATAAAAGGTCTAGGACCTTTTTTAACAGAGTGAGCCCCCTGGGTGCTTTTTGTTTATCTTATACACTTATAGCAATACCTTTCAAGTAGAAGTACATTACTTTGATTGTCTGATTATTTTAAAACGTCACAAAAACTCTTGATCGGAACGCGAGCGTCGATGTGAGAGGCAAGTTTACGATCGAGCTGTAGAGAATTGACTGCTATTCCGTATGTCATTATGCCACGTCTATGAGACACCCCCTCAGAGGGTTGGCAAGTGGCATGGACGCTAGTCAACGCAGCGTTATTTAGCAACGCTAAATTGGTAATTTTTAAACTTTAAAAGGGGTCTTACAGTCTAAACTTACAGACTAGAAACAGTTCACCTGGTGGTAAGTGACGATAAAGCCAAGGTGAAGCGTGCTTCTCCCGAAATCCGCAACCACTGACGAACGGCTATCTTATCTCTAAACTGTCGAAACACAACAATGTTATGAACAGCGTTGTTATGGCGGCAGACTTTAAGATCAGATGGTGATAGCTAGCCAGGCAGACACAACGATGTACTCCCCGCTGGGAATCGAACTCGGAACCGCTGGCTTTTAGACCGGTGTGGCTTAGCGATGAGACCACAAAGCCAGTTAAAAATGTTCTATTGACAAACGCAAACGATTGGACTTGGAGCGTTTGCCACTTGTGTATAATCACCGTACATTTGTATATTTACATTTTAAAACTACTGACATGTTTTTAAGTCTTTAGGTTTTTATGGTGCTTTCTAATATGTGAGTTAAGGCTGCTCTTGTGTGCAAAATGTATGTTACAACATTTACACTGATATGGTTTCTCGCCCGTGTGAGTCCTAATATGTGTACGCAAAGTATTTTTATCTGAGAAAGACTTATTACAAACATTACACTGATATGGTTTCTCACCCGTGTGAGTCCTAATATGTGAGGTCAAACTATTTTTACGTGCAAAATACATTTTACAAACATTACACTGATATGGTTTCTCGCCCGTGTGAGTCCTAATATGTGAGGTCAAATGATGTTTATGTGAAAAATACTTATTACAAACATTACACTGATATGGTTTCTCGCCCGTGTGAGTCCTTACATGTGTAGCCAAATTAGGTTTTTGTGAAAAGTACTTATTACAAACATTGCACTGATATGGTTTCTCGCTCGTGTGAGTCCTTACATGTGCAGCCAAATTAGGTTTTTGTGAAAAATACTTATTACAAACATTGCACTGATACGGTTTCTCGCCCATGTGAGTCCTAATATGTGTACGCAAAGTACTTTTATCTGAGAAAGACTTATTACAAACATTACACTGATATGGTTTATCACCTGTGTGTGTCTTAATATGTCTAGTCAAACGAAGTTTAAGTGAAAAATACTTATTACACATATTACACTGATATGGTTTCGCGCCCGTGTGAGTCGTCATATGTAAAGTCAAACTATTTTTTTGTCCAAAATACTTATTACAAACGTTACACTGATATGGTTTCTCGTTCGTGTGAGTCCTTACATGTGTAGCCAAATTAGGTTTTTGTGAAAAATACTTATTACAAACATTGCACTGATACGGTTTCTCGCCCGTGTGAGTCCTAATATGTCTACGCAAATTACTTTTACCTGAGAAAGACTTATTACAAATATTACACTGATATCGTTTTTTGCCCGTGTGAGTCCTAATATGTGAGGTCAAATGAGGTTTATATGAAAAAGACTTATTACAAACTTTACACTGATATGGTTTTTCGCCCGTGTGAGTCCTAATATGTGTACGCAAATTACTTATATCTGAGAAAGACTTATTACAAACATAACACTGACATGGTTTCTCGCCCGTGTGAGTCCTTACATGTCTAGTCAAACTACTTTTTTGTGCAAAATACTTATTACAAACATTACACTGATATGGTTTCTCGCCCGTGTGAGTCCTAATATGTGAGGTCAAATGAGGTTTATGTGAAAAATACTTATTACAAACATTACACTGATATGGTTTATCGCCCGTGTGAGTCTTTGTATGTAAAGTCAAATGATGTTTTTGTGCAAAATACTTATTACAAAAATTACATTCTTTGCCTTTTAATATTTGTTTATTTTTTTTAACGATTATGTTTACATTATTTTTTTTATATATTATGTCAAGCGGATCAGGTTTTTGCCTTAACAGGGAATAATGTGAATTCATGTGACTTACTAAAATATTTTTGTAATTAAAATTGATTTTGCAAACGTCACATGTATAGTTGTTTATTATACGTTTGTTAATATTTCTAGTATTGTTTTTAACAATTATACATTTTTTTTGTTTGTTTTGATCATATCCCATATTAGCATTGATTATAGTACAACCTTCATTACTATTATTGGTTTTGGTAAACACCATTTTTTGATTAGTGTTTTGTGGTGATGATTTCTCGATATCTTCATAATTACTTTTTCCGTCTTCAGTTGCCTGACACGTCTGATTTACTCCATTGCCAGTATCTGTACTTAGTTTATGTTTTTTCTGTACTGCAGCACCTGTGGAAATATTATATTTTTAGTTAATTTACTTATATAAATAAAACTTGTAGTTTAAGGATTCAATTCGAGTAGAATTTGCAAGCAATTTTTTAAAGTTTTCGCAGTTGTATTGATCAATTCCAGAATAAGCCTAATTAATTATTATTAATAATTTCTTAAAATACGGATTCCTACACCACAGTGCATATTAAATACAAAATTACAAATTATATTCACAATTGGACCTATATAGCTCAAACTAGAAATAATTGTTTGGCATCGATGCAGTCACGATTTGGTTCCACAAGCTCGCCACAATCTATATAGGCGAAACCTTAATTCTGTGATCTAGTACCTACTCCAGTGGTTCATCTCAGACGCTGAGGTCACAGGTTCGATTCCCGAACGGGGCTGTTTCAAATTCGCCTGGCCAGATCACCAGTTATCTCTGTTTGTCGCCACGATAAAAGCGAAAACTATAGGATTATTGCTGTGTTCCGGCAGTTAGAAGTAAGATTCTGGGTGAAAGTTATGGGAGAACGATTCCGTAATAAAAGAGATAAATGAAGGAAAGACGGTCAATTACATAGGCGCACAATTTAGCAATTTCTTTCCACGCAAGAGCACGTTTTGTAGATAGATGGATAGACTCTCACCAAATTTCTGCGCGTATCCCGATGGGCTGTTGTAGTGTTTCAAGATGACGTGCAACTCGCCGCCGTAGAAGCGTAGCTCCGTGGATCGGGGGATCATCTTAATAGTCCTAAATAAAAATATATATTTAGGAAAAAACCGAGTGTAACCAGATACTTATTTGCACAAACAAATCACAGAAATCTGTTTACAAACATTCTTTATCGAATATTGGCTGGAGTATAGAATTGGTTACTACCAAAGGAAAATAAAAAAAACTAAGTATTATTTTTTTCCTGGCTTTAAAAGGAAACTATGATAGCATGGTTAGAGTTTATATATGATGGTCAGATGGTCCAAAATGGGCATTGTCCTTTGCTGGTAATAAATGGAGCTATTTGGTGGTGGCCCATTAGAAGAATACTACCGCCCCGCCTCTGCCCTTGGGCGCGTAACAGGCGACTGACGGACCAAACACTGCACTGACCCTTCCGGGATAATAGCCGTGAACATATGTGTTTGTATAGTATATCTGCCATGTGTCGGAGGGTGTATAGCAGTTATCATCAGTGGTCGGAGTAGGTATATTGAATTAAGGTCACTGACATCAAACGTATATGTTAATATGGATACTCCTCCGAGTTTCCGGATTATTACGATAAAAATACCGAAACATCGAAATTATTACATGAAACTAGTTAAAAATGTATCAATACTCTCAACGCTATGCTGCTAGTGGCGTAGATGACCAGAATTTAATAGTAAAAAATGACTGGTGTGTAAAAACCTTGTTGTAGTAAAAGTGTTGGAGTAAAAGCCTAAGCATGTATAAAATGATATAATAATAATATTCATTTCAACACACGACATCCGGCAAACAGGGTCTTTTGTCCTCTTATCTCTATGCTCAACGCATCTGACCAATTAGAATCAAGTATCCAGGATGACTCATTGACTGTTTGTTCGAAAACAATGCGCTCGCACCGACATCCAGACCAAGTGGCTCACTCACTTATTTCGGTTCGTGGAGTGCGCTTATTTTATGTGTTGTGAATATCTTGACTTGACCCTGGCTTGTTTACTGTCTTCTGAAATCTACTTAAAACGACGAATTTGGCTTATAACTACGGACATCGATTTATTACTCTTGGATTGGGCCCATTTGAAGTTGTTTTTGTACGGGTAAGTTTTAATTATTTTCACTATTTAAGAAGGTTTTAGAACTTGGAAACAGTTAAAAAAATCACTTTATAGCAATCATCACAGCGCATGAGAGTCCGGTATGCACACCGCAGGGCTATCACCGCTTCAGTTAAAAAAAACACTTTATATGAAACAGAATTTCATTATCGACTTTACAGTTGTGTATGTATATATTGTAAATTTAAATCATTGTTTTAGGTGAGATATAAATAAATATGGCAAAGGTCAAGGCTGAAACAGTGCAAAAGTGGTTATTGCACTATCCTGAGCTACTTTACGATAACGCTAGTGGCACTATATACTGTACAAAGTGTGAAAGTCATTTGAAAGCTGTGAATAGAGGCAACATTACCAAACACATTGAAGGCGCTGTACATCAAGGAAAATTTAAGAGACCGCAAGAGGAATTTTACTTCGACCTCATTAAGTTCCTGATTCTATGCAATATTCCTTGGTCGCAAATGAAAAATCCAGCGTTCAAAGAGTTTTTTCAGAAATATATGTGCAGTACTTGTTGTTGCGTTTGTACCAATCGTAAAGTGGTTGACGAATCACAGTTACGAAAAGTTTATTTGGAGAAGTTTTATAGGAATAAAATCAATTCGATTTATGAAACTAATAAAAATGAGAAACTATGGATATCGCTGGATGAGACAACAGACATTTTTGGTCGATACATAGTCAATTTCCTAATAAAACCATTGCATCCTAGTAATAGTGCAGGCCGGCCTTATTTGATTGCTTGTAAAATGCTAACAGCAGTAAATGGACAAACAATAACACAATTTGTACTGCAATGTCTAGAAAATTTATGGCAAAACACTTTTGAAGCGAAAGTTGACAATATTTTAATGCTTTGCACTGACAGTGTAGCGTACATGCTATCTGCAGGGCGAAATTTAAAACATTACTTACCTGAAATGAAGCATGTGACATGTTTGGCGCACGCTCTTCATCGTGTAAGTGAGCAGATAAGGTCAGAATACAACGATGTTGATATTCTTATATCAAATGTTAAAAAAGTATTTTTAAAGGCTCCTAGTAGGGTAAACATTTTAAAAGAAAAATATCCTGACTTACCGTTGCCTCCGCAACCAGTCATTACCAGATGGGGTACTTGGTTACAGGCAGCATCTTACTACGCTCAACATTTAGATAAAATAAAAGAAGTTTTATCCTGCTTGAGCAGTTCTGATGCTATAGCCATACGAAACGCAAAAAACATTTTGGAAAAACAAAATTTAGAAAATGATTTAAAATATATTGAAGAAAATTACTCTATTATACTACTAGCCCTAAAAGAGTTACAAAAACAAAATTTATCTCTAGCTGATTCACTTTTAGTATTTGATCAAGTAAGGGCTACGCTTAACGAGTGCAATAATGAGAATATAAAAAATAAAATAGAATCAGTTATGGAACGAAATCCAGATTTAGATACAATTAGAGAATACAGCGAGAGTATTGAAAAAAGCGTAGCAAATAATCAGAAACTTTATTTCAAATTCGCTCCATTGACATCTACAGATGTTGAACGATCATTTTCCACTTACAAATGGATCTTAGATGTTAAAAGAAATAGCTTAAAATTAGAAAATATTGAAAAAATTATAGTTATTTATTTTAATTGTATAGAGACAGAAAATCAAAATGTAGAACTTGTAACCGATGAGGATTAAAAATAATTATTTTTAATAAAACTGTAATAATGATTATTTGTATTAACAATAAACAATTTTGTTTGCTTACATATGGTTTTTTATTTTATTACTCTATTTACCAAATTTTTGGAAACTCCGGTACATTCCGGAAGAAATGCATGTCCATGTTATGATATCATGACGCAAGTATCTAAAATCAATATACCTACTCCGACCACTGGTTATCATCGTATCTGCTCTGCGTTAGTTATGTGGTGTAGTTGTAGCATGTTGTAGTGTACCCGCTTGTATTAAATTTGCCTTGTGTCGGAGGGTGTAGTTGTCGTAATATATTAGCTTGTAGATCTGCCTGTGTCCTGTAGTGCCTGTAGCCTTAATATACTCGCCTGTAGTCTACCTGCCCCTGGTGCTGGGGCGCCGCGAGGTACTGCTCGCACCAGTTGGATGCGTTCGCGTCTGCTGCGTCCACCACGAGCGACCATTTGTTGTTGCCGTCGTGGATCTAAAATGAATATAGCGAATAGCCAACCACGCCAAGAGAGTAAAAAATAAAAAATCCTCAGCTTACAAATATCTCGGCATTCCTACATGGACTAAAAGCACATAGGGAGATTGAGCTGGCCCAATGCGGTGGTTGGTGGGTTTTAACGTCATCCATTTTACGACAACAACAGGGACCAACGGCTTTACGTTTAATAGCCTTCCGAAGCAATGTAAATAATAAAATAAAAATGTGTTCGTTCAAAATGAACTTGTGACGGGAGGAACCGCACGGAACTCGGCAATGGCTGTACCTATCTCTCTCCGGTTTTGTGTAACTTATTTATTTAGTTTAGGCATATTTAGGGTTTAATTAAACAAAGACAAAAACAGACAAAAGCTAACAATAAATTACACAACAGATAAATAAACAAGAAAAAACATTGATAATTTAATAAAATAAATTAGATTAATGACATGCCACATGATGAACCTACCATCAGATTCAATCAGACTAGGTTTGGCTGTGGCCACGCCTTTGATAAACGAGAAGTTATGTTGTTTGATGCATTTCTTTCTGACTAATCGACACGGCTGTAAGATGAAATAGTTAATAAGTATTTTGGAAATTCGCTCTGTAGGGGTTTTAAAAAGGGGGGATGAGTTTGTATGAATCTCCGTCAGTTTTAAGGCGAAATCAATATAAATTGGCATTTAGCTATTTGGTTAGAAATAAAGAATGACGTATTTCAGGATTTTTAAAACTTTAACCTCTAAAGGGTGAAAAAAGGTGGCAATAATTGTACGGTCCATTTTTAGAATTTTGGAGACTTGGATTGGTTGGAATAGATATTTTACCTTTCTTTTAAGATCAATCAACACGCTACCAACTTCTTCTCCTATTTCTTTACTGTCTACGCTGTCCGCTTGTGGAACTCACTTCCTGAGAGCATCAGGAAAACTCAGACACTAAGGTCTTTTGGCGATCGAGTCAGAAGCTATTACCTTTCTTCGGCTCCCATCTAGCTAACTATAAGTAAATATTTCTGTCCTTATTTTTCCGTATTTTATAGATATTTATTTATTCTTAATTCTTTCTATCTTTATATGCACCTACTTCCCTATTACTCTATTATTATTGGCATGTGTAAGTCACATTCGCGGTTTTAACCTATTACTTTTTGGTCAGGTCCTATCATATTCGCGGTTATGTTATGGAAAACCCAACAGCATATTTTTGTAAACAATTTTGGTAACTAAGTATCTATTTAATTTTAATAGCTTAAAATAATTTAAATTTTTTAAAATTTTTTTAAATTTAAATAAAATATTTTTTTTTTTATATTTAAGTAATTACACATTTGACAGTCGAAAATCAGTAAATAGAATACAAATTGAATTGGTCATTAGTTACATAGTAATAAAAAATACTATGCTGAGCTATCTAGCTCGATATTAGATAGCAGTTACATAGCCTGGCTTTAATTTTTTACAAGGATCAAAAATTACGTAGCTGCAATAAAACAAAATATAAGTAACAAAATCAACTTAACATTTATTATCTTCGCAAATATTAATGTATGTAACATCTAATTAAAGCAATTTTTTTTTTACTTTCCTACACTCGCACCAATTCTCTAGCTCAAGAGAAGCTTCGAAGAAACTCGTTAAATGGTTATTAGACAACGGATAAACCTACTTAAAATACTTCAATACATACTAATTATGAATAGAAAACATTATAGCAGTCTTGTTAAAGGAAAATTTTGAGAACAGGCAAGTTGTGGCGGGTCTGCCAGGTCAGTATGTTGCATCTGAGGCTCTATCTCAAGGTGATCAGGAGTGGTCGGTAGAGATTGGACTGGCAATGGGTAATCAGTAATCTGGGACTGCAGCTCTATTTGCGTGTCAACCAAATTTGACTGAGGCTGAAGACTTGAATATGTACAGGCAGGCTGAGGCGAGTCTTCCAGGTTTGCAAGCTGCAACCGAGTATCTTTTCTGGAGTTTAAAAAATAAACATGATTAGGGTTACCATTTTGTAACGAATAGACAAATAGAGACGCCAGTGATTCTTAAAGGGATCTACTGTACATTGAATGCTCGGTACCCTCAAAAGGCCTACAAAGTAAACCTGCCTGTGACTAGCCTGTAAAAGATTAAATAAATACAGTCGCAGGTATTAACAAAATTAAATAAGGCTAAGAGTCAACACCCTAATAATATGTCATGTTCTGATGAGTTGGGTATCTCGCAGACTACACTAAAGTCTTGATGGTGCAGCATTTTTCAAGATTAACATGTCTTAGAAACTGCACCAAAACTCCTTCATCTGCTAGGATTTCCTAGCAGAAGCTAATAACCTTCAAACGACTGAACAAATTTTTATAAATTATGGCCAAGAATCATCGCGATTACATAAGCTTTCAAGCGTGAAAAACCGCATCAAAATCGGTCCATACGTTTAGGAGCTACGATGCCACAGACCGACACACAGAAAAACAGATACACACTTCAAACTTATAACACTCCTCTTTTTTGTCAGGTGTTATGAACAGTTTGGGCCTCCGACTATGTGTATGAAAAAGTTGATATATTAAAGAATTAATCATACAAACATACGCTAAAACAAAATTCTCTTTTGTTTCGCAGTCGGGCAATAAAGAACGTTGCACTTGCCATAATATATCAAATTTAATCACAAGTTTGGATTTTAAGCTAACCATTTAAAGTTGAATAAAAAATAAATTTAATTTAAATAATAAATTAAGTAGGTACCAATACAAACAGAACACCTACCTTCTCAGTTTCGATCGAAAGTACGAGTATTAACGCGAATCTGTTCTAACGCGTAGATCTAAGGTCAGGTAAAACCGCGAATACCACATTTTGTTTTGGAACAGTTATTTCTCAGAGTATAAGTTAGGTAATACGTAAACACAGTGTTTATTTTAACTTATTGCACATTTCAAAGTCTTTTTTGCAAACATTCATGTGAAATACTTGAGTTAAAATGCTTAAAACAGGAAAAACTTACTACACGGAACTCGCGGTTGCTTGGCGCCACTGAGGAAGTGAGGAACTGTCACGTTCGCGGATTTTTTGGCGAGAAATTACGTTTGCGGTTATAGACTGACTAAAAATAACAGGAGTGAAGTAAGTTTCAGCCAAAATTTAAATGGAGGATCGCGTATTTGAACCAGTAGAATCAAATAAAACATAAATCTGATTTTCGACAAAAATGACGCGTTCGCGGTTTTGAATGCCGAACGACGATATTAAGAATGCGATTAATTACTTAGAAGACCTTCTGTTTCCGCATATGAAAGTTTTTGTAACCAGAATGTGATGCGTTTCTTACATTCATTTAGGGTAAGTGGGTATATGATCAAAATTTTGTTAATCTTATTATAGAGGCGAGGGGAGAGGTAGTAAAAGTTACGCCTTGCAAGGTCAAAATGTATACAGATACATTTTGACACACCAAGTCCGATCTTCGTTTTTGTAAAATGAGATCAGGGTTATAAGGCACTTGAGAGTGTTTGCGAAGTAACACTTGCATAATAAACAATTGTCGCACCGTCATAACCCCAGTGTCGGCGTATAATTCAGAGGTGGAAGAATAAATGGGTCTAAAGGTCATGACTTTTAAGACAGCTCTTTGAGCTCTTTCAAGATGTAACAAGGGCGCCCCACCCCAAGCAGTAACACAGTACGACAAAACGGACTGTCCAAGAGCATTTTCAGTGTCGGAGCATCAACTACATTACGGAGGTTTTTAAAAACATAAATGAGTTTCCTTGTCCGGCTTGAAGTAACCCTAATGTGTTCCTCCCAAGAGAATGTATGATCTAGCCAGACTCCTAGGTATTTAAGTTTAGGTGTACGCTTAAGACTAGTCACATTCATTAACATATTAACAACAAATGACAAAGACGGGTGATGTTTATCCTCCGGCTCCGATAAAGGTTCAGTGCGTGTCACGCGACAGGGTATGCTAAACAGTATTAAATCCAAAAGTCTGATGTTATGATTTAATACACCGTTGTGCTGATACCACCCTGTGAAACACATAAAAGTATATATCTGAGAAGTTAACGTATCGGCAGACGGATTTTGTAAAATAAAGTTATCATTTGCCTCGTCCTTCTTTGTCCAAATAGCATTCCTAACATTAAAATCGCCGACAATCAGAAACTCATCACCCGGCATGTCAATACTAAAATCGGAAATGGACTCAAAAAACAAATGTTGTGTTGATACCTGATCGTTCGTCTCCGGAAAATAACAGCAGTAAAAATGTAATCGCTTAGAATTTGGACCACAAGACAATAAAACATCCACATGAGTTACGTCGGCATCAGGAAACCCGGGGAGCACCCCCGAGCAGCACGAATCCACTACAAGGTCACGTTTTATCGCAATCAATGTACCACCGCCCTTAGTCATGCCCCTACGTTCATAATCCCGGTCCGTTCGGTAAATGTTATAACGCGAATCAAACAACTCCGCGTCAAATATACCTGGTAATAACCATGTCTCGCTAAGGCAAATAATATCATAATTACAATTTACCATATTTCTATAGAATAATTTAGTTTTCGTCCGTAGTCCACGCACGTTTTGATAAAAACAACGTTTAAGTTAGCACCCATCATGAACAAATCTCATTAGATAATAACCATGAGTAATTCTAAGTTCCCCAGTACCCCTTACACTACAAAGTTTTATATTATTTATTCTAAAGCAAAAGGCGTAATATGATAATAATGAGATACAATCAAAGAGTTTACAATCGATACAAATAATACATTCATAATTCAATACGCTTTGTAAATGACCATAAATTACGCATACCAATAAACACGCATAAAAACTCGCAATCGGACAACAATACTTCAACCAACCCACCAAAGAAACAAATTGCTTCGCAGAACTATTCACTAATACCCCGGGAACCACAATAAAAAAGAAATCCATATAACTCATTACGACCATTACAAAAAAGACAAAGTTATTCACATCTGTTTTAATACGTTGTGCATAGAACCCCCCAAACACCGCATCATACGTACACGGTAAATCATTAGATACTCAGCAGGCCGCGCCGCGCAGTAGACACGACATTAAGCTGCGCAGTCATTTGCAGTAACAAAATATAGTAGGAGCGTTTGCGCACCCGAGCCGGTAGAATAGCATGCGCTCTCAACTGCGGGTTCGCATAATGACTAGTACACAAACCACACCGACACAACTCATCAAAAAAGCCTACAGTGTAATATAATATTATAATACTAAGAAACAAACACATAGATTTAGTGCTCATACAATTTTGTTTAAAGATGCGATAGAAGTGATATGCATTACTGGTAATTATTCACTCTCGCGAACCATAATAGTACAGTTGCGAACCCAGCAAAATGCATACCTCTTATCCTTGGCTTTAATTTTAGCTTGTTGAAATAACTGCTTATTATGCGTTGATAGGTGATCATTAAAATAAATACGATCGTCGATACCCGCAAAACCGATGTCACTGGCTTTGAGTTTCAGCTTTCTAAGCGATGCCAAAAAATCGTCTTTCTTGTACCTTGACTGCATTTTTAATATTATAGGCTTCGATTTTCTGCCCAAGGTGTCGTTCTAAACTGCAACTCGAGTCACGAAGTCTATGTCGGTATCAGTATTTATAGTAAAACCACTGCGGTCCGCCAAGGTTTTAACAATCTTAACCAAGTTCTCTCCACTTTTCTGAGGTATACCGTTGATCTGAATATTAGACCTGCGCACCCACTGCTCGTTCTTGTGACTCTCATCTAAAAGCTCCCTCACCTGGGTCTTGAGCTCATCCACCTCGGTTCTACATGACTCCACGATAGATAATGTCGACTCAATGTCATTAATCCTGGTAGAAAACTCGTCCAGTCTGGAATTCACGCTAGCCTTCAAATCCGCAATGTCTGATTTTACTAATTGTATGTCCTGCTGTATGGACTGTATCGAACCCAGTTGACTTTGCATCATGGTAATTTTTGAGGATATTTCATTCAACATTGTCAGAAAGGTTGGACTTGATACATCAGCCTGGCCTTCAGCATACATAGATGTTGATGAATGGGGTGTTCCTCTCTCAAGTGCCAGTCCGGACGAAAATCTTTAAGTGCCAGAAGCCTCACTATCAGTTGTCCCCTCATCTACCTTACCATTATGCATGAATTGTTACGCCAACATGTACAAATAGGTAAAAACAACTGTTTTCAGAGTTTTGAGGAGTTCGATGGCGCAGCGGCTAGCGCGTTCTTGCGCTTGCGAACTTGCCCGTTAAGCAACTTTCGCAATGCCTGGTCGCTGGATGGGTGACCAAATTTAAAACATCTCAAGCTCCTCCGTGCTTCGGAAGGCACGTTAAGCCGTTGGTCCCGGTTGTTGTCGTAAGATGACAGTCGTTAAAACCCACCAACCCGCATTGGGCCAGCGTGGTGGGTTAAGGCCCAATATCCCCTCGTGCATTGTCCACGTGGGAGGCCTGTGCCCAGCAGTGGGACGTTTATAGGCTAATGATGATGATGACTGTTTTCATATCAACAAAAACTTTTCTGTGAAAACAACAATTTGTTCATGTTGCTCTAGCCGATCACTTTGTTAATTCCACTAATGTGTCGCAAACCCGTGCAAAATCAACCTTTTCGTTCTTTCAGTGAACGATGCTAGTCGCAATAAGAAAATTATTGTTAATAAAAAGCCAATTTAGTTTTTAAGTTTTTCATGAGATGTATTTCAGGTGAAGCGTACCTTATTTAACCCTGCTCAACAATGTAGTAGCATAGATTATATATAAATAAAGAAATTAGCTAGATAGGAAATGAGATGGCATAGTGTTTTGAAAAAAGATAAGACGGCAAACCCAGCCGTATATGGTATAAAAGATGATGAATGACGAAGAGAAATAGTAATGAAAGTGCGAGAGGAATGAATGATAGAAATGGAACGAAAGAGGAAAATTTGAAAATAATGGCTCCATACTGTGGGAGCAAACGTTGCTAGCAGCTAGGGAAAAAAAAGTCGCGGCTGAGCCGCACGTAATGCCGCGCGCGCCCGCGTGGTTCGTTGCTGCGCCCGCCGCTGCCGCTCGCAAAGCGACAGCCCTACAGCTTAGGCAATTGGCTATTCGACAGTTGTAACAATAAAATATGAAATATGTCGCTAATGGTAGTTTATGATTTAACGATAATTATCCAAAAGTTTTTTTATTAGGATAGTCAATAGTCAATAGTCAAAATATATTTATTCAATAAACTCAATTAATAAGTACTTTGAATCGTCCAAATCTTTTTTAACCTACCACCCATTCAGGACATAATTTTTTAACTGTGGCAAAGAATGGGCGCAAGAAACCACAGCGCACAAAAGCAACGACATTTACAAACAAAAAAAATGAATATGTCGTTACCAGGTCAATACAAAATATGAATTTAAAAAATAATAAATGATGCAATACAAAACTACAATACAATGTAGTATCAATTAAATAAAGACAATTAGAAATAGCTGTTGGGAGTGCTTGGAGCATTTCAGATCCAAGCTGTTTTGTCTTCTGTGTAATCTGACCCTTTATAATAAGCTTTTTTATAAAGCTTTTCTTTGATTTTGATTTTAAATTTATTAAGATCTAATTTCTGAATATCATTTAGTACTTTGTTGTAAAATTTTACACACAGACCCTTAAAAGAATTATTTATTTTATGGAGCCTAGTATAAGGTACTGCTAATTTGTTCTTACTTCTAGTGTTTACATTGTGAATATCACTGTTTTTTGAAAACATTTCAGTATTTTTATGAACATAAATCAAATTTTCATAAATGTATTGTGATGCAACTGTCATTATATTTATATTCTTAAATCTCTCGCTGAGAGAGTCGCCAGCCTTTAAGTTATAGATTGCTCGAATAGCCCTCTTCTGAAGCACAAAGATAGTTTGAATGTCGGCAGCATTTCCCCACAGTAAAATGCCGTACGACATTACACTATGAAAGTAACTGAAATAAACTAATCTAGATGTATCAACGTCAGTTAACTGACGGATCTTCATTACTGCATAAGCCGCAGAGCTAAGTCTATTCGACAATTTAGCTAAATGTGGGCCCCACTGAAGCTTGGCATCTAACGTGATGCCTAGAAACACAGTGGTGTCCACAGGATTCACATTCTTATCTTTAATTTGTACACTAGTTGTTACTTGCTTAACATTAGGCAATACAAATCTTACACATTTGGTTTTTCCCTCGTTTAATAGCAAGTTATTTACACTAAACCAGTGAACAATCTTTGAGATCGCATTATTCACATCGTCATAATTTGGGTGTCGTCGTTTCACTTTGAATAAAAGTGAAGTATCATCAGCAAACAATACTATCTCATGACTATCTTTTACAAAATAAGGTAAGTCATTAATATAAACCAAAAACAAGAATGGACCTAGTATTGATCCCTGCGGAACTCCCATTGTAACCACTGATCCCGGAGATCTTTTACCGTTAATGTCGACCTTCTGAATCCTGTTATTTAAGTATGAGATTAGAAGGCTCAAAGCAGCATCCCTAATTCCATAGTGGTTAAGCTTCCTGACCAAAGTTTCATGTAAAACACAATTGAAAGCCTTGGATAAATCACAAAATACCCCTAGGGCATCCTGTGATTCCTCCCAGGTATCAAATATTTGGATTAAAAGCTCAACACCGGCGTCAGTTGTTGAGCGACCCCTAGTAAAACCAAACTGTTTACAATGTAAAAGTTTATTTCTATGAAAATGAATTTGAATTTGGTCTAGCATCAACTTTTCAAAAATTTTACTAAATGTGGGTAGCACAGAAATAGGTCTAAAATTAGAGGGGTCAGAAGTGCTACCTGATTTAAACAATGGAATTATTTTACTATGTTTCATTAGGTCAGGAAAAACACCACAGTCAATGCATTCGTTAAATATGCAAGCTAAAACTGGAGCTATTGTCATAATTACTGATTTAGCGACATCCACGGAATTACCCCACAGATCAGCAGTTTTCTTTTTATTAAGAGGCCTATTACATCTCGAATGTGATTTTTGCTTAAAATGCCTATTTTCGCATTTTGGAGTAATTTTGCAGTTGTATTTATCGTTTTTATCGAAATAGGATAATAAATTTGTGCATAATATTACAAATATCCATTCTGTGAGCATAAGTTGAATTCGGACGGCCGGCGCATCGCATTTTGTAGTAATTTTGCAGTTGTATTTATCGTTTCTCTAATATAAATTTTGCTCAATAATATTATCGCAGATAGGAGATATTCACAGTTAATTTATAGCAATTTTCGAAGTTTTTTTGGTTTAGAATAAGATTTTTTTCTTATATAAAATCAATGATATCTAAAATTCCGAGGTCGCTAGGCATTATTCGACTATATAAGAGATAATTTTTTTATTTCACTTATTTAGAACAGTAGTTCAATCGATGAGCTCAAAAAAGTGCCTTCGCGCACTTTATGAAAATCTTTCTCTGCAATTTTGGGTTTAATTAAAAAGTTAAGCAAAATCTACAAAAAGCGAGGCCGCTAAGCACTATTCCAATAGCTATTCTACACTATTCAATAAGTCATAATTGTTAATGTATTTTCGTTTCTGAGATCCATAACGCCAAAGTTGGCCATTTTACGCAAAAATACAGTCAAGATGTAATAGGCCTCTTAAGAGTGTTAAATGTTTCTAATATATCTATAACACAATTTTTTTGAAAACTGTAATTACTTTCACAATCTTTAACATTCTCCTTCAAAACAGATTCAGCTACAGTGGGGGAGGAAATCAAGGCTTTTGTAGTTGAAACTGGAATGTCAGTAAAAAACCTATCAAATGCTGCAGCAACATCAGCATCAGAAGTCAAGGTTTTATTATCACAATTTAAATTGTACTCATTATTACGACTTTTGACCTTTCCTGTTTCACTATTTATAATATTCCATGTCATTTTTATTTTGTCATTACTATTCTTAATCTTAGAACTCAGATAGTTTGCCTTGGCTAATCGGCATACTCTTTTAAATAACTTAGAATAATTTTTAACATATAATTTGAAGTCGTTGCTGGTGTTATAATTTTGCGTTCACCATAAAGTTCATAAAGGCGTTTCCTACTTTTGTGAATACCAATTGTAGCCCATTCATTAAAAGATACAGTACCACTAACCGAGATCTTTTTTGGAACAAAAGATTTATTAAATTCTGAACAATATACGTTAAAAAAATCATTATAAAAGACATCAGGGTTGTCATTGTATTCTAAATAATTTAATTTTGTATCTAGATTGCTTTTAAAGCGTTCCAGCCGACCTGCAGTTTTTGGCACAACAGTGATATTCTGTTTAATCACTTGCTTACGCTGGTGTGGAAAACTGACCATTTGACCACAATGATCAGAGTCCAGGTTATTAATAATTTGCTTAGCCAGTGGGTTTACATTTGTATATACGTTATCAATACAGGTGAAGTGGTAGTTATTCTTGTCGGCTCCAAAAATAAATAATTCAAATTGTATGATAGAAATAAGTTTTTAATTTTAGTTGACAATGTGGAGTTTTCTAGCAAATTTATATTAAAGTCACCGCAAACAATTATTGTTTTACCTACATTGCGGACCTTACACAATGTCTCATCCATAACTTTTTCAAAAAAATCATATAATGCTGAAGGAGGTCTGTATACACTTATCACAACAAACTGCTCCAACTCCACACAAGCTATTTCTATTGTTCGTTCAACCGAGAGGCTCACTATGTCTTTGCGTTCCTTTAATTTAAACTTTTTACTAACAATAATTATTGAACCACCATGTATTGCATTTCATCGACTGAACGAACTTCCTACCAAATGATTCTTAAAATTGAACATGAACTGATGGTCTCTAAGCCAGTGCTCGGTAATGCAAAGAATATCAATATCCATCATTCCTTGGATGTTCTGGTGAACAATTTTCATAGATTCTACATTTTTTTAATTTAATGATTGACCGGGGTTTTTTATAAAGCTATTTTTGCATTGATTTAATTTAATTTTTTTTAAATTTTTTTTTATTGGCAACGGGTAAGCGCTTGGCCTTCATCTCACCTGATGGTAAGTGACGATAAGGCCGAAGGTGGAAGCGCGCTTCACCCGGAATCCTCAACCACTGAGGAACTGGCTATCTTATCTCAAACTGCCGGAACACAACAATGCTATAAACATCGTTGTTATGGCGACAGACTTAGATAAGATGGTGGTAGCTAGCCAGGCGGACTTAACAGCCCTACCACAGTCCAAACCGAGCACACAAAGATGTACTCCCCGCTGGGAATCGAACCCGGGACCTCTGGGTCTGAAACAGGTAGCTTAGCCACTAGACCACAGAGGCGGTTGAATTCATTTTGTTTCATTTTGTTTACAAACATTTTGCAAGAGAGTTCCTCTTTTGTCTTATATTTTAATTCCAATAATTTGCTAGAGGTGTCCTCTATTGTCTTATAAGCTAATTTAAATTATTTGGAACATATTCCAAAGTCTGAATTGGCATGTCAGTATGTTGCAGCTCAATAGAAGCCGCCGAGCTAGCCATGTTATTGGCTAAATACTTAAAATAAAATGATAGCGAATCTGCTATCTGTCGCTTAAAATAAGTCTCAAGATAATATTTATCTTTTGTCAATATAAAATTATAATCTAATAATTTATTTATGACTATTATTTCTACTTTCTTTTCATAGAAAGCCATTGTATTCAATGTCAAATTAAGCTTAAATCTATAATTATTTTCTTCGTGTGGCAAGTTTTTACTGTAAATATGTGATAATTTGTAAATATTTTATTTTTACAATATAAATTTGCGATTTTTTATCTGTGGATTACAAGACCTGAAACAAGGGCGGCCATGATTGAGCTTTATGTGACGTCACATTTCACACAATTATCAAAAACTATGAAATTAATAAAGAAAAATATGTTTATTTCTATTAAATAAAGCTTTTTCGAGCAAGAAAATATTGTACGGGGTATAAAATAAGCGTTTGTAATTTTTAAAATAGTTTTTGGAAAACTGTCAAGTAGCCAATTATCGCTCGCTCGGGGGCCAAGCCAGCGTACTTGTTTTATTCTACTATGCTATAGTACTCTTTGTACATGCACTAGCGGCCCGCCCGCGCAGTCTCCATACAAAAGAGCGTAGCGAGGAAATAGCTTAAAAACGGACACGTATCTACTACGGGCACGAACAATCCGCTAGAGTCAGAGCGCTTGCTTTTGGTTGCTTTATTACTTAAGTGGTCATAGTTTTTTTATTCACTTATATAATTATGTTCTTATAGTAGTTATAATATTGGGCATTCTATCCCAACTCTCATTCGTGTCGGCAAACATTCGTTTGTCTCCACTCACTGTCGGTGGGATAGAACGCCCAATATATATAATATAAATGGATTTCATTTGAGTTGACTATGCGTTAAGCTGAGTGCATGTGTAAGAATGTTTATAAAAAATAATTATCAACTCCTTCAAAAACGTAACAGGACTAATCGCGTGACAAGATGTGGTTACTAAAAAACGTGCTCTATACAAAAACATTACTGTGTAATGTATGTACATTGTCACGCGATTAGTCATATTACGTATGTCAGTACGTACGTATGTATGTATGTGTAAGGTATCACTGTTACCAGCGTATATACAGCGTGTTTCTTGTAAGGTGTCAAGCCGATGTATGGTGATAGGGAACTACCATACCTATCCATTGGACCCCCATGTATGTTCTACGATTTTTTGTAGTTTTCGAGTTATAATTTTTTTTCGTTATTTTATGATTTAACGACACTAAAAAAATTATATCTTTTTTTAGGTCGACTTTTTTATGATGTTTTTTTTTAAAACAATGCCTATTGATTGCACTTTTATGAGTAAAAAAAATCTCCTTCCTAACTTTAACCTATAGTACTAAAATTTTGATCCTAACTTTAAAAATTGGGTTAATCAGAACAGAATGGAATTTTCAACTTAGATAAAAAAAATCAAAAATTATTTTCCATAGCTTCTGACTAGTCTTAAAAACTGCCCAACCAAATATGCTTTTATACTAATATAAAAAAAGATGTACTAAATTGGACTTTTTTTGCTGAAATCGGTCGTTGAACGTGGTAGATCGGAAATTGTGTAATTTTCATCTTTACTAATATTATAAAGAGGAAAGATTTGTTTGTTTGTTTGTATTGAATAAGCTCCGAAACTACTAGACTGGTTTAAAAAATTGGTTGCCTGTAAAGTCGGTTTTACGGGCGAAGATTTTACGTGACAACGTCTTTTTCTCGGTAGAATATTTATTGATATGAATATAATTAAATTGCACAATAGGAACAAGGAATTGAATGAAAATAAGAATTGCACAAATTTTAACTATATAAATATATTTTTTTTTGTTTTTTTTATTTTTTTTTATTTTTTTTTTATTTTTTTTTATTTTATTTTGTTTTGTTTTATTTTATTTTATTTTATTTTATTTTATTTTGTTTTATTTTGTTTACTAAAACATTGTACATGTAAACTTAAACTTAACTATTTAGTGGGAGAGAGACGCAAGGCATTCGGCGGGCCTCTCTCTCGTTCGGTGACTCATCGTTACGTTCCCGACGAGCGTTACACTTTTTCATAAGTGTCTCCCAGCTAACCTAATTTAAGACGTTGTCACGTCAAAAATTCTTTCACCGTTGGGAAGCTACACTATCTAAAACTAAACAAAGCTACACTATCTAAAACGTTTATTTGGGTTCTATAATGATAAAATAAGCGAATGAATTGACTAGTTTACAAACAAAATTGTGTTATTATAAAATCGTCAACATTTTAAGAAGTTAATATAAATTACTCACTGAAAAATACTTTTGCCTGCTACGGCATGTTCGAAGAGCTTTATTATTAAATATAGTGTAAAAAATTCTCATTCTAAGGAATAGCTTTTTTAAATAAATTATCAGAAAACATGAACACGTCACTATAAAATTGATTATGAATACTTCTTTGTAAATGAATACAGCTACTTTACAATTAATGTGTGTGTACTCTTTGAAAACAACAGCGAAAACTTTCGTCCATATTGAACAAAATCATCCGGTGGTACAACTAGTAAGTCGCGGCGCGGCACTCGCGACTGACAGCACTGCGATGTCCGCTTAGGGACCTTGTTTAGACGTGCGTCAGTGGGGGTGCGTCGTTTCGAACGTTTGTACGTAGTTTCTTTACTGATTTAGCTTATATAAGGTTCAATTAAATTAGTGGCGTTCCTTTAAAGTAGTTTACGCCAAAATAATAATATTTTCCCCAATAAACAGTAGTATTTTGTCATTGGTTTAGATTTTAATTTTTCAAACAAAATAATTTAATATTTAATGGGCAAAAACTGTATCATACTGTAGATGCCTCGATGAAATCACTCACACATGCGACTGCATTGTGGAAGTCGTCGCACTCACGCTCACGCAGAGAAACACACACACAGCTACACATGCAGTGCAGCCTGAGCCAATCACAAGCTTGCGTGCGATGGCGTGCGTAAATGAGCATTCGTTCTCGCTCGCTCACTGACATTTAGTAGAACGTAGGTACCGTAGCGTGCGTGTGCGTACCTAACTAGCATCTCTTTTTTTTCTGATAACCTACTAGGCATCATAATCAGCCTATAACCGCCCCACTGCTGGGAACAGGCCTTTCCACATGGATAACATCAAATGGGCACATTGGGCCATAACTTATCACGCTGACCCAATGCAGGTTGGTGGGTTTTTAGTTATCATGAAATTAATTGGTAAATGACGACCAAATCATTTACCTGGAATGAGAGTTGCAGATCAGCTTATCGCTTCAGTCTTAACTTATCATACTGGACAAGTTAAAATAAGAAATACAGTTTATTGTAGTTGGTATTTTTATTGAAAAACCATTAAAAACACAAATTGTAATTATTTATGGCTATAAGTTGTTAAATTGTTAAATTACGTAATGAACAATAAAAATAACCCTTTCATATGGTTTCCTAAAGTTTACGCGAACACTACACTTATGATTACACTTTGCAATATGTAAAAGTAAAATTAAACGCGAGTAATATCTGTTTATAAGTGTTTTATTTAAACCCTTATTTATGTTGCAATAATCAGATTACAATATCCCCAACAAAATAGTTGTAACATGAAACACATTTATGAAATCAATACATTTGTTATCACGTTGGAAGTACCGATTTATAATAATTTCTAATCACAACAGGACAGTAACAATAATTAGTTTTTTTAAGACTACGAAAGTAGTGCTTAGGTTAATTATGTTGGTAGGTATTAAAGTTACCGTGTAGTACCGTAATAATTTTCAATTATTAATTTACACGACATTGAGAAACAGTTAACATTGTCTTGGGCATTCAATAAAACGCAACAAACAAAACACTCGGCACTGGTAAAATTAGTCATCACGCAGATAGGTGCTCAAAAACAGTTCGCACAGTCAGGCACAAGAACACAATCACAGTGGAAATAAAAGCTGCCGATGTCCCAGGCGGTTAAAGAAAACTAAATCGATCACCTATAGTCGCGTAGCCGGAGAAAAATTACTTACGATAATTCTAAAACTTTTCATTTTTGCTGAGTGTTTAGATTAGGTGGATTGTAAGCTGTTTTAAAAAGTTAGAAGTTTTATGACTGTGCTTTAGGTATGGTTTAGGTATTTCATAATATTTCGTGTAACGTAATGTATATAATATTAAAGGAGATAGGGCAGCTTGTATGGACGTTTGGGCCATTATATTAAATTGTGTTACAGACATAACAATTACTGCATTTTGAAGGGAATGATGTTAACATTACAGACGTATCATTATTTTGCATGTACAACTCCGCAGATTAGAGTTATAGAGGATTCACGTGAGTTGCTTACCTCGATGCCTTGTTCTGCTTTTACACTCTTTCCTAGTTATTTGTGTAGTTACAAGAATTTGAAGCTTATTTTTTATTAATCTAGATCAAATTCTGTATTCAGGGGTATAATTTAACATAAAATGTCGTGAGAAAATAACTATTTAGAAAGAAAAGCCGGCACAAAATATTCTACAATGCATGGAGCAAAGAGAATGAATGAATAGATAACAATCGTATTGACAAATGACACATTAAGACCTGACATGACATTTCAATAATCGATTTTAAAAATCGATTTAAATTACAGTTTTACTTTTCTTTTTGTATTTATTATCATGATTGTTAATTCAGATAGTCTACAAAATACAAGAACTAATGTATTGGTATATTCATTATTTTAAATTAAATACAGTTTCAATAAGTATTTGCAGTTAGACAAAAGTATATCGAATTCGATAAATCGATTTGTTACTGACTAGATGTGTGTTTACAAAGTATGTTTAAGTGTTATTTTCGAATATCCGTTTTTTTGGTTTATCTTGGTTTTGCGGAGTGTTACAGGTTTATTTTAGAAACCAATAATAATACAATAAGAAGACCTTATTTTCTATACCATTTTTATTTCTGTAACGAACAACTCATTGTGGCCCAAAATTACCTATCTCCTTTGAAATGTTGAGTGTTTCATAATAAGAACTATCTTATCTTTGTGTTGTAAAAAGTTTAGAAACATAATATATGTGGAACTATGAAAATCACAAAATCACTCTTTTTGTCTTTCAATAAAATTTTAAAATTTCTGAAATAATATTTAAGACTTTCAGTGGTTAGTGGTACACATGTTGAACAAAGTTTAGAAAGTTAAGTGGTGTGCTTCTTTGATAATTTCATTTTTCTTTCGTAACTCACGCAATAATCAATTAAAATTGACAGAATCGCTCATACATGATCTTTGTTATGCTATTTTATACCACACAAAAAATTAGAAACATACATACAGTGCATTTTGTTTAAATCACGAATAAAACATTTCGCTAAATACGTTTGTTTATGCGGGACGCGGCCGGCTGCGGGCGCGGCGCGGGGCGGTGGCGGCGGGCAGGCGCGGGGGTGGGGGCGGCGCGCGTGACGGGCGAAGATTATACAAGAAGACGTTTTGCAGAAAAGTAAACTAAGTACCTTAACCTACTTATTTTACATCTTAGCTGACATCAATACAAACAAAACACTATTAAATGACAAGTTTCGAGTAGGTGGTTGAGTACAGATCGCGCAATTCTTCTTTCAGATAAGATTATTCTACAATCATCCGAATTAGATGAATGGGATGAAAACGTAAACACGTAATAATAAATTAAAATTGACAGAACCGCTCATACATGCCTTTGTAATGCTAATTTATACCACACAAAAAAATAGAAACATACATACAGTGCATTTTGTTTAAATCACGAATAAAATATTTCACTAAATACGCGATTAGGCATGCAGGACGTGGGCGGGTTGGATTTGGGCATCAACTCGTCACACCAAAAATTTTTTCTAACTGGTCACACCGCCAAAAGCAGTGTTATTTGTGTCAACCCGTCACAAGTTGATTTATTTCTATTAGGAAACATTGGAATTTTTGTAGCTATTGGTCACACTACTCACACTACAAATCTGTTCCTATTCGTCATCCCGTCAAACCGTTCTAACTGGTCACAAAGAAGGAGGATACCTAAACAAATTTCACTACCCGCCAAACGTGTGGTACAACAAATTTTGGGACAAACACAACATAAGAAATCAAAAATGCCAATTATTTATTAATAATGTATTTATTTTAATCATATCAAACCATAAATATCCTCCTTGTGACCAGTTAGAACTGTTTGACGGAATGACGAATAGGAGCAGATTTGCGGTGTGTGTGACCTGTAGCACAGAATAAATAATCCAGTAGCCAGGATTTGGCGACATCCCGCGCCAGCTCTCTCACCTAGACGCGCCTGTCGGTAGGCAGGCTTACGCCGCGGCCGCGAAGAAACTTCGAAGAGAGAGCATCGTGTCAACAGTGACTTTTGGCAAAATATTTTTGGCAATTAAATGTCTAAAATGCCACTATATATTTTTTTACTTTATTTGGGTAAAAAAACAATGTTGAATACAATGTTGCTTAGATTATTAAATTTATATAAAAATGATAATATATTTTTTTTATTTCGTATCTTTATTTATTTATTCAGGAACAGCAAACAGTTACATTACAACTTATAACTAAAATAAATTTAAATAAATATTAACAGTAATGCAACCCACAACGCTATTCTCAGAGTAATAGAAATTGTTACTAAAGGCTAGAGGGTGCTGAAGTACGAAATAATACAAATTATACACCATATATTATTATAAGATAATGTAACTTTTACTCATAACATTTTAGTAGTAACTAAAGTATACTTACATAGAATACAAGTACAAATATAAAACACAAAATAAATTATCAATTTACATTTAAAGGTTTCTTAAAGATATGAGATTTAAAACCACTGTCATGTAAAAATATGTCGATTGATTCGAACTCTTTATTGTATGTGCCTACAGCACAAAATTAAAAGCGATGCAATCCTCAATGAATTTAATAGTTTTTCCCAACACAGGTATCGTTTGATTACTTTTTGGGAAGCCCCGGCAACTAATTTGTTAAAGATTTTCTGAAATAAAACACATTTTCATTTTCATTTTCATTTTCATATGCTTTTAAATCGTCGGCGTACAATAGAAGTTTTGAATTTTAAAAGCATTGTTTTATATTATTTATATATAAAATGAACATAAGCGGCCCAAGGATGGAACCCTGTGGCACCCCTGAAGTTACCGTAACGCTTTTGGAATGATAACCTTTTGAGACCTATTTTTGACGTATGATGTGCGCCACCGGTGACACTCCGTGTACGTGAGAGCTCGAGCGCTGGTGACCTTGAGCGGAACGTGTAAACACTAGGGTTAATCTGAAATGGAATTTAGACTTGTGCCAAAGAAGACGTATGTGTATGTTACATAGTATGTTATGTAATGTAAACCTGTGCAAGGACAATTAAGTAGGAAAGTGAAAGGTAGGTCGTACGGATGATAGGTAAGAAGTAGGTACAGACGGATAACGTACCTACTACCTACCTATACTTCTTACGATTTTATACAGTTACTCCATTAAGTAAGTAACTACAAACCTAGTTAGGTACTTGTAAATTGTAATAATGTAGGTAGGTACTTAATAATTGTAGGTGACTGAGTAGAATTGAAATTATAATACTTAATTAAGTAAATAGGTACCTACGTACTTACGTAGACATACAGACGCGGGGGGACTTTGTTTTATAATAAATAGGTAGGTAGTGATGAATGATTTAGTGATAATAAGAGTACCTACTTACTTACCTTACTATAATTTAGGAATACTTTTGCATACTTACCTGAAGTTTTTAATTGATTAATTGTCAAAAAAACATGTAAGGGTTGTGGAAAAAACTTTAATCGTATGATGTGGCCCTAGCTAGATACGCAATTCTATAGCTTATTGTACATCTTAAAAATTACTTTCCTATTATTGAAGGGAGGCCTTTGCCCAGCAGTGGGACAGCGAGGGCTAATATAATAATAATTATTGTGATTTGTGAACATGATAGGATAATAGATTGATTAACCAAAATGAAAAATTAACAGTTAAGCATACTTAATCACTTGCAGTTTTTATTTTTAATTAGAATATGTTACATACTCATCGTTTACGTTACGTACGTTTTCATCCCATTCATCCTATTCGGATGATTGTGGAATAATCTTATCTGAAAGAAGAATTGCGCGATCTGTACTTTACTACTCAAAACTTGTCATTTAATAATGTTTTGTTTGTGCTAAGATGTAAAGTAATTAGGTTAAGGTACTTAGTATCATTGGGTACTTCTTACTTAGTTTACTTTTCTGTATAACGTCTTCTTGTATTATCTTCGCCCGTCCGTCACGCGCGCCGTCCCCACCCCCGCGCCTGCCTGCCGCCACCGCCGCGCCGCGCCCGCAGCCGGCCGCGTCCCGCTTAAACAAACGTATTTAGCGAAATGTTTTATTCGTGATTAAACAAAATGCACTGTATGTATGTTTCTAATTTTTTGTGTGGTATAAAGTAGCATTACAAAGGCCATGTATGAGCGATTCTGTCAATTTTAATTTATTATTGCGTGTGTTACGAAAGAAAAATGAAATTATCAAAGAAGCACACCACTTAACTTTCTAAACTTTGTTCAACATGTATACCACTAACAGTCTTAAATATTATTTCATAAATTTTAAAATTTTATTCAAAGACAAAAAGAGTGATTTTGTGATTTTCATAGTTCCACATATAATATGTTTCTAAACTTTTTACAACATAAAGATAAGATAACTCTTATTATGAAACACTCAACATTTCAAACTTTAATATTATATACATTACGTTACACGAAATATTATGAAATACCTAAACCATACCTAAAGCACAGTCATAAAACTTCTAACTTTTTAAAAGTAGCTCACAATCCACATAGTCTATACACTCAGCAAAAACTAAAGTTTTAGAATTATCAAAACTTCTTTATGGAATTTAATGTCCCACGACCGGACTACTACTCAAGCGGGCGCGCTGAGCAGCCAGACTGCGATGCGACTGCGATCAATTGATGATTATCACGCAGATAGGTGCTCAAAAACAGTTCGCACAGTCAGGCACAAGAACACAATCACAGTGGAAATAAAAGCTGCCGCTGTCCCCGGTGGTTGAAGAAAACTGAATCTCAGGCGGGCGCGCTGAGCAGCCAGACTGCGATGCGACTGCGATCAATTGATGATTACTGGCCTTGGCCTAAGCATGAGCTCAGGTGAAGAATAGTTCTGCGGCATCAGCTCCTGAACTGGACATCCACATCAGTCATAAGTATTGATGTCGATAGTCTGTTTCTTTCGCGTTTTAGCCCTCGCTACTCGCTACTCTCGCGTTAGCCGTGTGGTGTGTGGTGGTTGGTGCCTGCTGGTGATGTACAAAATTTTCAATTTATGCTTCATCGTCTCTGGCGGAGAGGAAGCAGGAGTTCGGAATGCATCTGGACTTCTGGAGGGTGTAATCATTGGACAGGAGGCAGAAAGTAAATCGCCAAAAGCCGCTACTATGACAATCACAATGTACAAGCCTCATAGGGTGGTTTAGTTCTCGTACATAGTACGTTACGCGCGGTACGACTGACGTGGTGTGGACTAACGTCTGACTAACTAAATAGTCACTTACGCGGTCAGCGAAAATTTTTGTGTTGCGCGGGGGGGGGGGGGGGGGGTGTTTCCGCTGTAATTGAGGGCAAAATCGAGATTTTGCTTTTCAAAGGTGCTATGTTGGACAGCCATTCGATATCAAAAGTGCAAAGCGCCTACAACAAAATTATTCTAATTTTGAGATTATTTCATAGATGGCATTGGGTGTAAGTGCCAAACTTTTTTTCTTTACGTGTGTGCCGATCGTAGTAAATGTCAGTGTCGGTCATCTGATTAGCTCCTGTCATTTCAAATGATAAGATTTGTCTGCTAAAAATATTAGAAAGTACTTCGAAAATAAGTGATTTAAGGAATAAAACTAAAAAAAAACTACCTATGAAAATCTTTGAAAGTAGTACGAGGAAAGAGTTATGTTAACAGGAAAAGAAAAGTTATTCCGGCAAAAAGGTCACCTTCTATGCTGATCAGTACCTACATTGTTATTGTTAATTTACTTTAATATTGTTTTATTTAATTTTACAATGGGCGGTTTTCCGAGATCAAAAAAAAAAAGAAATTGGTTCGTAAATGACTTCATAGATGTCGCTTAGCATAGATTAGTATGGCGCTTAGTAAAAGGCGGGTTCATGAAGAGCACGTGTATGGCTGCGTAATATTTATTCTATTCCAAAATAGAAATAGGTTCTGGATGTCCTGAATATAAATAGGTAAGTAAATACAATTTTTTTATTCTTTTGGTAGACAAGTAAAAGTGTAGAATTTATTACAGCCCATAAGTAGCCCAGCTTTCATAAAACGACATCTATCGAGTGTTTTTGAACTAATTTTTACTTTTTATTTTGGGCTGTCAGAAAATCGCCCATTGCGCTAAGCAAATATTTTTATTACAGAAAACATGCAATTGTAAGAACCGATGAAAAATAAATAAAAGAAAAAAGAGAAAAAAATAAAGCAAAAAAAATAAATAAATAAAAAGAAGAAAAAAAAGGTGAAAGGAAACTTTTCTAGCGGAAAGTATGATTGCTTACTTACTATTACCACCAGAATATCAAGAATTCTATAGGAATTTGTGTAATAATTAAACTAGTTTAATTACTAGTTACACAAATTTGTCAAAATGCAGCATAGGGGCTAAGCACTAACTAAAATAATAATACTTATTTAAAAATAAAGGCACTTTACTCCAATGACATTTGTTATGAAACTTAGCCCCAATGAAAGGTAAATATCTTGCATTTTGACCCATTTCTTAATTGATTTTAAAAATAAGGTTTTTTTTATATAAATATGTTCAAAAGTTATAAGTATAGTATAAACATTACCTGATTAATTTAGTTTTTGATAATAGAATGACTAAAAAACAAATTCATTTTTATTTATTTCTTCATTTGTGTTTTGGCACTTAGCTTATTTGTAAATTCCAAGCCTCAATTCGTAAGCGCCATTCACATTTTTAATAAAAAGTAAATAAAAACGTTTTTTTTTTACATTACAAATCAGTCAAGAAATCGAAAAGGTAAATTGCTATGTTTTTGATTTTATATGATTTATTATTGTAAAGTACGGTTGTAATGTGAATTTATAAGAAAGGTGACCCGGCGTTTTATGCTTGGGTTGTATATTTTTTAATTTTTTTAATCTGATATTCAATATCTATTTCGCAATATCTGTCAACAAATGACAGTTTTACAGCCACTAGCTGTCAAATCAAACATGACGTGACGGCCTTGTTGACATTTCTCTTTTTTAAAAGCAAAAGAATTATGGTTTATGCAGCCATGTTAGACATTTTTAAAGTAACATGTCTGTTTTTGAAGACTCAGTGTTTCCATATAAAAAAATATTAATAATTAAATAAATCTTATCCGCGATTCGATAAAAATAAGACAAAACTTGGTTTAGGTAGCAAATAATATTAGCTTTACTTTATTACCAAATTCTATTGTATACATGTTAAGCATTTTTTTCTACGGAAAGTGCCGTTTCTACTTTTAAGGGGAGGTATTTCGAGCGCTTCCCTCTCGTTCTCTCGACGGTACAACGGTAAGGGACGGGTATAACAGCGAAGCGGCGCGAATAATCGCGATTTATATTTAAAAAAATTGATAGATGTAATAAATAAAAAACCATCGGTTATAATAACTCAAGTTATTTACGAGCTTCATTTTAGTAAATAACTCATAATGTCAAATCACTTATTTTAAGAATAAAACATGGAAAAGAAGATAAAATGACACAAAAATATGTAACTTTGTGAATTTATTCTATCGAGCCAACTTTATAAATTCGTGTTTCCATCGGGTGTATTTTACAGAATAAAGCCTCAACAATATTTCATAATTTTCGCAGATTTTAATTTTACTGTTTACTACTTCAAAAAGTAATTCTAAGAACGTGTTATTTTAGTTTTTCACTAACACCTAGCCTTAAAGGTAACTTCAGGATTTTTTTTCTATCGAGCCAAATGATTCCTATCGCGTTTTGACTTCGTTCATCCCCTCACACATACGCTCTGTAATACACATTGAAGCGAAATATCTAATATATTTTGAAATAAAAACTAATAGAAAACAGCCAATTTTTCCGTTTTCACCGCCTAAGGCCCTCTTAAAATATACTGCATGATTGTGTTACGTTCCGTAACATGCAGTGTTCATAATTATCATTTTTGGCGACAGTTAAAATAAAAAAATACTAATGATTTTCGGTGAGATCAAAAGGTACGTCAGCTGGTCCCCGTTACACATTTGAGGCTAAAATGGTATGTCAAATGTGTAAAAAATGAAAAAAGTATACAACTTAAGCATAAAACTCCGGGTCTCCTTTCCGCAAACATGATTTCCCCTCGATTTCCCCTATTCATCTCTTTCCCCTTTTTCTTCCCCTCTGGACCCTAATTTCCCCTCAAAAGGGGAAGTTCCCCTCATTGTGGAAGCACTGGTGCTGCCTGCTGCCTAAAGTGCGAAGTGCGCAACTGCGCATGCGCAAAGCGCTGCGCATTGCATCGCACTCGCTCGCACGCGCGCAAACCAGAGCGGACGGCAACAATCGCACAACCAAAATAGGTATAGGTATGATGACTGCATCGCCTATGGTTGTCACTTGTTAATTTGAAATTTACAAAAAGTTAATTTTTAAGATAGTATGAATCTTCTTCTCCACAACTACTCATTGCTTTGTTGCTAATTATCATAACGATGAGCGCAATGGTGCGGCGGCTTACGCTTTTCGTGTAGTGATTGCGATCTTGCTTTAAGACCAAATAAAAAATATTTCTTTATGGTAGCCGTTGGTGCCGGCCGATATCAGAAGGAAGCGGTCGAAAAGCAAGCCATGTTAGAAGCTTTATGGCGGTTTTAAAAACATAAAAACCAGATTAATCTTGAGGTTACTTACACGTATCATATCTTAAGCCCCTAGCACACGTTGGCCGAGCGCGCTCGTCCTATTTTAATGACGGTGTTTGTTCACACGTCACACGTTGGTGTGTTTCATTTTGTGTAGCGTTGGCCGTAAAGATGGACGTGGAAGAAATTAATTGCGGCTGCCGCAATTTACTTGTACAGTGCTTTTAAGTACATACAAAAATTATTATATTTTTATGTTACTCATGTTTTGGGTTCCATAATAATGGGCTCATTGTGATAAAAATCAATAAACCTAAGTATTTCCTCGTTACTCCATGACGCCACGCTCGCCAACATGTGAGCTGTTTGCGGCTTGCGCCACATTCTCTTTGACTCGTGAACGAAAAACCGACCGACTCAATGGATGAAAAACATGAGCAACGTAAAAATAAAAACAGCGTTTTTAATTGTCGCCATTTAGACTACCTACTATTTTCTTTTAAGCCATTCTAGAGGCCACTTGTAGTTTATAACCCCGACGAAAAGAAAAGAGCTTCTAGTTTGAAACCGTCTGTTTGTCTGTGTCATTGCAATTTAAACCAATTATGTACTAATTCAATTTTATTGAATGGCGTTTCCAGCCGACTTAAATTTATAATAAAATAACGTAAATTACATGTGTCGTCGTAGTTTTTAAATTTCCATTCGGAAGTCTTGGGATAGTTCATATTAAAGTTATGTAAATAACGTTACAAATAAAGTTATAAAGTAAGAGCAGCCGTTTTCAAGATATGCAGTTTACCGCTTACCCGCTACCTAGCAACATTACCAACCCTAACAATTATTTTATTTTTTCGCAAACGTTAATTATTCGAACATTGTCCTAAGTAAGAGTTACTAAACTTAGACGTAGACAGTAGTGTAGACAAGTGACTAAACGTGTCATCAGGTGCATATTTAATTTTTATCAACCCTATTAGTCAAACGAAGCCGACTGCACAGCGCTGCGCCTATTCGGCACGCGGCGACTTTGGCGGCACTATTGACATTTTGCTGGAGGTATTAGATAACGATGGGAAGATCGATGACATAACATATCGAATTATTGTACGTGTCGTGCGTGAATCGTGAAACGCGAAACATCTACTGTCACTATGGTCTATTCTAACTAGTCACGAGACCAGGTTCACTGGTCTCTGGCCAAGATGTCCCGAGTTCGATTGAAAGCTAGGTCAGATTATTTTGTAAATTCTTTGGTGGTAGGCTTTTTTATGTGGAAGATGACGTGTTTAAGTTCCAGTGGTCTAGTAGTAAGACTACCGTCCCCAAGCCTTACCGGTTTCGGATAACTGATGTTAAAATTACCTACAGCTGATAGGTTTTCTTAGTCCACCGGGCTAGCTACTTTTCTACTACCCTTTTATGTAAGCCGCATGCTGGATTTACACGAAGCCAATACTTGAGACAATCCATTAAGCCAGTCCAATAAGCCAATGCTAATGCTATGCAAAAACGGCTTGAGGACAATCCAATGTAGTGGACTGTCTCTATTTACATGATGCCAATATTTGATTGGCTGTGTGAATTGTCTCAAGTATTGACTCCGTGTAAATCCAGCATCAGATCAGAGTAACAATCTCTGTTATTTTAATTGAACCCTATATATACTGTGCTGTTACTAACCAAGAATAACTGTTTATATGTTAATTTAATTTGATTTTTTTATGATGATTTTAAGATTTTAACTATGTACTTAATTCTAATTTTAATATGTCACAATATGGGTTTTAATCACCTGAAATAATTTTTATTTTTTATTTATATGTACTACTACTAATGTCAGTGATAACTACACTTTAATAACAGAAGGTTGATTGAAATCAAAGTCCGAATTGTCACACACACGTAAATATGTCTTTTATTTTGTATTACACTTGCGAATGTACAATACAGGTAAGTAAATAGCTAGCGCAAGCTTATAGACTAAGACTAAGCGCGACGGGGAACGGCGAGAAACGACTGTTTTAACGCGCGTCTGGGAACGACTGGCGTACGTGGCCGTGCGCCTTACCTCGTGATATCATAATTGCAATTCAGCGCAACTTACAATGTACTGTGTGAACTGTGTCCCTACATATGTATGTATGACTCGTGAAAGTACTGACCTCAATGCTGGCTTCGACCAGCCCGTCGTGTTTGTGCTTCGCGTTCCGTCCCTGCGACGAGTCGGAGAGGGCTTCCGCGTCGATTTCTTCGGATGAGCTGCCGTCAGGAATCTCGGCCTGAACAAAAAGCAATAAGGTACAGATATTTATAATTTTTTATAGATTAAGAAATTCACCGTGCCGAGCTGTGTCGCTTAGCGGCTTTATTAAAAGAATACTACCACCCTTTCTCTTCCCTTGGGTTTCGTAAAAGGTGACTAACGGACTAAAGACTGCATATAAATCCGACAGCATAGAGCGGCGATGGGCTCACCACCTGTCACTCTGAGCACATGTGCAGTCGCTATTTAGTGAAGAGTGGACTATGGCAGAGGACTGCTTTTGCGGTTCACATTGCGTAGTATTTGTCTAACCCTTCGGGGATAATAGTCGTGATTATATTATGTATGAAATTTACTGAACTGAATGTATTCTCATAAAAATTTAAATAAATTCACTTAACTGAGAAATTCATTTAGTAGGTAAATGAGAAACCGTTTACAGGCAGTCATTAGGGCCAGGGGGTAATACAAAGTATTGAGGGGGGGTTAAAATACACATTGTAAATAATCCACAACTTAAACCTTTTGCAAAAATTCCCTATTCTATCTAAATAGATAGGATTTATTTTAATCTGTTTGATATTATCTGTACAGTTTAGCAACTGCACAATATACATAGGTAGAGTCAAATTACTGTTTCCTACGTATCAGCACTTACCGCCACAATGTAATTTAATTGCTATTTATAGCCAGTTAAGCGAAAGCCACTAACTAACAAACATATTTACTGTAATTTTTAAATTTGTGATTTTAAATAAAACTATAAACCAGTGACGCCGTTTAACTCAATTAACTAACATCTTAAGACTGTAGGGCAGAAACCCTACATTACTTAAAAGCTTATAAAATAACCTTTCAAATGATATACTACAAAATATAATTAATTGCATAAAAATGATAAAAACTTGTCTTTCTTTAGCGATGAAGTTTTATTTTTAATTTTTTTATTTATCTTTTTACAAAAAATACACATACACACATCAAAAGTGTCTAGGGATCAACATATATTTTTGCAATAACTTTTCTCCTGATTGATATTAATTAAAATTTTCTTTAAGGATTCATCAAATAAAGTGTTTTCGTTTGTCTACAGTAACGATAAACCAAGTCACCTTTGCATTAATAAAGAAATTTGCCATTTTCCTAATAAAGGGATTTTTGACATTTGAACCACTAACATTAAAGTTCGAAAAAAAGACTGAAATAACAGTTTTCTTTAAAATTTTATTGGGTAACTTAAACAATTAATAATCCGTGTTTCTACCGCGAACACTAACAACACAAGAACATCGGTTTGGCATACTCAAAATGAGTTCATCCAAATCACGCTGTGGAATGGCCGCCCATGTTCGTTGCAACAACAAAAAAAGGTCTTCTTGCGACTGGATACCCTCCATATTCGGCAGAGCTCTTCTCTGTAGCATATCCCATGCATGCTCAATCGGGTTCAAGTCTGGCGACTGAGCAGGCCAGGGCATGACATTGATGTTAGCTGCGGCGAGAGTCTGTCTTACAACTCTTGCGGTGTGCGGTCGTGCATTATCATGCATTAACTGAAATAAGGGACCGATTTGCACTTGTAGAGGAACGATGACGTCTGATACAATCGTCTCAGCATAAATTTGAGCGTTGAGGTTGCCTCTGATCCAAATCAACTCATTTCTTCCGCCGATCCAAATACCCGCCCATACCATGATGGTTCCACCACTATAAGGATGTACTTCCTGGCAGGATTTTAGCGTCGCTGTTGGCGTCCAGGGGTTCTCCAGTGTCGTATACGTCTTGTATCCGGTCTCATACCAAAACGAGACTCATCAGAAAAGCACACGAAACGCCATTGTTCTTCTGCCCAATTTCTGTGTTCAAGAGCCCATTGATATCGAATCCTACGATTGTGCATTGCTATAGGTGGTACCCTTAGCGGTCTTCGGAAATGAAGGTTCACTTCATGCAAGCGGTTTCTGACTGTTTGGTCGCTAATTAAGTTCCCTGAAGAGTGATGAAGCCTCACGGCTAACATCATGGCGGTTATTGTTGGAGCTCTTCGAGTTGTGATTTGAATGTATCGGTCTTGTCTCCGTGTGGTGCAGCGATACCGTCCTCCATGGCGCTCAGCCACGGTACCAGTGCTTCGGTAACGTGTCCAAAGTCGACTGATAACACTCTGACTTGTATTCAGAGCTAAAGCCACAGTACGTTGCCGGGTACCAGCTTCTATCATTCCCACGGCTCTGAGCATTTCTTCCCTGCTTAAATGACGTCGCCGCTCCATAATAACGTTGGTTTTAATCAGTAGTAGGGAAACAGTAGCACTAATAATGTCTTCAATGCGTTGTATGTTTTTATAGGGAAAATATTGACAGCTGATTTTCATCTTTTACTAGAAATTGATTGAAAGTTCCTGTTTCAAATTATGAAATGCACCAAAAAGGATCCATATAAATTTATAAAATCATAAATTTATTACAAAGCCACATCTCAATCTCAAGAAATCCGCATAAAAATGCTTGATCCCTAGACACTTTTGATGTGTGTAGTTAGCATATATTAATAGCAACAAAAAACCACTAAGGTTTAACCTTGTGCTATCATGAGTCTACGTATAAACCAAAAACATAGGAAGGTCACAAAAGTAGTTATTTTTACATTCTCTTTCAATTATAAAATAGCAAATAATATAATATAAAGGATAAACATGTCTAAGCACTTCTTAAATGGTTCGATTCAAAGAGCGCTGCCCGGATTCGTCAGACAGTCTGACGAATCCAAACAGCACTGCTCAAACCAAACCACTTAAAAAGTGCTGCCTTAGCTTGAATTTAATATTTGTATCTGATATACTTTTACACAGATCTGAGGGTAGGTTATTGATAAGTCGAGGAACAATATAGCTGGTAGTCCGCTCGCCGTAGGCATTGTCGGCGCGCTGCGTGCGTAGCCTACCCTCGGAGACCGCCCGAGTGCATATAGGATGTTCGGTTTTTTAATGATTCGTTAAAAAATTGTTCTTTTAGTAGTATGAACTTTACTAGTGTGTACTGGTAAAACTTTACAATGTTTAAAGAGACCGTTTTCATTGTCGTAGAATTGAGTTTTTATTTTAGGTGGAACCAGTGTTTTTAGAATTTTAACTTGAAGTTTATAGATCTTGTCAAGATAAGTTTTGTAGGTACGACCGTAACTACTAAGGCCATAATTTATATGGGATTCTCCCAATGCGTAGTAAAGCATAAGCTTCAGCTTAAACGGAATGCGATTCTTGAGTATTGTGATTGTCGCAAGAAATTGTCTTAGTTTATTGCAGACACGTTCGATGTGATGACCCCAGTTAAACTTGTTATCTATTATCAGTCCAAGGTATGTTTGTGTTTGGACAATCTCTACAGGTGGACATTTACAGTTTGCCACACTGTTAGCATGCAGACAGTCATGGTTGTGAGCTACTAAATTTGGAAAAAATAATTGTTTAATGTGCGGAGATTTAATGGCTAATAATTTTGTTTTGCCTGCGTTGAGTACTAGGCCAGCATCATGGCACCATCGTGTTAGGGCATTCAGGTCGCACTGCAATCGTTCGCTTGATGCTTGAGGATTTCTATCAGCAATTACAAGGCAAGTGTCATCCGCAAATTGGTAGCATGTGCTGTTAGTGATGCAGTTACTCATATAATTAACGTAGGATAAAAAGTGAAGGAAGGGGGCCCAGTACGGAGCCTTGCGCTGTTCCCCCAGTTACAGACATGCGCCCACTGCAGATGTTATCGACTTTTACAGTGAAAGTTCGGTTTTTTAGGTAATTTGCACACCAAGTCAGTAATGGGCCACGTATTCCGCAGTCATCCAGTCTGTCAACCAACTGGCTATGCACCAATGTATCAAAAGCACGTGAGAAGTAGACATATTTATTTCATTTAAGTGCTTATTAATTTCATCAGTAAATTTTGACAAGAGAGCGGAGGTGCTTTTACCAGACTGAAAGCCAAACTGGTACTGGTTAATTACATCATGTTTTTTATAAAATCTATGTATTTGCTCACAAACATATTTTTCAACTATTTTGTCTATAGATGAAAGAAGCGTTATTGGTCGATAATTAGAATAATCACTTTTTTACCCCTTTTATAAATTGGTCTTACACAACCTATTTTTAGATCATCCGGGTATAGACCACTTTCAACACTACGATTAATTAAATCAGCAACTGAGCCAGAAATACTGTCGCCTATCGATTTAATGTCGGAAATCTTAACATTGTCCGAACCTGGAGCTTTCCTTGGGTTGAGCTTGTAAGTAAAACAGTATTTCTAGACAATAACCAATTTAGTTTCAAAGCTTACCTTAAACAATATTAAGCACAACGGTTATCGAGATCTATCCTCTCAGATACGTCCGCACTTGATGGCTGCCCGAGCAAAAGTGAGTGACTTGCCAAGCCGCCCAAGCCGGCGACCGACACGTACCAAGATGGCGTACTATTAGTGTTGCCAGTAAAATAACGTTAATCGATTAAAAATTAATCGATGAATGAATTCGAAACTATAGAACCTTACATTCGACCATCCTGACGTCGTGCATGTCCCCGTGCACGCCGACCATCGGTCCCGTAACCTTACATTCGGCTTGTCAAGTCACTCCCAGACATTAAATACCGGTCGTAAATAAGCCAAAGAGAATTGTACTTACAAAAAAAAAGTTTATTTATTACAAATCTTTCTATGATTGATTACATAAGTTCTACTGTGATTACAATATATAAATTCTTATAATATGAAATGTTAAGAGTATGATTAACGATACATGAATCTTTACAATAATGATGTCATGCTAGCCCTTCTTTTCTGCAATGCATCACTATTAACCGGTAAGTCCTTAATTCATCCTATTATTTAATATATCCTTTAACTAGTAGATTATTAATACAATTAATCCTCGTAACAATGATGTCATTCTAGCCCTTCCTTTCTGAAAGTCATCATTACTACAGGTAAGTCCCCTCCCCACAATGATGATATCATGCTAGCCCTTCATTTCTGCAGGACATCATCACAAGGAGGTAAGTTCAATTACTTAGTATGCAGATACAAATGTATAACCCTTCCTTTTTTCCTGAACTTAAATATTGTGAACCTTCCTTCCTTTAACTTAGATTTTCTTTACTACATAATATTGAATGTATAATAAAAATGTAATCATAATGATAGACACAGCTATATTACATTCAGTTCAAGCTACATATATTTTTTTTGATCTAATAAATAGCAAATATTCATAGGTTATTATTATGTAATTTTATAGGACAAGTATACACAATCAGTTAAATAAATTGATGGATACACCAAAGAACCCATTAAATCATTAATATAATTTATCTATTGACATGACTTCTATTAAAAGAAATATAAAATTTATAAAAATCGCCAAACAAATACAGAAACAGTTTATTGCGTAACAGTTAAGTGGTATCACTATCAAGGCTATCGTCCTTATCACTTTCATCCTCATTTCCGTTAACATTTAAAGCAGCCACGTGTACCCAAGGCAACATTCGATCGGAAGCCACGGTGGTTTTGCGCTTGTTTTTAGTACTGCTACGACCAGGTATGGCAGCAACTCTATAACGGTCATTGCCGAGTACCGCGACTACTCTATAGGGCCCTATGTATGGCGGCACTAACTTATTACTTTGCCCATTATTGTCAAACGAAGTTCTCTTTATCTTTACTAACTCTCCTTCATGATAGACATGAGCAGGACGCCGGTTTTGTCGTAGTTTAATTTTTGCTTTTCTTGTTCTTCGTTAGTTTTATCCTTAACAGATTCCCGTATCTCAATTAAATCGGTATTCTCGCGAGTTTCATTTACTATCTCATTTAATATAGGGTCGATTTCTGAATTAATTTTAGGTCCGAACATTACTTCAGCCGGCGTCCTTCCCGTAGTCTTGTGAGGGGTGTTATTCATCCCCCACTGAACCCTTCCTACTTTGTCGTCCCCCAATCTTTGTCATCAAAATTGAGATTTTGAGCGGTTAGTGAACTTAAAATCGTTCGGTTACATCGCTCGACTTGCCCATTGGACCTTGGACTAGCTACCGCGTTTAGGATATGACATATACCCTTTTCTTTGCAAAAATTCTTAAATGCGTAGGATGTGAAAGAGGTACCGCGGTCGCTAATGATACGGTCAGGATTCCTGAATACATAAAAGACATCCTCTAACACCCGCACTGTAGACTGAGACTTGGTGTTACGCACCGGCCTAATGAGTATGAACTTCGTAAAAGCATCTACTATCACGAGGAGGTAAAAATTTCCCCTCTTTGAACGCACAAATGGTCCAAGGTGGTCGATATGCAGCGTATGGAAGGGCACTGCAACCTTTTCAATCGAGTGCAAAAGACCTTCGTTATTATGGGTTTTCTTAGAATATGCGCATTCGAGGCAAGCTTGTACATATTTCTTAACAAACCTGGACATTTTTGGGAACCAATAAGTATTTTTAATGCGCTCTAACGTCTTTTCCAAAAAATGACCAATCTCATCATGGTTCATTCTGCAGATCTGCCACCTTGCACCCTTTGGCACTACCCAACGAAGTTTAGTCCTATCACCATCTAGACATCTATAAAGCTTGTCATCTTTAATTAAATAGTTGTCTCTTATGTACTTCAGCCCATCAGCATCAATATCTGATGTCAATATATCACTGATCCTAGCAAGTTCAGTGTCCCCTAACTGTAACGTCTGAATCCAGTCATCTTTAGTAATAACCATTATGCTAGGATACTGGTCTTTACCAGAATCATTCATGTCATCATCAATCACCGGATTTCGTGAGAGAGCGTCTACATGCGACATCTTCGTACCGGCGCGATATTCCACGGAGCACTGGAATTCTTGTAAAAGTAGCCACCATCGGGCGATGCGCGGTATCAAGTCGCGCTTTGAAAATGTCGAACGCAGCGCGCTACAATCTGTGCAAATTTTAAAATTCTGCCCTAATAAGTATACACGAAATTTCTTAAGTGAACATATTACAGCTAACGTTTCGAGCTCAAATGCATGGAATTTTTTTTCCTCAGGTGAGGTTTGCCTACTGTAGTAAGCTACGGGTCTAAAACTATCATCACCGTGACGACGCTGCATAAGAATCCCGCCAACACCAACCTTGCTAGCGTCGGTGTGTAACTCCGTTTCAGCGGTCGTGTCATATATCGTTAATATCGGTCTTTCGACTAAACGGTTTTTGAGATCGTTAAATGCACACTCTTGTTCCTCCGCCCATACCCAATCCACATCCTTTTTAAGCAGTCTATTTAGAGGATGAGATAAAAAGTAGCGAAATTCTTGATAAATTTTCTAAAATAACCCACTAGTCCTAAAAACTGACGAACAGAATGTGGATTAACAGGGCGTGGGAAGTTGAGAACAGACTGAACCTTTTTATCCCCAGGACGAACGCCAGCAGCGCTTATCTCGTAACCTAAGTAATTTATTTGGTTCTGAAGAAAATTGATAAGTTCAATATTAGATTCGCCTGCTATATCAACTTCAAAACCTTTTCTAACCTATCCAAACACTCCTCTACGCTCCTACCATATATGAGAACATCGTCAATGTAAGCTGTTGCCTCTGAAAACCTAGCAGATCCTAATACTTTGTTCATTAGCCTCTGGAAAACGGCTGGTGCATTGGCAAGCCCGAACGGCATACGGTTAAATTCGTACTGGCCGTCCGGGGTTACGAACGATGTTAATGGTCTAGAATCCTCTGAGATAGGTACCTGGTAGTACCCGGAAGCCAAATCTAGAGTAACAAAGCACGCTTGCCCCGAGAGTCTAGCGATCTCGTCCTCGATGACTGGCATTGGGTATCGTTCCTTCACAGTGACAGAGTTCAAAAGTCTGTAATCGACACAAAGCCTTTGTTTGCCGTCCTTCTTCCGAACTAAAATTATGGGACTCGCGTATTCGGAGACAGATTCCTTTACTATTCCAGCATCGATCATTTCCCCAACCATTTCTCGTACCTGTTCTCGTTCCTTATGTGACAAGCGGTAAGGCCTATAAACGACGGGACGATTACTATTTAACTCTATTTGCATCTCTGTCATACTAGTACATCCTAACTCCTTCAGCGACCCAGCAAAACAATGTCTATATTTACACAGAAGATCCATCAGTCGTTGTTTCTCGGAGCCTGTGATTGAATCACCTATTTTACTTGATTAAGATCTAAATCAGTTGGTACGTTCTTAGTTGAGGTGTTATTTGACGAAGAACATACACGATTAACCACTTGAACCTTAACGCCTCTGCCTATAACATTGCACTCATATAATTGATAGGAAGTTGACATTGGGGCGACATGAACAAATACTTTCCCCTTCCTAACCTGATATGCCCCACCAGTAACTGTTAACTCTTGATTAGGTCTCCCTATAATCTTCCCGTTAATTAAAACGTGCCCATCATTTATGTCACTAACACATGCCTTAACAACAGCCGCACCGTATAACACAACATTCGCACAATTAATTAAACTAAAACTTTGTTTCCCTAAGTCGTCAAAGCGTGGAAGAAGAGTTTCATCACTCACATTAAAGAATTTCAGTTCGTCCGAATTCTTAAATACTAGCACGTGAGACTGCTCCGTAAAAGTCTGCCCTATCAACAATGGTGAATCGAGGAACCTATCTTCCACAACATGGCATAAAACATCGGCACTAACGTCATCGACACAAAGGTTAACTTTGACCCCACCAATAGAACTAACAACATGATTTCCGAAACCCTTCAATGGTATGGGAGAATGATTACAGATTAAACCCAGGGAGGATGCCACAGTTTGTCGCATCAGTGATACCTCGCTACCAAAGTCTATGAAAGACATAAATGGCATACTATTTAACTTGACATATTTCGTAAACTTATCACTCGATTCAGAAGCAGTTACAATCATTGCTTTCGGAATATTCGCCGGCTCATCTTGAACTTCGGTTCTCGCACCACAAGATTCGACCTTATGACCGAACCTACGACACTTTACGCACTGAAGCAACGGCTTAGGGCACTTGAAAAATGGGTGGCCCTTCTCGCTACAGTTATAGCAATATAGTTCATTGAATGAATTATTCGGAATAATAACTGGCCTAGTGTTCGAGTTACTATTTGTAGTAATCGAGTCGGAGTATGGCTTATTTCTAAATTGATTACGGTCAAAATGTTGCGGTACTTCTCTATTACTCATAAGAAAGTTAAGGAGCTGATCAGGGTGACTGCAGCGCAATGCATTAGCGCTAGAACGCATGGTCTTATCGGTTAACCCATGGATAATGCAATCCACCGCGCGCTTCCCCTCGATGTCGCATCGGTTTATAAGTGCTAACTTTTCATAATAATATACCTCAAGAGGTTCGTTAACCCTACTCTTTCTTTTTAACATATCTTCCAGGGACTGGCCATAGTTTTGTTCGAAAGGGAAAGCCAGCATTAGTTTTTGCTGCCACTCAGGCCACGTGTATAAAATAGAATTCAAACTTTCGTACCAAAGCTTGGCCAATCCCTGAAGTTTTTGCATAGCAAAGTGTACAATTGTTTTCTCGTCCCAGCCGTAAACAGTAGCACACTCGTTTACTTTCTTAATCCAAATATCAATTGTTTGTCCTTTTGAAGAGGGGTCAAAATCGGGAAGAATATTTCTATGATTCATAATGCTATTAGATTGTGACGAACTGGCCACTGTTAACGGCTGCGAATGAGGTTTAAAACTATTCATGGAATTAATTATATTTGCAATGTCCTTAGACGTAAAAGTTGGACTGCCTGACCTTTCTTTCCGCTTAGTTTCCGACGGATGCTCGTCCAGATCGCGCCGCGCTCGCTTCACCCCCAAGCTGCACTCGCGCTGAACGCTCTTGTCGCGGGTGCTGCGGGTCCTGCTTCGCCCCCGATCCCGATGTTGGACGCGATGGTCTTCGTGTACCCGACGCTCTCTGCTTGACGCATCCCGCCAAGATCGGCCACGTCCCCTTTGTAGCGCATCCTCAAGTGAACGCAGTTTCTCTCGCTGGCGCTGTATTTCTTCCTCACTTTCGCTGATGACTCGACTGGGCGCCCGTCTTCCGTCGGAGCTGCGCAGGCGGCTGCGACTGCGGTAGCCGCGGCTCTCTCGACGAGTGGGACTGCGGCTGCGCCTTGTCGAGGCCAACCGTTCCAGCGTTTCCAAACGCATTCGCGGCGTGGATTTGCTGTCATGTGGCATCGTTTCTGTAACTCGAAACACACAAAAATGTACCATTTATCACTCAACAACCAAGGTGCATTGGCGCTTAAGTAGAAAATGAAAAATTCGATAAGCAAAACTATAATTTGAGATATCTCGGAAACGGGGCGTCCTAGCGCAAAACGGACGAAAATTTCGTTACCCTTTTAGAAACCCCACTACCGTCCTTAGGGATTTGAATGTCACCTCAAATGACCTTGAACTTGACTTCTTACAACCAAACTTCAATCGGTAAGCGATTATAACATTTCCTAGCAAAAAGGAGGTAGTATTGTATTTTAAATAGTAGTAGTCACTTAATTTAAGCCTTTTAATGAAAATCTAAAACGCCCCGCGCAAATTTAATATGATACAGATATTTCTAACCTAATTATCTCAAAACAGTTTTAGTCAAAATGTGTATGATGAAATCACAAATAATTTAAAACAGACTCAATCATGGTTAACTAATTATGCATTAGCACTACTAGAGATAACCACTGACGAATGTGAGCATGTACATCCTACTTCTGAAATGTAAGTAAAACAGTATTTCTAGACAATAACCAATTTATTTTCAAAGCTTACCTTAAACAATATTAAGCACAACGGTTATCGAGATCTGTCCTCTCAGATACATCCGCACTTGATGGCTGCCCGAGCAAAAGTGAGTGACTTGCCAAGCCGCCCAAGCCGGCGACCGACACGTACCAAGATGGCGTACTATTAGTGTTGCCAGTAAAATAACGTTAATCGATTAAAAATTAATCGATGAATGAATTCGAAACTATAGAACCTTACAAGCTGTTTAATGATTTTTTATACACTACTTGCTGACGCTTACCTAAACAAAATACTTGAATTTAAGGGTTTACGTGTAACTTCAGAATTTGCTAATTTTTTATTGCAGTTAGGAACAATGTCTTTTACAGCTTTGTCGAAACTATTTGCAAAGTTATCAGCAATGTTTTTGGTACTAATGCCCTGCGCACCAAAAGCTTTAAGTATAGACCTATCAAGTGACAATGTCAATCTTCCTAACATTTGATTAACGATCTGATATATTTTTCTTAAATTTTTAAAATTATTGTTGATAAATTGTGTGTAGTATTTATTTCTTTTGTATTCTAGAACTTTATGAATTTTATTTCTAATTTTATTATATTCCAATTTTATTTTTAGATTAGAACTGTTTTTCCATTCAGAGAATTTTTTATCTCTTTTGTCACAAAGCTGGGTGACATTGTCATCGATCCAGGGCAATCGAAATCGTTTTGAACGCTTACTAGTCATTCTACATGTTTTATTATTACTTGCGGACTTATTCGCATTTTCAAAAGATTTATAAATAAAATTTAAAATTTCGTTAGGACTATTCATACTTTTTGTGTGTGATTGCGGTTTCTTGCTCGCGAGTGTAGATAAAAAACAAAATGCGAAATTAATGTCTTATTTTGTGAGTTATGATTAAAAACGATTTCCGAACTTTAAAGTCAATTTAAAAAAACGATAGTTTATAAGAAACATTACATAGGTGTAACACGGTAGAATGTCGTTATGTTATACCATGTTGATGTAACTTCCCGAAAAAGTATGGGTACTGAAATTGTGTCAAACGCTTTTGTGAGTACAATATTGTTCTGAGAGTACAATGTAGTCCGTGATGTACTGTCACACGATGTGACAGTACATCAGCTCACTGACATGACAGTAGATATTTATGGCAATAAGGCAATGGGACGATAATTACACGCGGCACATTGGTACACGCGGTTTTTCACCTAGTTAACAGCGTTCTACATAACGTAAATAATAAAATGAAAACTACTGTACTGTTTCTTGATATGTCCTCCGCTTTCGACTTGGTTGATCATGAGATTTTGTTGAGAAAACTGGAAAGCTGCGTGGTGAGAGGACCCGCATCTGACTGGTTTCGTTCATATTTAAGAGACAGGTACCAATGTGTCGAAATTGAATATCTGGATGGTAAAAATAATACAGTGACAGTAAGATCAAAATTCAAACGAAATATATATAGCGTTCCACAAGGTAGCGTCATATCGCCTTTGCTATTTCTACTATATGTTAACGACATTGCTCCTGTAACTAAACATGAAATTGTACTATTTGCAGACGATATATCTATAGTGGTAGCATCGGATCCCGACGCCTCTATACGGCAACACGAAGCAGATATACTGGAGAGTTTGTCGTTAATGAGAAACTGGTTGCATAATAATAATCTTAGAGTTAATTTATCTAAGACCAACCTCATTAATTTTAATAATTTTAAGGATCACGCTATTGACATTACTTTTAACGGACAAACTCTCAGGACGGCTAATAATGTGACATTCTTGGGTATAATTTTGGATTCAAAATTTGACTGGAAGGATCATGTTGAAAAGGTATATGCAACAAGTTAAATAGATTTGCATATGCTCTATATAAACTTAGCATGGTAGCATGTAGAAACACTGCACTAACTACATATTTCGCCTACGTCGAATCGGTTCTGAAATATGGGCTACTAATTTGGGGTAACAGTACCGAAATTAAAAAGGCATTTATTGCGCAAAAAAGCTGTGTACGCGCAATATGTCACATAGCGCCGGATGAACCCTGTCGACCATATTTTAAACTTTTAAATATACTCCCATTGCCATGCATATATGTATTCGATGTGGCAGTCTTTACATACCAGCGTTTAGATAAGTTTCCGAAGTCTAAGGACCTAACATGTAGGAGTAACAGAGATCCAAACAGATTAGTATTAGACACAGTGCCTAAAACAAAGCGCTTCCTCAAAAATTGTTATGCGATGTGTATTACCATTTTCAATAAAATACCAGAAAACATAAAATGTTTGCCGCTGAGAAAATTTAAAAGTGTCCTGCGTCAATGGTTGCTTGAAAATACATTTTACTCGGTTGATGAATTTTTGAAACATAAGTAGAAAGACGCTATGTGGTGGATGCATAGACCTTATTTAGTTAAATTAAGTATTTCTGTACCTAAATATTTTGCATGCTGTAGCTTACGGCTAAGTAGGTTTAAGCGACATTGTATTCTTTGACCAACTGTATTATACCCTATTTATGGCAAATAAACAATTATTATTATTATTATTATTATTTATACAATGTATGTCTCCGTTATTAAGAATAGAATGAGTAAGTCCTTCAATACATTAGGAGGATTCTTTTTAAAATGCATTGAGTAAAAAGATGCGAAAGCGGCGGAATAAGTATACTTTTAATTTTTTTAAGAAAGCACAAAGGTATTTATCTATTCCAGTGGCACAGTAATTTCTTAGACATAATTTTATTATTTGCTCAACTTCGGCTTCGTCAGTGTCAAATAAAGCAAACGAGTTTAAAACTGATTGTGTGGGAGGGTGCGGGAAACAGGGAAATGGCTGCACGTTACTGGTATTCGCTTTTTCAGCAAGGTTTCTCCCAATGTTGACAAAAAATTATTTGCAAGTTAAGGGAATGTGTAGCGGAATTTGCGATAAGTTGCTGGGCAGCCGGTTTAGTATTAGTTTTATAAGTAATGTTTGCCGCGCCAGGCATTGCCAGTCCCACGGCCCGTTTGCAGGCAGGCCGCGCTAGACGTGGCAATGAGTGTTCCCATGGCGTGAGTCGGCCTGGTGCGGCCTGTCCTGGCGCGGCCTGTCTTCAAACAGGCCGTGGGACCCCACCTTTAGTGAAAGATACCAAAGCAAAACATCGTATGCTTTCTTTGCGCGCGCTTTATTGCGCGTCACGCGGCCCAGCACAACTTAAAGTTACAAATTACTTAAAGCACAACATGTGTCTCAGATGAATAACAGTGAAAATAATTTATTTTCTTTCAAAATCAAACGTCAGACTTTCAGGGCAAAATGTCCGGCTAATTTGGCTTTAGTCTAAATTGCGGACTACATTTTCTATTATAGCTCACATTCTTTGCTTTCCTTTAACACGTCGACTGCCACAAAACCAGACACAATTGAAATTTAATTGTTTGTCGGTCCGCCATGGCGCCTAGTCTTAAAATACAATTTTATTTTTGACCTGTATAATGTGTCATAATGTTATGTACTTATCTATCTTTTTTTATTATCATGTATTAGTGTGTTTATATAAATGTTTGTCATTATCTTTGTTCTATTTTTGGGCCTAACAATCCTAATTACGATAAATACTGACTTTTATTAGTATAGGTTTCGTCCACGAGGTAGGGTCACCCCTGCTGTAGGCATCGAAGTGCTCCATCAAGGCATGGTTGCGCAACGCCAGGGGGCTGACGAAGCTCTTCGCGCAGAACTTGCAGCAGACAGTGTCCTCTTCATCATCGCTGCCCATCTCTTGCTGTGGCTGAGAATCAATTTGTTTATTCAATATAAGAACTTTATTACAGTTTAATGCTTACAGTTAAGCACTTTACAGGCACTAATTAGAAGACAAAAAATTTTGTAAACAAATTAATGACATTTCTTTGTGCAAATGTCACTAGGATTTTTTCTAGTTTTTGCCATATGGTTTTTGCCTGCATTTTACTACCTCCACTTATTAAGCTCTTACTCCATCCTAGGGCTTTGAAGGTTAAATGTCTCATGCGGGATAGCTCTTTTCAGTTAGTTTTATTATTATTTTATGAAAATTAACAACTGATTACTTACATTAATTCATAAAATTAGAACTTAATAAATACTTTAAAACACAAGACTGCAACAAGCTGCAAGAGTTCTTTCTTTAATTTGGTGTCCTGTGATAACAGGCTCTCCTTGGAAAACTGGCATAGGCACGAGACTCTCACAAATAGAGACAAACATAAAATTGTAAGTGTTAAGCTTCAATTTTAAGTCATTTTTGTAATGAGAAATAAACGATTAGGTACCTAACTATAGAATAATAATAATACGTAGTCTTACACTATTGACAGTAACGATACATACCTATTCCATACTATTGACAGAACGATTTATACTGATGGGTAAGAAATAAAGTTGGCTGATGATCTGAGAGTAAACCGTTGCAACAGTTACTTCAACGGTCCTGCTGTAGTGTTGTGATTGATTCAAAATAAATTGTTACCTATTCACATTGATGTTTTCATCACGGGAATAAATACCGTGGATTACAATATTTATTGAACGTGTAGCCTTCGCCTAAAAGACAGACGAGGCACGCCCTTAATTGCTCATTTATTTATTTCATTACTTATTAACACGCCCACTAAATCACACAAAATAATTTAAAATTAGCACGATCTCAATGAGCACGATACACTTCGAAATCGAAAACAGCAAACACATGAATGAACAGGCTAAGCCCGGCTAAGGTCTGAGACCATACTGCCTAGTCATTAGTTTTTTTATTGCTTTTTTTTATTTTGTTGATAATGAGTGGTGATTAAGATGATGAATGATAAATGATGTTCCCCAAACCCCTTGAGTCCTCACTGAGGACTCCTCAGTAAAGATGTGGGACTTTACTGAGGTCTCCCGCGGACTTCTTGAGAATTTGAAAAGTGATGTTGTACTGTTTTGTTTCATTTGCCAACACTCATGCACGTTCACAAACACTTAACAGTTACTAATCCACTATTATTTCACATTATTATTCGAAAATACACAAATTTTAGAAAATAAAACAAAACTGCAGACATGACGCTTCACCTTCCCGCCAAGAAAACCCAGCTTGCAGTGTTGCCAACTACTTCAAATTAAGCTAGAGTTGTGTAAAAAAATATGCCAAAAATATGCTAACTCTCCTTATAAAATGCCAAAAAAAAATGCCAACATAATTCTGAGTTAGTATGTAATACGAAATAAAATCAAAGAAATGAAATATCCGTATCTTTTTCATCTTCATTAACAGCAGCTGATGCGGAAGACTGAAAGCCAGAGTCATAACTCTCTTTGGTACCTATAAAGCAGAGTACATCGCCATGAACAGTGTAAGAATAGCCAGCACTTTCCTACTCTCTTTAGGCCAAATCTAACGTAAAAAATGGTATTCAGGGTTTTCACTGCTAAACGATTTCGGAATTTTGACCAGATTATTTGGCTAAATAGAGCATACTCGCCCGAAAAAAGGGTTGCCTGTTCACAATGCTAGTGCAGTGGGAACATCGATGGAGTTTTCGATATCGATTTATGTCAAAAATTGTGATTTACATTCTTTTTGAGTTTAATAAAAATATGCCAAACAAATATGCTATATGCCAAAAGCTAAAAAGACATGCTAAACGAAATGAAAATATGCTAAATCTAGCATATAATATGCTAAGTTGGCAACACTGCCAGCTTGATTGATTGATTATTTTATTTTTTTAAATATTTGTTCCGTGAGGGAACAGGCTAAGATCAGAGACCATACTGCCTAGTCATTAGTATTTTTATTTCTTTTTTTTCCCCTGTTATTACTGACTCCTTGCTCTCTACGATCAAGCAGCAGTAAAACGCAGTTACAGTGCGACATAAAAGAGTAGAAATTAAATGAGGGCGCTGTTGTCGTTAACATAGCAACCCTGATAGGTCGAGCAAATTGGTCTTGATACTTGTTTTTATTTAATATGTTCATATAATTGGAAAACATCACTTACACATTGATCTGATATAAAGGAAGTAGCTAAGGCACTTGTGTTATAGAAATCAGAAACAACGACGGTACCACAACACCCAGATCCGAGACAATATAGAAAAGTTGGTTTACTACATTAACCCAACCGGGAATCGAACCCAGGACCTCAGAGATGGCGACGCCAAGTCCGGAGTGCTCTACTCTCGGCTACGGAGGTCGTCAAAATAATTAATTTGAGTAGTTTGTATGTAAAAATGAAATCAGCCATTGTAGTACATAACTTATTTTTATTTAGATACAAAACTAATAAATTAAAGTCCAGAGAGCCTAGTCAACTGGCAAACGCTCGACCGGTGACAGCGTCAAAATCGCTCATCAAATTCGCTAGGCTACATCGATATCGATAAGCTAAGGGATATAGAACATACAGGCTTGTCTTAGCATTTTTTTGTTTGATGATAATCTAACGCCTTGTAAGATTCATAAATAGGTAGTAACCACACCGATCCTTTTGAGTTTTAGTGAATTGAATGTCACTTTACTAAAAAATTCGGGTAGACTCCTTGAGACAATTTGAAAAATGAATCAATCGCTTTTTTCGCCAGAAGTTTGCCAGGCAAGCACGTTTGTAAATAAGTACTTATAATGATGACGAGTGACTTACCTACCATAAAATGATATTGATATGAGACCAAACCCATTTTTCAGCTTATAATATAAATAAATTAAGACTGAAGACCACAAGCAAACGCTTGCTGCCAAGAATTTCTCAAATATTAACAACTTGACGTCCGTCTGTAATGAAATAAGTGATAACACTAAATGTTACAAACCGCGCGAACATTTAAACAGTTTGATCTTAGATGCGAGTACCCACTAGGTAGTGATTAAAACGTTTGCATCTTGTATGAGTACATCGCCTAAAGTAACTCTATGGCGTAGCAGCTAAGGCTTTCGGGTTTAGTTGTCTAACTACAACACCTATCACATTACTTTTCTAATTGATTATTGTCCTAAATAAAATAAAATTAAAAACATTCCAAGTACATGGTTTTGCTAGTTAAATTAAAACTAATTTTAAAATATGCAAACTAGCTAAGCAATGTACTTACTGTTACTTGAAAGGTAATGCTAGAGGTTCAACTAATGCAAAAAGTCCCCGCCCGCGCCGCACCGGTTTGTGATCTTGCCAGTTAGTTACGCAACTTTCACATTACCGAGCTAAAGGATGGGTAACCAAATAAAAAGCGTCTCGAGCTCCTCCGTGCTTCGGAAGGCACGTAAAGCACACTGCGGTTGTATTGGCTCAGGGCTTAAGCCTGTTATAGCCCAGTCTGCCTTAGTGCTGTCGTTCATGTGGGAACGTTCAGGACGTTCATAGGATGACGATGAAGACAACATCGCCTTAATATAGGATTGTTTCATTGTTACTTATTTAAAGCGGTAGGTACCGAAAATAATTGAAATTAAAAGTCAAATCATTTATGAAATATACGCCTTCACAGACACAATGACATGATCGTGGTCTCTACGCGACAAGTTAAAATATTTATTTATTTTACATTATTTATTTCACTGCCATTCATTATGAGTTGGTTGATAATGTTTCGAAATAAAACATAGGATTATTTATATGTTTACCAAAAATAATTTTAAAACAATTAATTTTATATAATTACCTTAGTATATTGATAATGAATCAAGTACGAGGGCGTTCAAAATATTCTCGGTATGTGGATAAAAACAAACAAGTACGAAAAGTTTGATATTTTTATTTTTCAATATACTCCCCCCCTACACTTATAAGATCGATCAATTATTTTTTTTAATCCCTCATAAAAATATTTTTTATCTTTGGTGTAAAAATGCTCCTCCACGGCCGTCTTCAACGCTTCATCGTCAGAAAATTTATTTCCACGCAGATCCTTTTTAAGATTGGGGAACAAAAAGAAGTCGCTTGGGGCTAAGTCCGGACTATAGGGTGGATGAGTAACAGTTTCAAACCCACATTCAACAATAGCTGCCTTGGCAATATGAGCAGTATGGACAGGGGCGTTGTCATGCAGAAGCAGAACACCTTTGGTTAACTTTCCTCGCCTCTTTTCTTTGATCGCATCTCTTAATTGACGTATAACGTTAGCGTAGTACTGCCCTGTGATATTTACACCTTTTTCTTTATAATCGATAAGCAAAACTCCTTCACAATCCCAAAATATTGTGGCCATGACCTTGCCAGCTGACGGGATTACCTTGAACTTCTTGGGATGAGCTGAACCCTTAATGTGCCACTGCATGGACTCCTGTTTGCTCTCTGGGTCATAATGATGAACCCAGGTTTCATCTCCAGTAACTATTTTTTGCAGCACCTCATCGGGATTTTCACCACACAGGTCGATAAAATCTGAACAGCAAGCCACACGCATATCCTTTTGAAGAAGCGTCAGCATTCGCGGAACCCATCTTGCACTTACTTTTGACATATTAAGATGGTCATGTATAATGTCATGTACGGTACCAATAGAGAGATTGGTTACTTGAGCTATAGATTTTACCTTCACTCGGCCGTCTTCCAATATAAGTTTTTCCACTTTATCAATATTTTCTTGTGAGGTAGCCACTACAGGCCGGCCAGGTCTAGGGTCATCTTCAATACTCTCCCTTCCACGCTTAAATTCGCTTAACCATTTTTGAATAGTAGATAAAGGAGCAGACTCACGGTAAACACAATCCATTTCCTCTTTTATGGTTTTTTGATTTTTACCCTGTTTTGTCAAGAATTTTATGACGGATCGGTGCTCTAATTTCGTTAAAATTGTTAATTCGCTCATGGTGTTCATGTTTGTTCGGCAATTGCAGAAAAACAAAAGAACATCTCGGTTCCAATTTTACTTTTTTTTAATGTCAATGGATGAATCTTAGCGGCCAGTAACAAATATATATATAAAAGAGGTTGTAACGTATCAATACCGAGAATATTTTGAACGCCCCTCGTATGTTTAATGCAGTTTCTCTGTTGGATACGACATGTGGTACACATCCCTTCTTTATTGTGAGCCTGATGCAGCATTAAATATTGGTGTTATTATGATTAACCATGCTTTTTGAAGGTATCCAGAATCTCCTAAGAAATTGGAACAATATACTTACTTATAGAAAATTGTCATACATAAAAAGTTAGTAGGTAGTATATATGTACCAAAAATAATTTAAAAACAATTAATTTTATTTATTTATTTTATATTCACAGGTGAATCGACAGTTCTATAAAAAGTATAACACTGAAAATGTGAAACAGCAAACCATTTACAGATTCACACAAATAAAAATGTGATAGTAACATTACAAACTCTAGCAACAATTACAATCGATTACTTCACAATCGCCAAATTGATAATAACTAAACTATTACAGAGTATGCTAGATATGGAACTTAATTTGTATTATATGTATAACAAGCCACCTTATGTTAAGCCACCTATTTAAAGAAAAAACAATATTATAACAAACACAATAAAACCCACCAGATTTAATAATCGGATAATAATAATGCAAGTTTATACATATAATTACCTTTGTATGTTGATAATGAATCAAGTACAACTTCAATAGCTTAAGTTATGACTAGTAGAAATTGATATAAGTAGGTACTTAAACATTTTCTATAGGTACCTACTGCAAGTAAAATTAAATATCAAGTAAAAAATAACATTAATGTTGTATTTCTTTATATATTCTTATTTCCTTACCTAACTCTCTCAAAGTCAAAGTTTATTAAATATGAGGCTTCACTTTCTCTTATTGACATTAAAACTATATGTGTATAAAAATAAATGCCAATTGTGTGTATAAGAAGGTACTGTTTTTTAGTACCTACCTAAGTAAATCTTTTTAATAAAGTACAATAAACTTAGAACTAAATTAACTTTATACTTAATTTTGACGTGACAACGTCTTATAAATTGGTTTGCCGGGTGACACTTCAAGAAACTGCGTTACGCTCCGCTCACGTTATGCGCTCACAATGAGAGCGAGTGAGAGGCACTCGTCCCTTCCACTCGGGCATGGTTAGCCCGCCTAAGATTTTGTTAATATGAAATTCAGTGCGAGATTCTTTGTATAAATTAATGTTTTAAATATAATTCTTTGTATAAATAAATGTTTTAAATTGTTACTATTATTACATCCTTCTTCCTACTATACGAATGAATATTCACATTAAAATTATTTTACCACTCAAAGTCGTTGTCACGTAAAACTTTCGCCCGTATACCGACTTTACAGGCAACCAATTTTTCCCCATCATATAAACCAAATCATTATTTTATGGGTTAAATATATTTATGGCACACTGTTCCTTTTCTTAAAATAAAAATGTTGTCAACGAAGGTACTGTTTTTTTGTAAGTACATAAGTAAATCTTTTTAAATAAAGCACAATAAACTTAGAACTAAATTAACTTTATACTTAATTTTTTCTCATCAAATAAACCAAATTACTATTTTATGGATAAATATATTTATGGCACAGACTGCTCCTTTTTGTAGAATAAAAACGTTGTCAACATTAGAGCTCCACAAAAAAAAATCATATAAATAACTAAATTCAACGATGCCAAAGCCATGTTCAATGCAGTTTCATTGTTGGATATGACATGTGGTACACACCCCTCCTTTCTTGTGAGTCTGATGCAGCATTAAATATTGTTGTTATTATCATTAACCATGCTTTTTGAAGGTATCCAGAATCTCCTAAGAAATTAGAACAATATACTTACTTATAGAAAATTGTCATAGATAAAAAGTTAGTAGGTAAGTACCTATGTATTATACAAAATTGCTTGATATTGTTTTTTACCAAATAACCATGTTTGTTCACCATTCTGAGGAAGTCCATCCTCCAAATTATGAGGTAACATTTAAGATTTTTGAATCGTCGTCTCAAATCTGCAAAACCACATAAAATAGTTTTATCTTTATGTCAATACTCTTTATTCTAGCAATTTTAACAAAACTGGCATTTCTTGGTAAATCCCAATATAATAATAGGCATAATACTTACCTTTATTATGTAAGTAATAATTTATTTATTAAAACTTACCGTTTGAACGTAAGGACTGATATATTTTCCTATTAAGAAAGATGCTTGTCTGTATAAGATTTATAAGGTATAGTCAATAGGTACACCTTACTACACTTAGAGCCTTGGTTTAATACTCTAAGCTACCTGGCAAATTAAATCTTCATTGGAACCTGTAAAACAAATAGGCAATCTAAGTTATAAATTGATAAATGGACATTATGGATAGGTTACATTTAATATTTATACAAAAAGTCCCTTACTGTTGTCTTATTCTTGACCTTTCTTGTCATGATTAAAGGTACTTAGGTGGATTTATTTGGCCCAAATGTTTGTATGGTTTGAGAGCCCCTACAAATTGTTATGCAGCGACTTGCTCTTCGTTGCGGAAAATGTTGCATGACACACATTTATTTGGTCACTCACATCGCAACAACTATATCAGCACGCAATTCCCGGCAGACCTTAGTAAGATATTTGAAAGTTCGTAAACGAGAACTCCAAGAACTATTCACAAGTACAACAAACTCGATTTCGTTAATTTGCTCCAAGTAACGTAGGGAAACATTTCTTCCTTAGCGCCTGAGCACTTGATTATCGCAGTCCACAATAGCCCTAAAAAGAGCATTTTAAACAAAACTTTCAACACAACACAACTATTCCTTCATCAGCTGATCAAACAATCGCCATTTTGTGTGAATTTTTATCTTCAATGTTTGAGTGATCGCTAGACTATCGATTCTTGGCTTGTCAAACTGTCAATTAGGTCTATTTTAGCGTAAATTTTACGTCGTAGGTAACTTTTGCTTATGTCAATCCCATACATTCGGTTTATCGTAGCGAAGATTTCGTAGCGTTTAATTTGTTTGCCAATTGACTAGGCCCTCAGTTACTTTTCAAGTTTCGCAAATGCTCGCGGCTAATTGAGCTATTAATTTGCATATTGTTGGTACTTCTTTTTTTACAGTGTAAAAAAAATCATTTTCTGACGGATTGCACACATATCAAAGTCATCGAGTTCCTTTGCAAGTCGACCCTTTCTGTGTTTAGCGGAAGTCGAAAATTTTCCTTCCTTTTCGGAGCCTTGTTTAGCTATTCTCCGCACAGTACTTTCAGACACACCTTGAACAATAAAAACATATATGCATAAAAAAAACAAAACCTAAATTGTTCAGTCCTATGGACTGAGTTATTAACATAATTGGTAAAACTTTTGAATCGAGTCGCCTGAATCGGGCTGGGGGTGGTGAAGGTAAGGGGTGTTGGAGGAGTACCCCTACTTACCCCCCCCCCCCTGCCGCAAACAAGTAGTTTTTAAGTTATGTTAATTTTTGTATTTTGAGGTTATGTATCAAGGTAAAACTTTTGAATCGAGTCTCCTTAATCGGTGGGGGAACGGGAGGGGACGAGAGAGGAGTACCCCCCACTTACACCTCCTGCCGCAGACAAGTAATTTTAAAGTTATGTAACTTTTTTTAAATATGGAAAGTTACAAAAACCTCATTTCTGGCGCTTTGCCGGCCGCTCCCGCGGCAAGCTCGCTTCGCTCGCTCGGCTCGCGCGTTTTTGGTCAACATACTTACTAACCTAACCTAACCTAATTAACTCTTTAGACTTTTTTCATGGCGGGGGCTAAGCCCCCCTCGCCGGGGAGCTGCCCCCCCCCCCCCGTCCCCACACTTCGGTTCTGTTAATATGGTATTATAAATAAACTTTCCTACACTCACACCAATTTATCTAGCCCAAGAGAAGCTTCGTTATGAAACTCGTTAAATGGTTACTAGACAACGGATAAACATACATAAAATACTTAAATACATACTTATTATATTAGAAAACACCCAGACCCGAGACAATTTAGAAAACAATAATTTCTAAATTGACCCGACCGGGGATCGAACCCGGGACCTCAGAGATGGCGACACCATGAAAACCGGTATACAAACCACTCGACCAAGGAGGTCGTTAGATTATTGTATTACCTAAAAACGTAATTTTTCGTGATTATAGCCGATTTTGACAAAACTTTAAAGTGGTTTTTTAAATATTTTACCGCAACAGTTGCAGCTAAAATGTAATAAGCCTTTATTTAAGAACCCCTTAGACCCCCCACAGTGTTAGTTTCTTTAAATTCAGGCGACTCGATTCAAAAGCCAACCGACATAATTTACTATACTTACCACATTCTACTTGATAAAATGTCCCAATAAATTAAAAAGTTTAAGATTCTCGAGTCGAACTATAATAACCAACATTTTTGTTTGTAATATCATAACCCCAAAACTTTTAAAAATATTTAAAAATACTGATTGTTTCACGGAATTTAGCCGATTGCGCATAGGCATATTTTAGATAATTATACTTTCAACATCTTTTATAACTTACTTCCCAGTATAATCTGCTGTACGTTGGTAAATATCCTCCAGATTACGTAACGAAGTTCCGTCTTGAAATTCTGCCAAACTTCGCAAAAAAAACCTTATATATTATGTTACGAGAACCGCCATGGATGGTCTTAATCATGTTATCAGTGTTTTAAATCCAGGAATGTAGAAATATCACTAAAACAACAATTTATATCGTAACCACGGACAGAGTTGAACAACGACTTGACATTAATGACAGATAATCAATGTTGCCAAAAAATGAGTGAATTTAGTTCTGGATTATTTAATTTCTACTTTTTTATGTCGCACTATAATGGAGATCAAAAACTGTATAATTCTAGTTATTAGAAAAACAACATTTTATTGGTACGTACAATTTTCACACATCAAAAAATGACAACCCAAAAAAAAAACGAAATATGAAAATATAAAATCAGTGAAAAAGTTTGTTTAAACATATAAAAACTCTTTTCACTAACACTCCTCCTTACTTTCATATCTCTAGACCTATCTCTTTCACGCACCATTCGAACTTGCCTCTCAACAAGGGCTTTGTCAAAACATCAGCCACCATTCGGTTCGTCTCCACATATTATAGTTTAATGTGTCCACATTCAACAGATTCTCTTAAAAAATGGTGGCGCACTTCAATATGTTTAGTGCGCTGATGGTGCACAGGGTTTTGCGCAATGGCAATAGCAGACTGGCTATCACTGTAGATTTTCAGTGGCTCCTCAGGCTTTTCAGTGATTTCAGCAATAAATCTCTTTAGAAAAATTGCTTCCCTAGCAGCTTCAGAAATTGCAACATATTGTGACTCTGCTGTTGAGAGAGCTACTGTTCTTTGTTTCCTACTATCCCAGCACACTGCTCCTCCTTTCCACAGAAATTTTGATGATTTTTATGATATATTATTGATGATGATTAAGTTTTGATATGGGATCTTTCCATTCGGTTTGTGTTCTGGACCTGGTTTCTCTAGCTTCTCCCCAGAAACTGACGGCGTTGCTGCAACCTTACAATCAACCATCACAAACGAATTCAAAATTTTTTCCACATATTTTCCTTGGTCAATCTTGATTCCCAACTTATTTTGAGTGATTCTCATTCCTAGAATACACTCTGCCTTGCCGAGATCTTTCATTTCAAATTTTGACATAAGACCTCTTTTCACATGTCTTAACTCTGCTGCATCATTCCAAAAAATTAACATATCATCAACATATACCGCTAATATGATGATCTTTCCCTCTTTTGATCTCTTGTAGACGCACGGTTCATTCTTGGATCTCTTGAAGCCTAACTTCAATAACTCTATATTCAATTTATTGTTCCAAGCTCTAGGGGCTTGCTTTAATCCATAAAGCGAGCGTTTAAGTAGACACACATGATCTTCTTTCCCTCTCTCCACAAAACCTTCAGGTTGTTTCATGTAAATCATTTCACTAAGGGTTCCATTTAAGAAAGCCGTTTTTACGTCCATCTGATCCACATTAAGGCCATGTTTAGCCGCCATTGCCAACAATATTCGAAAAGAGCTATGTCTGACAACTGGAGCGAAAGTCTCACCATAACCCACCCCATATCTCAGACTAAAACCGCTAGCAACAAGTCGTGCTTTGTATCTCTTCTTATTTCCCGCCTCTTCTTTGATTCGAAAAATCCATTTCGAATCCACGACGTTGCTTCTGACTGGTGGTTTTACTAGGACCCATGTTTTATTTTTCTTAATGGAATCCAGCTCCTCCTGAATGCGTTTTTTCCATTCTCTACTATCAGACCTTGACAAAGCATCACGAATCGAGTTTGGGTTGTGTTTTGTTTCCACTGCGTTTTATAAAATATGGTCCGGAAACTCTTTTGGTTTTCTGATTCGTAGTGGATACCTCCGTTCCACCACTAAATCCTCGACAATAGTATCCGACTCGAAATCCTGAAAATTTTCATCTTCTGCTTCAGAAATAGTTTCTTCCTGTTAAACAGAAACAGTAGAACTGTCTTGTTCGTGTTCCACTCGTTCCACTCTAGGAATGTCGTTAACCACATCATTCTCTTGATTAGGTTGCAGAACATCTGGTACTACTGTATTCTGTACCACCGTTGGATTATTTCAGTTTCTTCTTTCGGTTCCTCTATAGTGTCTCTATATTTTTGGTTTTCTAAAAATATTACATTTTTAGTTTTTACATTTTTAGTATTATTTTTAATTTACATTTGCCTTAAAAAATTTTCCCGATGCAGGATCCACAAGTCGATATGCTTTCGAGCAGTCGTCGAATCCCATGTGGATAAGCTCTCTGCTTTTTGCATCCCACTTAGTCCTTTTTTGATTAGGAGGAATGTGCATAAAAGCTTTGCAACCAAAAGTTTTTAGCATGCTTAGATCACACTCCCTGCCAGACCATTTTTCGTCCGGAGTCATATTCTTCACCTCAATCGTTGGTGACTTGTTCAAGAACACGGCGTGATGGACAGCTTCTGCCCAGAAATGTTTTGCTAATCCGGACTCATGTAGCATGCTCCTTGCTTTCTCGCAGATAGTGCGATTGGCCCGTTCAGCTACGCCATTTTGCTCTGGTGTGTACTCCACCGGCATTTGATGCTGGATTCCGCAACTCTTCAGAAAATCATCCATCCGCTTATTGACGTACTCAGTTCCGTTATCTGTGCGCAAGATCTTCATTTTCTTGCCGCATTGGTTTTCAGCAAACGCCTTAAAATCTATAAATTTTCAAAAAACTTCGCTTTTTTGTATCAAAAAATAAATAAATGTTTTGCGTGTAAAAGCATCAATAAATGTCAAAAAATATTGGAACCCGCTATAAGAAGGAATATTCATAGGTCCGCACACATCGGAGTGAACTAAACCTAACGCTTCCGTGGCTCTAGTCAAGTCAAGTCAAAATATATTTATTCAATGAACTCAATTAATAAGTTCTTTGAATCGTCCAAATCTTTTTTAACCTACCACCACAGACATGTAATTATACGTCTGTGCCTACCACCCATTCAGGACATAATTTTTTAACTGTGGCAAAGAATGGGCGCAAGAAACCACAGCGCACAAAAGCAACGACATTTACAAACAAAAAAAAATGAATATGTCGTTACCAGGTCAATACAAAATATGAATTTAAAAAATAATAAATGATGCAATACAAAACTACAATACAATGTAGTATCAATTAAATAAAGACAATTAGAAATAGCTGTTGGGAGTGCTTGGAGCATTTCAGATCCAAGCTGTTTTGTCTTCTGTGTAATCTGACCCTTTATAATAAGCTTTTTTATAAAGCTTTTCATTGATTTTGATTTTAAATTTATTAAGATCTAATTTCTGAATATCATTTAGTACTTTGTTGTGAAATTTTACACACAGACCCTTAAAAGAATTATTTATTTTATGGAGCCTAGTATAAGGTACTGCTAATTTGTTCTTACTTCTAGTGTTTACATTGTGAATATCACTGTTTTTTTGAAAACATTTCAGTATTTTTATGAACATAAATCAAATTTTCATAAATGTATTGTGATGCAACTGTCATTATATTTATATTCTTAAATCTCTCGCTGAGAGAGTCGCCAGCCTTTAAGTTATAGATTGCTCGAATAGCTCTCTTCTGAAGCACAAAGATAGTTTGAATGTCGGCAGCATTTCCCCACAGTAAAATGCCGTACAACATTACACTATGAAAGTAACTGAAATAAACTAATCTAGATGTATCAACGTCAGTTAACTGACGGATCTTCATTACTGCATAAGCCGCAGAGCTAAGTCTATTCGACAATTTAGCTATATGTGGGCCCCACTGAAGCTTGGCATCTAACGTGATGCCTAGAAACACAGTGGTGTCCACAGGATTCACATTCTTATCTTTAATTTGTACACTAGTTGTTACTTGCTTAACATTAGGCAATACAAATCTTACACATTTGGTTTTTCCCTCGTTTAATAGCAAGTTATTTACACTAAACCAGTGAACAATCTTTGAGATCGCATTATTCACATCGTTATAATTTGGGTGTCGTCGTTTCACTTTGAATAAAAGTGAAGTATCATCAGCAAACAATACTATCTCATGACTGTCTTTTACAAAATAATGTAAGTCATTAATATAAACCAAAAACAAGAATGGACCTAGTATTGAACCCTGCGGAACTCCCATTGTAACCACTGATCCCGGAGATCTTTTACCGTTAATGTCGACCTTCTGAATCCTGTTACTCAAGTATGAGATTAGAAGACTCAAAAAGCATCCCTAATTCCATAGTGGTTAAGCTTCCTGACCAAAGTTTCATGTAAAACACAATCGAAAGCCTTGGATAAATCACAAAATACCCCAGGGCATCCTGTGATTCCTCCCAGGTATCAAATATTTGGATTAAAAGCTCAACACCGGCGTCAGTTGTTGAGCGACCATACTGTTTACAATGTAAAAGTTTATTTCTATGAAAATGAATTTGAATTTTGTCTAGCATCAACTTTTCAAAAATTTTACTAAATGTGGGTAGCACAGAAATAGGTCTAAAATTAGAGGGGTCAGAAGTGCTACCTGATTTAAACAATGGAATTAATTTGCTATGTTTCATTAGGTCAGGAAAAACACCACAGTCAATGCATTCGTTAAATATGCAAGCTAAAACTGGAGCTATTGTCATAATTACTGATTTAGCGACATCCACGGAATTACCCCACAGATCAGCAGTTTTCTTTTTATTGAGAGTGTTAAATGTTTTTAATATATCTATAACACAATTTTTTTAAAAACTGAAATTACTTTCACAATCTTTAACATTCTCCTTCAAAACAGATTCAGCTACAGTGGGGGAGGAAATCAAGGCTTTTGTAGTTGAAACTGGAATGTCAGTAAAAAACCTCTCAAATGCTGCAGCAACATCAGCATCAGAAGTCAAGGTTTTATTATCACAATTTAGATTGTACTCATTATTACGACTTCTGACCTTTCCTGTTTCACTATTTATAATATTCCATGTCATTTTTATTTTGTCATTACTATTCTTAATCTTAGAACTCAGATAGTTTGCCTTGGCTAATCGGCATACTCTTTTAAATAACTTTGAATAATTTTTAACATATAATTTGAAGTCGTCGCTGGTGTTATAGTTGCGTTCACCATAAAGTTCATAAAGGCGTTTCCTACTTTTGTGAATACCAATTGTAGCCCATTCATTAAAAGATGCAGTACCACTAACCGAGATCTTTTTTGGAACAAAAGATTTATTAAATTCTGAACAATATATGTTAAAAAATCATTATAAAAGACATCAGGGTTGTCATTGTATTCTATATAATTTAATTTTGTATCTAGATTGCTTTTAAAGCGTTCCAACCGACCTGCAGTTTTTGGCACAACAGTGATATTCTTTTTCATCACTTGCTTACGCTGGTGTGGAAAGCTGACCATTTGGCCACAATGATCAGAGTCCAGGTTATTAATAATTTGCTTAGCCAGTGGTTTTACATTTGTATATATGTTATCAATACAGGTGGCCGAAGTGGCAGTTATTCTTGTCGGCTCCAAAAATAAATTATTCAAATTGTATGATAGAAATAAGTTTTTAATTTTAGTTGACAATGTGGAGTTTTCTAGCAAATTTATATTAAAATCACCGCAAACAATTATTGTTTTACCTACATTGCGGACCTTACGCAATGTCTCATCCATAACTTTTTCAAAAAGATCATACAATGCTGAAGGAGGTCTGTATACACTTATCACAACAAACTGCTCCAACTCCACACAAGCTATTTCTATTGTTCGCTCAACCGAGAGGCTCACTATGTCTTTGCGTTCCTTTAATTTAAACTTTTTACTAACAATAATTAAGGAGCCACCATGTATTGCATTTCCTCGACTGAACGAACTTCCTACCAAATGATTCTTAAAATTGAACATGAACTGATGGTCTCTAAGCCAGTGCTCGGTAATACAAAGAATATCAATATTATTACAGTTCATGAACAATTCAATCTCTAAATCTTTGCCCATCATTCCTTGGATGTTCTGGTGAACAATGTTCAAAGATTCTACATTTTTTAAATTTATTGATTGACCGGGGCTTTTTATAAAGCTATTTTTACATTGATTTAATTTCATTTTATTTGCAAACATTTTGCAAGAGAGTTCCTCTTTTGTCTTATAATTTAATTCCAATAATTTGCTAGAGGTGTCCTCTATTGTCTTATAATCTAATTTAAATTATTTGGAACATATTCCAAAGTCTGAATTGGCATGTCAGTATGTTGCAGCTCAATAGAAGCCGCTGAGCTAGCCATGTTATTGGCTAAATACTTAAAATAAAATGATAGCGAATTTGCTATCTGTCGCTTAAAATAAGTCTTAAGATAATATTTATCTTTTGTCAATAAAAAATGTCTCTCTTTGCATCAGTCTTACAAAACGGCTGTTTCGTTTGTTTTCCCATAATACATGATATACAATCTAGCTTAGAATTAGTATCAGGAAAACTCACCCCTGTCGCCATCTTATCTCTGAGAAGTTTTAGGTGATGTATACCAAGATGTCCCATCCTCCGATGCCATAACATTTGTTGATCATGCTCTGTCGTTGCCAGCGCAGACCCCTGTGAACAGCACTTAATTTTATAAATGCCTTGTTCTTCCACACCTTTCACGACAGCTTTACCTCGGACCTCACACCCTTCTCGCTTTTTTTAACTGTGAATACTACCACGTGACCTTTTCTCGCAATCGCATTCACACTTAACAAGTTAGAAGCTAACTTAGGTACATACGTAACGTTGCTGATTGTCAATCCAGACTCACATACTACCGTACCCTCACCTGCACCAAAAACCTCATTACCGTCCGCACAAGTCACTCTTAAAGACCTAGGAGTATCCTTCAAGTTCTTAAACCAAGACTTTCAATTCGTCATGTGCGTCGACGCTCCTGAATCGATGATCCAGTCTACCGCTTGTGGTGTCGACGTCCAAAATGCAAAGGCTTGAAGAGCTTCCTTCTTCCCTTTAGGATTATCTGGACACTCATGTGCATTATGCGGTCCATCACAAATGAAGCATTTGATTTTTTGTTTCATCGTCTTAGGTGTACTTTTACCCTTATACTTATTTGACAATAGTGCTGTAGTGGGTTGGCTTGCACTCGTGCTTGCCGAATAGGTATCTTCCATTTGAAAAAGCTTTGTCTTTACATAATCAGTAGTAAGAACAACGTTACTATTTTCTACGGCTAGTCTCATTGGTTGAAACTCTACAGTAAGGCCTTGGAGAAGTAAAGCAGCCAACAGCTCATCGTCAACCTCCTTTCCCAGATCTTGAAGTTCCTGAGATACCATCATCACAGATGGGACATATTCCCTAACCGATGGGAATTGCTCCAGCTTCATGCTTACTATGTCGTGAAGCGACATTTAAAAATGAAAAGATGATAAGATTTGACAATATTTATAATAATAACAAAAATACAAAACAAAAAAAGTGAAAGAAGAAGTGAATGAGAATGTGGTGAGTAAGTAAAAGGTTATGGCGGATGATAATGTAAAGGTGAAGAGGCAGGTGCAGCTGACGTGGAGGCAGGCGAAGGTGTGGAGGCAAGCGCTGAACTTGGCAGGCGCCGTCAGGCGCAGGCAAGCGAAGGCAGACAGGCGCCGACAAGCAGGCGCCGGTAGGCGCAGGCAGGCGCAGGCAGACGCAGGCAGGTAAGCACCTGCAGGCGCAGGCTGGCGAAGGTGCAGGCAGGCAGGCGCCAACAGGCGCAGGCAGGCGTAGGCGCACACGATGACTGGAGGCTGTAGTCTAGACTAGTCCTTCCAAATCAGAAGCTGGAGATGATAAATGGAGACTAGTCCTTCCAATTCGGAAGCTGAAGATAGTATTTGGAGACTAGTCCTTCCAATTCGGAAGCTGAAGATAGTATGAAGACTAGACCTTCCAATTCGGTAGCTGGTGATCGTCTGAAGACTAGACCTTCCAATTAGGAAGCTGGTAATTGTATGAAGACTAGACCTTCCAATTCGGAAGCTGGTGATTGTCTCAGTAGACTAATCCTTTTGAATCAGAAGCTAGAGATGTAATGATTAGTCGTCGGCTGAACTTTATAAAGAAACCTCGGTTTCTGAGTTCTGCATAAATTTCGAAATATTATTTTTAAAACGCTGATATCTAGATGGCCAAATGTATAAATGAGAAAGTCTAAAAGGTTTAATTATATTTTGTTGATAAGTTGCATAGCAACGAAGCAAAAATAAGTTGTCAGATACGTCAAAACGTGACCAAAACACAATATTTAGTAAATAGAAAACAATTAAGGTGAGATAAATGTAAATATTACAAGGAAAAACGCATAATAAGATTATCGAAGTGATCCGAAACTTGTGCGATACGTAAAAGTGTCGAAAAATAGTGTTCGAAGTTTCGTGATTTAGGATCAGGTATTAAATGTGTTCAGATAAAGGAATTGCGATGTGTGTAGTGTAGTGTGTAGTTACTAAATCATTACGTATCGTTGCAGAAGCAAGGAAAAATAAAAATGAGGCGAGTGAAATGAGATGAGTGTAACAAGACACGACGTGAAGTTGCATGAGGTAAAACGGTGGTTTCACCACATTTCCCCCACGACCCCCGAAAATGTTTGACTCAGAGAAAATTTTGAAAGCATATTTCTAAAGAAACCGTAAAACACAACTTCACACAGACATACATCGCCTAACAAACAGACATACGATCTCTTACATACGATCATCTGCATTCATAAGGGTGGAGTTCACATTAAATGACTACCACTCTAGAAGGGTGTTTTAAAATGACGATTAGGGCTTATTTTAAGAGTTGTCGACCGCTCTATAAGTGGAAAGTTAGACCTAAGGCTTTTTTAGGGAGTAGTCAGCCGCTCCTAATGGAAAAAAAGAAAAAAAGAAATGAAAATAAAAAAAAAGTAAATTAAGATATGCTGAGAGCGGTAGGGCTCAAAGCATAATATCATAAGTAGCTTAGAGCGGTAGGGCTCGAAGCAAGATACCTAAAGTAGCTAAGAACGGTAGGGTTCAAAGCTTGATACCTAAAGTAGTATCTAGGTACTAGAGTTATAGAGAAGATCAATGATAGATCTTGAGTAACGTTATAGAACGTTAAAGTGTGCTTAAGAGCACAGACTAAGTTAAACAAAAAAAAAGAAACAAAAACGTTATGAGTTAATGGAATGGAAAAGTGAAAGTGATTAAAAGATATATTTAAATTTGGAAAATGATGAAGAAGAAGTTAAGTCTTTGATGTGCCATTTGCCAGACGAACCATTAGGATCTTCCAAAATGTATACTAATGGAGAAAGTTTATTTACAATTTTACATTTAATATATTTAGGGGCAAGCTTAGCACTGAAGTAAGAACCAGTATTACTTAATGCATAATTCTTACGCCAAACAGTATCATTAACATTAAATTCTTTGAAGGACAGTCGTAAATCATAGCGAGCACTATTTTTAACGTGAGCTATGTGTAAAGAAGTATGAACTTTGTGAAATATAGAAGAGGGGAAACCAGCATTTGACGCGTATATATCACGAGGCAAGAACAGCAATTCCTCAAGGTTTTGAGTTGGAGTATATAAAGAACCACAAGGAATCGTTTCCCTACCGAAGACTAAAAAAGATGGAGTAAAACCAGTAATAGTATTAACGCAACTGTTCATTGCAAATTGAACCTTGGGAAGGTAGAGATCCCAGGATCTATGATCTTCTCCCACTAGTGAAGCTAGTGACGTAATAATTATACGGTTGTATCTTTCTGTCGGATTGACTTGGGGACAGTAAAAAAGAGAGCGGAACACGAAAGGAACCCTATATCGGTTTAATAGAGAAAGAAATTCATGAGACTGAAATTGTGGGCCATTGTCCATAATTATCGTTTGAGGAACACCATGTACAAGAAAAACAGAGTTTTCTAAAATGGTAATTATATTAGATGCAATAGCACGTTTTAGTGGAAAAATCATAGTATACTTGGTAAATAAACAATTAATAACCAAAATGTTTTGGTTACGTCTTCTAGTCATGGCTAACGGTCCCATTAAATCTAAAGAAATAGATTGAAACGGTCGAGAGCAAATTTTTGGTTTGCTCATTCGGCCATACGGAGAATGATTAGGGTGTTTATAAGATAGACAAGTATCACGATTAGAAATTAAATTGGCAATGTCTTTAAACATACCAGGCCAATAATAACGTAGAGAAAGTTTTTTGTACGTCTTGAAGATTCCCAGGTGAGGTTCTTGATTGGAGCCATGGTTAGCTGCAATTATAGTACGTCTTTCTTGAGGTAGAGGAACTTCTTTCCAAATAAAATCATCATTCAGTCTGTCAGGAGAGTGGAAGCTGCAAAAACAGAAAATAAATTAGATCCATGGTGAATCACTACAATGAACTGCTAGAGCTAGACCATGTCAATATCACATACATCACAAAAACCTTTGTTTGATATTTCATACTGTTATATATGTAAGTATATTTATTTTATGTTTCTTTTACTTACATGGTGTGCAGATTCTGGTGGTGCAGGCACATTAGCCTGTGGAAGCTGCAAAAACAAAATAAATTAGATCCATGGTGAATCACTACAATGAACTGCTAGACCATTTCAATATCACATACATCACAAAAACCTTTGTTTGATACCATACTTACTGTTATTTAAAATACATTTATTTTTTGTTTACTTTACTTACATTTAAGGGAATCTGCACCTCTGGATTTCCTGCATACGACACCTCTCCCAGTATCTGCAGAATCCTGCTTTCCACAAGCGTTAATGGCTTCTTGCCAGGACCACCGCCAGTCCCACGGGCATGTTGGCGGATATCTGTATCACGCTTTCTCGTTCTGTATTTTAGTTCATGCCAATACTGAAAAAAAATAAAAGTAATACCTACTTAACAGTTGTGTTCTTTATTTATTGCTAATTAACGGTTAAAACTAGTTAGCCTTACGGTTTTCCACGCGTGTGCGTCTTTAGTGGCCCCATCTCCAATGCTATTAAGGGAGGCTGCAGCATTGCGCCAAAACTCGCCAACGCGCTGGCTGGCCAGGGAGCCCCCCATCACGCGGCCACGCGCTATTTCTGCATTTGATTCAAGGAGCCCTAACAAGGCATCCACTTGGGCATGTGAAACGATTCTCGCTTTCGGCACTGAAATTGTTTTGATATGAAATAACCAAGGGAAGATAGGTACACATTGAGAAGTTTATTTATTTAGTTTTCATAATCTTACTTTACAGTCACATACAGCACACTGAAAGATTGTTTGCACTTTGTGTTGTTTATTTTTATAATTAATCAACTATATTTTACTTACTTGTGCGTAAATTCGATTATTTACGAATTTGTATTAAAAAACTTGCTTCCTTGCTTGCTGTTAGGAAAAAATTTGAATCTATCGCGCGCGCACAATGACAGTTGACACCTTGTTCACAGAACATTTTAGCTTTTTTGTCAGCCCCACAGAGTACTTTGTACCTCAACAACGCTACCTTTTGTCGAGTAGTAGAAACTTATCCCGCCATCTAGGGTCCGGTAGCTGAAACTCTCGTTTCATTCGTTCCTTGCGTTTAGTTACTTAAAGATTTTTTACATGTTTTTAGTTTCAATTCAATGTTTTTATCAATGAAAGTTCACTTTTGAGGTAAAAAATGATACAAAACATACACTACTTTTTACTATTCGATGATTATTGTAAAATAAATCAAGGTTTCAATGAGTAACTTTCATAATAAAACGCAAATTCATGATACGTTTTTAAGTCATCGGTCTTCATGAAATGGACAATAATTACGCAATTCGAATTGACATGTTACGATCGATCGTCAATTGTAACGATCATCCATCCATGAACAACCTTACGCAATCGCACTTCTGATCGTATAGTTTGGGTATGCATCAGGATTATCAGGATTGTAGATTTCCAGTTCACGGTCAGGAGGTGGATCATCCGCAGAGATAGGATGTACGCCTTGGAGTATTGAGTCTTCAATTTTACAACCATCTTGAGTCTTGGATCTCGAAAGTAGATCTGGAACAACATTATCTTTGCCTTTCTTGTGTTTCAGGACAAAGTTAAAACACGATAAGCGTAGTGTCCAGCGAGCAAGTCTTCCTGAAGGATTGGCTAGCTTCTGAAACCATTTAAGTGCAGCATGGTCAGTATATATTATGAATTCTTTACCATTGTCCAGGTAACAACGCCAATGTTCTAAGGCAGTTATTACAGCCAGCGTTTCCCTTTCAGTAGTTGAGTAGTTTTGCTGATTCTTATTAAGTGCTTTGCTCATGTAAGCAATCACGACTTCTTTGTCATTCTGTTGCTGAGTGAGCATTGCGCCTGTACCATAATTTGAAGCATCGCAATGTACAGCAAAAGGAAGATTGAAGTCAGGGCAGGCAAGAACAGGAGCAGTTACTAGGGCTTCCTTAAGTTTTTGGAAAGCCGATGCAGCGTCAGAGTTCCATAAAAATTTAGGAACATTCACTCCAGAACAGGTCAGCTTGTTGAGAGGAGAGGCAATAGTGCTGAAGTTCGGGATAAATCTTCGGAACCAACTACAAGTGCCAATAAATCTTCTGACTTCTTTTCTGCCTGTAGGCTCGGGATATTCAAGGATAGCTTTAATTTTATCAGGATCAGCTCGTAACCCATGTTCATCCACGACGAATCCAAGATATTTTAGTTCTATTCTAAAAAAAATACTTTTCTCAAAGTTTTTAGTTAAGTTAGCGAAAGAAAGTTTTTGGTGAACTTTCATCAGCAGAGATATATGCTCATCGAAAGTCTCACTAATTATGACGATGTCATCCAAGTAGCAGAATACTTTATTAACAAAATCTGGAGTAAATAACATGTCCATTAGTCGTTGTTGAGTCGCAGGCGAGTTAGTTAGTCCAAAGGGCATGACTTTGAATCTGAACATACCTATTCCAGGTACATAGAATGCAGTTTTATCTATGTCCGCAGAATTAAGAGGTATCTCCCAAAAAGCTTTAGCAATGTCAATGCTTGATAAGTACTTAGCATTCTTGAGATTGTCCAGGATTTCGCTTATAAGTGGTAGACTGTAAGCATCACGACGAGTAACAGAATTAAGTTTTCTGCTATCAACACAGAAACGCCATTCGCCATTCTTCTTTGGTGTAATCAGCACTGGAGATAGCCACGGACTTTCGCATTGTTCGATAACATTCCATTGTAGCATCTTGTCCACTTCATTAATTAAGGCCCTTTGTTTTTCAGGTGACAATCTGTAACATCTTTGTGTAATGGGCAGAGAATCAGCAGTGTCAATCTTGTGACATATAAGATGAGTACGTCCAAGTGTTCCCTTTTCTCCGAACGAGATAGTCTTGAAGCGCTGTATAATGCCGTCAGCAATGTTCCTTTGATTCGACGTAAGATGTTCATAAGGTAAAACTTTAGTATCCGATGTCTCAATAGTTGAGCATTCAAAATCTGAAGGACTAGCCAAAGATAAAATGTTAGGTAAGAGATTAAATATTTTTCAAAAATCAATGCCCAAAATTAAAGAAGGCGATATATCCGGAAAAATATAGGTTTTAACCTAGTGAGTTTGGTTATTAAAAGACAAAGGAAGTTCAAAGAATCCTAAGGATTTAACTTTTTGATTATTAGCAGTAAAAACAGTTATAATATCAGACTTGAAAAGTTTATAGCCCAATTTGAGAATTTATAAGTAAGAAGTGTTACCCAGAATGGTAATTGAGCTACCAGAGTCGAGCAAACCAGAGATAAATAAATTATTAATTCTGATGTTAATGAAAGGACGTTTATAATCTTTCTCATTAGAGTAAAGAGTAGAAAAAATATTACAGCAAGAAAAGAAGTTTTTAAGAGTTTTTAGCCAAACTTTCCAATCATCAACATCAAACTTTGAGTTACTTTTCAAGTCAGTAATTAGTTTTTTGAACTAGTATTCGGTTTAGGTGAACAGTTAGGACAATCAGCGGTTTTAAAACCTTTTAAGCCACATTTGAAACAAATAACAAAACGAGGCTGAGTACAAGTATTTAAAGTATGTCCTTTTTCACGACATCGGACACAGAAAATATTCTGTTGAATAGGTCCAGCTTGAGTTAAGCTATTAACCTGTCTAAATGGATTCCTAAAAGAGGAATTAAATTTAGGAAGTGTATAGAGTGCCGCTAGCGGCACTGTATCTCCATCGGTTAGGGAACCGTAAGTTTTGCGGTATAATAGTGACGCCGCCTAAGCTGCCGTAAAGTTTTTGTTAGACAACAGAAATACTAGCTGCCCTACTCCTGTAGGACACGTGATAGGTTAGAAATTTAAGACAATCGCGAAGCGCAGCGTAGCGATTGTCTTGAATTTCGAGGTTATTTTTTTAAATTAGACAACAGAAATCTAACTCCATGCAAAAATATCTTTTGAATATTATGTCGTCTGAACATTACGACAAATAAAAAATATGTTACGGTTCCCTAACCGATTGAGATAGAATGCCGCTTGTGGCACTCTATACGCTTCGTACTAGGATGCCGTCAATTTACGGCATCGTAACCGATCGTACTATGTTGCCGCTTGTGGCACCCTATTCACTGCCTACACTTTGTACTAGGATGCCGTAATGACGGCATCGTAACCGACCGTACTAGAATGCCGCTAGTGGCACTCTATCCACAGCCTTAAATTTATTTGTACCAGTTGGAGGTCCAGAGTTAAGAGCGGAAAAGTTAGAATTAGCTAAATGTTTATAATTAAATTCCGAAGTTAGAGAATGCTGTTGAAGATTTGGTTCTTTAAAATGTTTGTCTCTGTCCAAAAATCTCTCATAGTTTTGGCAGGTAGCCAAGAGAGAATTTATAGAGTCAATGTCTTTAAGAGCCACAAAGACTGAAAAACATGGTCTTATGTTACGTAAGATTATTTCTAACTGTTCGGCCTCAGAAAGTTTTTTGGACAGACGTGCAAAACATTCCGGACATTATAGACAAAAATATGATGATGGATTCGTCACGGCCTTGTGTGCGACTTTTAATAGCTTTTAAGAAGATCAGAAATTTTGTTCCAAGTGAGGTTTGGATTTAGGTTATGTTGAAACCTAAACCAATGCAAAGCATTATCGGTAAAAATTTCATAACACTGCGTTACCAACATATTTTTACTGAGGCTACGGGCCAAACAGAATTCATTAATTTTTTGTAGAAAAGACCTAGGACAAGATTTGCCATCAAAGGTGCATCTTTACAGATCTTTGAAAAGTTGAAGGTTAGGAATAGTTTGAGGAGGTACCTGACAGTACGGTTGGAGAGGAAGGGCAGCAGTAGTCGTAAGAGCAGGTTCTGGAACGGCTGCTGCGGGATGTTGAAGAGGAGAAATATTTTCAGCTGGAAGAAAGGTATAAGATTCAAATCGTTTCTCTAGAATAATCCATTTGGATTGGAGACTATCAAATGTAGATTTAAGATCCGGGCACAAGTCAATGTCAATACGTTCTAATCGGTAATAAATATGATTTACTAGGCCCTGACGTCATGACAAATGTTGCCATTAGAGCGAATTGTTGTATATGAATTGGCTTGTTTTTATTGCATACGTTAGACAAAGATGCCATCATGTTTATTATTTCGTCTTTTAAACTATAACATAACTAAGTATCTATATGTTGTTGTAACATTTCCATAGGATTCCTTTTTCTGAGGGTGAACGCGAGTCGGTCGTCTGGCAACACTGTGTTTCAAACTGTCACTCACACTTACTGTCACGCACGCTTGTCACGACGATTTCTTTTCATATTAGTGTTCATCTTCGTAAAATTGGTGCCTTTATATTGTTTTCATAAATATAGTGTATAATTCAAAATGCGGAATCTAAAAGCCTGTTTAGTGTGCCTCAGAGTGGATGTCAAATTGTATAATATGAATGAAAATCAATTAAGAAAACAATACAACTTACTTACTGGGCTGCAGGTACGAATATTAATAAGTTATTCTAACATTATTAACTTATTGTTTGGTTAAATTTATTTAGTAGCATAAGTAAATTATAATATAACAAGACGTCGTATTACTTTGGTACAATAAAAGACGCGATAGCACGTAATGTAATAATTTAATATCAACAATGGATAAAAGTGATAAATATAAAAGCAGTACAGAAGAGTGTCCACAGAAGTGTAATTATATTAAATGTTTTATTTATTTATGAACTGTCACAGCAGTACATTTGTAAATCTAAAAATGTACACTTAAGCACAATAGGTTTGGTGTGCATACTATAAAAGATCACCTACCTACTTTAGTAAGACATAATATCTTGAATTATTTAGGAAATGGTGAAAGTACTACCAGAGTTAAAAAAGTAAATCAAGAAAACAAGTAAAGTACAGTCTATATACTGTCCTGTAGGGCAAAGGCCTCTATCATTGAAATCAAGTTATCAAAACATTTAGTGGATATTTGCTTCACCACTCTTGTCAAATGTTTTTTTTTATATAAGAAGGAGGCAAACGAGCAGGCGGGTCACCTGATGGTGAGCAATCACCGCTGCCCATGAACACCCGCAAAACCAGAGGAGTTGCAGATGCGTTTCCGACCTTTAAGAAAATAATAGGGTTAAGACGAGGTATTCTGAGCGCTCCTCTCTCGCTCTCTTGATGTTACGACGGTAAGGGACGGGTATAACAGCGAATAGGCGAAATTTATAGGTTTTTTGCCTAAAAAAAAAATAAGTGAAATAATAAAAATGTGTCTTTTGTATTCACTAGATAATAAAATATTTCTTTTTTGGTAAAAAAATTAAGTCATTTATTAATGATGTACTTATCTGACTTACAGCTCTTTTAAATGTTGAACATCTTTGAATTTTTTTTCTATCAAGTGAAGTATTACCAATCATGTTGTTAAAAATGGGAATATAGCACCTTAAGGACGGAATAGGAATTGTGAGGGGGAGGGGGGTATCCGGAACTCTCACTGGCCGGACGGAACACAACAGCACCAAGTGCCATTATTTCATGCCAGATATTCATGAGAGGGTGGGTGTGGTTGGTGATCACAAACTGATTGCTTAACCACTGGGTCACCAAGGTGAAAGAGTTTTATTACAAATATTTGCATGTACTTTTTCAGCTAAAACAAGACAATGGGCTACCTGAATACTTATGTTATGAGTGCAATAGCTATTTGAAGCGTTGCATAAAGTTCCGAGATAAATGTCATAGAGCTCATTTTTTCTTACAAGAACTATTGCAAAGAAACAAAGAGGTATGTGATGTCAGATTTTGGACGTATGAGCAGTATTCAGTTTGTTAGTCGCTTTTTATGATACCCAAGGGAAGATATGCCCGGCCGGGCTGAATAATACATGATATATAAAGGGAAGATATGGGTTGGTTGTATTCTTTTAAGAAGGTGACCACACAGCTCTTAAGTCTTGAAGGAAAAAATATGTAGTAAGCTCAAGAATATCATAATAAGATTCCAGATCTTAATAATCATCAGCTAGTCGTCGCCTCAGTGCTTGTTTGGCCAACAGACCATTTGGGTAATTTTACAGGAGCAATGTTTTTTTGTTTTTCTTATGTTATGACTCAAACAAAGGAGTAATGTTATGGTAGTTTCGAAAAATATGGTACATCTGGACATGTAATAATCTATAAAAATTAAAAAAACTTAGAATTTTACATGTAAAAAAACAAAAAAACATTGCTCCTGTAAAATTACCCAAATGGTCTGTTGGCCAAACAAGCACTGAGGCGACGTAGTGTGTCCCACTTCCCACTACTAACTAGCTAGCAGGCATATTGATCATATTATTTCAACATTATCCTTTTTTGTTAAACAAGCCTATATTCCTCAGCTTATACAGTAATTTCCCATTGTGGATATTCTGACACTCACTGAATTATACATAAAGAAGGAGAATAGTCTAGTACTAAATACATTGTACAATTTTTTTTCAGATTAAAAAGGCCACTTTAAAGGCAGTGGACTGTGATTCCATTGGTGTTAGACCTTATTTGTCATACCTAGATTTTAGTAAAGCGCACTATGAGCATGTTAGGTTTAAGTGGACGAAAATCAACAGATCTAGTTGTATTATTAAAGATGTTATTCCAACTGTACACTACACAACTTTTACTAATGAACAGATGTATGAAGGAACTATTAAAAATGGTAATGTAACTTTGCAAGATAATGGCATAAAAAAAGAAAATTTTGTTATGGATTTTGAAGAAACAAATGATGAGTATTTTGATGATTTAGATGGCTTAGGCCCGGCAGAGAGTGGTTATGTTCATGAACAGGCTACATCCAATTTTAATGTAGAAAATAGTCAAGTGAAAGATTCTAACGATAATAATGGTTACATGAATAGTGATGATGAAACAAGTGTCCACTCTAATGATCTAAAAGCTATAGTTAATGATGACAGCCAGAAAGTAGATGGTACTGAATTAGAAGTTGAATATGCAACATTACATACAATCACGAAGAATGAAGCTAGAGCAGTAGTTGAAATAACTAGAACATTAAGCTCCGGTTCAAAGTATAACTGTGATATATGCAAGAGGCCCTTTTACAGTGAGAAACGTGTGAAACTACACTTACGGATGCATGATAGGGTAAGAAGTTTATGATTTTGTCATCATTTTGTTTCAGAGGCTACGTAGCAGAAATGCCTATGCATATAAATGTTGTAAAAAAACTTTCATTGCCTTCAATATCAAGAGCTGCTTTTGGTTTTTCATTATTGTATCTTTATATTATTTTATTTATATATAGGGTATGTACACTAAACAGATAGAAATTAAAAAATAACAAAAAAAAGTGTATAACGTGTGTAAAATGTGTGACTGTGTACACAACACAATTAATAATAAGCGTCCATGTTAAAGTGTATGATTTTTGTGTCTTTTGATTTAACTTGGTTCAACTAAAACGATCACCCTTATCTTATTTATTGCTATCATGTAATTTTTAAACTCGCAGCAAAGCATTATTCGATGAACATGTATTAATTATCTAACCTGCCTTATTTTGTATGCACCGACCGGACCGAACCACCTGCTGCATTCAGCCATACCGACGATGCTACTGTACGTCTCCCGACTGCATTAATTTACGAAGGCAGAAGAGATCGTAGAGTATAATAGAATCAAGAGCAAATTCACTTGAGAGTCGAGCGTTTGGAGTCCCGCCATAGGCAGTTGTCCCACCGCCGACGATGAACGAGAAAGAAGCGAGTCGTGCTAGAACTAGAAACGAATTGGCGAGCAGCGGAAAGCGAGTGTGTAGTGTAGTTCCGATAGTTTTGTCACTAGGCTATAAGCGAGTGTACGAGTGAGACGGGCGATTACTCGCGCCACTCGGTCGCGATCGCTAAACGAGAATTATCTTTGATAGCTCTTGTCGCTCAGCGACGAACTAGTGGAACGAGTCCTCGCCGGCAGTGTGAACAGTCAGCGATCAACTATTTATATACACATCTATTTTGTTTACACGGAATGTATATCTATTGTACGTTTCTTGAGCGAGAAAATAGCCGATAGTTAGTCGTTTACTCGCCGTTAGTAGGACAACTGCCATAACGTGAATTTTAATTAATTTGTGGTGAGAGTACCGACCGACCATCTGTCGACTCTGATAAAAGAGGAATTTGGGCCGAAGGGTGTCATGTTCCGGCGATTCCGTGGTCGGCTACCGGAAACCGCGCTGCGTCGCACGACGCCGAGTTTACGTGCAAATAAGTTAAAATTTTTGTTTTATTACATTATTGTATGTATGTTAGTCTGTAAGGTACTTATGTTGCTATGGGCAATGGTTGCCTGAAATAAATAGAATATTTCTGGTTTCAGCATGTTAGCGGCAATTATTGGTGTGAATTGTGTGATTATTATTACAAATCTGAATTTTTACTGAATACTCATATTACTGAGAAACACATGTACAAATATGTGTGTAAGAAGTGTCCTGAAGTAAATTTTGATAGGTGAGTTCATAAATACATATTATTATATGTAGAGTGATTTGATATTGAGATTAATAGTTTGCTGGTTTAGAAATACATGAAATAAATGAACAGGAAGTTCAAGTCTTATCTCTGGCAAGATATATTTTGGAAGTGCTATTTACATTCTTGATAAATACTTGTGTATATTTTACACAATGAATAATATAATTATTATTAAATCAGACCCTTTTAGCAAGCAAGCTACATTTCCTTAAAAAAATCTGTTCTTTTGCAAAATGAGTGCTCGCTAGATTACAGAAAACAAAATTAACCTTATGACTTTGGTGTAAGGATCAATATCGTTTGAAACGATATTGTTTGGAGAAATTTGGTAAATTTATATAGGTTGATCTGCTGATGTGTGTGTGTACTAGGTTTTAAAACTAACAATCATTTTGCGGCTATTAAAAGCATGTATTTCTTATTTTAGGACGTCTGCCAAACAACACTACTATTTCGTGCATATACAGAAGAATAAAAAGGTAAAGGCTAACGATTGTCTAGGCTCACGGCCCAGCTGGTTATGCAGTAAGGGCCTCAAGCGAAAAACAGTCGTCAACCCCGTCATTGCAGCCAAGAAACGAAAAAAACTGCCCAATGACTACCTGATATACACACCAGTGAGACAAGAAGAACAATACCAATTGGTTCTAGAAAGGAAAAGCTCGAGGAATTATATAGATTCATGGTTTAAATGCGAGATGTGCTTCAGAGGGTTTAGGGAACAAACCACGTATGATAAACACATGAGGAAACATAACCCTGTAAGTATATTGGCATATTGTTATTATAGTAAAATAAGTGCTACTGAAATACAGAGTTGAGTGAGAGAACTTGTAGTTGAAATTTTCTTATACTTGAGCCCCCACACATTTACACATTTTTTTAGTCTTAATCAATAAATGAAGTACAATTTTGATTACAAAATTAAATGAAGTGGCAACATTTAAATCCACCCCCCTGTAAAGAAATTAAGGTTAAAGGGTAAACCAATTTTTTGTTGTAGCGTTTCTGCTCGGATTGCCATTTTGTGAGTGCCAATTTTTTTATGTCAACAATAATTCTCCTGACCACATGTTTTTCTCCCTACCGTTTTCATTGATTCTACAGTATTTCCCAACTGCTATTTCATTTGTCTGTTTGTTTTGTTTTTCAGGAAATCTCCGGCAAGTTCCAGTGTGACATGTGCAAAGTGTGCGCAAAGACCGCGAGGAAATTGTACAAGCACATGATCATATCTCATGTATTCAGGTTCACTTGCCAGATATGCAGTTTCGTGTGTTACAACAAGTAAATGTTTTTTTAATACATAATACATAGATTTACCACTGTTATCCCCAAAGGGTTAATCAGAGACTAGGCAATCAAATATATCTTGTGTGTCAATATGCGTGTAAGTCAATATTCGTGTAAGTCATTATGCGTGTAAGTCAATATGCGTGTAAGTCAAAATGCGTGTAAGTCAAAATGCGTGTAAGTCAAAATTCGTGTTAAGTCAATATGCGTGTAAGAAATTAGTCATTAAGCGAGTAACCCAAAATGATAAGATAACGGATAAATATAATATACATAAACATAGAAAAACACCCAGACCCGAAATCAATTTATAAAAACATATTTTCTCTAAATTGATCCGACTGGGAATTGAACTCGGGAGACCTCAGAGATGGCGCAACGCTAGACCCGGCGTGCTAAACATTCGACCACGGAGGCCGCAATGAGGACCGCACAAGCTGCAGTCCACTGCCATAGTCCACGTTTCACCAAATTAAAACTGCACATGTGCTCAGCGTGATATGTGGTGAGCCCATCGCCGCTCTATGCTGTTACTGCCGGAACACAACAATGCTACAAACATTGATGTTATGCAGACATTTTAGATTAGATTTTATTTAATTATTGTTGTGTGAAGTTGAAAAGAGTTGAATGTTCTTTTACCCACGAATTAACTTTATTTTATTTCTTTTTTTTTTACTAAAATAAAAACATGTTTATTTTTAGGGGACAGGCGCTAATACATTATAACTGGCATAAAAATGTCACATATGATTGTCCACACTGCGGCATACAGTTCAAGTAAGTAATGTAGACGTCTGTCTCCTTTGCTTTATGCTGACATTAAAAAAATCTTTTTGATGATTATCAGCCTATAGACGTCCCACTACTGGGCACAAGCCTTCCCACATGGACAACAGCCAGAGACCACTTATCCCATAGACTCCGCATACGAGGGTAACGTCACTCGTACTACATATGTAATCAAATGTAAATTAAGAAAAATGCACGCGTTGATGTCTTTTAAAAAGTCTCTTTCATTCTGTTGTAAATGCTTATAGCACTATCTCCCTCTGTTTTGGCGAGTGTTGCCCAAGTTAGGACCTATCAACTACATTATCGATAAATTTTCATTATGAAGAACTTTGTTATACCATTTTGACATTATTCGGTTATGAGAACGAAATCAAATTCGCTGGTGTATTTATGTAAATACAAATATGACAATAAGAAGTGTCGCGACCCCGGAATATCTTTGTGTTATTACATATTAATTTAAATACATTGCTCGTTATGGTATTGGTAAAGAAAAACAAAAAATATTAGAGTATCTGCTTCGCTTAGTTCTGTATATTCCGAGGTGCGAAAATTACACACATAAAGTCTGAGGCATTGGTGACTCACCCGCGGCTGAAGCGACGCAGGATTGGGTGGCGGCAGCATACCGTGGCGAGTTCCCTCGGGACCCCAGATTCCCGCCTATAACGTAAAAGGGGTTTTTGACTCAACTGTCAATAAGTGGCTCAATCTCTCCAGTCATCAGGAGGCATCTTTAGATTACTTAAAGCATGGCAAATTGGACCAGATGATTAGGTATACTATTAAGGCTCTCGAGATTTAGGTGCAATTACTGTAATGTTTTATCATCATCATCCTACGCACATCTACCCCGGTCCACTCCCAATTGGTGGTCACTATAAGCATAATAACCACCCTCATTCGGCGGCCACTGTCAACACAGTGGCCCGGGTCTACGGTAAGCACAGTGCCCAAGGCCCAGGAGGAGCTGCTGAAAACCAGTACTGGGTGGCCTTACAGACTGCACGCTTCTCATCCAACAGTCACGTAGCCCCTCTCCTTCCGACTACCAGCACCGAGGGCACCTAAAGTGGTGTGACTCCCTCGGACAGTCCTGCAGGACGAAACCTCTCGACAGGACTGCGCCTCCTCCATACTCACTTACACACTCTTGGACCCTCCCGTGGAGCGAATAGTCGTGAAGCCCAAGAGGCGGAGCTTCATTCCACTTTACTCTAAGGAGAGTAAAGGACAGCCGGGTATAACTCCCTTTCGCCTATCTCTTAATTGCAGAGTACTACTACTATATATACTCTCAGTCAGATGGTCCACTAGGCTGACCACCGCCGTAGAGTAAAGGGGTTATGCACATGATCATTAACTCAGTTCACACAAGCACCAAATAAGAGTATAAAATAGAGTGCCATCAGAATAGAAAGATTAACCACTTTACTTTCATATTATTAGCTCAGTTAGTTTATAAAAGTAACATTAAGAGAATACAATGGAACGCCGTCAGAATGGAAAAATCAAAACCACTGAACTTTCATGCCGACACGTGGGCAGCATCTCAGCACACGTGGGGCAGTATCTCAGCACACGTGGGGCAGCATCTCGGCACATCAGTCTCCAGAACACTTCACTGAACCACTTCAGACAACGAAATAAGCCCGCTCATGGCTCAACTGCTATATTTATACAGACTACCCTCACTACTAATGCTGCCCGCTCCGAATAATGTTGCCAGCTCAGAAAAACTGACCATTTGATACGGTACATCGTGACGGCTGTCACGACAAGAAGCTTTTACATAAAATGTAATGTTGACTATAGCAATTTCTAGCAAAATATCATTTTTATACCTCGAGTTTTCGTAAACGAACTAACGGTTTCCGAGAATGGAGAAATCGTTTTCAGGTTTTGTGTATATGTAAGAAAAATAAAGTTTTTTAGGTTGTTATTGGCGTTGTATAATCAGTTTTAGGTTTAAAATTACGCAACGCATGTCGGGTACAGCTAGATAGTAGTAAATATTTACTGAGTTGATATATTTTGAGTGATGATGTAAATGTTTACTGGTAAATGATATTTCCCCAAACCGCTTGAGTTTTAGTAAAGACGAGGGACTTTACTGAGATCTCACGCGGACTTCTTGAAATAATTTGAAAAGTGATGTTGCACTGTTTTGTTTTATTTGCCAACACTCATGCACGTTCACGGACACTTAACGGTTTTGCCAAAGTCATAGATTGGGAAACTGTTATAGTCTTCTTTTCTCGCGAAAATAAAACATGGCGTCGGTCGTCCGATTTGCTTCTAAGTTTACAGAAATATTGTTTATAACAAAATAGAATAAAGTCTATTAAGGGCCAATTTTCAATCCTCGGATAAAACTTATCCGTCTGATAAAATATAACGCGACCAATCTAAAATGTCACTTATAAAAAAATGAAAGACATGATATGACAAAACGTTTTCAAAATGGTAGAATAATACTATAAACCACCACCAAATAAGTTTTATCTGACCTTTAAAAACCGGCCATTACTTACATATTTCTTTTTTCAAACTACTCTAAAACTGAATAAGGCAAACAGATTGATTGACAAAATATGATTTATCTTAACGAGTTTTGATATAAAAGTTAGTATTAAATAAGAAGAATGGTTTTATTATTATTATATTAACACCGTTATATTAAACATCAAGTACGAAAACAGTCCATCGTTATCAATATCAACTCCTACCACATTACTTATTCGAATACATTTGAAATGATTGTGTTACGTGTCACTAGTATATCCAATCACAGCCAGAGTTACACCTCCGCACCCCCCTGAATTTTGCCGATTGCGTGTTTTAGTAAAACTCGCTGAAAGCGATGTCTATGGGTTATGTGGTCTGTGACAAGAGCAAATGGGGAAATTGGGCCATCACCCACCTCGGTGGCCCAGTGCGGGTTGGTTGGAATGGGTTAAAAATGTGTGGGTTAAAACAATGTGCTATACTAATATCCAATGATATTGTAACATACCATTTTGTTATAGAATATTATAAGTAAGTAAGAGGATATAGAATGTTTGATAAATATTTAACTTCCTTACTATAATACATACTTTTTTTTCCAGAATTTAAACCATTATGTTCTATGTCTTAGATGGTTTGAAAAACTCAAAGCGCGCGCGTAAACCCTGCGCTCCTGACGGACGTCAAATCGATATCGAGTCGGCTTTGCTTAACGGAATATGAACGCTCGGGTCACGCGATGGGTTTCGGTTTCACGTGGGGGTCGTTGGAGGGTGAACCTTCTGTACGGAAGTAATATTAGTTATTTTGTGCTTGTACCAAGACGAAAAACGAAACAATTTTAAAACACACAAATTTATGCTTATTAATTTTTGACGTTTTCTATGCTTAAGTTTTTATAAAAAAAGATATTTGAATGATTCAAAATGTCAACCTTATTGGTTACTAATGTTTACTAAGGTACTAATTTAATTATGGTACTAATGTTTTCCAAAACTCATTTCAACCGTTACTTTATTTTACTTTAAAAACTCAGTTATTTCCAATTTCTATTACTTACCACAATATCAATACGATAATTGGAAATCACATTTAATTTTATTCCTTAAAGTAATAACTTAAGTTAACAATTCATTGTGATTTACCATTCTTCACCTTTCATCCTAAAAAAAACGATAAATTACCTATAAATATTAGCCGTTTGTGTCGCTAGGGGAGAGACACTTGCCCGCTATTTTTGTCTCGTACCAGGATACGTTTGTTTACACAATTCTATGACCACGGCTTAAATTTCGGTTCGACGCGATTCTGTTTCGGCGTGCAGTGGTACTGGGGGTAGCGATGCGCATTTTGTCTGGCACAGACAAAATGCGCAGTTATTTAATATACATAAGTTAGTTAACTGTTTTTTTTATTGTTATTATTATTGACGTCAATAAGTGCCTGTAAAGGTTTACATTGAATAAATAATTTGACTTTGACTTTGACTTGGTTTTGTTTAGTAAAAAAAATACTTATAGTTTTAGTTTTATTTCAAAGTTTTAGTTTTATGTTAAGGTAGCAGGTAGTGCTCCACACTTTGTGATGCCCTTACAGGGCGTCACGTGTTTACCATCCATATTTTTATACCACCTTGTAACAAATACCATGTGACATGCAAATAATTAAATAAAATTGCTGCTATCTTACGACAACTACCGGGACCAGCTTAACGTGCCATCCAAAGCTTGGGGGAACTCGAGATGTTTTTAATTTGGTCACCCAACCAACGACCCGGTATTACGAAAGTTGCTTAACTGGCAAGATCGCAAAACGAACGCCATCGAGCTTCTTGTGAAGGGGAACAAAACCTGACAAGTTTTTCACAGGGTCGGCGACGCGATAGTATCGCAAACTATAAGGCGGGCCATAGTTAGGGCGATTTAGAAGCCTCTTATGGGCGACGAGTAGTGGATAAGTATGTATTTTGGACTAAAGGCGGATCTCCTGCGACACTGTTTTGTGTTTTCTAACACCTAACATCAAACATCTAACAAATATGCGCGTGGCCTACGTATATATTTTGACATATTTTGTTTAGATGTTTGATGTTAGGTGTTAGAAAACACAAAACAGTGTCGCAAGAGACCCGCCTTAAGTTACGGCCTTTTGTTATAGTATGTATAACATCACGTAATATTTATTTTCTATTGTTAGCACTTTGTCTTTTTGACATCTTAAATTTATACCAACTAGCAGTGGCAGCTATTATTGCTAATGTACTATAATATTTAGATTTCAGAATTTATTAAATTAAAAACTGTTGTATAAAAAAAAAATTAAAATTAATAAAATATTATTGATTGTCACTTTACTGTTTGGCGGGTCCATCTATCGTCATACGTGCAGCAAGTAATTTTTTATTATTTATTAAGCTTTTATTCAAATAGCTTTTCCTTTAAGAGGCCTGTTACATCACGAATGTGATTTTTGCGTAAAATGCCCATTTTCGCATTTTGTAGTAATTTTGCAGTTGTATTTATCGTTTTTATCGAAATAGGATAATAAATTAATTTTAAAATCTTTATTCCTCATGAAGTAACAATTACTCTGGTATAAATTTTGCTTAATAATATTATCGTAGATAGGAGAAATTCACAGTTAACTTATACCGATTTTCGAAGTTTTTTTGGTTTAGAATAAGATTTTTTTTCTATATAAAATCAATGATATCTAAAAATTCCGAGGCCGCTACGCACTATTTGACTATATAATAGATACCATTATATTTTTTTTATTTCACTTGTTTAGCACCGTCGTTCAATCGATGAGGTCAAAAAAGTGCCTTCGCGCACTTTATGAAAATGTTTCTCTGCAATTTTGGGTTTAATTAAAAAGTTAAGCAAAATTTACAAAAAGCGAGGCCGCTACGCACTATTCCAATAGCTATTCTACACTATTCAATAAGTCAATATTGTTAATATATTTTTGTTTCTGAGATCCATAACGCCGAAATTGGCCATTTTACGCAAAAATCACAGTTGAGATGTAATAGGCCTCTTAACTTCTCAGGAAGCTGTCCACCCGTCTCACCCACATCCGCATAAAGCACCCGTCGTCCATCGTGTGCAATTTGTGCGGCCACAGCTTCGTCAGCGCCTCGGGCCTGTACTGTCACAAGCAGATCGCACACACGCCCGCGGTTAGTACATACATACACACAACCATACACAGATGCATACACATACTATCAACCAAATCTGCCGTATACCACCTTTAGGGCTATTTTCATATGTAATTTGTCCTATCCCAACATCCTTTTGAAACTTCTGCTACAACATCCCTCTATTAACTCAAAAATCATAAAATTTGTGAAGACAGTCAAGATGTTAAAAAATGCTCGTTGTTTGTCGTTAATCAATGAAAACAAAAGGCGGAACGGGATACATTTGTTTTTTTTTTCAATACAACAGTAAGTTCAAAAAGGTTCAAAAAGCAACCTTATCTTCTAGGAGGTAGAGGCGATCGCGGAGGTGCCCGTAGACACCACGGACCCCAACTACTGCGCAGAGTGCAACATCCAGTTCCTCAACCAGTACGCGTTCGGCACCCACCTTGGTAGCTCTAGCAAGCATGTCGTCACCAATTTGTGAGTTTTTTGCATGCATACATTATTATTATTCTCTTTATTAAATATACATGTTAAGAAAAAAAATTACAATATTTTATATAAAAACATATTTACAATATAACATATTTTTAAAAACTTAACCAGGGTTGCCAGCGGCAGCGGGGATAGACCCAAGCTATCGGCGGTTAGGGCTGCAGAGTGAGGAATCTCCTGACAATACGTGCCGTGTCAAGGAGTACTGCCTTCTGTATCTGACCCTTGGCCCAACCTTTTAGCGAGAGCCTCTCGAGATGTTGATCGAGGCTCTTAGCTATAAGGCCGTGTGCCGAAACGACGAAAATGAATGACACTGGCTGAATGTGCTAACCGCACCAAGCCATTATTTAAAAAAGAAAACCGGTCGTAGTAGAGATCCTTGAGGGACGCCTTTGTCCAGCAGTAATCGTTCTTTGGTTGTTAAGGGGGTCCTGCACGAAATTGTTAAAATTTATGTATTTTTAAGTCACTTGTACTATGCGCTGAATTAGTTAAATACATTACAAGAACATATGTAAGTTAGCCTGAGCACAAGGTCATGGCCTTGTTGAAATTTAAAACAAATTCTTTAAACAATAACAAACAATACATAAATCTAATAACATATTTTTTCGACAACTCTCTTAATTTTACGCATGAAACAATAATTCTTACATCTAAATATTTGTATTGATATTCCGCAGGGCATCCCCTTCTTTAAAAAGTAAATTTTTATTATTTACACAAGCGCGTGATGGTTTTGCACATTTCGCAGAATAAAAACATTGCTCTAACTAAATTAGTAGGTCTGAAACTTCAAAGCACAATTTATTTATCTAATTATAAATATCAATATTTCCTCATGTGTGTAACAATTGCTTTGAAGTTCAATATGAGACTTATGTTTGCGATTGCGCGGCACCCCCTTAATGTTGTTGCATTTTTCTTTTTACATAGCTCTATTAAATTGAAGCAACGCAAAACGAAGCAGGGCACAGCGGGGCGGCCCCGCAAGACCCCCACCGCTGAGCACTCGGAGATACTGAACACCGGCATACCCACCGCCACCAACTGCGAGCTGGTGAGTATATTTGTATGCAAGGGAGTGCCCGAGGGTTGGGGAGGGGGGGGGGGGGGGGCAATAGGGGCGTTTTCCCCCCCAAGAACTGTACGTCTTCTTCAGCCCTTATCTACCCAATACTGAGTAAAAGCCTCTTCCATGCTTTTCCAAACGGTGCGATCCTGGGCTTTTCGCATCTAGTCCTTCCCCGCTATTTGGGTTAGGTCATCGGTCCATCTCCTGGGCTGTCTTCCTACGTTTCTGCGCCCGTTCCGTGGCCTCCATTCTAGCACCTTCAACCCCCATCTTCCGTCAGACCTGCAGCATATGTGGCCAGCCCACTTCCACTTGGGCATCTTAGCTATGTCGGTGAGTTGTGTAGAACTGTACGTAATTAACTGTTAAAAATCACAAGATAATAATGTTTCAATCATTGTTTTTGTTGACTATCCAAATAATAAATAAATGTTGCCCTACTCTGAAACCTTAGGCACGCTTTCTATGTACAGTCAGGCCAGGCGCACTCTGCGCTTTAGGTATGAAGCTACAAGTAGCCGGCGGGTCCGTCCGGACGGACCAATTTCAGAAGGCTACCGCGTGCCGGCCGGGTCGCACGTCAGCAACGTTAGTTCGAGTTCGACTTATGCTCCCTCTTCCGCAGACATCTGTCATCTGCGGATGCGTCGGCCGACGTGTAGAGGGGTGATTTGCGCGTCTGTGGTAGGTATTTAACGTCTGCCCAGAATGAACATAGACTGATCGACCTACAGACGTGTGGACAGCTCGTGAAAATTCATCTGCGTATGCATCTGCCAATGTCCGCGGACGCATCTGTAGACATGTAGAGGAGACTTTTCTCATGCGCCGCGCCACGTTCGCGTATTGTCGTTGTTCGTCCGCACATTTATGATATTTTATTTAACCAAAATGAAGGCATATTGCATCGCAATGGGCTTCAGATTAATTATTATAAAAAAGAAGACAACCCTAAAGTCGTTAGAAGAGATAAGAGCTATGCGATAGAAATAGAGGCAACTTTTAGGTGAATTTAACTGTAGGTATGGAAGCGGTGTGCGACCTGAATTGCACTTTATTGTGTCTTTGTAAGAGTCGCTATTTATTTAAATGACTTTGCGGAGTGAATCTTCTGTACTTGTACTATTATGTATTCTGTGGTAGACATGGGCGCCGAGTAAAAAAAATCCAGCGGCGGCGCGCCTTAAAAATATGCTCGGCGGCGGCGTGAAGCCGGCGGCGTGGGATTTTTGAAGTCGTTTTTGGTTATGTAGTTAAAGGTAGAAATAAGAGTGATAAATAAAACCAACACTTCACAAAGATTTCAACAACAAATCATTATATCGTCGCCGTAGAGCGAAAAGTCACTAAGTAATTAAAATTGATAATTGAGTTCCTCCTTGCGTCGTGTTCCTCAATGCTGAGTCGTGACGTCCCTTCTGCATCACTTTCTCTCTTATGGTTTTTCTCCATCTGTTTCTGTATCTGGCGGTCTGGATGGCGCTGTGAACTGAAGAGTTAAGAGTGGTGCGGATCTGGTCAGACCAACGTATTGGGCTGCGTCCTCGAGGCCGTTTCCCGTCTACTTTGCCGGTCGCTATGAGCTTCTCGAGTTTGTCACCGTCTTTCCTTGCAATGTGACCGAAGTATTCGAGAATTTTGCGTAGACATCCGAGGATGACAGCCGCGAGGAGATTTTGAGTTCTCGCAATATAGACGTTAGTCCGAAATGCTGTCCAAGGAATACGGAGCATCTTTCTCCAGCACCACATCTCAAAAGCGTCAATGCGTTTGCGGTCTGCAGCTTTTAGTGTCCAAGTCTCAGCGCCGTATAAAAGATCGAGAAGACACGAGTCCGTACCAGTCTGGTTTTGGTTTTTACGGAAATATTGCGATCTCTCCAGATTTTTGCAAGCTGAGACATGGCGCTCTTAGCCATGCCAATTCTCCTGCGCACTTCCTTCTCGCACGAACCATCGTTACTGATGTTGGAACCCATGTATATAAAGTTGTCCACTATTTCTAAGTCCAATGAACCAGTGAGTTCCAACTTCTCAGATCTATAATAGGCGAAATCCGAACTGGCAGTCACTGAGGAGATCATTGGTCTCTAGGTATGCCAGCAGTCGAGAGTTAAGTATACGTTCCGTATTCTTGCAGAGTATGGACTTGACTGAAATCGTCTTACAGTAAGATGGATCGGCACGGCTACCTTTTTAGGGCACAGGCTGCATATTAGCCAGCTTCTACGACTGAGGAATACCAGACCAGTCTCAAGTGAGAGGCGATACAGGTGTGTTAGAACAGTAGACAAGTTAGGTGCACACTTATGTCGGACTATGGCCGGGATTCTATCGGGACCACTAGCCTTATTCACGTTAGAGTACGGAGAGCTTTGAGTACCTCTTTGCTGCTGATGTGAGGTTCTCCCATGGAGAGGTCGGCTATAGGCAACTTAGGTGGAACCTTGCTAGCGACATCCAGACGTGAGTTCTTTGCAAAAAGAGTGGAATTACCTTCTCAGCTGCAGTGTGGGCAAGTGAGCCGTCAGGCTTTATCAGCGGTGGAAATAAAGGTATTTCCAAATGTTTCGCACCCATTTGTATTAAATATAGCCGACCCCTCTATCGGGGAGCTTCATGTCCGCGGCGGGAAGGTACTCAAAGCTCTCCGTGGAAATAAAGGTATTCCCAAGTGGGTGCGAAGCATGTTTAACACCGATGGGGCCGATGTGATTGAATCGTGCCCTACGTAATGTTCTTTAACTGGGGCTTTCTCAGAGTCTGGGTACCCGACGATTTGCGCGCTCGAGCATTAGCTCAGGCTAAGAAAGCTGACGGGGTTCCGGTTACAGTTACAGCACTGTGCCATACGCCCCAAAATTTTTAAGATACTATGCCAACGCGTTTGTGTGGACGTCTTAACGCTAGGCTCGTTCGCGAAGTCCCCAAACAAAGGGCGTTCTTCTGATTCTTCTCCCTCTTGATCGGAAATAGGGTCGTCTTCGTCCTCATCGAGCACCTGAGCTGACGCCTCGCGCGGCGCCCGCGCGGCCCACATGAGTAAAGAATAAACTGAGATTATTGTTACAAGAGCCTACACATTGGAATAGTCTAGTCGGCGCGAAATTTTGAACAGTCGGCGGCGGCGGCGGCGCGCCATACCTAAACGGCGGCGGCGAGCCACGGCGGCGCCCATGTCTATTCTGTGGTACAGTGAAGAGGTCGTAAAGTTTACACATTGAGACTTTGTACCGTTCTTATTACAATCGCCTCCTTCATTTATATCGGCTTGCCCCCTCCTGGGCCATCGGCTGGCGACGCCCTTGTTTTACATCAAAATATATTTAATCAATAAACTTAATTATTACATTATTATAAAGTTAAGTCGCCGTTTTCCTGTTTCTGTGGCGCCGCTTACTTCTTCTAAATCACGCAACGGATTTTAATGCGATTTTCACCAATATAAAAAGAGCGATAACTGAGGATGGTTACTGTTTATAATTTGTAGATATTTTGTACGAAACGGCTGAAGTATGACGGTGTTTCTAAGTTAACGTGGACGGAGGCGCGGGCGGACCGAAATCTTTTGCGAATTTGCAATAAGTTCAATAAGTTCCTAGTAAACGACCTCTCTCTCGCTCGTATGATGATTCATTATCTGTCTTTATCTCTCTCCTAGTACAACAAGTTCCTGGTAAACGACTTTAGTCGCAATTTTACTAGATGGCGCTATTTTACACATTGTCCTACCTGCTGTAACTGTCTCGCTCGTATGTTGATTCGATCAATTTCTATATCTCTCCTAGTGCAACAAGTTCATGGTAAACGAATTTAACCGTAATTCAACACCTCAGTCTCCCTGTGACCGAGGACCCTGTAAAGGGTCCGAAATGTCAGGACTAAAACAATTCGCGTTAATTACTAAAAAGTAATAATTAACGCGAATTGAATCCGTAAAAAGTGTTTCATATCAATGTGTACTGTTCGCGTAAACCTAAGAAAACAATACATAATCATACATGTTTGTAACTGTTTCTCTCGCTCGTATGTAGATTTGTTTTCTCTCTCTCTCCCAGTGCAACAAGTTCCTGGTAAACGACGTGCAAGCGCGCAAACACTACGCGGCCGAGCACCCCGGTGCGGACTTTCTCAAGCGATACATGTGCCACGTGTGTGGGCACGTCACACGGGTAAGAGAGACGCATTCACATTGTAGCTGGTAGTACTCAAGTGGGATATAGATATCTATAAAAGTGGACTTTATAACATCGACTGATTATTATCTGAAATAAAATGTTTACTTGAGAAAAACAACCATTCTCAGGAAAGCTCGAATGGGATTCGAACCTTTGGATTGCCGGTCCACTGCTCTAACCGCTAAGCTACCGAAACTCCAGAAGACTCGTTGATTTCTTTTACATATATAAATATCTTTATTATTGAAATAATCTTCTTCTTTTCGAGTCAGCCACAGTCAAATTTTTCCTGACCAGTAAACTGCCATGTCAGCAGCCCTCTGCAGGCTTATCATGCGCAACACGAGATATGTCGCGGACGAGAGGCGACAAATCATTTTAAGTTGTCATGTTAAGGTTTGTAGACAAAAATACCACAGCTTATGCAAAAACTACTATTAATCCCTTGAGGATCGTAAAACAAGACACAATTAAAAAACAATTGTTTCGCGACCGCCGGCGGTCTTATGATCGTACTGCGTCCTATTGCGTCTATTTTCGACATAGCAGAGTTCTAAGCGCATCCATGTGTCTTTAGTGTCGATAGACATTAGAAATAAATGAATAAAACACGAGAAAATAGGTCGAGAAGAGTTCTCGTGTTGTGCATGCTGGGCCGGCTGGTTGGTCTCGACCAAATCTTCCATCGTGCATGAAGTCAGGCACAAGGGACACGTGAGCAGGTGTTGCATCGACTGAGAGGAGGCTCCACACTCGCATTCACTTGTGCCAACAAGAAACCCCCAGTTGCTAAGGTTTTGCTTACAGCAACCGGCCTGCCGGCCTAGCATGCGCAACACGAGAACTCTTCTCGACCCGTTTTCTAGTGTTTTATTTATTTATGTCTAATGTCTATCGACACCAAAGATGATGTTTTAAGCGCATCCATGCCACACATGGTTGCGCTTAAAACTCACATAATATGTTAAAAATAGACTTATAGTAGTTTTGTATAAACTGTGGTGTTTTTGTCTACAAACCTTAACATGACTACTTAAAAGGATTTGTCGTCTCTCGTCCGTGACATATCTCGCGTTGCCCATGCTAGGCCTACTCGGCTCGCAAACAGACAGAGATAAAAAAGTGAAATAAAGATATTAAAATAATGGTCGTGAATATAATGTAATAGCTATTACTGTGTGCAGCAATACGCCAACCTGATGGTGCACATGCGCACGCACACGCGCGAGAAGCCGTACCAGTGCCCGCACTGCGACCGCCGCTTCAGCATGCCCAGCAACCGGGACCGGCATCTTGTCGTGAGTATATCATCATCATCATCCACAGCCTGACTTCACCCACTGCTGGGTATAGGCCTCTCTTTGTATGTGCCACTGTTGACGGTCTCGTGCTAATCTCATCCAGGTCCTGCCCGCAATGTTCGCCACATCGTCTGCCCATCTTGCCGCAGGACGACCGACGTTTCTGTGTCCAGTTCTTGGACGCCATTCAGTTAGCGCCTTACTCCACCTGCCATCACCTCGCCTTGCCAGGTGTCCTGCCCAGCTCCATTGCAGCTCCGTTATACGATTCCCAACATCTTTGACCTTTGTTCGACTTCGAATCTCGATGTTGGGAACACGGTCCATAAGCTTGATGCCGAGCATGGCACGCTCCATGGCTCTCTGTGCCACTCTCATCCTGTACACAGCCTCCTGTGTGAGCGTCCACGTCTCGGCACCGTAAGTCATGGTAGGCAGAACACACTGGTTATATAGGCGGGTCTTCAGACACTGTGGTATTTCAGCGGACTTAAGAATGTCGTCCAATTTGCCGCACGCGGCCCATCCCAGTTGTATTCTTCTCGCGATCTCCTTGTTTTAATGCTCCTTGCCAAAGGATAGAACATTTCCAAGATAAACGTACCGGTCGACTATCTCTAACCTCTCAGATCCAATTTGTACAATTGGATCGGTGATGCCAGAGACATCCGCCTTAACCTTCGTCTTGGACATATTCATCTTAAGGCCAACTTCTGAAGAAGCATCATAAAGATGTTGTAACATATTGTGAGTAGGTATATACCTACTTCTAATTAGGTATTTAAAAAAACTGAGCCGTGTCGCGTAACGGCTCAAAGAATACTACCACCCCCTCTTCCTGTGTGTGGTGTAGTTTTAATCTGTTAGTCGCCTTTTATGACACCTCATAAAAGGCGACTAACAGATTAAAAACTACACCGTTCTTCTCCGCAGCTAAAAGACGTCCTGAATGGGTGGGGTGGGTGGGTGGGTGGGTGCCAGTGTTTAGACGATTCAAAATGCTTATTTTAAGCTTACTGAATTAAGAAAGGAGAACCGGCAATTTCCATAGAAAAAATGCTTAATTTGTATACAATAGAATTTGGTCATAAAGTAAAGCTAATATTATTTGCCACCTAAACCAAGTTTTGTCTTATTTTTATCGAATCGCGGATAAGAGTTATTTAATTATTAATAATTTTTAATTTGGAAACACTTTCAAAAAACAGACATGTTACTTTAAAAATGTCTAACGTGGCTGCATAAACCATAATTCTTTTGCTTTTAAAAAAGAGAAATGTCAACAATGCCGTCACGTCATGTTTGATATGACAGCTAGCGGCTGTCATTTGTCAACAACTGTCATTTGTTGACAGATATTGCCAGTTTAATAATGAATAACAGATAAAAAAATTAAAAAAGTGTACAACTTAAACATAAAACGCCGGGTCTCCTTTGATTTTGATTTTGCCATTGAGCGTAGAGCGGCGACGGGCTCACCACCTGTCACGCTGAGCACATAGTGCAGCTGCTATTCGGTGAAAAGTGGACTATGGTAAAGGACTGCTTTTGCTGACCTCATTGCCTAGTCGCTGACTAACCCTTCCGGGATAATAGTCGTGATTGTATGTATGTATGTTTGTTTGTTTGTTTGTTTGTTATAAGTAATATATTTTGATAATAAAATATTGCGCGCGGAAAAAACGTCACAAAACGTGAGCTTTGAGCGAGCAAAACGGCACAAGATACTTAATACTTGCAACACTCCCATGTTGCAAGTATCAAGTATCTTGTGCCGTCTTCGAAATAATTACATTCATAATTGTTTCATACATATCAATGTCTTTGCATGTTTAACTATGAATTGATTAGGTATACCTATAGATATATAGGTATTTCGGGCAAACCTTTTAAAAATATACCTAGTTTTTTTTTCTTTTATGACTCGTCATAGTGACTGCATCCTGCCTAATGGTAAGCAGCCGATCAAGTCCAAAATAATAAGAGCGCTCCCCACCGTGGAATAAGCACGATAACGAGCGCACCCATTCATGACGGCCTGCATAAATGCCGTTTCACGCCCCGCTTAAAAGACCCGGGACTGTAGGAGCTGGGAAACACATGCGCCGGCAAAGAATTCCAAAGCTGAATGGTCTTACAGAGGAACGACTTGCCAAACTTTTTGGTACGAGTACTGATAGTCTGTACAGTATGATGGTGGTTCCTAAGACCAGCACGTGTAGTCCGGGAGAGGAAAGGAAAGGGCGGGATAAGATCAAAAAGTTCTTCAGAACACTCCGAAGTAATTCCGGTAGAAGACACTGAGAGAAGCAATGTCTCTACGAAGCTGGAGGTCCTCAAGGGAGGCTGTAACCTCAGCATCTCCAATAATGCGTACCTACCTTATTGAGAATACCCAACTTCCGGGAGGCAGTTAAAATAGCACTCTCGATGTAGCATTTCGGATTCAGTTCCTGGCCGATGTCCATGCCAAGAATGCTGAGGTTCACCGAAATGGGTAACGGAGAGTTCTGAAGAGAGGGAGGAGTAAGGAAGGGAGTTACATTGGACGAGAATGCACAAACCTGGATTTTGCTAGCATTAAACTCGACCAGGTTTTTAGATCCCCACTTAGAGAAACGATCGAGAGTCAGGTTCAGTTTGGCAACCAGTTCTTGCCTTTTCACCATGATATCGGCTTGCTTTGCCGCAGGATGTCCCAAGTACCGCTCATGCACCGTACTGTCATCCGCATAACAATGAATATTGCCCAAGGACAACATGTCATTAATATTCAGCAGAAATAGAGTAGGTGAGAGCACAGAACCCTGCGGCACTCCGGCGTTGACTTTGTAGAACGCGGAGGAACTACCCTCACAAAGGACACGAATCCTCCGCTCTTCTAGAAAGTCTGCAACCCTGGCGCACAAACGGGGCGGCATCGGCACACCGAAGGCCGGCAACTTGGAAAGAAGGGAACGATGCCACACTCTATCGAAAGCTTTGGCGATATCAAGGCTAACTGCCAGGGATTCGCCATGCTTGTCCATCGCTTCACCCCACGCATGAAAAACGCACGCTAGAAGATCACCCGTTGATCGCTTTGGTCTGAACCCATACTATCGATCATGGAGCAGCGAGTGATCCTCTAGGTAGTGAATGAGCTGGGAATTAATTATCCGCTCAAACACCTTGCACAGCACAGAAGTTACAGCGATGGGTCGATAGTTGGCCGGATCCGAGCTATCCCCTTTTTTGGGGATGGGTTGTATGTTCGCCTCCTTCCAAGACACCGGCACAATACCAGTGTCGTAAGACTCCCTAAACAATCGTGTCAATACAGGAGACAAATCAGCCGCGCATCTGAGCAGCATAATCGCCGGAACACCATCTGGCCCGCTAGCCTTCCGCACGTCGAGCGACCGCAGCACGGCACGTACATCGCACTGCCTGATACGAATATCAGGCATGGTGGCCCCACAATGTGCTATAATAGGTGGAGCGGTGCCACAATCGTCGACGCGCGAATTGGCCGCGAAAAGTTCAGCCAATAAGTTGGCCTTCTCAAGCGGCTGGTAAGCTAACGAGCCATCTGGATGTTTCAACGGGGGCAGCGAGGGAGAGCAGTACTTAGCGAGCCGCCAATAGCTACGGCTACCCGTAGGGTGCGAGATCAACTCCCGCCCCACCCTTGCCACTCTTTGTGCATCCGCTCCTGCGAGAGCCCTCTTGTTAGACTTAGAGGCCTTGTTGTAGGCCGCCTTCAAGGAGCTGGTACTAGGGTCATTCAGTGCGCAAGCCCTCGTCCAAGCATGATACGCCGCCTGCTTGCATTCAGCAGCTTTGGCACATTCGCGATTGAACCAAGGCCGTTGTCTGCCAACGCTGGCAAGATCTGTGAATGGAATATAATATTCCATACCCAACAAGATCTCATCAGCGATGGCAGAAGCGCAATCCGATGGGTCCTTTCCAAGAAAGTAGCTCTGGCCCCATGAGACGGATGCAAAGTAATCACGCAATCGGTCCCAATCCGCCGACGAGTAGTGCCACAGACGACGCTTGGTCTCCACCGTTTTCAGTGGACCAACGCTGTGCGGTGCTGTGGCAATGACGAAGCAGTGGTCTGACGAGTCTAGAGGTGCAAACGCCGACACTATAAGGGTATAGAGTGTCGCCCTGCAGGGGCAGGGCGACTCGTCAACAATAAGTCCAACAAGGAGGGCGTGACCTACGATATCTGGCATCCTGATGGGCTAGTCTACCAGTTGCGTCAGTCTTGCGTAAGAGCGAAGGCATGAGCGACTCTACCAGCGTGATCAGTTTTGGAGGAGCCCAACCATGTTTCATGGTGGGCGTTGAAGTCCCCAAAAACCACCACCTCGTCGTTTGGGAATCGCTCCTGCGCGACATCAGTCACTCGGCCGAGGTGGTCAAAAAAGCTGCTTGCATTAGCATCTCTTTTTTTATACAAAGCCCGACAAATGAGGACAACTGGTGCAGCGCAAAAGACGTAGCATAAGTCACCCTCACTCTGCCGGCTCACAAAGTGCCTCTTCACGCCTTGTTTGAAGGACCCTATGTCATTGGTAGGAGGGAATACGTGTGCTGGCTGGTAGACTATTCCATCTTTTGAAAGTGCGACAAAGAAACGAGTCACCAAATTTCTTTGTGCGTGATGAAATATAAGAGACTGTAAATTGGTGACTCCGGAGAGCAGCACGTGGACTCCTATGGACAAAGGGAGAAGGAGAGATAAGGTCAAAGAGTTCTTCAGAGCACTCGCCATGGTATAAACGGTAAAAGTCGCTGAGTGACGCAATATCTCTACGCAATTGCAAAGGCTCGAGAGTGTTGGTGACCTCTGCATTGCCAATAATGCGCACAGCGCGGCGCTGCAATCTGTCCAAGGCATCGAGAAGGTACTTTGCGGAGCCGTCCCAAAGGTGAGAGCAATACTCCACGCAAGACCGCACCTGTGTCTTGTATAATAGACACAACTGATCAGGCGTGAAGAATCGCCGCACCTTGTTCAGGACACCGAGTTTACGTGAGGCATTTTAAATCACGGTTTCGATGTAGTGCTTTTGGTTCAGATCGCAGCGGATATCCATACCGAGCATGTTAATACGGCTCTGCAGGCCTAGAGATGTACCCTGAAGAGAGGGAAGGGAAGGAATGGCGACTTTTTCGCTGTGAACGCGCACACCTGTGTTTTCTTGGCATTGAACTCCACCAGATTATCGGAGCCCCATTTAGAAATGAGGTCCAACACCCGATCGAGCTCAATCACAAGATTTGCTCGCTTCATTTCGGTGTCTACCCGACCAGCCGTTGGGTGACCGTTATATCCCCCATGCACTGTGCTATCATCTGCATAGCAATTAATGTTTCTAAGAGGAAGCATGTCATTGATATGCAGAAGGAACAGCGTGGGGGATAGAACGGAGCCTTGAGGGAACACCAGCGTTCACTGGCATGAACCGCGAAGCGCATCCATCCGAAAGGACACGGATTCTACGCTCATGCAGGAAGCTAGCAATCCCGATACAGAACTGAGCGGGCAAACCGTATGCCGGAAGCTTGGAGAGAAAAGCTTTGTGCCAGACCCGATCAAAAGCCTTGGCTATGTCAAGGCTAACTGCCAGTGACTCGCCACGCTTATCAATAGCCTCACCCCAGAAATGTGTAACGTACGCTAGAAGACCACCCGTTGACCATTTTGGCCGAAACCCATATTGACGATCCTGAATTAGGGAGTGATCTTCTAGGTATCGAATAAGCTGTTTGTTCAATATTCGTTCTAGGATTTTGCACAACACTGAAGTTACGGCTATAGGGCGGTAATTAGTCGGATCTGACCGATCTCCTTTTTAGGGATCGGTTGCACATTAGCTTCTCTCCAAGATTGCGGCACACAACCCGAAGAGAGCGAAAGACGGTACAGACGCGTTAACACAGGGGACAACTGCGCTGCACACATTTTCAGGACTATTGCTAGGATGCCATCAGGACCGTTAGCTTTCCGGACATCGATTGACTGCAGCTCCGCACGGACATTACACTGCCTGATTTTAATATCAGACATTGTGTGGCCACAGTAAGGAATTGAGGGTGGCTGTGGATTACAGTCATCGATCCGGGAGTTAGCCGCAAAGAGTTTGGCCAGGAGATCGACCTTTTCCTGCGGCTTGTGAGCTAAAGTTCCGTCAGGACATCTCAGGGTTGGTAGAAGTTGGATTGCACGGTTTTGGCCAGACGCCAGTAGCTACGGCTGCCCGTAGGATGCGTCAGGAGTTCTTGGCCTACTCGTGCAACGCGCTGGGCATTCGCTCTAATGTAGGCCCTCTTACACGACTTGGTGGCATTATTATAGGCTGTTGGCGGCGGTTGGTAGCGGTTGCGTCTGCCTTTGCTGATGACATAGGAGTGTGGAATATAGTATTCCATTCCTAACATTATCTCATCAGCAACGGCAGTGGCGCCAGCGGTCGGGTCCTTCCCACTAAAGCAGCGCTGCCTCCAAGGGACAGATGCAAAATACTCCCGCATACCGTCCCAGTCTGCCGACGCGTAGTGCCAAATCTGGCGTTTTGAAACCGCTGTTGGCGGGCGCGATGCAAAGGGCACTGTGCTGGATATCAAGCAGTGACCCGAGGAGCCCAAAGGAGCTCGAATCTCTACCCGGTATCCAGCTGGGCGACTCGTCAGCAGAAGGTCGAGTAAGGAGGGCGCATGGCCAACTGTGTCTGGGATCCTGGTAGGCTGGTTCACCAGTTGCGTCAGGTCTGGCGTGAGAGCGAATGCGTGGGCAGTTCTACCAGCATGGTCTGTTTTGGAGGAACCTAACCACAACTATGGTGGGCGTTGAAGTCCCCCAAAAACACCAATTCCGCCGATGGAAACCGCTCCTGCGCATCATCTGCTACCCGACTAAGATGTTCAATTAGACGAGTTGTCTCCATGTCGCCGTTATGGGATCGGTAGATGCAGACGTAGACACGGTAATGAGAGCCTAAGTCGACGTGTACCACTAGGAAGGAGAAGGAAGGGTCCTCCAGACAGCGTAGACGGCGACAGCAAACATCCGCCCGAACGAATGAGCAAACTCCGGCTTTGGCTTTGAAGGATTCTTCAAGCACAAAGCCGGGATAGTTCAGGTAGGTGGTGTCAGCTGGGCGGATTATTTGCGTCTCCGTCAAGAACAACATTGCTGGCCGTGCCGTCTCAAGATGGTGGTGGACGGCATTGAGGTTTGCAAGGAGTCCGCGGATGTTAGCGAACTCCAACGGTAAGGTTGTGGTGGGGGTGTGCACCGCTGTACTACCAGTTTTGTTGTTAGGCACTGTCATTTTAGGAGTGGAAAGAGAGAGGCGTGAATCGAGAAAATGATGCCGCGATGCGAATGGTCAAAGTGTGGTGGCCTGTTTCCCCAGGAATCTGCCCATAGACGAGTATTATTAACCTGCCGCACGAAAGGGCCCCTGAACCCCCCCGCGAATGGCCGCCGGGACCCCACCTTCCGGTCACCAACCGGCACGACGGACCACCCCGAGATTATGCGTGGCATGGTGAGACAGCTTCACGAGCTGGTTAGGCTCGCTTGCGCCCCTGTACTATGCCACGGGCGGCCAGCGGCACCACCGTTTCTACGGGTCTCTCTGGCCGGCTTGTCGAGTTTCGTCTTTCGCTCAATGGTTCCACGGCAGAACTCTCTGGTTCACTGTTTGCAACAATAGCCGCTCCCCTGGCTCCGGTAGTGCGGCGCTGTTCCCGGAACGCGACCTGCGACGAGCACAGATCACTTGGCGGGCGTACACTACCGCACGGTGGTCGATAACCGGGCGAGCTGGGCTCTACCACCAAATGCTCAATTAGCACCACCCAGGGGTCACATCATGTAGGGTCTCAAGAGTACACACCTACGGATGTGAGCATTGTTAACCCCCCAAATTAGACTATTTTAGAGATTAGGTAGTAGAACCAAACTTATCAATCTTATATAATCTTTAAGTGGTTATCGGTAGTACCGCGTGTTGCTGCTTGGTTCCCCCGTTGATTTTGGGTGGGATCTGGTAAATAACGGTGACCCAGCCTCCCGATTACTTTATGTAGGGATTTACTTTTATGTGTAAAATATGTCCAGGGATGTAGCAATAAAACCTCTTAACTCGTAATCCTTTCCTCTTAACTCGTAATCCCTACGCGCGCGCGTAAACCCTGCGCTCCTGACGGACGTCAAATCGATATCGAGTCGGCTGTGCTTATCGGAATATGAACGCTCGGGTCACGAGATAGGTTTCAGTTTCGCGTGGGGGTCGTTGGAGGGTGAACCTTCTGTACGGTAGTAGTATTAGTTATTCTGTGCTTGTACCAAGACGAAAAACGAAACAATTTTAAAACACACAGGTTTATGCTTATTAAGTTTTGACGTTTTTTTATGCTTAAGTTTTTATAAAAAAAGATATTTGAATGATTAAAAATGTCAACCTTATTGGTTAGGTACTAATGTTTTCCAAAACTCATTTCAGCCGCTACTTTACTTTATTTTACTTCAAAAACTCTCCAATTTATATTACTTACCACAGTATCAATACGATAATTGGAAATCATATTACACAATTCTATGACCACGGCTTATATTTCGGTTCGACGCGATTCTGTTTCGGCGTGCAGTGGTACTGGGGGTAGCAATGCGCATTTGTCTGGCACAGACTATAATAGCTCGTTAGATTAGTTATTAAGTCTTAACTATAAGTTAGTTAACTGTTTTTTTATTATTATTAGTATTGACGTCAATAAGTGCCTGTAAAGGTTTACATTGAATAAATAATTTGACTTTGACTTTGAAAAGTTTAGGAGCAGTATCTACTATATATTTCATTGGCGAAAATACCTCTTATGGGGGGTCAATTCCAAAACCCCACAAGACTGCAGAGACTATTGGTTTTATTTTACCAAAAGTCGTCTAACTCGTAAAATTAACGGCGGTTTGAGTTCTACATCGTGCAGGGGCTCGACTTTGGTGTTTTTTAAAGGCAAAGGTGTAGGGTAGCTAATACAATAAAAACACGCTTTTAAACAACTCCTTTTTTAATTGCCGAAAGGAGAAAGTTTTTTTTTAAAGTTTTTGTGCGCTTATGGGTACTTTTTGAACAACAATAACAAAACACAATTGACCCCCCATAAACGGTATTTTCGTCGATGAAATATACAGCGTGTTAGTTGAAACGAGGGACATATTTTATCCAATGGTAGTTTATGCCAGGATAAACATAAACAAATAAATAAATATTACTCCAAGCATATAAAATAATTCAGAAAACCGATGTTACAATTTCATGAAATTTCCCGTAATGTTTGGGCACCCTAGCGCTTTACGCGTATGATATTGAATAGGTAACTAGCTGTCGTGTTCGGTGTGTGTGACCTGATATTCCTTCATACTTTAAACCTGGCTTAGGACAGGCAAAAATTCTTAGGTAAATGGTTAATAGTTAAATAAGTAGGTAGTTATTTGTTAAATTATGCAATACAAATCTAAATTTTAAGTCACAACAAAAAATAATGCAAAATGACAAACCTAAGTAATTTGGCGTATTTAAAAAAGGGAATCACAACTATTTACAACGATTAATCAGCTATTTACACCTATTCATAACACCTATTTACACTTATTTAAACTAATCGCAAGTATTGCTCAAAATGAGCACCACCTCGTTCTATGCATAGTTCGGCTCGTTTCCGCATATTATTAATAACACGATTAAGCACAAACGGATTATTTCGTACGTGGTTAAAGGCTTCCGTAATACGGACCTTTAACTCATCCCTAACGGGGTGAGATCGGGAGAGCGAACGGGCCATGGCACTGGCCCTCCCCGACCTATCCACCTTTCGCCAAAATGGTTCGATAAAAACTCACGAACTCGTACCTGATAGTGCGCGGGCGCGCCGTCGTGCTGGTAAAACAGATTTTGTAAGGAACCGAGGGGCACTTCGTCCAACATGTCGTTCACCACACTATTTAAAACATTCAAATAAGATGCACTGTCAAGTCTACCTTCAATGAAATATGGGCCTGTTTTTATCTAAATTGGCCAAAAAACCAGCGGCAAAAGTTCACTCGCAGTTTGTGGTCATTGAGCCCGAGCTCTTGTACGGGTCTAAAATGGTATAGGTGCATTCTCTTCACGTGGAGGAGCTTCCACACAGTCCAGTGTGGAAGCCGAATCGCCTTGCGGCATTTCTGGTACTTTCTTGCGGATTTTGCTCGAAGTACTCGATGATGGCTTCTTGCAGGTCGACAGGAAGAGGAGCTCCGCCTCGTCCGTGTGCGTGTGTCGGCACCGTGAACTGGCCATATGTTCGAATCCGGTGGTTGACTCCTAAATCAGGTTGTACGAAGGAGCATGGCGATTTGGAAACATCTCACGGTAGAGATTGATGGCCCTCCGAACACTATTTGTTATTGCGTAGGCACGAACCATATCCCAATATTCTTCGTTAGTGTACTGATGAGGCATTTTTACGTCGTTCGAACGCAGAAGTGCAAAGCAATGGCGGTGACTCGCACAGCGCAGCGCAGCGCATACGCAGATCACGCAGACTGCCCGACTGCCCGCCCGCGGTGGGGCACGCGCCGTGGCACGCGCCGCGGGGCGGGGGTGGTCTCGCGGGGGTGCGTGCGGGGTGTGCAAAGCAAAATGACCTTTCGGCATGATCTATCGGCGCCGCGCTCGGCCGAGGCGCCGTCAGTCGGCACATATGATCTTTTCCCACGCTTAGTGTATACGCTAACTTATTTAATAGGATAATTATACAAAAAATTAAGGTTATGTTTTTTTTAATGAATGGGATCGGGAATCGAATACCTAATGTCCTCCCATAATATGTCCCACGTTTCAACTAACACGCTGTATTGTAGTTATTGCTCCTAAAGTTTTATTACTACATCCCTGGACATATTGTATAACTATTACCAAACACGTTGTATAGTGCTGTACAAATAGGTTGTATTCTATTCTACATGTGTGTCCTACCTTTGTGCAAACTCTTTACTTTATCTATTTCATTTCTATAACCCAGGTACACACCGGCGCCAAGCCATACCAATGCCAGCATTGCAACCGTCGATTCACCCAAAGCAGTGCGGTCAAGTTACACATACAAACGGTACATCTCAAGATCCCTTACGCGCCGTGGGATAAGAAAAATAGGAAAAGACGCAAAGAGCTAGAAAGCACTTCGGCTCCCGTAAGCACAGTCACTGTGACTGAGCCGCCTCAACCCAAATTGGTGATCGACCAAGGGGACTATTTGAATGCGTTCATCACTTATAACGACGAGTGATTTTAGTTTGCAAAGGAGTTATTAAGTCACTTGTTGGACAGCAACTGTGACAGAACCGCCTCGACCCGAATTGGTGATCGACCAAAGGGACTATTTGAATGCGTTCATCACTTTTACGACGAATGACTTTATTTGTAAAGGAGTTATTAAGTCACTTGTTGGACAGCAATCATAGCTAAAAGACACCTGCAATACAAGATAAGAACAGGAAGAAATACAAAGAGCTGAAAGGCACATCGGCTGTCATAAGCGCGGTTACTGCGACTGAGTCCCTTCAACTTAAATTGCTGATTGACCAAAGGGACTATTTGCATACGTTGATCACATAATGACAAGTGATTTTAGTTTGCAAAGGAGTTATTAAGTCACTTGTTGGACAGCAACTGTGACAGAAGTGCCTCAACTTGAATTGGTGATTGACCAAGAGGACTATTTGAATGCGTTCATCACTTCGAGTGATTTTATTTGTAAAGGAGTTATTAAGTCATTTCTTGGATAGCAACTGTGACAGAAACGCCTCAACCCGAATTGGTGATCGACCAAGGGGACTATTTCAATGCGGTTATCACTTTTACGACGAATGATTTATTTGTAAAGGAGTTATTAAGTCAAAGTCAAAGTGTTTATTGTGATTCATGAATGTTTTTTTTATTCTACTACGGCTAAGCGCTTGGTCTTTATCTCACCTGATGCTAAGTGACAATAAGGCCGAAGGTGAAAGCGCGCTTCACCCGGAATCCGCAACCACTGAGGAACTGGTTATCTTATCTCAAACTGTACGAAACACAACAATGCTATAAAAACATCGTTGTTATGGCGACAGACTTAGATAAGATGGTGGTAGCTAGCCAGGCGGACTCAACAGCCCTACCACAAACCAAACCGACCACACAAGATGTGCCCCCCGCTGGGAATCGAACCCGGGACCTCTGGGCCTGAAACCGGTGGCTTAGCCACTAGACCACAGAGGCGATTAGAACAGGACAGCAATCATAGCTAAAAGACACCTGCAATACAAGATAAGAACAGGAATAAATACTAAGAGCTGGAAGGCACATCGGCTGCCGTAAGCGCAGTCATTGTGACAGAGTCGCCTTAACCTAAGTTAGTTGGTGATCGATCAAAGGGACTCTTTAAATGCGTTCATCACTTATAACGACGAGTGATTTTGTTTGCAAAGGAGTTGTTAAGTCACCTGATGGAAAGAAACCACTGCCGCAAAAGACTTGAGTATAAAGAATCGTCATTGACGGTGTTAGTCAAATATCTACTCTAATGGCATTGTAGTAAGAATGGTTTTAGTTATCTCAAGTGCATTTTTTTACTGGCAATGTTACGTCGGTCAGTTTGATGACGTTGTTTTTACGCGATTGAGAACGCAGCGTGAGATTCTTTTTGCGATGTATGCATTTTGTTAGCATTTTTTTCGTATTATTTCATCATTCAGTCAACGCCTAAATGAGCAATATCGGGTGGAGATTAATTTAAATTTTATATTATTTTATTGTAATTTATTTATGACAGTATTAAAGTCAGCTCCATTAATTAATGAAAGATCTGTTATTTGTACTCGTAGTTTATTTCACTTTTATAGGCTTTTAAGAGCCAAATGTGTAAATACATATTTTATTTGTAAGATTGACTTTTTATAAGTAACATAGTCTGATATTAGTAATTCTAATCGATTGTAATTTAATTTCCATATTTCAATAAAATATTTTTTAAAGATCTATGTGTTTCCACTGTTGAGGTATGTTTCCGAGACGGGCCGCAGACTGCAACCGCAGGCGACATTGCGGCTAGCGGCTGCGGTTGGTCGCGGTTGCTTCTATTTCCAAGCGCGGCGGCATGCCGCGGCTGCACAATGCATAGAGCGATGCCTCAGTCACTCCAGTTTTTTTGTATTCCATTTTTGTACGTGACACGTGTAAACTCTCTGCGGTTCACGACACCACTGGTGCTGCATGCCGCGCTTGAAATCAATTTCATAGAGATTGATGATGATGTTAGATGAGAGATGATAAAATGTCAAATGTAAAGTGAAAATAAAAAACAGTAACTGTGGTGCCATGATACCGAATTCAAAAGCGATCTACACATGTGATTCGATATCAAATATTCTATGTAATATTTGACATTGGCGAAGGGCAACGCGCCCGTATAATTTAGTTAGGTTATATTTTTGTGTGTGCATGTCACAATTTGTCACATAATATCGCATTATTTTCATTGAGGTACAATAAACTAGAGAAGACACCGCGAAGCCAGTTTGTGCGCAACTAAGGTGCAGCCGCAAGGTCCACAATCGCTTGAATCATGCGCAATCACCGAGGCGTTTGCAGCCCAAGTGCGGCCGGCAGGACGCACTTGAACGGAACACAGTAGTGGTGAGCGATGTCTTCTCTATACATAGTAATAATAGCTCAATGATTATTTTGTAAAATTTAATAATCTAACTAAAATAACCGTAATTGAGTGTTTTCACAGCTACCTCTATGGGCGCAGGCAGCGGGTTCGCCTTGAGGAGAAGTTCTCTTAGTGGTGTGACTCGAAAGCAGGTGTCCCTCAGGGTGCCGTTTTATCTCCTCTTCTATTTGCTATTTTCATCACTTCCATTTCCGAAAACCTTTCTTCTTCCTACCACCTATATGCAGACGATTTGCAGATTTATTGCCAGGCACCACTCAATAATATCGCCGAAGCTATTAAAACTACTAACACGGACCTGGGACGAATCGTTGATTGGAGCCGAGCCATTGATTCAGGGTCAACCCAGGGAAAACACAAACTATTGTGGTCGGCAGTTCCAGATTGCTAGCTAAAGTCAACTTGAATGCCCTTCCTAAGGTTGATTTTGATGGAGTGACTATACCTTTTAGTCAAACAGTAACGAATCTGGGTGTGATACGCAGCTGCGAGCTGTAAGCCGCAAGCTTTACGCATCTTCGGCATATTTAAGAAGACTACGCAACGTTTTACCCACTGCCACTAAAATTGCGCTAGCACAATCTCTGCTGCTTCCCGTTCTAGACTATGCTGACGCCTGCTATCTTGATCTCACAGAGGACCAGCTCAACAAACTTGGGCGCCTTCAAAATCTTTGTATACGATTCATATTTGGCTTGCGCAAGTATGATCATGTTTCTGAATATCGCGCTAAACTCAAGTGACTTCCTATTCGTCTTCGCCGGAATACTCACTTCCTCGCCCTTATTTACAACATACTGTTTAATTCCACCTATCCTTGCTACCTTAAGAACGTTTTAACTTCCTTCACGCATCCAATTCGCGCTCATTGCGATCATCCGAAAACCTGAGCCTTAAAACCCCTCTGCACAGCACCACCTTTTATGACTGTTCATATACTGTTCAGGCCGTTCGTCTCTGGAACTCGCTTCCAGTTGCGATCAGGCGTGCGCAGTCTGTGAACACTTTTAAAGAGCTCATGAAAAACTTCTACCTCTCCTTCTAACCTTATCCCGCTGCAAGGCTGCTATTTTCGCTACTCCCTACCTGAGACTATTATGTATAAGTATTGTATATATTACATTACACACTATGTATGTACGTATGTTTGTTTAAATTTAATATTTTTTTTGTGTTAATTAAAAAGTTATGAATACCTTTGACTGTTTGCACCTCCGATTTTAAAGTGTTTAAGTTCTCTCCATCCGACTGGTTGTCTGGAAGAAATCGCTTTATAGCCATAAGACCGCCAAATTGTAACTGTGTTATGTACTTGTTTTTTATGTTTTGTGTTTAATGTAAACTTACTTACAATAAAAGTATTATCTATCTATCTATCTAATTCAGTGCTAGTGCTAGTAAATCCAAGCCCAGCGTACAAAGAATACCCTGCATTATTGTGAGATGTAAATTACATTCTTCCCGAATGAAAAATAAAGCTGAAACCATCGGCTTCCATCGGTGAGTAGACCAACAACAAACCAATAATTTGCTAAAACTCGGTACAGAAGTGCAAAAATGTCTAGTAATTAAACTTTATTATGACAGCATAATAAAGTTTAATTACTAGACATTGATTTTGACATGACTACAGAGTCATATTTTAAACAAGGCTGCAGGCCATTCGATTCAGTAATTTATAAGTATTCTTGATTTTTACCAATTTGGTTCATCATGTTCAATAGTGTTGTGCTGTATATTAATTGTGCTGCATTGTCGATAACATAGGTCATTCATAGATGATAGTAGGTAATTTACTGTTTTGCACAAATTGGCTTTTTTCTTAAATATACTAACACGGTGCTGAAGTGGTCAGGCACTCGGTCACCGTGTGCGAGGTTCGGGGTCTAAAGAGTTATCTTGTTTTCATAGTAAAGTGTGTCTTTCTGCAGTTTCCCCACGGATATGCGGCATAAATGGATAGCTGCTATTTCTCGTACCAACTGGCAATACAAAAAACATCACCGTCTTTGCACGCCAGCAAGCACATGTATAATAAACACTGCGGGCGCTGCGGGCTCCGGTGGTCCCACGTGAGCTTATTATCGTCCCAGATGGTTTTCGCTCACCACCGCAGCTTCGACTTGCTGGCCGGCTTCTCCCGCCACCTGCTCCTCACTTCACGGGCCGCCTCGCACCTCCGCGCCTACGCGGCCTTAAATTATACGCTGGTAGTGGTAGGACAGACAAGACTACGTGGAGACGGTTTATATCAAATTATTTTTTTATGACATTCTAATCGTTATTCTGCTATTCGTGACGAAGACGAATCCAAAAGTCAAAGATCATTAAAATCGGTACAGCCGTTCTTGAGTTATAAGTAGTACTAACACGACTTTGTTTAATATTATATAGATATTGCTTTAGGTATGGAACAAGTTATGATTATATTAAATGAAGCATATAAGTAATGTTGTTATGTTTATGAAGTGTATTTAGACCAAGTAAAAAATATATCAAATGAATGAACGTTAATTACGCTTTTTAATTATTTAAATGAGCGATTTTCTGACAGCCCAAATTAAAAAATATAAATTAGTTCAAAAACACTCGATAGATGGCGTTATATGAAAGCCGAGCCGACACAAATGGTGCACTTTTATTTGTCAACCAAAAAATAAAAAAATTGTATTTTCATTTCAGGACCTATTTCTATTTTCCATAATTTGTTCACAGTTTGACAGTTGCACAATATTAATATTTTCCAAAGAGATTTAAATAGTAACAGAGCGGCTATTAAACACTATTTCATACAAAACTGAAAAAAGAAAGGCAAAACCATAAATTAAAAATAATAAGAGGTATATGACAATAACAATTTTGAATAAGTTTTACCTACCCTACGGTAGGTGTCGCTCTGTGGTAGGGATGTTCCGTTATGAAATTCCACAAATCGATAATTTTGATGAAGATTAACCAAAATCAGCATAAACAATATATAACATTTATACAAGCAAGTGACATTTAGGGAAGGAAATGAAAATTTCGGTATTTCAAATACTATTTATAAAGTAATAAACTTTTAACTTATTAAAAATTCAACAACTAATTATAAAACAATGTGAAATAACATAAGTACCTAGCTAGTACCAAGGGGGTGTTACTCCGCAGTTTAGGTATGTTCGGCCGGCGCGCCTCTCGTGCAGGCCACTGCAGGCGTATGGCAATTGGCAGAAGGCTGCCGCTCGCTCGCTCGGCTCGGACGCTCCACGTCGCGCGTCAAACTAACAATAATTTCTGTGATTTATGTGCACCGAGCAATGTCTACTAAACGATGTTATAATCCGTTTTTAAGATAAGTACTGTTGTGTTTACGTGTGTCCAAATAAATAACAATCTATAATGTAAATCTGTGCTTCTCTTATTAAACAATTTTCATTACTTATACTCGGAAAGTAGATCTGATGAAGTTGCCTAAGGAGCGGGTGGTAATACTTTTCCCAAAGACCTATAAGTCTTTGACTTTTCCGCCCTAGGGAGAATCTTTTTTTGACAGGTACACACGGCGTCAGATCAACCTACCCAAAACTTACAGTTTGGTTTTAAGGATCAATATTCATTGGAGAAATTTGACAGTTTAGCGTAGGTTGATCTGACGCCGTGTGTACACTGTCATGTGTAGTTGTGTTGAGACTTATTATTAAAATACTATAACAACCCATCTCTTCCCTTCGGTGTCGTAAAAGGAGACTAACGGACTAAAGACTGCACATACATCCAACAGCATAGAGCGGTGATGGGCTCATGAAACTAATACTACCAACCCCTTTCTTCCCTTGGGTGTCGTAAAAGGCGACTAACAGACTAAGACTGCACATACATCTAGCAGTATATAGCGGCGCTGGGCTCATCAAAATGATACTAACAATCCCTCTCTTCTCTCCGGTGTCGTAAAAGGCGATTAACGGACTAAAGACTGCACATACATCCAACAGCATAGAGCGGCGATAGGCTCATCAAGATAATACTACCAACCCCTCTCTTATCTTGCTAACGGGCTAAAGGCTCACTACCTAAGCACATGTGCAGACTGTGCAGTGGTTTCTTTGCTGAAGCGTGGACTGGTGGGCGTGGTCTGTGTTGTCCATTTATTCAAATAATTACTAATTTTACCGTACACTTCATAAAACATCTGAAAAAAGTTGTTTTGTTAATGTTAATAATATTTATTTGTGTACATTGCATGCCTGATCATGGGCAAACTGTTGATACTATATTTTTTTTAGGAACTTGTTACAGAGTTTAAGCAATAAAGGAATTCTATTTTAATAATAGTACTACCGTCATATTATTTATTTTAAAATACCCTCATTTAAGTTGGGACAGAACTTTTGGCAAGACTAGGTACCTATTCTATTCTATTAAAAAACTTAAATTTACGATATAAAAATATTATCTATTTATAACATTAATCGATAAATAAAGCGACATCACTTGAATACCACTAAATCATCTACTTCTGCTTCGACAAGTGTGGTGAACTTGTGACATCCTAAAAGTTCTTTTGCTTTCTACCACTAGAGGACAGCATAGGGCAACGGTAAATTTTCTAAAATAATTTATTGAAAATTATTATTACAGTCTGATTATTAGTTAAATATACAAAATTCTTATGAGAATAAGCTGTAATCACAACAAGCCGTTTTTCCATATCGGAATTTGCAGTAAGTATCATATTTTCTATTGTTTACCTACGTCAAATTCGTTCACGCACAAACACGACTGCAATAGAGGGCGCAAACTATCAAACAAAACGGTACTTTGTGCATCAAACTGAGAGACTTGTTACCGCATGGTAATATGTTGTGGATTAAAGTTTTGATCTCTATGTCCTGTCTATTAGTAATAGCACAGAATAACTAATAGATAGTTTAAAAAATGTCTTTGATATTTTCTGATACCATTAAGCAGCCATACTCGTGCTCTAAATGGACTCCCCTTTTGTTAAGCGCCATTTATGAAGTCATTAGGAAGCAATTTCTTTTTGAAATCGCCCATTACAATGGGCGATTTTCCAAAAAAAAAAAATGAAATTAGTTCCTAATGACTTCATAGATGGCGCTACGAGTCCATTTAGAGCACGAGTATGGCTGCTTAGTGGTATCAGAAAATATCAAAGATATTAAACTATTACTAATAGACAGGATATAGAGATCAAAACTTATTACCATGTGCTAACAAGTCTCTCAGTTTGATGCACAAAGTACTTTAGTACTTTTTTGTTTGATGTTTTGCGCCCTCTACAGCAGTCGTGTTTGTGCGTAAACGAATTTGACGTAAACAATAGAAAATATGCCAAATTGCGTATTGCGATACTGCAAATTCCGATATGGAAAAACGGCTGAATGTCATTTCATCTTATTCTCGTAAGTATTTTGTATATTTACCCAATAATCAGATTGTAATAATAATTTTCAATAAATTATTCTAGAACATTGAAATGAAACACTTTTTTACGGATTAACTCGCGTTTAATTTACTATTTACATAGTTTTTTATATTATCCTAACGTTTCGAACCTTTAACAGGGTCCGTGGTCACAGGGAGACTGACTCAGTCTATTGACTCGCGTTTAATTAGTCAATTAAACGCGAGTGAATCCGTAAAAAAGTGTTTCATTTCAATGTGTAGTGCTCGCTTAAACCTCCGAAAACAATATATTCTAGAACATTTACCGTTGCCCTATGCTGACCTCTAGTGGTGAAAAGTAAAAGTACTTTTAGGATGTCACCAGTTCACTATAATATTTATATATTGTAAGTTTAAGTTTTTTAAATGTAGTAATATTTTGATTCAATGATCATTACGCTGGGGGACTGTTAAGCAGTGTAATACAATATCGTGCGATGATCGTTTAATCAGAATATTACTACATTTTTACCGCCTCTGTGGTCTAGTGGGTAAGCTACCGGTTTCAGACACAGAGGTCCCGGGTTGGATCCCCAGCGAGGGGTACATCTTTGTGTGCTCGGTTTGGTTGGTGGTGGGGCTGTTAAGTCCGCCTGGCTAGCTACCACCATCTTATCTAAGTCTGTCGCCATAACCACGATGTTTATAGCATTGTTGTGTTCCGGCAGTTTGAGATAAGATAGCCAGTTCCTCAGTGATTGAGGATTCCGGGTGAAGCGCGCTTCCACCTTCGGCCTTATCGTCACTTACCATCAGGTGAGATGAAGGCCAAACGTTGCCAATAAAAAAAAAACATAAGTTAAACTTAAATGGATATATAAAAAATAGGATGTCCAAATTTAAACACATACACACATCCGTTATGACATTGGTGTTTAATGATAATGTATCAAATAAATCTACGGAATGATATTTAATTCAATTCATTTAAAATAACAGCTTAATATCGACAAAAATAATTTGATACTTGCGATTTTCCATTAACACAATGTGGACTTAATAATATCTATGTTTGCTTAATTTTATGAAAAATATATATAAGGTGACTGCTAGAAACCGCAAGAAACTTTAAGGGCTGGTCAGGTCAAGTGTTTTAAAAATGACAAAAAAGTATTTTGTATTTTTTGACCTTTAAATTAATAATTTGTTTTGTGAATTTTAATTGGACAGTCTTTGAGTAGGTATCTTATTTATTTTAAAGCAATAACATAAGAAAAATAAACTAAAAACAATTAAAAATTACGCTTATTTACAACGCGCGGGCAACGACCGGCCGGCTGTTGACCCGTCAACGTAGGTAACGCAGACGGATCAACAGACGGCCGGACGGCGTCTCGGTAGCTCAGCGGTTAGAGCAGTGGACCGACAATCCAAAGGTCGTGGGTTCGAATCCCACTCGAGCTTCCCTGAGACTGGTTGATTTTTTTCTAGTAAACATTTTATCATGTTAGATATGTTTTGAAGTAGACTCGATTTTGGTATATGGGAGTGTACATAATAATCCTTACTTAAATGATAAGTGATGGCGGGGGTGGGTTTACTTCAAAAGTTGTGTTCGTAGGTACTAGCTAGGTACTTATGTTATTTCACATTGTTTTAGTATAATTATTTGTTGAATTTTTAATAAGTTAACACTTTATTACTAAATAAATAGTATTTGAAATAGTGGAATTTTCATTTCCTTCCCTAATTGTCACTTGCTTGTTCAAATGTTCAAATGTTGTCTTAGCTGATATTGGATAGTCTTCATAAAAATTATCGATTTGTCGAATTTCATAAGGGAATATCCCTACCGCAGAGCGACACCTACCAGGGTACTAGAGTAGGTAAAACTTATTGTAATTGTTCTTAGTATACTTCATAATATTATTAATATAAGGTTTTGCCTTTCAACGTTAGATGGCTTAACTTGAGCACCAGCTCAGTTTTGTATGAAACAGTGTATAATAGCCGCTCTATTATTATTTAAATCTCTTTGGAAAATAGCAATATTTTGCAACTGTCAAACTGTGAACGAAATTATGGAAAATAGAAATACGTCCTGAAATGAAACTACTATTTTTTTTAATTTTTTGGTTGACAAACAAATGTGCAACATTTGTGTACGGCTTTCATTAAACGCCATCTATCGAGTGTTTTTGAACTAATTTATATTTTTTAATTTGAGCTGTCAGAAAATATAGTGGTGACTTGCAGCAGTTATGGGAAGATACAATAAATGACTACACTGTTTGTGCACTAAAGTTCTGTATATTTACAGTTCACACAATTAAGTTATAAATCTGACTCCATATATAATTACACAAACTATGACCAAATGGCGACAACCTGACGATAAGGTGTGCGATGTGCGACTAGCGACTGCCGGGGCGAGCTCCCGTCGGCTCGCTATTGCTATATCAGCATTCTAGGAATAATACAATAATGTGTCGCCACAAGTCACTCGGCCGAGGTGGTCAAAAAAGGCTGCTTGTGTTAGCATCTCCTGTGTGGGACCGATATAGGCACGCAAAGACACGGCAACGGGAGCCGAATTCAATGCGCACCCAAAGGATGGGAAAGGAGGGGTCTTCCAAACAATGCAGACGACGACAAAAAATGTCAGCCCTCACGTACATACATACTCCGGCTTTCGCGCGGAATTGCTCCTCAAGCTGATAGCCAGCAGGGTACCTTAAATAAGATGTGTCAGCAGGGCGACGAATTTGAGTCTCCGTCAGAAAAAGCAATGCAGGCCGCGCCGTCTCGAGGTGTTGGTGGACGGCGTTGAGGTTAGAATGGAGCCTACGGATGTTAGTGAACTCCACCTCAAACAGCGAATTGGTGGTGGGAGAGGAGGAAGCCGCTGTATTACCTGCATTCTTTTTTAGGCACTGACATTGGAAAAGGGGAAGGAAGGGACGTGAACAAGGAACCACTACTGTTGCGAAGAAATGAACAAAGCGAGAGTTTTCCGCTTCACCATTGGAACAGCGTTGCAACCACAGGCGACACGCCGGACGGAAGGGCCCCATACCCTCCTGGAAGTGGTCGCCGGGTCCCACCATTTCCGGTCACCAACCGGTACGACGATCCACTTCGAGATTATGCGCGACCTGGTAAGGCAGCCTCCCGAGGTGGTTAGCCCCGGTTGGGCCCCTGTACTATGCCGCGGGCGGCCAGCGGCACCACCGTTTCTACGGGTCTCCCTGGCCGGCGTGTCGAGTTTCGTCTACCGCTCAATGGTTCCACGGAAGAACTCTCTGGTTCACAGTTTGCAACAATAGCTCCGGTAGTGCGGCGCTGTTCCCGGAACGCGACCTGCGACGAGCACAGATCACTTGGCGGGCGTACACTACCGCACGGTGGTCGATAACCGGGCGAGCTAGGCTCTACCACCAAATGCTCAATTAGCACCACCCAAGGGTCACATGTAGGGTCTCAAGGGTACACACCTACGGATGTGAGCATTGTTAACCCCCAAAAAAGCTTAAATCAAAACACTACTGGACTAAATAAAGTCTTTCACCCTAAGTAAACACTGTGTTTTCCATTACGATTACAAAGTAACTAAAAATAAAAATATGAATTAGCTAAAGAAAGAATGAACTTTATTTTACATAAATCAACGTTTTTCAGATATTTTATAAAGTTTACGGTAAAATTAGTAATCATTTAAATCAACGGACAACACAGACCACGCCCACACAGTCCACGCTTCAGCAAAGAAACCACTGCACAATCTGCACATGTGCTTAGGTGGTGAGCCTTTAGCCCGTTAGCAAGATAAGAGAGGGGTTGGTAGTATTATTTTGATGAGCCCATCGCCGCTCTATGCTGTTGGATGTATGTGCAGTCTTTAGTCCGTTAGTCGCCTTTTACGACACCGGAGAGAAGAGAGGGATTGGTAGTATTATTTTAATGAGCCCATCGCCGCCGCTCTATACTGCTGGATGTAGGTATGTGCAGTCTTAGTCGGTTAGTCGCCTTTTACGACACCCAAGAGAAGAAAGGGATTGGTAGTATTAGTTTCATGAGCCTATCACCGCTCTATGCTGTTGGATGTATGTGCAGTCTTTAGTCCGTTAGTCACCTTTTACGACACCGAAGGGATGAGATGGGTTGTTATAATATTTTAATAATAAGTCGCAACACAACTACACATGACAGTACCGGTCAGAAAAACGATTCTCCCTAAGGCGGAAAAGTCAAAGACCTATAGGCTGAGATCTATAGATCGTACTTACACTTTACTCATAAACTAGCACTTCACCAGTTTATCAGCACCTCGTAAAAAAATTAAAAATATAAGATAATGTCTATGATTTCAAAGTTGCAAGGGTAACGTTCAGAAAGTTTTAAATTATTGTACTAGCAAAACTCTGTATAGTTTGGTATTTAGCATAGCGCCGTATTCTTGAGGAGAAGTGAACGTTGTGTGATTTTATGTGATTTTCGGCCATTCTGACACATCAAGGGTAAGATTTTGCTTACGTTTATTAGTCATTCAGTAATGCGATTAAAGCACTATTTATATAACGTTTTTCGCATCCTAAATTGAAATAATTATAATGTTAAGATAAATTTTGATCGTGCTATAATTAATAGAAATATTAAATGACTGATTAACAATAAAAAAGAGTACTCATTTCTAAAGGATATTTTGTTTTTCAGCCCTTAAAACGTACAATTCACAGTGTTTATATTTGGGTAAGTAGGTGATATTAATTGTCGATTACTGTGCTGATGAATGGTGATAGGTTTGTTTTTTGATAAATTATAATTTTGACTCAATATTAAAAAATCTTACTTAACACAACAGGTGATTATATTCTTAACATTAATAACGCAACACAAAAGTTATAGAATAACGTAATATATGAAATATTAAGAGATGAAATTTAATGGCCTCTTAAAGTGCTCATAATTGGGTCCGCCACCCTAGGTCTTTGGGAAAAGTATTACCATCCGCTCCTCAGGCAACTTCAGCAGATCTACTTTCCGAGTATGAGTAATGAAAATTGTTTTTGATTAACAATTTAAGATTTTCATGGCTAAACAAGCAGCCGGTCGCGGTTTCACTCGCGTGGTACCCGTTCCCGTGGGAATATCGGGATAAAAAGTATCCTATGTGTTAATCCAGGTTATAAATTATCTGTATGCCGAATTTCATCCAAATCCATTCAGTAGTTTTTACGTGAAAGAGTAAAAAACATCTATCTATACGTTCCCGTGGGAATATCGGGATAAAAAGTATCTCATGTGTTAATCCAGGTTATAAACTATCTGTTTGCCGAATTTTATCTAAATCCATTCAGATGTTTTTACGTGAAATAGTAACAAATATCCATCCATACTTACAAACTTTCGCGTTTATAATATTAGTAGGTGTATGATCCAGAAGCCTAAATCATGACAACAACTATCCCTAGCTTAAAACTATAATTAATAAACTATCTTACATAAAATGAAGACGGTGACTGCGCGTCCTTGACGCTGCTGCTCCTCGCGTGGGATCTGTTCGCTGGCCGTCTGTACGCCGCTGGTGTTGGGAAGTTATCCTAAGCTTACTAACCTAACCCTGAGAGCTCTCAAATACCCCAGACAAGAGAGATGCACCAGCTTACACGGCAGTTCTCCAGGGACGCGGCATGCACGTGTCTCAACAGTTGTCTCGACTGCCAACACCCGTAGACTTTGCACGATACCCCGCGGTACGTGAACACAAAATAAGGATATTAGACTAAGAAGCCGAGTCGTCGGCAAAATCAACGTTTTAACAAGAGTAAACTTTGAACACAAAACCAATTTATATGTTAAACCAAAATGTTATCAGACGCCATCAATCTAGGGACAATAGGGATGTGACCCATAAAAATTGCAAATAATTGGAAATTGAATTGAGACAGAAAAACAGAGCTGAGCGCCTCGCGACGTCACACCGGCTGAGTGAGACAGAGCAATGTATTCTGTTTCACGCTTTTATTCCAAACGTACACCCGCTTCGGTCTGAAGGGCCAGCCCCAGACCGCTAGCTCATTCAATCGGGAGACGAGAGAGAGTCGCTATGGCTCGTCGCAAAATCGAACCGCCGACCAACACCTCCGCGACGCGTGGAGTTCCGTCCTCACCAACTAGCAACTTTAAAATGCGGCCCCGGCGCCAAAACTAGGATGGCAAGTTAGCCTCCTTCAACAAAACCAAATCTCCTTCCCGAGGTGGCTCAGTCCTGTCTGTCCACTTCACCCTGTGCTGCAGCAGGTGCAAGTATTCAACTGACCAGCGATTCCAAAAGTCCTGGCCCATTTGTTGCTGCATTTGATAGCGTGACAACTGGGTTGTACGCTCTTCCCTCCATGGATATTCCAGAGCAGTGAGCGGCTGCCCAATCAAAAAAAGGACCAGGAGTCAGGACCTCGAGATCGTTGGGATCAGGGGACAGAGAGGACGAGAATTGAGGACCGCCTCTACCTTGCAGAATACTGTAGCAAGCTCCTCAAACGTCAGGACCGTTTCTCCTATCACGCGCCGGAGGTGGCTATTTGCTGACTTGACGGCAGCCTCAAAGATTCCTTCCTAGTGGGTCAATTTGGGGGACTAAACCGCCAAGTTACCCCCTTCCGAGCGAGGATTTGACTTAAATTATGTACATTAGTTTCTAAAAATTTATAAACTTCTTTTAGATAGGTAGCCGTACCCCTATAATTTGTGCCATTGTCGGAGCGAATAAGTGAAGGCAGGCCCCTACGCGACACAAAACGATTTAATGCGTCGACAAAGGCCTCCGTGGACAACGCCGAAACCACTTCCAGGTGGACGGCCTTGGTGGCCAGGCACACAAACACACACAAATATACTTTCACAACCCGAGCGTTGCGAAGCGTGGTCGTTTTTACCGAGAAAGGTCCCGCAAAATCTGTTGCGACCCCCGAGAATGGACGAGACCGAGTGACTCTGTCGGAAGGCAGATCCCCCATCTGCGGCTGCATGAGTGACGCCCCGCACCCTGTAACAAGGCAAACACCGGAAGAGCACTCCATGGATGGATGGATCTATCTATCTATCTAACTAATAATGCGCCGCACCCTGCGTGCGCATTACGGATGTGTCGATCGGACACCAGGAGCTTGACCAAGGGTCCATCCTTCGGTAAGAGTAGGGGTTGGCGACTTCCGTAAGGCAGGTCAGCTTTCCGAAGTCGGCCTCCAACACGCAGAAGCCCCTCCGCATCTGTAAAAGGATTTAACCGGGCGTCCTCTCCCTTTAGTTTTGCGCGGCCCTCACGCAGAACCAGAAGCTCAGCCTTGAAGCGGTCCGCCTGCAGTACCCGAACCCAGTGCAGTAGCGAGCTCCGACGCTTCTCTGCACTCACAATTGGGGACAAACATCTATCCCGCGGATGTCGACAGTTATGGATGAACCTTTTCATCCAGCTGGTCACCAGCAACTTGTCCAAACTGCTGTACCGCCTAGGAAGCCAGTCGGGGTCCAGGGCCGTCTCCATGGCCAGATCCGGACCATCCTGTCCAGCCGCTGGACAGGCCAAGCAGTCTCGGGCGACTCCAGCCACGCTGGTCCCCACCAGAGGTGGTGGTTCACCAATTCCGGAGCAGTGCAGCCCCGAGAAGCACAGTCCGCAAAGTTAATATCACCCGGGACGTATCTCCAGATGATAGGAATTCCAATGCTCTGTATTTGGGAAACCTGGTTTCCCACGAAGATCTCCAGAGTATGTGGCGCCGCGCGCAACCATGCCAGTGCGACTTGGCTGTCGGACCATGCAAAGACATCCCGGATGTCAACAGTGGCGGCCAACTCCCGGCGAACATGACCTAGCAACCTGGCTAGTTGATGAGCCCCGCTCAACTTTAATTTAGGGATGGTCAGACGAGTTCTTATTGAAGCAACCTTGCTTTTAGCTAAAAGTAATACGACGTTGACCCGGCCCTCGGAGTCAACAGTTCATAGGTATACTGCAGCAGCGTACCCCCGCTCGGAAGCATCGCAAGCGCCGCCAGTCGCGCCGTCGTCATCCTCGTTGCGGCTGTGCAGTGGGGGTCGCCCGGCGCCCCTGTGAAGTGCCGCACCTACAGGCCCGCGCCCCTGATGGCGCCAGGTCAGGTTGGGAGGTCTCCACAACCCTAGCCTCGTATTCGAGGAACTTCATGAGGTCTCCATACCCAGGCAGAGTAGTTCCCTCCTTCTCTGCCGCTTCCCGCTCAAACCGGGAGCGAATGTCCGTGGGCAGCTTGGTCAGTAGGATGTGGACCAGTAGGAACGACCACTCCTCTACTGGCAACCTCAACGTTCGCAACGCGTTGCATGCAACTGTGACTGGCGTCAACAGCTGCATCCTTAAGTCGGCCCGGTTAATCACCTTAGGTAACGACAACAATTGCCGGGCATGTGCATCGGCTAATAGCCGGACGTTGTGGTACCTATTGGTAAGAAGCTCCCATGCGGTCTCATAATTGTCATCCTCGACTCGTAGGTGTTGGACGAGTGCCCTGGCCTCGCCTTGCAGCGTGGACAGAAGATACGCCATCTTTTGTCCACGTTTCAAATCTGCTCGGGTGTCTACCAACGAGGTGAACATATTCTTATAGGCGACCCATTCCTCCACAGCGCCGCTAAAGTTACCCAACTGTAGGTTGGCAGCCTACCAGTTATCGCGGGTCCTGCCGGTGGTGTGGGCGTGGAAGGTACAACTTCCCCCATTCGTCGCCTCTAGATGTCGCAGGCCGCCTGTACGACATTGTCATGGATTTCCATGATCTGAGCAAAGTCCTCCTCGTATGCCGACCGTACCTCTTGGGCGGTGGCGCAGTCTCCGACAAAGCCTCCATGGCCGTCTCAGCCGAACAGACCCGCAGTCTCAGCTGTTCCGCTCGCTCCAGGATGGCGTCGTCTCGGTCACTCCGGGACAGCAGACCTTGCACGGACACGAACCATCGCCAGGACTGCCTTCGCCATCGCGTTGTTAACTAAATGTACGAGAGATGAGAATAAGTCTCCAACAATAGCACAAACGCGGGCACGATTCCCTACACACCCTTTAATTACAATGCAGCAACCAAAAAAATTAATAGGCACAAAAAAAAACTTAAAAGGGTTTGCACTAACAAATAGTACGTGCAATTATGATTACGTGAACCGTTATTTATTTATTTATTTATTATTATTTATTTGGAAGACCAACAGCTAATATACATAATTATAACTTAAAATAACACCAAACAGCCAATTATAGGTCCTCCCAAGTAGCAACAAATTAACTTAATAGACATAGTTAACATTACAAGCGCTCAATCACATACTCACAGTAAATACAATAACACAATTATAAAACATCAAATAACATCAAATAAAGAACTGCTCGCTCAATTGTCTCCTCGCATTTGCATAACCAGTATTAAAAAGGTCGATGTCAACCTCCCTGGACACTGCATTGAATCTGTTAGCCGCACGCCAGAGACACAAAATAGAGAGGGTTTCAGAAAGCCCGCTCTGGCCGTTCTCGAAAATAACTACCTAAACTGGCTAGACTACCTAGGGTTGCTACTGTACTAACTCCGAATTTTGAAATAAGTAGGTTAGGTGCTTCATGTTTACACATGTATCTTATTATACCTACATGCCTAAATGGGTAGCAGAACATTATTTATCTAAAAGCATGTTCATAAGTTCATAAAACATATCGACTCTACTCGAGGTCACACACGACGATAAAAGTTCAAACTATGGTGGCTCGCCGCCATTTTACGTGCATTGTGCTATGGTGTTATACCTACCTACCTAGTGATCCGGCCAAAAACAGAAAAATAAATAAAAGTTCAAACTATGGTGGCTCGCCGCCATTTTACGTGCATTGTGCTATGGTGTTATACCTACCTACCTAGTGATCCCGCCAAAAACAGAAAAATAAAAAAGTGCACCAAGTTCGACCAAAACAAAAATGTAAAAAGGCGCCAAGTTCGGTTAAAATTACAAGGTTCACTAAATATCCACAGGTGTTCGTTAAATAAACAAATTGATCCTAAAAGTGTTCCTTTTGCATTTTGAGGTAGGTACGGAACTCTATTCTTTCGTTAAAATGTTTCTTAAATGAAAATGAAACGATCTCACGGATGCCGCCTGCCTGCCGGACGGGCTGGATCATACTTAGTCGTTATACCTACCTACCTCGTAGGTAGGTAATACCAGGCATGGATCAGCGTAGCGAAGGTAAGTAGGTACTACCAAGATTCATGCGTCTCCTGCGCTTGGGCCGCCCGCGCCCCGACAAAGAGAATTAGATAAGTACCTATTAGGTACCTAAGTACACCTATCACATTATTAACTTAAAACACTGGTGCTATACCTACCAGCGAATGATAAGTTCAGGAAAAAGTACCTATAAGTCCATTTCTGCTGAGTTTCAATATGCAATAAACAATGAATGATTGATCGTTATCAAAACTTATCTATAGGTAGGTACCTACTAACAAGAGAAAACCGAGTTTTACCTACCTTTCAACATCTTTAGGATACGTGAAGAACGTATAATCACAATTTCGAGTTGTATTCAAACATCCAAAGACACTGCAACTGTAATAATGACGAGTATCCATTTTTTCAATGCGTAGCTAACAATAGTAACGTGATAGTAACAATCGCGCGACAGCCGGACTGAAAGCCAGGCTGAGACTGCCTGAGACGGCCTGTAAACGCAACGTCAATGTGTGCGTGAGCAAAATGGCGCTTAGTTCCGAGCGGACCATCTGTCCGGGCGCGCCGCGCGGCCGTATACTTAATTTGTGCCAGAGATATGTGTTTTGCCTGAAATTCGACGTGGCACCGGGAAGATAGAAAAGCGGATGGAATCTGCGTGACTTTAGGGGAGCTCTTAGGGCAATGTGAGAGACAAGCTCAGGGCAGTCGACAGCTCCAGAAGCAATTTTTAACAAAAATACCAGGTCCGAGATATCACGTCGCTTATCCAATGGTAGGAGATGGTGCTTCTTGCATAAATCTATGTAAGACGTAGACTCATACCTAGTCTTAGTACGGAAACATAAATACTTCAAAAATCTTTTTTTGGTATTCTCTATTCGCGAAACATAGATTTGATATCGAGGGTTCCAAACCTGCGACGCGTACTCCAGGTAGCTGCGGACAATTGTACAGTACAAGATCTTAAATGTTTTAACTTGATGAAAGTCTTTGGCACTACGCATCACAAAGCCTAGAGCCTTCGAAGCCCTGGAAACTATATAATCGATATGTTTATCAAATAATAGCTTGTCGTCATGACAAACACCAAGATCCCGCACTTGATTGACCCGCTGAAGAGCAACCCCATCGAGCGTATAATCGTACAGAACCAAGTTACGCTTCCGAGTATAAGTTACAACACAACATTTAGATGGGTTCAGATCCAATCAGTTACGCACGCAATAATCCTGTAGCCGTACGAGATCCTCCTGTAGTAACACCGCATCACTCATATATTTGACAGTAGAGATTATCTTCATGTCATCAGCAAAACATAGCAACCGCGACGACCTAAGGCAGTGTTCGATGTCGTTCACAAAAATAGTGAATAAAAGAGGTCCAAGTAAGGACCCTTGTGGAACACCACTAGGAATCAATACCCACCCGGACATATAATTATTAACAACCACTGCCTGCGTACGGTTGTCAATGTACGACGAAAACCATCTGAACAAGTCCCCACTAATGCCAATCCCCAAAAGCTTGGATAGAAGCAAGTTATGTTGGATTCTGTCAAAGGCCTTACTGTAATCAGTATAGATGACGTCCACTTGAATGCCACTGTCCATAGCTTCAGTGAGTAAGTTGTTAAATACAACAAGGTTAGTTACAGTAGAACGGCCTGTCAGAAATCCATGTTGTGTCAGGCTAAAATAATGTTGAATTGCTCGATAAACTTGTTAATAAACAATCTTCTCCAACACCTTAGAGATAATGCAGAGCTTGGATATTGGACGGTAATTGACAATATCGGTCTTGGAGCCCTTTTTATGCACTGGGGTGATGTGGGCACGCTTCCATATAATCGGCACGGTTCTACTGCCTAATGACCATTTGAATAATAGTAGACGGGAATGGCTAAGGACTTGGCGCACCGTATAAGGAATCGGGCGGGCAGTGAGTCAGGACCGGCAGACTTAGAAGGGTCCAGGGACGAGAGAAGTTTGGTGATTTCATCGGCACAAACGGAGATAGTGGATATGCCAGAGCCACTTGTAGCATAGGGCACTAGATCTAGGCAAGGAGTTAATTGGCAATTCGAAGCGCTTAAAAAATTTGAGTAAAAGTAATCAGAAAAAGCGTTGCATACAGCAACACCAGTGTTGACAACTAGGTCACCGCATTTAAGACTACTTGGCATAGCGTTAGACTTAGATTTACCCCTTATAAATGACCAGAAGGTTTTGGGGTTGTCCTTAATAGATTTTTCAATAGAATCAATGTAATTACGATAGCAGGTCTGTTCCAAGATTCTCACTCGATCACGTAATAACTTATAACATATGTCATTCGAACGAACGGTTACCGTAAATCTTAAATTTCCTGAAGTACTTATACTTCTCTTTAATTACCTTCCTCAATGCAGAAGAATACCAAACTGGAAATCGGCTATTGTTAATCACCTTAGATGGTATGTACTTGTCTCTCAACAATGAAAGAGTACTATAAAAATATTCAACCGCATCTTCAAGGGATTTAGATGAGAATTCATCAAGCCAATTAATTTCAGAAATCTCTTTGTTAATGGAGACGTAGTCACCCTTATTAAAAAGATACGAGAGGCCCTATCTAAAGGCACAAAGTCCGCAAAATGTAAGTCAATGGACAGTGCACCATGATGAGGGTCAGTCGGTACAAATGAGTCATCACTACAGTCAGAGACAGCGACATCATCGTTACACAGGATATGAAAGAGAATCCTACCAGTGGCATTTTTTATTCCATTGAACTGCCTGAGACCAAGAGTGGTTAACTCATCCACCGACCGAATCTCGTTATCGGATTTCAAGTTGCAAGGATCATAAGAACCGTCATTATTAACACTAGGAGACCAGCCTTTGCCACTTAAGTTAAAATCACCCGTTACAAGGTATAAATCCAAAGGACTACGCATAACCACATCACTCAAACAATTCAAAAAGTTTGACAACTGCTGAGAGAATGTGAACCCAAGATTTTCTGAGCATAAGTAAAGAACACAAATATGTAATTTCACGTAAACATTACCTATTTGCTTGAGGGTCAGCGTTAGCCAAAGATCCTCCGCGGTCGAATGAAATGTAGGCTGAGGTATAGTAGCCAAGTCGCGACGTGTTGCTGTAAGCACACCAACACCATACATCTGACCCGTCTCATCATAGTTCCGATCACGTCGCCAAACCATGTACCGATCGTCAAACAACTCGGTATTCATTATGCCATCTAACAAACACGTTTCGGTAATAATAATAATGTCATAATCTGAAATACTCATATTACTAAAAAATATTGTTGTTTTTGTACGCAGACCCCGTGCATTCTGAGAATATACTTTTATAACAACCGAGGGTTTCGTCGTTACTTGAGGTCTTCAAAAATGAGTACACCAGGGTCGTTTCAATCGTTTACTCTTGTTACAATTACCACTTTACGAACTAATTTTACAAAACACTTGTCTTCTACGTTACACAAAACCAACATGGAGGTAAAAGCGAGAGCTATGGCGGGAACTCTTACTCAGATCATGCGTCGCTCGGAACTGACTTCCGGTCGGCCGGGGCTAAGAGATGTGTGCGGGCGCAGGGGTCGCGGGGAGCGCTGTGCTCAGCACCCAACGTACGTACGGCGCATGCGCGCCACCGCTTTTCGGTGTTGCTACACCGTTACATCCTCCCCCTCAAACACTAAAAGCGCCCTCGCATTCGTGTTTGCAAGAGATTAACACTAAATTAATTACAACAATCAAAAGATGGCTAAGGTCTGTCAATGTAACGCCGCGGTCGCCCGCATTTACGTCTACGTTCTACGTCTGATGTCGCGTCTACCGGAGGCGGGTTACGTTCACGTCCAAACTCTATGTCAGGCGTTACGCCTACTGGGTTCGTGTTGTTACCTTTACGTCTATGCTCTACTTCAGGCGTCGCGTCTAATTGATTCGTGTTACCCTTCTTAGGTCTCCCCCTTCTTCGTTTCTCCTGAATAGGCATTTGAACACCCCCAACGAAAGGGGTTAATAACGAGACGTGGTACTTTCCTAACGAAACACCATCACTAATCCGTTCTAAAGCGCAGGTTGTAGCAGCGACCACTTCCTGGATGCGGTATGGTCCGTCTCGGCGAGGGATAAACTTAGGTGTCTGCCCTTTGCTTGTATCATAAGAGCCTTGGGTCTTTAACAACACCAAATCTCTTACCTTGTAATTTGGATTTGGCCGACGATTCTCGTCGGCATATTTCTTTTGAGTCGCCTGGGCTTTCTCATGCACATCTCGTGCGTCATGTAGCACAGCAGACAGCGTCTTAAGAAATGGGGTAATTGATAAAATTACATTATCGTTTTGAAGGATGGTCCGCATGTCGGACACTACATCGGCGGGAGCGCGAATCTCGCGCCCAAAGCTTAAATAGGCAGGTGAACGACCAGTGCTAGCGTTCACCGCAGAGTTCATTGCGAACCTAATTGCAGCGAGGTGAGCATCCCAGGTGTTGTGCTCCTTACCTACTAAAATAGCCAGCTGCGGCTTGAGGTCGCGGTTTTTGCGTTCCACGGGATTCGACTCAGGGTGATAGAACGATGTCAACGACTGTTTAATGCCCATGACGTGGCAGGTCTGCTGCATTACTTCGCTTACAAACTGAACGCTATTATCGCTCAAGAGCCGCCTCGGCACGCCGTACCGCAGAAAAACCTCGTTCACCAAGACCTTAGCGCACTCTTCGCTAGTGGCGGAGGGAAGGGCGAATAATTCAACCCACTTGGTACACGTGTCTTCTACTATGAGGATCCACTTATTGCCGTATTTACTTTCTGGCAATGGTCCAAACAGGTCCACTGCAAGGACTTCATATCGTCGCGTCATAGCGGGTACTTGTAATAATCCAGATGGTTTCGCGTGTCTACTTTGTAACGCTGGCACGCCGCGCAGTTTTTAATGTACTGGGTGACGTATGCTCTTATTCGAGGCCAGAAGTACTTAACTGCGATACGTTGCAGCGTCCTATCTACGCCGAAATGACCAGCTGTAGGCGCATCGTGGTATTCAGCCATCACGTTCTCGCGCTCGTGCACTGGTATCACTAAGCAAGCGTCGTCGTTATCTTCGTTCTCAGGGCCGTAACGATATAACACTCCGTCGGCCAAAACATATCCTTTGTCTGCCCATGGCCTCCCCCTTAACAGATCGTCGGATTCCATCGCCTCGACGATTTTATGCACCTCCGGGTCCTTCAACTGATTGTCTCGAACCTCTTTGGTACTGCGTGACGGAAGGTCTACCACGGCGAGCCGTAAATCGCAATCGGTTTCTGCAGTACATACCGGACGCGACAATGTATCTGCAATCACATTCGCTCTGCCTGGTGTGTACTCCACCTTCAGGTTGTACTCTTGTAGACTGAGGGCCCATCTAGCCAGACAACCACTCGGCGATTTTAAATTCATGAGCCATCTAAGCGGTTGATGGTCAGACTTGACAACTACTTCAGCCCCATCGATGTATCCTCGTAACTTGGACACAGCCCACACGACGGCGAGTGCCTCTCGCTCTGTCGTATTGTAATTTTTCTCAGCCGCTGGCAAAAGCCTGCTGGCATACTCCACAGGTCGCTCATCGGTCCCCTCCCCCTGAAGCAGAGCTGCTCCGAAAGCATAGCCACTACTATCGGTCCTGATGACGAACGATTTCGTCTCATCAGCTTGGCTAAGGATCGGCGCTGACACTAGAAGTGATTTGATTTTCTCGAAGGCGGTTTTTTGCTCGTGGCCCCATTCCCAAGGCTTCTCCTTCTTTAGTAAAGATGATAGGGGTCTACTTATTTCAGCGTAATTGGGCACGAAGCGCCTAAACCAGCTCGAGGTTTGCAGAAAGCACTTCAAGTGCCGCACGTTTTGAGGAGGTGCCATGTCAGCAACGGCGGACGTTTTACCCGGGTCTACCTGTATACCACCTGGTACGATGACATGGCCCAGGAATTTGACTGATTCCCTAGCGAAGTGACTTTTCTCCCGGTTCACCCGAAGGTTGAACATGGAAAGGCGATCGAACACCGTTTCCAGGTCTTCCAGGTGTTTCTCCAACGACTCCTCCGATAGAATCAATAAATCGTCGAGATATGCGACTAGGGTTATTCCTGGCAGGTTAGACTTGAATCGATCTATCAATCTCTGGAAAGTAGCTCCAGAGTTGCGAAGACTCATGGCCATTCGCTTAAATCTAAAAGTTCCCAATGGTGTTGTAAAGGCGGTGAGGTCTCTGTGGTCAGGGTCAAGACTCACTTGGAAATATCCTGCCCGTAAGTCCAGCGTGGTCATGTACTTCGAAGTTTTGGCGGCGTGGAGTACGTCCTCGATCCTGGGAAGTGGGTAGCGGTCAGGCTCCGTGACTGCATTCAGTTTACGATAGTCGACGCAGAGCCTGTAGCTATCATCCTTCTTCTTCACCAGAACCACGTTGGAGGCCCACGGGGATTCGCATTCTTCGATAATATCGCCGCTGAGCAGCTTCTGCAGTTCTCCTTCCAAAGCCGCTTTCTTCAGAGGCGACAACCTGTACGGCGGCGAAGCGATGGGTTCCTGGTTCTCACTTACCCTGATCTTATGAGTAGCAAAATCCGTGGGAGGTCCTGCATCAGCAAACTGGTCCGCTCTGCGATGCAAAAATGCATTGAGCGCGTTCCTGTGCTCTATAGGCAGCTTCGTTCCTTCATCGTCGCGCAGGGAGACGTTGGAGACATCTGCTTGCATCAGCTTTGTGCTATTTACACTAAAAGATTGCACAAAAGAAAAAAATTGGATGTTGTTGTCAGAAAAGTACCACGACTCCTGGGCTAGGTCCACTATTACTCCTGCCCTTACAATAAAATCTCACCCTAACAATGTTTGCGTATTTTCACCGGGAAGTACCACTAAATCCGTAGCTATTTCCCTGCCTTCTAAAATTATAGGCACGGTCGCAGTCAACACTGATTTTGGCTGGCGGGAACCGTCCGCGAGTCCAATGGTGCGTTCCGTCTGATTAAATTGTACTCCATTTGAACGTAAAATACAATATAACGTAGGACTGGCGATGCTACATGAGGCACCCGTATCCAGTATCGCGACAACTTGTTTATTAAAAATATTTATACCTACAATCGGTTGTACCGTAATAGTGGCGTCATCCGTAGTTACAATGTTGAAATCGTGCGCTTTAGAATGTTGACCGTTTGTAATTTTACTACTACAGTTCTCACATTTAGATCTAACAACGTCTGGTTGTCCGCAACCATAACACCGTAAAGTCGATGACGGCGGCGGCGCGACATTGACATCACCCGTTGATTGAACGTTTAACATTGCATCGGGTTTTCTAGACTTATTTTGTAAATTACGACAATCATTAAAATCGTGCCCGTAAAGCTTACAAAACGAACAACGAACGCGAGTACGTTTCAAGGTTACGTTAGAGTTTTGTTCGAATCTCGATTCGACTCGATTTGACTTAGCATTGCGATCGGATCGCTCGAATTTCGAATTAAAAGATTTAGGTATTGACTCTACACTACTTTTCGACGGACTTTGCATATCTAGTAACGAATCCTCCGTGTCTCTCGCTTTCTCCAACAAATAATCAACACTATTAACTAAAATAGAATCACGCGGTAACCGCTTACGAATACGTCGATGTAGCGACGAGTAAATAATGTCTATTTGCATAATTTCGGGCACTTTATACGGTAGGTTCACTAGCATTGACCGCACTTTTGCTACATATACATCTGCACGTTCACTATCGGTTTGTTCGGCGTTAAAAATGTCTTTCCATACCTTGTATGCCGAGCGCCGCGCGCCGTACATTGCGCGCATGCGCGCCAGCGCGTCGATCCACGTGTTCGCGCCGGCTCGGGCGCCGCGCCACCACACGGCGGCGTCGCCCGCTAACAACATGGGCAGCCCACGAAGCGCGTGTTCATCAGACACATCGGCACATTCTTTAAACACCACCACCGAGTCTATAAACGCCTCCAACACTTCCGGGTCACGGGAACTTCCGTCGAACCTCGACGTGCATTTGGAAAAGTTTCCGCCGCCGGACATCGAGTATGAGTTCACGGCGCGACCAGAAGTCGGCGCCGCCGTTGGCGTCGATGTTGTTGGGTTCCCGGGGGTATGGTACGTCCGCAGGGTTTCTAGCAGCGTTCTGTTCGTTTCCGCCATTGTTACGATCAAATTTTCGAAGTTAGGGACGGAACTCGACGGGGGCGCGGTCACCGGAGATAAACGGTCGGGCACCAGGGTGTCGCAGCCGGCTCCAGCCTGCGCGTCCATCATCGGTTGGCGATCTTCTTGGTCGCTTTCGTCGTCCTCACCAAGCATCCGCTGTTGCGTGCGCGTAGATCTTGTCAGCGGCATTGTCCAAGAGAAAGAAAAAATTTCGTAGCCACGAGTTGAGCGCCAGATATAACAACCGAGGGTTTCGTCGTTACTTGAGGTCTTCAAAAATGAGTACACCAGGGTTGTTTCAATCGTTTACTCTTGTTACAATTACCACTTTACGAACTAATTTTACAAAACACTTGACTTCTACGTTACACAAAACCAACATGGAGGTAAAAGCGAGAGCTATGGCGGGAACTCTTACTCAGATCATGCGTCGCTCGGAACTGACTTCCGGTCGGCCGGGGCTAAGAGATGTGTGCGGGCGCAGGGGGGCGCGGGGAGCGCTGTGCTCAGCACCCAACGTACGTACGGCGCATGCGCGCCACCGCTTTTCGGTGTTGCTACACCGTTACACTTTGTATTTATTCGTTGAATTAACATTAGAATTTACCTCTTTTAATGTTATGCAAAACCAACCAAATCTCAATCAATATAATAACTAAATAAATCTAAAATTGGTTTTCAAAATAGAGGTGCAACAAAACAAGATGTGCTATTATTATTGCATAAGTCGTTACGCCACAATTGAAGCAAACTGCAACTAATGTAAGAAAATCAAAAAAAATAAAAATAAAGAAAAATAAAAACTCAAGCGGGTTCTTAAAGAAACCCACAAAAAACAAAACAATGTGCTATTATTACCTACTGCATAAACCGTTATGCCGTAATCCAACTAAATTGCAAATAATGTAACAAAAAAAATAAAAACTCCAGTTATTTCCAAGGAAGTCACAATGAACCAATGGATGTTCAATTAATATTACATAGGCATTTATAATGTAAAACAACTACAATATTAATATATGTCTACAATATGCTGGGCCCACTGTGTTTTATCAGACTTTAACTTTAAATTCTATATTAAGTTTTCAAAACAATCAAGAAACAAATAAAATGTTGTAACGGGGTATTTACGTGGGAGATAAATATGAACAGTTGATCCAGATAAAATAACAAAATTTAATAACGAAAAGGCAAAAAATAACATAGATGTGACTATAATAATATTAAGAAATATAGGTCTCAAATTAACGAAAAAGCTAATGCCTATCGCCCTACGGGAACACGCATATGGTATAGCGTACGATGCGGTTCGCTAACGAAGCCAACACCGCGACACTATCACATATACGCGATAGGTAGCCGGAGCTCAGCAAGATCGAGAGAAGTCAGAGACCGACCTAAGTCGATGCAGTAAATCTAGAGATGGGATTTTACCGGGTAAATTCCCGGTAAATACCCAAAATTGGTAAAAACGCGGGTAAATACCCATTTCATGGGTAAAATCATGATATGGCAAATATCTTTAACATTTTATGTATTTTTTACCTAAATCGTGTAATCTAGGCAATATAATAATCTTTAGTTATTTTAAACAGTGTTTATCGATACTTTATTTTATTATAAAGTATTTATTTGTGTCATCATCATGAGTTAGTTTGTCCTTTATTCTGCTGACCCTTCTGTAATAGCGTTAGTCTAAAGCCGAGCGTTTCAAATTCAAAGAATATGGTATTTAGTGAGTGAGACATAGAATTGAAACGGTAAATTAGGCAAACTCGCGTCCATGCTAACGGCTAGCTCGCTCGTGAACCATGTTACTAATTATTGTTCTTTTATGCACATGTTTTTGTCATAACGTAGAAAACGTTTTGTTGATTTTTATATAAATAATTGGTTTGGCTTTTGAATCGAGTCGCCTGAATTTGAAGAAACTAACACTGTGGGGGAGGGGGGTCTATGGGGTTGTTAAATAAAGTTTTATTATTAACATTTTAGCTGCCGCAGTTTAGAATATTTAAAAAACCACTTGAAAGTTTTGTCAAAATCGGCCATAAACACGAAAAATGACACTTTTTAGGTTATAATAGTACCATCACATTCTATTATTTCTTACAGTCGGCCAACGGGCACGTCTAGACAGGGCAATCGTGAGGGGTGTGCGGGGCGGGCGAGGCGCGGCGCAACTGGGGCTGTCCATACACTCCACTGTGGACACAGTACGCGTCAGGAGTGGCGCATTGTATTAAAACGTGTGTAGTCAATTTTTTTAATGAGAATTGAAATGTAAATGCATATCATGCGTTGCGATGCGTAAAGTCTTTTTCAATGTTTTTTTTATGGATAAACGCCATTTTAGAATTCGCTAATATTTAGTCAAGATTTAATTAGCTATTAAAATCGAGATCAAAAATGGTGGACGCAAGTTTTTAATATAAAATCAATATGGATATTATTTTAATGGTTTTCGGGGGTGCCGATTTCAAATACAACGTTACGAGATCCAAGATGGCGGACGTGACTTTTTTATGTTAAATCATTATGGGTATCATTTCCATGTTTATCAGCGGTGCTGATTTCGAATACATCATCTATTTCGAGATCCAAGATGGCGGACGTGACTTTTTTATATAAAATCAATGTGGGTATCATCTTAATGTTTATCAGGGCTCCAATTTCGAATACAACATCTATTTCGAGATCCAAGATGGCGGACGTGATTTTTTTATGTAAAATCAATATGGGTATCATTTCCATGTTTTTCAGCGGTGCCGATGTGGAATACAACATCTATTTCGAGATCCATGATGGCGGACGCGACTTTTTCTGTCCCCCCTTTCAGCCCCCCCCCCCCTCCCCCCTCCCTCGCGCAGGTCGTCAGTGTTTTGGGTGTCGGGTAAGTTTTTTCAATCTGGAGCAATAAGGTTTTAAATAAAACAATTTTTTTCATTCCATCTATTCGAAAAGGACGACTTGATCCGCCTTTAAGTGCACCCAAAAGTGGTGTGCGGGGTAGAGCCGGGTGATAGTTCAATGATACAATTGAGTCCCTTGATAAATAGTTGTATTCCCAGAAAGTACAATAAAAATAATATAAAAACAAATGATATGCGCGTCGCGTATGATATATGATATCGGACTGCCGGTCTGCGGCATTCACGCCGTTTAGGGCAAAAGTGCTTATTCAGGTGTTCGAGTGCATTGCCACAAGTGGTGTTTTCTATTTGAAACTTTTAGCGGGCAGTAATGAGTTTTTAATCCTCTTTATAAGTGCGCCGCACTTTTTGTACTATTATTTTGATGAGCCTATCGCCGCTCTATGCTGTTGGTTGTATGTGCAGTCTTTAGTCCGTTATTCGCCTTTTACAATACCCAAAGGAAGAAAGGGGTTGGTAGTATTACCGCCCTACGGAGAATCGTTTTTGTGACAGGTACTGTCATGTGTAGTTGTGACTTATTATTAAAATAATACTAACAACCTATCTCTTTCCTTGGGTGCCGTAAAAGGCGACTAACAGACTTAAGACTGCACATACATCCTACAGCATAGAGCGGCGGTGGGCTCATCAAAATAATACTACCAAGCCTTCTCTTCCCTTGGGTCTCGTAAAAGGCGATTAACGTACTAAAGACTGCACATACATCCTACAGCATGAGCGGCGATGGGCTCATCAAAATAATACTACCAATCCCTCTCTTCCCTTCGGTGTCGTAAAAGGCGACTAACGGACTAAAGACTGCACATACATCCAACGCATAGATCGGGATGGGCTCATCAAAATAATTTTTTCTCATAGTGGGTGATGAAAAGTAGAGTGTATTACTCGGGCGCAAATTATATTTTTGGTTCGGGCGACGTACTTTGAATCCCTCGCTACGTTCAGGATTCTACTAAAGAATACGTCTCTACGCTCGGGATTCTACTCTAGAATCCCTCACTTCACTCTGGACTAAAAAAAGCGCCCTCGCCGTCGCCCGCCGCGTGGGCGGAGCTCGGGGGGCGAAGGCCCCTGCCATGACAAAAGTCTAAAGAGTTAATTAGGTTAGGTTAGTATGTTGACCAAAAACGCGCGAGCCAAGCGAGCGAAGCGAGCGTACCGCGGGAGCGGCCGGTGAAACGCCAGAAACGACGTTTTTGTACGTGCGACGTTTTTTATATACTCTCTCCCCTTTCGCCACCTAAATGGGGGGTCGCCCTTCCCCACTCCCCCAAATGTTGGTTACGCGGTTGTACAGTTTTACCAAAACCTCATCCCCAAATACAAAAAATAACATAACTTAATTATAATACTTGTCTGCAGCAGGGGGAGGGGGAGGGGGGTAATGGCGGAGTACTCCTCACCCTACCCCCTCCTAGCCATCCCTCCCTCCAATTCAGGCGACTCGATTCAAAAGTTTTACCAAATAATTATATTTTTATTATTACTAGTTTAGTCAACAATCAAGATAATTTTCATTATTTGTACCAAAACATACAATTAAACATAAATGAATAGAAAGAAAGACGAAAAGAAAAAATATTACTAAACCACAACGTGCTTATTGTTTTTACCCATGTTTTGGGTATTTACCCGGTAAATACCCAAACCGCCCATCTCTAAACCGCACTCGAGCGCACCGAACGCAGACTGGCGATCGTTTTTTTTTTTTTTTGAGTGTGAGTGCTGTCGGTCGCAGATGACCTTTACAGCGTTACCGGGCTTGTTTGGGGGCGGCGAGAAACTTGAAGCGTTCTTCAAGCCGTGAGTGGTCGAAATTCCCCAGAGGGATTCCGGTGGGGGATGGCATCTCGCAAGCGAGTCTCCGATCCCCCCCCCAGAGCCTCTGGGGGTTCGAACCGGTAGGGAGCGGCTAAACCCGAGGGCGCCTCTAGGAGGCACGGTACCTCGGCTCGGGTTTACCGTGTCGTGGGGGGTACGCGAGTAACAGGTACATTATTACGAATGTACCTGCCACCGGGCGGGTGTGAACCGGGTCTACGCACACTTATTCTACGAGTGCGGTGTCTTGGTCCTAAACTAGTGTGCAAGTTTAGTGTGGCTGGGTGTGTAGTGTCGGGCTTTGGCGCGTTTGCAATTGTTATTGCATCATCGGGGTCGTCTAGGACGTGTCGCGGAAACCGGCGGCGCGGTCCTCTCTGGGGGCGAAAGCTGCCAACATCGTAGTTGGCAGCTCCCGCCACCAGAGGATTCGGATGCGAAAGCGCTTTGTCGAAGTACGCCTGAGAGGCGTCCTTCATAAAGGAACGGACGGTCGGAAGATCGAGATCGCGATGTAAATCTACATTGCGTAGGTACCACGGGGCGGCCGTGGCGCCTCGCATGAAACGGTTTTGAAAGTTCTGCAACCGGTGCAGGTGAGAGTTCGCGGCGTGAGCGAATACTACACTAGTATACGTCATGACGGGACGAATGCAGGCTTTGTAAATTGTCGTCTTATTTCTAAGAGACATTTTACTCCGCCTGCCTACGAGATGGTAGAGCCTACCTAGAATGAACGCTGCCCTATTTCGGATAGCTTGGATGTGTGGTGCAAACGTCAATCGACTTTCGAAGATGACACCGAGATATTTGACCTGTGACTTCCACGGTATGACGCGGTCGAAGAGTCGGATAGGGGTCGGACGGAGGCCGGATGAGCCCCGATGAAAGTGGATCGCGGCACTTTTCTCGGGGTTCACCTCGATTCTCCAAAGTCGGAACCAATCGCCTAAGGCGGTCGTGGCGGATTGAAGTCTCTGAGAGAGTTTGGTCATATCTCTATCAGTGGTATATAGCGCGGTGTCATCAGCGAAGAGCGCCAACTCAACGCGAGGCGTCCTGGGTATATCGTTAACGTAAAGCGAAAACAACAAAGGTGAAAGCACGGAGCCTTGCGGGACTCCGGCACGAATGGGTCGGGGGGAGGAGCGCGTTCCCTCGACGCGAAAGCGAAAGGTGCGATCTGACAAGTAGTCTCGAATGATGTGAACGAGTCTGTCTGGCACGCCGAGTTTGTAAAGCTTGTAAAGTAAGCCATTGTGCCAGACTTTGTCAAACGCCTTCGCAACGTCGAAGAAAAGGGCTCCCGTACCCCGCGGCCGTAATGAGCCATTAAGGCCGCGTAATATGTGCTCCGTGAGGCGGTGCAACTGATGCGTACACGAGTGTTTGGGCCGGAAACCAAACTTCTCGTTATTTAAAATATTATTACTGAACACAAAGTCCTTTAACCGGGCTACGAGGACACGTTCGTAAAGTTTTCCCAACGATTTGAGAAGACTAATCGGGCGGTAGCTAGACGCGACTGACTTATCTTTACCGGGCTTATGAATGCCAATGACGTCGGCCTCCTTACACGCGCTGGGGAAGATGGCGTTGGTCATGGCGCTATTGAAAATTGCTGCCAGGAGGCAGATCAACTGAGCGGGTAAGATCTTAAGGATCTTGTTAGAGATTCCGTCTGAACCGGGGGCGCTGCGCGGTTTGAGTTGCCGGATTAGCGTTTGCACTTCATCCTCCGTGACCGGGGAGAGAATCGCGGTGGGAGCGAGCGAAGAGAGCCTATCGACTTCGTTATCGACCATGACAACATGGTCTTGGTTGACCGGAAGTGTGCTAGGCGAGCACTGCGACTCTAAGCTGTCGGCCAGGCATTCGGCTTTCTCATCATCGTCGAAAGCGATGGAGTTGTCGGGTTTCTTAAGAGGCGGTAGAACGGTCACCGTGTCCGACTTGAAGGTTCTCGCCAACTTCCGAAAAGCTTGGTGAGAGGGCGAGATCTCTTCAAGGAGACCCTCCCACCGCGTAGACCGGAGGTCCCGCATGCGCTGCTTGACAGCACGCTGTAAGCGGCGCATCCGGGCCCGGTTGTCCGCGGTGGGATAAGAGTCATGGGCACGGGTGGCGGCGTTCTTCGCCCTCAGTAGTTCCCTCGCATCGTCCGGCAGTTTAAAGCGATGATCCGGCATCACTGGAACCCGCCGAGACGATTCTCTAATAGCGTTCGTGAGGTGACTACTGAGGGCGTCGACCGCGGCCACTATCTCGTGAGGCGAGGCAATGACATCTGGTATCGTACTAAGCGGCTGACTGTCGGTTGACTCGAGAAGTTTCTCGAGCTTGTCCCAATCAGTCACCAGCTTAGTGACGGGCGTAGAATCCGCGGCGGGCCCTAGTTGTAATATGACCGGCCGGTGGTCAGACGAAAGCGCGTGGATCGTTTCTATAGAACGCATCCGTAGGGATACGTTCTTTAGCAACGCCATATCTAAAGAGCTAGGCGCGTGCCCGGCTACGAGCGGGTAATGCGTGGGTGTCATAGGGACCAGAATGTCGTAGAGCATCGACTCAGAGAGGTTGCTCAAGACCCGGCCGTTACGGTTGGATCTATTGCAACTCCACTGAGCGTGTCTGCTATTGAAGTCGCCGGCAAGAATGACGGCGTCTCCCATAGCAAAGAGCGCTTCGAGATCAGGCTGATTAATGTTTTTATTGGGGAAGAGATAAACGGACGCGATAGTTACGCGTGGCCTGCCTAGCCGACAAACCGAGGCCTCTAATTCCGCGAGCGGTGGCGGATCGAGCGGGACGCAATGCAATGACCGTTTATAATAGATTAGAGTGCCGCCTCCTCGGCCGTCTCTATCATTACGCACGATATTGTAGTTGGCCATACGGAGCCCCCGATTGGAGGGTTTTAAAATCGTTTCCTGGATGAGGAAAATGTCGACGGAGTGCTCGACTGCAAATTCGAACACCTGCTTTAGCAGCCCGGCTGCGTTAAAGAACGCAACCGTAATTGAGCGCGGTTTTACTCTACTTAATGAGGGTGTAATATTCATTAAGGTCAAGAAGGACGTGAACGCTATCCGCAAGGGATTGGTGTTCGAATAGGACAGCCGCCAAGGCTGTATAACGGTCAGGGCTAGAGTTTATCGCCTTGATCTTACGAATGATCAAGGCGATTTCATTGTTATGACGTGTGAGCGCGACGAACTGCATGAACAGAGCCATGTCAGCTATGCTAATTTCCTGCTCGCTATCGGGAGGCGAACGCGAGAAGGACACGGGCAGGGCAGCGGGCTTAAGGCCCTTGCCATTTGATGACGACGATTTTAAAGGTTTTTCCGTGGCCTTGGATTTAACCGGCTTAACTGCCTTCGGCCGCTTGGCCTTAAGGGCCAAGGGCTTCGGAGGCTGACTACGCTTCGCTGGACCGGGAGCGTTCGCGGGTTGAGTCTGGCGCGGCGGTTGGGCCGATGCCGAGACAGGAGGAGCAACTACGCGGGCGCGGGCGCGTGCACGGACGCGGGGGCTGCTACCGTGGGCTGAACGGCCTTCGCAGGCTGTTCAACTCCCGGTTTGACCCATGGGTTGCGAGGCGGTGGAAGCGGTGCCGCGGGGCGAAGCGTGATTTTAGAAAGCGCAGAAGGCGCTGGAGCTCGCGTCGCGGGACTAGGCTTAGGACGCGAGGCCGACCTGGCGGCCGCGGGCAGACGTGGCGCCTTGGGGCAACCGCGATAGCTCGCGGGGTGCCCCACCTCGCCACACAACACGCAGCCGGGCAGGTCGTCGGGCCTCGGGTCCTTGGGTCTTGGGCACGCGTCAGTGCCATGGTTGCCCAGGCACTTGACGCACCGAGGACGGTTGTGGCAGTTTCGGGCTGAGTGCCCGTAGCGCTGGCAACGATGGCACTGACTGGGAGTGCCACTCTTATAAGGTACTTCTATTGTGATCCGATAACAGTACATTAACGATTTTATATTGAAAATTTCTTTGCCCTCGGGGGTCTTATCAAGAACTACACGGATAAAGCGCGTCGGTTGCATATCGCGCCTAAAAATGCGGTGTGCTTCGCGGGCCGGTAACCCTGTGGCCTTAAGGGCCGAAAGCACGTCGGCAGGGTTTGTGGATGTGGGGAGGCCACCTACAACGACGGTTAGTACTTGTTCCTCGGGGAGCGAGTACGAGTGAAACTCTAGGTATGTCGCGAGTGCGTAGGAACGCGGTTATACGGCGGTGATCTAGCGAGGTCGGCGGAAAGATTTTCATCCTATCGCCTCCCTCGCAGACGGCGCGCGTGAAATTAATTTTCTGCGCTTTAATAGCGCTTGACAGTTTATTCCAATCCTTGCATTGCAAGACATGGATTGGCGGGATATCGCGTTCGCGTTTCGCGGGCTCCTCCTGGCTCGACTTGGGCCTTGGAGTGTTAGGGCGCTGACCGTTGTCAGCCTTGGCGGCTTTCGACGCGGGTGATGACGACGGCGCGGTTTTGCGTTGTCGCTTGCCGGTGCGAGATACGATCGTGTAGTCGGAGTCAGACGAAGCTGAGTCCGACGACGAGTCGTAGTCTGACACTGACGGGCAGACATCCATATCAACCGGGTCGATATGGGACGAGGCGGTTTTAGTTACCGGAAGGGTAACATCTGGCGACGCGGGGTTGTCGTAAACGACAACCATCGGTTGCGCAGAAGGCGGCTTAATCGCGACGAACGCGGAAACGGTCTGCGCTGAAGGCGCTGAGGACGCGGACGTAGGTTGTGCATAAGGCACCGGACGGAATTGCGCTGAAGGCGCTTTGCACGCGGACGCGGCGGGTTGCGCAGAAGGCGCTGGGGTTGGCTGCGCAGAAGGCGCTAGATTCGCGGCGGCGGGTTGCGCTGAAGGCGCAGAGGAGGCATTATTTGAATGGATGCGGCTCCTAATGAGCTCGACCTCGTCGGGTTGCTCCAGCAAAGCCGAGAGCTCCCCGACGTCCATTGTGGCGGAGTGCAATACACACAATGGGTGAGTTGGCATCAGACCCTCCCTGCCTGTGAAGCAGGGAGGCGTGAGTAAGAGGGGAACCTACTGCCTGAATGGCCCTAGGTGAGTCCACCGATGAAATTCAATTCACCGTTGGGTGTGTACCTAGACTGGTTAGTGTGGTTAGTAAGTTGTGAGTATAACTAGGAGACCCCCCAAGGCCAGGGACTCACAACTCTTCCGGAGTGTTTTCCCCCCAGGAGGGTAAGGAGGGCAGCCGGGTCAGTGCCCCAACTGGCTTCGTTGGCACCGTTAAGTATCCACCAGTTGGCTACTAAAATCGTAGTCTTGCTTTGACGTCTTGGTGTTTTCTATAATGAAATAGAGATCTTGACGTCTTGTCCGAAATGAGCACCAATTGACGACTTGTCGATAATGAAAGGGCGACCCCGCAATAACAATTGCGCCGGTACGCCTTGAGAGCGACGAGCTGTGTGAGCGAGACACACAGCGAGAGAGCGGTCGGAGAACCGACCGACAGCGCGAGCGCGACACGGACGGCGAGCGGGCGGAGCGAGCGAGACGTGCGTGCGGCACGGCAGCTAGCGCGAGACGTAATGACTGGCGATCGTATGGCCACGGGCGCCTTATATATGCGAGCTCAGCGGTGTGTGCGGCGGCGGCGGCGCGGCGATGAGTCGGATGCGATGGTCTTGTTTGTGTGAGGTGCACGACGCGGCGTTACAGGCTCCCCCTCTGGACTCGAAGACGTCCCGACGAGGAGTCCAGTAGTCACGTTGGTAACTGTTACCTTCTTCGGTTTTACTGGATTAGGCAAAGAAGAGTCAAGCCCTACATAAGAAGTTAGAGCCGACGAATGATAGATGCCTAAGGGGATGCTTGGTTCTCCTGGGTTAGCAATCTCATAAGAACAGGGACCGTGTTTACGTAAAATAACATAGGGTCCATCACGACGAGGGGCCAGTTTAGCTGTTTGGTAGCGCGCCGAGTTGCTCAGGACGTGTGATGCGACCAACACTAAGTCTCCAGGCTGATATGTGTTTGACGGTCGGCGTTTGTGATCAGCAGTTTTCTTCCTTCTTTCTTGTTCGTCTGTTTGAACTTCTTTTGTTCGTTTTACAGTGTCTGCCAACAGGATTAGTTTAGGTGTTATTTCTGGGATAAAATTCTCAGATAACGCTATTTGTTTCAGGTCGTATTGGATATCATCATAGGTTCTTAATTCTCTGCCAAAGGTGAGGTAAACAGGAGTGTAGCCTGTACTTGTACAGCTTGATGTGTTCATAGCGTATCTTATACTTGGAAGTTTATCTACCCAGGAACGATGGTCATCTCCCACTAGAATCGCAAGTTGGGTTTTCAGATCACGGTTCTTTCTTTCGACTGGGTTAGCTTCTGGATGATAGACTGGTGTGAAGGCGTGCTGTATACCCAGACAGTATGTGAGTTTCTGCATAACCGCGCTGACGAACTGAGTGCCATTGTCACTGATTATTCTACGTGGAATCCCATAACGAAGAAAGACTTCATTGAGTAGAATGGTTGCACATGCTTCTGCTGTTGCTTGTTCTAAGGCGAACAGCTCGACCAATCGGCTAGCAACGTCCTCGACTATTAATATCCATGTCTTGTTATCCAACGCCGGAGGCAGAGGACCAAATAGGTCAAACGATATGGTTTCAAATCTTTGGTTTATCGCAGTAGTCTGTAACAAACCCGCAGGCTTTAAATTACTAGGCTTATACCTCTGGCACTTGATACAATTCTTTATGTGTTGTTCAATATCATTCCTCATGCCTTTCCAATAGTATCGCCTAGCTATCTTTTCGAATGTCTTATCAACACCGTAGTGTCCCGCGGAGGGTTCATCATGATAATGTTGTAAAATAGTTCATTTCTCATTTTGAGGAATAACAAGTTGGGCATTATCACTCTCGCTATCGTCGACGTAACGGTACAACATTCCACTGCTTAAGAAGTAGCCCTTGTTTGACCAATATACAGCATCTTCATCCTTTACTTTTCTTTCTAGTGCGAGCATTATCTGTCTTAGCTCGCTATCTGTCAATTGTGCTTGACGTATTTCTGATCCAGAGCGTCGTAGCAGATCCACCGAAACAACACAAATATCGTGACTTATACTAATATTCACACCGGGAGGTCCGGAAAGGCTATCTGCCACCACATTGGTTTTCCCTGGTATGTACTCAACCTTCAGATTATATGGCTGTAATTGCAAAGCCCATCTTGCAAGGCGTCCAGTACCTACCTGATTTGATTGTCATAAGCCATTTGAGGGCTTGGTGATCCGTAGCAATGACGACAGATGAACCCTCGATGTAACCCCTGTACTTCTGTAAAGCCCACACAACTGCCAATGCCTCCCGTTCTGTTGTAGAATAATTCCGTTCAGCTTTTGTTAATAGGCGACAGGCGAATTCGACGGGGCGTTCATCGGATTTCTCCCCCTGCAGTAAAACAGCACCCAAAGCATAATTACTGGCGTCCGTTATTATTTTATATGGTTCGTCTGCGTCGGCTTGGCGCAAGATTGGGGTACTTGTTAAGCACTTCTTCAATTCTAGAAATGCTTTTTCTTGAAGCTTGTTCCACTCCCACTTAGCCTCCTTCCTCGTTAGGCGTGTCAAGGGTTCTGCTCGTTATGCGAAGTTTGGTACAAATCGTCGATAATCGATGCAAACTCGCATATTTTCATTTTTCTTGGGGACCATTACCACTGGTGCTGCCCACGGTGAGTTTGATGGTTCGATGATATCTTCGTCTAGCATCTGGTTTATTTCAGAACGTAATATCTCTTTACGCAGAGTCGACATTCGGTACGGCGGTACGGCTATTGGTTTGTGGTCACTCGTGACTATTGTGTGTTCTACCAAAGTAGCCGGTTTCTTGTTGACCCTAAACACCTCTTCATTTCGTTTCAGCGCTTCATCAATCTGGGAATTCTGTTCTTCATTGAGAAACTTAGCACCATCCACCGACAGCATGGCGATATCAATACTTGGGCCAAACATGTTTCTACTTCTTGGTGATAGGTCGACTTGGGCTGTGTTAATGTTTATTTGGGCATCTCTGTACAGGGAACCAACAAACCTAGGTGAGTAACCTTTGAATTTAGGACTTTTCTGATTGGGTGAGGCGTTTGGAGTTATAGTGGGACTACTAAATTTAAGAGGTTTACAGGGAATCTCCCTCGAATTGTCTTTTGCAAAATGGTGGCTAGGGGACGGTAGCATCGGTATTGGGCTCAACATGGGTTCCAAGGCTGTTATTTTGGCCAGCCGGGAGATGATTGTATAACTTGTCTTTGTTTCTGTGTGTACGGTTGCCACTGTTGCATTCTCATCTACTTCGTTTATCAGGTCGTACTTTTTACCTGGCTCATCTAGAAAGTGGAATGTGCCCTGGGGTAGGTTTAAGACAATATTTGCATCCTGAATGAAGTCCACTCCTAAGAGGGTCCTGTTATCTTTCGATTAAGGTAGAACTATAAAAATTGTCTCAATGGTTCTGTTGCAGAGTGTGACAGGTATCGATGCTCTTTTAATTTGCTGCCGACATCGTAAGCCATCAGCGAGGACTATGGTTGCCATTTCATTAAAGAACTTCACGCCTTGTTTTTGAAGCACCAAGTGGAGTGAAGTCGATGCCACACTCAATTTTGCTCCTGTGTCAATGTGAGCTCGACCGGTAGTACCTCCAATCGAAATATTTACAGTGGGTCTCAGACGTGCTATCGCCGACATGTAAGGACTTAAAGAGTAGAATCCCACTTCCACGGATCCAATTCGGGTACTTGGGTTGCACTTTTGACATTTACTCCGCACAACACCAGGTTCTCCACATCCGTAACAAGTAATTCTACTTGTACTGGTACTTGGTAGTGGTGTTGACTGAGCTGAGCTTCGAGTCGTTTGTCGTACATTATTAACTCCCTTCCTTCGGCAGATGTCTTCAGTGTGTCCATAGGCTCGGCAAAAAGCGCATCGCGATCTTTTTATGGGTTGAGCCTTCAACTCAGTGTGAGTGCGTTCCATCGCCACTTCCTCAAATTGACGTGCGTTCTAAAGGAATTCTTCAAAGTTTGAAATGGAACTTCTGGGTATCTTATCCCACATGTCTACATGAAGGGAAGTATACAACAAGTCTAGACATTGTGAATCGCTGAGAGATGGTTTCGGTAGCTCCGCAAACAGAGCTCGCTTCTTAGCAACAAATAGCTCCGTGCTCCTGGGTTCACTTTGTTTTTGGCATACAATCTCTTCATATATCTTATATGCTGGCCTTACAGGCGTAAATGTGGTTCGTAGAAGCGAGATCGCGTTCTTCCATGAGGATATATCTTCTTTGACTCCGAGCTACCAAGTAGCGACTTGGTCGGTAAATAGAAGTGTCAGCCCTTCAATGGCATCATCATCGTTTACAGACTCGATCTTTTTGAAGGTAGTAATGGTAGAAATGAAGGCTTCTACTACTGATGTATCTCGCGTTCCACTAAAGCGAGCAGAGCAAGATGCAAAACTTCCAGATTTTTAGGGAGGGTCTCTATTGCCTAAGGCTTGAATGAGATTGCGGAACTGATCGTCCGTAAAACTGACGTTTGCCATATTTGAATTGATACGTCGGCTACGTCTCGGTAGTATTCTAAAAGGATCTATTGTGGTAGTTACTAAAACCTAAAATTCTAATGTCAAAATATAACAAACTCAATGGACATTATAAATATATATATTTATAATAATAGAGCAAAAGACAATGTTAGGATTTTGGGTAGAATAAAATAAATAAATAAATAAATATTTAAACAGCCGAGTGAGGCCCGCGTTGGGATGCCAAATTGTAACGGGGTATTTACGTGGGAGATAAATATGAACAGTTGATCCAAATAAAATAACAAAATTAAATAACGAAAAGGCATATAACGAAAATAACAAAGATGTGACTATAATAATATTAAGAAATCTAGGTCTAAAATTAACGAAAAAGCTAATGCCTATCGCCCTACGGGATCACGCATATGGTATAGCGTACGATGCGGTTTGCTAACGAAGCCAACACCGCGACACTATCACATATACGCGATAGGTAGCCGGAGCTCAGCAAGATCGAGAGAAGTCAGAGACCGACCTAAGTCGATGCAGTAAACCGCACTCGAGCGCACCGAACGCAGACTGACCGACTTTTTTTGAGTGTGAGTGCTGTCGGTCGCAGATGACCTTTACAGCGTTACCGGGCTTGTTTGGGGGCGGCGAGAAACCTTAAAGCGTTCCTCAAGCCGTGAGTGGTCGAAATTCCCCAGAAGGATTCCGGTGGGGGATGGCATCTTGCAAGCGAGTCTCCGATCCACCCCCAGAGCCTCTGGGGGTTCGAACCGGTAGGGAGCGGCTAAACCCGAGGGCGCCTCTAGGAGGCACGGTACCTCGGCTAGGGTTTACCGTGTCGTGGGGGGTACGCGAGTAACTATGGCCACGGGCGCCTTATATATGCGAGCTCAGCGGTGTGTGCGGCGGCGGCGGCGCGGCGATGAGTCGGATGCGATGGTCTTGTTTGTGTGAGTGGCACGACGCGGCGTTACAATGTTTAATTATTTGCAAACAGCTATAATCTTAATATTAGGTTTGCAAGCCTATTTGGCCTACAACAAATATTTATCTGACAATTATTAACTCACCGCCGCGGTGAGTCAATCTTCCTCAACAAAATTCAAAACCAAATGCTTGCAATGCACTGTACAGTGACATAATTTTAAATACACAGCCACATAATATTTAATGCAACAAACAGTTGTAAATGTGAATGTAGTACAACCTTTAATGCTCTAAGAGTACAACTGATCCAAACCAAACGTTTACTATGAACTGTTAACGGTGAGATAATTTTACTATTACCTATATGGATGTGAACTTTCTAAATCAACCTACATATAAAATTGCATTCTAAATGCAATTTAATGTACCTTTTATCTAAAGTATTTGTTGGTATATCTCACCAACGTTATAACTTATAACTAATTGAGGTCCGTTGATTAAACTACGCTCTGCTACCAAAAAATTGTATGATCCAGAAGACTAAATCATGACAACAACTATCCCTAGCTTAAAACTATAATTAATATAAACTAACTTACATAAAATGAAGACAGTGACTGCGCGTCCTTGACGCCGCTGCTCCTCGCGTGGGATCTGTTCGCTGGCCGTCTGTACGCCGCTGGTGTTGGGATATTATCCTAGCTTACCAACCTAACTTTGAGAGCTCTCAAATACCCCAGACAAGAGAGATGCACCAGCTTACACGGCAGTTCTCTATGGACGCGGCACGCACGTGTCTCAACAGTTGTCTCGACTGCCAACACCCGTAGACTTTGCACGATACCCCGCGGTACGTGAACACAAAATAAGGATATTAGACTAAGAAGCCGAGCCGTCGGCAAAATCAACGTTTAACAAGAGTAAACTTTGAACACAAAACTAATTTATATGTTAAACCAAAATGTTATCAGACGCCATCAATCTAGGGACAATAGGGATGTGACCCATAAAAATTGCAAATAATTGGAAATTGAATTGAGACAGAAAAACAGAGCTGAGCGCCTCGCGACGTCGCACCGGCTGAGTGAGACAGAGCGATATATTCTGTTTCACGCTTTTATTCTAAACAGTAGGATTAGTAGGAAGTAGGATAACTACGGGCTTAAGCAACTATTACTAGGTGGAAAATAAGAGAAGCACAGATTTACATTATAAATTGTTATTTATTTAGACACCCGTAAACACAGTAGTACTTATCTTATAAAAGGATTATAACGTCGTTTAGTAGACATTGCTCGATGCACAAAAATCACAGAAATTACCGTTTGTTTTACGCGCGACGTGGAGCGTGCGAGCCGAGCGAGCTACTGCCAATTGCCATACGCCTGCAGTGGCCTGCACGAGAGACGCGCCGGCCGAACATACCTAAACTGCGGAGTGACACCCCCTTGGTACTAGCTAGGTACTTATGTTATTTCACATTGTTTTATAATTAGTTGTTGAATTTTTAATAAGTTAACACTTTATTACTTTAAAAATAGTATTTGAAATACCGAAATTTTCATTTCCTTCCCTAATTGTCACTTGCTTGTATAAATGTTATATATTGTTTATGCTGATTTTGGATAATCTTCATCAAAATGATCGATTTGCCGAATTTCATAACGCAACATCCTTACCGCAGAGCGGCATACCTTCTTATTATTAATATAAGTAGTATAATAAATATTATAATTAATATAATATAAGGTTTTGCCTTACAACGTTAGATGGCGTAACTTGAGCACCAGCTCAAACTTTGGTATGAAATATGTAGTGTTTAATAGCCGCTCTATTACTATTCATATCTCTTTGGAAAATATTAATATTGTGCAACTGTCAAACTGTGAACGAAATTATAGAAAATAGAAATAGCTCCTGAAATGAAAATCAACCACAGAATTCAACCATGCTCTGCTACCAAAATGTTTCAAACAGACCCTAGACCACCAGGTCACCGAACAGAGCTTGCTTGAAGCTAGCTGCGATACGCAGCGTTGATCTTACTAACTAAAATTAAATACTAATAATATACTCACCGAATGATGCGTTGGTTGACCCGCCTTGCAACCTTAGGAGAAGACAGGAAATGAAATTATTTATTTGCGTATGAATGGGGTACATGGGGGAGATGTTGTTACATTTTTACGCTCATCCCATTCAGCCAACCACGGTAGCATGCAAAAATGGGTAGAGATATTAAAATTAAAAATTAATGCAATGCAATTAAAATTGAATACAATACAATATAATACATAAATGGAAATAACCTAAAACAAATAAATTAATAAAATAAAAACACATTTAACCGAAGAAACCAGTTTGAGGCTGTATGGTGCAGCTCCTCTGCCTTATTTGTTCAAGAGTTCAAGGACAAACAAAAAAAATAATGGTTTTCATAAGTTTAAAACAGTTCAAAAAGAAAAGTCATACAGAGCTTATATAACAAAAAAATATTATTTAAATGCATTAAATGTCAAACCCTAATTAATAATAGAATTAAATATCAAGTCAAAAATAAAATCACAGTCGTTAAACAATTTAAATTAGAAAATAGTATGTCAACGCGCACATTAAATGATTTGGTACAACAACGAAAACGAATATCAATGCAAAGAGAAAGAACATAAGGCATCACAACACAAGGTACACGAATTGCAGCATTTGTGTTTTAGATATTCTTGCACAGAGTAAAAGACGTGTGCGATTAGCCATCTATATAAAGCGCTATGGAATTTCTTAATCGTCAGTTCTCTGATTTTTTCAGGTAGCTGATTATATATCACCATGCACATAAGCAGTTTTTCTGAATTCGCGTACTCCTTGGAACAATGGCCGACAACAACCTATTTCCATCTCTTGTATTACGTGGAAAGATTTCTTTAGCTTTTTTGAAATAGTGAGTATTTTGTTTGACAAATTTGGCAATTTCAAAGATGTAAAGACATGGAACCTTTAAAGACTTAAACAGAGGCGCACATGGTTCATCAGGTGCAGTACCACAGATTGACCTTATACATTTTTTTTGTGCTATAAATGCTTTAGTCATATCTGTACTATTTCCCTATATGATAAGGCCGTACCGTAGAACAGACTCAACGTAGGCAAAGTATGCTGTAAGAGCTGTACTTTTTGCCGCTATTTTGGTTAACTTATAAAGAGCATAAGCAAATCTATTTATTTTATTGCATATTCTTGCTATCTGCTGCTTCCAGTCTAACTTATCATCGACATCTATGCCCAAAAACTTTGTTACATTAGTACCTTTAAGGCTAAGTCCCTGATAATTTATATTTAATGCCTGATGCAATATGTTATTAAAATTAATAAAATAAGTTTTGTCAATATTGATTTGTAAATTATTATTCTTAAGCCAATTTATTATTATATTTATTGTATTATTGATTTCATTAATATGTCTATTTAATGTCATTTTTTTTCAGTTGTCACAATAATGGAAATATCATCAGCAAATAAGATGCAGCGATGGTTTATCAAGTCGGGAAGATTATTTATGTAGATCAGGAAAAGAAGAGGGCCCAGCACGCTTCCTTGTGGGACACCATATCTATTTTCCCTAAGATCAGGCTGGTATTTTTGTGTCATATTTTTCAAATCAAGCTTTACAACTTCGACGGCCTGCATCCTATTGTGAAGATATATTTTAATCCAACTTAGAGCTGGGGTGAGGAAGGAAAAGGATGGTCGTAGCCCAGCTGCCGTGGTGTGGCTCCTAGCCTCTGGCAGCGTTGCCTCGCCTGCCGCCTCCTCGAAGGCTCGTCCAGATCACCTCCGCACACACGTCCGTTCCCGATCAGTGAGCACTTAGTCCTTGGCTTACCGATAAGCCACCGCCGTTAACGCCTATATGACGCGTGCCAAACTCACCGGGGTTGGCAGCGATATACCCGCGGCCGTCGCGTTTGTTCGTCCGATTAATTAAACATCGCAGCCTCCGATGGCTGTTTACCAGGAGGTTGACGAGATTTAAGCCGATTTCTTGTCCGCACAACTCACGCCCGAAACATGTGGTGAGTTTTCCTAACTGAACACATCGAATTCTCCATAAACGCGAGCGCGTGTCCGACCGAGAGGACTATATATTAAAGAAAAAAGCCAATTTGTGCAAAACAGTACATTACCTACTATCATCTATGTATGACCTATGTTATCGACAATGCAGCACAATTAATATACAGCACAAAACTATTGAACATGATGAACCAAATTGGTAAAAATCAAGAATACTTATAAATTACTGAATCGAATGGCCTGCAGCCTTAGATGAATGATTGGTCTCGCTGCGCTCGACGCGAGACCAATCATTTATCTAGGCCTGCAGCCTTGTTTAAAGTATGACTCTGTAGTCATGTCAAAGTTAATGTCTAGTAAATAAATGCTGTCATAATAAAGTTTAATTACTAGACATTATTGCACTTCTGTACAGAGTTTTAGCAAATTATTGGTTTGTTGTCTACTCACCGATAGAAGCCGATGGTTTCAGCTTTATTTTTCATTCGGGAAAAATGTGATTTACATCTCACAATAATGCAGGGCATTCTTTGTACGCTGGGCTTGGATTTACTAGCACAAGCACTGAATTATTTTTTAGTTAGATTATTAAATTTTATAAAATAATCATTGAGCTAATCTTACTACGAATAGAGAAGACATCGCTCACTACTACTGTGTTCCGTTCAAGTGCGTCCTGCCGGCCGCACATGGGCTGCAAACGCCTCGGTGATTGCGCATGATTCAAGCGATTGTGGACCTTGCGGCTGCACCTTAGTTGCGCACAAACTGGCTTCGCGGTGTCTTCTCTAGTTTATTGTACCTCAATGAAAATAATGCGATATTATGTGACAAATTGTGACATGCACACACAAAAATATAACCTAACTAAATTATACGGGCGCGTTGCCCTTTGCCAATGTCAAATATTAAATAGAATATTTGATATCGAATCACATGTGTAGATCGCTTTTGAATTCGGTATCATAAATGGCTACCGCGGTTACCGTTTTTTTTATTTTCACTTTACATTTGACGTTTTAGCAACTTATTTTGTCTCTTTCCTTTAAACGTTTATGGCCCATTGGAAAAAATAGGACAACTATATGAGTCTCATTCGGACTCCTTCTATGCTTTAGTTATTATTCTATGGGTGAGCGGCATATACGTCAGAACCGTTCAGCCTATAGATTTAACCGTGCATGGCGTGAAGAACTTGATAAGACCATAATGGCAATTTCACAGGGCAGCCATTTTAAAGTTTGACATTTTCTCCAAAATCCGTTTTCATCTTGAACTCATCTTTTTATCTTGATTTAAGGATAATTTTATGTAATCTTTCAAATTATTTTAGGTATTCTTGTAAAATCTGCTTATTTTGTAAGGTTTTAGACTTATCAACATACTACCCAGAGCATTGAGCTTTATAAACTTAATTTACATTTAAAATAACTTATCAATGACCCAGAGTCTTATCAACTTATTCCCCATACATTAGTGCTTAAACCAGTGAACACATTGTTCAGTTTAATTCCTAAAAATCAGTTATCAGTGTAATTGAAATGTCTAAATTGATTTAAGAGTAATTTTAGATGGGTTTTCAAATATGGTTATGATTTTCTTTCTTATTATCTTATTATTCATAATAATTAACTTATCAACATGTTCACCGATGACCCACACACACCCCTTATAAACTTATAAACTTATAAACTTATTCACCATAGAATTGGGTATCAATAATACACATTTATCGTTTGATTATCTCGTTTTGTCAATTTACGTACGCTATAAAGTTTATGTTAATATATGGATATATTACACAGTTGATAAATAGATATATTATAGTTTATACAGCAATTCATTATGTTATCTTATTACGATATTATGTATTTTTGTGACTCATCGTGCAGATATCTCGATTTGTTAAATAAAATAAAATAGAAAAAATAAAAATAGAAATGCCGTCTGATAGGAATTGCAGTGCAATACGTATCAGAAGCCTACCAGGCGTTTCGTCAAACGGAACAACGCAGCACATATTTTTTATTCTCTTACCCACTTTTAGTTAAAATTGTATTAAGTAGTACGCATTACGCCGAAAGTTTGATTAAAATAATGTACATAAAGTAATATTATGTTATATATCGTGTGGTGAATCAGTGTTCCATTAGTTTTTTAGTTTAATTTAACGTAAGTTTTTTTATACTATTCGTTTCGTTCGTCTGAATTCTATTTCCAGTTCGTCTGGAACTGGAATTCAGTGCTATGGTAAAATTGTATTTCTTTAGGTACCTAAGTGAATTATGTATTATTTCTAAAGAAATAAATTTCTTAAACCACAAATATGCAAAATATGGATATATTCATATAATGTCACAGGCAATATCTCTAAAAGTAACGTAGATATCGCGTTATCAATTTTTTCCCCTACAAAACCAATGCCGTAGGAAGCCATTGCGACAAATTAAAAAAATCGTGTAAGTTGAGTTATCAAGTTCTTTACGCCAGGCCCGGGTATGACCCATAGCATTTCCTATAGACCCTAAACATACCCAAATAATCATTTATAACTCATCCACAAGTTCGTTATATTTGATTTTTTGCGTTAATAACGCTCTCTCATAGATAACGAAACGATGAAATAAATAATCCCACCTGAGGTACTATCAACAAAATCTGCCGTATACCACCTAAAGGGCTATTTTCCTCACAACAAGCTATTTTCATTAGCATTTGTCCTGTCACAACATACTTTTTAAACTTTTGCTACAACATCCCTCTATTAACTCAAAAAATCATAAAATTGTGAAGACAGTCAAGATGTTAAAAAAAGGGATCTTTTGTTTGTCGCTAATCAATGAAAACAAAAGGCAGAACGGGTATGGCCACCACATGCCAACAATTTCTTTCTTTTAAATAAGCAGCTGCAGGCTGCAAACTGCAGCTGCAGGCTGCCAGCGACACCACCTGTTTCTATGCATCTCTATGAAATTAATTCCAAGCGCGGCAACACTGCGGCACGCAGCACCAGTGATGTCGCGAACCGCAGACAGTTTACACGTGTCACGTACAAAAATGGAATACAAAAAAACTGGAGTGACTGAGGCATCGCTCTATGCATTGTGCAGCCGCGGCATGCCGCCGCGCTTGGAAATAGAAGCAACCGCGACCAACCGCAGCCGCTAGCCGCAATGTCGCCTGCGGTTGCAGTCTGCGGCCCGTCTCGGAAACATACCTCAACAGTGGAAACACATAGATCTTTAAAAAATATTTTATTGAAATATGGAAATTAAATTACAATCGATTAGAATTACTAATATCAGACTATGTTACTTATAAAAAGTCAATCTTACAAATAAAATATGTATTTACACATTTGGCTCTTAAAAGCCTATAAAAGTGAAATAAACTACGAGTACAAATAACAGATCTTTCATTAATTAATGGAGCTGACTTTAATACTGTCATAAATAAATTACAATAAAATAATATAAAATTTAAATTAATCTCCACCCGATATTGCTCATTTAGGCGTTGACTGAATGATGAAATAATACGAAAAAATGCTAACAAAATGTAGCAAAAAGTAACATACATCGCAAAAAGAATCTCACGCTGCGTTTACAATCGCGTAAAAAACAACGTCATCAAACTGACCGATGCAACATTGCCAGTAAAAAAATGCACTTGAGATAACTAAAACCATTCTTACTACAATGCCATTAGAGTAGATATTTGACTAACACCGTCAACGACGATTCTTTATACTCAAGTCTTTTGCGGCAGTGGTTTCTTTCCATCAGGTGACTTAACAACTCCTTTGCAAACAAAATCACTCGTCGTTATATTATGTGATGAACGCATTCAAAGAGTCCCCTTGATCGGTCACCAATTTGGGATGAGGCGGCTCTGTCACAGTGACTGCGCTTTCGGCAGCCGATGTGCCTTGCAGCTCTTTGTATTTCTTCCTGTTCTTATGTTGTATTGCAGGTGATTTTAGCTATGATTGCTGTCCAACAAGTGACTTAATAACTCCTTTACAAATAAAATCATTCGTCGTAAAAGTGATGAACGCATTCAAATAGTCCCCTTGGTCTATCACTAATTCGGGTTGAGGCGGTTCTGTCACAGTTGCTGTCCAACAAGTGACTTAATAACTCCTTTACAAACTAAAATCACTCGTCGTTATAAGTGATGAAAACATTTAAATAGTCCCCTTGGTCGATCACCAATTCGGGTTGCGGCGGTTCTGTCACAGTTGCTGTACATCAAATGACTTAATAACTCCTTTGTAAACTAAAATCACTGGTCGTTATAAGTTATGAACGCATTCAAATAGTCCCCTTGGTCGATCACCAATTCGGGTTGAGGCGGTTCTGTCACATAATAACTCCTTTACAAATAAAATCACTTGTCGTTATAAGTGATGAACGCATTCAAATAGTCCCCTTGGTCGACCACCAATTCGGGTTGAGGCGGTTCTGTCACAGTTGCTGTCCAACAAGTGACTTGATAACTTCTTCACAAATAAAATCGTTCGTTGTAAAAGTGATGTACGCATTCAAATAGTCCCCTTGGTCGATCACCAATTCGGGATGAGGCGGTTCTGTAATAGTCACTGTCTAACAAGTGACTTAATAACTCCGTTACAAATAAAATCACACGTCGTTATAAGTGATGAACGCATTCAAATAGTCCCCTTGGTTGATCACCAATTTGGGTTGAGGCGGCTCAGTCACAGTGACTGCGCTTACAGGAGCCGAAGTGCCTTCTAGCTCTTTGCGCCGTTTCCTATTTTTCTTAACCCGCGGCGTGGAAGGGATCTTGAGATGTACCGTTTGTATGTGTAACTTGACCGTACCGCTATGGGCGAATCGACGGTTGCAGTGCTGGCATTGGTATGGCTTGGCGCCGGTGTGTACCTGAGTTATAGAAATGAAACAGTTAGATAAAATAAAGAGTTTGCACAAAGGTAGGACACATGCAGAATAGAATACGACTTATTTGTACAGCACTATACAACGTGTTTGGCAATAGTTATACAATATGTCCAGGGATGTAGTAATAAAACTTTAGGAGCAATAACTACAATATATTTCATCGACGAAAATACCGTTTATGGGGGGTCAATTTTGTTTTTGTTGTTTCCAAAAGTGCCCAAATGCGCACAAAAATTGTAAAAAAAAAATTGGTTGCCTGTAAAGTCGGTATACGGGCGAAAGTTTTACGTGACAACGACTTTGAGTGGTAAAATAATTTTAATGTGAATATTCATTCGTATAGTAGGAAGAAGGATGAAATAGGAAAGGGACGCGTGCCTTTCACTTTTTATGTCTGTCTCTCTCGCTCTTAGGCGGGCTAACCATGCCCGAGTGGAAGGGACGCGTGCCTCTCACTCGCTCTCATTGTGAGCTCATAACGTGAGCGGAGCGTAACGCAGTTTCTTGAAGTGTCACCCGGCAAACCAATTTATAAGACGTTGTCACGTCAAAATACTTTCTCCTTTCGGTAATTAAAAAAAGGAGTTGTTTGAAAGCGTGTTTTTATTGTATTAGCTACCCTACACCTTTGCCTTTAAAAAACACCAAAGTCGAGCCCCTGCACGATGTAGAACTCAAACCGCCGTTAATTTTACGAGTTAGACGACTTTTGGTAAAATAAAACCAATAGTCTCTGCAGTCTTGTGGGGTTTTGGAATTGACCCCCCATAAGAGGTATTTTCGCCAATGAAATATATAGTAGATACTGCTCCTAAACTTTACTGCTACATCCCTGGACATATTGTACACATAAAAGTAAATCCCTACATAAAGTAATCGGGAGGCTGGGCCACCGTTATTTACCAGACCCCACCCAAAATCAACGGGGGAACCAAGCGGCAACACGCGGTACTACCGATAACCACTTAAAGATCATATATATGAGATTGATAAGTTTTGTTCTACTACCTAATCTCTAAAATACTAGGTATATTTTTAAAAGATTTGCCCGAAATACCGAAGAGAACGAGGTCACTAAATTCATTGTTATACATGCAAAGACATTGATATGTATGAAACAATTATGAATATAATTATTTCGAAGACGGCCCAAGATACTTGATACTTGCAACACTCAGACAAAGCTCGCGTTTTGTGACGTTTTTTCCCGCGCGCAATATTTTATTATAAAATATATTATTTATAACAAACAAACATAATTACAATTACGACTATTATCCCGGAAGGGTTAGTCACGGAATAGGCAATGAGGTTAGCAAAGCAGTCCTCTACCATAGTCCACTTTTCACCGAATAGCAACTGCATATATTATCCTAGCTTACCAACCTAACTTTGAGAGCTCTCAAATACCCCAGACAAGAGAGATGCACCAGCTTACACGGCAGTTCTCTATGGACGCGGCACGCACGTGTCTCAACAGTTGTCTCGACTGCCAACACCCGTAGACTTTGCACGATACCCCGCGGTACGTGAACACAAAATAAGGATATTAGACTAAGAAGCCGAGCCGTCGGCAAAATCAACGTTTAACAAGAGTAAACTTTGAACACAAAACTAATTTATATGTTAAACCAAAATGTTATCAGACGCCATCAATCTAGGGACAATAGGGATGTGACCCATAAAAATTGCAAATAATTGGAAATTGAATTGAGACAGAAAAACAGAGCTGAGCGCCTCGCGACGTCGCACCGGCTGAGTGAGACAGAGCGATATATTCTGTTTCACGCTTTTATTCTAAACAGTAGGATTAGTAGGAAGTAGGATAACTACGGGCTTAAGCAACTATTACTAGGTGGAAAATAAGAGAAGCACAGATTTACATTATAAATTGTTATTTATTTAGACACCCGTAAACACAGTAGTACTTATCTTATAAAAGGATTATAACGTCGTTTAGTAGACATTGCTCGATGCACAAAAATCACAGAAATTACCGTTTGTTTTACGCGCGACGTGGAGCGTGCGAGCCGAGCGAGCTACTGCCAATTGCCATACGCCTGCAGTGGCCTGCACGAGAGACGCGCCGGCCGAACATACCTAAACTGCGGAGTGACACCCCCTTGGTACTAGCTAGGTACTTATGTTATTTCACATTGTTTTATAATTAGTTGTTGAATTTTTAATAAGTTAACACTTTATTACTTTAAAAATAGTATTTGAAATACCGAAATTTTCATTTCCTTCCCTAATTGTCACTTGCTTGTATAAATGTTATATATTGTTTATGCTGATTTTGGATAATCTTCATCAAAATGATCGATTTGCCGAATTTCATAACGCAACATCCTTACCGCAGAGCGGCATACCTTCTTATTATTAATATAAGTAGTATAATAAATATTATAATTAATATAATATAAGGTTTTGCCTTACAACGTTAGATGGCGTAACTTGAGCACCAGCTCAAACTTTGGTATGAAATATGTAGTGTTTAATAGCCGCTCTATTACTATTCATATCTCTTTGGAAAATATTAATATTGTGCAACTGTCAAACTGTGAACGAAATTATAGAAAATAGAAATAGCTCCTGAAATGAAAATCAACCACAGAATTCAACCATGCTCTGCTACCAAAATGTTTCAAACAGACCCTAGACCACCAGGTCACCGAACAGAGCTTGCTTGAAGCTAGCTGCGATACGCAGCGTTGATCTTACTAACTAAAATTAAATACTAATAATATACTCACCGAATGATGCGTTGGTTGACCCGCCTTGCAACCTTAGGAGAAGACAGGAAATGAAATTATTTATTTGCGTATGAATGGGGTACATGGGGGAGATGTTGTTACATTTTTACGCTCATCCCATTCAGCCAACCACGGTAGCATGCAAAAATGGGTAGAGATATTAAAATTAAAAATTAATGCAATGCAATTAAAATTGAATACAATACAATATAATACATAAATGGAAATAACCTAAAACAAATAAATTAATAAAATAAAAACACAATTAACCGAAGAAACCAGTTTGAGGCTGTATGGTGCAGCTCCTCTGCCTTATTTGTTCAAGAGTTCAAGGACAAACAAAAAAAATAATGGTTTTCATAAGTTTAAAACAGTTCAAAAAGAAAAGTCATACAGAGCTTATATAACAAAAAAATATTATTTAAATGCATTAAATGTCAAACCCTAATTAATAATAGAATTAAATATCAAGTCAAAAATAAAATCACAGTCGTTAAACAATTTAAATTAGAAAATAGTATGTCAACGCGCACATTAAATGATTTGGTACAACAACGAAAACGAATATCAATGCAAAGAGAAAGAACATAAGGCATCACAACACAAGGTACACGAATTGCAGCATTTGTGTTTTAGATATTCTTGCACAGAGTAAAAGACGTGTGCGATTAGCCATCTATATAAAGCGCTATGGAATTTCTTAATCGTCAGTTCTCTGATTTTTTCAGGTAGCTGATTATATATCACCATGCACATAAGCAGTTTTTCTGAATTCGCGTACTCCTTGGAACAATGGCCGACAACAACCTATTTCCATCTCTTGTATTACGTGGAAAGATTTCTTTAGCTTTTTTGAAATAGTGAGTATTTTGTTTGACAAATTTGGCAATTTCAAAGATGTAAAGACATGGAACCTTTAAAGACTTAAACAGAGGCGCACATGGTTCATCAGGTGCAGTACCACAGATTGACCTTATACATTTTTTTTGTGCTATAAATGCTTTAGTCATATCTGTACTATTTCCCTATATGATAAGGCCGTACCGTAGAACAGACTCAACGTAGGCAAAGTATGCTGTAAGAGCTGTACTTTTTGCCGCTATTTTGGTTAACTTATAAAGAGCATAAGCAAATCTATTTATTTTATTGCATATTCTTGCTATCTGCTGCTTCCAGTCTAACTTATCATCGACATCTATGCCCAAAAACTTTGTTACATTAGTACCTTTAAGGCTAAGTCCCTGATAATTTATATTTAATGCCTGATGCAATATGTTATTAAAATTAATAAAATAAGTTTTGTCAATATTGATTTGTAAATTATTATTCTTAAGCCAATTTATTATTATATTTATTGTATTATTGATTTCATTAATATGTCTATTTAATGTCATTTTTTTTCAGTTGTCACAATAATGGAAATATCATCAGCAAATAAGATGCAGCGATGGTTTATCAAGTCGGGAAGATTATTTATGTAGATCAGGAAAAGAAGAGGGCCCAGCACGCTTCCTTGTGGGACACCATATCTATTTTCCCTAAGATCAGGCTGGTATTTTTGTGTCATATTTTTCAAATCAAGCTTTACAACTTCGACGGCCTGCATCCTATTGTGAAGATATATTTTAATCCAACTTAGAGCTGGGGTGAGGAAGGAAAAGGATGGTCGTAGCCCAGCTGCCGTGGTGTGGCTCCTAGCCTCTGGCAGCGTTGCCTCGCCTGCCGCCTCCTCGAAGGCTCGTCCAGATCACCTCCGCACACACGTCCGTTCCCGATCAGTGAGCACTTAGTCCTTGGCTTACCGATAAGCCACCGCCGTTAACGCCTATATGACGCGTGCCAAACTCACCGGGGTTGGCAGCGATATACCCGCGGCCGTCGCGTTTGTTCGTCCGATTAATTAAACATCGCAGCCTCCGATGGCTGTTTACCAGGAGGTTGACGAGATTTAAGCCGATTTCTTGTCCGCACAACTCACGCCCGAAACATGTGGTGAGTTTTCCTAACTGAACACATCGAATTCTCCATAAACGCGAGCGCGTGTCCGACCGAGAGGACTATATATTAAAGAAAAAAGCCAATTTGTGCAAAACAGTACATTACCTACTATCATCTATGTATGACCTATGTTATCGACAATGCAGCACAATTAATATACAGCACAAAACTATTGAACATGATGAACCAAATTGGTAAAAATCAAGAATACTTATAAATTACTGAATCGAATGGCCTGCAGCCTTAGATGAATGATTGGTCTCGCTGCGCTCGACGCGAGACCAATCATTTATCTAGGCCTGCAGCCTTGTTTAAAGTATGACTCTGTAGTCATGTCAAAGTTAATGTCTAGTAAATAAATGCTGTCATAATAAAGTTTAATTACTAGACATTATTGCACTTCTGTACAGAGTTTTAGCAAATTATTGGTTTGTTGTCTACTCACCGATAGAAGCCGATGGTTTCAGCTTTATTTTTCATTCGGGAAAAATGTGATTTACATCTCACAATAATGCAGGGCATTCTTTGTACGCTGGGCTTGGATTTACTAGCACAAGCACTGAATTATTTTTTAGTTAGATTATTAAATTTTATAAAATAATCATTGAGCTAATCTTACTACGAATAGAGAAGACATCGCTCACTACTACTGTGTTCCGTTCAAGTGCGTCCTGCCGGCCGCACATGGGCTGCAAACGCCTCGGTGATTGCGCATGATTCAAGCGATTGTGGACCTTGCGGCTGCACCTTAGTTGCGCACAAACTGGCTTCGCGGTGTCTTCTCTAGTTTATTGTACCTCAATGAAAATAATGCGATATTATGTGACAAATTGTGACATGCACACACAAAAATATAACCTAACTAAATTATACGGGCGCGTTGCCCTTTGCCAATGTCAAATATTAAATAGAATATTTGATATCGAATCACATGTGTAGATCGCTTTTGAATTCGGTATCATAAATGGCTACCGCGGTTACCGTTTTTTTTATTTTCACTTTACATTTGACGTTTTAGCAACTTATTTTGTCTCTTTCCTTTAAACGTTTATGGCCCATTGGAAAAAATAGGACAACTATATGAGTCTCATTCGGACTCCTTCTATGCTTTAGTTATTATTCTATGGGTGAGCGGCATATACGTCAGAACCGTTCAGCCTATAGATTTAACCGTGCATGGCGTGAAGAACTTGATAAGACCATAATGGCAATTTCACAGGGCAGCCATTTTAAAGTTTGACATTTTCTCCAAAATCCGTTTTCATCTTGAACTCATCTTTTTATCTTGATTTAAGGATAATTTTATGTAATCTTTCAAATTATTTTAGGTATTCTTGTAAAATCTGCTTATTTTGTAAGGTTTTAGACTTATCAACATACTACCCAGAGCATTGAGCTTTATAAACTTAATTTACATTTAAAATAACTTATCAATGACCCAGAGTCTTATCAACTTATTCCCCATACATTAGTGCTTAAACCAGTGAACACATTGTTCAGTTTAATTCCTAAAAATCAGTTATCAGTGTAATTGAAATGTCTAAATTGATTTAAGAGTAATTTTAGATGGGTTTTCAAATATGGTTATGATTTTCTTTCTTATTATCTTATTATTCATAATAATTAACTTATCAACATGTTCACCGATGACCCACACACACCCCTTATAAACTTATAAACTTATAAACTTATTCACCATAGAATTGGGTATCAATAATACACATTTATCGTTTGATTATCTCGTTTTGTCAATTTACGTACGCTATAAAGTTTATGTTAATATATGGATATATTACACAGTTGATAAATAGATATATTATAGTTTATACAGCAATTCATTATGTTATCTTATTACGATATTATGTATTTTTGTGACTCATCGTGCAGATATCTCGATTTGTTAAATAAAATAAAATAGAAAAAATAAAAATAGAAATGCCGTCTGATAGGAATTGCAGTGCAATACGTATCAGAAGCCTACCAGGCGTTTCGTCAAACGGAACAACGCAGCACATATTTTTTATTCTCTTACCCACTTTTAGTTAAAATTGTATTAAGTAGTACGCATTACGCCGAAAGTTTGATTAAAATAATGTACATAAAGTAATATTATGTTATATATCGTGTGGTGAATCAGTGTTCCATTAGTTTTTTAGTTTAATTTAACGTAAGTTTTTTTATACTATTCGTTTCGTTCGTCTGAATTCTATTTCCAGTTCGTCTGGAACTGGAATTCAGTGCTATGGTAAAATTGTATTTCTTTAGGTACCTAAGTGAATTATGTATTATTTCTAAAGAAATAAATTTCTTAAACCACAAATATGCAAAATATGGATATATTCATATAATGTCACAGGCAATATCTCTAAAAGTAACGTAGATATCGCGTTATCAATTTTTTCCCCTACAAAACCAATGCCGTAGGAAGCCATTGCGACAAATTAAAAAAATCGTGTAAGTTGAGTTATCAAGTTCTTTACGCCAGGCCCGGGTATGACCCATAGCATTTCCTATAGACCCTAAACATACCCAAATAATCATTTATAACTCATCCACAAGTTCGTTATATTTGATTTTTTGCGTTAATAACGCTCTCTCATAGATAACGAAACGATGAAATAAATAATCCCACCTGAGGTACTATCAACAAAATCTGCCGTATACCACCTAAAGGGCTATTTTCCTCACAACAAGCTATTTTCATTAGCATTTGTCCTGTCACAACATACTTTTTAAACTTTTGCTACAACATCCCTCTATTAACTCAAAAAATCATAAAATTGTGAAGACAGTCAAGATGTTAAAAAAAGGGATCTTTTGTTTGTCGCTAATCAATGAAAACAAAAGGCAGAACGGGTATGGCCACCACATGCCAACAATTTCTTTCTTTTAAATAAGCAGCTGCAGGCTGCAAACTGCAGCTGCAGGCTGCCAGCGACACCACCTGTTTCTATGCATCTCTATGAAATTAATTCCAAGCGCGGCAACACTGCGGCACGCAGCACCAGTGATGTCGCGAACCGCAGACAGTTTACACGTGTCACGTACAAAAATGGAATACAAAAAAACTGGAGTGACTGAGGCATCGCTCTATGCATTGTGCAGCCGCGGCATGCCGCCGCGCTTGGAAATAGAAGCAACCGCGACCAACCGCAGCCGCTAGCCGCAATGTCGCCTGCGGTTGCAGTCTGCGGCCCGTCTCGGAAACATACCTCAACAGTGGAAACACATAGATCTTTAAAAAAATATTTTATTGAAATATGGAAATTAAATTACAATCGATTAGAATTACTAATATCAGACTATGTTACTTATAAAAAGTCAATCTTACAAATAAAATATGTTTTTACACATTTGGCTCTTAAAAGCCTATAAAAGTGAAATAAACTACGAGTACAAATAACAGATCTTTCATTAATTAATGGAGCTGACTTTAATACTGTCATAAATAAATTACAATAAAATAATATAAAGTTTAAATTATTCTCCACCCTATATTGCTCATTTAGGCGTTGACTGAATGATGAAATAATACGAAAAAATATGCTAACAAAATGTAGCAAAAAGTAACATACATCGCAAAAAGAATCTCACGCTGCGTTTACAGTCGCGTAAAAAACAACGTCATCAAACTGACCGATGCAACATTGCCAGTAAAAAAATGCACTTGAGATAACTAAAACCATTCTTACTACAATGCCATTAGAGTAGATATTTGACTAACACCGTCAACGACGATTCTTTATACTCAAGTCTTTTGCGGCAGTGGTTTCTTTCCATCAGGTGACTTAACAACTCCTTTGCAAACAAAATCACTCGTCGTTATATTATGTCACCAATTTGGGATGAGGCGGCTCTGTCACAGTGACTGCGCTTTCGGCAGCCGATGTGCCTTGCAGCTCTTTGTATTTCTTCCTGTTCTTATGTTGTATTGCAGGTGATTTTA